>JAIOJX010000004.1:37106788-38352622 GCA_022376925.1 Tragulus kanchil
TTACCATTGAGCCACCTTGGAAGTCTTTTTGAAAAAATTTTACTTAGGTGGAAAATGGAGCAGTTAAAATAAACCATTACTTTCTCCATAGCCAAATTAAGATGAGATTTATTCTGAAGCACCAATCTGTATTCTTAGAACCCTCCTGTATTCCTTATAGGATCTTTGCTTTTTGGAAGGACTACCACTTCAATTTTAATGAAAAAATTGCACTGCATTAGTTACAATTCTCTATACCAGCTAATTCTAAATATAGTTGAGTTCACTGAGCAGAATGTATTTTATAGTTATTGGAGACTTTTCTGTGCTAAAGGGCTCTGATTTTCTTCAGTTTGGTTTATTTATTTCCTCAATTTTATTTACTTTAAATTATATAGAGATTTTTGTCAGAAAAATGTGTTCAGGTATGCTATGGTCTGAATGTGTTTCTCCAGAATTCATATGCCCCAAGTGATAATGTTAAGAAATGAGGTGTTTGGGAAGTTATTTGTTCATGAGGCTCTTACAAATGTGATTAATATCCTTATAAAAGATTAGTCTGTTTTGACTATGTGAGATTATACTGAAAAGTCAGCCATCCTAAGCAATGGCCGGTAACTAGACACAAAGTCTGCCAGTGCCATGATCTTGTACTTTGAAGCTTTCAGAACAGTTGGATAAGTAGTTACTATTTTTAAGCCACCCAGTCTATGGTATTTTAGTTATAGCAATCTGGGCAAAATAAGAGAGGGTGCTTTTATAATTTTCTGCACATTCTTAATTTATTCCCCCTTTTAATTTTTAAAATATATTTACTGTAATTTCAGTGGGATTTTTCAGGAGGTAACAACTCTAGTATAATTTTTCAGGCCACCATATGGAATTCAATTTTTTTTACTGGACTTTTTAAAAAAATTTTGGCCTCTTGTTGATTGTTTATATTTTATTTATTTTTCATTCATCTTTATTCTTCGGCTTCTGTGGGCCTTCCATTTCACTGACCTCTCTCACTGTAGAGTGTCTGCTCTGGGCGCATGTGCTCCAGAGTGCTGGCTGGGAATTGGACACACTGATCCAGCTGTGCTATGGCATGTGGGATCTTCCCAGGCAAGGGATTGAACTGGTGCCCCTTGCACTGCAAGGCGGACTCTTTACCCACTGGACCACGAGGGAAGCCCCAGTTTTTTTATTGAATTTTTAAAGCATCTTTTTTTCATTTCAAAGGGTAACACAATTAGTTAACAGGAAAAAGTATGACATATTGTAATACTTCAAGTTTTGTTTCTAATTTATAAATTAAATTTATAAAGAGATTTCTATAAGAATAAAATTAATTTGCTCAAAAATATAAAGTAGTCATAAGACAATGTTATACAGATACTGTGCAGAGACTAAGAAAGAATAGCCCCTGATTAAAACATTTTTTGAGGATTTTCTTGAAATGTACTTCTATAGAACCTTTTACCTCACCATGGAATTTTATAAGCAACTGAGGTTTTCATCTTCTCTGTAAGGGTACTTAGGCACTGAATGAATAAATAGAATCCTCTAGTTATAGTTTGAATAAAACGGAGTTTCAAGTAAAGCTATTAAGAATCTGAGTCTTTAATAAGTTTACCCTCATCAAATAAAAGCAGCAGACAAAATAACAACACTGGAAGCAACAACAACAATCAGCAAACCATTATAGGTTTAAAAAGTGGCCTTTAAAAGTACTGGCAGTTGAAGAACATTAATACAGAATGAGAGTCTAGTATTTCCATTTAATTTGTTTTAGGAAGTTAACAACATTCGAACCTAAACGGTGTTTTGTTTTGTTTTGTTTTCTCCATTTTAGTTCTAACCATTATGTCTTTTGTTTGTTTAAATAGCAAATTGTGTAATACAAAGTATATTTCTTACCTGGGATTCACTTGGCAACCATTTTAAGGTTTTCTTTTTTCATTTTGTTGTTGTTTTTAAAAAGATTTCATCTTTATTTTATAGTATCAGTCAATTGCAATAGGAACATTTTGGGGGGAAAGGGAACTAAAATGTATGAGAGAAAGAAAAATTGTCATTTGTAAATACCTCAGACATTGCTCATTTGTTCTCCTTATAACCTCTCTGGCTACTCTTATTTCCTTTATGAAGGAAAACTAGTATGTACACATTGCATCCATGTCCTCCCAACTTGCTTATAAGTGTAAAGAGTATCAAAGATCAGAAAAGAAGGGAGAAAGGATGAGAATGAGAAGTACATGAGGATGAGAAATCAAGAGATAAATATCCAATTTGTTAATCAAAACCTGTTTAATTAGTACTTCAAGAGTAGATGGAAAAAATCATTCACAAAATGAAAGAGATCAGATTCTATCAAGTCAGTGAAGATACTTCTTAAATCTTTAATCTTTCCAGCTTGTACTGTGAGATGAGAACAGTTCATATGTATTGAATTGGTGAATATTCAGTGCCACATTTCTCTTGGAGAGCCCATTAACTCTGATAATCCAGGGGGACTGCAGTCCTGAACGACGGAGTAAAGATGTAGCTCAATTTTACCTCACCATGGAATTTTATAAGCAACTGAGGTTTTCATCTTCTCTGTAAGGGTACTTAGGCACTGAATGAATAAATAGAATCCTCTAGTTATAGTTTGAATAAAACGGAGTTTCAAGTAAAGCTATTAAGAATCTGAGTCTTTAATAAGTTTACCCTCATCAAATAAAAGCAGCAGACAAAATAACAACACTGGAAGCAACAACAACAATCAGCAAACCATTATAGGTTTAAAAAGTGGCCTTTAAAAGTACTGGCAGTTGAAGAACATCAATACAGAATGAGAGTCTAGTATTTCCATTTAATTTGTTTTAGGAAGTTAACAACATTCGAACCTAAACGGTGTTTTGTTTTGTTTTGTTTTCTCCATTTTAGTTCTAACCATTATGTCTTTTGTTTGTTTAAATAGCAAATTGTGTAATACAAAGTATATTTCTTACCTGGGATTCACTTGGCAACCATTTTAAGGTTTTCTTTTTTCATTTTGTTGTTGTTTTTAAAAAGATTTCATCTTTATTTTATAATATCAGTCAATTGCAATAGGAACATTTTGGGGGGAAAGGGAACTAAAATGTATGAGAGAAAGAAAAATTGTCATTTGTAAATACCTCAGACATTGCTCATTTGTTCTCCTTATAACCTCTCTGGCTACTCTTATTTCCTTTATGAAGGAAAACTAGTATGTACACATTGCATCCATGTCCTCCCAACTTGCTTATAAGTGTAAAGAGTATCAAAGATCAGAAAAGAAGGGAGAAAGGATGAGAATGAGAAGTACATGAGGATGAGAAATCAAGAGATAAATATCCAATTTGTTAATCAAAACCTGTTTAATTAGTACTTCAAGAGTAGATGGAAAAAATCATTCACAAAATGAAAGAGATCAGATTCTATCAAGTCAGTGAAGATACTTCTTAAATCTTTAATCTTTCCAGCTTGTACTGTGAGATGAGAACAGTTCATATGTATTGAATTGGTGAATATTCAGTGCCACATTTCTCTTGGAGAGCCCATTAACTCTGATAATCCAGGGGGACTGCAGTCCTGAACGACGGAGTAAAGATGAATGTAGTGAACTGGCCAAAAAGTTTCTTAAAGTTTCTGTAAGATAGTATAGAAGAAACTGAATGAACTTTTTTTTTTTTTTAAAGATGTATTTATTTATTTATTTTGGGCGGGGGTCGGTTGGGGAGGGAGGGGAGTGGGCAGGCCACTTCTGTTGATCTTTTCATTTCTCTATTTTCATCTGTCTTTGTTCTTTGGCTCCTGTGGGCCTCCCATCGCGGTGGCCTCTGTCGTTGCAGAGCACTGGCTCTGGGCACCCGCGCTCCAGAGCTCCAGCTCAGTAATTGGACACATCGGTCCAGCCGCTCCGTGGCACGTGGGATCTTCCCAGGCCAGGGCTCGAACCGGCGCCCCTTGCACTGCAAGGCGGTGTCCTTACCCACTGGACCACCAGGGATCCCTGAATGAACTTTTTGACTAACACATATTTACATCTCTCTCATCATCTCGTGGTCAAGGGCAGGTATGGATGTTCCTTCTAGAATTTTCAGTTAATGGCTCATATAAAATTCTAAACATTATAGATATATGAAAATGTGAAAGACCTAGATATAAGCTCTACAGTCCAATAAAATATGAAGACAGTAGCAGTTTGGAAGGAAGGGAGAATCCTCAAGAAATCCTTCTCTTTGGGGTCTTCAACTTAACAAATAATCTATTTATACCCTAAACTTGTAAGCATGATTATTCATGAGGCACCAGCAGAGCCAAATGTTTGCAGGGTTTATCTTAATGCATCTCTTTTAGCTTCAAACTAAAAGAAGAGCACAATGTCACTACCTGATTTTTAATTCTCTATGCTTATGTTCCTTAGAAGTGAATTTATCAGGGAGAGAAATCTATGCTTTGTAGTGCTGAGTTGTTAGTCTGTTATTTCTTCCCCTACTCTGTGCTGCTCCGAGTTCTCCCTAGGATGTTTCTCCACAGCAGGTACTATTTCCAGGTCTCTCATATTCAGTGTATTTATGTTAAACATCTAATGAAACAAAATACCATTCATGAAATTGGAAGTTTGTTTCCTCACAGCAGTAGTACCTCACAGTAGGTAGATTTGTAACTCTGATAATCCAGGGGGACTGCAGTCCTGAACGACGGAGTAAAGATGAATGTAGTGAACTGGCCAAAAAGTTTCTTAAAGTTTCTGTAAGATAGTATAGAAGAAACTGAATGAACTTTTTTTTTTTTTTAAAGATGTATTTATTTATTTATTTTGGGCGGGGGTCGGTTGGGGAGGGAGGGGAGTGGGCAGGCCACTTCTGTTGATCTTTTCATTTCTCTATTTTCATCTGTCTTTGTTCTTTGGCTCCTGTGGGCCTCCCATCGCGGTGGCCTCTGTCGTTGCAGAGCACTGGCTCTGGGCACCCGCGCTCCAGAGCTCCAGCTCAGTAATTGGACACATCGGTCCAGCCGCTCCGTGGCACGTGGGATCTTCCCAGGCCAGAGCTCGAACCGGCGCCCCTTGCACTGCAAGGCGGTGTCCTTACCCACTGGACCACCAGGGATCCCTGAATGAACTTTTTGACTAACACATATTTACATCTCTCTCATCATCTCGTGGTCAAGGGCAGGTATGGATGTTCCTTCTAGAATTTTCAGTTAATGGCTCATATAAAATTCTAAACATTATAGATATATGAAAATGTGAAAGACCTAGATATAAGCTCTACAGTCCAATAAAATATGAAGACAGTAGCAGTTTGGAAGGAAGGGAGAATCCTCAAGAAATCCTCCTCTTTGGGGTCTTCAACTTAACAAATAATCTATTTATACCCTAAACTTGTAAGCATGATTATTCATGAGGCACCAGCAGAGCCAAATGTTTGCAGGGTTTATCTTAATGCATCTCTTTTAGCTTCAAACTAAAAGAAGAGCACAATGTCACTACCTGATTTTTAATTCTCTATGCTTATGTTCCTTAGAAGTGAATTTATCAGGGAGAGAAATCTATGCTTTGTAGTGCTGAGTTGTTAGTCTGTTATTTCTTCCCCTACTCTGTGCTGCTCCGAGTTCTCCCTAGGATGTTTCTCCACAGCAGGTACTATTCCCAGGTCTCTCATAATCAGTGTATTTATGTTAAACATCTAATGAAACAAAATACCATTCATGAAGTTGGAAGTTTGTTTCCTCACAGCAGTAGTACCTCACAGTAGGTAGATTTGTATCTTTCTGATGAAACAAACTTTTCCTGGGGAACAGTGTTAGGAACACAACACAGATCAAGCAAAATGTAAGAGCCTCACATCATCACATCCATCTCTGTCCAGAATCTCAGATTTTGTATCAAATTTCCTATAGTCTAGGATGTTTCATATAATTACTTTATAACTAAGATCCTTAAAACCAGAGTGTGATCACATCAACTTTTGCTGCTGAGTTCCCTTTTTAACCCTACCTTATTTGGGTATATAAGTGGCACCTAATATTATTTGCCAAAACAACAAATGTACAGATAGGTGAGCAAGGAAATAATAAAAGTTATCATTTAACTGGCTTCCATAACATAAACATAGACCGTAACTTATCTTTTTGTGAAATATGCATTTTCATCTTTACAATATAGTGAGCAATTAGTTTTTTATTTTATATTCTGTTTTATCTGTACCTATGGATCTGAGTCAAGCAGAAAGCTTTAACTGAAGTCAAAAAGCCTAATCTATTGAGCACACAAAATGTAGCATATTTTGCAGCTAATGAAGAAATACGGGAATTTCCATTCTAGAGCCCTGGTAAATTACCTTATTCTCAGATGGCTATGTTTTGCTTGCCTAACTTTTCTGTGGAGCAACTATTACCTTTAGTGTTTTTCTCCTTTAGTTACCCTTTAAAATTATTTTGTACTTTGATTTGTAACTACCTAGGGGTGAAATCCAACAGCTATTTTTATGGTAGAGCAGTCCCTGAAGAAATGCATTTAAATTTGCAAAGTACTTTTGTTCCTTTTGAGACTTAAATTACTGCTCAGCAAATACAGCACACTGCAAATTGCCAAAGCTCCTATAATATAATAAGTTGAGAAAGATTATAGACTTGTCTAAGAATACTGTTTTTGTTGTTGTTTCTGTTTTGTACCAAGCTTCTTCCCTTTGTGTTAAGTGAAAAGGTTAAGAGAATTTATTGCCAAAGCTCCTATAATATAATAGTTGAGAAAGATTCATACCATCAGTGAAGTTAAACATCTAATGAAACAAAATACCATTCATGAAATTGGAAGTTTGTTTCCTCACAGCAGTAGTACCTCACAGTAGGTAGATTTGTATCTTTCTGATGAAACAAACTTTTCCTGGGGAACAGTGTTAGGAACACAACACAGATCAAGCAAAATGTAAGAGCCTCACATCATCACATCCATCTCTGTCCAGAATCTCAGATTTTGTATCAAATTTCCTATAGTCTAGGATGTTTCATATAATTACTTTATAACTAAGATCCTTAAAACCAGAGTGTGATCACATCAACTTTTGCTGCTGAGTTCCCTTTTTAACCCTACCTTATTTGGGTATATAAGTGGCACCTAATATTATTTGCCAAAACAACAAATGTACAGATAGGTGAGCAAGGAAATAATAAAAGTTATCATTTAACTGGCTTCCATAACATAAACATAGACCGTAACTTATCTTTTTGTGAAATATGCATTTTCATCTTTACAATATAGTGAGCAATTAGTTTTTTATTTTATATTCTGTTTTATCTGTACCTATGGATCTGAGTCAAGCAGAAAGCTTTAACTGAAGTCAAAAAGCCTAATCTATTGAGCACACAAAATGTAGCATATTTTGCAGCTAATGAAGAAATACGGGAATTTCCATTCTAGAGCCCTGGTAAATTACCTTATTCTCAGATGGCTATGTTTTGCTTGCCTAACTTTTCTGTGGAGCAACTATTACCTTTAGTGTTTTTCTCCTTTAGTTACCCTTTAAAATTATTTTGTACTTTGATTTGTAACTACCTAGGGGTGAAATCCAACAGCTATTTTTATGGTAGAGCAGTCCCTGAAGAAATGCATTTAAATTTGCAAAGTACTTTTGTTCCTTTTGAGACTTAAATTACTGCTCAGCAAATACAGCACACTGCAAATTGCCAAAGCTCCTATAATATAATAAGTTGAGAAAGATTATAGACTTGTCTAAGAATACTGTTTTTGTTGTTGTTTCTGTTTTGTACCAAGCTTCTTCCCTTTGTGTTAAGTGAAAAAGGTTAAGAGAATTTATTGTTATTCTCCATTCCAAATGTAAACTATCTAAACAGGTAATAATATTTTGGTTATGATAGAAGGTTATTTTGAAATATCAGTTCCCTTTTCAGTATATTCTTTCCATTTGAGAAATCATTTGTGCTTCATGGGAAAAGAAATGATTTTATAATTAACCAGTGAACTCAAAATGGGCAGCATTACCTTAATGAGTATGTCAAATTCTCTACACATATGTCATTGAAGTATTTGACTTCAGTTGGTTTCTTGTTTGGGAATGGTTCCAAACTAGACCTACTTTGTTTGTAGTAGCAAAATGGTCTCTCCAATCTGCTTCATGAATTTCTTTGGTTCAGTTAATATGCAGCTATTTATGAAGACCCCATAGCTTCATTTTTTAGAACTTCTGTGTGTGTTATTCACTCAGTTGTGTCTATTGCAACCCTGTGGACTAGCCCACCAAGCTCCTTTGTCCATGAAATTCAACAGGCAAAAATACTGGAGTGAGTTGCCATTTCCTTCTCTAGGTGATCTTCCCATCCCAGGGATCAAACCTAGGTCTCCTGAATTGCAGGCAGATTCTTTACTGTCTGGACCTCAAGGAAAATGCCGAGTAAGAAAAAAAAAGAAAGAAAGAAAAACAAAGGAATCAGTGTAATACAGAAAAGAACTATTGTGACAAATGTTTTGTGAAAGTTAAGAGATACTGGAGTAGACTCTTCTGTTATAAGTGAATTTAGATTTAGATATGTATCCTCTAAAAGCTGATGTGTGTGTATAAAACAGTTTTTTTAAAAAATAACAAGCTTTGGTTAAAATCTAACCAAAATCCTTTTGGGGGAAGTTTCCCAGCTTTATTCACTTAATTCTGCCTTTTTAATTATGTGCTATTCCCACTGCAGTTAACCAGTTTGAATGAATCATTGTCACTTTCTTATTTTGTAAATGGCTTTATGTATACATTAGCATTTCTTTAAGTATGTTCTTTATTTTCCTAGTTTTTTATAAAGTCTATGAAGAAAAGAAGTTTGTCATTCTTCATTTGCATATTGTGTCATAATTACTGGTCATTTGTGCTAAAGAAGACTTCCCTGGGCTCAGACAGTAATCTGCCTGCTATGCAGTGGACCCAGATTAAATCACTGGGTTGGGAAGATCCCTTGGAGAAAGTAATGGCTAGTCACTCTAGTATTCTTGGCTTGAGAATTCCATGGAAAAAAGATAAATGGGTTATAATATTTATGTAGTTTTATTACTAAAAGAGGAATTATTGACAAAGTATTAAAAATTTGATATGGGCAATATAAAATGTCTATCACTACAGATGTTTATCATTTAAGATTAAAAGTAGTAATATAAATACATCTTTAACACAAATTACATATTTGTAATTTCACAGTAAAGATATTAAGTCGTAGGGTAGTATAAATTTAAGAATAAAATTTGTATGCCTTATCATTATTTTTTTCTATTTTGTAGTTATTTTAATAAGTGGCACAAATGGCATAGAATACTGATTTTGGTCTGAAAATTTAATTACTAACCAAGAGATTACAATATAATCATGACTGTGGGATTATAAAACATATTCATATTCTCGTTTACTATTTTCTTTAAATAAAACTTTCTCTTTCAAGAGTTAGGCACTCTAAATTTGGGCATCATTCAAGTGCTGTGAGAATTATTATTTGTGTGCTTCTTTTAATCCTTTAATGAGCCTAATAATGTTCTATGTTCTAAATATAAATTGTTTTCTGACCTAAAAATTCTGCCTATTTGCTACTGTTTTCATTAACCATTTCTCCATTGCTTTAAAATGCTACTTTAGTGTTTCAGCCCATTAATATTTATCCTACACACTTTTTAAAATTTTTCTATTTTGATATGAAACATTATTTTCAGTCAACCTCTTCTTGCAGCGCTACCCTAATAGGATTTCTCCAAATTATACCATAGCTCCTTTCAAAAACTTTAGTACTCTGGCCTTCTTTAAATAGTATTTCTCTTTCTCTGGGACAGTTAACCTGGGTAATGCTATAGGAACAAACAACCCTTAAATCTCAGCGGTTTGACTAAATACAGCTTCATTTTGTCTTGTACTCTTCATTTTGTCCAGTGCTGGCCATCAGGGAGCTTCACTTATCCCAGTGAGAAAGAGTTCATATGCCTCCAGATTGCCATGATCTCAGTAGCCATTGGGTTGAGGAAGGGTGCAGACAGAATGAATCACACACTAGTTATCCAGTTTTACAAATTTAACCACATTCATATTGCTCAAATTTAATTTACAAGAGCATAAAACTCAAAACTTACTTCTGTGTTTCAGTTTCTCTTCTAAGTTCTTCACAATGTGTAATTTAAGGATCACATCAAATTTATACAGTTATTGCTACTATTTTTTTAGTCTTTCATTTAAGGGTCACTGAGTCTCACTAGTTAATATATTAAGGGGATAGCATTTACAGGTTCAGAATTTCATCTCCACAAGGTCAGGTGCAAAAGCCATTGTATAGAATTTACCGTATATCAGGAAAAATGATATTCATAAATTTGACTTTTATTATGGCTTCTAATCTCAAAAGTGAGTATATGTTTCCAGTTGTATCTTTGTTCAGATAAAGGGAAAAAGAATATAAATATGAGAGATCTTCCATCAGCCTAATTAAATTACCTTGTTTGCCATTATCTCATATTGATATTGGCTTCATACTGTAAACTAAAAAATTATACTGTTGTTAAATATGCTTCACTGTCTGTAATATCATAATCCTGTTTATCACATTATGATTCCTAATAACAAAACTAGTTACACCTGATTTTTACAAACCTTCAAGTTACTGTTGATCTAAATAATTCTTATATCACCCGTTATTTGGCAAGCATAGAGTAGTATACTATGTAAGAAAAAATCATAAATGATAAAATGTTATTATGTATACATAAATAAATATGAATGTGCATTTACATGTATATATAATTTGTATATCCTACTTAAATATTATTGTATAATTAATATGTAATAAATGAGTTGACATTTAAGATTGCATTGTAAAACTCATACAAATTTAAAGATCTTAAGCATTTTTTAGGGTTATCTGCTGATTTCAAGGAAATAGGCAATCAAGTGACACAAAGATGTTGAAAGCAGAAATGGAAGCTTCCCAGTTCCTTCTTTCCTGTACAGGATGTGTTCTTGGTTATAACCGTCCAGGAGATATGTGAGGTTATTCTTCTCACATGGTAGGAAAATTTTCAGTTATAAAGCATCTGTTTTATAATCTAAAAAGCTCAGTATTTATGCAAAACTCTCCAGGGAGCTCTGACTTAAATCCGCTGATCCTGGTTTGTTCTATTAAGTATTTTATTAAACCAATGTCTGTGATAGAACTATAGAAATATGTTTAAATGTTTACTTCTGTCACCTAATATATTTTTTTGTGTCTGGTATAGTTCACTCTGCATTATGTGAGATTCATTCATGTTACATATATAGTTCACTCATTTTCTAGACAGAATAGTATTATATAAATACAAAAATTAACTCATTCACTGTTCACATTCATTTAAATTGCTTCTGCCTTTGATGATCTCATATACTGTCTGATTCCAACTATATGCCATTCTGGAAAAGGGAAAGCTATGGAGACAGTGAAAAGATAAGTATTTGCTACTGTTTAGTGAGGGAAGATTGCCTCTTATAAAATTTGCCATTATGTACATATGTACACACATTATTTTTATTCAGTTTATGTCTGTGTTAGTCACTCAGCTGTGTCCAACTCTTTAAGTAGCCATGGACTGTAGTCCATTAGGCTCCTCTGTCCATAGGATTTTCCAGGGAAGAATACTGGAGTGGATGGCCATTCCCTTCTCAAGGGAATCTTCCCAACCCAGTGATTGAACCTGGGTCTCCTGAATTGCAGGTGGAGTCTTTACTGTCTGAGCCACCAAGGAAGCCCCAATGTATACCTAGGAAATGGGAAAATTCTGGGTCACGGAATACAGGAAGTAGTTTGTCACCGAAGATAATTGTCAACAATTCCTCCCATGCCTGAATGTTTTTGAACTCTTACTTAGATAGGCCATACTTTTGTATATTTTCAAGATACCTAAGTGTATTTTTTTTTTGCCTCTAAGTCATCATTCATTTATTTTCAACCATCTTTTTTATTATTTGGCATGTGTGGGCCTCCCATTGCAGTGGCCTCTCTCACTGCAGAGAACTGATACTGGGCACATGAGCTCCAAAGCACTTACATGTCATTGGGCACACTGGCCCAGCAGCTTGGCGGCAGGTGGGATTTTCCCTGCCCAGGGATCGAACCTGTGCCCCTTGCACTGCAAGGCGGACTGTTTACCCACTGGACCACCAGGGAATCCTTGAGTGTAATATTTTTTTTAAAAGGTAAAACATACAAAGGAAAAAGTAAGAAGACCAGTGGTAGAACAAAATATTTACAAAATGTACATCTTTAGAATGCTTGTCTTCCACAAAATACATAAAACTTTTGAAACTCAACCATAATAAAATGAAAACCTGATTAAAAAATGGGCCCAAGGCTTTGATACGGACCCAGACTCCCCCTGCAAAAGATATATAGATGACAAGTTGATGTAGATAGAGATGCTTCACATCACATATTATCAAAGAAATACAAATTAAAACAACATTGAGATACCATTACACACTATTAGAGCACCCAGAATCTGGAACTCTGATGTGGATGCTGTTGGATGCATAACAGTTGAAACTCTATTGCATTGCTCTTAGGAATGCAAATGGTACGGCCACTGCAGAAGACAGTTTGGCAGTTTCTTGCAAAATAATATTCTCTTATCGTACAATGTAGCAGTTGTACTCCCCGGTATTTAACCAAAGGAGTTGAACACTTACGTCCACACAAAAACCTGTGCAAGAATATTTATAGCTGCTTTATTCATACTTGTTAAAACTTGGAAGCAACCAGGTTGTTCTTCAGTAGGTGAATGTATAAATAAAATGTATCGCATCCAGAATATTCCTTACCTGTAAGAAGAAATGAGTTATAAAGTCATGAAAAGACATGGACAAAAGTTAAATGTATATTACTAGGTAAAATAAGCCAATTTGAAAGATTATAGACTGTATGATTCTAATTGTATGACATTCCAGAAAAGGGAAAAGTATAGAGACAGTAAAAATAGAAGTACTTGCTAGTATTTGGTGAGAGAAGATGAATAGGCAGAGGATATTTAGGACAGTGGAACGCTATATATGATATTATAATGATAGATAAATGTCATTATATGTTTGTCCAAATCCATGGAATGTACTACATGAAGAATGAACCCTTAGGTAAGCTATGGATTTTAATTGATTATAATGTGTTAGTGTAGGTTCTTCCTTGATTTAAAAAAAAATTTCCATTCTAGTGAGGGATATTGTCAGTTGGGAAAGCTATGCATGTTTTGGGGCAGAGTGTGTATGGGAAATCTCTGTATTTCCTCTGAATTTTTCTTTGAACTAAATACTGTTCCAAAAACTATGGTTTACTACAAAGGAAAAAGATTATGTGATACCATATGGGTAATTAAACAGACATTACCTTTATTTAATAATAAATGAAAGTGACACATTTCTTTCTATCCTGTCATACAGTTGTCTATTTTCACTCTTTGTTTACTTTTCTAATAATACTTACATAAGCAAATTGAAGTATTTAGGACACTCTTCTCTTATGTGGTGGTAAACTGAAATTCAGTCATACATAAAGTTTATTTTAATTTGTAGCTGTGCTCTTATCAACCTCACAGTGTACTGATTTCTAATATCAGTCCAGTGTAATGATTTTGAGCTATAGTGTCTAAAGAAAATCATTTGGAGTGCAATTCTTAGAATATTACTTACGAGTCCTAGGAAGTTAGGCTTGCAGGAATCACCTTCCATGTCTCCGAAAATGTCTATACACATTATATCTGCATTCTTGTTTTGGTAGATCAGCTATTTGTTAATCACGTTCTTTGTGTCTATTCATCTTAGGCTATTCATGTTTTAAAGTTCCTATTTTCACATATGAAAAATCATATTGAAACATTATTAGCTAAACCTCTGTTTTTATAAAGAAATTTGTTTTGAGAATGGAGATAATTTGAACTCGAAAAACGAAGCTGAATTTTAAGTAACTTACACTTTTAATGAAGTTGATAAAGTACCGTTAACTCACCTGACCTTTTCTAGTGATATTTGCTCTAGTGAGTTCCAAAACAATCTTATTACCCCAAAATGAGTCATTTTGAGCATGTAAGTTTCGTTGTGACTTACACTAACATTGGCTTCCCATCTGGTGCTACTGGTAATGAACCTGCCTGCTAGTGCAGGAGACATAAGCAATACAATTTCCCCTGGGTTGGGAAGGTCCCCTGCAGGAGGAAATGGTGACGCAGTATTCTTACCTGGAGAATCCCATGAACAGGGGATCCTGGAGAGCTACAGGCCATAGACTTTCACAGAGTTGGACATGACATACGTGACTTTGCATATACACACATTAACACTGGACATTCCAGTGCAATCAGTTCATCCTTTCCTGGACTCTTTGTGGCCGCTTCAAAGATTATCAAATTCTTTGAAAATAACAGCATATAAATATCTGTTTTACTAGGGTTTTTTTTCTGCTTTCTCATTTTCAGTACAATTTCAAATTAGAGAAGGTCATTCTTCTTTTCCCATACTTTCAAAGTACGATTTCTTGCCAGACCCACATTTAGCATCTTTAGCATTATGGCCAGCCATGATAGCAGTCTTGTAAGTATATGTCTAGAAATTTATATTTTCAAATGCTTATAATGTGAAAAATATATCAGTAAGTTACTCTGCAAATTTTGTGGCAACCAAACATGTTTATTAAGAAATTCTAGATATCACAGGTATGCAAGCCACACTCCTTTTTAGTGTATAGGCTATGAAGTTTGGAGGATACACTGTAGGTATTACCCTTTTATTTTCTTTGTTAATAGCTCTATAGTTGAATTAAATTTCCCAGAATTTTTAGTTGCACTGTGTACTGCATATACACATTGATTGGCAAAGTCTAGTTTGCATTTGGAACCAATATTGCTAAACTTTTATGTTTTCTGTAGTTTTCTTAAAAGTTTATATGAGTAGATGACATCCAAGTGCATTTTGGCGGGGGGGAGGTGGGGAGCGGATTGGAGAGGGAGGGGGGTGGGCGGGCCACTTCTATTGGTCTTTCATTTATCTAGTTTCATCCATCTTTGTTCTTTGGCCCCTGTGGGCCTCCCATCGCGGTGGCCTCTGTTGTTGCAGAGCACCACCTCTGGACGCATGCGCTCCAGAGCTCCGGCTCGGTAATTGGACACATCGGTCCAGCCACTCCACGGCACGTGGGATCTTCCCAGGCCAGGGATGGAACCAGCGCCCCTTGTACTGCAAGGCGGTGTCCTTACCCACTGGGCTACCAGGGAAGCCCCCAAGTGCATTTTTTTTCCAAGTTCATTTTTCAAACCAAATATGTGAGAGCTGGGGCAAGTTTTGTTGTTACTGTGATTTGACACACCACCTGATACACAACAGAAATAAGGTTTATTGGAATCAGCTACATGTTACAGGAGTCAACCCATCTCATATCAAAATTCTCCCTTCTTTCCAAGTTTTAACCTCAAAATCAGGAAATGTGACTTAACTCAGATTCATAGAACAATTAAGAAAATAATAGGATAATATGTTTGTGTAGTATATCCAAAATAAATGAGCTCTCATTATTTGTGATTGAACTTAAGTATCTGTATGGGAGACAAACCCTTTGCTTGATTTAGAAGTTCATACCTCTGTCATTCTAGATATGTAAGTTTCAGTACCTGTGTGTACTTTTTAATTTGTTTTTCCACCTTGCCAGTCCTAAATTCCTTCCTGTATATTGTGCAGTATGCTCTCTCTTGGTTATACTTCCCTAACCCAGTACCATATGACCTTCCATAAATGTAACAGATTCATTTAGTCTTCACTGATGGTGATACTTTTTTAACATTGTCATTGGTGTCTTTAGGGTTCTCATTTTCATTATCTGAACTTTTATGAAACATGGTCACAATATCAAACATATTAAACAAGTACTCTCTTGATAGCATAATATTTAATTATAACCAAAGTCAAAGGACCGTTAATACTTACAGTAACAATAAACTTCAGTTATGCACTTAGTCACGTCACTCAGAGTGATATAATAATTAGAATGACCCATTACTGTGTGCCACAAATTATGCTTGCCAACAGCAGACACTGTGGTGCAGAATAGCAACAATACTGTGGAAGGTGGAATTATCAGGTGCTACAGTGTTAAAAAGAATCCTTCTGCCAATGTAGGAGACACAGTAGACTCAGTTTTGATCCCTGGTTTGGGAAGATGCCCTGGAGAAGGAAATGGCTACCCACTCCAGTATTCTTGCCTGGAGAATTCCATGGACAGAGGAACCTAGCAGTCTATAGTCCATGGGGTTGCAAAGACTCAGACATAACTGAGTTACTGAGCACTGATAACACTGTGGAAAATGGAAAATCTGTACTCTGTTTAATACTAAAAAGAGTGTTTCTTTTATCACCTATCTTTTGGTGAATTTATTTTGTATCTTTTTATCAACCCTCCACACTATCCCCAAAGTGTAACTTTTTGAATCTTAGTGAGGGACATTCTGTGACATTGGACTTCTAGTACTAAAATCAAAATAGCCCTACACAAATCAAGACGATTATTCAGTCTCTGCATGCTAAGTCACTTCAGTTGAGTCTTACTCTTTGCGAACCTATGAACTGTAGCCTTCCAGTCTTCCCTGTCCATGGGATTCTACAGGCAAGAAGACTGGAATGGGTTGCCATAACCTCCTACAGGGAATCTTCCTGACCCAGGGATCAAACCTGTGTCTCTTATATCTAATGAATTGGCAGGTGGGATCTTTACCTCTGGCACCACCTGAGAAGCCCATTATTCAGTCTACCTTTAGCCAAATATGTAGTGTAAAATTTTTCTTACATAAGATTTTTTTCTCTGAGCAAATCTTGTTTGAGTATTTTCCCAGAGATCTGATTAACATAGGATTAAACATGGTTACCTGTCTTCTTTTTACTTCCTTGAAGGTACCCTCTCAATAAAGGTAGTGAATAAAATACTGACAATCTGCTATAATTTCTTTCTCCTGAAAGGTAAATATATAAGTTATATCTATATGTGTGCATATACATGTTTATTATACATGCATGAATATGTTGTGTATAGTTTTACTTTTCATTATGAAAAATTAAATTCATACAAAAAGAGAGAATAGTATAATGAACTAATAATAATCTGTAAAAGAATAGTATAATTGCCAAGTGTCAAATATGCTTGCCAACAGCAGACACTGTGGTGCAGAATAGCAACAATACTGTGGAAGGTGGGATTATCAGGTGCTACAGTGTTAAAAAGAATCCTTCTGCCAATGTAGGAGACACAGTAGACTCAGTTTTGATCCCTGGTTTGGGAAGATGCCCTGGAGAAGGAAATGGCTACCCACTCCAGTATTCTTGCCTGGAGAATTCCATGGACAGAGGAACCTAGCAGTCTATAGTCCATGGGGTTGCAAAGACTCAGACATAACTGAGTTACTGAGCACTGATAACACTGTGGAAAATGGAAAATCTGTACTCTGTTTAATACTAAAAAGAGTGTTTCTTTTATCACCTATCTTTTGGTGAATTTATTTTGTATCTTTTTATCAACCCTCCACACTATCCCCAAAGTGTAACTTTTTGAATCTTAGTGAGGGACATTCTGTGACATTGGACTTCTAGTACTAAAATCAAAATAGCCCTACACAAATCAAGACGATTATTCAGTCTCTGCATGCTAAGTCACTTCAGTTGAGTCTTACTCTTTGCGAACCTATGAACTGTAGCCTTCCAGTCTTCCCTGTCAATGGGATTCTACAGGCAAGAAGACTGGAATGGGTTGCCATAACCTCCTACAGGGAATCTTCCTGACCCAGGGATCAAACCTGTGTCTCTTATATCTAATGAATTGGCAGGTGGGATCTTTACCTCTGGCACCACCTGAGAAGCCCATTATTCAGTCTACCTTTAGCCAAATATGTAGTGTAAAATTTTTCTTACATAAGATTTTTTTCTCTGAGCAAATCTTGTTTGAGTATTTTCCCAGAGATCTGATTAACATAGGATTAAACATGGTTACCTGTCTTCTTTTTACTTCCTTGAAGGTACCCTCTCAATAAAGGTAGTGAATAAAATACTGACAATCTGCTATAATTTCTTTCTCCTGAAAGGTAAATATATAAGTTATATCTATATGTGTGCATATACATGTTTATTATACATGCATGAATATGTTGTGTATAGTTTTACTTTTCATTATGAAAAATTAAATTCATACAGAAGAAGAGAGAATAGTATAATGAACTAATAATAATCTGTAAAAGTTAAGAACTCATTTAAACAGTATAATCACATTATATTTATCACAACTAAGAGAAAAATATAATACTTTACTGGCATGAAATATCCTATCAGTGTTTAGATTTTCTCAGATAAATAAATAAATAAATAAATATATATATATATATATATATATATATATATATATATACTTTCACTATTCACATAAATCAATCTTGAAACAAAGTATACATGTTGCATTTGTTTGTATATTTCTTAAACACTGGTTAAAAATCTGAAACTGCCTTTCATGTGTGCTCTGGTTAAACACATACATATATGGATTGTACATGGTAAGAGCTGAGTTTCCCATGTTTCTCACTCTCAACTAGAGAAGTTAAAACAAGAAAGGAAGGCTGAAATGAACACTGTGGTACTGAAGTACTATCAGAGATAACAGTACAGAGTCACATTTTGCTTAATTCATTCATTTCAGATGGATAAATAGAGAAACAATTATATATATATATGCATGGGTTAGTGTATAAATATATTTGTATATACACTAAGCATATATCTGTGTATTGATGTATATATATATATATATATATATATATATATATGTGTTGTATGTATGTATATGTACATAAGAATTTTTCCACAGTTTGTTGTGATTCACACAGTCAAAAGATTTAGCATAGTCAATGAAACAGAAGTAGATATTTTTCTAAAATTCTCTGTCTTTTTTTATGATGTTGGCTTTTTGATCTAGTTCCTCTGACTTATCTAAATGCAGCTTGTACATATGGAAGTTCTCAGCTCACATACTGTTGAAGCCTAGCTTGAAGAATTTGGAGCATTACCTTGCTAGCATGTAATATGAGTGCAGTTGTGTGGTAGTTTGCACATTATTTGGCATTGCCCTTCTTTGTCATTGAAATGAAATCTAGTACTGTGGCCACTGCTGCGTTTTCAAAGTTTGCTGGCATATGGAGTGAAGCCCCCCTTTTTCAAACAACACTCATGCATGAATATGTTGTGTATAGTTTTACTTTTCATTATGAAAAATTAAATTCATACAGAAGAAGAGAGAATAGTATAATGAACTAATAATAATCTGTAAAAGTTAAGAACTCATTTAAACAGTATAATCACATTATATTTATCACAACTAAGAGAAAAATATAATACTTTACTGGCATGAAATATCCTATCAGTGTTTAGATTTTCTCAGATAAATAAATGAATAAATATATATATATATATATATATATATATATATATATACTTTCACTATTCACATAAATCAATCTTGAAACAAAGTATACATGTTGCATTTGTTAGTATATTTCTTAAACACTGGTTAAAAATCTGAAACTGCCTTTCATGTGTGCTCTGGTTAAACACATACATATATGGATTGTACATGGTAAGAGCTGAGTTTCCCATGTTTCTCACTCTCAACTAGAGAAGTTAAAACAAGAAAGGAAGGCTGAAATGAACACTGTGGTACTGAAGTACTATCAGAGATAACAGTACAGAGTCACATTTTGCTTAATTCATTCATTTCAGATGGATAAATAGAGAAACAATTATATATATATATGCATGGGTTAGTGTATAAATATATTTGTATATACACTAAGCATATATCTGTGTATTGATGTATATATATATATATATATATATATATATATATATATGTGTTGTATGTATGTATATGTACATAAGAATTTTTCCACAGTTTGTTGTGATTCACACAGTCAAAAGATTTAGCATAGTCAATGAAACAGAAGTAGATATTTTTCTAAAATTCTCTGTCTTTTTTTATGATGTTGGCTTTTTGATCTAGTTCCTCTGACTTATCTAAATGCAGCTTGTACATATGGAAGTTCTCAGCTCACATACTGTTGAAGCCTAGCTTGAAGAATTTGGAGCATTACCTTGCTAGCATGTAATATGAGTGCAGTTGTGTGGTAGTTTGCACATTATTTGGCATTGCCCTTCTTTGTCATTGAAATGAAATCTAGTACTGTGGCCACTGCTGCGTTTTCAAAGTTTGCTGGCATATGGAGTGAAGCACTTCAACAACATCATCTTTTAGGATTTGAAATAGCTCAATTGAAGTTCCATCACCTCCACTAACTCTGTGTGTAGTGATGCTTCCTAAGGGCCCACTCCAGGATGTTTGGCTCTAAGTGAGTGACCACACCATCATGGTCATCCAGCTCATTAAGATCTTTTTTGTATGGTTCTTCTGTGTATTCTTGCTACCTCTTCTTAATCTCTTCTGCTTTTATTAGATACTCCAATTTATTTATGTTCCTTATCATGTCATCCTTGCATGAAATGTTCCCTTGGTATCTCTAATTTTCTTGAAGAGAAAGGTAGTCTTTTCCATTCTATTGTTTTTCTCTATTTCATTGCATTGTTTACTTAGGGAGGCTTTCTTATCTCTCCTAGTTGTTCTTTTTAACTCTTCATTCAGTTGCATATATCTTTCTCTTTCTCCTTTGGCTTTCACTTCTCTTCAGCTGTTCTCAGACAATCATTTTACCTTTTTGCATTTGTTTTTCTTGGGAATGGTTTTGATCACTGCCTCGTTTATCATGTAATGAAACTCCATCCATTGTTCTTCAGACACTCTGTCAATCAGATCTAATCCGTTGAATCTGTTTGTCACTTCCACTGTATAATTGTAAGGAATTTGATGAAGGTCATGCCTGAAGGGCCTAGTGGTTTCCCTACTTTCTTCCATTTAAGTCTGAATTTTGCAATAAGCAGTTCATGATCTGAGCCTTATTTACTGTTAGAGCTTCTCCATCTTCAACTGCACAGAATAAAACCAAATTGATTTCAGTATTGCCTCTGGTGATGTCCAGATATGTAGAGTTGTCTCTTGCATTGTTGAAAGAGGGTGTTTGCTATGATCAGTATGTTCTCTCAGCGAAACTCTAGTCTTTGCTTTGTCATTTTGTATACCAAGGCCAAACTTGCCTGTTATTCCAGCTGTCTCTTTACTTCCTATTTTTGCATTCCAGTTCCTTATGATGAAAAGGACATCTTTTACTGGTTTTATTTCTAGAAGGTCTTGTAGGTATTCAGAAAACCATTGAATTTCATCTTCTTCAGCATTAGTGGTTGGGCTATTGGCTGGGATTATTGTAATATTGAATAGTTTGCCTTGGAATACAACCAAGCACTTCAACAACATCATCTTTTAGGATTTGAAATAGCTCAATTGAAGTTCCATCACCTCCACTAACTCTGTGTGTAGTGATGCTTCCTAAGGGCCCACTCCAGGATGTTTGGCTCTAAGTGAGTGACCACACCATCATGGTCATCCAGCTCATTAAGATCTTTTTTGTATGGTTCTTCTGTGTATTCTTGCTACCTCTTCTTAATCTCTTCTGCTTTTATTAGATACTCCAATTTATTTATGTTCCTTATCATGTCATCCTTGCATGAAATGTTCCCTTGGTATCTCTAATTTTCTTGAAGAGAAAGGTAGTCTTTTCCATTCTGTTGTTTTTCTCTATTTCATTGCATTGTTTACTTAGGGAGGCTTTCTTATCTCTCCTAGTTGTTCTTTTTAACTCTTCATTCAGTTGCATATATCTTTCTCTTTCTCCTTTGGCTTTCACTTCTCTTCAGCTGTTCTCAGACAATCATTTTACCTTTTTGCATTTGTTTTTCTTGGGAATGGTTTTGATCACTGCCTCGTTTATCATGTAATGAAACTCCATCCATTGTTCTTCAGACACTCTGTCAATCAGATCTAATCCGTTGAATCTGTTTGTCACTTCCACTGTATAATTGTAAGGAATTTGATGAAGGTCATGCCTGAAGGGCCTAGAGGTTTCCCTACTTTCTTCCATTTAAGTCTGAATTTTGCAATAAGCAGTTCATGATCTGAGCCTTATTTACTGTTAGAGCTTCTCCATCTTCAACTGCACAGAATAAAACCAAATTGATTTCAGTATTGCCTCTGGTGATGTCCAGATATGTAGAGTTGTCTCTTGCATTGTTGAAAGAGGGTGTTTGCTACGATCAGTATGTTCTCTCAGCGAAACTCTAGTCTTTGCTTTGTCATTTTGTATACCAAGGCCAAACTTGCCTGTTATTCCAGCTGTCTCTTTACTTCCTATTTTTGCATTCCAGTTCCTTATGATGAAAAGGACATCTTTTACTGGTTTTATTTCTAGAAGGTCTTGTAGGTATTCAGAAAACCATTGAATTTCATCTTCTTCAGCATTAGTGGTTGGGCTATTGGCTGGGATTATTGTAATATTGAATAGTTTGCCTTGGAATACAACCAAGATCTTATGGATGAGGATAAGAGACTTGTGGAAGCTTCCTTATGGTAGGGCCTGACGATGTAGAAAACTGAATCTAAAGCATTTTTTAAAAATTGTTGTATTTGGAAAAGGGTAACTTCTGTAACCAACAAATGAAAATGAATAGCAGTGATTTCTGCTCTCGGTACAGAAACTCATCTCACTGGAAGCATATTTTATTAGTTTCAGATGAACTCAGATTTAGGGGTTATAAATATGTCTTGTATAAAAAAATAACTAACTTATGGATCATCTACCAATAGGAATAATAATTTTGTGATTGAGATAAAACTTTTGAGGTGCATATAACAGTACTCAGAAAGCTTATGTGGTTCAGGTAACCTTTGTCAAATAGTATTTGTGATAACTAAAGTATAGGAGCATAAATATATTGATCTATTTTACCTTGAATTATGGATACATATAAAAATTAAAGAAAAATGACTCAGTTTCTGAGATTTTTGATATTTTCTGGACTTCATATAGGCTCCAGTGTCATATGGGCATTGCTTCAGCAGGAAACACATCACCAGCATAAGGAGATGCTTAGAAAAGCCCGATACTCCTAGAGTATCAAATACGAAAACAGCTATTTTCAAAAAGAAAAGATAGACTTGAAGATTTTTGTCTGAATATAAGAATTTATGCTGAATGTAGATGTATTAAGTTTCTTTTTCAGTTTTTCAGTGCAATTCCTTCAGAAAATCAAATGTTCACAACTTACATATTTAAAATGTTCTATTTTTATTTACTTTAACATATTATCAAAATGAAACTGTATCTTACCTTAATCACATTGCTTTCTGATCTGATTAAATGAGCATGCATATATTCATGAGTTATGACTGTAATTTAGTTTGGCTTGCATTTTTGTCTTTCTAGTGAGAGAAGCATGTATTGAGCATAAGAGTATAAGATGCAGTTTGGGGTTTTGGGTGGGTAGTTTTATTTCTAGAAGGTCTTGTAGGTATTCACAAAACCATTGAATTTCATCTTCTTCAGCATTAGTGGTTGGGCTATTGGCTGGGATTATTGTAATATTGAATAGTTTGCCTTGGAATACAACCAAGATCTTATGGATGAGGATAAGAGACTTGTGGAAGCTTCCTTATGGTAGGGCCTGACGATGTAGAAAACTGAATCTAAAGCATTTTTTAAAAATTGTTGTATTTGGAAAAGGGTAACTTCTGTAACCAACAAATGAAAATGAATAGCAGTGATTTCTGCTCTCGGTACAGAAACTCATCTCACTGGAAGCATATTTTATTAGTTTCAGATGAACTCAGATTTAGGGGTTATAAATATGTCTTGTATAAAAAAATAACTAACTTATGGATCATCTACCAATAGGAATAATAATTTTGTGATTGAGATAAAACTTTTGAGGTGCATATAACAGTACTCAGAAAGCTTATGTGGTTCAGGTAACCTTTGTCAAATAGTATTTGTGATAACTAAAGTATAGGAGCATAAATATATTGATCTATTTTACCTTGAATTATGGATACATATAAAAATTAAAGAAAAATGACTCAGTTTCTGAGATTTTTGATATTTTCTGGACTTCATATAGGCTCCAGTGTCATATGGGCATTGCTTCAGCAGGAAACACATCACCAGCATAAGGAGATGCTTAGAAAAGCCCGATACTCCTAGAGTATCAAATACGAAAACAGCTATTTTCAAAAAGAAAAGATAGACTTGAAGATTTTTGTCTGAATATAAGAATTTATGCTGAATGTAGATGTATTAAGTTTCTTTTTCAGTTTTTCAGTGCAATTCCTTCAGAAAATCAAATGTTCACAACTTACATATTTAAAATGTTCTATTTTTATTTACTTTAACATATTATCAAAATGAAACTGTATCTTACCTTAATCACATTGCTTTCTGATCTGATTAAATGAGCATGCATATATTCATGAGTTATGACTGTAATTTAGTTTGGCTTGCATTTTTGTCTTTCTAGTGAGAGAAGCATGTATTGAGCATAAGAGTATAAGATGCAGTTTGGGGTTTTGGGTGGGTAGAGTAGTATTATTTTACTGACTGAAGCTGTATTTGAAGTTGCAGAAAAAGGAACTGAGGAGGGCATTCTGATTACTCATTTTATACCATGGTGTCCTGAGAATGCTGGAGTATGCGGGAAGTAACGAATTAAAAATTAAAATGTGTGTAATTTAGCCTTTCTGTAATCTTATGTTACTTAGAAACATATATTTCCTTATATATTCACTGTCTTTCTGAAACTAAAGTGCCCTCAAATTTCCATTATATCCAGCCTCAAAATACTAAATTTAGTTGAAAATAGCTAGTCAGACTTTAAGCGTTTTTTATTGAATGAGACTGAAGAGGATACTAAATACATAATATTCAGATAACTGGATACATAGTAATGATGAAATGAGATGAGCTAAGATACCTGTTTTGTTTAAATGCTTGTTTTGTTTCAACAAGTTTATTATCTATCTGCATTTACAATGATACTTTGTATAGTAAAGGAGGTGGAGTCTTTTCCACATGGAACCAAGTATTTCTTTGTGTGAGACTGAATATCATTGAGGGGATTATTTCCAAAAGTGTTCTTTATGCAGCTCAATCAATATGAGCAATAAAAAGAGAAATACATCTAGCAAGTCAGTAAATGGCAAAATTATAAATTTAATTCATTCAGAGGATTATAGAAGAGCCTTTCCCATCAAGTAATATTACTAATATCTGTTCAATGAAAAGAACAAAAACTAAATGGAGATAGTAATTAAACAGTCTTATTAAATTGCCATCTGTCCAAATCATCTGTGAAATATAGCTTCCAGAATAATTGAGGAAATCACCAACTAACAAACTGAACACAACAGTAGAAAAAAGTTCAATCTGTTTGAAAGCAAAAGCCGGCACATAGACATCTGCTCTTATCTTTTCTTAAGGGCTTTATACATGACAAGAAAGCCAGATGACTTCAAATTTTTGATCATGTCATCTAAAGTACTAAATGAAAATCAATTTCTTTCAAAAAGAATTGATTTTTAAAAATAGCTTGATGCTCTGTTTTGTTTCTTGTTTGTCTAAAATAAAAGAAGAAATCTTGGTCTGGAGGCTGTTATATAGGAAAGTATAAGCAAAAGATGCAGGATGGTAAAAGAAAGTCATTTTCACTGCAAACCAGTAACAGAAAGTTAATGTAGTTTTACAAATCCTTCTTAAATGTTTTACATTCAAAGAACAGTGTGGTCTGTCCTCTGAAAGCTGTATTTGAAGTTGCAGAAAAAGGAACTGAGGAGGGCATTCTGATTACTCATTTTATACCATGGTGTCCTGAGAATGCTGGAGTATGCGGGAAGTAACGAATTAAAAATTAAAATGTGTGTAATTTAGCCTTTCTGTAATCTTATGTTACTTAGAAACATATATTTCCTTATATATTTACTGTCTTTCTGAAACTAAAGTGCCCTCAAATTTCCATTATATCCAACCTCAAAATACTAAATTTAGTTGAAAATAACTAGTCAGACTTTAAGCGTTTTTATTGAATGAGACTGAAGAGGATACTAAATACATAATATTCAGATAACTGGATACATAGTAATGATGAAATGAGATGAGCTAAGATACCTGTTTTGTTTAAATGCTTGTTTTGTTTCAACAAGTTTATTATCTATCTGCATTTACAATGATACTTTGTATAGTAAAGGAGGTGGAGTCTTTTCCACATGGAACCAAGTATTTCTTTGTGTGAGACTGAATATCATTGAGGGGATTATTTCCAAAAGTGTTCTTTATGCAGCTCAATCAATATGAGCAATAAAAAGAGAAATACATCTAGCAAGTCAGTAAATGGCAAAATTATAAATTTAATTCATTCAGAGGATTATAGAAGAGCCTTTCCCATCAAGTAATATTACTAATATCTGTTCAATGAAAAGAACAAAAACTAAATGGAGATAGTAATTAAACAGTCTTATTAAATTGCCATCTGTCCAAATCATCTGTGAAATATAGCTTCCAGAATAATTGAGGAAATCACCAACTAACAAACTGAACACAACAGTAGAAAAAAGTTCAATCTGTTTGAAAGCAAAAGCCGGCACATAGACATCTGCTCTTATCTTTTCTTAAGGGCTTTATACATGACAAGAAAGCCAGATGACTTCAAATTTTTGATCATGTCATCTAAAGTACTAAATGAAAATCAATTTCTTTCAAAAAGAATTGATTTTTAAAAATAGCTTGATGCTCTGTTTTGTTTCTTGTTTGTCTAAAATAAAAGAAGAAATCTTGGTCTGGAGGCTGTTATATAGGAAAGTATAAGCAAAAGATGCAGGATGGTAAAAGAAAGTCATTTTCACTGCAAACCAGTAACAGAAAGTTAATGTAGTTTTACAAATCCTTCTTAAATGTTTTACATTCAAAGAACAGTGTGGTCTGTCCTCTGAAAGAATATTCTATTTTAGGCACCGCCAAATAAAGGTTTTAGAGGTATTCAGCTCTTAATATGCTCTCAGTTGTGTACTGCCCATAAACCAGTGTTTCCTTGGTTAAAAACATATCTAATATCTGTGGTCTACTGCTGGCAATAGGAGAGCCTTATACAAGAGTACTTATAAATCATTTTGAACTACATCATAAATGCAAAGAAGCACACTGAAAAGTATTCTGTTTTTGTGTGTGTTTCCTTAAAACTTCCCTTAATTCACTGCCTTACTGAGAGATAATAGCTTTTCTATTCTGAAAAGAAAAATATATGCAGGAGGATATTAATTACAAGTGATAATCATACACTTTGTATTCAACATAGTGTTTTCAAGAAATAAGGTTTTACTTTCTTCCTGTGGATGGCGGTGAAGACACACTGTTGAAGTCTCCCCACCTCCACCACCATCATGTCTAAAGTCAGTCTCCCAAAGAGCCCAAACAGCTACAGAAGCTTTTCATCAGAGTGAGCTTGGAAACGAACGATGAGAGTCTTAGGAACCATTTTGAGCAATGGGGAATGCTCACAGACTGTGTGGTCATGTGGGATCCAAACACCAAGTGCTCCAGAGTCTTTGGGTTTGTCACATACACTGCCATGGAGGAGGTGGACGTGGCCTTGAATGCAAGGCCACACAAGGTGGATGGCAGAGTAGTGGAGCCAAAGAGGGCCATCTTGAGAGAAGATTCTCAAAGACCTGATGCCCACTTGGCTGTGAAAAAGATTTTCACTGGTGGCGTTAAAGAAGACACTGAAGAACATCACCTGAGAGATTATTTTGAACAGTATGGGAAAATTGAAGTGATTGAGATCATGACTGACCGAGGCAGTGGCAAAAAGAGAGGCTTTGCTTTTGTAACCTTTGATGACCATGACTCCGTAGACAAGATCGGCATTCAGAAATATGACACTGTGAATGGCCACAACTGTGAAGTAAGAAAAGCCCTATCGAAGGAAGGGATGGCTCATGCTTCATCCAGCCAGAGGTTGAAGTGGTTCTGGAAATTTTCATGGAGGTCGTGGGCATGGTTTTGGTGGGAATTACAACTTTGGTCATAGAAGAAACTTCACCAGGCAAGGTGGCTTTGGTGGCAGCTTATGCTGGTGGATGTGGCAGCAGTGGGGATGGCTATAATGGATTTGGTAATGATGGAAGCAATTTTGGAAGTGGTGGAAGCTACAATGATTTTGGCCGTTATAATAATCAATCTTCATGTTTTGGACCCATGAAAGGAGGAAACTTTGGAGGCAGAAGTTCTGGCCCCTGTGGTGGTGGAGGCCAGTACTTTGCTGAGCCACAAAACCAAGGTGGCTGTGGTGGTTCCAGCAGCAGCAGTAGCTATATGGCAGTGGTAGGAGGTTTTAATTACTGCTGGGAAACAAAGCTTAGCAGTAGAGGAGAGCCAGAGAAGTGACAGGGAAGCTACAGGTTACAACAGATTTGTGAACTCAGCCAAGCACAGTGGTGGCAGGGCCTAGCTGCTACAAAGACATGTTTTAGACAATACTCATGTGTATGGGCAAAAACACTCGAGCACTGTACTTGTGACTAATTGTATAACAGGTTATTTTAGATTCTGTTCTGTGGAAAGTGTAAAGCATTCCAACAAAGGGTTTTAATGTAAATTTTTCTTTTTTTGCACCCATGCTATTGATTGCTAAATGTAATAGTCTGATCATGATGCTGAATAAATGTGTCTTTTTTTTTTTTTTTAATATGCTATGTAAAGTTAGTCTACTCTGAAAACATTTTGGTAAACAATCCTAACAGTGTGAAGTTAGAATTCCTTCAGGGTGATGCCAGGTTCCATTTTGAAATTTCTTTACAGTCTGCTCTGGTGGAGAAGCTGCTGTCTTCAGAAGCTTGGTGTACCTGAACTGACAGTTACTGTGTTGTGACCTGAGGTTCATCAGTAAAAGGTCACCCATGCCAAGTCATGGGTATTTTTTTCCTTTTGGTTATTAACGATTGTTGGCACATCTTATGCAATGTATCTAAATTGAATTGTGGTACCAGATAAAGTTATAGATGGGAATGAAGCTTGTGCATCGTCCAATATCATGTGTAATCAATAAAAGATTTAATACCCTCTTGAAAAAAAATAAATAAGGTTTTGTGTACTTCTCTTTCCCACATTTATGATAACCTTACATCCTAATAAAATTCCTTTTAATAACCAAAAGGAAAGTGAGAATTTTAGCAGTTATAAGTTGATTCAATTTCAGAACAACAGCAGGTGAAGCAATTATGCATGTTGTTTTAGCTGCTTGGCTAACTTTTAATTTTATTAATACTGACTGAAGAATTTGTGAAATAAAATAACATATAGTACAAATATGATTTTGCAGTCAGACAAATATAACTTTCAATCCACTCCAACCTTTACTATGTGTCTGTTATCTCTGCAGTTCTCTGTTTCCTATCTTTAATTTGTACAGATTAAATAAGATAATACAGGTGAATCATTTGGCGAAGTATAAGTTTTGAATGAACATTAGTTGGTTTTATATTATCTAACTATACATATTTGTATGCTGCTCAATAGCATTTACCTGTTTGTGCATAAATCATCTTCAGCTTTAAATAGAATTATAAATTGCATAACCACTTATAACTTTGCAGACTTTGCATGTTAGTTCTAGGCAGCATCTTTCACAAAGTTAGAGGCTAATGTTCCTTTCCATCACTTTGAGGCTAAACCATGTATTGTTACATTTGCAGCCTAGTAAGTTGTATATGGGGCATTTGGCTTTGAGACAAACAATAAAACTTTTGACTCAGAATAATAAGTGATCAAAATTTTGAGAGAGAAAAATAAAGCTGCTTTATCTAATGTGCTTTTATTGGTTAAAGTTTTGTATTTTGAAGATATCTTACTTGTTTTTAGTTTGTTACTAACCTCAGGAAAATTAATGATGTAGGACAAAAGGCTTAAAGTTATTTAGGAATTAAGTGTCTCATAAGAGACCTGGTAA
This sequence comes from Tragulus kanchil, assembly GCA_022376925.1. Lineage (NCBI taxonomy): Eukaryota > Metazoa > Chordata > Mammalia > Artiodactyla > Tragulidae > Tragulus > Tragulus kanchil. The sequence goes on from JAIOJX010000004.1 coordinate 37,136,767, forward strand.
TATGACAAATGTATTTTGAAATTGCACTAGTACTAGTCAGCATAGTGGTAGACATGTGCATTAGTATCTTAGGGGACACATTTGAAATGATTGCATAGTTGCCTTTGACATGACTACAATAGTACAGTGACATGGAGGTATTAACATTTTATTTCTTATGGCTTTTACTTTTATGGTTGCTCACTGTGGGTCATGATGGACCAGTGTATTGATTGCTGGAAGGCAGAAATTACTAGAAAGGCAGTCAGCAAACACTGCCACTTTTTGAGTTTCCATTTGGATAATCACATGCTCAAATGTCATTTAGGTGGCAGGATACACACCAAAGAAGCATTGATTTAACTTTAAGAAAAAAAAATTGTTATCGCTTCCCTGATTGCTCAGCTAGTGAAGAATCTGCCTACAATGCAGGAGACCTGGGTTCAATCCTGGAGTTGGGAAGATCCACTAGAGAAGGAAAATGGCAAACCACTTCAGTATTCTTACCTGGAGAATCATATAGTACAAATATGATTTTGCAGTCAGACAAATATAACTTTCAATCCACTCCAACCTTTACTATGTGTCTGTTATCTCTGCAGTTCTCTGTTTCCTATCTTTAATTTGTACAGATTAAATAAGATAATACAGGTGAATCATTTGGCGAAGTATAAGTTTTGAATGAACATTAGTTGGTTTTATATTATCTAACTATACATATTTGTATGCTGCTCAATAGCATTTACCTGTTTGTGCATAAATCATCTTCAGCTTTAAATAGAATTATAAATTGCATAACCACTTATAACTTTGCAGACTTTGCATGTTAGTTCTAGGCAGCATCTTTCACAAAGTTAGAGGCTAATGTTCCTTTCCATCACTTTGAGGCTAAACCATGTATTGTTACATTTGCAGCCTAGTAAGTTGTATATGGGGCATTTGGCTTTGAGACAAACAATAAAACTTTTGACTCAGAATAATAAGTGATCAAAATTTTGAGAGAGAAAAATAAAGCTGCTTTATCTAATGTGCTTTTATTGGTTAAAGTTTTGTATTTTGAAGATATCTTACTTGTTTTTAGTTTGTTACTAACCTCAGGAAAATTAATGATGTAGGACAAAAGGCTTAAAGTTATTTAGGAAATAAGTGTCTCATAAGAGACCTGGTAATATGACAAATGTATTTTGAAATTGCACTAGTACTAGTCAGCTTAGTGGTAGACATGTGCATTAGTATCTTAGGGGACACATTTGAAATGATTGCATAGTTGCCTTTGACATGACTACAATAGTACAGTGACATGGAGGTATTAACATTTTATTTCTTATGGCTTTTACTTTTATGGTTGCTCACTGTGGGTCATGATGGACCAGTGTATTGATTGCTGGAAGGCAGAAATTACTAGAAAGGCAGTCAGCAAACACTGCCACTTTTTGAGTTTCCATTTGGATAATCACATGCTCAAATGTCATTTAGGTGGCAGGATACACACCAAAGAAGCATTGATTTAACTTTAAGAAAAAAAAATTGTTATCGCTTCCCTGATTGCTCAGCTAGTGAAGAATCTGCCTACAATGCAGGAGACCTGGGTTCAATCCTGGAGTTGGGAAGATCCACTAGAGAAGGAAAATGGCAAACCACTTCAGTATTCTTACCTGGAGAATCCTATAGAAAGAGGAGCCTAGTGGGCTACAGTCCATAGGGTCACAAGAGTTGGACAAGATTAGTGACTACACCATTGGAGTACAGCTTATTTACAATGTTGTGTTAGTTTCAGGTGTACAGCAAAGTGAAGCAGTTATACACATACCAACACACACATACTTTTTAAGATTCTTTTCCCCTATAGACCATTACAGAGTATTGAGTACAGTTTCCACATGAACTGTATGCTAGATCCTTATTAATTGTGCATTTTCTGTATTGTAGTGGGTATGTCCATCACAGTATACTAATTTATCCCTCTTTGCCTTTTTCTGCCTAGTAACTGTAAATTTGTTTTCTGCATCTTCGACTGTATTTCTGCTTTATAAATTATTTGATCATACCATTTTTTAATCCATAGATTTCACAGATAAGCAATATCATATTTATCCTCTGTCTGAGTTTTTTCACTCTGTTTGGAAACACCAAAGTAGTCTTCGTGTTAAGTAATTGTTTTAAATATGAGCATTCCTATTTTATATTTCAAAGATTTAGAGCTAAATTATATATACATATATACAATTTTATTTTTTCTCAGGGAGAGTTTGTATTTTCTCTCCTGTCCCTAATTCTGACACTCTTTCACTGCAAGGGAAGTTAACTTTAACCACTTTCTTAAAAATAAAAGAACAAACACTTTCTGGTTTACTGTTTTCTTGAATTTTTCAAACCTTTAAAGATGTGTTATGGTAATTCTCTAATTGAATATGGCTTAATTGGCCACTTCAGAATGGTATGCATTTTAAATGTGTGGCAAGACTCTTATCAGTGAAGCTTGTATTTAATAATGATTTCTGTGGAGGCTAAAATGCTGAAAACAGTGCTGTTAGCCTTTGGCTCTTTACAAGTTCAGTAAACACTAATGGCTCTGTAAGAGTTTGTCTGTTTCAGAGATGAATCTGAGCAGGATTTTCATTTAAAATGTGAAAAAGGGCTTAGAAAGCTATTTTGAAAACCAATATGTTGAAAAATAAGTTTGTCAGCTTTCTTTTGATTGAAATTTTCATTGTATATGTTATATAGGCTGCCTACAAATGGTTTCTGTTTTTTAAGTACTAGTGATCGATTCTATGTGAGCCTGAAAGTAGGGAAGCTATGAAAAATAGGTTTTATCAAAAACTGTAAACAGACTATTTTATTGTGTGTGTGTGTGTGTTCATGCTCAGTCGTGTCTCACTCATTGTGAGACATGGACTATGTTCTCTGTGCATGCAATTTTTCAGGAAAGAATATTGGAATGGGTTGCCATTTGCTACTCCAGGGGATATACCCGATCCAAGAATCGAACCTGTGTATCTCACTTGGTAGGCAGATCAATGAGCTGCACACAAATATAATTCAGCCTGTAACTAAACATTGGTTTAAAATACAATGCTTATAATATTGAAAATGTATCAAGTTTATTCCAGAGCTTTATTCTAGACTTCTCTTCAAAATTATGAGTTATAATATTTAGCTCTGCACGATAATGGTGATTACCCAGAAAAGAATGAAGAAAGTTACCAATCAAATATGGCTGATTAATTATATTCTCTAAAGACTTTTCTAAAAAGAAAAACCTTCACAATTTAATTTCTAAATTAATCATCCATGGATATTTTATGATATATGGAAAATACTATTTATATTTTATTTCACTTGTTCTGGGAGTTTATTAGATTTAAATTTTGAATATTAAAAAACAGTTGATATTCTTATACTGCTTACATATTAATATATCAGCTCATTTTAAGAGAAGTTATAATTCATATGAGAAAATTTTCCAATAACACTTACACTCAATATTCATTGGGGTTCTCCAGACAACCAGAACTAATAGAAAATAAATAAATATAAATATATGTGAGTATTGTTTATATTAGTATTTTATTATAATAAAAATATATATTTGTAAAAAAATTTTAATGAGGAATTGTCTCACATAACTACATGGGCTGAGAAGTTGCACAATATGCTACTTAGAAGCTGAAAACCTAGGAAAATTGGTGGTATACTTCTAGTCTGAATCTGAAGGCCTGAGAACCAGAAGAATAAATGATATAATCTCTAGTCAAGTCCAAAGGACTGAGAATTAGAGGACCTATAGTATGTAAGTTTCAATCCAATAACAGAAAAAGACCAATATCCCAGTTTATCAGTCAGGCACATAAAGTGAATTTTTCTTCTCCCTTTTTTGTTCTATTTCAGCCTTCAGTGCCTGGGATGATGCTCATCCACACTGAGGAAGGAAATCTGCTTTACTCATTCCACTGATTCAATGCTAATCTCATACAGAAACAACCTCAAAGACAGACTCTGAAGTATTGTTTAACCAGATATTTGACATCTCATGATCCATCCAATTTGACATGTAAAATTAACCATTGTCCACTCATTATTGCAGAGTTATTGTAAGGATCAAGTGAAACAGTGAATATAAAATACTTTGTATACTCTAATATTAAGAAAACTTCAATATGGTTGCCATTTTTATAAGTATCAGCCCTATTAGCCATAATAATGTAATTTTTAGTTGTATAAAACGAAAGAGAAAAAATATGACTGCAAAAATAAGAAAATATATTAAAAAGAAAAATGGAGAAAGATTTAGGAGATTCATGTAATCAAAATATTTATATTCTGTGACAGCTTAAGCACCAGATAAACAGAATCATATGAAATTTTCTCTTTTCCTATATCTGTACACTTATAACTTAGTTATGTCTCTGTGTATAACAGCATTGATATTAAATTATGAATTACTTGATGACATACTGAAGTCATGTATCATTTATGTATATACTCTCAGTATATGCCAGGCTAATGATATGATGTTGGAATCCAGTGAATATTTCAGTAAATTTTGTTGGCCAACACTGGGACAAAGGGATAGCCCAGAATGAACTTTTGTTCATTTTCTCTCTGGGAGGAAAGTTAGATGAGGTCCTGCTTCCTTCAGAGCTAATATAGTATTGCTGGAGTTCATTATTTGAGAGTAGATATTACTGGATTTCATGCTTCTCAGTAAATCAAATATAAGCAGTAATCTTGGACATTATTTTGTTTTGCTGTTTCCTAAAGACCCTTGTATATAGGTAGCAATGCAGGCAGCATCAATAAAGAAACCTACTTGTCACTTATCATCTACTTGTCAGTGTTGTTTAATTACATGATGAATTTAACTGTATAAATTGTAACCCTCTATGGTTTAGCCAGGTATATACTTGTTGCAAAATTATTGTAAATATATTCATTATAAAAATTACCAAAGTAAGCCAGTACAGAAAGAGTCAAGCTGAATTCATGACCACCAGCAGAAATAGAACTCAAAACATTTCCTCTACGCTTAAATGGAGTTTCTTGTCCCTTAGACAGCTACAAATTTCTGAGTCAATGGATAACCAAAACCATCAGATAAACATGGGTTGTCTTTCTCAGGAGTATCAGTCAATATTGTTTAGAATTTTTAAGAAGCATCCAAATTTTATGCTATAGAATTTTTAAGAAGCATCCAAATTTTATGCTATTGTTAAAATTTCATCAATCACAATAAATGCAGAATTATCAGTGAATATGTATTCAGTTGCCAGAGAAAACTTTATTGTTACAAGTAGTTTTTATGATGTTTAGTACTTGAAAAGTTAGTATATTTCTGTAATTTGGATCTCTGACAGCACTAATGTTGCAATTCAGTTCTAGTAAACAAGATCTCTTAGTGCTGACAAAAGGCTGTTAATGCCAGAGGCCCCATAGAAAGTCCTAGTCCAGCCAGAACAAGATGAAATGTCTGGCTTCACTGCTGAAGTTAGCATGGCCCAAATCACAAACGCACTTTTAAGAACAGAACTTTTTTTTTTTTCTTTAAAGAGGGTTTGACACCATATATATCCACTTATTTCTTTCCCTCCATTATTTCATTCTCTCTCTTCCTCCTTCCCCACAGCCCTCTTTCACTCCTTTACACATACACACAGACACATAATTTTCACACAGATCTTAAAAAGTATTCAGTTATTTGGGGTCTAGTGAAATTAGACTGCTCCAGATTCCATTCCATACCACAATAATATTAGTGTTGGTATTAGTCTTAGCTCTTTAATTTAAAAGAATATTAATAATTAAATTTATATTTTTCTCAGAATTTTGGTGACTGAAAATAGGGAATTTGAAATCTGAGCATTAAAATGTAAATTATAAAATATATTAAGACAGATTCAGAATAACTTGTTATCATCAGTTTTTGTCATAGATGTCATGATTCCCCTGAGCCTGGATATGACAGATGAATCACTAGTGAACAAGATCAATCAATCTGAGAAACATAAAAATATTTTAATTAAGACTTTTGAGGTGAAGAAAGTTTTAAATGCCGTTGTTAAAAGGTGTAATAGATGTTCCATGTACCCTTTACAGAGTTTCCTTCAGTGGAATCATTTTATCAAACTATAGTATAATGTCAAAGCCAGGAGACACATTAATACAGTAAAACGGTATATTTTCATTACCACAAGGATAGCTCATGGGTTGCAGTTTTGTAACCACATACGTACAAACACACACACAGAGACTTAGCTAGACACACACACAAGTTTCACTCTGATCCCCAGCCACTCCTAAAACTCTGGTAACCATTTACATAATTTTGTTATTTCAAGAACGTCAGTGTCACACAAACAGAATCAAACAATAAGAGACCTTTTGGGATTGGATTTTTCATTTAGCATTAATCTCTGGAGATCTATCGAGCTTGTTGGATGAATCAATAGCATATTCCTTTTTACTGCTGAGTTACAATTCATGGGCTGATTTTTTTTTTTTTTTTCAGTTTATTTAACCTAAACTCACAATTGAAAATTTTTGAATTGTTTTTAGAGTGAGCAAGCTTTTACTGAAGTTACATTGTTAGCACTGTTGTGATTCTGCTGTTAGCTTCTTCTACTCCATCTCTGAGATAAATGAGGCCAAAAGAGAAATCAGAGAACTCATTGCTCTCTCATTCCTTGAGCCTGCCTTCTGCTCTCTACTTCTCAAAGTCTTATATTTGCTTTATGTATCATGTCTACAGGTTTTAGTTGTATTTAAAGGAGTATGGAATATATGTTTATCCCATATTGTGGATATGGAAGTTAAGGAAAGGAATTTTGATCAATTACAGTGAAAAATCAACCTGAAAAAAAAGTGAAAGTGTTAGTCACTCAGTTGTGTCTGACTCTTTGTGACCCCATGGACTGTAGCCCACCAGGCTCCCCTATCCATGAAATTCTCTAGGTAAAATTATTGGAGTGGATAGCCATTTCCTTATGCAGGGGATCTTCTCTATCCAGGGATTGAACCTATGTCTCCAGCAGTGCAGGCAGATTCTTAACCATCTGATCCATCAAGGAAACCCATCTTGTTATCATCAGTTTTTGTCATAGATGTCATGATTCCCTGAACCTGGATATGACAGATGAATCACTAGTGAACAAGATCAATCAATCTGAGAAACATAAAAATATTTTAATTAAGACTTTTGAGGTGAAGAAAGTTTTAAATGCCGTTGTTAAAAGGTGTAATAGATGTTCCATGTACCCTTTACAGAGTTTCCTTCAGTGGAATCATTTTATCAAACTATAGTATAATGTCAAAGCCAGGAGACACATTAATACAGTAAAACGGTATATTTTCATTACCACAAGGATAGCTCATGGGTTGCAGTTTTGTAACCACATACGTACAAACACACACACAGAGACTTAGCTAGACACACACACAAGTTTCACTCTGATCCCCAGCCACTCCTAAAACTCTGGTAACCATTTACATAATTTTGTTATTTCAAGAACGTCAGTGTCACACAAACAGAATCAAACAATAAGAGACCTTTTGGGATTGGATTTTTCATTTAGCATTAATCTCTGGAGATCTATCGAGCTTGTTGGATGAATCAATAGCATATTCCTTTTTACTGCTGAGTTACAATTCATGGGCTGATTTTTTTTTTTTTTTTCAGTTTATTTAACCTAAACTCACAATTGAAAATTTTTGAATTGTTTTTAGAGTGAGCAAGCTTTTACTGAAGTTACATTGTTAGCACTGTTGTGATTCTGCTGTTAGCTTCTTCTACTCCATCTCTGAGATAAATGAGGCCAAAAGAGAAATCAGAGAACTCATTGCTCTCTCATTCCTTGAGCCTGCCTTCTGCTCTCTACTTCTCAAAGTCTTATATTTGCTTTATGTATCATGTCTACAGGTTTTAGTTGTATTTAAAGGAGTATGGAATATATGTTTATCCCATATTGTGGATATGGAAGTTAAGGAAAGGAATTTTGATCAATTACAGTGAAAAATCAACCTGAAAAAAAAGTGAAAGTGTTAGTCACTCAGTTGTGTCTGACTCTTTGTGACCCCATGGACTGTAGCCCACCAGGCTCCCCTATCCATGAAATTCTCTAGGTAAAATTATTGGAGTGGATAGCCATTTCCTTATGCAGGGGATCTTCTCTATCCAGGGATTGAACCTATGTCTCCAGCAGTGCAGGCAGATTCTTAACCATCTGATCCATCAAGGAAACCCATCTTGTTTAGATACAGTATATATATGAATTTTAGATCCTCTGATGCATTTTGGCATATGCTTTGAGTTCTTGCCATCAGATATCCCATCTTTTATCATTAGGAAAAGTTGGAGCAACGAGCTTGTTGGATTATTAGTAGCATTAACTTTATTTATGGAATTTAGCATCATTATTAACTGAGTTCCACTGTACACTGTGTGATTTTTTTAGACCTATTATACACTAATTTTCATTTATAATTCTTACATAGCACATTCTCATAAGCACAGTTTATTACCAATTTCAAATATTTAAATTCAAATTCTCATATTATCTTATTATTGTTAAAATATGTGAAATCATATGGATATGCAGATTACTAATTTATTGGCACTGGGTGTGAATAAAACACTGAGAGAAGAAATAGGAGTGCACTGTACCTCCAAAATCTCTTTAGTGCCAAGTCTTGTATTTCATAGATGGTTGTACAAAGTTTTGCTAATTCCCATTAGGGTTGTTGACACCACATAGATTAGGGAGAAAGCTTTTAAACACTATTTTCTTCATTTGCATTCAATTTTTATCACCATGATAGCATTATCACAAGGTGAGGGCTTTGGCACTTGAGCAACTGGTAATATATTGTTCATGAGGTATTTAGCCATTATGGAAAAGTTAATTCTCTCCCAACTCTAGTACCCTTCTATACCTCACTCACATACTGTGTGTGTGCATGCTCAATCATGTCCAACTCTTCGCTACCACATGGACTGCCAGGATCTTCTGCCCATGAGATTCTCCAGGTAAGAATATTGCAGTGGGTTGCCATTTCCTATTCCATGAGATCTTCTTGACCCAGGGATCAAACTAGTGTCTCCTGGATTGGCAAACAGATTATTTTACCTCTGAGCCACTTGGGAAGTCCCTACTCACATAACTGATGGAGTACGGACCATTCTGTACATAAATTGGTTTCATATATTATTTATCTTTCTCCATAATCTCCTCTCCTTATAGATTTCTAAATTTACTAACTTAAAACATTTCATTTTTACTAACTAGTATTATTTTTGCTTCTAAATAAATAGCTTATCCTAAATATCACTATCCACTCAAAATTAAGAAATAAGTAGACAAATAAAAAGCTTCAATATGGGCTTTTATATTTGCCCCTTTAACAAAATGTTAAAAGATGTTGATTATTGTAGCATTAGCTTTATTTATGGAATTTAGCATCATTATTAACTGAGTTCCACTGTACACTGTGTGATTTTTTTAGACCTATTATACACTAATTTTCATTTATAATTCTTACATAGCACATTCTCATAAGCACAGTTTATTACCAATTTCAAATATTTAAATTCAAATTCTCATATTATCTTATTATTGTTAAAATATGTGAAATCATATGGATATGCAGATTACTAATTTATTGGCACTGGGTGTGAATAAAACACTGAGAGAAGAAATAGGAGTGCACTGTACCTCCAAAATCTCTTTAGTGCCAAGTCTTGTATTTCATAGATGGTTGTACAAAGTTTTGCTAATTCCCATTAGGGTTGTTGACACCACATAGATTAGGGAGAAAGCTTTTAAACACTATTTTCTTCATTTGCATTCAATTTTTATCACCATGATAGCATTATCACAAGGTGAGGGCTTTGGCACTTGAGCAACTGGTAATATATTGTTCATGAGGTATTTAGCCATTATGGAAAAGTTAATTCTCTCCCAACTCTAGTACCCTTCTATACCTCACTCACATACTGTGTGTGTGCATGCTCAATCATGTCCAACTCTTCGCTACCCCATGGACTGCCAGGATCTTCTGCCCATGAGATTCTCCAGGTAAGAATATTGCAGTGGGTTGCCATTTCCTATTCCATGAGATCTTCTTGACCCAGGGATCAAACTAGTGTCTCCTGGATTGGCAAACAGATTATTTTACCTCTGAGCCACTTGGGAAGTCCCTACTCACATAACTGATGGAGTACGGACCATTCTGTACATAAATTGGTTTCATATATTATTTATCTTTCTCCATAATCTCCTCTCCTTATAGATTTCTAAATTTACTAACTTAAAACATTTCATTTTTACTAACTAGTATTATTTTTGCTTCTAAATAAATAGCTTATCCTAAATATCACTATCCACTCAAAATTAAGAAATAAGTAGACAAATAAAAAGTGTTAGCTTCAATATGGGCTTTTATATTTGCTTATTTCTTTTACTTCAACAAAATGTTAAAAGATGTTGATTATTTGGACTTTTGTATTGCTAATAACAGGTGAATTTATATATATTATGCCTGTAAAATAAATTACATAAATAAAACTAAACCACTCAGAAGACCACATAAATAACAGTTCACTCTGAGTCTGTATCTGGTAAAGTTCTACTGAATAGATGAACCATAGCCCAGTGGAGGACAGTACACACCACTAAGAGAGCTATTAGTTGCCTATGATCATAGCCATTAGGCTGCCTATGGAAGATGAGAAAGGCCACTCTTAAGATTATCACATCTCTCTGGAGAAAATCTGTGCTGTTATAGTATTTACAGCATCATACCAAGGCATTATTAAATGACTTAAAACATTTGTACTTTATTTGAATACTGTATTAAATTAACATTGAATTGCTGGAGAATTCTTATGAAAGTGCCTGACATCCAGATTAATTCCAAATGAATTCATTACATTCGTGTTAGAATGAATACAAATGAGTTAACAGTGACATGATGCTTTAAAAAAGATTTGCAGAAAAGGGACATAAATACTGCTATATAAGGTCCAGACTATGATTTTAATCGGAGGACAGTGGCTTTACAATATTTTGTTGGTTCCTGCCATACATCAACATGAATCAGCCACAAGTATGCATATGTCATAGCAAGATCCTCTTTGATCTACCCCCTAGAGTAAGGGAAATAAGAACAAAAGTAAACAAGTGAGACTTAATTAAACTTGAAAGTTTTTGCCCAGCAAAATAAACATTAAGCAAAATAAAAACACAGTCTTTGGAATGGGAGAAAATAATTGCAGGCTCTTTTTGTTGTACAATTTTTTGCATATCACCTAAATCCTAATAACAATATTTCAATAACATAATTTTCAGCATTAGTAAAGGATTGATCACTGATGAGTCATCTTGTTAAACTCCTGGTTGATTGGTTGGTTTAGTCACTAAGTCATGTCCAACTCATGCAACCCCATGGACTGTAGCCCAACAGGCTCCTCTGTCCATGGGATTTCCCAGGCAAGAATATTGGAATGGGTTTCCATTTCCTTCTCCAGGGGATTTTCCCAACCCAAGGATTGAATCCACCTCTTCTGCGTTGTAGGTGAATTCTTTACTTCTGAACCACCAAGGAAACTCCTCTTTAAGCCGTGCTTTAAGGTAATAATGTGAACATTCCCTTTACTCCATGTTTACCAAGCTTTTCAGAGCCTTTCACTTAAACTAGTAAATACTTTCAGTTTTGGAGCTAAGAAATAGTCTGTCAGCAGGTATCCATCCTCCAGCCACATGATCTGGCAACAGATAATAGCAAATTAATGGGAACCGCCATACTTACTTTGTCACTTCTTGAAATACTGCCATGTTGACAGCTCCCCTGCTGCAGTAAAATCCCAATTCAGTATCAAGTCTTTGCTGCTTCTCACGACTATATTCCATACATGTTCAAGAGCATTGTGGCTAAAACATTTCAGGTGGCTATACTTGCTAACAAAAAAATCCAGAATTTTTTTGATGTTTCCCATAGGTCCCTTTTTTGAAAGTTTACAAAATCAATGAGCATGCCTCAGTAACATAACAAAGTTTCATAAATGAATAGTATTTAAACTTAGCAGCTATAAAATGCCTAGTGGAATATAACATTTATGTACTCATTAGATGCATAAATTCAATATTCATTGAAATATACTATACCCTATACCTCAGGGGTGGGATATACTTGAAGACAAGGTCAGCTCATCTTTTACTCTGTAGCATAGTCAGGGTTCTCCTGACCTCTTAACTGTTCTTTACTCAGGTCAAATACCACTTTTTATTGTAAAATGACTGTATGGCCTCTGTGGTATTTTCATATCTTTCAGCTTGGATTTATTTATTTGTGGCTTCATAATATCAGTACTTTCTTAATCATACAAGTTTATATCCAACGTTATTTTTCTTTAAGAGGAATTACACATGACTAGCAATCTAAGAGGCTGATATATCATCTAGTATTTGCACCTCCATGACTTACTTTTTATATTTAAATCTTATTATTTAAGAGATTTTTTGCTGTCCTTTGCCCTAAGTGTTTCTAGGAAATTCTTAATACTTAAGCCACCTACGAAATGAGGCCTTGTTCCACTCAGTTTCATTGCCTTTCATCCAGGTTAAAAATTGTGTAAGGGGTATTGGGAGCATGACCTTTTACGTTTCCAAAGGTATATTATGTAAAACATTTTCAAAAATAATTATTTTATTGATCACATAATATTGAAAGTGCAAGTCAAGTCACTAAGTTATGTCCAACTATTTGTGACCCATGGATGAACCATGGAATTCTCCAGGCAAGAATACTGGAGTGAGTAGCCTTTGCCTTCTCCAGGGAATCTCCCCCAAACCCAGGGGTGGAGCCCAGGTCTCCCATTTTGCAGGTGGATTCTTTATTGTCTGAGTCACCAGGAAGCCCAGTAAAATCCCAATTCAGTATCAAGTCTTTGCTGCTTCTCACGACTATATTCCATACATGTTCAAGAGCATTGTGGCTAAAACATTTCAGGTGGCTATACTTGCTAACAAAAAAATCCAGAATTTTTTTGATGTTTCCCATAGGTCCCTTTTTTGAAAGTTTACAAAATCAATGAGCATGCCTCAGTAACATAACAAAGTTTCATAAATGAATAGTATTTAAACTTAGCAGCTATAAAATGCCTAGTGGAATATAACATTTATGTACTCATTAGATGCATAAATTCAATATTCATTGAAATATACTATACCCTATACCTTAAGGGGTGGGATATACTTGAAGACAAGGTCAGCTCATCTTTTACTCTGTAGCATAGTCAGGGTTCTCCTGACCTCTTAACTGTTCTTTACTCAGGTCAAATACCACTTTTTATTGTAAAATGACTGTATGGCCTCTGTGGTATTTTCATATCTTTCAGCTTGGATTTATTTATTTGTGGCTTCATAATATCAGTACTTTCTTAATCATACAAGTTTATATCCAACGTTATTTTTCTTTAAGAGGAATTACACATGACTAGCAATCTAAGAGGCTGATATATCATCTAGTATTTGCACCTCCATGACTTACTTTTTATATTTAAATCTTATTATTTAAGAGATTTTTTGCTGTCCTTTGCCCTAAGTGTTTCTAGGAAATTCTTAATACTTAAGCCACCTACGGAATGAGGCCTTGTTCCACTCAGTTTCATTGCCTTTCATCCAGGTTAAAAATTGTGTAAGGGGTATTGGGAGCATGACCTTTTACGTTTCCAAAGGTATATTATGTAAAACATTTTCAAAAATAATTATTTTATTGATCACATAATATTGAAAGTGCAAGTCAAGTCACTAAGTTATGTCCAACTATTTGTGACCCATGGATGAACCATGGAATTCTCCAGGCAAGAATACTGGAGTGAGTAGCCTTTGCCTTCTCCAGGGAATCTCCCCAACCTAGGGGTGGAGCCCAGGTCTCCCATTTTGCAGGTGGATTCTTTATTGTCTGAGTCACCAGGGAAGCCCAGGAAAATCCCTCATTAATCTATTAATCACTCACTTATGTATGGTATTACTGTGTCAGCATTTCATATTTTGTGGTTTCAAACCACTGCCTGTCTACTCATTCCTCCAGCCTCAAGATCAGCAAGTTCACTTCAGTAACATAAACGAGATTATCAGTTTTCCTCCACTGGGAGTAAAATCTAAATTTGTACATCCATCATTTCATTTATCTCTGAAGAACTCATATTCAATTCAAAAAAAGTTGACTACCTGTGATCTTAGTCTTATCACTACATCTTCTGAGACTTTGCTTAAGAAATAAACCATATCTTGTATCCAGTCTCTTTTTCATCTCTGACATCCTAGAATTGGAATCTGCAATAAATAAAATGGCAGGTAGACAGAGAGAGGCAGATTGATAATATTTAGTAGTACGGAGAATACATGCATTTTAAGCTGTATTCCTTTTTGCTATTTTACCAAGTTGCAATAAATATATAAAAATGTGGAAGGTAATATTATAAAATATGTATATCTTACCATGTTTGAATTGAGTATTAATATATAAATCCAATAGTGTTATTTAAAATACGCAACTTGTGCTAAGGTTCATAGAAGTTATGTTAATGTTATGTTAGGAAAACTACATGTTAGACTTTCTCTAACTACACAAGCAAGAAAAATCACCTCACTGTGAAAAGAGTGCCCAAGAATATCCTCTTCTCCTTTAATATTGCACCCTAAGTGTTTCTAGGAAATTCTTAATACTTAAGCCACCTACGGAATGAGGCCTTGTTCCATTTTGCCTTTCATCCAGGTTAAAAATTGTGTAAGGGTATTGGGAGCATGACCTTTTACGTTTCCAAAGGTATATTATGTAAAACATTTTCAAAAATAATTATTTTATTGATCACATAATATTGAAAGTGCAAGTCAAGTCACTAAGTTATGTCCAACTATTTGTGACCCATGGATGAACCATGGAATTCTCCAGGCAAGAATACTGGAGTGAGTAGCCTTTGCCTTCTCCAGGGAATCTCCCCAACCTAGGGGTGGAGCCCAGGTCTCCCATTTTGCAGGTGGATTCTTTATTGTCTGAGTCACCAGGGAAGCCCAGGAAAATCCCTCATTAATCTATTAATCACTCACTTATGTATGATATTACTGTGTCAGCATTTCATATTTTGTGGTTTCAAACCACTGCCTGTCTACTCATTCCTCCAGCCTCAAGATCAGCAAGTTCACTTCAGTAACATAAACGAGATTATCAGTTTTCCTCCACTGGGAGTAAAATCTAAATTTGTACATCCATCATTTCATTTATCTCTGAAGAACTCATATTCAATTCAAAAAAAGTTGACTACCTGTGATCTTAGTCTTATCACTACATCTTCTGAGACTTTGCTTAAGAAATAAACCATATCTTGTATCCAGTCTCTTTTTCATCTCTGACATCCTAGAATTGGAATCTGCAATAAATAAAATGGCAGGTAGACAGAGAGAGGCAGATTGATAATATTTAGTAGTACGGAGAATACATGCATTTTAAGCTGTATTCCTTTTTGCTATTTTACCAAGTTGCAATAAATATATAAAAATGTGGAAGGTAATATTATAAAATATGTATATCTTACCATGTTTGAATTGAGTATTAATATATAAATCCAATAGTGTTATTTAAAATACGCAACTTGTGCTAAGGTTCATAGAAGTTATGTTAATGTTATGTTAGGAAAACTACATGTTAGACTTTCTCTAACTACACAAGCAAGAAAAATCACCTCACTGTGAAAAGAGTGCCCAAGAATATCCTCTTGGCAAAGGGATCTCCTTTAAAATATTGCAGATGACATGTGATATCTTTGTCACATCACCCATTAGGCCTTTAAAATGGAAATAATTGCTTAGTTGATCAATTCCAGATACTAAATGAATCTGTAAATAAGCAAGAAATTAAGATAAATTTTAAAAGAATTGTGATGAAGTAAAAATGACAATAAACTGGTCATCTAGATTAAAATCTCTACTCCAGACTACTTCCTACCATATCCTTAAAAATACATTTATTCTTGCAACTCTAAAACTAATAGATAAATTCTAAAAGATACATCTTATATATGTAAATTCATTGCATAATGTATCTTATATACTAGTATAGAGGTTATGGGCTTCCCCAGTGGCTCAGTGGTAAAGGACCCACCTATAATGTTGGAAATGTGATCTTCCTGGGTCAGGAAGATCCTCTAGAGAAGGAAATGGCGACTTGCCCGAAACTTCTTGCCTGAGAAATCCAATGGACAGAGGATCCTGGTAAGCTACAGTCCAAGGGGTTTCAAAAGAGTTAGATGTGACTTAGTAACTAAACAGCAGCAATAGAAGTTATACACATATAGGGTATGCCTATATTTGGTTATATATATGAGGTTATAGTTACATATGTATTATCTGATAGGATTCTCACCTTCTGACTTCCTGTACTCCTTGCTTTAATATGGCATACTTAGATAACCAGTTTTCTCTTAATGTTATGACAGAAGAATGTGTCACCCAAAGTCAAATAGCACCTACATGGCAGTGCTTCCAACATTCATTATCAGTTCATGAGAAACATTAGCTTCATGTTGATTAGTAAAGTTGCCCATTTAGAAAATATGTCATGTTTACTAGGCAAAACATTTTATAACCCAGATTTTAACACCTCACTATCTGTAATAGGAAGGATACTTCTTTGTGATCTTCTAAAAGACAGCAACTGGCTATGACTCTAGGGGACGAAGTACTTGTTCGAGGGAAAAAAAAAGGGAGAGTGGTAAATCTAAAAACAGAAGGGCAAGAGGGAACTCAGAATGTTTTTCTTCTCCAGCTGGATAGCAGAAACAGATTTCAGCTTCTATTAGGAGAAAGACTAAAGGCACAAGTGTCAAAAGTCATTTTTCATGAAGGATCTTATGAGATATGGAGCAAACATGGAACTTTTTGTGG
Organism: Tragulus kanchil; assembly: GCA_022376925.1. Classification (NCBI taxonomy): domain Eukaryota; kingdom Metazoa; phylum Chordata; class Mammalia; order Artiodactyla; family Tragulidae; genus Tragulus; species Tragulus kanchil. The sequence goes on from JAIOJX010000004.1 coordinate 37,153,683, forward strand.
TTTATCATAGCAAGTACCAGTAGCAATGGCAGATAAGGGTGCCCCTTTGAATACCCTGTGATAAATAATTCTGTGAAGGAATATAAGAAGACTGTGAAGGAGTCTTTTGAAATGACTGAAAAGGAACCATAAATATTAAATGAAGGGGATTGGATAATTGAATAGAAGTCGAAGTTTTGCAGCTATAAGTCAATATTTGCTATTAACAATATTATTAGTTTTATTTTTAAACTATAATACTATATGTATACTAAATTCTGTTTATACATTTATAAACATTAATGAGTTATAATATTGCAATAATGAATATTATGATAAAAATACTCCATTAGACTGTATTTTTGAACTTCATTTGGAATATTTGCATATGTAGTTATAAATGTATTGATATCAAGTTTTATTTTTATTCTGTTTTTCAGTACTGAACATAACTATCATTATGCAATCTGTAAGTATATTATAGTTTTTCATGAATGGGCCCTAGAGTCAAACTGCTTACATTAAAATTGCAAATGCAGTAGTAGACTTACAAAAAAAACCACTTGTAATATTTCTGTCTACATTTCCTTGTCTGCAAAATGTTGACTATAATGCATTAGTATAAATATTCCTAGTACTTTAGAAACTTTGTACTCTTAAACAGAGTTGGAGGAAAAATAAGACTAGGTATGTGGATGGTTAATAAAGAGAAAAGCTTCATGTTAAAATTAAAGTAAAGCACCTACATGGCAGTGCTTCCAACATTCATTATCAGTTCATGATAACCATTAGCTACATGTTGATTAGTAAAGTTGCCCATTTAGAAAATATGTCATGTTTACTAGGCAAAACATTTTATAACCCAGATTTTAACACCTCACTATCTGTAATAGGAAGGATACTTCTTTGTGATCTTCTAAAAGACAGCAACTGGCTATGACTCTAGGGGACGAAGTACTTGTTCGAGGGAAAAAAAAAGGGAGAGTGGTAAATCTAAAAACAGAAGGGCAAGAGGGAACTCAGAATGTTTTTCTTCTCCAGCTGGATAGCAGAAACAGATTTCAGCTTCTATTAGGAGAAAGACTAAAGGCACAAGTGTCAAAAGTCATTTTTCATGAAGGATCTTATGAGATATGGAGCAAACATGGAACTTTTTGTGGTTTATCATAGCAAGTACCAGTAGCAATGGCAGATAAGGGTGCCCCTTTGAATACCCTGTGATAAATAATTCTGTGAAGGAATATAAGAAGACTGTGAAGGAGTCTTTTGAAATGACTGAAAAGGAACCATAAATATTAAATGAAGGGGATTGGATAATTGAATAGAAGTCGAAGTTTTGCAGCTATAAGTCAATATTTGCTATTAACAATATTATTAGTTTTATTTTTAAACTATAATACTATATGTATACTAAATTCTGTTTATACATTTATAAACATTAATGAGTTATAATATTGCAATAATGAATATTATGATAAAAATACTCCATTAGACTGTATTTTTGAACTTCATTTGGAATATTTGCATATGTAGTTATAAATGTATTGATATCAAGTTTTATTTTTATTCTGTTTTTCAGTACTGAACATAACTATCATTATGCAATCTGTAAGTATATTATAGTTTTTCATGAATGGGCCCTAGAGTCAAACTGCTTACATTAAAATTGCAAATGCAGTAGTAGACTTACAAAAAAAACCACTTGTAATATTTCTGTCTACATTTCCTTGTCTGCAAAATGTTGACTATAATGCATTAGTATAAATGTTCCTAGTACTTTAGAAACTTTGTACTCTTAAACAGAGTTGGAGGAAAAATAAGACTAGGTATGTGGATGGTTAATAAAGTACCAGAAAATATTAATTGCTTAAAAATGTTACAAATAACCATATGAATTTTGCTTATATTTAAATAAATAACAGTTGTTTCCTTTCTTTTCTTTTTTTTTTTTTGCTCTTCTAGATCAGTTTAAGTACTGACAGAATTTTGTATAGCACTTAATTTTTAAGTTATTATGAAAGATAGTGCAGTAATTTATCATGTAAAGAGACCATTTCTACCCTCAATAAAATCTATAGCTTGCTGTTACTATTTGTTGAAGATATAGAGACACGAGTATCTAAAGAACTGATAATGATAAAGGCAGAATATTTTTAAAATGTTAGAATATATGGGAAACATTGTGAATTCAAAAAATAAAGCCCCAAACTGCAATTATAATAGGAACCAAATTTTATTTCTAATTTATTAATAGAAATTAGTTTTGAATAGGATAAAGTATCTGATAAGTTGAAATATTTACATAATCACAATAAAAACATTCATTGTGAAAGCAGAATAGATTCAGCTTCTTTAACCAAGCTAATTAGAAGTTTCCAACACTGTCTCTGTACTGTCTTTCTAGTTTTCTGATGAGCATCACTAACCAATTCAACCAAAATATTAATACTTTAAATTATGGAGTTTGTACTATCACTGCAATCATATGTTGTTTTACTTGGGAATCAAAACTTAAATTTACGTAATATTTATCAAATTGATATCCTAGAAAAATTAGCCCTTTGAGATATATTTATGAAAATTAGTCTCCCCCCAGCCTATGGATATGTATGATATTCAGAGGCTTACTAGCCCTGTTAGTGGCCTCAGGTTATCAGCTCAAGGTGTTCCTTGTTGCTCTGGTGAGAGCTATGACCATATGTGTGAGTGTTTTGTGGACGCACAAAGCAAAACTCAGAGCTCCGTTAGTGTTGTTCAAACGTGTTTTATAAGGATAGATTGTCATTCAAGTGTCAGTAAGTGAGTTTAGTTTCTCATGAAATATAGTGAAAACTCATTTTTTTCTGCTAAGTATCTTGGTTTGCCTAGAAATTGGGCTTCCCTAGTAGCTCAGATGGTAAAGAATCCACCTGCAATATGGGAAACCTGGGTTTGATTCCTGTGTTGGGAAGATCCCCTGGAGAAGGGCATGGCAACCTACTCCAGTATTCTTGCTTGGAGAGAATCCTATGGACCGGGGACCCTGGTGGGCTACAATGCATGGTCACAAAGGGTTGGTCACAGCACCTAGAAATTACTATATTGCCTGTATTATTTTATATAATAGAATATGTGCAAAGGATATTTTTTGTCTTAGAATATATTAAAATTTCAGCTCTAAAATGACCAAATGTTCATCAGCTTCTGAAATACTTATCTCAATCTTTCTTTCCAGTTTTCAGCTCTTCAGTTCCCAACTGTGCTTAGCTAAGCCAATCCCTACCTCCTACCAGTTTCTGAGGCAATTTTAGTAGATTCAGAAATTCCAATCAATGGCCTTAGGAACCTTGATATCAGTAGGCCTTTGATGAAATCATTCTCTTTGACTTGGGACTCTTCAGTTGAGTCATGATTTTTAGTCTCCTGCATTGCTTCACAATCCAGTCAGGACTGAAGCAGAGTGCTTCAGAGTAAGAGCTGAGGAATGTCATATTTGTCTCTTAAGTCAAAGCTTCTTTTAGAAATAAAAATTTTTCATTCTCCTGTCTTCTAAATTTTATCTGCTTCTTTTCTAAGTAGTCCTATTCTGAACCACCTAAAAGACCAGATGATGCCCTACCTTACTGTCAACTGTCCCTTAACGAATGTAAAATTTAATGTAAATGCACACCATTGGCTGAAGTTACTGTTACTTGTAAATGGATGTCCAGGATGTCCTTGTCTCAGCTCTAGTGTCTTTTAATTCTAAACAGTGATGGACAATGAAGGTTGAAGTGTGGTTGAGTTAGCCTGGCCAAGAGAAGTCTACAGCTTAATTAGAATATGTCCTGCTTATATCACCTCTGCTAAAGGTTTCCTGTTGCATGTGGACTTCCTCCCCACATCCTCAGTGATACAGAGAGAAGACAGTGCCTTAGCACTGAGCCCCAACATGAAAATGCAAAACTATCGAGTAAATTTAATGGCTTTAAGCAGTATAGCCAAGGCACATGTGTTTTAAAATTATAGTCTTTGATAAATAATCTTTTCTTAAATACTGTCTGTATTTATTTTTTATTGGAGTATAACTGCTTTACAATGTTGTGTTGGTTTATGCTGTACAACAGCATGGATCAGCACTGTATATACATATATTGTCCTTCTTGAGCCTCCCTTCCATTCCACCCAGTCTCTTTTTTTTTTTTTTTTCCTGGTTTATAATTTTTATTTTCTAGAGTTTTCTAGAGTGTCTACTGCCACGTATCAACCTGAATCCACCATAGGTATACATATATCCCCTTCCAAACCTCCCTCTCATCTCCCTCCCCATCCTACTTGTCCAGGACACCACAGAGCCACTGTTTTAGATCCCTCAGTCTCACAGAATATTCCTTTCCCTCACCCCCATATCCATAAGTCTGTTCGCTATGTCTGTTTCTCCATTGCTGCTCTGCATATACATTTATGGTACCATTTTTCTAGATTCTATAAATATGTTTCAGTATAAAATATTTATCTTTTTCTGACATACTTCACTCTGTATAATAGGTTCTAGATTCATCCACCTCATTAGAACTAATTCAAATGCATTAATTTTTATCGCTGAGTAATATTCCACAGCTTCTTTATCCATTCATCTGTTGATGGACATCTAGGTTGCTTCCATGTTCCAGCTAATGTAAACAGTGCTACAATGAACTATGAGGTACATGTGTCTTTTTCAATTTTGATTTCCTCAGGGTATATACCTAGTAGTGGAATTGCTGGGTCATATGGTGGCTATATCCCTAGCTTTTAGAAGAATTTCCATACTATCTTCCACAGTGGCTGTATCAATTTACATGCCCACCATTATCTTTAGGGTTGCCTTTAAGTTGGGATTGACAGAGTGTTCAGCTGAATGCAAGCTAGGAAGGGCTCAAGGGTTATAACAATTGGGGACCCACCGATGAAGTCTAAACAGCTTAATTAGAATATGTCCTGCTTATATCACCTCTGCTAAAGGTTTCCTGTTGCATGTGGACTTCCTCCCCACATCCTCAGTGATACAGAGAGAAGACAGTGCCTTAGCACTGAGCCCCAACATGAAAATGCAAAACTATCGAGTAAATTTAATGGCTTTAAGCAGTATAGCCAAGGCACATGTGTTTTAAAATTATAGTCTTTGATAAATAATCTTTTCTTAAATACTGTCTGTATTTATTTTTTATTGGAGTATAACTGCTTTACAATGTTGTGTTGGTTTATGCTGTACAACAGCATGGATCAGCACTGTATATACATATATTGTCCTTCTTGAGCCTCCCTTCCATTCCACCCAGTCTCTTTTTTTTTTTTTTTTCCTGGTTTATAATTTTTATTTTCTAGAGTTTTCTAGAGTGTCTACTGCCACGTATCAACCTGAATCCACCATAGGTATACATATATCCCCTTCCAAACCTCCCTCTCATCTCCCTCCCCATCCTACTTGTCCAGGACACCACAGAGCCACTGCTTTAGATCCCTTAGTCTCACAGAATATTCCTTTCCCTCACCCCCATATCCATAAGTCTGTTCGCTATGTCTGTTTCTCCATTGCTGCTCTGCATATACATTTATGGTACCATTTTTCTAGATTCTATAAATATGTTTCAGTATAAAATATTTATCTTTTTCTGACATACTTCACTCTGTATAATAGGTTCTAGATTCATCCACCTCATTAGAACTAATTCAAATGCATTAATTTTTATCGCTGAGTAGTATTCCACAGCTTCTTTATCCATTCATCTGTTGATGGACATCTAGGTTGCTTCCATGTTCCAGCTAATGTAAACAGTGCTACAATGAACTATGAGGTACATGTGTCTTTTTCAATTTTGATTTCCTCAGGGTATATACCTAGTAGTGGAATTGCTGGGTCATATGGTGGCTATATCCCTAGCTTTTAGAAGAATTTCCATACTATCTTCCACAGTGGCTGTATCAATTTACATGCCCACCATTATCTTTAGGGTTGCCTTTAAGTTGGGATGGACAGAGTGTTCAGCTGAATGCAAGCTAGGGGAAGGGCTAGGGCAAGGAAGGGTTAGGATAAACTTTGCTGTAAGAGTTGGGGACTCTTTAAGGCTAACATTCAGTTTAAAGGAAAGAGAAATACAGATGGGGGTATTAGTTTGCATTAAGTTGGACAGGGTGAGGGTGAGGCCTGGGCTAGGGTTAGGGATAGAATTGAAGCTAGATCTAGGGTTAGGTTTAGATTTACCATAAGAGTTGGGGTGGGTTTAGGGTTAGGTTTGAGTTCAGTGTGAGGGGAAATGTGGAGGGCTGGTGTTAGCTTTAGTGTTCACTTAAAGTTGGGATAGGCAGAGGGTTTGAATGAATATGAGCAAGGGTCAGGGCTAGGGCAAGTACAGTAAGGGTTAACTTTACTATAAGATTTGGGGTTGGTTTAAGGTTAGGATCATTTTTAAGGTAAAGAGTAGAGCAGAGTGATTGTGTTATGTTTAGAGTTCCCTTTACGTTAGGATAGGGTAATGCTTCAGATGAGGTTTGGACTAGGGTTATAGCTAGGACTTTCCCTAAGACCAGAGTTAGTGTTAAATTTATAGTAAGAGTTGGGCTTAATTTAAGGTTACAGTTGAGTTAATAGTAAGGGGCAATGCTGAGGTTTGGTGTTAGCTATCGAGTTCAGTTTAAGTTGGGATGACAAGAGAGTTCTGTGATTGTGAGCTAAGATCAGAAAAAGGACTAGATCTAGGGGTAAAATTTGGGTCAGTTTAAGGCTATGATGTGTTTAGAGCAAATATTTATCTTTTCTGCCATACTTCACTCTGTATAATAGGTTCTAGATTCATCCACCTCATTAGAACTAATTCAAATGCATTAATTTTTATCGCTGAGTAATATTCCACAGCTTCTTTATCCATTCATCTGTTGATGGACATCTAGGTTGCTTCCATGTTCCAGCTAATGTAAACAGTGCTACAATGAACTATGAGGTACATGTGTCTTTTTCAATTTTGATTTCCTCAGGGTATATACCTAGTAGTGGAATTGCTGGGTCATATGGTGGCTATATCCCTAGCTTTTAGAAGAATTTCCATACTATCTTCCACAGTGGCTGTATCAATTTACATGCCCACCATTATCTTTAGGGTTGCCTTTAAGTTGGGATGGACAGAGTGTTCAGCTGAATGCAAGCTAGGGGAAGGGCTAGGGCAAGGAAGGGTTAGGATAAACTTTGCTGTAAGAGTTGGGGACTCTTTAAGGCTAACATTCAGTTTAAAGGAAAGAGAAATACAGATGGGGGTATTAGTTTGCATTAAGTTGGACAGGGTGAGGGTGAGGCCTGGGCTAGGGTTAGGGATAGAATTGAAGCTAGATCTAGGGTTAGGTTTAGATTTACCATAAGAGTTGGGGTGGGTTTAGGGTTAGGTTTGAGTTCAGTGTGAGGGGAAATGTGGAGGGCTGGTGTTAGCTTTAGTGTTCACTTAAAGTTGGGATAGGCAGAGGGTTTGAATGAATATGAGCAAGGGTCAGGGCTAGGGCAAGTACAGTAAGGGTTAACTTTACTATAAGATTTGGGGTTGGTTTAAGGTTAGGATCATTTTTAAGGTAAAGAGTAGAGCAGAGTGATTGTGTTATGTTTAGAGTTCCCTTTACGTTAGGATAGGGTAATGCTTCAGATGAGGTTTGGACTAGGGTTATGGCTAGGACTTTCCCTAAGACCAGAGTTAGTGTTAAATTTATAGTAAGAGTTGGGCTTAATTTAAGGTTACAGTTGAGTTAATAGTAAGGGGCAATGCTGAGGTTTGGTGTTAGCTATCGAGTTCAGTTTAAGTTGGGATGACAAGAGAGTTCTGTGATTGTGAGCTAAGATCAGAAAAAGGACTAGAGCTAGGGGTAGGGTTAGCTTTACTGTAAGAGTTTGGGTCAGTTTAAGGCTATGATTGTGTTTAGAGCAAAGGGAAATGCGTGGGGCACTTTTTAGATTTCAGGTTTGCGAGAAGTTCTCATAGGGTTAGGCTTCAGGTGAGTTTAGGGCTAGGGTTAATCTAGGACTAAAGCTATGGCAAGGGTTAGGGTAATATTTGACAGAAGAGATGGGGTCAGTATAAGGTGGGGGTTGAGTTTAGAGTAAGGAGAAACACTGCAGGCTGGTGTTACCTTTAGGGCTCACTTTAAGTTGGGATAGCAAGAGGGTTCTTATGAATGTAAGGTTGAACTGGGGTTAGGGCAAGGTAGGATTAGGGTAAGCTTTACTTAAGACTTGGGGTTGGTTTAAGGTTAAGCTAAATCTAGAGGAAAGTGAAACACAGTGTGCAGGTGTCAGCTTTAGTGTTTGCGTTAAACTGTTAGAGACTAAGGTTTCAAGTGAGGGTTGACTTTCAGTTAGGCTAGGGTCAGGGTTAGGGTTAGGGTTAGATTTACCATAAGAGTTTAGGTCCATATAAGGTTAGGGTTCAGTTCAGAATAAAGAGAAAAGCTGAGGGCTGAAATTAGCTTTAAGGTTTACTTTAATTTGGGATAGGCACAGAGTTCAGCTAAGTATGAGTAGGGACAGGGAGTTTTAGTATCCGATTTAAACTGGGAGAGATAGAGGGTTCTGGTGAAACTGGAGGTTAGGTCGGGAATATGGGTAAGGCTAGGGTTAAGCTTAGCTTTAACATAAGAGTTTGGGTCAGTTTAAGGCTAAGATTGTGTTTAGAGCAAAGTGTAATGCGTGGGGCACTTTTAGATTTCAGGTTTGCGAGAAGTTCTCATAGGGTTAGGCTTCAGGTGAGTTTAGGGCTAGGGTTAATCTAGGACTAAAGCTATGGCAAGGGTTAGGGTAATATTTGACAGAAGAGATGGGGTCAGTATAAGGTGGGGGTTGAGTTTAGAGTAAGGAGAAACACTGCAGGCTGGTGTTACCTTTAGGGCTCACTTTAAGTTGGGATAGCAAGAGGGTTCTTATGAATGTAAGGTTGAACTGGGGTTAGGGCAAGGTAGGATTAGGGTAAGCTTTACTTAAGACTTGGGGTTGGTTTAAGGTTAAGCTAAATCTAGAGGAAAGTGAAACACAGTGTGCAGGTGTCAGCTTTAGTGTTTGCGTTAAACTGTTAGAGACTAAGGTTTCAAGTGAGGGTTGACTTTCAGTTAGGCTAGGGTCAGGGTTAGGGTTAGGGTTAGATTTACCATAAGAGTTTAGGTCCATATAAGGTTAGGGTTCAGTTCAGAATAAAGAGAAAAGCTGAGGGCTGAAATTAGCTTTAAGGTTTACTTTAATTTGGGATAGGCACAGAGTTCAGCTAAGTATGAGTAGGGACAGGGAGTTTTAGTATCCGATTTAAACTGGGAGAGATAGAGGGTTCTGGTGAAACTGGAGGTTAGGTCGGGAATATGGGTAAGGCTAGGGTTAAGCTTAGCTTTAACATAAGAGATGGGGTCAGTTTAAGGATATGATTGAATTTAAATTAAGGAAAAATATGAAGATGGGTGTTAGAATTAGGGTCTGCCATAAACAGGGATATGTAGTGGTTCTGGTGAAGTTAGAGCCAGAGGTAGGACTAGGATTAGGGTTATTTTAAAGGTTAGAGTTGAGGTCAGTTTAAGATTAGGGTTGTGTTAGAACAAAGCTGATTGGTGAGGGAGCATGTTCACTGGAGGATCAGATTTAAATTGGAAAAGACAGAGGTTTCCAGTGAAATTGGAAGTAAGGCCAGGAGTGGGGATAGGACTGGCTTTATGTTCAGATAGTCAATGAGTGTAGGATGAGGTGTAAGGTTCTGATTGAGTTTAGACTAAGGGAAATCATATGGATTGGTGTTTGTTTTGGGTTCCATTTTTGCTGGCATATGCAGTGGATTTGGTTGAAGGTGGACCTAGGGTCTGGACTAGGGTTAGGCCTAGGTTTAGTGTAATTTTTGTCATGAGAGATGGGTTTGGTTTAAGGTTAGGATAGAGTTTAATGTAAAGGAAAATGGTGAGAAGAATTGAGAGAATTAGCATTTGCTTTAAGTGCGGATACGTAGAGAGTTCAAATAAGTTGGATCTAGGCGATTAGGGCTAGGAATAGGGCTAGATCTATGCTTAGGGCTAGCTTTACCATACCTGTAGGGGTAGATTTAAGGTTGTCATTGCCTTTAGAGGAAGGGGAAATGGTGAGAGTGGTTGTTAATTTTTAGGTTCCATTTATACTGAGATAGGCAGAGGATTTGGTTCAAGGTGCACCTAGGGTCTTTACTAGGAATATACCTAGAATTGGGGTTAGTATTACCTTAAGAGATGGGTTTATTTTAAGGTGTGGATTGAGTCCAGATTAAAGGGAAATGGTGAGGGTGGGTGTTAGGATTAGGATTTGCTTTAATTGTGGATAAGAAAAGGGTTAGAATGATGCTGGTGCTAGGGTTAGAGCTGGACTAGTGCTAGGCCTACGGTTAGCATTAGTTTAACCGTAAAAGTTGATCTAGGTTTAAGCTTAGAAAGGAGTTTATACCAAAGGGAATTGGTGAGATTGGGTGTTCTCTTTAGGGTCTGACTTGAACTGGAGGAACCAGAGTGTTCTAGTCAAGTTGGGACTAAACTCAGGAATAGGGTTTGGGCTAGGTTTAGGATTATATTTACCATAAGAGTTGGGATCAATTTAAGATTAGGATCATGTTTAGAATAAAGAAAAACTGTGAGAATAGGGGTTTGCATTTGGGTTGCATTAATTGAGGATAAACAAAGAGTCCAGGCAAAGTGAAGCTAGAGTTAGGGCAAGGATTAGGGCTGGTCTAGACTTAGGTTTAACTTAACTAAGAGTTGAGGTTGATTTAAGGTTAAGATTGAGTTTAAAGCAAAGGGAACTGGTGAGTGTGGGTGTTGGTGTCAGAGTCTTATTTAAAATAGGAGAGGCAAAAGGTTTCCATGAAATTGGTGGTAAGGTCAGGAATAGTGTCATGGCTACATTTAGGGTTAGCTTTTCCAGAAATGTAGGAATCAGTTTAAGGTTTTGATTGTGTTTCCAGTAAAGAGAAATGGCCAGGGCGGTTTTAGAATAAGGGCTTGCCATGTTTTCGGGGCCACTGGATTTGCTCTGCCATGGCCCACACTTTTTCTGTGGAGTGTGCTTTCTCTGAATCTGAATAAATCCATTTCTTACCTAAAAAAAAAAAAAAAGAATAAGGGCTTGCTTTGAGCGAGGAATACTAGAGGGGTCAGGTTAAATTGGATCTGGATTAAGACTAGGTCTAAGGCTAGATCTAGGTTTGGGGTTAGCCTTACCATAACTGTAGGGGAAGATTTAAGGTCCTCATTGTCTTCAGGGGAAGGGTAATGGTGAGGGCAGTTGTTAGATTTAGGTTCCATTTATGCTGGAATAGGCAGAGGATTTGGTTGAAGGTGGACCTAGGGTTCTGGAGTAGCTAGGGTTAGGGTTAGTGTGCCATAAGAGAGAGGGTTGTTTTAAGGTCAGGATTGAGTCCAGAGTCCTCATTTTGTTTAGAGTATGGGTAATGATGGAGACGGTGTAGTTTTAGGTTCCTTTTTTGCTGGGATATTTAGAGGATTCGGTTGAAGGTAAACCTATTGTCTTGACTAGGTTTAGGCCCAGGACTAGTGTTAGTTTTCCTGTAAGAGATGGGATAGTTTTAAAGTCAGGATTGAGTCCAGAGTTAAAGGAAATGGTGAGGACATGTTTTCGAAATAGAGTTTGCTTTAAGCATGGGTTAACAGAGGGTTAGAGTGATGTTGGTTCTAGGGTTAGGACTTGGACTAGGGCTAGGACTAAGGTTAGCATTACCTTAACCATAACACTTGAGGTTGTATTAAGTTTAGGAGGGATTTTAGAGCACAGGAAATTGTTGAGAGCAGCTTTTTTTTTTCAGCGTCTGATTTAAAGTGGAGTAGCCAGAGGGTTTCATTGAAATTGGAGGTAGCATTAGGAATAGGGATATACGGCTAGGTTTAGGGTTAGATTTATCGTAAGAGTTGGGGTCAGTTTAAGGTTAGGATTGAGTTTAGCGTAAAGGAAAACTGTGAGGATGGGGGGGTTTGAATTAGGGTTTGCATTAATCGAGGATAAACAAAGAGTCCAGGTAAAGTTGGAGCTAGAGTTAGGGCAAGGATTAGGGCTGGTCTAGGCTTAGGGTTAGCTTATCTGTAAGAATTGAAGTCAGTTTAAATTTAGGAATGAGTTTAGAGCAAAGGGAACTCATGAATCTGGGTATTTGTGTCATGGTCCGCTTTAAAATGGGAGAGGCAGAGGTTCTGTTTGAATTTGGTGGTAAGTTCAGGAATAGGGTCATGGCTACATTTAGAGTTACCTTCTCCAGAAATGTAAGAGTAGGTTTAAGGTTCTGGTTTTGTTTAGAGTAAAAGGAAATGCTGCGGGTGTGTTTCAGAATTAATGTTTGCTTTAAGCAGGGAAAATAGAAAGTTCAGATAAACTGTGTATAGGATTAGCCCTAAGGCTAGGGCTAGGTCTAGGCTTAGGGTTAGCTTTACCATACATGTAGGTATAGATTTAAGGTTCTTACTGTGTTTAGAGAAAGGGCAAATAGTGAGAGTGGGTGTTAAATTTATGTTCCATTTATGCTGGCACAGGCAGAGGATTCAGTTGAAGGTGGACCTAGAGTCTGGATTAGGATTAGCCCTAGGGTAACAGTTAGTTTTACTGTAAGAGATGGGGTCATTTTAAGGTCAGGCTTGAGTCTAGAGTAAAGGGAAATGGTGAGAATATGTGTTATAATTAGGATTTCCTTTAAGCTGGTTTAAGCAGTAGGTTAGAGTGAAGTTGGTGCTAGGGATATGACTAGGACCAAGGCTTGGCTCGGGTTAGGTTTTACTTTTTGGCTCGGGTTAGGTTTTGCTTTTTCATACGTATAGAGGTAGGTTTAATGTTCTGATTGTGTTTAGATTAAGGGGAAATGATGAGGGTGTCATTTATAATTAGGGTTTGCTGTAAGTGGGAATTAGCATAGGGTTAGAATGAAATAGGTGCTAGGGTTAGGGGTAGTGTTAGCTTAAGTATTAAGAGTTGTGGTCCGTTTAAGGTTACATTGAGTTTAGAGGAAAGGAATTTTCTGCATGTGGTTGCTTGTGTTAGGGCCTGATTTAAACTGGGAGGGGCCTAGGGTTCTGGTGAAGTTGGAGGTAAACTCTGGAATGGGGGTAGGGCTCATTTCAGGGTTAGCTTAACAGCAAGTGTAGAGGTATTTTCAAGGTTATGATTTTTGTTTAGAGTAAGGCAGATGGTGTGAGTGGGTGTTTTATTTGGGTTCCTTTTATGCTAGGATGGGCAGTGTATTCAGTTGATGGTGGAACTAGGATCTGGATTAGGATTAGCCCTAGGGTAACAGTTAGTTTTACTGTAAGAGATGGGGTCATTTTAAGGTCAGGCTTGAGTCTAGAGTAAAGGGAAATGGTGAGAATATGTGTTATAATTAGGATTTCCTTTAAGCTGGTTTAAGCAGTAGGTTAGAGTGAAGTTGGTGCTAGGGATATGACTAGGACCAAGGCTTGGCTCGGGTTAGGTTTTACTTTTTGGCTCGGGTTAGGTTTTGCTTTTTCATACGTATAGAGGTAGGTTTAATGTTCTGATTGTGTTTAGATTAAGGGGAAATGATGAGGGTGTCATTTATAATTAGGGTTTGCTGTAAGTGGGAATTAGCATAGGGTTAGAATGAAATAGGTGCTAGGGTTAGGGGTAGTGTTAGCTTAAGTATTAAGAGTTGTGGTCCGTTTAAGGTTACATTGAGTTTAGAGGAAAGGAATTTTCTGCATGTGGTTGCTTGTGTTAGGGCCTGATTTAAACTGGGAGGGGCCTAGGGTTCTGGTGAAGTTGGAGGTAAACTCTGGAATGGGGGTAGGGCTCATTTCAGGGTTAGCTTAACAGCAAGTGTAGAGGTATTTTCAAGGTTATGATTTTTGTTTAGAGTAAGGCAGATGGTGTGAGTGGGTGTTTTATTTGGGTTCCTTTTATGCTAGGATGGGCAGTGTATTCAGTTGATGGTGGAACTAGGATCTGGACTAGGGTTTGTCCTAGGGTTAGGGTTAGTTGCATGGTAAATGACGGGGTCAGTTTAAGGTTGGGATAGAGTTCAGTGTAAAGGAACATGGTGAGGAGGTTTGTTAGAATTAGCATTTTCTTTAAGCAGGTATAACTAGACAGTTCAGATAAGTTAGTCTAGGATTAGTACTAGGACTAGGTCTATGTTTAAGATATGCATTTTTATCTGACAAGAACTTTAGTTTAATATTGACTGTCTTGCCTCCTGGGATAGATAAACTATCTGACTCTGTAACACAATAAAATATATTAGGAAAATTGATTGTCTCATTATGTTTATGATCAAATGCCTAATTTATACATAAATGGTGCCTTCTTTATTGGACAAAGAAGCTGGAAATACTTGTTAACTATTCTCCTTATTTACATACATGCATGTCAAGATATATGAGATAAAATATTAAGAAAATTCGTGAGTATACATTCTAATGGTTGTGGTGGTTCAGGCTATCATTTTAAAGTGATGATTAATAGAACTTGTGCCCTCTACCATTAAGAAAATAAAGTCTTTGGTGGACTTCTCATGATTAATTGTATAGCTCTGATTCATATACTGGGTAATTTAGAATATTCTGACTTTGCAGGGCAATTGGGAAATATTCCCAAATTTGTCAGGTTACAAGTAAGACAATTCTGTCATTTAGGTATTTTAGAAATCAGGATTGTAGTACTCTAATAGGAAATTTACTGTGGAGGGCCCACAGATTTATTGAAATCATTTCTTCTTTGGAAAATATCAGTTCTGCTTTTTTTTTTTTTTGGCCTCTTTTCATTGATTATTTTTATCCACTTAATTACATCCATATTTACTCTTTGGCCTGTGTGGTCCTTGCATCACAGTGGCCTCTCTGGCTTCAGAGCACTAGCTTTGTGTGCATCCATTCCAGAGTGCTGGCTCATAATTGGACATTGCTTGTGTTAGGGCCTGATTTAAACTGGGAGGGGCCTAGGGTTCTGGTGAAGTTGGAGGTAAACTCTGGAATGGGGGTAGGGCTCATTTCAGGGTTAGCTTAACAGCAAGTGTAGAGGTATTTTCAAGGTTATGATTTTGTTTAGAGTAAGGCAGATGGTGTGAGTGGGTGTTTTATTTGGGTTCCTTTTATGCTAGGATGGGCAGTGTATTCAGTTGATGGTGGAACTAGGATCTGGACTAGGGTTTGTCCTAGGGTTAGGGTTAGTTGCATGGTAAATGACGGGGTCAGTTTAAGGTTGGGATAGAGTTCAGTGTAAAGGAACATGGTGAGGAGGTTTGTTAGAATTAGCATTTTCTTTAAGCAGGTATAACTAGACAGTTCAGATAAGTTAGTCTAGGATTAGTACTAGGACTAGGTCTATGTTTAAGATATGCATTTTTATCTGACAAGAACTTTAGTTTAATATTGACTGTCTTGCCTCCTGGGATAGATAAACTATCTGACTCTGTAACACAATAAAATATATTAGGAAAATTGATTGTCTCATTATGTTTATGATCAAATGCCTAATTTATACATAAATGGTGCCTTCTTTATTGGACAAAGAAGCTGGAAATACTTGTTAACTATTCTCCTTATTTACATACATGCATGTCAAGATATATGAGATAAAATATTAAGAAAATTCGTGAGTATACATTCTAATGGTTGTGGTGGTTCAGGCTATCATTTTAAAGTGATGATTAATAGAACTTGTGCCCTCTACCATTAAGAAAATAAAGTCTTTGGTGGACTTCTCATGATTAATTGTATAGCTCTGATTCATATACTGGGTAATTTAGAATATTCTGACTTTGCAGGGCAATTGGGAAATATTCCCAAATTTGTCAGGTTACAAGTAAGACAATTCTGTCATTTAGGTATTTTAGAAATCAGGATTGTAGTACTCTAATAGGAAATTTACTGTGGAGGGCCCACAGATTTATTGAAATCATTTCTTCTTTGGAAAATATCAGTTCTGCTTTTTTTTTTTTTTGGCCTCTTTTCATTGATTATTTTTATCCACTTAATTACATCCATATTTACTCTTTGGCCTGTGTGGTCCTTGCATCACAGTGGCCTCTCTGGCTTCAGAGCACTAGCTTTGTGTGCATCCATTCCAGAGTGCTGGCTCATAATTGGACATACCGGTCCAGCTGCTCTACGTCACGTGGGATCTTCCTAGGCCAATTGCCCACTGGACCACCAGAGAAACCCTCAATTCTGCTTTAGACAACATATTTTGAATTGTTACTGGGCCTTAGATGATACTAAAATCATGGGACACCAGGTGATAATCAAAGTAAAGACGCTTTGCTCTTCAGTCATGTTTGACTCTTTATGACCCCATGGGCTGCAGTATACCAGACTTCCCTGTACTTTCCAGTCTCCTGGACTTTGCTTAAACTCATGTATATTGAATTGATGATACCCTCAAACCATTTCATCCTTTGTCATCTGTTTATCCTCTTGCCTCAGTCTTTTCCAGAATCAGGGTCTTTTCCAAGGAGTTGTCTCTTTGCATCAGGTGGCCAAAGTATTGGAGCTTCAGCTTTAGCATAAGTCCTTCCAATGTATATTCAGGGCTGATTTCCTTTAGGATTGACTGGTTTGATCTTCTTGCTGGCCAAGGGACTCTCAACTTTGGAAGCATCAATTTTTCAGAGTTCAGCCTTATTTATGATCTAACTCTCACATCCAGACATGACTGCTGGAAAAACCATAGCTTTGACCATACAGACCTTTGTTGTCAAGGTGATGTCTCTGGTTTTTAATATGCTGTGTAGGTTTGTCATAGCTTTTCTTTCAGGAAGCAAATACCTTTTAATTTAATGGCTATAGTCACCATCCGCAGTGATTTTTGAGCCCAAGAAGTCAAGCCTATCTCTATTTCCATTTTTTCCCCATCTATTTGTCATGAAGTGATGGGACTGTATGCCATGATCTTAGTTATTTAATGTTGATTTTTTAAGCCAGCTTTTTCACTCTCCTTTTTCATCTTCATCAAGAGGCTCTTTAATTCCTCATTTTTTTCAACAGTATGAAAATTAAGATGACCCATAAATTATTTTATTATCTTATTTTAGGATTAATTAGTAACACTTCTTTTACAGTAATACCACTTTAATTAAGTAGACTTGATATCTAGGAGATCATGGGTCTCCTGGTGTCTCAGAATACTTTCCTGCTGGATCATATGGTAAAGGATTTGCCTATAATGCAGGAGCCCTTGGTTCAGTCCCTGGAGAAGGGAAAGGCTACCCACTCCAGTATCCTTGCCTGGAGGAGCCTAGCAGGCTATAGTCCATGGGGTTGAAAAGAGTTGGACACAACTGAGCAACTAATACAGACTCACACACACACACATTTGACAGATCATGACAAGTAAAGCTTGGTATACATATGTAAGTTAATGAGTAGCATATTAATACATTCAGAATATCAAACTTTGCTGAGTTTCTAATGGCCTAATAATCTTGCACCAGTCATTTTGAGAATCTGATCTAGAATGCACGTATCTTTTTTAAAAAAGAAGGGAAAAGGAAAGAATTCACATAGATATCTGTACTCAGTGCATCTTATTTATCACAACACTTTTAAACAGAGATACACATGTTTTTATTGCAAAATGTCTAATTTCAACAACAGTGATTAATCTTGAATACCTCATATGGTAACATGCATCTAGGTAACCAGAAAAACAGCAGCTTACACATTGGTAATTTTTCTGTTCATGAAGGGATGTCTTATTTTACTGGAAAACTAGATTTCAGTTTGCTATCCTTGACTCTATTTCCACTAGAAACCTCAAATTCTGTTAAAAGTACATCATGCTTCCATGCAGAAAGCAGAATAAGCTTTTGTTTTTGTGAAAAAGAAACTAGTTTTGAAGCAAAAGATAATATGTAAATTAATAATGAGTTGACTGTGAATCACAAACTGCATCACCAAGCTGGTCTTATATGAGAGGAATGGCTTATTAAACATATAATTTTAGATTATTTGGTCAATTAGATTGTATATTCTGATACAAATTCTAATATAAAATACCAAGGATTAATGAGTAAAATAAAAGGAAAGCCTTTGACACACATCAAGGAAGTTGTGAACCAAAATGATAAACTTAGATCGGTATTACAGCCACTCTGGGTATATTTGATAGTCATGGTAACCAAGATTCTAGTGTATGAATGGTTAATATTGTAACAACAGGCAAAACCTTGGAAACATGCATGGTGGGATGTTAAAACTGAGTAACCACATATGGCTCCTACTCTTGAAAGGCTACCTTCTCAATGATACATGTATGAGAAGAAAAGTATCCCCTCCTCTAGCAAAATATTCATAACAAATTCTGATTCATAAAAGTGTAAGTTTCATGTGGTAATCACCACAGGAATTTATCTGACGTTCTGTGTCATTCTCACTCTGTAGTACTGAAGTTAACAAATTATGACCCATAGGTAACTGGCTTATTTTGCAAATAAAGTTTCATTGAAGCACAGCCATGACCATTCATTTATGTGTTGTCTGAGGCTCCTTTTGTGTTGTGAAAGCAGAGCTGAATAATTATTTAACAGAAACTGTCTGGCCTGAAACCTAAAATATTTATTAGGTAGCCCTTATAGAAAACATTTGCTGACTCCCACTCTGGTGGCTCGCCTTTCTTGGCACTGCAAACCTAACTTACACAGTAGTAACTTGAAAAACAATTGTGTTTCATCTATAGTTTGCCATGGTAGTGTATCTGACTTAGGAAAATTTTTTCAAAACAGCTAAGGCTCCCTCATACCAGCCAAGACCCACTGCAACAAGTTTAGAATAGATCTGACATTAATATAATAGACAACAAAAATAGTTGGTTTGTAAGGTGGCTGAGATGTTGCCACTCTTTTTAACAAAAAATGTATACTCCACTTTCTTACCATCCAAGTGAACTTGACAAAGGTCTAATGATTTATCTTCTTATAGACCATAGCAGTCATGAATTTACTTCCTTTTATGCTCAGTGAAAGTTCACATCTTCATGACTGCCTTCTGAAAGATGGTAGAAACTTTCCTAGACTAGCAATGAAGTTTTCCCATCAAGAAGAGACAGAGACTTTTTAGAACACCATTTGGGCAGCTATCTTTCAGTTTATTTCTGGTACTAGACTTCTAGCCTGCAGCCCTCTCCCAATTCTTCCTCTTTATCATGTAATACAATGAAGGACTTTTTACTTTCAGTAGACCATAAGATTTGGTGAAAATATTCTGTAATAATGGACATGGTCTTATCTCAAATCGCATTAATCATTCCATGAGATTATTATACCAAAGCCATGTCTGTGTCTTCTCATTTTTGTCACCAAAACTGTCAAGAACTGAGAATATTCTAAGATTTTATCCTACTTTCCAGCTAAGGAGTCAACCTTCCAGTTTCATAGGTGCTGCCAGAAGATAGGCAATTTCATGTGGTAATCACCACAGGAATTTATCTGACGTTCTGTGTCATTCTCACTCTGTAGTACTGAAGTTAACAAATTATGACCCATAGGTAACTGGCTTATTTTGCAAATAAAGTTTCATTGAAGCACAGCCATGACCATTCATTTATGTGTTGTCTGAGGCTCCTTTTGTGTTGTGAAAGCAGAGCTGAATAATTATTTAACAGAAACTGTCTGGCCTGAAACCTAAAATATTTATTAGGTAGCCCTTATAGAAAACATTTGCTGACTCCCACTCTGGTGGCTCGCCTTTCTTGGCACTGCAAACCTAACTTACACAGTAGTAACTTGAAAAACAATTGTGTTTCATCTATAGTTTGCCATGGTAGTGTATCTGACTTAGGAAAATTTTTTCAAAACAGCTAAGGCTCCCTCATACCAGCCAAGACCCACTGCAACAAGTTTAGAATAGATCTGACATTAATATAATAGACAACAAAAATAGTTGGTTTGTAAGGTGGCTGAGATGTTGCCACTCTTTTTAACAAAAAATGTATACTCCACTTTCTTACCATCCAAGTGAACTTGACAAAGGTCTAATGATTTATCTTCTTATAGACCATAGCAGTCATGAATTTACTTCCTTTTATGCTCAGTGAAAGTTCACATCTTCATGACTGCCTTCTGAAAGATGGTAGAAACTTTCCTAGACTAGCAATGAAGTTTTCCCATCAAGAAGAGACAGAGACTTTTTAGAACACCATTTGGGCAGCTATCTTTCAGTTTATTTCTGGTACTAGACTTCTAGCCTGCAGCCCTCTCCCAATTCTTCCTCTTTATCATGTAATACAATGAAGGACTTTTTACTTTCAGTAGACCATAAGATTTGGTGAAAATATTCTGTAATAATGGACATGGTCTTATCTCAAATCGCATTAATCATTCCATGAGATTATTATACCAAAGCCATGTCTGTGTCTTCTCATTTTTGTCACCAAAACTGTCAAGAACTGAGAATATTCTAAGATTTTATCCTACTTTCCAGCTAAGGAGTCAACCTTCCAGTTTCATAGGTGCTGCCAGAAGATAGGCAATTTCAAGGTTGGGGACAAATGATTGAATTATTCACGGCACAGCTAGCAACCTGAACTTCAACATATTTGATTCTGTTTCTCTTACCCTTATGGCCCACTGGGATGATGAATTTGGACCCAGAAGGAGGCTTGTACACAGAGAAACTTGCATTATAGAAGAGAAACCCTGAGATTAGTAACTCACATCTTTTTATAATGGACAATAAGTATTGCTACCATTTACTCTATCTTCCCAAGATTCTATCTTCCCAAATTATTCACTTACATTGAAAAAATAGTCTGAAGTAAAAGCACTGCTTCTGGTTCCAAAACACACAAAAAGACAAGAAACCCATGGAAAAATTGTCCCTTAACAAATAAAGAATCAAAATATGCAAATATAGAGCTAAAAAAATATAGGTGGTAAGAACACACAGAGAGTAATCTTCTTATGTTTGGGGCTTGCTTGATACTGTATGTCCCTCTAGTTAGGGACATTTTTTATCTGTGTGCAGACTTATTCATGATGTGCAATGTATATGTGCTGTCTCTAAGTCACCAAAATGACTTGCTTCTATTAGATTTTTTTCTGTATAATCACTGAGTGCAAATCATGTTCTAAAGAAACTGTTTTTTATTATCTATTAACAAATACAATGATTTCAGTAATTTAAGTTTGTATCCTTCAAAGTGTAAGTAGACAAGTTAAATCAAGAATTATAGATTCTTATTCTTCTATTTGTTCTGAATGGGGTTAAGAGTAGAGGACAGTAATGCTATATGCATTTCCAAAGTCAAATGTTTCATAAGCACCAGGATTCCTCATATCACTTAAAGAATAGTGTCTTTCTAAAATAAGTTGTATCAAACTATATTTCTACTTTCCATCTCAAAAGAATAGGCTACGTGCTGTGAATTCAATTCAAATATAAGTGGTATGTAGGCCACTCAAGCATAGACCAGTTTCACAGTTGGAATAAATGCTTTTTAATGGTGATGAAATACATACATGATGATTATCATTTTTGGAAATAAAATAGAGATTTTCAGCAGGAAGGCAAAAGGATTCTGTTTCTAAATTTAGTGGGTTTTTTTGTTTTTATGAAATGAATAATAATTTTGCATTGGGTTCAGAGAGCTTACTATATTAGATTATATTGTTAACATCCTGTTTGTTATTTAATACATATTAATCATATTAATATACCCTCAAATATAATTTCTATACATTCATTTTGTTACTTATTGAATCTGATTTACTCTATCCCTCCAATTATTTTTTCCTAGGATTATTAAGATATTTTCAGTATTTAGGAATAGCACATTTTTCAATTTACTCATTTCTGAATAAAACACACATTAAAAATGAAACGTTTAACATGTCTTTAAACGTTGCAGTAATTATTACATTTTTTAGTGATGAGGCAAGCAATCAAACCGTATCTTCCTCCGTTGAGTCACAAAACAAGTAAAAATTGAAATAATGAATCGGTGGAGATTAAAATGTTGGATTTAAGGATAAAATATATTAGAGAATATAACTTTAAATGCAAGACTGACGAGACTTTTAGTTATATAGAGGTGCATCCTAGGCACAAGAATAGTTGATCAACTACAATATTTTCCCATAGGTGGAAGATGGACCCCGTTCCTCTTATCATATAATAGAGAACTGACCAGGCTGTGATGTTTTTATGAGAAAATATTCCTGAAAATAAGAAATGCTGAAATAGTTGAGCAAAGTAGAATGTGTATATGCATGTACTCAGTTATCTTCCACTCTTTGTGACTCTATGGGCTAAAGCCCACCAAGCTCCTCTGTTCACAGGATTTCCTAAGCAAGAATACTAGAGGAAGTTGCCATTTCTTCCTCCAGAGGATCTTCCTGACCCAGGGATTGAACCTGCATCTCATGAGTCTCCTACATTGAAAGGAATATTCTTTACCACTGAGCCATCTGGGAAGCCTAAGCTGAACAGCACCAGTTCCTTATTCCAAACCCACTGTAGCGGAGGAGTAAATGAGCAGTGAATAGAGATATTACTCTGGACTTTATCCTACGGAAACATGATTAGAAGATAGGAGGCTCACATGGTAAAGATTTTTTTAGAAGTTCCATCTAAGTGAAAGGAAAGTAGGTAAGATGTCAAAAGATATGTATTTGTCAAAAGATAGGTATTTGCATCTCAGTTCTATAACTGGTTTGTGATTTATCCAACTCATAGCTTATTAGGTTAGTTTTCATCTATGAAACAGGCATAATGAAGCATTCCCTATTGTAACAATTATAATACATGCCCTATATTGGATTATTAGTAAAATTAAGTTTTATGTTCACACACAGTTAAGAATGCATTGGTTTCTTGCTTAAGTTTTTTGGTCTAAGGTCCAATCTGGCAATATTGTATAGAAATAATCATACTGAAATGAAAAATAAACTGGAAAGGAAGAATAGCAGAGTGAAATATTTATAATAATATAGACGTGGTGGTTGCAGGGTGAGGGGTCTTCCCTGAAGTTTCAGTAGGTAAAAAATTCACTTGTGGTGTAGGACAGGCAGGTTTGATCCCTGGGATGAGAAAATCCCCTGGAGGAGAAAATGGCAACCCACTCTATTATTCATGCCTGGAGAATCCCATGGATGGAGAATCCTGGCAGGCCACAGTCCAAAGGGTTGCACAGATTCTGACATGACCAAGGAACTGAGTACACATGCAGACACATGGATAGACTTGAGGGAATAGTTTAAATCTTAGTATTGCTTTCCATTGATATATTGATATTATCAGTAATGGTTTTCACTGATATAAGGATTTTCACTTTTACCATAAAGAAATTAAATTTACCATATTTTATTTACTATAATTGTAATCATTGAAAACATAAGATTCTATTAACTCATTTAATAACAAAAAGGAAATTGTTCCATTTGCAGCATAGATATATCTTAAGGACATTATGCTAAGTGAAGTAAGTCACACAGAAAGACAAATCCTTATATAAATGTTAAGAAGTCCATAATTCAGGGCAGTTATGGCAGTTGTGTTACATAAAGTACTGTCCTGTTCCTTTCTCTTGGTCTTGCATTATACTGAGATTCCATTCACAAGATGATTTTCAAGGTTAAGATGAGCCCTGCAAATTAAACTATCATAAAGTATTTATCCTACGGAAACATGATTAGAAGATAGGAGGCTCACATGGTAAAGATTTTTAGAAGTTCCATCTAAGTGAAAGGAAAGTAGGTAAGATGTCAAAAGATATGTATTTGTCAAAAGATAGGTATTTGCATCTCAGTTCTATAACTGGTTTGTGATTTATCCAACTCATAGCTTATTAGGTTAGTTTTCATCTATGAAACAGGCATAATGAAGCATTCCCTATTGTAACAATTATAATACATGCCCTATATTGGATTATTAGTAAAATTAAGTTTTATGTTCACACACAGTTAAGAATGCATTGGTTTCTTGCTTAAGTTTTTTGGTCTAAGGTCCAATCTGGCAATATTGTATAGAAATAATCATACTGAAATGAAAAATAAACTGGAAAGGAAGAATAGCAGAGTGAAATATTTATAATAATATAGACGTGGTGGTTGCAGGGTGAGGGGTCTTCCCTGAAGTTTCAGTAGGTAAAAAATTCACTTGTGGTGTAGGACAGGCAGGTTTGATCCCTGGGATGAGAAAATCCCCTGGAGGAGAAAATGGCAACCCACTCTATTATTCATGCCTGGAGAATCCCATGGATGGAGAATCCTGGCAGGCCACAGTCCAAAGGGTTGCACAGATTCTGACATGACCAAGGAACTGAGTACACATGCAGACACATGGATAGACTTGAGGGAATAGTTTAAATCTTAGTATTGCTTTCCATTGATATATTGATATTATCAGTAATGGTTTTCACTGATATAAGGATTTTCACTTTTACCATAAAGAAATTAAATTTACCATATTTTATTTACTATAATTGTAATCATTGAAAACATAAGATTCTATTAACTCATTTAATAACAAAAAGGAAATTGTTCCATTTGCAGCATAGATATATCTTAAGGACATTATGCTAAGTGAAGTAAGTCACACAGAAAGACAAATCCTTATATAAATGTTAAGAAGTCCATAATTCAGGGCAGTTATGGCAGTTGTGTTACATAAAGTACTGTCCTGTTTCTTTCTCTTGGTCTTGCATTATACTGAGATTCCATTCACAAGATGATTTTCAAGGTTAAGATGAGCCCTGCAAATTAAGCTATCATAAAGTATTCTGTGTAACAGAGAGACGAAGAAACAAAGAAGTAGGGACAAAGGCTCATGCTGGCTGTCATATAAGAAAGATTCATGCCATACTGTTTTCATCACATTGTTCAATTTTTGTCACTTGCTCATAGCTTAGCTATAAATTGGACATGGGAAATGCAGTTCTTACATTGGGGAACAATGTTTCCAGTAAATATTATTTATGCATGGTTGAAATCAACACAGTATTGTAAAGCAATTATCCTCCAGTTAAATTTTTTTTTTTAAAAAAAGAGTTCTCTTAAAGTGGAGTAAACAAAGACTGGTTTTCTGCAATGAGCTGGATAGTATTGATATAAAGAACATTTGGAGAAATGCTTATTAACAGTTTAGGAAAGGGCTTGTTATAAGGAAGCAATTCAATATAGCTTAGTTTTAAGTCATCATTATCTTCATCATTTTCAATTATTAAGGATTCTGTCTGTAGAATTCTATGTCTATATTTCTTCCAATGTATCTCTCATTCTTGAATGTGTGTAGGAGTGGCTTTTGAATCATCATTTCAGACAGTGCAATCAATCATGTCTAGGATGAGATTATCAAATTAATTATAGAGACTTGTTGCCTATAATACATCTCTATCAAAGAAAACCTCAAAAAGTACTGTGTTTATTAAATTGTTCATGCATTCAATCTCAGTTTATTTTTCTTTGATTATTGAAATATTTGTATATATATATGTGTGTGTGTGTGTGTGTGTGTGTATGTATATAGCCACATATTATTTCTTTTTTAGATACCAAGGTAGTAAAATATTCTTCCAGCTTTTTTTCTATATATAACATTTTCATAATCCCAGTTAAACTGAGGATTATGCATACTAATATTCTGGTCAGATATTTAGAAACATGCATACTAATATTCTGGTCAGATATTTTGCTATAAGGATATTTTCAAAATTATATAGAGTAAAATAAATTTTTAATCAAATCTTATGAGATTTCTTCTACTGTCTTTATGTTCTGAAGTTTTTGATATATTTCAGATATAAAAAATCTGAAATATTTCCTGTTCTATTATTCAAATTTGAAGAGTAATTTAATTCATAATGATAGTAATTATCTGTATGTCTTAAATTTTAAGTCAGATAACCAACATTAGCAGATTGGACCTATGTAGGCTCTGAATTTTTAAAATATAAATATATTTTCAATGTCTTAACAGTTCAGTAACAAAATATTAGAATGATAATTCTGAAAAATTATTTGAGTTCTGATCTTTTGGGGCCTTTGAACTTTTTGCTTTTATTTTCTTTAGTTTTCTATCTTATTAATTAAAAGAGTAATGTTAGTAAAATAGCCAAAAGGGTTTTGTGGTTTGTGAAACATGTTAGAAGCAACTGCTTTGAGTATTGCAGACTCTAAAATGTGTAGAGGAAGCTTGGTTTTTGACATCTGGAGTGATCTTGAAAGAGAATTATCAAACTATTCTGCTCATTCAGCTAAGTCAAATATGTTATAGGTATTGATAATCCTGTATAACCCCAAAACATTCGTGACTCATTCAGTCCTTTTACTCCTATGTATAAAGAAAAACATTTGGAGAAATGCTTATTAACAGTTTAGGAAAGGGCTTGTTATCATTAATGTTTTTCATCATTATCTTCATCATTTTCAATTATTAAGGATTCTGTCTGTAGAATTCTATGTCTATATTTCTTCCAATGTATCTCTCATTCTTGAATGTGTGTAGGAGTGGCTTTTGAATCATCATTTCAGACAGTGCAATCAATCATGTCTAGGATGAGATTATCAAATTAATTATAGAGACTTGTTGCCTATAATACATCTCTATCAAAGAAAACCTCAAAAAGTACTGTGTTTATTAAATTGTTCATGCATTCAATCTCAGTTTATTTTTCTTTGATTATTGAAATATTTGTATATATATATGTGTGTGTGTGTGTGTGTGTGTGTGTGTATGTATATAGCCACATATTATTTCTTTTTTAGATACCAAGGTAGTAAAATATTCTTCCAGCTTTTTTTCTATATATAACATTTTCATAATCCCAGTTAAACTGAGGATTATGCATACTAATATTCTGGTCAGATATTTAGAAACATGCATACTAATATTCTGGTCAGATATTTTGCTATAAGGATATTTTCAAAATTATATAGAGTAAAATAAATTTTTAATCAAATCTTATGAGATTTCTTCTACTGTCTTTATGTTCTGAAGTTTTTGATATATTTCAGATATAAAAAATCTGAAATATTTCCTGTTCTATTATTCAAATTTGAAGAGTAATTTAATTCATAATGATAGTAATTATCTGTATGTCTTAAATTTTAAGTCAGATAACCAACATTAGCAGATTGGACCTATGTAGGCTTTTAAATTTTTTAAAATATAAATATATTTTCAATGTCTTAACAGTTCAGTAACAAAATATTAGAATGATAATTCTGAAAAATTATTTGAGTTCTGATCTTTTGGGGCCTTTGAACTTTTTGCTTTTATTTTCTTTAGTTTTCTATCTTATTAATTAAAAGAGTAATGTTAGTAAAATAGCCAAAAGGGTTTTGTGGTTTGTGAAACATGTTAGAAGCAACTGCTTTGAGTATTGCAGACTCTAAAATGTGTAGAGGAAGCTTGGTTTTTGACATCTGGAGTGATCTTGAAAGAGAATTATCAAACTATTCTGCTCATTCAGCTAAGTCAAATATGTTATAGGTATTGATAATCCTGTATACCACACATTGTACTAAGGGTTATATAGGTAAGTCTCAACTCAGCATCTGTGACTCATTCAGTCTCTTTTACTCCCTTTTTAGTCAAGTCTTTGTCTCTATTTAGTCACACCTACCCTACCCAATCTGATTGCCAACCAAAAGCACAAAACATAAACAGGTTTTGTTGAAGTTACAATAACATCTTAGTCATCAAATTAAATGTGGAAAATGGTGTCCCTTCATTACATCACTCTGATGTATATAACACTGTTGATCACTAATTTTCATTTCTCTCTGCCCTTGATTTTTCTATATATTCTTGGATCTCTTTGCCATTTTATACATACTCTGCATGCCTGCTAGACTTCTGAACATGTATGAAATGAAATATTTGTGTTTTCCAAAAATCCAATCTATAGGCATGATATTAAAAGTTTTATTTTCCACTATTTCTCATTATCTTTCATATACTTATTTCAAAATTTATATTCCCAGATTATACCACTCTCTTGAATTTCAGGATTGATTATATAATTATCTCTATGTATTTTTAAAAAACATGTCTTTCAATACTGAACTTACTGACTAAGGAGAAAGTATTGATAGTACTAAGTGTGGGTAGATGAGGAACAGCTGCAACTCTAATATCATGTTGGTGGGAACTTAATATGCTACAACTACTTTGGAAAACTTTAAGCAGTTTATTATAAACTTTAATATATAATAATCAAATGATCTTACAATTGCTTTCCTAAATATTCACCCAAGAGCAGATGCTCACAGATAAGTTTATAATGTAATCAGATTGGACCTATGTAGGCTCTTAATTTTTAAAATATAAATATATTTTCAATGTCTTAACAGTTCAGTAACAAAATATTAGAATGATAATTCTGAAAAATTATTTGAGTTCTGATCTTTTGGGGCCTTTGAACTTTTTGCTTTTATTTTCTTTAGTTTTCTATCTTATTAATTAAAAGAGTAATGTTAGTAAAATAGCCAAAAGGGTTTTGTGGTTTGTGAAACATGTTAGAAGCAACTGCTTTGAGTATTGCAGACTCTAAAATGTGTAGAGGAAGCTTGGTTTTTGACATCTGGAGTGATCTTGAAAGAGAATTATCAAACTATTCTGCTCATTCAGCTAAGTCAAATATGTTATAGGTATTGATAATCCTGTATACCACACATTGTACTAAGGGTTATATAGGTAAGTCTCAACTCAGCATCTGTGACTCATTCAGTCTCTTTTACTCCCTTTTTAGTCAAGTCTTTGTCTCTATTTAGTCACACCTACCCTACCCAATCTGATTGCCAACCAAAAGCACAAAACATAAACAGGTTTTGTTGAAGTTACAATAACATCTTAGTCATCAAATTAAATGTGGAAAATGGTGTCCCTTCATTACATCACTCTGATGTATATAACACTGTTGATCACTAATTTTCATTTCTCTCTGCCCTTGATTTTTCTATATATTCTTGGATCTCTTTGCCATTTTATACATACTATGCATGCCTGCTAGACTTCTGAACATGTATGAAATGAAATATTTGTGTTTTCCAAAAATCCAATCTATAGGCATGATATTAAAAGTTTTATTTTCCACTATTTCTCATTATCTTTCATATACTTATTTCAAAATTTATATTCCCAGATTATACCACTCTCTTGAATTTCAGGATTGATTATATAATTATCTCTATGTATTTTTAAAAAACATGTCTTTCAATACTGAACTTACTGACTAAGGAGAAAGTATTGATAGTACTAAGTGTGGGTAGATGAGGAACAGCTGCAACTCTAATATCATGTTGGTGGGAACTTAATATGCTACAACTACTTTGGAAAACTTTAAGCAGTTTATTATAAACTTTAATATATAATAATCAAATGATCTTACAATTGCTTTCCTAAATATTCACCCAAGAGCAGATGCTCACAGATAAGTTTATACATGAATATACAAAACATTATTACTTGTAATCCAAAAGCCAGAAAAACTCAAATATTAATGAATAAATTAAATGCATAAACAGATTGTGGGTCACTTCAGTTGTGTCCAACTCTTCGCAACCCCCATGGAGTGCAGCCTGTCAGGCTCCTCTGTGCATGGGATTCTCCAAGCAGAAATACTAGAGAGGGTTGCCATTTCCTTCTCCAGGAAATCTTCCCAATTCAGTCTCAAGGTCTGTGCGTTGGCAGGTGAGTTCTTTACATGTATCCATATAATGGAATACTACTCTGTCACAAAAAAGGGATATGCCATTGATACAATCCATTATATGACTTAATATTGAAGATATTATGTTAAGAAAAATACAGGTATTACATTCTGCATGATTCCCTTTATAAAAAAATTCTTTAAAATACAAATTTAATCTATATAATGCATATCAATAGTTGCCTGCTGCTGGAGGCTAGAGGAAGTTGACTTGCAAACTGATGTGAAGAAACTTTTAAAATAGTTAAATCACTGTATGTTATTAAGTCTCAGTACATATTGTTTAAAAGGTGAATTCATTGTCGTCCCATTTCTGCTTCCCTTACACCAGAATCTTTCATTTTCCCATGTTAGTCTGGTGATGACTTCACAATAAACTCAATCATCCAAGATAAATGCTTGGAATGCATTCATCCCTAATTCTATTCTGTGTTTTATTCTATGTCCAGTTACCAAACTCTTCCATCTAGATCATCTGTTTCCTGGAAGTGTCAAACCCTATGTCTTTATTCCCTTTCTTCTAATTGTATTCCTTTCTCTTGAGGTACACACTCAGTTGTTTCCCATAGAACTGACCCTCATCTGGTATTGATTGTACTTATGGCCTACTATAATGTTTATCAAATTGGCCACATAATTTGGTTCTAGGTGGGGAAATTAAAACTACAGAGACTTACCATCTTTTCCCATGTTTTACTGGAAGTATTCAAAGCAGGTATTCCTTTTCACTAGGAAAATCAATCTTGAGATACAATAATGTGTAACTCTAGCTCAAGTGAAAAATGTTAAAGGTCCAATAAATACAATTTCTTGCTTCAGATTTCAAAATTAAATGAAAAACAAGATACTGGAGACTTTAAAATGAACGACAGTATTTCAGATTTATTCCTGATAAGCCTGTTTGGGCAATGTGACTTTTGCACTGCAATCAAATTGGCTTTCTAGACTGCTTCACATTTAGACAGATTTGCTTGTCCAAGCATTGGCATCTCTGTACAACTAATCTGCAGTCCTCCCATAAAAAGGAGAAACTTCCACTGTGAGATAATGACAAAATGGAAGAGCAAACTAGAATGAACCCTTACTCTGGTAGACAGATATGAAATAGAAAGGTTATTGAGTTAGACACATTACATGAATTATTTTCAGTACAGTTCAGTAACTAAATCCCTCCTCCCAATATAGTATGTAGATATTAAGGAAATATTAATTCCTTCTATATGTCACCCTGTGGGGATTGAAGATAATGTGAAATAGGTAAAGTATAGGGAATACTTCCCTAACAGACAACTATCGCTGTCCCTCTTCCTGGCATGTGGAAGAAGGGAAGAACCCATATGGAAATGAAGTTGACACAAAGAAAACATTGCGAGGGAAATTGAACCAAAGAGACAAATTCTTAATGGCATTATTTGAGCACTTGAATCCAGACTGAGTAGCACTTTATGTCACTGAACCCTGACTCCCACAAGGAGATGATGGGATCTAATGTGGGCTCTAGATATGAAAAGGGAATGGGTTGGAAATCCTACACAAGGACACAGCTGATTTGCTCCTAATATACATCCCCATACTAGCCCAAATTCTTATGAACTCCTCCTCTGTGTGGAAGGCTCTATGACCCATTAACAAGTATCATTTTGAAGTACCACATGCTCACCACTTAACATGGCATGACAGGAGGTAGAGCTGAGCTGGCTAGGGACTGGTGAGAACACTGTGCTAGTGTGAAAAGAGCTTGTCGGTGGGATGAGAGGGCTTATCTCCAGTGAATCAGCAGTAAAGAATCTATCTGTGGTACAAGAGCCTTAGGAGACACCAGTTCAATCCCTGGGTTGGGAAGATACCCTGGAGGAGGAAATGGCAACCCACTCCACTATTCTTGCCTGGAGAATCCCATGGACAGAGGAGTGTGGTGAGCTACAGCCCCATGCGACCTCAAACAGTTGGACATGACTGAAGCAACTTAGCACATGGGATAAAAGCAGAAACTCTATACAGTTTTGGTAACCAATCAAGGTGGAAGATAGTCTTTGCTGAGGGTAAACGATTATAGTTTTCCATTGTTTTTAATGATATTTTTAAATTTTTATATATATAAATATGTATATTAAGTTAAAAGTATAAGTTGATAGATAGATAAATATCAGGTGGATGTTAATATGGTGCATATTTTTAAGATTAATATTCTTTGAATATTGGATTTAGTATAATAAATTCTAACATGATTTAGAGTATAAAACTTAAGGACAAAGCAAATAAAGTAAAAATGAAACATTAAACATGCTTCTAGGGCTTCCCTGGTGGTCCAGTGGGTAGAGTCCGCCTTGCAATGTGGGGGACACCAGTTCAACCCCTTGCCGGGGAAGATCACACGTGCTGAGGAGTGGCTGGGCTGGTGTGTCCAGTTATAAGCCAGTGCTCTGGAGTGCATGCACCCAGAGCCAGTGCTCTGCAATGAGAGAGGCCACTGCCATGAGAGGCCCACACATGCAAAGAATAAAGATGGATGAAAAATAAATGATCACTTAGAGGCAAAAAAAAAAAAAAACCCAAGAGTAAAAAAAATGCTTCTAAAATCTTACAGAGAAGAAGCAAACTAAATGAAGATCAACCTGGATGTTTGTTGTAATGAACGTGTATGAAATTATGCACTTAGTATTTAGAGAGTACATGCTATTTCAAGCAAAAAAATGGAGTAGTTTTAACATGCTATCAGGAACTATACTAGGTCAATAATCACATTTCAATGAAAGTAAAGTATCAATGCCATGCAGACCGCATACACTAATAGGTCAGGAATGAAAATGGCCAGCAAAAAGATATACCTCTTTTTTCTTGGGATAGACCCTTTAATAAATGGTACTGATAATAATGGATGCCATCTGGGAAAAAGAAAATAGATTCCCTATATCATTATAAATATAATGGTCAGATGGATTAAAGAAGAAAATGTAAGCAGCAAAAATTTAACAACTTATGAAAACATAGAATACAATGTATTTCTGACCCTTTATAAGGAAAATTTCTTAATGAAGGATTAAATACATATGTAAGAAAAAATATTTGAGAGTGTTAGAAATTTATAATGGGAGAATGCTTTACAATAGATTCCTATATAATTTATTTCAGATAATGTACTAAGGTTAGACAAAACTCTCATGGTTCAGTGAGTAAAGACGAAGAGCTCAGTGGAACATGGATGCCATATGTATAAACAATTCACAGAAACTTAGCCATATCCTCCCACCTTATACATGGTTTAGCTTTCTGAAATTTCCGTTGCCTGAGATCAACTGCAATCTGCAAAAGTTAAATGGAAACTTCCAGATGTAAACATTTTATAAAGTTTTAAACTGCTTGCTTTTCTGAGTAGCATAATGAAATCTCCTGCTCTCCTGCTCCATCCCACCTGGGGTATGAATCATCCCTTTGTCCAGTGGTATCCATGCTATATGGATTACTGCTCTTTCCAGCAGTACAGGAAAAAATATAGTATATACAGAATTCAGTACTGTCTGAAATCTCAGGCATCCACTGTGGGTCTTATTATATATTCTCTCCACCCTGAATAAGAGGAGGCTACTGTATGTGCATTTTCTTTATCACAGCAATCTTAATTCTAGTTAGAGTAACTCTCCCATATGGGTATAATGGAGGCAGATGCAGATCCTTTATTGCAGTATTCTTTGTAAGGACAAGAACTTGGAAAAAAATTAAATGTCTTTCAGTTTCAATACAGTAATAAATTCTGGCATGTCCATATAATAGTACTCTATAAAATAGGTAGCAGGAATGAACTATAGCGATAAGTATCAAAACGACTAATCTCAAAAATATCACTCTGTGTGAAAGTAACAAATTGTAAAAGAATATTTACAGGATGATAGCAGTTATGGAAATTTTGTAAACACAGAATGGTACTATATATTTTAGGGTACATAAGTATGTAGTGAAATATATATTCATGCATGGAGAGGAGAAATAACTCTGGGATCAATGGATCAAGAAGGAAAGAATAGAATTGAGATAAGGCAAATGCCTTTAACTGGTTCTGTAATATTTTGGTTTTTATTTTAAAATATTGTAAGGTAGACATTATATAAAATATTTTATATCTAAAAACTGAATACATGAGATGCATTAATGTATTTTAAACTAATGAACATTTTAAAAACTTTAAAAATGATTTACTAATTTTCATCATAGAACTTACTGAGATAAACAACATTAATTTAGAATATTTTCTGGTTTTTTACTTACAGTTGATCACAAAGATACTATGATTGAAATATGAAGTAAACAGTTTCAGGTTTTCTGTGTTATCAAGTCTTTTGTGTTTCTATAGTGGATAAAGTTTTAAACTTGCCTGAGATCAACTGCAATCTGCAAAAGTTAAATGGAAACTTCCAGATGTAAACATTTTATAAAGTTTTAAACTGCTTGCTTTTCTGAGTAGCATAATGAAATCTCCTGCTCTCCTGCTCCATCCCACCTGGGGTATGAATCATCCCTTTGTCCAGTGGTATCCATGCTATATGGATTACTGCTCTTTCCAGCAGTACAGGAAAAAATATAGTATATACAGAATTCAGTACTGTCTGAAATCTCAGGCATCCACTGTGGGTCTTATTATATATTCTCTCCACCCTGAATAAGAGGAGGCTACTGTATGTGCATTTTCTTTATCACAGCAATCTTAATTCTAGTTAGAGTAACTCTCCTATATGGGTATAATGGAGGCAGATGCAGATCCTTTATTGCAGTATTCTTTGTAAGGACAAGAACTTGGAAAAAAATTAAATGTCTTTCAGTTTCAATACAGTAATAAATTCTGGCATGTCCATATAATAGTACTCTATAAAATAGGTAGCAGGAATGAACTATAGCGATAAGTATCAAAACGACTAATCTCAAAAATATCACTCTGTGTGAAAGTAACAAATTGTAAAAGAATATTTACAGGATGATAGCAGTTATGGAAATTTTGTAAACACAGAATGGTACTATATATTTTAGGGTACATAAGTATGTAGTGAAATATATATTCATGCATGGAGAGGAGAAATAACTCTGGGATCAATGGATCAAGAAGGAAAGAATAGAATTGAGATAAGGCAAATGCCTTTAACTGGTTCTGTAATATTTTGGTTTTTATTTTAAAATATTGTAAGGTAGACATTATATAAAATATTTTATATCTAAAAACTGAATACATGAGATGCATTAATGTATTTTAAACTAATGAACATTTTTAAAAACTTTAAAAATGATTTCATAATTTTCATTTTAGAACTTACTGAGCTAAGCAACATTAATTTAGAATATTTTCTGTTTTTTTACTTACAGTTGATCACAAAGATACTATGATTGAAATATGAAGTAAACAGTTTCAGGTTTTCTGTGTTATCAAGTCTTTTGTGTTTCTATAGTGGATAAAACATAAATTACTCCTGTTCTCTTATACTTAATACATATTGTACTGGATTTCTGTATTAGATATCCCTTCCAGAGAGCCTCATAAGGCCAGAAATATCTTTAGATTTAGAATTATTAGTTCAGTATGGTAGTACTCTTACTTATATAGCATCATGGGTATATTTTTACTTTCCTGAGAAAGTTTTTTGTGAAACCTAATTTAATTGCATTCAGTGAGATACAACAATCAACAGTGTGCAATTGCCTGAGGCGCTGAGGCACATTTTCCTTAATTTTTTTCTTGGAAAATATAGAAGGGATATTTGTAAGAAAAAATGAAATCATCCACTTATAATAGTTTTATAGAATTTAAACAAAGGTAAAGTTAAGCAAATATAGTTAATTTATTTTGAGAACAATATTTCAAACTTCTGAAAAATAATTCAAAACTGCTTCTAATGTTTCAGACTTAATTCTAGTAACTTTATAAATATTAACTCATTTAAGCTCCTGATGGTTCTATGAGGTCGGTAGTAAGACTAGCCTAGGGGCGGAGCCAAGATGGCAGAGGAATGAGGGGAAGATTTCACCAGCTCCCCAACAGAATCACCAGAACTAATCAAGAAATGAAACACCACCAACAAATCAGCCACTAGACGACAGAAGAATTCCATAGGTCCACGAGAGTAGAAGAGTGAACAGCCAGAACTTTCCCAGAGCTACTGTTCTAAGAATCCTCTATCCTAACCCCCACGCCAGACTGGAGCTATGGAGAGTGCACCAACAAGTGCCCTAAAAGGGGGCCTAAGTAGAGCCTCAGGGGAGAGAGGGCAGTGATCAGCGCATGAAAATTCCAAGAATCTGCCCAGATCACTGGCAGAAATTAAGATACTGCGAAGATAGGATACAGGAGCAGGGCCAGGCAGAATGCGTGGAGTGCTGCCTAGCGACCTGGAGCTGGGAGGTAGCGCCCAGTGCGAAAATCGCCCCGCTTTGCACCGGGCAAGTTCAAACATGCCTGGTGGGGGACTAGCTGAAGGGAACATCGCCCACAGATTGCTAACCAGGGACCTGGCTCGAGCCAAACGGGGAAGCTTGTGCCTGCCTTTGGGACTTGGACGTAACTGGCAGTGTGCGTGCCAGTGGCGGAGGAGCCAGTGCACCCCCATAGCTACAACTGCAGCGGAGGAAGCCAGGAGAAGGACAGGGATTGGAGGCTACCAGCAGGTGCGCGGAAGAGCCGGGGTGCCCCGCCCCAACACTGGACTGCACGCCGCAGCCCCCCGCCTGACAGACTGGGAACAGCCCGCCGGCCCGGCCAGCACCTGAGCTTGCAGCAATGCCTTATTTGGCTGAAAACAAACCATAGCAACCGGTGCCTTAAGGGAAAGGCTACATCATCAAGACAACACCATCGAGAGCAGACTGGCTTCCACCAGACAAATGAGAGGATAAAAACCAGACACAGTATTTAGCTTTTTTTTGTTTGTTTATTTGTTGTGGACGGTTCTGTTTATTCATTTGATCAGTCAGCTTTGGCTTTTTTTTTTTCTCTTTTGCCTCTTCTTGTTAAGTTTTTCTTCCCTTTTTGATTTCCTTTTCTTTGATTTTTAATTTTTAATTATTATTTTCTTTTAAATTTTAATTGTTGGAAACTTCTAATTTTCTTTCCTCTTTGCCACTGGTTCCTCCCTCTATGTTCTAAATGTAAAACTTTCTCCTATCTACCACGATCCTCTAGATAAACATTTCCTACCTTCCTGTCTCCACTATTCTCTTCCAGCTGCACTAAACAATACAACACACTAATCTTGGCTACATAACCCTATAAAATCCTTCCAAGACGAATCTATCCCTTCTCATTACCCATACATTCTCCGCCTCCTCACCCCCAACACATGTCTTAGCTAAAAATTGCTTTCAATGAAATAGTCCAAGCCAGGACCTTGCCCAGGATCTATTTTTCCAGGCACTATTTTAATTAATTCAGAGCTTAACAGACAAGTATGATCTTTGATTGCGTCATTTGCTAGAAAAATTTCCTATGCTTTATCACTGTAACACTGGTTAGATGTGGTTATTGCTGTGTATGTATGTGTATCTTATGACTATGTTAGAAAACATCTGCATGCTTTTATGACTGTCAACCATCAGGGACACACCTCTTGTTCCTCAGATGCTAGTATGTGAACTAATACCACGGAACACCATAGCAAACCGGACATAGAACCTACACCCCCTGGCCAATCACCAAACCAAGGATCCTCGGTGTAGAAGTCCTGATTCCAAGACCCCACACTATCAAAGAACATACAACACTAGAGACTGTTCATGTGTAAACAAGACCTAACACCACCCAAGACACAAACCATTGAACCCTTCTAGAAGGACAGAAACCCAAAGGAAGGGTGAATTCAACCAAGAAGCCTGGTGGAGAGAAGAACATCATACACACAGACACACACAAAGAAACAAAAACTAACCTAATACTGAAACAACAGACAAGCACTACACAAATGAAGGACCAAGCTAGAAAAACACAGCTTCAAATGACAGAGGAGGAGATAGACAAATTATCTGAAAGAGAATTCAGAAAAACTATACTAATGACGATGCAAAACACCAAAAACAGAATATTAGAGGAAATTAGTGCATTGAGAAAGGACATGCAGGAAATGAAAATAAACAAATAGAGACCACCAGCTCAATTGCTGAACTCAAAAATACTATAGAAGGCCTCAACAATAGAGTATCAGAGGCAGAAGAACGGATAAGCAAGCTGGAAGATAGACTGGTGGAAATAACTGGTGAGGAACAGAACAAAGTAAAACTTTCTCCTTTTCTACCCCCCGATCCTCTAGATAAACATTTCCTACCTTCCTGTCTCCACTATTCTCTTCCAGCTGCACTAAACAATACAACACACTAATCTTGGCTACATAACCCTATAAAATCCTTCCAAGACGAATCTATCCCTTCTCATTACCCATACATTCTCCGCCTCCTCACCCCCAACACATGTCTTAGCTAAAAATTGCTTTCAATGAAATAGTCCAAGCCAGGACCTTGCCCAGGATCTATTTTTCCAGGCACTATTTTAATTAATTCAGAGCTTAACAGACAAGTATCATCTTTGATTGCGTCATTTGCTAGAAAAATTTCCTATGCTTTATCACTGTAACACTGGTTAGATGTGGTTATTGCTGTGTATGTATGTGTATCTTATGACTATGTTAGAAAACATCTGCATGCTTTTATGACTGTCAACCATCAGGGACACACCTCTTGTTCCTCAGATGCTAGTATGTGAACTAATACCACGGAACACCATAGCAAACCGGACATAGAACCTACACCCCCTGGCCAGTCACCAAACCAAGGATCCTCGGTGTAGAAGTCCTGATTCCAAGACCCCACACTATCAAAGAACATACAACACTAGAGACTGTTCATGTGTAAACAAGACCTAACACCACCCAAGACACAAACCATTGAACCCTTCTAGAAGGACAGAAACCCAAAGGAAGGGTGAATTCAACCAAGAAGCCTGGTGGAGAGAAGAACATCATACACACAGACACACACAAAGAAACAAAAACTAACCTAATACTGAAACAACAGACAAGCACTACACAAATGAAGGACCAAGCTAGAAAAACACAGCTTCAAATGACAGAGGAGGAGATAGACAAATTATCTGAAAGAGAATTCAGAAAAACTATACTAATGACGATGCAAAACACCAAAAACAGAATATTAGAGGAAATTAGTGCATTGAGAAAGGACATGCAGGAAATGAAAAATAAACAAATAGAGACCACCAGCTCAATTGCTGAACTCAAAAATACTATAGAAGGCCTCAACAATAGAGTATCAGAGGCAGAAGAACGGATAAGCAAGCTGGAAGATAGACTGGTGGAAATAACTGGTGAGGAACAGAACAAAGCCAAAAGAATGAAAAGAACTGAGGATAACCTCAAAAACCTATGGGACAATATCAAATGCACCAACATTAGAATTATAGGAGTTCCAGAGGAAGAAGAGGGGAAGAAAGGTGACAAAAAATTCTTGAAGAGGTTATAGCTGAAGACTTCCCCAGCTTGGGAAAGGAAATAGTCAACCAAGTTCAAGAAGCACCAAGAGTTCCATACAGGAGAAACCCCAGAAGAAACACACCAAGGCACATTCTAATCAAACTAACACAGACTAAATATAAAGACAGATTACTAAAAGCATCTAGGAACAAACAACAAATAACATATAAAGGAAACCCCATACGTCTAACTACGGATCTCTCAACAGAAACCCTACAGGCCAGAAGAGAATGGGAAGACACATTAAAACGGCTAAAAGAGAATAACCTCCAACCAAGAATTCTCTGCCCAGCAAGAATCTCATTCAGAAATGATGGTACAGTCAAAAGCTTCACAGACAAACAAAAACTGAAAGAATTCTGTACCACAAAACCAGCCCTACAACAAGTGTTAAAGGGCCTGATATAGCCAATAAATACAAGAGTAGGAGAAGTCCTACAAATCAAACACCAAATTTCTAAGAAGATGACAATAGAAACATTTGTATCAATATTTATTTTGAATGTAAATGGACTAAATGTTCCAACCAAACGACACAGGCTGTCTGAATGGATCCAGAAGCAAGACCTATATATATGCTGTTTACAAGAGACCCACTTCAGACCTAGAGACACTCATAGACTGAAAGTGAGAGGCTGGAAAAAGATATTCCATGAAAATGGAAATCCAAAGAAAGCTGGAGTTTTGCAAAAAAAAAAACCGTCACATATCAAAGATCAAATTATCTGATGCAAAACGACCAAAAACAGAATATTAGAGGAACTTAGTGCATTGAGAAAGGACATGCAGGAAATAAGAATAAACAAATAGAGACCACCAGCTCAATTGCTGAACTCAAAAATACTATAGAAGGCCTCAACAATAGAGTATCAGAGGCAGAAGAACGGATAAGCAAGCTGGAAGATAGACTGGTGGAAATAACTGGTGAGGAACAGAACAAAGCCAAAAGAATGAAAAGAACTGAGGATAACCTCAAAAACCTATGGGACAATATCAAATGCACCAACATTAGAATTATAGGAGTTCCAGAGGAAGAAGAGGGGAAGAAAGGTGACAAAAAATTCTTGAAGAGGTTATAGCTGAAGACTTCCCCAGCTTGGGAAAGGAAATAGTCAACCAAGTTCAAGAAGCACAAAGAGTTCCATACAGGAGAAACCCCAGAAGAAACACACCAAGGCACATTCTAATCAAACTAACACAGACTAAATATAAAGACAGATTACTAAAAGCATCTAGGAACAAACAACAAATAACATATAAAGGAAACCCCATACGTCTAACTACGGATCTCTCAACAGAAACCCTACAGGCCAGAAGAGAATGGGAAGACACATTAAAACGGCTAAAAGAGAATAACCTCCAACCAAGAATTCTCTGCCCAGCAAGAATCTCATTCAGAAATGATGGTACAGTCAAAAGCTTCACAGACAAACAAAAACTGAAAGAATTCTGTACCACAAAACCAGCCCTACAACAAGTGTTAAAGGGCCTGATATAGCCAATAAATACAAGAGTAGGAGAAGTCCTACAAATCAAACACCAAATTTCTAAGAAGATGACAATAGAAACATTTGTATCAATATTTATTTTGAATGTAAATGGACTAAATGCTCCAACCAAACGACACAGGCTGTCTGAATGGATCCAGAAGCAAGACCTATATATATGCTGTTTACAAGAGACCCACTTCAGACCTAGAGACACTCATAGACTGAAAGTGAGAGGCTGGAAAAAGATATTCCATACAAATGGAAATCCAAAGAAAGCTGGAGTAGCAATCCTCATATCAGACAAAATAGATTTTAAAGTAAAGAAGATTCTAAGAGACAAGGCAGGTCACTATATCATTATTAAGGGATCTATCCAAGAGGAAGACATAACAGTCATGAATATCTACGCACCCAACACAGGGGCACCTCAGTACATAAGACAGATACTTTCAGACTTAAAAGAAGAAATCAATAATAACATGATAATAGTAGGAGACTTTAATACTCCTCTCACACCAATGGATAGATCATTCAAACAGAAAATTAATAAAGAAACACAAGCCTTAAATGCCACACTAGAAAAGATGAACCTCATCGATATCTTTAGGACGTTCCATCCAAAAGCAGAGGAATACACATTCTTCTCAAGTGCTCACGGAACATTCCACAGGATAGACCACATCTTGGGCCACAAATCTAACCTCAGTCAATTCAAGAAAACTGAAATTATATCAACCATCTTCTCGGACCACAATGCAATGAGACTAGAGATCAACCACAGAAAAAAAACCGCTAAAAATACAAACACATGGCGATTGGACAACACTTAGCTAAAAAACCAACTGATCACTGAGGAAATCAAAGGAGAAATTAAAAAATTCCTAGAAGAAAATGACAATGAATATATGACTGTGCAAAACTTATGGGATACTGCAAAAGCTGTCGTAAGGGGGAAATTTATAGCTATACAATCCCACCTCAAGAAACTATGAAAATATGAAGCAGATGACCTAACCCTCTGCTTAAAACAATTGGAGAAAGAAGAACAAAAACATCCCAAAGCCAGCAGAAGACGATAAATTGTAAAAACTAGAGCAGAAATAAATGAGAAAGAAATGAAAGAACTATAGTACGGATAAATAGAACAAAAAGCTGGTTCTTTGAAAAGGTAAACAAAATTGACAAGCCCCTGGCCAGACTCATCAAGGGGAAGAGAGAGAAGAACCAGATCAACATAATCAAAAATGAAAAAGGCGAGATTACAACAGATCATGCAGAAATCCAAAAGATTCTAAGAGACTATTATGAGCAACTCTATGGCAACAAACTGGACAACCTGGAAGAAATGGACAGTTTCTTGGGGAAGATTAATCTCCCAAGACTGAGCCAAGAAGAAACAGAAACTTTGAACAACCCAATCACAGGCTCAGAAATCGAATCTTTGATTAAAAATTTACCCAAAAATAAAAGTCCAGGACCAGAAGCCTTCACAGCCGAATTCTACCAAACATTTAAAGAAGAGCTAATGCCTGTCCTTCTAAAACTCTTTCAAAAAATTGCACAGGAAGGAAAACTTCCAAACACATTCTACAAGGTAACCATCACCGTGATACCCAGACCAGGTGAACACAAAAAAGGAAAATGACTGACCAATGTCTCTGATGAACTTAGATGCCAAGATCCTCAACAAAATCCTAGCAAACAGAATTCAATGACACATCAAAAGACTCATACACCATAATCAAGTCGGGTTCATCCCTGGCATGCAAGGATTCTTCAATATCCGCAAAACAATCAATGTGATACACCATATCAACAAAATGAGAGACAAAAATCACATGATCATCTCAATAGATGCAGAAAATCCCTTTGACCAAGTCCAGCATCCATTTATGATAATGGGCATAGAAGGAACCTATCTCAACATAATAAAAGCCATATATGAGAAGCCCACAGCGAACATTATCCTCAACGGTGAAAAACCGAGAGCATTCCCTCTAAGATCAGGAACAAGACAGGGCTGTCCACTTTCACCACTACTATTCAACACAGTCCTGGAAGTTCTAGCAACAGCAATAAGAGAAGAGAAAGAAATCAAAGGAATCCAGATTGGAAAGGAAGAAGTCAAACTCTCTGTCTTTGCAGACGACATGGTATTATACATAGAAAATACCAAAGACACTATTACAAAACTACTAGAGCTAATCAATGAATTCAGCAAAGTCACGGGATACAAAGTCAACACACAGAAATCATTGGCATTCCTATACACAAACAATGAAAAATCAGAAAACGAAATCAAAGACGCAGTCACCTTCACCATTGCAACCAAAAGAATCAAATATCTAGGAATAAACCTACCCAAAGAAACAAAAGAACTGTACACAGAAAATTACAAGACACTCATGAGAGACATTAAAGAAGACTTAAACAGATGGAGAAATAATCCATGTTCCTGGGTCGGAAGAATCAACATTGTGAAAATGACCATACTACCAAATATCATCTACAGATTCAATGCAATACCTATTCAACTTCCATTGACATTTTTCACAGAACTAGACCAAAGAATCACACAGTTTATATGGAACCACAGAAAACCTCGAATAGCCAAAGCAATCCTGGGAAAGAAAAACAGAACTGGAGGAATCAGCCTCCCTAACTTCAGACTCTACTACAAAACAACAGTCATCAAGACAGTATAGTACTGGCACAAAAACAGAACTATAGACCAATGGAACAAGATTGAGAACGTAGATATAAGCCCACGCACCTATGGGTACCTTATTTTTGACAAAGGAGGCGAAACTATAAAATGGGACAAAGACAGCCTCTTCAACAAGTGGTGCTGGGAAAGTTGGACAGCTACATGCAAAAAAATGAAGTTGGAACATTCCCTGACACCAGACACTAAGATCAACTCAAAATGGATTAAAGACCTAAATGTAAGACCAGAAACCATCAAACTGTTAGAGGAGAATATAGGCAAAACCCTCAAGGACATCAATCAAAGCAAGATCTTCTCTGACCCACCTACTAGAATAGCGGAACTGAGAAAAAAATTGAACATGTGGGACCTCATGAAACTTAAAAGCTTTTGTACAGCTAAAGAAATTACAAAAAAGCTGAACAGACACCCCACAGAGTGGGAGAAAATCATAGCAAATGAAACAACAGACAAAGAATTAATCTCCAAAACCTACAAGCAACTCAAACAATTCAGCACAGGAAAACGAACAACCCAATCAAAAAATGGGAAACAGATCTAAAGAGACACCTCTCCAAAGAGGACATACAGATGGCCCAAAAGCACATGAAACGATGCTCAACCTCGCTTGTTTTTAGAGAAATGCAAATTAAAACTACAATGAGATACCACCTCACACCCGTCAGAATGGCCATCAACCAAAAGAATCAAATATCTAGGAATAAACCTACCCAAAGAAACAAAAGAACTGTACACAGAAAATTACAAGACACTCATGAGAGACATTAAAGAAGACTTAAACAGATGGAGAAATAATCCATGTTCCTGGGTCGGAAGAATCAACATTGTGAAAATGACCATACTACCAAATATCATCTACAGATTCAAT
Source organism: Tragulus kanchil (assembly GCA_022376925.1). Classification (NCBI taxonomy): domain Eukaryota; kingdom Metazoa; phylum Chordata; class Mammalia; order Artiodactyla; family Tragulidae; genus Tragulus; species Tragulus kanchil. The sequence goes on from JAIOJX010000004.1 coordinate 37,197,886, forward strand.
GCAATACCTATTCAACTTCCATTGACATTTTTCACAGAACTAGACCAAAGAATCACACAGTTTATATGGAACCACAGAAAACCTCGAATAGCCAAAGCAATCCTGGGAAAGAAAAACAGAACTGGAGGAATCAGCCTCCCTAACTTCAGACTCTACTACAAAACAACAGTCATCAAGACAGTATAGTACTGGCACAAAAACAGAACTATAGACCAATGGAACAAGATTGAGAACGTAGATATAAGCCCACGCACCTATGGGTACCTTATTTTTGACAATGGAGTCGAAACTATAAAATGGGACAAAGACAGCCTCTTCAACAAGTGGTGCTGGGAAAGTTGGACAGCTACATGCAAAAAAATGAAGTTGGAACATTCCCTGACACCAGACACTAAGATCAACTCAAAATGGATTAAAGACCTAAATGTAAGACCAGAAACCATCAAACTGTTAGAGGAGAATATAGGCAAAACCCTCAAGGACATCAATCAAAGCAAGATCTTCTCTGACCCACCTACTAGAATAGCGGAACTGAGAAAAAAATTGAACATGTGGGACCTCATGAAACTTAAAAGCTTTTGTACAGCTAAAGAAATTACAAAAAAGCTGAACAGACACCCCACAGAGTGGGAGAAAATCATAGCAAATGAAACAACAGACAAAGAATTAATCTCCAAAACCTACAAGCAACTCAAACAATTCAGCACAGGAAAACGAACAACCCAATCAAAAAATGGGAAACAGATCTAAAGAGACACCTCTCCAAAGAGGACATACAGATGGCCCAAAAGCACATGAAACGATGCTCAACCTCGCTTGTTTTTAGAGAAATGCAAATTAAAACTACAATGAGATACCACCTCACACCCGTCAGAATGGCCATCATCCACAAATTGACAGACAATAAATGCTGGAGAGGGTGCGGAGAAAAGGGAACCCTCTTGCATTGCTGGTGGGAATGTAAATTGATACAGCCCCTATGGAAGACAGTCTGGAGATTCCTTAAAAAACTAAAAATAGAAGCACCGTATGACCCAGCAATCCCACTATTAGGCTTATATCCTGATGAATCGAAACTGAAGGAAGCATCTGTACCCAAATGTTCATTGCAGCTCTCTATACAATAGCCAGAACATGGAAGCAACCTAGATGTCCATCGACGAACGAATGGATCCAGAAGCCCTGGTACATATATACAATGGAATACTACTCAGCTGTTAAAAGAAATGCAGAAGACTCAGGCCTAATGAAGTGGCTGGCTCTAGAACCTATCATAAAAAGTGAAGTAAGTCAAAAAGAGAAAGACAAATACAGTATACTAACACACATATATGGAATCTAGTAGGACGGTCTTGAGAACACATGCAGGGAACTCATGGAAAAACAGACAGAGCATAGACATAAGGACAATGTAGGGAAGGAATAGGGAGGGGGAGGCATGGAGGGAGTAACATGGAAACCTTTACTGTCATGTGCAGAAAAGATAACTATTGTCATTGTGCTAAGGGAATAGGAGTGCTTACAATGGCATGGGTCGATGGTCCGGAGGTGTGGGATGGGGGGAACTCGGGGGGTGGGGACTAGGGATATACATATGACTGATCTGGGAACATACATGTCTGTGAACAACAAAACTCTGTAAAACCTTTAAAATAAAGAATTAAAAAAAAAAAAAAAAAAAGAAGACCAGCCTACTTTTACATGTGCTGACACTGAGACACAGAAAAGTAAAGAAATTAGTTGATATCACATAACTGAGAGGCAATGAATTCAGCCTATGAACCTGATCCCAGACATGCTGCTCCTCACCACTTTCTTTTTTATTTTTTTTTTAAATTTTGGCCTCTTTTATTGATTTTTTTAAAATACATTCATTTTCGTCCATCTTTTTTCTTTGACCTGTGTGGGACTCCCATCGCAGTGGCCTCTCTGCTTGCAGAGCACCGGCTCTGGGCACATGTGCTCCAGAGCGCTGGCTCTTAATTGGACACACAGGTTCCCCTGCTCCATAGCACGTGTAATTTTCCTGGGTCAGGGATCAAACTGGTGCCCCTTGCACTGCAAGCCTGACTCTTTACCCACTGGACCACCAGGGAAGCTCTCCTTGCCACTCTGTATGTCCTATTGCTGAAACAGTACTGCTTTTAATATCTGTTTGCTTTGATGCCAGTCTGCAACTGAATGTATGATTTGAGGTTACCCAATTGGACTCCTTGTAGATATTTCTAAACTTACTTAAGTACGTGTGAACTAGTGTAAGCATTGTAATTATCAATGATAATTCATTTAAGCAAGGAATTCAGTGACCTATGCAGGGGTCCTCAATCACGGTGCTCTTTTCCTTTTTGCTGAAGGACACAGTCAAAGAAATTATCTCTAAACATAATGATATAGAGCCAAAAGTGGGAATGATCTCTTTGCAACTGAAATAACAATGCTTCATTAAAGTATATGGCAGATCATCTTTTATGTGACAACAGTGTCTTGTCCTTCCACACTCTAGTCTTATTGATTTCTGATTCTTTAACAGGAATCAACTCAATGACAGAGATCTATATTTTGTTGAAACAATAGTAGTAGGTACTCAAGTTGCCATTTTAACAGAAATCTCACTGGGAGCCTTCTTTCCTATTACTGCAATACTGAATCAAGCCAAAATTTGGCATACATATCTATTTAGTTTGAGTTTCCCTGTGGCTCATTGGTGAATATAAAGACAAAAAAGGAGAAAGAATGTAAGAGTCCAGTTCATGTACAGAATGTTTTGCTATGTGAGTGGCAGCTTCCAAGGTCGCTCAATCGTAAAATAATCCACCTGCCAATACACAAGATGTGAGTTTGATCCCTGCATTGGGAAGATCCCCTGGAGAAGGAAATAGCCACTCACCCCAACATTCTTACCTGGGAAATCCCAGAATAGAGGAGCCTGGCAGGCTACAGTTCTAGGGGTCAAAAAAGTTAGACATGATTTAGCAACTTTGCATTTTTGTCTTTTTTGTGGGACTCCCATCGCAGTGGCCTCTCTGCTTGCAGAGCACCGGCTCTGGGCACATGTGCTCCAGAGCGCTGGCTCTTAATTGACACACAGGTTCCCCTGCTCCATAGCACGTGTAATTTTCCTGGGTCAGGGATCAAACTGGTGCCCCTTGCACTGCAAGCCTGACTCTTTACCCACTGGACCACCAGGGAAGCTCTCCTTGCCACTCTGTATGTCCTATTGCTGAAACAGTACTGCTTTTAATATCTGTTTGCTTTGATGCCAGTCTGCAACTGAATGTATGATTTGAGGTTACCCAATTGGACTCCTTGTAGATATTTCTAAACTTACTTAAGTACGTGTGAACTAGTGTAAGCATTGTAATTATCAATGATAATTCATTTAAGCAAGGAATTCAGTGACCTATGCAGGGGTCCTCAATCACGGTGCTCTTTTCCTTTTTGCTGAAGGACACAGTCAAAGAAATTATCTCTAAACATAATGATATAGAGCCAAAAGTGGGAATGATCTCTTTGCAACTGAAATAACAATGCTTCATTAAAGTATATGGCAGATCATCTTTTATGTGACAACAGTGTCTTGTCCTTCCACACTCTAGTCTTATTGATTTCTGATTCTTTAACAGGAATCAACTCAATGACAGAGATCTATATTTTTGTTGAAACAATAGTAGTAGGTACTCAAGTTGCCATTTTAACAGAAATCTCACTGGGAGCCTTCTTTCCTATTACTGCAATACTGAATCAAGCCAAAATTTGGCATACATATCTATTTAGTTTGAGTTTCCCTGTGGCTCATTGGTGAATATAAAGACAAAAAAGGAGAAAGAATGTAAGAGTCCAGTTCATGTACAGAATGTTTTGCTATGTGAGTGGCAGCTTCCAAGGTCGCTCAATCGTAAAATAATCCACCTGCCAATACACAAGATGTGAGTTTGATCCCTGCATTGGGAAGATCCCCTGGAGAAGGAAATAGCCACTCACCCCAACATTCTTACCTGGGAAATCCCAGAATAGAGGAGCCTGGCAGGCTACATTTCTAGGGGTCAAAAAAGTTAGACATGATTTAGCAACTAAACAACAACATCCATTTGGTTAATTCAGTAAGAATTGGATTGGCTACCTACCCTGCCTCAGGTAGGTAAAACTTCTGATCTAGAAGTTTTAGGAAATAACAGCTTTATACTACTTTCAAGATCCTATACTCTAGCTTACTTCTTATTTGAACATATTTCTTGCCTCATATTCTGCTTTTTTTTTTTTTTAACTCCAAATTTCCCAGTAAGTTTCTTTTAGGCACAGACCATAAGGAATCCCTGAATTTTGAGTGTTCCAATCTATTTATTATCTCTAATAGATCTTGATAAGTATTATGTTAATAATCTAACTGATTGCCTCTGGTGAAACAGTCACACTATTCCTATTTTAAATAGCATGTGAATATAATAAATCTAGTAATTCTTCTATAGCTACAGTTTCTTGGGATAAAGTACTTAATGTTCAAGAAATTACACTTCATTTATATTTTAGACACATAACTCAATACATGTATGTGTAGGGGAAGTAATGGGGAAGAATAAGATGATTGAAGGATGATGACAAAGTTTTTTGTAATGTACCATGTGAATTGTACCATAATAACAACATATTTTAGATATTATCTAGGAAAACATGTATTAATTATTAGAAAAATGTCATAATTGTAGTTATCTCAGACTGCCAAATATACTGTCACAGTTCTGGAGACTGAAAAGTTCAAGATCAGGGTGGCAGCATGACCAGTTCTGTAAGAGCTCTCTTCTTGGCTTGCCATTGGCAGCCTTCTCACTGTATTCTCTCATGGTAGAAAGAGTGCTCTGATATCTCTCTTTTTTGAGGCTACTAGACATTTCAGACTGGAGCCCTCTTTGCAGCCTCATCCTGGCAGACCTTATCTTTAAATACAGCCACATTTGGGATTAAGTCTTCAATTTAAGAATTTGAAAGTGATGTAAATATTTGGTCCATATCACTAAGTAATAGTCTGTTAACAACAGTAAGATTCTTTAATTCTTGGAACAAAACAATAATAGATTACTTCTAAAAACATGTTAATGGATTATGTGTTTTCTGTATATGACTTTGATTTTGGTGGCTATTTATATTTGAGGAAGAATCAAAAGAAAATTCCAGTGACTGACTAGGTCTTTTCACATAATTTACAGAGACAATATAATTTAGTGAGAATGCATAATATCTGAGTTTGGAATACTTGCTGTGTTTTAGAGAAATTAACAAGGTGAATAAGAATACATTCCAAACCATCAATATCTCTGAATTTAGAATTACTTCAAGACGACATTACTGCAAAAGAATGTAACTGAAAAACTTAAGCCATGGATTGTTGAGGAGAATTGCCAGATTTATCAGAATGGCAGATAAGTATCTGGGGAAATAGTGTTCAATGCGGACTTATAAAGATAGCAGTAAAACAGTAGGAATTTGAACAGATAAACAAACTGAAGTTATAAAAAAATATATCTGTAGCAGAAAATGTCTGAGAGATTATCCTTTGACTCCTCCCTACTTTTTTTGTTAATTTTTTCTCCATCAGATTCATTTTGTTTTCTACTGAATCTTCCTTTCAGCTTGATACACTTAAAGTGTTTTGCAATTAAGTTTTAATAATAGTTTGTGCAGATTTTTGTATACTATTTTAAAGAAAAAAGATTTTTTAAAGCAGAAAAAAGGGTCTTGTTGTTTCATGTTACATATAATCTGACCTCAAATTAATTTGCACATTTCTTAAATCACCTCCATTCAAATAAATTATAAAACTCTACCTAACACAGACATGTCTTTTTTCTAAATTTTAAAAGAATACTAATGCTAGTGCTGTGGTTGCAAATTAAAGGCTTTATCCTGCTTTCTTAAAAATCGCTTGATTTGTCTACTTCTTTCTTACTTTCAAGGCAAGTATCATTCACTCTTTTCTTCACAGTAGCCAAACAACAGCAAATTTCAAGGCTTTATTTATATAATAATCTTCTCTGAATAATTTCATAATTATGCCACCCTCTGAATGCCAGATGAATTCTGCTAGCAGACCTTTCCTCCTTGTTAGAAATTTAGTTTGGTAATCTTCCTCAGTAGCCAAGAACTTACATTTGAAGTTCAAATATATCAAATGTCCATTTTTAAAACTACTCTCAGCAACAATAACAACATAAATCTAAATATGAGGTAGTCTGCAATCTAGGGGGCAGTAATACCACTCTCTTGTTTCTAAGAATGAGTAATGCAATCAATACACTTAGAGAATCAGATTTATCAGAATTTTGAGAAAAAAGAATAAGTTTGGAATACTTGCTGTGTTTTAGAGAAATTAACAAGGTGAATAAGAATACATTCCAAACCATCAATATCTCTGAATTTAGAATTACTTCAAGACGACATTACTGCAAAAGAATGTAACTGAAAACTTAAGCCATGGATTGTTGAGGAGAATTGCCAGATTTATCAGAATGGCAGATAAGTATCTGGGGAAATAGTGTTCAATGCGGACTTATAAAGATAGCAGTAAAACAGTAGGAATTTGAACAGATAAACAAACTGAAGTTATAAAAAAATATATCTGTAGCAGAAAATGTCTGAGAGATTATCCTTTGACTCCTCCCTACTTTTTTTGTTAATTTTTTCTCCATCAGATTCATTTTGTTTTCTACTGAATCTTCCTTTCAGCTTGATACACTTAAACTGTTTTGCAATTAAGTTTTAATAATAGTTTGTGCAGATTTTTGTATACTATTTTAAAGAAAAAAGATTTTTTAAAGCAGAAAAAAGGGTCTTGTTGTTTCATGTTACATATAATCTGACCTCAAATTAATTTGCACATTTCTTAAATCACCTCCATTCAAATAAATTATAAAACTCTACCTAACACAGACATGTCTTTTTTCTAAATTTTAAAAGAATACTAATGCTAGTGCTGTGGTTGCAAATTAAAGGCTTTATCCTGCTTTCTTAAAAATCGCTTGATTTGTCTACTTCTTTCTTACTTTCAAGGCAAGTATCATTCACTCTTTTCTTCACAGTAGCCAAACAACAGCAAATTTCAAGGCTTTATTTATATAATAATCTTCTCTGAATAATTTCATAATTATGCCACCCTCTGAATGCCAGATGAATTCTGCTAGCAGACCTTTCCTCCTTGTTAGAAATTTAGTTTGGTAATCTTCCTCAGTAGCCAAGAACTTACATTTGAAGTTCAAATATATCAAATGTCCATTTTTAAAACTACTCTCAGCAACAATAACAACATAAATCTAAATATGAGGTAGTCTGCAATCTAGGGGGCAGTAATACCACTCTCTTGTTTCTAAGAATGAGTAATGCAATCAATACACTTAGATAATCAAATTAAGTCAGTTTTAGCTATTAAATAATGTGCAAAAAAATATAGCCACAGTAGTCAAATAAGATTAATTTCCAAAAGCCACCAAAGAATTCTGAATTTAAGCTAAATGATCCCTAAGAATTAACTTACAGATACTATTATAATACAAGATATTTATAGGGTAGAGTAAAAAATGAAGATCACCACATATTTGGCAACTTTTATTAATTGCCTAGAAAGTAGAATTGCCATAAAATATGGGCCTCCCAGTAAAATTTGAGTTTCAGATGAACAACAAATAATTTTAGTGTAAATATGCTATATGGAATACTTTGGATAGGTTTATATACTAAAAAAAAAATATTGATTACCTGAAATTCAGATTTAACTGAGTTATACTATATTTTTATTTGCTAAATGTGGGACTGTATTTCAAAGTGATTTGAAAGAGAACTATAAAATATGTAACTGGTTACCTTGCAGACATTGGAGACTACCTAAATGTCTTAAAACTGAGAGTACTGAAATGTAATTTTACTTATTTTTAAATTTTCTTTTTAGTTGAAGCATCACAGTATCAACTGGGTACTCTGACTGAAGAAAAGTGTACTAAACAAATCTGATTCATGAGACATTTTAGAATTACAATCTCTGAAATGTATGATTTACATGTACTTTCTGTTTATTCAGTAAGTAATTATCTTTTGGGAACATTTAATATATGTTACTTAAACTTATTCTCATACTTAAGTAAAACAAAAATAAAATGAAAGAAAATGTCATGATATATTATGCAAAAGCAAAAAGTTCTTTTGAGTGAGGCTACATCAGCGGCATTAGTCAACCCAATTGAAATAAGATGGTATAATAATCTTCTCTGAATAATTTCATAATTATGCCACCCTCTGAATGCCAGATGAATTCTGCTAGCAGACCTTTCCTCCTTGTTAGAAATTTAGTTTGGTAATCTTCCTCAGTAGCCAAGAACTTACATTTGAAGTTCAAATATATCAAATGTCCATTTTTAAAACTACTCTCAGCAACAATAACAACATAAATCTAAATATGAGGTAGTCTGCAATCTAGGGGGCAGTAATACCACTCTCTTGTTTCTAAGAATGAGTAATGCAATCAATACACTTAGATAATCAAATTAAGTCAGTTTTAGCTATTAAATAATGTGCAAAAAAATATAGCCACAGTAGTCAAATAAGATTAATTTCCAAAAGCCACCAAAGAATTCTGAATTTAAGCTAAATGATCCCTAAGAATTAACTTACAGATACTATTATAATACAAGATATTTATAGGGTAGAGTAAAAAATGAAGATCACCACATATTTGGCAACTTTTTATTAATTGCCTAGAAAGTAGAATTGCCATAAAATATGGGCCTCCCAGTAAAATTTGAGTTTCAGATGAACAACAAATAATTTTAGTGTAAATATGCTATATGGAATACTTTGGATAGGTTTATATACTAAAAAAAAAATATTGATTACCTGAAATTCAGATTTAACTGAGTTATACTATATTTTTATTTGCTAAATGTGGGACTGTATTTCAAAGTGATTTGAAAGAGAACTATAAAATATGTAACTGGTTACCTTGCAGACATTGGAGACTACCTAAATGTCTTAAAACTGAGAGTACTGAAATGTAATTTTACTTATTTTTAAATTTTCTTTTTAGTTGAAGCATCACAGTATCAACTGGGTACTCTGACTGAAGAAAAGTGTACTAAACAAATCTGATTCATGAGACATTTTAGAATTACAATCTCTGAAATGTATGATTTACATGTACTTTCTGTTTATTCAGTAAGTAATTATCTTTTGGGAACATTTAATATATGTTACTTAAACTTATTCTCATACTTAAGTAAAACAAAAATAAAATGAAAGAAAATGTCATGATATATTATGCAAAAGCAGCAGAGAGTTACAATGCTTTCAGATTGAGGGATAGAGTGAGGCTACATCAGCGGCATTAGTCAACCCAATTGAAATAAGATGGTATAGCGCAGTATTTCAGAAAGGACGGTAGTGGATGCAGGTTTGCATCAGGGATTGAAATGAGGAAATCTTTGTTGTAATTTTTACTTCACTAGTCACAGTAAGTTTTCAACTTGCAAAAAAGTGGAGCACAGATCCTCGACATTGAAATCCTAAAGTACTAAATTACAGGCAAGTGCAGGGCAATCAATGGCAAAATCAGATTGAAACTGATGCAAGATAACAGTTGATGGCATATATTCTCAGTATCTAATGGAAGGTGAAAAGCTTACTTGTGAGACTTACGTGAATTGTTTAACCTGTCAACTTCCTTTCCCTTAAATGAGATAGTCTAAGGTCTTTCTTGCTCTTGCCAGCTCTGGCTATACCAATGTTGAGGACACTTGTGAGTAAGGTTTGATTTCCTTATATGAATTGCTTAGACACTGAAGTACTCATAAGCAAACAAGTACTAAAAATTTTTTTGAATCTTTTTTTTGGCCACTTCTATTGGTCTTTCATTTATTTCCATCTTTGTTCTTTGGCCCAAACAAGTAGTAAAATTTATTTCCTAAGATAGCGTGTTAGGAGAAGATATTCTGAATTATTTCTAAAGTCTCCGCTTTATCTTTTTATGAACCAAATTTCAGTCATTTATGCAAGTGTATTGGACTTACCTATGGGTTTTAAAAGAGGTTGGAGACTTTTAAAACATTAGCAATATTTATCTGACTTAGGAACATGTGTTTTTTTGCAGTAGATATATGTTACAAATTATATATCTCTATATATAAACTTTCATTTTTAAAGCTTGGATTCTTTTGAGCTGTAGCCAGGAACAAAACGCTTATGCAAGGATTTTGTATTATGCTCTTTCTGAAACCCTCAGTTTAGTGCTCTGTCTTGGAATGGAGATAACTGCATGTCAATAATGCTCTGGTAAGAGTGATTTTTAGTTCAAGCAGATAGACATGGAGCATAGCAGCTATGTCAATTTGGACAAGGTGACTTGTTTTCTTGTGCCTTTATTTAAGCGTAAGGATAATACCTTACTGATCACATAGGACTGTTGTAAATGTAACTGTAAACAAGACAAAGCAATCTTAGTGCTCAATAACAGCGGCATTAGTCAACCCAATTGAAATAAGATGGTATAGCGCAGTATTTCAGAAAGGACGGTAGTGGATGCAGGTTTGCATCAGGGATTGAAATGAGGAAATCTTTGTTGTAATTTTTACTTCACTAGTCACAGTAAGTTTTCAACTTGCAAAAAAGTGGAGCACAGATCCTCGACATTGAAATCCTAAAGTACTAAATTACAGGCAAGTGCAGGGCAATCAATGGCAAAATCAGATTGAAACTGATGCAAGATAACAGTTGATGGCATATATTCTCAGTATCTAATGGAAGGTGAAAAGCTTACTTGTGAGACTTACGTGAATTGTTTAACCTGTCAACTTCCTTTCCCTTAAATGAGATAGTCTAAGGTCTTTCTTGCTCTTGCCAGCTCTGGCTATACCAATGTTGAGGACACTTGTGAGTAAGGTTTGATTTCCTTATATGAATTGCTTAGACACTGAAGTACTCATAAGCAAACAAGTACTAAAAATTTTTTTGAATCTTTTTTTTGGCCACTTCTATTGGTCTTTCATTTATTTCCATCTTTGTTCTTTGGCCCAAACAAGTAGTAAAATTTATTTCCTAAGATAGCGTGTTAGGAGAAGATATTCTGAATTATTTCTAAAGTCTCCGCTTTGTCTTTTTATGAACCAAATTTCAGTCATTTATGCAAGTGTATTGGACTTACCTATGGGTTTTAAAAGAGGTTGGAGACTTTTAAAACATTAGCAATATTTATCTGACTTAGGAACATGTGTTTTTTTGCAGTAGATATATGTTACAAATTATATATCTCTATATATAAACTTTCATTTTTAAAGCTTGGATTCTTTTGAGCCGTAGCCAGGAACAAAACGCTTATGCAAGGATTTTGTTTTATGCTCTTTCTGAAACCCTCAGTTTAGTGCTCTGTCTTGGAATGGAGATAACTGCATGTCAATAATGCTCTGGTAAGAGTGATTTTTAGTTCAAGCAGATAGACATGGAGCATAGCAGCTATGTCAATTTGGACAAGGTGACTTGTTTTCTTGTGCCTTTATTTAAGCGTAAGGATAATACCTTACTGATCACATAGGACTGTTGTAAATGTAACTGTAAACAAGACAAAGCAATCTTATGATAAATGCTCAATAACTAGAAGCTATTTTTAACAACATGAAAGCTACTACTATTGTCAAAATAATTATTTTTAATCATTCCAATAGATACACCAAAAGTATTTGATAAAATCTGATATCTTATATGATAAAACCTATCAAAAAGTGAGCATAGAGGGAAGAAACATGTCTTAACATTGTAAATACCATATATGACAAGCCAACAGCTGAAAGCTTTTCCTGTAAGATCAGGAACAAGACAAGGATGCCCACTCTTGCCACTTTTATTAAACTAGTATTAGAATTCCTAGCCAAACCAGCTAGATAAGAAAATGAAATAAGAGGCATCCCAATTAGAAAGGAAGAAGTATAACTCACTATTTGCAGATGACTTGATACTATACATAGAAAACTCTAAAAACTCTACAAAAAAACTGTTGAGATCTGACTGGTTCCAAATGTTTCCTGTGCAAAGGTTACATGTTAGCTGAAATTCCCATTATTGGACTAAATTCTTTGTAATTTATTATTTCTATGAGTTTTCATTAAGAGTAAAAATATGAGTTTAGCGCTATCAGATAGCCATCGAGTGTAGAAAAGGCACTAGGAACAGGTAGTTTTCACCCTGAGAGATAGGATATGTCTAGAACACAAGTACTGAAAGAGGACGTCTTGAGACTAATAAATTGCATTAAAATACTTAGAATATGAAGTAAGTCAAGGAGAGAGGGGAGGTAAAGAGAAAACAAGAAAATACACATATGCTTAGTTTGATCTAAAAGGTATTACCAGATTCTTCCAAAGCATTACAAGAAGAATGTATTTAGTTTAGGAAAAAAATGGAAATAATTCTGAGATCCATTTATATTAAAGAAAAATGGCTTAAATTCTACTTCTGCCTCTCCAATCTGTATGCATTTCAGTAATTTCTCCAACTTTCTGCTTTGGCTCAGACGATCCATTTTTTATATGTAACAGAAACAGATAGGCTTAAATTCTAGCAGCTATGTCAATTTGGACAAGGTGACTTGTTTTCTTGTGCCTTTATTTAAGCGTAAGGATAATACCTTACTGATCACATAGGACTGTTGTAAATGTAACTGTAAACAAGACAAAGCAATCTTATGATAAATGCTCAATAACTAGAAGCTATTTTTAACAACATGAAAGCTACTACTATTGTCAAAATAATTATTTTTAATCATTCCAATAGATACACCAAAAGTATTTGATAAAATCTGATATCTTATATGATAAAACCTATCAAAAAGTGAGCATAGAGGGAAGAAACATGTCTTAACATTGTAAATACCATATATGACAAGCCAACAGCTGAAAGCTTTTCCTGTAAGATCAGGAACAAGACAAGGATGCCCACTCTTGCCACTTTTATTAAACTAGTATTAGAATTCCTAGCCAAACCAGCTAGATAAGAAAATGAAATAAGAGGCATCCCAATTAGAAAGGAAGAAGTATAACACTATTTGCAGATGACTTGATACTATACATAGAAAACTCTAAAAACTCTACAAAAAAACTGTTGAGATCTGACTGGTTCCAAATGTTTCCTGTGCAAAGGTTACATGTTAACTGAAATTCCCATTATTGGACTAAATTCTTTGTAATTTATTATTTCTATGAGTTTTCATTAAGAGTAAAAATATGAGTTTAGCGCTATCAGATAGCCATCGAGTGTAGAAAAGGCACTAGGAACAGGTAGTTTTCACCCTGAGAAATAGGATATGTCTAGAACACAAGTACTGAAAGAGGACGTCTTGAGACTGATAAATTGCATTAAAATACTTAGAATATGAAGTAAGTCAAGGAGAGAGGGGAGGTAAAGAGAAAACAAGAAAATACACATATGCTTAGTTTGATCTAAAAGGTATTACCAGATTCTTCCAAAGCATTACAAGAAGAATGTATTTAGTTTAGGAAAAAAATGGAAATAATTCTGAGATCCATTTATATTAAAGAAAAATGGCTTAAATTCTACTTCTGCCTCTCCAATCTGTATGCATTTCAGTAATTTCTCCAACTTTCTGCTTTGGCTCAGACGTCTAGTACAGCACGATGTAGTTTGTTGAGTCTGGACATCCTAGCACTGACCTTGGAAACCTGACCTTGGAAAATAGCTTTCAGCTTCCTCATTAAGACAGCATTAAGTATGAATTTTTGTAAATACTCTCTATCTTATTGAGGGCATTTACTCCTATTCCTAGTTTCCGAGATTTTCATCATAAATGATGTTGAACGTTATTTAATATCATTTTTTATATATATTAAGATGATCAATTTGTTTGGAAAATTATTTTGTTTGCATGATGGCTCATAGTGATTGATATTAAAATAGCAAGCAAACCAGCATTTCTATAATACAGCACACTTGTAAATAGTGTATTGCTCTTTTTATACATCACTGATACAACCACTGATATTCCTAAGTGATTTTTGTTTCTGTGTCCATGACAATAGTCATCTGTAGTGTTCTTGTTTGTTTTTATTCTTAATATTTTTGCATTTGTTATTGCAATAATTCTGGCTTCATAAAATAAGTGGGAAATCATTTCTTCCTTTTGACTTTCTGAAAGATTTATGAATAATTGGTCTTATTCTTTTCTTTAACACCTGGTAGAAGTCACCACTGAAGCTTTTTAATCCTGGGATGGTCTTTATTGGAAGGATTTTAAACTATTGATTGAATCTTATTATGAAATGTAAACGTGATCTAGTTGTCTATTTTGGGGTATGTCTTTCAAGGACTGTTTCCCTTTTATCCAAGTTATGAAATAATCTGCATATAATTGTTAGTCATCATTTAATTCCACTAGAATCTAATCTATAGTTTTAGTAGCTTTTGTGCTCATGGTACTGGTTTGTGTGTTGAATTATAAGAAAAATATGACAGCAGAAGTTGTTGCTAAAGCAGGAAGTAGAGAAAAATATAACTTAAGATGAAGAGGAGATTTTAATTTTTAAATTGAAATATGGAGAAAACTCAGAGAATTTAGGAGGAAGAAAATAATGTGGATAGCAGTAGAAATATGAATCAAATGAAGATAAAATCAACAGAGCCAAAAGTCTGTTTTATGAAGAAATTGGTAAAATTAAGCCAACACCAGTAAAACTGATCAAGAAGAGAATTTATAAGTTTATTTAAAGAAGAGAACCTCAATATGAACCTTGCAGACACTGAAGACATAATAAGAGCTTGTAAGGAGGAAATTTATGGTGATTTTAAAGAATTGTGATAAAACTATTTTCTCTGCACAAGAAAATTAAATTATACATTGTTAAAAGAAATATAACTAGAAGTCTTCTAAATGATTGTGGATATCATATAGTGTGTTTCTAAACTGAAAAATACATGTGTAAAGGAAGTTAGAAAATATTTTAATTGAATAAAATTAAAATAAACACATCAGCTGTGTAGCTAAATATAGGACTCAGATAAAATTATAGAATTAAAGACATGTCAGAAAAAAAGATAGTTCTAATGTGAATTTCTAAAATTTAGCAAATTTTTTTTTCTACTTAGCTATTTAATCTGATTAGAATCAAATTCATTATTTTCAATTTTTGTATCTCTGAAGTGCAGAAACTTCTTTGCATATTAACAGTTAATATCAACATTGATTGTCAGTTATGTCTTTTGGATTATCTTCTTCCTGTGAGTATATGTATCTTTTAACTTTTCTTATCACCACCTTCTAGTGTACATAACTGTTCAAAGAACTCTAATTTTCTGCACCAGTTTACCCCATCATTTCCTTATTTTACTTACCTCATTTTAATGCATTTTTATGATACTAAAGAGTACCTTTAGTAACAGGTTAGAAATCATTTTCTTCTTCTTAGAGAAGATGATTGGTGGAAAAAGAAACATTTCCATAGCAGTAGCCGCTTCCTCAGGACTCTTCAATATTGTCAAGAGTGCAATAGACTTGAATCTTGCATTAAAAAAGAAAACTGGTTAGAATTCTGTGGACAACTATACCGTCTCTATATTTTTTTTGAACTCTTAATTTTAAACTCTACATCACCTCTAATGAATTATCTATTCAGTAATTTCTCATTCATACATTTATATTCACTTAGTCAAATAATGTTTTTGTGTATTTATGACCTATGTTTTGTTAGATATAGGAAATGAAAGATTCATCAAAGACATTGTTAAATACCAGGAAAATAATAGATTATATGATATTTTCCTCTATGTATACTTAGTTATGGAGTAAATAGTTTTTAAAAAATTTACAATTAATATTATTAGTACTCTCTGACCTATCATGAGAAATTCCTTGTAGTTAAAATAATTGTTCTTCATTTATTCCTATTTTCTTATACCTCTGTATTTCTTCTTTAAAGATGAATAATTTTCCTTTTCATGTAACTTTCTTAGACTTTTTTCTGTTTTAGAAAAGAAAAAATCATTAGCATAATCTAATGATTTAATACAAGTTATTGGACAATAAATATATCCCAGTAAGCAGCTTAGCTGAAGATTTTCAACACTGTAGTTAAATGTATAGGCAGAAAAATTGGGCCAAAAAAAAAAAAGAGCTGAATTGATCTTTTTAAAATTATCCTTCATAAATCATTTTTCCTTCAAACATATCCTAGTTAGTGAAAAATAAATTGCTTATTATAGATCTTGACATATATATATGAAACTGTGGTACTCAAGTGTTTCATCTTTCTTGCTCTCTCATCCAGTAGACATTTTGGTTTTTGTCAAATTAAATATTTTAGCATAGTTAGGTATCCATTGATAGACAAATAGATAAATGCCATTCCAAGTGTTCCATGTAAAAAAATAAGATACAATTAAATCTTTGTCATATGATATAAAATTTATTCACAACTGAGGATGAGTTTTAAATTATTTGTACTAAAATTGAGATCATTCATCATTATAAATAATTCCATCTGCCAAGGATTGGTGGAAAAAGAAACATTTCCATAGCAGTAGCCGCTTCCTCAGGACTCTTCAATATTGTCAAGAGTGCAATAGACTTGAATCTTGCATTAAAAAAGAAAACTGGTTAGAATTCTGTGGACAACTATACCGTCTCTATATTTTTTGAACTCTTAATTTTAAACTCTACATCACCTCTAATGAATTATCTATTCAGTAATTTCTCATTCATACATTTATATTCACTTAGTCAAATAATGTTTTTGTGTATTTATGACCTATGTTTTGTTAGATATAGGAAATGAAAGATTCATCAAAGACATTGTTAAATACCAGGAAAATAATAGATTATATGATATTTTCCTCTATGTATACTTAGTTATGGAGTAAATAGTTTTTAAAAAATTTACAATTAATATTATTAGTACTCTCTGACCTATCATGAGAAATTCCTTGTAGTTAAAATAATTGTTCTTCATTTATTCCTATTTTCTTATACCTCTGTATTTCTTCTTTAAAGATGAATACTTTTCCTTTTCATGTAACTTTCTTAGACTTTTTTCTGTTTTAGAAAAGAAAAAATCATTAGCATAATCTAATGATTTAATACAAGTTATTGGACAATAAATATATCCCAGTAAGCAGCTTAGCTGAAGATTTTCAACACTGTAGTTAAATGTATAGGCAGAAAAATTGGGCCAAAAAAAAAAGAGCTGAATTGATCTTTTTAAAATTATCCTTCATAAATCATTTTTCCTTCAAACATATCCTAGTTAGTGAAAAATAAATTGCTTATTATAGATCTTGACATATATATATGAAACTGTGGTACTCAAGTGTTTCATCTTTCTTGCTCTCTCATCCAGTAGACATTTTGGTTTTTGTCAAATTAAATATTTTAGCATAGTTAGGTATCCATTGATAGACAAATAGATAAATGCCATTCCAAGTGTTCCATGTAAAAAAATAAGATACAATTAAATCTTTGTCATATGATATAAAATTTATTCACAACTGAGGATGAGTTTTAAATTATTTGTACTAAAATTGAGATCATTCATCATTATAAATAATTCCATCTGACAAGGATTCATGGAAAGCACTTTGCACCATGACTCTTGATGTGTTCACTATTCCTAAATGTGACATATTCTTTCATCTTAACTGGAAACCCCAAGAGATAGACCATATTCATAATTGAAAATATAATTGAAAACAAGCTATCATACAATGTCATTTGGAAAGTCAAAGCAATGATTTACACATGCACTGAAGTAAAATTAACAATGCACCAAAAATACAGTGTAAAATTTGGAAGTGTTTAAATAATTTGTGAGCAATGGCATAAAGGGGGAAAAAGGATAGCTGAAAATAAATTGATATTCTTAATGCATTGCTTTGGTTATTCATAAAAGATCTTTGTATCTGAAAATGATTCTGTATTTCTTTGGATGTTAAACATCATTGTTTATTTCTAAATTTGTATAATGTAGTCATTCAAGACACTGGCTCTGAACAGAATAGACAAACTACTGTAGTTTGAATACTGTCAACTTCTTAAATATATAACCTTGGACATGTATCTTAACATCTTTAAGTCTCAGCTTCCATATGAACAAAATGGGGATATCAATAGAATCATGAGATATGGTTGTGCAGTGGTAAAGAAACTGCCTGCCCAGCCAGTGCAGGAGACATGGACTCAATCCCTGGGTTGGGAAGATTCCCTGGAGTAGGAAATGGCAACCCACTCCAGTATTCTTGCCTGGAAAATCCTATGGACAGAAGGGCCTAGTGGGCTATAGTCCATAGGGTCCCAAAGTGTCAGACATGACTGAGAGGTTGAGCACACACAGACACACACACACACACACATAGAGTTGCTACAAAGACTAAATTAGATCATGTGTGCAAAGTGGATAACATGGTGATACAACTTAGTGGACACACCTAATCATGAGGTGCTCATGCCAGTCTTACAATGAGTGGTCCACTGTAAACGCACCATTTTCTCACCCCCTTGTACAGACACTTAGCATACCAACTGTTATAGTTTAAACAGAAAAAATGTCTATTAGAGATCAGCTTCAGTGAAATTAAAGCAGAAAGCGAAATTAGGCAGAGGGGGCAGTTTAACAAAACCCTTGGTAAATTTACGAGAGAACTCCAGAGCCTTTCAGAGCTTTAGTAGGTCTAGGAAAAATGACCTTTTCATTACACCCTGACTAGCTCCCAAGCCATCATCCTCAAAGGGAATTTCCAGTATGGAAAGGACGACCTGAGGCAGGATGACTCCCTGGTGGCCTACTTTGAAGGAGATGGATGCTGCAGCAAATTCTTTTTACCTTAAATGGGGCCGAGGTAGTACATCTCTATGCATGATGCATTCACATCCACTCTCTAAAAATACATCGATAAGCACACTTATATTTACTTATTTTAAAAGTACTAAAATTCCTAAAAGTAAGCTTAACAGCTTCTTTCTGTACCTTTCCCAACCATAATAATTTGAATAACAAAAGTAATTTCATGACTTATGAATAAATGAATACTCACTGATATTTAAACTTATAAATAATCATTTTATTTTCCTATTATTATTTCTCTTGTTTTTCCCTGTTTTTAGTACATTACTTACTTTTATTCAGACCTCTTTCTGTTCTTTATTTAATTCTCTCCATTGTACTTTCTTATTTTTCTCTCATCTACTGAGAATCTCCCCTTTGGCATTATAAGTATTCTTTCGGAAGAGGTGACTTACTTTCCATTTCTACACTGCCTGCCCAGCCAGTGCAGGAGACATGGACTCAATCCCTGGGTTGGGAAGATTCCCTGGAGTAGGAAATGGCAACCCACTCCAGTATTCTTGCCTGGAAAATCCTATGGACAGAAGGGCCTAGTGGGCTATAGTCCATAGGGTCCCAAAGTGTCAGACATGACTGAGAGGTTGAGCACACACAGACACACACACACACACATAGAGTTGCTACAAAGACTAAATTAGATCATGTGTGCAAAGTGGATAACATGGTGATACAACTTAGTGGACACACCTAATCATGAGGTGCTCATGCCAGTCTTACAATGAGTGGTCCACTGTAAAAGCACCATTTTCTCACCCCCTTGTACAGACACTTAGCATACCAACTGTTATAGTTTAAACAGAAAAAATGTCTATTAGAGATCAGCTTCAGTGAAATTAAAGCAGAAAGCGAAATTAGGCAGAGGGGGCAGTTTAACAAAACCCTTGGTAAATTTACGAGAGAACTCCAGAGCCTTTCAGAGCTTTAGTAGGTCTAGGAAAAATGACCTTTTCATTACACCCTGACTAGCTCCCAAGCCATCATCCTCAAAGGGAATTTCCAGTATGGAAAGGACGACCTGAGGCAGGATGACTCCCTGGTGGCCTACTTTGAAGGAGATGGATGCTGCAGCAAATTCTTTTTACCTTAAATGGGGCCGAGGTAGTACATCTCTATGCATGATGCATTCACATCCACTCTCTAAAAATACATCGATAAGCACACTTATATTTACTTATTTTAAAAGTACTAAAATTCCTAAAAGTAAGCTTAACAGCTTCTTTCTGTACCTTTCCCAACCATAATAATTTGAATAACAAAAGTAATTTCATGACTTATGAATAAATGAATACTCACTGATATTTAAACTTATAAATAATCATTTTATTTTCCTATTATTATTTCTCTTGTTTTTCCCTGTTTTTAGTACATTACTTACTTTTATTCAGACCTCTTTCTGTTCTTTATTTAATTCTCTCCATTGTACTTTCTTATTTTTCTCTCATCTACTGAGAATCTCCCCTTTGGCATTATAAGTATTCTTTCAGAAGAGGTGACTTACTTTCCATTTCTACACTCTCCTATTTTCTTTCCTGAAATAATGTACAAATGTACTCACAGACATGAATAGTCTGTCACAAGAGAAACAGAAGGAAGGTGATATCTTTCATTTTCAATAGCCTTTCCCCCATTTTATCCTGGCTCTGACACTCCATAATGCTTCATGTTCCCTTTCTCATGGATCAGTAGCTCCTTTTGTACAGAAAGATTCATTTGGGAGCCAGATGAATATGTGCCTTCTCTGGAGACATCTCTTGCTTTCCCTTCTATTAACTCATAGCCTTTCATTTTATCCGTTCAAGCTTTCTCTGGTTTTACAGTCTTTAAACCATTGATTATCTATGCTCTCAGAGCTCTATTTTCTATTTCATTGTAGCGTTGATCACAAGTACACCAAGCACCTGTTAGTGTAATTAGTTATTAATAATGGTTTATCAGGATGCAGAGCTCCATTCATAAGATTTTTGTTGCTGTATTTCCAGTTCTTAGCATTCAACATATCTAAGTTCTTGAATACACTTGGTAAGTAACAAATATGTGGTTGATTAATTAAAATAAATGAATAAAAAGTAAGGTGCAAGTATAAATAATAACAAACTAAACAAGATGGTCATCTCTGCTCTTTTTCTGTATCTATATAAAAATCATATGAAGTGACTATTTCAGAAAACAAAGAACACCTGATAAATGACAAATATAAAAATTTATATTTAAAACAGGCACTCATTTAGCTTTATTTGGTACTCTCAAGAAGTCTATTTTTATTTCTTTCACTGTTAAATTAAGAACTGTAGTCAGATAATTATTAAGCTAAAAATACATCGATAAGCACACTTATATTTACTTATTTTAAAAGTACTAAAATTCCTAAAAGTAACAACAGCTCATTTCTGTACCTTTCCCAACCATAATAATTTGAATAACAAAAGTAATTTCATGACTTATGAATAAATGAATACTCACTGATATTTAAACTTATAAATAATCATTTTATTTTTCCTATTATTATTTCTCTTGTTTTTCCCTGTTTTTAGTACATTACTTACTTTTATTCAGACCTCTTTCTGTTCTTTATTTAATTCTCTCCATTGTACTTTCTTATTTTTCTCTCATCTACTGAGAATCTCCCCTTTGGCATTATAAGTATTCTTTCGGAAGAGGTGACTTACTTTCCATTTCTACACTCTCCTATTTTCTTTCCTGAAATAATGTACAAATGTACTCACAGACATGAATAGTCTGTCACAAGAGAAACAGAAGGAAGGTGATATCTTTCATTTTCAATAGCCTTTCCCCCATTTTATCCTGGCTCTGACGCTCCATAATGCTTCATGTTCCCTTTCTCATGGATCAGTAGCTCCTTTTGTACAGAAAGATTCATTTGGGAGCCAGATGAATATGTGCCTTCTCTGGAGACATCTCTTGCTTTCCCTTCTATTAACTCATAGCCTTTCATTTTATCCGTTCAAGCTTTCTCTGGTTTTACAGTCTTTAAACCATTGATTATCTATGCTCTCAGAGCTCTATTTTCTATTTCATTGTAGCGTTGATCACAAGTACACCAAGCACCTGTTAGTGTAATTAGTTATTAATAATGGTTTATCAGGATGCAGAGCTCCATTCATAAGATTTTTGTTGCTGTATTTCCAGTTCTTAGCATTCAACATATCTAAGTTCTTGAATACACTTGGTAAGTAACAAATATGTGGTTGATTAATTAAAATAAATGAATAAAAAGTAAGGTGCAAGTATAAATAATAACAAACTAAACAAGATGGTCATCTCTGCTCTTTTTCTGTATCTATATAAAAATCATATGAAGTGACTATTTCAGAAAACAAAGAACACCTGATAAATGACAAATATAAAAATTTATATTTAAAACAGGCACTCATTTAGCTTTATTTGGTACTCTCAAGAAGTCTATTTTTATTTCTTTCACTGTTAAATTAAGAACTGTAGTCAGATAATTATTAAGCTTTCAGTCTCAAAGGGATATGAAATCAGTAGGCATATAGATTTTAATAAAAAATACTTATTTCTATGCTTAAAGAAAAGTTAGTTTATATTCCATTATGCAGTTTACTATATGCCCATCAACACCACAGATAAATTTCCATAGTATCTCCTTAATCTGTAAACATATTTTTCTTTGTAAGTACTTTTAAAATGCTAGACTTATTTTTTTATTATTTCAAACCCCCAAAATAACAAATAATAAAATATATTATACATCTATGTTCAAAGGAAGGGAGTTTCATAGACTAAGAGTATAATTATCACTAGTTGTGTTATATGAAGTATGCTCACAATTTAATTGCTCACTAAACCCTTCTAATGTGAAATATCTGGAAGCTATTCTAGTTGAAATTCATTTATTCTTTCGACAAAGATTACTTTAACATATACTGTACTACACTCACTTTTTTAGCTGTATGTTTGTACGTAAATATATGTACCTACATAACATAAAGTCATGGTCTAGGGCAAAAATACAAAAGTTAATCTGCTAAATTAATATAACATTAAGAACTTTTGATATAGTATTTCATCATGTATTCTTTTTTGTTTTAGTAGCGGTGAATGTTTGCAAAATCATCGTAGAGTAGGCATCATATCAATAGTACCCTTAATGGATGCAGAAAAGTTATCCTGTATCTTGAACACAGCAGTTATGCTGAAAAATGAAGAAAACAAGTTAGTGAGAGATAATGGGGTAAGACCATGAAGTACATAGACATATCAAGCACTTTAAACAGTATTTTCTGGAAAATGGAGACCACTGAAGGGTTTTTAAGCATTGAACATTCAGGAGGAGATATATGTATTCAAAATACTAGTTTCTTTTGTCTTTCTAAATTAGAAAATATTAATTTTAAATATTTAAGTAAATATTGCTCATCGATAAAGGATATACATAAAGTCAGATAAATGGAATAATTTTATTTCAGTGTTTCAGTGTTTTGTCTGAAGTCATTTCTATGAAGACAGTAGGTGATAGATAAGTATGAGAATATAGTAGTGCTAGATCCTTTTCCGTGATGTGAAAAGATATAGCCTGAACTAATTTTGCAACCCTAAACCCATTTGGGTTGCAATGTATATATATAAGAAAAGAAGTTAAATTGAAAGTAGGCTGTTGAATGATAGAAAGGACTTTGCTTAAAATGAGATTTAGTCTTAAAAAGGAATTTCTTTGTTTCAAACAAGGATCAAACCTATTATTTCCTTACATCTGTTTGTGGGAAAAGACAGCTGTACTTTTCTCTTCAAATGAAATAAAGGAGCCAATAAAGACACCCTCTGAGTCACTGGCGTGCTTTTAGAAAGGATGTATTCCTTGATGGATTCCTATATAAACTACAGAAATTTGTTGACTGCTATCAGAGCAGAGCACTCATGAGTTCTTTAGATTTGAAGCTGCCCTAGACAACATGATAAAGCAGAAGGACTGCAGTTAGAGTGAACTGAACTTCACCAATACTCTGACAAGTGTATAGATTTTCTTGTTCTATACAATAGAGGGTAACTGGGCTAATCTCATCCTGAGAAGATCCTTCACAAAATGTGTGCTTATCAGGATGTTTAGATCCCTGAAGTACAATGCGATAGGGAAGGAGCTGAAGATGAGTCATGGAGATGTAGCAAGAGTATATATTGTCCAAGCATGTGTGGTTCGGAGGCTTGAAGGAGGTGAAGCATTTTTGGCCAAAATCACGTAGAGTAGGCATCATATCAATAGTACCCTTAATGGATGCAGAAAAGTTATCCTGTATCTTGAACACAGCAGTTATGCTGAAAAATGAAGAAAACAAGTTAGTGAGAGATAATGGGGTAAGACCATGAAGTACATAGACATATCAAGCACTTTAAACAGTATTTTCTGGAAAATGGAGACCACTGAAGGGTTTTTAAGCATTGAACATTCAGGAGGAGATATATGTATTCAAAATACTAGTTTCTTTTGTCTTTCTAAATTAGAAAATATTAATTTTAAATATTTAAGTAAATATTGCTCATCGATAAAGGATATACATAAAGTCAGATAAATGGAATAATTTTATTTCAGTGTTTCAGTGTTTTGTCTGAAGTCATTTCTATGAAGACAGTAGGTGATAGATAAGTATGAGAATATAGTAGTGCTAGATCCTTTTCCCGTGATGTGAAAAGATATAGCCTGAACTAATTTTGCAACCCTAAACCCATTTGGGTTGCAATGTATATATATAAGAAAAGAAGTTAAATTGAAAGTAGGCTGTTGAATGATAGAAAGGACTTTGCTTAAAATGAGATTTAGTCTTAAAAAGGAATTTCTTTGTTTCAAACAAGGATCAAACCTATTATTTCCTTACATCTGTTTGTGGGAAAAGACAGCTGTGCTTTTCTCTTCAAACGAAATAAAGGAGCCAATAAAGACACCCTCTGAGTCACTGGCGTGCTTTTAGAAAGGATGTATTCCTTGATGGATTCCTATATAAACTACAGAAATTTGTTGACTGCTATCAGAGCAGAGCACTCATGAGTTCTTTAGATTTGAAGCTGCCCTAGACAACATGATAAAGCAGAAGGACTGCAGTTAGAGTGAACTGAACTTCACCAATACTCTGACAAGTGTATAGATTTTCTTGTTCTATACAATAGAGGGTAACTGGGCTAATCTCATCCTGAGAAGATCCTTCACAAAATGTGTGCTTATCAGGATGTTTAGATCCCTGAAGTACAATGCGATAGGGAAGGAGCTGAAGATGAGTCATGGAGATGTAGCAAGAGTATATATTGTCCAAGCATGTGTGGTTCGGAGGCTTAAGGGGTGAAGAGAGTGGGGAAGTGGCAGGCAAGTGTTCCAAGATTCTATAGAAATGCCCTGAGAGAAAAGCAGTGGTTGGACTCCTGCCATGGCAGGTAGCATTGAATAGCCTTCAGTGGTCAAAAAAACACTCAGGCTTAGATGTAGTGGCTTTACCCCTTTACCTCTTACATTACGTCTTGAGCCTGGAGGAGACATAAGGAACTTGGTGAATAGGAAAATAGAGGTAGAAGGGCAAGGTAGGGCACCTTATCCCCTTGTGGAAACATGGATCAGGCCTGCTTACTTGGAGGAGAGAAGACTTGGATTGGATGAAAGACAAACATGCTTTATTATACAAGGAGAAGGCAATTATAATTATAGCCTGCAATGAAATATATGTATAATATAAATATATATTGAATTTTATATTTATTTGATATAAAAACATTTATGGTGACTTTAGCAAAGCCAGGTACCTTATGGTTCTGAGGAAGTGTAACCAGAATGGAGTATTTTGCATAGTTTACCAGCCATGATATACTCTGCATATAAATTAAATAGGCAGGTTGACAGTAAACCACCTTGATGTACTCCTTTTCCAATTTTGAACAAGTCTGTTGTTGTTCCATGTCTGGTTCTCACTTTTTCTTTGTAATGTGAAAATTGAGTTATCAAGAGCAAAGTAAGGTGATCTGGTATTCACATCTCCTTAAGAATTATCCACAGTTTGTTACGATCT
The DNA here is from genome assembly GCA_022376925.1 of Tragulus kanchil. Classification (NCBI taxonomy): domain Eukaryota; kingdom Metazoa; phylum Chordata; class Mammalia; order Artiodactyla; family Tragulidae; genus Tragulus; species Tragulus kanchil. Next base: position 37,223,777 of record JAIOJX010000004.1, read on the forward strand.
TCACAACCACAGACTTTATCATAATCAATGAAGCAAAAGAAGATGTTTTTCTGGAGTTTCCTTGCTTTTCCTATGATCCATCAAGTATTAGCAATTTGATCTCTGACTACTCTGCTTTTTCTAAACCCAGCTTGTACATCTGGAAGTTCTTGGTTAATGTACTATTGAAGCCTAACTTGAAGTATTTGAACATAATCTTGCTAGCATATAAAATAAACACAACTGTACAGTAGTTTGAACATTCTTTGGCATTGCCTTTCTTTGGGATTGGAATGAAAATTGACTTTCCAGGCTTTTGGCCACTGCTGAGTTTTCCAAATTTGCTAGTATATTGAGTGCAGGACTTGAACAAGATCATCTTTTAGGATTTGAAATAACTCAGCTGGAATTCTGTCACCTTTACTAGCTTTGCTCGTGCTAATGCTTCACACTCCAGGATGTCTGTCTGTTTGCATAAAATGTTCCCTTTATATATCCAGTTTTCTTGAAGAGATCTGTAGTCCTTTCCATTCTTTTATCTCCCTGAATTTCTTTGCAGTGTTCACCTAAGAAGGCTTTCTTATTTCCCCTTGGTATACTCTGAAACTCTGCATTCAGTTAGGTATATCTTTCCCTTTCTCTTTTTCCTTTCACTTCTCTTTTTCATATGAGCTATTCGTGAAGCTTCCTCGGACACCCATTTTGTCTTTATATCAAGGAGAAGGCAATTATAATTATAGCCTGCAATGAAATATATGTATAATATAAATATATATTGAATTTTATATTTATTTGATATAAAAACATTTATGGTGACTTTAGCAAAGCCAGGTACCTTATGGTTCTGAGGAAGTGTAACCAGAATGGAGTATTTTGCATAGTTTACCAGCCATGATATACTCTGCATATAAATTAAATAGGCAGGTTGACAGTAAACCACCTTGATGTACTCCTTTTCCAATTTTGAACAAGTCTGTTGTTGTTCCATGTCTGGTTCTCACTTTTTCTTTGTAATGTGAAAATTGAGTTATCAAGAGCAAAGTAAGGTGATCTGGTATTCACATCTCCTTAAGAATTATCCACAGTTTGTTACGATCTTCACAACCACAGACTTTATCATAATCAATGAAGAAAAAGAAGATGTTTTTCTGGAGTTTCCTTGCTTTTCCTATGATCCATCAAGTATTAGCAATTTGATCTCTGACTACTCTGCTTTTTCTAAACCCAGCTTGTACATCTGGAAGTTCTTGGTTAATGTACTATTGAAGCCTAACTTGAAGTATTTGAACATAATCTTGCTAGCATATAAAATAAACACAACTGTACAGTAGTTTGAACATTCTTTGGCATTGCCTTTCTTTGGGATTGGAATGAAAATTGATTTTCCAGGCTTTTGGCCACTGCTGAGTTTTCCAAATTTGCTAGTATATTGAGTGCAGGACTTGAACAAGATCATCTTTTAGGATTTGAAATAACTCAGCTGGAATTCTGTCACCTTTACTAGCTTTGCTCGTGCTAATGCTTCACACTCCAGGATGTCTGTCTGTTTGCATAAAATGTTCCCTTTATATATCCAGTTTTCTTGAAGAGATCTGTAGTCCTTTCCATTCTTTTATCTCCCTGAATTTCTTTGCAGTGTTCACCTAAGAAGGCTTTCTTATTTCCCCTTGGTATACTCTGAAACTCTGCATTCAGTTAGGTATATCTTTCCCTTTCTCTTTTTCCTTTCACTTCTCTTTTTCATATGAGCTATTCGTGAAGCTTCCTCGGACACCCATTTTGTCTTCTTGCATTTCTTTTTCTTGGAGATGGTTTTGGTCATTGACTCCATTGTTGAGAACCTCTGTTCATGGTTCTTCAGGCATGAAGACCCAATCCCTTGAACGTATTCATCATTTCCACTTTATAATCATAAGGTTTTTTATTTAAGCCATACCTGAATGGCCTTGTGATTTTCCCTGCTATTTTCAATTTCAGCTTGAATCTTTCAATAAGGATCTCATGATCTGAGCCAAAATCAGATTGTTTTTGCTGACTTTATAGAGCTTCTCCGTCTTTGGGTCTAAAGAATATAATCAATCTGGTTTTGGTATTGACCATTTAATGATATCCATATGAAGGGTCATCTCTTGTGTTGTTGGAAGAGGGTGTTTGCTATGACCAGTGCATTCTCTTGGCAAAACTCAGTATTTGTCCTGCTTCATTTTGTACTCCAAGGCCAACTTGCCTGTTACTCTAGGCATCTCTTGACTTCCTACTTGTGTATTCCAGTCCTCTGTGATAGGACATCTTTTATGTTCTTGTTTTGTTTTTAGTGTTATTCTAGAAGATCTTGTAAGTCCTCATTTTTTTTTGTATAATTGTCACTTGAATAAATTTACCCATAATATCTTATATGCAAAATCAAAATTAAAATGCAGAAGCCCCCTCATTCTATCACCCTACACACTGTACAGTTATGTAATTTCATTTTATTTTAAATATATAAGCTTTACCAAGGCCCAGATATCTTATATTACAGTTCTGCATTCCAAATATGATCTTACTTTAATTTTAGTATATTTCTAAGACCCTTTTCTGAATCATACCAGACCAGAGAGAAGACATATTTAATATTATAATAAATATTAAATTTCTTGAGTTAAGTGAAAGATATTTTCTTCTCTATAAAATTTGTAGAAACCCAATTTTAGACACAACATATACATGGAGGAAAATAATAGGATGCTACAGTAGATCTTGAAGCTTATTGCTCTGTTAGCTTGCTCAAATGGCTATCATTAAAAGCTCTATAAATGACAAATACTGAAGAGGACACAGAGACTGTGGAAGCCTCCTACACTTCTGGTGAGAATATAAGTTGGTACACCTAATATTGAAGACCATAGTAGCTTGAAGGTTACTCAGAAAATAGAAAATAGAGCTATCATGTGATATAGCAATCTCATCTGGGCATATATCCAGATGAAACTAATTCAAAAGCAAACATACACCCCAGTGTTCATAGCAGCACTATTCAAAATAGCCAAGATATGGAAACAACTTTAAGGACAGATGAATGGATAAAAACATCATATACATATGGAAAGAGTAACATGGAGCCCTATAGTATCATATGTAAGAGAGATAACTATTGTCAATGCACTGTGGATTAAGGGATCTTACATGGGGGCTATGTGATGGCCTGGAGGGGTGGGATGGGATATACATATGACTAATCTGGGATTATACATATCTGTAAACAACAAAACTCTGTAAATGTAAAAAAGCAAAATAAAACAATGGCAAAAAAGCCTTTGTATACAAAGGAATATGTATAGTCTATATACAATGGAATAGTACTTATGCATAGAAAATAATGAAATAATACCATTTGTAGCAACATGGATAAAACTAGATATCCATACTAAGTGAAGTAAGTCAGAAAGAGAAAAACAAATATCATATGATATCACTTGTAGAATCTAAACTATGACACAAATTAGCCTATCTATGAAACAGAAATAGACACATGAACAGAGAACAGACTGGTGGGTGTCATGAGGGAGGGTGTTGGAGGAAGGATGCAACGGGAGATTGGGTTTAGCAGACATAAGGTAGTATACATAGAATGAATAAATAACAAGGTCCTACTGTACAGCACAGAGAATTATATTTAGTATTTGCTGATAAACCATAATGGATAAGGACAAAAAATGAATGTATACATTCATATAAGTGAAATCACTTTGCTGTACAGCAAAAATTAACACAACAGTGTAACTCAACTATACTTCAATAAAATAATTTTAGACACAACATATACATGGAGGAAAATAATAGGATGCTACAGTAGATCTTGAAGCTTATTGCTCTGTTAGCTTGCTCAAATGGCTATCATTAAAAGCTCTATAAATGACAAATACTGAAGAGGACACAGAGACTGTGGAAGCCTCCTACACTTCTGGTGAGAATATAAGTTGGTACACCTAATATTGAAGACCATAGTAGCTTGAAGGTTACTCAGAAAATAGAAAATAGAGCTATCATGTGATATAGCAATCTCATCTGGGCATATATCCAGATGAAACTAATTCAAAAGCAAACATACACCCCAGTGTTCATAGCAGCACTATTCAAAATAGCCAAGATATGGAAACAACTTTAAGGACAGATGAATGGATAAAAACATCATATACATATGGAAAGAGTAACATGGAGCCCTATAGTATCATATGTAAGAGAGATAACTATTGTCAATGCACTGTGGATTAAGGGATCTTACATGGGGGCTATGTGATGGCCTGGAGGGGTGGGATGGGATATACATATGACTAATCTGGGATTATACATATCTGTAAACAACAAAACTCTGTAAATGTAAAAAAGCAAAATAAAACAATGGCAAAAAAGCCTTTGTATACAAAGGAATATGTATAGTCTATATACAATGGAATAGTACTTATGCATAGAAAATAATGAAATAATACCATTTGTAGCAACATGGATAAAACTAGATATCCATACTAAGTGAAGTAAGTCAGAAAGAGAAAAACAAATATCATATGATATCACTTGTAGAATCTAAACTATGACACAAATTAGCCTATCTATGAAACAGAAATAGACACATGAACAGAGAACAGACTGGTGGGTGTCATGAGGGAGGGTGTTGGAGGAAGGATGCAACGGGAGATTGGGTTTAGCAGACATAAGGTAGTATACATAGAATGAATAAATAACAAGGTCCTACTGTACAGCACAGAGAATTATATTTAGTATTTGCTGATAAACCATAATGGATAAGGACAAAAAATGAATGTATACATTCATATAAGTGAAATCACTTTGCTGTACAGCAAAAATTAACACAACAGTGTAATTCAACTATACTTCAATAAAAAAAAAATTAAAAGAACAACAAAGAAACAAAAGTTTCCTAAATCGGATACCTTTCACATGCTGAATAAATATTTCGGGTATTTTGTTTTTATGAAACCAAGCTGTAGGATGTAAAGACAAAATACTACAGTACTTACATACCAAAGAATAAGATGTGAGTATTTATAGTAAGTCAGGAAATTATCACTAAGCTTGTGAAAACGGCTTACCTTTATAACAATTATTCTGCAGGAAGATAAATATAATTTCAAAGAGTAAGACAGGACCAAAACGCACATTTGGGAGTGGTGCTTTGATTTCCAGAAACTGTCACTTAATATTCCTTTCACTGCAGTTTAGCACGTCAGACATTTCTGAGAAGGCGTCTTTTACCTTATCATTTCTTCTCAGTCGTTGAGTGGCATTCCAGAATAACCCTCTTCCGAACTATCAGTGTGCTTAATGATAGGACAAACCCCAAATGGATTGTATTAAAGCTAAGTAAGACTGGCTTTACCTCACAAAATAACCAGAAAAACATGGATAGCCTCTTCTCTTATGTCTTCTGGCTACCAAAATTAGCATATAATAATATTTTCCATAGATCTAGAAGCAAAGAAATACACAGATGACCAAAGATGTGGTGTCTCTATAGCATCTTCATTCCCATCAAACCCTTCACCATCCATACCTTGTTCCCCTCCCTCTGACTGCCCACTGGACTGGACAACTTCTCCTTCTCTTTTGAAACAAATTGTCATTTTGTGAGAACATCCGTGTTTCAGGTTCTGATTCTCTTGGTGTTCTCTGTGACTCTTTGCTTTTTTGATGCCACTTTCTGGTGTACATATAACATGCACTGCTGCGGCTTAGTCACTTCAGTCGTGTCTGACTCTGTGTGACTCCATGGACTGCAGCCTAACTTGCACTAGCTTATGAATAAAAGATGAACCACAGATCATTTCTCAGAAACCTCTTTGATAGGTGTGGGCTCATAGATGGCTACACAGATAGAACCAGCCTGTGACTAAGAAACTTTAAACAATCAGCTTCATCAAGTTGTGCATCGCATATGTGTTTACAATAAAGTACATTGTATTACAATAAGTATTATGTTAAATTAAGCAAATACAATGTTATTTGCTTAATTTTCACTTATCCTCATTAGCACATTTGTTTCCATTTTTCCTATAAAATATACTGACTAGTGACTATAGCATTTTAGTATACTTACTCACTTATACTAGCTGCACTTTTACCAGGAGTTAGTTCTATGTATTCCCAGACTTGTTTATTGTCGATTGCAATAAGAAAATTATAATCTTGAAATTTGATTAGAATACTGTCTAGATTGATGGACTGTAAAAGAGAGAAGAAGATTAACTCAATGGAAAATTTATGAACAAGTCATGTTTATAGTCTTACATTGTAGAAAATGGCTCAATAGAACGGCGCTGAGTTGAATTTAAATTCAAAATTTGAAGCTAGAGTAACATTTAAAGTTATGAACTGGCCTTCCCTGGTGATCCAAAATTAGCAGTGGCATTCCAGAATAACCCTCTTCCGAACTATCAGTGTGCTTAATGATAGGACAAACCCCAAATGGATTGTATTAAAGCTAAGTAAGACTGGCTTTACCTCACAAAATAACCAGAAAAACATGGATAGCCTCTTCTCTTATGTCTTCTGGCTACCAAAATTAGCATATAATAATATTTTCCATAGATCTAGAAGCAAAGAAATACACAGATGACCAAAGATGTGGTGTCTCTATAGCATCTTCATTCCCATCAAACCCTTCACCATCCATACCTTGTTCCCCTCCCTCTGACTGCCCACTGGACTGGACAACTTCTCCTTCTCTTTTGAAACAAATTGTCATTTTGTGAGAACATCCATGTTTCAGGTTCTGATTCTCTTGGTGTTCTCTGTGACTCTTTGCTTTTTTGATGCCACTTTCTGGTGTACATATAACATGCACTGCTGCGGCTTAGTCACTTCAGTCGTGTCTGACTCTGTGTGACTCCATGGACTGCAGCCTAACTTGCACTAGCTTATGAATAAAAGATGAACCACAGATCATTTCTCAGAAACCTCTTTGATAGGTGTGGGCTCATAGATGGCTACACAGATAGAACCAGCCTGTGACTAAGAAACTTTAAACAATCAGCTTCATCAAGTTGTGCATCGCATATGTGTTTACAATAAAGTACATTGTATTACAATAAGTATTATGTTAAATTAAGCAAATACAATGTTATTTGCTTAATTTTCACTTATCCTCATTAGCACGTTTGTTTCCATTTTTCCTATAAAATATACTGACTAGTGACTATAGCATTTTAGTATACTTACTCACTTATACTAGCTGCACTTTTACCAGGAGTTAGTTCTATGTATTCCCAGACTTGTTTATTGTCGATTGCAATAAGAAAATTATAATCTTGAAATTTGATTAGAATACTGTCTAGATTGATGGACTGTAAAAGAGAGAAGAAGATTAACTCAATGGAAAATTTATGAACAAGTCATGTTTATAGTCTTACATTGTAGAAAATGGCTCAATAGAACGGCGCTGAGTTGAATTTAAATTCAAAATTTGAAGCTAGAGTAACATTTAAAATTATGAACTGGCCTTCCCTGGTGATCCAGTAAGTAAAGAGTTTGCCTGACAGTGTAAGGGACACCAGTTTGGTCCCTAGCCCAGGAGGATCCCAAGTGCTATGGAGTGGCTGGACCGGTGTGTCTGATTACAAGCCAGCGCTCTGGAGAGCATGCGCCTGGAGCTGGTGCTTTGTAACGAGAGGCCACTGCCATGGAAAGCCCACATATGCCAGAGAATAAAGATGGATGAAAATAAATCAATAAAAGAGGCCAATTTTTTTTAAAAAAAATTAAGAAATAAAGTTATTAACTGATTATTTTATGCATTTATCTTTGGTTTCTTGCATTTATTAGTGTTCTTTTTATCATAATTAGTGGGCTAATTATTAACTTCTGTCATGAAAATAAATACAATAGGGAGGAGTTATGTTTCAAGAAATCCTAGGGCTTCCCCTGGTGGTCCAGTGGGTAAGGACACCGCCTTGCAGTGCAAGGGGCGCTGGTTCTATCCCTGGCCTGGGAAGATCCCACATGCCGCGGAGCGGCTGGACCGATGTGTCCAATGACCGAGCCGGAGCTCTGGGGTGCATGCGCCTAGAGCCGGCACTCTGTGACGACAGAGGCCACCGCGATGGGAGGCCCACAGGAGCCAAAGAACAAAGATGGATGAAAATAGAGAAATGGAAGGCCAACAGAAGTGGCCCGACCGTCCCCCCTCCCTCCCCACCCCACTCCCCAAAAAGATAAATAAATAAAAATAAATGTTTAAAGAAAAAAAGAAATCCTAATTTTAAACTAATAAATGAGCTCTCAGTTATTCATTTCCTTTGCTGTCCCTGTCAGATGTTCCAGTACTTAAAGTGTAATGAGCATAGAAGGTATAATTGTGTATATTCAAATAGCAGATCTTGGTATGCATATGTCTAGTGAACTGGAAATTAAACTTCAGGTAAAATGGTGTTTAGCTTTTCTTTAAGATACAGTAATCCCATTTTAGTAAAAAACAGATTGAAAGTTCAGTGGAAATATGTGTTAATTATTTGTTAGAATAAATTTAGGGTTTACTATTGATAGATTTTTAGTCAAAGGAGCCCTGAATCTGATGTCCTCTGCTTTTAATCTAGGCACCTTTGAAAGGTCCCTTTCCTATCTCTTTGGATAAACTAAGCACATTGAACAGGGTTCCGCTGGATAGAAATTACAAGTAACAGAATGTGTTAATTTTACAGACAGGGATGCTGAGGCAGGGAAATAAAGATGCAGAGTCAGATTATAATCTAAAACTCTAATCATGAATCCAGTGGGAAACAACCCATCAGGAAAAGACAAAAGAGGGGTCCAGAACAGTCACTAGAATAAAAATAAACACAAAGACACAAAACAACAATACATATTGGATGGAGAAGGAAAAGCAGGTAATCTAGAGAGAGTTTTTTAGTAGTTATATTAATTGATTCCTGCAATGTGAAATCTCCTCTGAAGATTTTTCTTAGTTCCTTCCCTTTTAGTTTTGACTTATCTGAGATATCAAAAACATTTGGACTAATTAATCAGTTTTGTTAATGTGTCTTCCCAGATCAGCAGTGTAAGGAGAATGAAACTAAAAGCACTACTATTACCTCTAAATTTCTTATTTCCAGGGTAATTTCTTGCTTTTGAACTGTTATAGGCATGTTGTCTTCCAAGAAAAAATTAAAATTTTTATTCAGAGGTTACCATCATAACATAGCTGAGGTAAAGATGAATATTTAAACAGAACTTTCATTTCATTTTGGCCTCCACAAAGCAGCGAGAGCAGCATAGATGGACAGCTCTCTCAGGGTCAAGTGCCTGTGTTCTCCCATCCTCTGACATGCTTTGTTGAAGAAATATGAAATTTCCATCTTAATCTTTACCACCTGAACATTCACATTTTAAAATACATCCTCAAAATTATGTTCTTAAGAAATCATAATCCCAAGAGTAGTTATACTTTCCTCTCAAAAGCCAAAATTTGAAATTTTATTTTCAGTTTTATGCCTGGAAAATTCTTCCCTGAACAACTGAGAGTAGGAATATCTATTTCCTTCAGACATTTCTTTAATTTCTTCTTAATTTCCATGAGAAAAGTGATATAAGAATGCATCAGTAGTCAACATAGTTAAAAAGCAGTCTAACAAAATGGCCTTAGATAGCCATTTATATATATGATACATTATACAGAAAAATAGATTTAAAGAATTGTTTTAATCTTTTTATTTTTAATTTTTTTCTGTTCATTTAAATTCTTTTTATTTTTATTTTTGGAGTACAGTTGATTTGCAAGGTTGTATTTGTTTCTGCTGCACAGTAAACTGAATCAGTTATACATATAGGTATATCTATCCTTGTGTAGATTCTTTTCCCATATAAGTCACTGCAGATGAGTAATAACTCATTGAGTTTTGTTATTCAGTTCCTTATGTTATACAGTAGATTCTTATTAGTTATCTACTTTATATATAATAGTGTGCATATGTCTTTTCACCTTTTGATAGAAGATTAGTAAACAGAAAGCATCTCTGTGGTTATTTATGTTTCAGTCTCTATCTCCTCCTGAATTTCATCATAGTTAATTAAAGATTGTATCTTTGATCATATCTAGAATAGGACATATCTAGAGTTAGGACATTTCAACTCTTAAGAGGAGAAATATCATGAAATGTAATCTATTCATTCATGGAAATATTTATTAGAGCTAATATTATCCAGGGTAATTTCTTGCTTTTGAACTGTTATAGGCATGTTGTCTTCCAAGAAAAAATTAAAATTTTTATTCAGAGGTTACCATCATAACATAGCTGAGGTAAAGATGAATATTTAAACAGAACTTTCATTTCATTTTGGCCTCCACAAAGCAGCGAGAGCAGCATAGATGGACAGCTCTCTCAGGGTCAAGTGCCTGTGTTCTCCCATCCTCTGACATGCTTTGTTGAAGAAATATGAAATTTCCATCTTAATCTTTACCACCTGAACATTCACATTTTAAAATACATCCTCAAAATTATGTTCTTAAGAAATCATAATCCCAAGAGTAGTTATACTTTCCTCTCAAAAGCCAAAATTTGAAATTTTATTTTCAGTTTTATGCCTGGAAAATTCTTCCCTGAACAACTGAGAGTAGGAATATCTATTTCCTTCAGACATTTCTTTAATTTCTTCTTAATTTCCATGAGAAAAGTGATATAAGAATGCATCAGTAGTCAACATAGTTAAAAAGCAGTCTAACAAAATGGCCTTAGATAGCCATTTATATATATGATACATTATACAGAAAAATAGATTTAAAGAATTGTTTTAATCTTTTTATTTTTAATTTTTTTCTGTTCATTTAAATTCTTTTTATTTTTATTTTTGGAGTACAGTTGATTTGCAAGGTTGTATTTGTTTCTGCTGCACAGTAAACTGAATCAGTTATACATATAGGTATATCTATCCTTGTGTAGATTCTTTTCCCATATAAGTCACTGCAGATGAGTAATAACTCATTGAGTTTTGTTATTCAGTTCCTTATGTTATACAGTAGATTCTTATTAGTTATCTACTTTATATATAATAGTGTGCATATGTCTTTTCACCTTTTGATAGAAGATTAGTAAACAGAAAGCATCTCTGTGGTTATTTATGTTTCAGTCTCTATCTCCTCCTGAATTTCATCATAGTTAATTAAAGATTGTATCTTTGATCATATCTAGAATAGGACATATCTAGAGTTAGGACATTTCAACTCTTAAGAGGAGAAATATCATGAAATGTAATCTATTCATTCATGGAAATATTTATTAGAGCTAATATTATGAGAGGTACTGTTTTTAGATTAGGCACATTCAAACCAAATAAGCAACCAAGCAGAAAAAACTGCTCTTGCTTGTAAGTAACTGCTATGTTAATAGTAGAAAATGAAACTAAAGTAATTAATAGTATGGTAATATAAAGTAAAATAAACTTTTATTAGAAATATTATTTTTGTACTTAGGAAAAATAATTACATTAAAATATTTAAAATATTGACAACTAGAGTTTTTAAATATAAAGATTTTCTTCAATTTCATGAATGTTTTAAATGCTTTGATAATAACGTGTAGATGTAGAACATCACAGCTCGTAAGATCTTGCATATTTATTCAGCATAATTTTATTAATTGAACAGGTAGCAGCTCAACAGAATTAATAGATGATGTGAGCAGAGTACTAAGTAATTAGAATGAGAATGTTTGAATTAGATCATTAACCACCTGTCTTTTTGCCTAATGACAAGGTACCCACAGAAACTAGAAACAAGACAAAGAATAATAACAAATTCAGTAAAGCATTGTGCTTAATTTCACATAGTATATATAGTAGAAAACTAAAAAAAAAGAGGAACATGTAAAAGGTTAAAATATATGTATATGAAATGCAGAGTTTATTTAGTTGGATTTACTATTAACCGAAAAAAAATCTAGTGTACATAGCCTTTCTTACTTGAAACATTGATGTTAATTGTTAACTTTATCAAAAGGACAGGATCATTTCCTATCATATAATCTTACTGAATATCACAAGTTTTCACTGGTGATCACAGATGTGCTGCTTATTTCCAGTTATGCCCTGGATATACAATCTCTACCCTTTGCCCTTCTCTGTGCCTTTGGAGAAATGATCTTCATGACCTGCATCAGTGAGCCCCTTTGCCTCTTGATCAAAGGCAAACACAGTAACAAGGCAAAAGACCAAAGGAAAAGGTAGGGTATTTCTGCCACTCTCTCTCCAGCCAGAGTTGGCAGAAGGTGGAAGTGTTCCTCCTGTGAGAGGCCCCTCCAAGAATTACGGCCATCTTGGAGAAGGGTGCGCAGTTTACTACTGCTTGGGCTGGGACTTCACACCTAGGAACAAGTAGTTCCCAGCCCTGGAGGCTTCACATTTCTTTTAACTTTTTATTTCTTCTCTCACACCTTTGAGTATAGCATTTCTATGAACTCTTCTCAATAACCCAACTTGAATATGCCATTTCTGTTCTGCCAGATCTCTGACTGAAAAATACTTTCCGGTAGTGACTTTGGATCAGCATTGTATAGAAAGGGAAAAAAATGCAGACTGAAAAAGATTACATGAATTCTAGTTTACACTCTGTAACTTCTTTATAACTACCTATTGGATCATGTTTATTTTTCAAGTATTCACAACCATCCTAGCTATGGTTGAATAATACAACTTTTAAATCAAATAAGCAATAGAGAGAAACCTATCATGCATTATTTTCTACTACCAAATGTTCCAATGATTCCTTATGCTATAGCAGTTGGTCATAAAGCTGACATCCAGATACTGGCCAGGGCTGAAGTCATCTGAAGGCCAAGTTGGTCTTGGAGGATATGTTTCCAAGGTCATACTTTCTTTTTGACTGTAGCAGAAGGCCTCAGTTCCTTAACAGATAGACCTTTCCCAGGAATACGACAGCTGACTTCATTCTGAAACTCCCTAGAGCAAATAGGCATAGAGATACAAAGGAAAGAATAAGAGAAAGAAGAAAAATTTTCCGAAGATACACATCATTTCTACTGCTATGTTCTATTAGTTATAAACCAATATATACACCAATGCTGACCCAGTGTAGACAGCAACAACACAAAGGCCTGCATATCAACAAGTGGAGATCGTTAGGTCATCCTGGAAGATGCCAAACACATAATTTTTATATCAACATACATTTCATCAGATACCAAGGAATTTAAATACCAGTAGTTCCTAGGTTATAAAATAATGAAGAACGTTGCTGTTTGAATTTGAAATTCCTTGATAATGTTGGAAAGAATCCTGCAGTGCAGGAAAACATTATATAGGCAGTGGAATTCAGTTAGAGAGCTGATGCTACACTGTGTTCTGTTACCCCTTTTGAGGCTCAGTTGATAGTTACAAAGATTGTTTGGAGAATATGATGATCCTATAGAACTAGAATGGGCAGAAAAATTTATATGCTTCTATCATCATCATTCTATAGATATGGTACAGAACCAACCTGAGTAAAATAGTAATAAATCTATAGGACCTTTAGCATTTAACATACAAATGTGTAAATTATGAATGGCATGCCCTTTAGTTGTGAAAGTTTTGCCACTTTTATTTTACCTCAGGTCTTTAAGCAGCCATTGTTTTTATTAATTTAGCTCAAAAATATTTTTAAATAAGTTTAACTCTCTAAGACAAGATGTTTTATATACCCAAGGAAATGTCAAGAAACATAGGTTTTTGAACTTAACACTCTTTCCCTCAGCATGAAATTTGTTTTACTCTTGTGACTACTTCACGTCATATTTACTGAACCTCTTATTTTCATAGCAGCTAACGTATTAACATAGTTTAAGGGGTTCTTGGGCTTCCATGGTGGCTCAAACAGTAGAAAATCTACTGGCAATGCAGGAGACCTCAGTTCAGTCCCTGGTTTGAGAAGATCCCCTGGAGAAGGAAATGGCAACCCACTCCAGTACTTTTGCCTGGGGAATTCCATGGACAGAGGACCTAGTGGGCTAGAGTCTGTGGGATCTCAAAGAGTTGGAGCTGACTGAGCTATTAACTTTCACTTTCAAGAGGTTCTTTGCTTTGACTTTGGCAAGTAACTTTAAATGAGCAACTCAAGTTAATTTAGCACAACTAGGTAAGATTCTCTATTGCCAAGGGATGTTCTTTTTTTCTTTTTGTTTGTTTTTTAAATTCCCTGGAAAAAAAGAGTGTTATTCACTAAAATTTACTATTATTGAAGATTGACATATCATTCAGTATCCAGTCAAAAAAAAACCCCAGAAGGAATTTAAATACCAGTAGTTCCTAGGTTATAAAATAATGAAGAACGTTGCTGTTTGAATTTGAAATTCCTTGATAATGTTGGAAAGAATCCTGCAGTGCAGGAAAACATTATATAGGCAGTGGAATTCAGTTAGAGAGCTGATGCTACACTGTGTTCTGTTACCCCTTTTGAGTCTCAGTTGATAGTTACAAAGATTGTTTGGAGAATATGATGATCCTATAGAACTAGAATGGGCAGAAAAATTTATATGCTTCTATCATCATCATTCTATAGATATGGTACAGAACCAACCTGAGTAAAATAGTAATAAATCTATAGGACCTTTAGCATTTAACATACAAATGTGTAAATTATGAATGGCATGCCCTTTAGTTGTGAAAGTTTTGCCACTTTTATTTTACCTCAGGTCTTTAAGCAGCCATTGTTTTTATTAATTTAGCTCAAAAATATTTTTAAATAAGTTTAACTCTCTAAGACAAGATGTTTTATATACCCAAGGAAATGTCAAGAAACATAGGTTTTTGAACTTAACACTCTTTCCCTCAGCATGAAATTTGTTTTACTCTTGTGACTACTTCACGTCATATTTACTGAACCTCTTATTTTCATAGCAGCTAACGTATTAACATAGTTTAAGGGGTTCTTGGGCTTCCATGGTGGCTCAAACAGTAGAAAATCTACTGGCAATGCAGGAGACCTCAGTTCAGTCCCTGGTTTGAGAAGATCCCCTGGAGAAGGAAATGGCAACCCACTCCAGTACTTTTGCCTGGGGAATTCCATGGACAGAGGACCTAGTGGGCTAGAGTCTGTGGGATCTCAAAGAGTTGGAGCTGACTGAGCTATTAACTTTCACTTTCAAGAGGTTCTTTGCTTTGACTTTGGCAAGTAACTTTAAATGAGCAACTCAAGTTAATTTAGCACAACTAGGTAAGATTCTCTATTGCCAAGGGATGTTCTTTTTTTTGTTGTTGTTAATTCATGAGAGAGTGTTATTCTTCTAAAAGGTTTATAATTATTTTGTAAGGCAAATATCGATATTCAGATATTGATAAAGTCAAGTCTTCATTTTTTTCCCTAAGGTAAAGATTTCCAATGAGGTTGGTTTCAGACTTAATTAGGCAACGGATAAAATTTCAGCACCTATTATTGAAATGTGACATTGCAACACAGTTCTGTGAGGCACTGAAAGTATTCTGACAGCAGAAGACATATGAATTCTGAGAAATACATGAATTGGACCTAAGTTTTTCCATATTTTTGTTACTTACTAGGAACTGAAACAAACTGCATGTGTTGGCAAAAATGAAAGTCATTTGATCACCTTAATGAAATGTTTCAATTGAATTTTTACTTGTAGTTAGCATTTCCAAAAATAAGCAATGCATATTGTCAGAAAAACGCATGAAGTTCTTATCTCAGTGACTGAGAAAATTAATTATTTTGTTCATCCACTCATTCAGAACAAAATTATAGAGTATTTTATGTAGGCACTATACTAGAAATCGGAAATAAAATAGTGTTTGGAAATATTAATGCGTACTATCTACTCTCAAGAATTGTGAAGAATAAGAAATGTACAGAACATAAATAACAATGTGTAAAATGCAAACCATAAGGACATAAAGTAGGTGCTATCATAATTCATGATATAATAAGCAAATTTTTTGGTATTGATAAGTGTATTCTCACTTGGGAGATGACATTTAAGCTAGAATCTAAAGTATGAGAAAAGTGGCATGGGAAGATCTGGGGAAAGAACAGTCTTAACAGGGACAATAGTCAGTGCAAAGATTCTGGTATATTGTAAAAGATCTGTTAAAACAGTTTTGGATTGATACAGTAAATGAGCTCAGGGGCACTCCAGTACTTTTGCCTGGGGAATTCCATGGACAGAGGACCTAGTGGGCTAGAGTCTGTGGGATCTCAAAGAGTTGGAGCTGACTGAGCTATTAACTTTCACTTTCAAGAGGTTCTTTGCTTTGACTTTGGCAAGTAACTTTAAATGAGCAACTCAAGTTAATTTAGCACAACTAGGTAAGATTCTCTATTGCCAAGGGATGTTCTTTTTTTTGTTGTTGTTAATTCATGAGAGAGTGTTATTCTTCTAAAAGGTTTATAATTATTTTGTAAGGCAAATATCGATATTCAGATATTGATAAAGTCAAGTCTTCATTTTTTCCATAAGGTAAAGATTTCCAATGAGGTTGGTTTCAGACTTAATTAGGCAACGGATAAAATTTCAGCACCTATTATTGAAATGTGACATTGCAACACAGTTCTGTGAGGCACTGAAAGTATTCTGACAGCAGAAGACATATGAATTCTGAGAAATACATGAATTGGACCTAAGTTTTTCCATATTTTTGTTACTTACTAGGAACTGAAACAAACTGCATGTGTTGGCAAAAATGAAAGTCATTTGATCACCTTAATGAAATGTTTCAATTGAATTTTTACTTGTAGTTAGCATTTCCAAAAATAAGCAATGCATATTGTCAGAAAAACGCATGAAGTTCTTATCTCAGTGACTGAGAAAATTAATTATTTTGTTCATCCACTCATTCAGAACAAAATTATAGAGTATTTTATGTAGGCACTATACTAGAAATCGGAAATAAAATAGTGTTTGGAAATATTAATGCGTACTATCTACTCTCAAGAATTGTGAAGAATAAGAAATGTACAGAACATAAATAACAATGTGTAAAATGCAAACCATAAGGACATAAAGTAGGTGCTATCATAATTCATGATATAATAAGCAAATTTTTTGGTATTGATAAGTGTATTCTCACTTGGGAGATGACATTTAAGCTAGAATCTAAAGTATGAGAAAAGTGGCATGGGAAGATCTGGGGAAAGAACAGTCTTAACAGGGACAATAGTCAGTGCAAAGATTCTGGTATATTGTAAGATTGTAAATAGCCATCTGTGATAAATGCAGAAGAGAATGCCATGAGATGAGTTTTGGATTGATACAGTAAAGACTGGAGCTGGCTGAGGTTTGTCGGTCACTTAGCATGTATTAGTTTCCTAGGATTGATGTTACAAATTACCACGTTTGGTGGCTAATGCAAGTGAATTTATTCTTTCACTGTTCTGACAGACAGAAGTTTGAAATCAGGGTGTCTGCAGAGCCCCACTCTGTCTAAGGATGCTAAAGAAGCATTTATCCCTCCTACTTTATGGTGCTTGCTGAAGATCCTTTGCATGCCTTGACTGGTTGTGGTCCTTCATCAGCCTGCATCATCAGGTCACCTCCTATAACTCCCTGTACCTCAGATCTTTTCTTATGACATCAGTCATTGCAGTTAAGATCCAGCCTAAATCCAGAAAGGTCTCATTTGAAAAATTTTTGCTTAATCTGAAAAAAATATATTTCTGAAAAGGTTATATTTACAGATACAGGGAGTTAAGGCTTATGCATATCTTTTGGGGGCGCACTTGAACCTACTACACTAAGCATGCCAAGTTACACTGAGTAGTATGAGTAGCCATTGAAAATTTATAAGCAGGAAAATAAAATTACCCAATGTAGATTTAATAAAATAACCCTTTTTGCTCTATGTCAGGAAAAGTGGTACTAGAAAGAGCAAGAGAAGAATCTATTTAGGGAGTTACTTTCACAGTTTAGATAAACAGTTGCTATGGCTCAAACTAGAGAATTAGTGAAGTTAAAGAAAAAGTATATAGATTCAAGATATAGTTTGAAAGTAGAATAATTAGTATTTAGCATTAGATACTGTATTCCACATGTCAAGGTAAGGAAGAAGAGAGTCAAAGATAATTCCCACATTTCTAATTTGAACATCTCAGTGAGTATCACTAATTAGTAACATTAATTAAAATGAAGACAACAGGTCTATCTATCTACTCTATTAAAATGTTTATTCCCAGGACATTTTAATTTAGATTTAGTAATGGAATATAAAATCAATGTAATTTCTTTTTTTGAATTCATTAATTATGACAAAATTCTAATTTGAGTAAATTAGATCCAACTTTCTAGGTGAATAATATGTAATTTTTTTTAAAAAATATACAACTCAATTGAATATTTACATTGGAGTGACGTTCGTAACTGACAAATGGAAGTTGGATAAAATAGAAATCATCTTTAATTCAATTGTTGAGGTCCTTAATTCAGAAAGAAAAGTGATTTATTCCTTAGAGCATAAAATAATACTCAAATTCTATTGATGTTCAATATTTTGAGGAAGTTAGTGTCCTATATAAAAGGCAACCACAGACAGCTTTATGAATCTTTCATGCAGATAATAAATATAAACTCCCATACAAGTTGCAATCAAGGCAAAAGTTAAGTGTATGAAAATTCTACTCTCAGCAGACCATTGTGTCACCTACCCCAGTAACTAAGCCAGTGATAACCCATGGACTCTCATTCAAAACCACCTCTCCCAGATTCCTCATTTGAAAAATTTTGCTTAATCTGAAAAAAATATATTTCTGAAAAGGTTATATTTACAGATACAGGGAGTTAAGGCTTATGCATATCTTTTGGGGGCGCACTTGAACCTACTACACTAAGCATGCCAAGTTACACTGAGTAGTATGAGTAGCCATTGAAAATTTATAAGCAGGAAAATAAAATTACCCAATGTAGATTTAATAAAATAACCCTTTTTGCTCTATGTCAGGAAAAGTGATACTAGAAAGAGCAAGAGAAGAATCTATTTAGGGAGTTACTTTCACAGTTTAGATAAACAGTTGCTATGGCTCAAACTAGAGAATTAGTGAAGTTAAAGAAAAAGTATATAGATTCAAGATATAGTTTGAAAGTAGAATAATTAGTATTTAGCATTAGATACTGTATTCCACATGTCAAGGTAAGGAAGAAGAGAGTCAAAGATAATTCCCACATTTCTAATTTGAACATCTCAGTGAGTATCACTAATTAGTAACATTAATTAAAATGAAGACAACAGGTCTATCTATCTACTCTATTAAAATGTTTATTCCCAGGACATTTTAATTTAGATTTAGTAATGGAATATAAAATCAATGTAATTTCTTTTTTTGAATTCATTAATTATGACAAAATTCTAATTTGAGTAAATTAGATCCAACTTTCTAGGTGAATAATATGTAATTTTTTAAAAAAAATATACAACTCAATTGAATATTTACATTGGAGTGACGTTCGTAACTGACAAATGGAAGTTGGATAAAATAGAAATCATCTTTAATTCAATTGTTGAGGTCCTTAATTCAGAAAGAAAAGTGATTTATTCCTTAGAGCATAAAATAATACTCAAATTCTATTGATGTTCAATATTTTGAGGAAGTTAGTGTCCTATATAAAAGGCAACCACAGACAGCTTTATGAATCTTTCATGCAGATAATAAATATAAACTCCCATACAAGTTGCAATCAAGGCAAAAGTTAAGTGTATGAAAAATTCTACTCTCAGCAGACCATTGTGTCACCTACCCCAGTAACTAAGCCAGTGATAACCCATGGACTCTCATTCAAAACCACCTCTCCCAGATTCCTCCTTTTCTGTGTAAAGTAATGTTCCTCTTCTTTATTTGTTTGAATTGCCTATGACTTTTTCTATACCCTGCTTGTCCCAAATTGAAGTATTTTACTGTTCCCAGATGAACCCATTGTGCTGATAAAAAGTGAAGAGTAAAAAAGTAAAAAGTAAAAAAAACAAAACAAAACAAAAATCCCACCATGGTCCTGAAAACTAACAATAGACTTTCAGTAATTTTATACTAGTCATAATAATATGTTAAATAATTATATTTATGGATAATAGAGTTCTTATTTATCTTAAATAAAAACATAAAGAGTTTAGAATTCCCAGTAGGGAACCCATTAATCGGGTTTATTTTAGGTAACTCTTTTATAAAAGCTGTAGTCCATCATAAAGGAAAGCTTGGAGACTAACAGATTGGAACTAAAATGTGAACATAATACAGCTGTCCAAGTACAAAGAGTATCATCACCTCCCTTAGATATAAAATTAAAGTATTCTTGATGCTTATCTTAGGTCATATTCCTTTGAAGCAGAGTTTGGTATGACAATAAAAATGTGAGCAATTTATAATTTCCTTCTTGATACACGCTTTCATTAAAGTGAGTATTTTTGTGTCTCTGACTTCCACATCTTTTAGTTATTTTAATCATAATGGACTACTAAACTGCTTCAGCATTGCTTGGCTTTTGTAGGAGTACACTTTATCCACTTTAGAACCCTCTTTATTTTATAAAATAGCCTTTTCATAAATCATTGTTCAACATTTAGCTTATTACAAGGACTCCACTTATAATTCAAAAAGTTGTAGGACTGCTATCATAGTCCAGTGGTTCAGAATTAGCCTGCCATTTCAGGGGACATGAGTTGGATTCCTGCTCCTCTAAGAGTCCACATGTCCATGGGGTCATTAAGCCCATGTACCAAACCTACTGAAGGGAGCTTCACAAAACTTGAGACAGCTTTATGAATCTTTCATGCAGATAATAAATATAAACTCCCATACAAGTTGCAATCAAGGCAAAAGTTAAGTGTATGAAAATTCTACTCTCAGCAGACCATTGTGTCACCTACCCCAGTAACTAAGCCAGTGATAACCCATGGACTCTCATTCAAAACCACCTCTCCCAGATTCCTCCTTTTCTGTGTAAAGTAATGTTCCTCTTCTTTATTTGTTTGAATTGCCTATGACTTTTTCTATACCCTGCTTGTCCCAAATTGAAGTATTTTACTGTTCCCAGATGAACCCATTGTGCTGATAAAAAGTGAAGAGTAAAAAAGTAAAAAAAAAAAACAAAAAAAAAATCCCACCATGGTCCTGAAAACTAACAATAGACTTTCAGTAATTTTATACTAGTCATAATAATATGTTAAATAATTATATTTATGGATAATAGAGTTCTTATTTATCTTAAATAAAAACATAAAGAGTTTAGAATTCCCAGTAGGGAACCCATTAATCGGGTTTATTTTAGGTAACTCTTTTATAAAAGCTGTAGTCCATCATAAAGGAAAGCTTGGAGACTAACAGATTGGAACTAAAATGTGAACATAATACAGCTGTCCAAGTACAAAGAGTATCATCACCTCCCTTAGATATAAAATTAAAGTATTCTTGATGCTTATCTTAGGTCATATTCCTTTGAAGCAGAGTTTGGTATGACAATAAAAATGTGAGCAATTTATAATTTCCTTCTTGATACACGCTTTCATTAAAGTGAGTATTTTTGTGTCTCTGACTTCCACATCTTTTAGTTATTTTAATCATAATGGACTACTAAACTGCTTCAGCATTGCTTGGCTTTTGTAGGAGTACACTTTATCCACTTTAGAACCCTCTTTATTTTATAAAATAGCCTTTTCATAAATCATTGTTCAACATTTAGCTTATTACAAGGACTCCACTTATAATTCAAAAAGTTGTAGGACTGCTATCATAGTCCAGTGGTTCAGAATTAGCCTGCCATTTCAGGGGACATGAGTTGGATTCCTGCTCCTCTAAGAGTCCACATGTCCATGGGGTCATTAAGCCCATGTACCAAACCTACTGAGCCAGTGTTCTAGAGTCCTTGAGTCACAACTCTTGATGCCTGTGCTCTACAACGAGAAGCCACCTCAGTGAGAAGGCCATATGGTACAACTAGATATGGTCCACACAACTTCAAAGACACAGCACAGCCAAAATTAAAAATATATATATTTTAGTACAAAAATTTTTAAGATCTACTATTGAATATTTAAGCTTCCAAGTTTCATTAGGTCCAACTTGTTTATTCTTGTTTTAATTTCCATTACTCTAGACACCAGGTCTTAGATGATCTTGCTTTGATTTATGTCATCAAGTATTCTGCCTGTGTTTTCCACTAAGAGTTTTATGGTTTCTGGTTTTACATTTATGTCTTTAATCCATTATGAGTTTATCTTTGTTTATGGTATTAGGTAGTGTTCCAACTTCACTCTTTTACATGTAGCTGTCCAGTTTCCCAGCACCATTTGTTGAAGACGCTGTCTTTGCCCCTCTGTACATTCTTGCTTCCTTTGTCAAAGATAAAGTACCTATAAGTGTGTAGGCTAACTCTGGGCTCTCTTTTTCCATTTGTCTATATTTCTGTTTTTGTGCCAGTACCATACTATCTTGATGACTATTGCTTTGTAGTAATAGTCTGAAGTTAGGAAGGTTGATTCCTCCAGTTTCGTTTTTTTCTCAAGATTGCTTTGGCTATCTGTGGTCTTTTGTGTTTCCATATGAACTGTGATATTTTTTGTTCTTATTCTGTGAAAAATGCCATTGACAATTCGATAGGGATCGCACTGAATCTGTACATGATATTTGTCAGCATGGTCATTTTCATGATATTGATTCTTCTAACCCCGGAACATGGAATATCTCTCCATCTGTTTGTGTCATCTTTGATTTCTTTTATCTGTGTCTTACAATTTTCTGTGTACAGTTCTTTTGTCTCTTTAGGTAGGTTTATTCCTAGATATTTTATTCATTTTGTTGCAGTGGTGAACGGGATTGCTTCTTTGATTTTTCTTTCTGAGTTTTCATTGTTTGTATATAGGAATGTGAGTGACTTCTGTGTGATTTTGTTTCCTGTGTTCTAAATTAGCCTGCCATTTCAGGGGACATGAGTTGGATTCCTGCTCCTCTAAGAGTCCACATGTCCATGGGGTCATTAAGCCCATGTACCAAACCTACTGAGCCAGTGTTCTAGAGTCCTTGAGTCACAACTCTTGATGCCTGTGCTCTACAACGAGAAGCCACCTCAGTGAGAAGGCCATATGGTACAACTAGATATGGTCCACACAACTTCAAAGACACAGCACAGCCAAAATTAAAAATATATATATTTTAGTACAAAAATTTTTAAGATCTACTATTGAATATTTAAGCTTCCAAGTTTCATTAGGTCCAACTTGTTTATTCTTGTTTTAATTTCCATTACTCTAGACACCAGGTCTTAGATGATCTTGCTTTGATTTATGTCATCAAGTATTCTGCCTGTGTTTTCCACTAAGAGTTTTATGGTTTCTGGTTTTACATTTATGTCTTTAATCCATTATGAGTTTATCTTTGTTTATGGTATTAGGTAGTGTTCCAACTTCACTCTTTTACATGTAGCTGTCCAGTTTCCCAGCACCATTTGTTGAAGACGCTGTCTTTGCCCCTCTGTACATTCTTGCTTCCTTTGTCAAAGATAAAGTACCTATAAGTGTGTAGGCTAACTCTGGGCTCTCTTTTTCCATTTGTCTATATTTCTGTTTTTGTGCCAGTACCATACTATCTTGATGACTATTGCTTTGTAGTAATAGTCTGAAGTTAGGAAGGTTGATTCCTCCAGTTTCGTTTTTTTCTCAAGATTGCTTTGGCTATCTGTGGTCTTTTGTGTTTCCATATGAACTGTGATATTTTTTGTTCTTATTCTGTGAAAAATGCCACTGACAATTCGATAGGGATCGCATTGAATCTGTACATGATATTTGTCAGCATGGTCATTTTCATGATATTGATTCTTCTAACCCCGGAACATGGAATATCTCTCCATCTGTTTGTGTCATCTTTGATTTCTTTTATCTGTGTCTTACAATTTTCTGTGTACAGTTCTTTTGTCTCTTTAGGTAGGTTTATTCCTAGATATTTTATTCATTTTGTTGCAGTGGTGAACGGGATTGCTCCCTTGATACCTCTTTCTGATTTTTCATTGTTTGTATATAGGAATGTGAGTGATTTTTTTTGTGTGTGTATTGATTTTGTTTCCTGTGGCTTTGCTAAATTCTCTGATTAGCTCTAGTAATTTTCTAATAGTGTCATTAGTGTTTTCTACATATAGTGTCATATCATCTGCAAACAGTGATAGTTTTACTTCTTCTTTCCCAATCTGGATTCCTTTTATTTCTTTTTCTCTAATTGCTATAGCTAGAACTTCCAAGATTGTGTTCAATGATAGTGGTGAGAGTAGACATCCCTGTCTTGTTCCTGATCTTGGAGGGAATGCTTTCGCTTTTTCACCATTGAGAATAGTGTTCGCTCTGGGTCTATCATATATTGATTTCTCTATGTTGAGGTAGATCCTTCTATGCCCATTTTTTGAAGAGGTTTTACCATAAATGGGTGCTGATTTTTTCAAATACTTTTTCTTCATCTATCAAAATTATCATATGATTTTTAACTTTCAATTTGTTGATATGGTATATTACATTGGTTGATTTGCAGATATTGATGAATCCTTGCATGAGATTAAACCCAATTTATGGGTTAAACCCAACTTAAATTATGGTATATGAGCTTTTTGATGTGTTGTTGAATTCTGTTTGTTAGAATTTTGTTGAGGATTTTTGTGTCTATATCCATCAGTCATACTGGCCTGTAATTTTCTTTTTTTGTGATGTCTTTGCCTGGTTTTGGTATCAGGGTAATGGTGGCTTCGTAGAATGAGTTTGCAAGTGTTGTTTCCCATGCAACTTTTTTGAAAGAGTTTTAGAAGGATAGGCATTAGCTTTTTTTCTAAATGTTTGGTAAAATTCACCTGTGAAGTCATCTGGCCCTGGGTTTTTATTTTGGGGAGACTTTTGATTACAGTAGGCCTGGTATAAATAGCCAAATCTTTGTTTGGTGGCCTGTGAAAGCACATTTTTGTGCTTTTAGAAATCCACTGAATTTATTACACTGGTTAAGATTAAAAATACATCAGTTGCTTTGCTCTTTGAACATGTCTTTCCTCTCAGTTCTTCCCTACAGTTCAATTTGTGTTATCATCTGAAAGAGTTGCATATTTCCTCTCCTCAGTCTTCATCAAATACATATATAAATCTCAGTTTCATCTTTACCAAAGTGATAAAGCTGATTTGAGAATTCTGTTTTTTTTCTTCAATCTTTATTTGGTACAAAATATACTAAATATAGTCTTCACTAATGATGTAGGTGAGACTAAATTTTGCCTTTAACCCCTTGGAATTTTCCAGCTGGAAATTAAATTGACATAAAACATATTAACAAGAGAATATCATACAATTTTTTATGTAAGTTGGGGCACAGGAGCCCTTATAAGGAAATGAAGCATAACCCAAAAATGGCAAAATCTAAATACATTTATACTTTAAAACCATTGAGAATAGTGTTCGCTCTGGGTCTATCATATATTGATTTCTCTATGTTGAGGTAGATCCTTCTATGCCCATTTTTTGAAGAGGTTTTACCATAAATGGGTGCTGATTTTTTCAAATACTTTTTCTTCATCTATCAAAATTATCATATGATTTTTAACTTTCAATTTGTTGATATGGTATATTACATTGGTTGATTTGCAGATATTGATGAATCCTTGCATGAGATTAAACCCAATTTATGGGTTAAACCCAACTTAAATTATGGTATATGAGCTTTTTGATGTGTTGTTGAATTCTGTTTGTTAGAATTTTGTTGAGGATTTTTGTGTCTATATCCATCAGTCATACTGGCCTGTAATTTTCTTTTTTTGTGATGTCTTTGCCTGGTTTTGGTATCAGGGTAATGGTGGCTTCGTAGAATGAGTTTGCAAGTGTTGTTTCCCATGCAACTTTTTTGAAAGAGTTTTAGAAGGATAGGCATTAGCTTTTTTTCTAAATGTTTGGTAAAATTCACCTGTGAAGTCATCTGGCCCTGGGTTTTTATTTTGGGGAGACTTTTGATTACAGTAGGCCTGGTATAAATAGCCAAATCTTTGTTTGGTGGTCTGTGAAAGCACATTTTTGTGCTTTTAGAAATCCACTAAATTTATTACACTGGTTAAGATTAAAAATACATCAGTTGCTTTGCTCTTTGAACATGTCTTTCCTCTCAGTTCTTCCCTACAGTTCAATTTGTGTTATCATCTGAAAGAGTTGCATATTTCCTCTCCTCAGTCTTCATCAAATACATATATAAATCTCAGTTTCATCTTTACCAAAGTGATAAAGCTGATTTGAGAATTCTGTTTTTTTTCTTCAATCTTTATTTGGTACAAAATATACTAAATATAGTCTTCACTAATGATGTAGGTGAGACTAAATTTTGCCTTTAACCCCTTGGAATTTTCCAGCTGGAAATTAAATTGACATAAAGCATATTAACAAGAGAATATCATACAATTTTTTATGTAAGTTGGGGCACAGGAGCCCTTATAAGGAAATGAAGCATAACCCAAAAAATGGCAAAATCTAAATGCATTTATACTAGTCTGAACAAAGAGTGGTAAATGTAGTGAAGCAACTGAAATATATGGAGAAATTATAGGAAGATAAGAATTGTTTTAACAAAATATCTTTATACAGAATTATTATTCTCTCTCAGCTTTGATTCCCAGTGGAAAAGTATTTCTTTTCTCCTGGTACATGGAAAACTTCTTTCACATGGGAGTTTTTAATCTCCTGTTTTCAGGAAGAAGAGATTAGAATGCCCTTCTTGCATCAACTGTTCTTAGTGCCTTTAGCTCAAAATAACTCTTATGCCAAAGTGGCATATTTTGGGATGGCATATTCTTTTGTCCTTCGATATCATACAACACAGTAAACTTTGGTTTATTGAATATGATAATCTGAGACCAGCTCAACGTCTTAGTCTCTAAATTAGTTGGATAAAATAGAGACACCTTAACACATAGCTCTGTTGATACTACTGTAATAAAATCAAAGAATTATTTTACTAAAGCATTTTTCCCCTGGCAGATAATAAAAACGTGTTGCCATTTTTCCAAACAAACCTCTCTACACATCATTTACTTTCTCAGATGCAAAGCTGACATCACTATTAAACATCTGTACAGTGGAGCAATATGTCTTGAATTACTTACAGAACTGTTAGCCACTTGGATCATCATTTCTAGTAGTTGTCTGTATAGTAACCAGCTATCATGTGCAGGCAGACAGCACTGTTACAATTAATGAGTTTGATCCTTCCAGCAACTGCTTCAGATATTATATCTCATTCTTAAGAGATTCTCTACAAAATATTACCTTCCTGAAGTTCAGAAACATTTGAAAATTCTTTATTAAGCACTAGTAAATCCTTTGTTTAAAAAAAAAAAGCAAAAGCAAAAGCAAAAAAATCATATAAGTGCAATTTTAGATCATTATAGATAGAAAATTCCCAGACTGGCTTGGTGGTATTTTTTTGAATTATTAAAAATACAGATGGTATGCTCTTGATAAACTAAGACTAGTTCAAATATTGAAAAGTCCTTTCTAGCAACTGATTTTTCATTTGGTTTATAATGATATAATCATTTGTATAATAATAACCAAGACATTCTACTAGCATTTTTGACATGGGAAAATTATTAACTCAGATATACAATCTGTGAACATAAATGGCCAGAATGACCAATATAGGATATTAAGGATTGTATTGGAAGTGAATTGCACTTCTGAATATGAAATTCTAACATAATTTAGCAACACTAAAATGTATTATCTGCTAACAAACTTTATCAAGAATATTTTAGTTCAAACTAAGTATTATTAGCATTATACTGACTGGAATTATAGATGTACCTCAATGAGTTTGTGGATTCAGTTCCAGACAATCTTAATAAAGTTAAGTAAACAGAGTCATATGAATTTGAAGGTTTCTAAGAGCATAACAATGTTATGTTTATACTAACTATAGTTTATGAAGTGTGCAAATAGCATTATGTCTAAAAATTTTACTTTTGTTGTTGTTCAGTTCCTAAGTTATGCCCAACTCTTTTCAACCCCAAAATTGAATATGATAATCTGAGACCAGCTCAACGTCTTAGTCTCTAAATTAGTTGGATAAAATAGAGACACCTTAACACATAGCTCTGTTGATACTACTGTAATAAAATCAAAGAATTATTTTACTAAAGCATTTTTCCCCTGGCAGATAATAAAAACGTGTTGCCATTTTTCCAAACAAACCTCTCTACACATCATTTACTTTCTCAGATGCAAAGCTGACATCACTATTAAACATCTGTACAGTGGAGCAATATGTCTTGAATTACTTACAGAACTGTTAGCCACTTGGATCATCATTTCTAGTAGTTGTCTGTATAGTAACCAGCTATCATGTGCAGGCAGACAGCACTGTTACAATTAATGAGTTTGATCCTTCCAGCAACTGCTTCAGATATTATATCTCATTCTTAAGAGATTCTCTACAAAATATTACCTTCCTGAAGTTCAGAAACATTTGAAAATTCTTTATTAAGCACTAGTAAATCCTTTGTTTAAAAAAAAAAAAGCAAAAGCAAAAGCAAAAAAATCATATAAGTGCAATTTTAGATCATTATAGATAGAAAATTCCCAGACTGGCTTGGTGGTATTTTTTTGAATTATTAAAAATACAGATGGTATGCTCTTGATAAACTAAGACTAGTTCAAAAATTGAAAAGTCCTTTCTAGCAACTGATTTTTCATTTGGTTTATAATGATATAATCATTTGTATAATAACCAAGACATTCTACTAGCATTTTTGACATGGGAAAATTATTAACTCAGATATACAATCTGTGAACATAAATGGCCAGAATGACCAATATAGGATATTAAGGATTGTATTGGAAGTGAATTGCACTTCTGAATATGAAATTCTAACATAATTTAGCAACACTAAAATGTATTATCTGCTAACAAACTTTATCAAGAATATTTTAGTTCAAACTAAGTATTATTAGCATTATACTGACTGGAATTATAGATGTACCTCAATGAGTTTGTGGATTCAGTTCCAGACAATCTTAATAAAGTTAAGTAAACAGAGTCATATGAATTTGAAGGTTTCTAAGAGCATAACAATGTTATGTTTATACTAACTATAGTTTATGAAGTGTGCAAATAGCATTATGTCTAAAAATTTTACTTTTGTTGTTGTTCAGTTCCTAAGTTATGCCCAACTCTTTTACAACCCCAAGGATTGTAAGAACCTGCCAGGCTCTTTTGTCCATGTGACTTCCCAGGCAAGAATATTGAAGTGGGTTGCCATTTCCTTCTCCAGGGGATCTTCCTGACCCACAGATCAAATCTGGGTCTTCTACCTTAGCAGGTGGATTCTTTTCTGCTGAGCCATCAGGGAAACCCCCAAATTTTGCATATACAAATTAAATTAATTGCTGGCTGATCGCAGGGATGGCTTCTGAAGATTAGAATAGGTGTGGAAATTTCCTAAAATAAGACAACAATTGAAGTCTGCTGTATATATTAACTCCTCTTTTCACCAATGATTTCTCTGTAAGATACAATGCTGTTTGACAGCATTTTACTCACAGTAGAACTTCTTTCAAAATTGATCTTTCAAACTGCCACTGCTTTATCAACTAAGTTCATATAGTAATCTAAATCCTTTGTTGTCATTTCAACAATCTTCATGACATCTTCATTCAAAGTAAATTTCATTTCAGGAAGCTACATTCTTTGCTCATCCATAAGAAACAATAGTAATCATTTTATTGTGAGATTGTAGCAATTTAGTCATATCTTCAGGCTCCACTTTTGATTTTAGTTTGCTTGCTATTTCTACCACGTCTGAGAGGTACTTTCCTCACTGAAGTTTTGAGCCCCTAAAAATCAACCATGAGGGTACATTAACTTCTTCCAGACTCTTTATTTTCAGGGTTTTCTGTCTTGCTAATTTTTCCATGATATAATCATATGTATAATAATAACCAAGACATTCTACTAGCATTTTTGACATGGGAAAATTATTAACTCAGATATACAATCTGTGAACAAAATGGCCAGAATGACCAATATAGGATATTAAGGATTGTATTGGAAGTGAATTGCACTTCTGAATATGAAATTCTAACATAATTTAGCAACACTAAAATGTATTATCTGCTAACAAACTTTATCAAGAATATTTTAGTTCAAACTAAGTATTATTAGCATTATACTGACTGGAATTATAGATGTACCTCAATGAGTTTGTGGATTCAGTTCCAGACAATCTTAATAAAGTTAAGTAAACAGAGTCATATGAATTTGAAGGTTTCTAAGAGCATAACAATGTTATGTTTATACTAACTATAGTTTATGAAGTGTGCAAATAGCATTATGTCTAAAAATTTTACTTTTGTTGTTGTTCAGTTCCTAAGTTATGCCCAACTCTTTTACAACCCCAAGGATTGTAAGAACCTGCCAGGCTCTTTTGTCCATGTGACTTCCCAGGCAAGAATATTGAAGTGGGTTGCCATTTCCTTCTCCAGGGGATCTTCCTGACCCACAGATCAAATCTGGGTCTTCTACCTTAGCAGGTGGATTCTTTTCTGCTGAGCCATCAGGGAAACCCCCAAATTTTGCATATACAAATTAAATTAATTGCTGGCTGATCGCAGGGATGGCTTCTGAAGATTAGAATAGGTGTGGAAATTTCCTAAAATAAGACAACAATTGAAGTCTGCTGTATATATTAACTCCTCTTTTCACCAATGATTTCTCTGTAAGATACAATGCTGTTTGACAGCATTTTACTCACAGTAGAACTTCTTTCAAAATTGATCTTTCAAACTGCCACTGCTTTATCAACTAAGTTCATATAGTAATCTAAATCCTTTGTTGTCATTTCAACAATCTTCATGACATCTTCATTCAAAGTAAATTTCATTTCAGGAAGCTACATTCTTTGCTCATCCATAAGAAACAATAGTAATCATTTTATTGTGAGATTGTAGCAATTTAGTCATATCTTCAGGCTCCACTTTTGATTTTAGTTTGCTTGCTATTTCTACCACGTCTGAGAGGTACTTTCCTCACTGAAGTTTTGAGCCCCTAAAAATCAACCATGAGGGTACACATTAACTTCTTCCAGACTCCTTTTATTGTTCATAGTTGGGGTTTTCTCATGAATCTCATGAGTTCTAAATGGCATCTAGAATGGTGAATCCTTTCCACAGTTTTTCAATTTACTTTGCCCGATTCATCAGAGGAATCACACATACAGAAGCTATAGCCTTAAGAAAATTCATTTCTTAAATAATGACTTGGAATTGAAATTGCTCCTTGACCCACAGACTGCAGAATGGATGCAGTGTTGTCCAAAATGAAAGCAACATTACTCATTGTATATCTGCATCAGTACTATTGGGTATCCAAGTTTATATATTGCATTTAATGTCTTTCTTGTTTAAAGAAACTGAGCAAACACTACCAATAACAGTTGTATCATTAACTATTAAATTTTACCATAGTTTTTGATAGATCATTCTATATCCATGCTTTTAATTAATTTCAATGTTACTTGGTTTAAAAAGGTTTAGCACACATTATCTCATCTAATCTACTAATTTGTGACAAGACTATCTTAAAGATTATAAAAATATTTTAAAAACCAATAACAGGAATAGAGACATAGAGGTAATGTTTGTGTACTTAATAATGCTCATTTGTGATAGCACTTCCAAGAGCAGAATTTAAATAACATCAGTGAAATTACCTTAATGCCTTTGCCATCTGGGAATTATTGACAAATCACTGCCAAATTCCATATGCAATGTACTTTAGCCTTTTTAGCATCAACTTGGAAAGGATTCTCCTTTTGTTACTTTTCCACAATTTTACAATGTGACTTTTGCCCTTTTTTTGATTTATTAATGGAATTCTTGACCTAATTAAATTTGCTTTCTTTTGTGCCTTCTTCCCTATGGCATCCATATTTCAAAATGACAAGCACAGTTTTGAAATACGCTTTTGCCTTTGGGCTGTAATAATATAATAATATAATAATAATATAAAACAACTAAAACCTATTTTTCAGTCCACTTTACACTTATATCTAGGTCTTCATTAAAGTCACCGCATACATGAGCAAAGCTAATGGGTGTGGAGGTCAGCAATGTTTTTGTAATAGATTTTGTTTTACTATGGTTCCTTAGATATGCTAATTTATACATATATTGAATTGTTTTTTAAGCCTGTTTGACAGTCCCTGTGAATAGGCAAAACATAAGTTGTTGGAAAGTTAGACTTTTATTTCACATTCCATTAAATAATAAATAACACATATATATGGAATCTAGTAAGAGGGTAATGGTAACACTCGCAGCAAAGTGATGGAAAAACTGACATAGAGGACAGACATATGGACAGTGTGGGGAATGAACAGTGGGTGGGAGGCATAGAGGGAGTAACATGGAAACCTATACTATCATATGTGAAAAAGATTGCTATTGTCATTGCCCTGTGGGAATAGGAGATCCTGCAGCGGTGGGATGCAGTGGCCGAGAGGGGTGGGATGGGAGATACTGGGAGAGAGGAGGGTGCCAGGGATATGCATATGACTGATCTGGGAGCATACATGTCTGTGAACAACAAAACTCTGTAAAATAATTTTTTTAAATAAAATTAATAATAAAATCATAAATGGGTTTGTAAATGCACATAAAAAATGTACTGATGAAGCTTCTTTCTAATTCCTAAGAGGAATAAAGCACTTATTTGGCAACAGCTTCATGCTCATGATTTAAAAGTATATACTTTTAGCTCTCTAGCTTCAGGGCCATGGTCCCATAGCCCAACAGAGATCTGCTTGTGAACTCAGATTTACTGAAAAGTTTGCTTAACTTCATTTAACATTAAAACCACTGACTTACTAAATAATTTTGAAAGAATTCACTATTTCAAAATGCTTTTTGAGATAGAAATAAATATATTTTGCAAATGTCAAACATCTTTTCATGGAGGCTTCCAGTATTCCTATGAAGCTCACATTCAGCTATCATTATTTAAATTAAGACTTCTTGGTAGTATGTGATAGTTTCACTTTGTTTGAATTTATATATACTTCAAATACACTTTGAATTCTTTACACAGAATCTTAAGTTTATATGAACAAAGAACATATAAACAGTCAAACAAAATTAGGGCGGGAGGGAAGATAATTTTCTAACTTAACAGCAGAACTTATTTTGCCACAAAATAACTTTTATTCTTATAAAGAACATAGATATGTTAAGAAACTAATATTAGATTCTGGCAGGAATTCCCTCCCCATCCAGTGATTAGATCTCAGAGTTTTCACTGTCGTGGCCTGGTTTCAGTGCTTCGAGGGGAACTACAATCCCACATGTTGTGTGGTGCAGTCAAATAAAGAGCAGGATCCAGTGGAGTAATGGATAACACATTGGACTATGCATCAAACTAAATGCTTAACTTAATTTCGCATATTCTAAATCTCATGCAGTGTTGTCAGACATCTAAGTCTACTTTATATAGCAGTTAAACTGTATAATTTTGCAAAAGTCAAACGTCAAATGATGACCCTATTTTTAAGAACCAGTCACTTGATAAGCTATAAAATGGATACAATAGATTATCAATAGTACTTTTATTCCTATTTGAAAATAGACTCAGGTTTATTACCCTATGTTTATGTGCCAGGGTGAAACAGGCTTAGGTAATTTCACTGCGAGTGCTTTATCCCTGAGTTATTTAATTTGTCTCTGCCTCCCTACACACTAATGTTAGAGGTTAATAGCAATGTTCTATTTTATCCAGTGCCTTACTTCACTTAATGCAATGATGCATGACTTTCATTAAAAAATAAACTAAAAGGAAGTACAGAAAAAAATTACCATTTGAATTCGGGGCAAAATAATCTTACCAAAAAATAATACAGAGGTGGTGATAGTCTACCTCAAGTTTAGCTATGTATACAACACAGTTGTAATGAACTATATTTTGAATTTTATTGTATAAAAGCAGTTATAAAATCAAATTACAGTATTTCCAATATACTGAGCCCTAGTACTGCTTCTGATTCATAAATATCTATAGAAAATATAAAGTAGATAAAACATTTTTTACTGCCAAGTTAGATTTACTGTACAGTTGTGTTTTACCATTCTCATCAAGTGTGTTGCTCGATAAAATGGTTAGTGCAATGATGCCAAAATAAAAGTATTACTGACAAACAAATATTGTGTATTAATGCATATATGTGGACTCTAGAAAAATAATATAAATTATCTTATTTGTAAAGCAAAAGTAAACACACAGATGTACAGAAAAAATATATTGACAGCAAGGTGGGACAGAAAAGGGGGTGGAATGAATTGGGAGATTGGGAGTAACATATATACGCTACTGATATTGTATAAAATTAGATTTTTTAAAATTATTTGTTGCTGTTGTTCAGTCTGTAAGTAATGTTCAACTTTTTGTGACCTCATGAACTGTAAAACACCAAGTTACTCTGTTCTCCATGGTCTCCTGGAATTTGTTCATATTCATGTTCATTTAGTTGGTGATGGTATCTAACCATCTCATCCTCTGCTACCCCCTTCTCCTTTTGCCTCCAGTCTTTCCCAGCATCAGGATCTTCCAGTGAATCAGATTTTCAGAAGAAATGGCTAGAATACTAGAGATTCAGCTTAAGCCTGAGTCCTTCCAATGAACATTTAGGGTTGATTTCCTTTAGAATCGACTGATTTGATCTCATTTCAGTCCAAGGGGCTCTCTAAAGATCAGTGGTCCCCCTTCCAGTGGTAATGTTAGGTTAATAGCAATGTTCTATTTTATCCATTTTTGCCTTCCCTACACACTAATGTTAGAGGTTAATAGCAATGTTCTATTTTATCCAGTGCCTTACTTCACTTAATGCAATGATGCATGACTTTCATTAAAAAATAAACTAAAAGGAAGTACAGAAAAAAATTACCATTTGAATTCGGGGCAAAATAATCTTACCAAAAAATAATACAGAGGTGGTGATAGTCTACCTCAAGTTTAGCTATGTATACAACACAGTTGTAATAAACTATATTTTGAATTTTATTGTATAAAAGCAGTTATAAAATCAAATTACAGTATTTCCAATATACTGAGCCCTAGTACTGCTTCTGATTCATAAATATCTATGGAAAATATAAAGTAGATAAAACATTTTTTACTGCCAAGTTAGATTTACTGTACAGTTGTGTTTTACCATTCTCATCAAGTGTGTTGCTCGATAAAATGGTTAGTGCAATGATGCCAAAATAAAAGTATTACTGACAAACAAATATTGTGTATTAATGCATATATGTGGACTCTAGAAAAATAATATAAATTATCTTATTTGTAAAGCAAAAGTAAACACACAGATGTACAGAAAAAATATATTGACAGCAAGGTGGGACAGAAAAGGGGGTGGAATGAATTGGGAGATTGGGAGTAACATATATACGCTACTGATATTGTATAAAATTAGATTTTTAAGATTATTTGTTGCTGTTGTTCAGTCTGTAAGTAATGTTCAACTTTTTGTGACCTCATGAACTGTAAAACACCAAGTTACTCTGTTCTCCATGGTCTCCTGGAATTTGTTCATATTCATGTTCATTTAGTTGGTGATGGTATCTAACCACCTCATCCTCTGCTACCCCTTTCTCCTTTTGCCTCCAGTCTTTCCCAGCATCAGGATCTTCCAGTGAATCAGATTTTCAGAAGAAATGGCTAGAATACTAGAGATTCAGCTTAAGCCTGAGTCCTTCCAATGAACATTTAGGGTTGATTTCCTTTAGAATCGACTGATTTGATCTCATTTCAGTCCAAGGGGCTCTCTAAAGAGTCCTTTCCAGGGACTTCCTTGGTCCAGTGGGTAAGGACACCACCTTGCAGTGCAAGGGACACTGGTTTGATCCCTGGCCTAGGAAGATCCCATGTGCCATGGAGCGGGTAGACAGATGTGTCTGAGCCGGAGCTTTGGAGCACATGTGCCTAGAGCCGGTGCTCTGCAGCTAGAGAGACCACTGATATGGGAGGCCCACACAGGCCAAAGAACAAAGATGGATGAAAACAAATAAATGAAAGACCAATAAAAGTATCCAAAAAAAAAAAAAAAAAAGAGTCCTCTCCAGCACTACAGTTTGAAAACATCAATTCTTCCAGGCTCAGCCTTCTTTAAGGTCAAACTCTCACATCCATACATGATTTTCACCCTCCTCTTTCATCCTCATCAGGAGGCTCTTTAGCGTCTCTACACTTTCTACCATTAGTGTTATCATCTGCTTATCTGAGGTTGTTGATATTTCTCGCAGCAGTCTTGATTCCAACTTGTGATTCATCCAGTCTGGCATTTTATGTGATTTTCACTGCGTGTAAGTTAAATAAACAGGGTGATAATATAAAGAGTTGTCATACTCCTTCCCCAATTTTGAACCATAAGTTGTTCTATGTCTGATTCTAACTGTTGCTTCTAGACACACATACAAGTTTTTCAGGTGATAGTTTGGTCTAGTATTCCCATATATTTAAGAATGTTCACATTTGTTGTGATCCACACAAAGGCTTTAATATAGTCAATGAAGCATATGTACATGTTTTCCTTGAACTTCCTTGCTTTTCCATGATCCAATGAATAACATATATACGCTACTGATATTGTATAAAATTAGATTTTTAAGATTATTTGTTGCTGTTGTTCAGTCTGTAAGTAATGTTCAACTTTTTGTGACCTCATGAACTGTAAAACACCAAGTTACTCTGTTCTCCATGGTCTCCTGGAATTTGTTCATATTCATGTTCATTTAGTTGGTGATGGTATCTAACCACCTCATCCTCTGCTACCCCTTTCTCCTTTTGCCTCCAGTCTTTCCCAGCATCAGGATCTTCCAGTGAATCAGATTTTCAGAAGAAATGGCTAGAATACTAGAGATTCAGCTTAAGCCTGAGTCCTTCCAATGAACATTTAGGGTTGATTTCCTTTAGAATCGACTGATTTGATCTCATTTCAGTCCAAGGGGCTCTCTAAAGAGTCCTTTCCAGGGACTTCCTTGGTCCAGTGGGTAAGGACACCACCTTGCAGTGCAAGGGACACTGGTTTGATCCCTGGCCTAGGAAGATCCCATGTGCCATGGAGCGGGTAGACAGATGTGTCTGAGCCGGAGCTTTGGAGCACATGTGCCTAGAGCCGGTGCTCTGCAGCTAGAGAGACCACTGATATGGGAGGCCCACACAGGCCAAAGAACAAAGATGGATGAAAACAAATAAATGAAAGACCAATAAAAGTATCCAAAAAAAAAAAAAAAAAGAGTCCTCTCCAGCACTACAGTTTGAAAACATCAATTCTCCAGGCTCAGCCTTCTTTAAGGTCAAACTCTCACATCCATACATGATTTTCACCCTCCTCTTTCATCCTCATCAGGAGGCTCTTTAGCGTCTCTACACTTTCTACCATTAGTGTTATCATCTGCTTATCTGAGGTTGTTGATATTTCTCGCAGCAGTCTTGATTCCAACTTGTGATTCATCCAGTCTGGCATTTTATGTGATTTTCACTGCGTGTAAGTTAAATAAACAGGGTGATAATATAAAGAGTTGTCATACTCCTTCCCCAATTTTGAACCATAAGTTGTTCTATGTCTGATTCTAACTGTTGCTTCTAGACACACATACAAGTTTTTCAGGTGATAGTTTGGTCTAGTATTCCCATATATTTAAGAATGTTCACATTTGTTGTGATCCACACAAAGGCTTTAATATAGTCAATGAAGCATATGTACATGTTTTCCTTGAACTTCCTTGCTTTTTCCATGATCCAATGAATCACGACAGTCAAATCTATTTCCTGTACTTCTTTGAAATTGAACTTGTACGTCTGGAAGCAATTGGTTCGCGTACTGCTGAAGCCTAGATTGAAGGATTTTGAGCATTACCTTGCTAATATGTGAAATGAACATGATTGTATGATAGTATATACACTCTTTGGCATTATATTTCTTTGGAATTGGAATGAAAACTGACCTTTTACAGTCCTGAGGCCACTGCTGAGTTTTCCAAATTTGCAGGCATATTGAGTGCAGCACTTTAATAACATCATCTTTTACAATTTGAAATAGCTCAGCTTGAATTCCATCACCTCCACTAGCTTTGTTTGCCGTAATGCTTCTTAAGGCCCTGTTGGCTTCACAGTCCAGAATGTACAACTCTGGGTGAGTGAACATATCATCATTGTTATCCAGGTTATTAAGCGTTTTTTTGCTTGTTTTTTTTTTTTTGGCCTAGTTCTATGTGTTCTAGCCACCTCTTCTTAATCTTGTTTGGTTCTGTTAGAATCTTATCATTTCTGTCCCTTATTATGTCTTTCCCTGCATGAAATGTTCCCTTGATATCTCCAGTTTTCTTGTAGAGATCTCTAGTCTTTCACTTTCTCCTGTCTTCCTCTATTTCTTTGCATTGTTCACTTAAGTGGTCCTTCATATCTCTCCTTGCTATTTTCTGGGATTCTTCATTCACTTGAGAGTGCCTTTCCTTTTCTCCCTTGCCTTTTACTTCTATTTCCTAAGGTATAAATAAAGCCTCCTAGGCAAACCACTTTTCCTTCTTGTGTTTCTTTTTCTATGGAATGATTTTCTTCACTGCCTCCTGTAGAGTGTTATGAATCTTCATTCACAGTTCTAGTCACTGTGTCTACCATAATATAAAGAGTTGTCATACTCCTTCCCCAATTTTGAACCATAAGTTGTTCTATGTCTGATTCTAACTGTTGCTTCTAGACACACATACAAGTTTTTCAGGTGATAGTTTGGTCTAGTATTCCCATATATTTAAGAATGTTCACATTTGTTGTGATCCACACAAAGGCTTTAATATAGTCAATGAAGCATATGTACATGTTTTCCTTGAACTTCCTTGCTTTTTCCATGATCCAATGAATCACGACAGTCAAATCTATTTCCTGTACTTCTTTGAAATTGAACTTGTACGTCTGGAAGCAATTGGTTCGCGTACTGCTGAAGCCTAGATTGAAGGATTTTGAGCATTACCTTGCTAATATGTGAAATGAACATGATTGTATGATAGTATATACACTCTTTGGCATTATATTTCTTTGGAATTGGAATGAAAACTGACCTTTTACAGTCCTGAGGCCACTGCTGAGTTTTCCAAATTTGCAGGCATATTGAGTGCAGCACTTTAATAACATCATCTTTTACAATTTGAAATAGCTCAGCTTGAATTCCATCACCTCCACTAGCTTTGTTTGCCGTAATGCTTCTTAAGGCCCTGTTGGCTTCACAGTCCAGAATGTACAACTCTGGGTGAGTGAACATATCATCATTGTTATCCAGGTTATTAAGCGTTTTTTTGTTTGTTTTTTTTTTTTGGCCTAGTTCTATGTATTCTAGCCACCTCTTCTTAATCTTGTTTGGTTCTGTTAGAATCTTATCATTTCTGTCCCTTATTATGTCTTTCCCTGCATGAAATGTTCCCTTGATATCTCCAGTTTTCTTGTAGAGATCTCTAGTCTTTCACTTTCTCCTGTCTTCCTCTATTTCTTTGCATTGTTCACTTAAGTGGTCCTTCATATCTCTCCTTGCTATTTTCTGGGATTCTTCATTCACTTGAGAGTGCCTTTCCTTTTCTCCCTTGCCTTTTACTTCTATTTCCTAAGGTATAAATAAAGCCTCCTAGGCAAACCACTTTTCCTTCTTGTGTTTCTTTTTCTATGGAATGATTTTCTTCACTGCCTCCTGTAGAGTGTTATGAATCTTCATTCACAGTTCTTCAGTCACTGTGTCTACCAGATCTAGTCTCTGGAATCTATTCTTCACCTCCACTGTAAGGGATTTGATTTAGTTCATACCTGATTGCCCTAATAGTTTTCCTATTTTATTCAATTTAAGCCTGAATTTTGCAATAAGGAGGTCATGATCTGAGCCACAATCTGCTCCAGGTATTGCTTTTGCTGACTGTGTAGAGCTTGGCTGCAAAGAATATAATCATTCCGTTTTTTTTATATATATAGTTATTTTTATTTTACTTTTTACTTTTACAGAGTTTTGTTGTTTACAGATATGTATAATCCTAGATTGGTCATATGTGTATTCCTGGCCCCCTCCCGCCTCCAACCCCCTCCCAGTCCTCATCATCCCACCCCTCCAGGCCATCATACATCCTCCCCTACAGGATCCCTTATTCCCACAGAGCAATGACAATAGCAATTTTTTTCACATATGATAGTATATGTTTCCATGTTGCTCCCCCTATGCCTCCCACCCACTGTTCATTCCCCACAATGTCCATATGTCTGTTCTCTCTGTCTGTTTTTCCATTGTTTCACTGTGTGTGTTATCATTACTATCCTACTAGATTCCATATATATGTGTTAGTATACTGTACTTGTCTTTCTGTTTTTGACTTACTTGACTTTGTATAATAGGTTCTAGATTCATCCCCCTCATTAGGACTGATGTAATCAGTCCAATTTTTGTATTGAGCATTTGTTGATGTCCACATGTACAGTTATCTTTTGTGTTGTTGCAAAAGCATGTTTTCTATGGCCAATGTGTTTTTTGGATACAACTCAGTTAGCTTTTGCCCTGCTTCATTTTCTACTATAAAGCCAGACTAACCTGTTATTCCAAATGTCTCTTGATTTCCTACTTTGCATTCCAGTATCCTATGATAAGAAGGACATCTTTTTAGGTGTTAGTTATAGAAGATGTTGTAGATTTCAAAGAAGCATTCAACTTCAGACTCTTCACCATCAGTTGTCGGGGCATAGAATTGGATTACTGTGATGGTGAATGATTTGCCTTGGAAACAAACAAAGATCATTCTGTTGTTTTTGAGACTGCACCCAAATACTGCATTTTGGACTCTCTTGTTGAATATGAGCGTTACTCCATTTCTTCTAAGGGGTTCTTACATTATTTAGTACAATGGTTATCTGAATTAAATTTTCCCATTCACATACATTTTAGTTCACTTATTCCTAAGATGTAGATGTTCTGTCATGCCATTTCCTGCTTGACCTTGTTTGATTTAGCTTCATACATGGTCCTAACATCCAGGTTCTTATGAAATATTTTTTTTTACAGCAACATATTTTACTGTCACCACCAGATACATCCGCAGGTGAGTGTAGTTTCCATTTTAGCCCAGGTGCTTAATTCTTACTGGAGCAGTTAGTAATTTCCCTCCACTTTTTCCCAGTAGCATATCAGATACCTTTCAACCTGAGGATCTCATCTTCCTGCACAATATCTTTTGCCTTTTCATTCTGTCCCATGGAGTTCTTCAGGCAAGAATACTGGGGTGGGTTGCCATTTAATTCTTCAATGAACCACGTTTGTTTGTTTGTTTATTTGTTTTGGAAAACCAAAGCAAACCAATAGGAATCCTAGAGGCTGGAGCATGGTGAGAGCCAGGCAATGAGTGCAGGCAAGACAGTGTTCAGATTCTGTCTGGCAGGTAGCACTTGGGGAAGTTATACAGACATTAGGGTGGCCGAAGGGACCCAGGCTAGGGGAGGCTGGTGGAGCCCAGAGCCAGCATTCCCACTCCATAGGACTCCAGGGGGCTTCCTGGTGTGCTGCAGGTGCTACTCCAAGGTCTGCGATCTTCCACTGGACTGCCCAGGTGAGGGGTGTGGCATTGAAGGGCGAGAAACCTGTCTTCAGTTCAGGATCTGATGGTGACTTGGGGCCATCAGGCTATGAATGAACCACTTTTTTTTTTTTTTTATAACTCTTCACCATGGCCTCTATATTGTGGTTAGCCCTGCTTGGCATGGCTCATGGCTTCATTGAGTTATGCACACTCTTTGTCCTGACAAGGCTTTGATGTATAAATGGGTTTTATGGTTAGGGGGAATACAAATCAGTAAAAAGCAAAGGATCAAAAGAGCTGCTTTTATAAAATAGTATAATTGGCTATCTGTATTTTTAAAATCCCATTTTATATTACCAGTCCTCATGGAGAATTCCATGGAGTCAAGTCACTCAGTGAATTCTGACTCTTTGGGACACCATGGACAATCCATGGAAATCTTCAGGCAAGAATATATTGGGTAGCCTATCCCTTCTCCAGGAGATCTTCCCAACCTAGGAATCAAACTCAGGTCTCCCGCATTGCAGGTGGATTCTTCATAGTATGAGCCACCAGGGAAACCCAAGCATACTAGAGTGGGTAGCCTATCTCTTCTCCTAGGAATCTTCCTGACCTAGAAATTGAATTGGAATCTCCTGCATTACAGGCAGATTCTTTATCAGCTGAGCTACCAGGGAAGCCCATCAACCCTCATATTAAATCTGTTTTTACATATGCCAAATGAATAAAATCAGTTATTATTTGCTTATGCCTTTTGGAGGTGGGAGAAAGTTTTACATTTTGTTTATAATATATAACAGTAGTTCAATTGTTCAACATTTTTAGGAAACACAATGTCTTTATTGATTGAGGGATACAACATAATTTCTACCTCTAATTACAGAATCTCTACTATTCTGGCCTTGACTCTAAGCTCTATTTGTGTCTGTTCAGAACATTTTGGTTGCAGTTTATTGTTAGTTTTTATAATTACATTCATTGTAAAATGCTTCCTTATATAAATGTTCACAAATGAAATTTGTAAAAGTAGGATTGAAGTTGGTTGTCCTTTTACTTTCAAGTATACACTGTGTATAAGTTTGGCGTATTTTTGCATTTCATGTTATGTATAATATACTCAGTGTAATACTTTTGAAAATATCTATCTTTTTGAGTTTATCAATGGTGCATTTTATCATTGAGTAGTATTAATGAGTGGCATCCCTCATGGCTCATCAGTAAATAATTCATGCAACAGTGCATATATGGGTTGATCCCTGGGTTGAGAAGGTCTGTTGGAGAAGGAAAT
Organism: Tragulus kanchil; assembly: GCA_022376925.1. NCBI lineage: Eukaryota > Metazoa > Chordata > Mammalia > Artiodactyla > Tragulidae > Tragulus > Tragulus kanchil. Next base: position 37,266,600 of record JAIOJX010000004.1, read on the forward strand.
GGCAACTCACTCCAGTATTCTTGCCTTGAATACTGGAGCCTCTTTGATTCAGATATGATTTTGTAATTAAATAAGTATTAATGAGTACACAAATATACCCAAGTAAAATTTTGATGATGAACAAAGGTGATGATTCTTTTAGCTATCATAAAGAAAGCTGGTAATAACATTCTTGAGCAAGTCTTTCTGTGTAAGTTTGTTTTCATTCCTATTGGGTAAAAATCTACCAGGGAATTTTTAGGGCTTTTAAAGACATATATGAGAAACTGCTAAACTCTTTCCCAATGTGGTATTGCTTTTTTGAGGCTTTGTTTTTTGTTTTCTGTGTGAAAATTAACAAAGCAAAGATTACCAGTATAGTTTGCTGCCACTGCAATGATCCAAGCTAAAAGGACAATGCCTATTATTGCTTTTTCAGTGTCTGTGAAAATGACACCAAAGGAAGAAAGAGAAGCATTTTACCACTACTACAAAAATAGTTTTGACCTCATATATCTCTCGGAAAGGACTTAGTGACTCTAACCCTAACCCAACCCCATGTATCCATGGATTACAGTTTGCCAACCATATCTTTATATTTATTGTAAATATTGGAAGTTTCATATTGCCCTGTATATAACACAGTGAGTTAATGCATTTTATGCTATTCTCTCTGTTTATAAAAGATTGAAACATTTCAGGGGAGACGAGAGGGAAAGAGTGAAATACAAAAAAAATCGTTTAAGTTGGGTCACTTTTACTTTCAAGTATACAAACCTTTTGGTTGCTGTTTATTGTTAGTTTTTATAATTACATTCATTGTAAAATGCTTCCTTATATAAATGTTCACAAATGAAATTTGTAAAAGTAGGATTGAAGTTGGTTGTCCTTTTACTTTCAAGTATACACTGTGTATAAGTTTGGCGTATTTTTGCATTTCATGTTATGTATAATATACTCAGTGTAATACTTTTGAAAATATCTATCTTTTTGAGTTTATCAATGGTGCATTTTATCATTGAGTAGTATTAATGAGTGGCATCCCTCATGGCTCATCAGTAAATAATTCATGCAACAGTGCATATATGGGTTGATCCCTGGGTTGAGAAGGTCTGTTGGAGAAGGAAATGGCAACTCACTCCAGTATTCTTGCCTTGAATACTGGAGCCTCTTTGATTCAGATATGATTTTGTAATTAAATAAGTATTAATGAGTACACAAATATACCCAAGTAAAATTTTGATGATGAACAAAGGTGATGATTCTTTTAGCTATCATAAAGAAAGCTGGTAATAACATTCTTGAGCAAGTCTTTCTGTGTAAGTTTGTTTTCATTCCTATTGGGTAAAAATCTACCAGGGAATTTTTAGGGCTTTTAAAGACATATATGAGAAACTGCTAAACTCTTTCCCAATGTGGTATTGCTTTTTTGAGGCTTTGTTTTTTGTTTTCTGTGTGAAAATTAACAAAGCAAAGATTACCAGTATAGTTTGCTGCCACTGCAATGATCCAAGCTAAAAGGACAATGCCTATTATTGCTTTTTCAGTGTCTGTGAAAATGACACCAAAGGAAGAAAGAGAAGCATTTTACCACTACTACAAAAATAGTTTTGACCTCATATATCTCTCGGAAAGGACTTAGTGACTCTAACCCTAACCCAACCCCATGTATCCATGGATTACAGTTTGCCAACCATATCTTTATATTTATTGTAAATATTGGAAGTTTCATATTGCCCTGTATATAACACAGTGAGTTAATGCATTTTATGCTATTCTCTCTGTTTATAAAAGATTGAAACATTTCAGGGGAGACGAGAGGGAAAGAGATGATTGAAATACAAATGAAATAAATATAATTATGGTTTATATTTCAGTTTAAGTTTCATAAAGTTAATAGAACACTTCATTCTATACAAGTATTATCAGTAAAATGAATGCTTAAAAATTGAAATTAATGAATTGTAAATACCTGGTAAATACTTGTTAATTTTTAATATGGCTCCTTTTGAGGTTTATAGTTTGCTAATGTATCATTTGACATACAAATATAAAAATGTTAAACTTGCAATAAAAATGCAAAATGATAATGATAAAAATAAGTTCTACATAAGGAATATGATGGATATAAAATTATGACTAAGAATTAAAATGTCTTTAGAGAGACTTCATTTTCCATGCAAAATACAATCACCATATGATGAACAACAAATAGAACAAATACATGTATTAATGATTTGTAGAAATGCAAAGTTTTTAAAGAAATTTTTTCAGCTACATTTTTACATTATAATATTGTATTCTTATATACAATGTTTCTCACATTAGAAAATAAATAAAATTAATACCTAAGGATAAAAATATGACTAACCTTTTCTATAATTCTGACTTATGGATCCTTGAAAAAAGAGGGCTAAAGACTCAGAAATCTTTAGCTCAGAAAGATCATGGTATACTGGGCAGAAAGTTATAAAACTTTATTTAAGATTTTCTGCTCCAGTACAGTCTATAACAGGGCTCTTTTGGATTATGAAGCCAGGCAGATAATTATCAAGATATATAACTCAGTGGTTTGTCAAGGGAAACATTAAAGCTCAGCAGGGTAAAACCAGACAGTCTGAAAATAATTAAATTATTCAGTTAGATTTAAAATAGACTTTGCCATTGTAGTGTAAACCTTGACAGGTTTTTTAAAATTTGTTTTTTCAATTTAAGTGCTTGAATTAAGCTTTGATTGCCAAAGCATCCACATCTAAGATACTTTCTCGAATCAGCACATTGCCAGCCATAGGACTAGATAAAAACCTAGAGCACCTCTTCTTTACAAAAAGCTCCTTTTTAATAGAGACCTTGGTTGATTTTGTTGATTTCAGTGACTATTTACCCACTTGTTTTTCTCTTCCTACACTTTATTTATTTATTTTTTTAGTTTTTAACAACTTTTTGAGGTTTAATTTAATACCATAAAATTTATTATTTTCAAATATGAAACAATTATTTGTAATAAATTGATGATATTGATTTGTTAGACTTGTGTTTTAAATTCACCATGGACCCCAATAAAAGCAGAACCTCAGACCCCAGTGGTCGCTCTCTGTATCCTCTGAAGTTACAACCTCTCTGTGTGGCCCCAGGTGTGCCATATGCTTTCCAGGATCTGTGAGTAACAAACGTTACTTTTCAGTTTCTTAAAGTTTCCTAATGGTTTTTACTGAAGAGCACCTTGCTATCATCAGAACCACAGGGCTGTTTCAACAGCAACATTACTTGTTAATAGGCTGAGACGAGCACAAAACAGATATTTAAAAGTAACGAATGTCAGATATGCCCTCTATGAAGTAAATTACTGTTTTCAAAAAAATAAGTCCAAAGTAACACAACAAGACAGTATCGAATAATTTTTTTGTAGAATAAATATTGTAAATTAAAACACTGTGACTAGGAGCACAGAGATTGAATAATTTCTGTGTATGTAGAGAGCCTTTTTGAGACCCAAATCATTCAGATTATAAACCATCAGTGTTATATATTATACATATAGCATTAATACTTTTTTTTTCTATGTATCTGATGTCTATAAAAAGAACACGGTCTGTCAACTAAAGCTTGTGTGTCAAAACTAAAGCTGGCTGATGGTATACTCAGTATAACTTTAAGATTTTCTGCTCCAGTACAGTCTATAACAGGGCTCTTTTGGATTATGAAGCCAGGCAGATAATTATCAAGATATATAACTCAGTGGTTTGTCAAGGGAAACATTAAAGCTCAGCAGGGTAAAACTAGACAGTCTGAAAATAATTAAATTATTCAGTTAGATTTAAAATAGACTTTGCCATTGTAGTGTAAACCTTGACAGGTTTTTTAAAATTTGTTTTTTCAATTTATGTGCTTGAATTAAGCTTTGATTGCCAAAGCATCCACATCTAAGATACTTTCTCGAATCAGCACATTGCCAGCCATAGGACTAGATAAAAACCTAGAGCACCTCTTCTTTACAAAAAGCTCCTTTTTAATAGAGACCTTGGTTGATTTTGTTGATTTCAGTGACTATTTACCCACTTGTTTTCTCTTCCTACACTTTATTTATTTATTTTTTTAGTTTTTAACAACTTTTTGAGGTTTAATTTAATACCATAAAATTTATTATTTTCAAATATGAAACAATTATTTGTAATAAATTGATGATATTGGTTTGTTAGACTTGTGTTTTAAATTCACCATGGACCCCAATAAAAGCAGAACCTCAGACCCCAGTGGTCGCTCTCTGTATCCTCTGAAGTTACAACCTCTCTGTGTGGCCCCAGGTGTGCCATATGCTTTCCAGGATCTGTGAGTAACAAACGTTACTTTTCAGTTTCTTAAAGTTTCCTAATGGTTTTTACTGAAGAGCACCTTGCTATCATCAGAACCACAGGGCTGTTTCAACAGCAACATTACTTGTTAATAGGCTGAGACGAGCACAAAACAGATATTTAAAAGTAACGAATGTCAGATATGCCCTCTATGAAGTAAATTACTGTTTTCAAAAAAATAAGTCCAAAGTAACACAACAAGACAGTATCGAATAATTTTTTTGTAGAATAAATATTGTAAACTAAAACACTGTGACTAGGAGCACAGAGATTGAATAATTTCTGTGTATGTAGAGAGCCTTTTTGAGACCCAAATCATTCAGATTATAAACCATCAGTGTTATATATTATACATATAGCATTAATACTTTTTTTTTTCTATGTATCTGATGTCTATAAAAAGAACACGATCTGTCAACTAAAGCTTGTGTGTCAAATAAAGTCTGCCATCTGTTTTATATGGACTGCAGGCTAAGAATGTTTATTTTAAGTAGTTGTTGAAACAAAAAAGTATTTCATGACAAGTGAGAATTATATGAAATTGAAATTTTACAGTCTATGATTAATATTTTATTAGAGCACAGTGATGCTTATTCAGTTAATTTTATCTGTGGCTGCTTTTGCATTACAAAGGCAAAACTGAGTTACTGCAACAGAGGCCAGGTGACTTACAAAGTTTGAAATATTTGCTATCTGGCCCTTAATAGAAAACAGTTTGCCAACCTCTGGTAAAAAAAAATAGAGATCAAATTTCTAAGATAATATTTTTAGGTAATAAGTCGGACTATCATTATAAAGCTGAAATAATTCTTATGAATTTCTCTCTATAGCTATTTGACCTAATATTAAGGATGAATTGTCATCTAAGCTACTTGTGTTCACCAAAGTAGCACTTATCTAGTATTAGAACATAATATTTGAGAGAGAAGAGTGAAAAACAGTATTGCTTCAGTACTTTAATCTACTATGTACTTGGGCACTGAAGAGGAATTGTTTGATTTTTAATATGTAGAACAACTCTGAGGCAGATTTCCTCCCTGATCAATAAGTGAGAAAAGTAAGGGTTGAAGAAATCAGGCAGATAAATGTTGGCAACTGGGTTGTCATTCATGTCTAATTCTGGAACCAAACAGATTGCCTCAAGTATGATTAGAAGGGAGTTCTGAAATGCCACTTTATCTGTGTTTGTCCTTGAAATTTCAGTAAGCTATATGTACTTTTTTCTATTAAAAATACATATATACCATGAAATATTTTGAGCATGTAAGACAAGAATAGAGAATAAAGAACAATTATGTATCTAACTATTTCTTCAGATCTAGTATATTTAGATTGTTTATTTTGAATAAAACACCTAGGATGAAACCGAGATGTAACTTCCTAGGTTCCTTTCCCCACCTGAAACAACATTTTTTTAAAATTGCACATTATATATCTAAAATATTATATAGTATTATTTTAAAATATTGTAAATTATATAAATTGTCTCTGTTTTGCAGTATTTTAGTTGCCTTATAAAGTGAAGAAGAATGAAAGATAAGAGGTCCAACAATAAGAAAGGGGAGGAAAGAAGGGAAGAGAAGGAAGGGAAGGATGAGGAGAAAGTAGAAAAAAACATATCTCAGTGAATTAACAAAAAAAAAAGAATTTTATTTCTCTCTCATATATAATGTAGCCAACAGTAGTTCAGCTAAAGTTCTGCTCCACAGGTCTCTTCAATCCAGAACCGAAACTGGATGAATAGTATCAGTCAGGGATATACCATTCCTGAGGCAGCAAGGGAAGAGCAAGGAACTTGGTGGAACCAGAAAAGACTCCTTAGAGCATCAGCTTGTGGCATAAGCTGTTTGTGCTTACATTTCATAGACTGAAGCACATTTTGTGGCCTACCCAAAGTCACTGTGCACAGCTATGTAATTCTCTTTCAGGGAAGGGAATAACTGAAAATACTAATACAATCTACCAGACTGTCAAAATTGTATATACCATTCCACATTTATTTTAAAATTATATCCATATTAAGATTTCACTAATTTTATCTATTTTATAGAATTCCATTATATGAAGAACTCACAGTTTCAGTTTATTGCTATTAAAAGTATCCTCACTATAATGTACACTGTTGTACATATCTGCCCTTGTACATGCACAATAACAATTTATTTATTAAAAGGGGTCTTAGAGGTTTACAACCACAGGTCAAATATGGTCCTGGAGATGGCAAGGTCAGTCCAACAGTTACTTCCTCGCATCAATGTCATGCTCACACATTTGGTAGTACCCCATGAGGGCATGAGCATCTCCAACAGTGAGTCAGGTGGCAGAGAATGGGGTAGGTGGCACCACTTTTTCAGAGTCTCCGACACGGCAGGCTCATCAGCAAGGCAGTGAATTATCCTATGAAATTATTTTCTTTAAAAACAGTTATTGTAGAGTAGAGTTCAAGTCCAACAGCAGAAATGTACAGTAATTTAGAACAGAGATTGGTGGGCTCGCTCAATGAAACCCCATTTGATCTGCTTGGATAGGGAGTTAGATTGTTTATTTTGAATAAAACACCTAGGATGAAACCGAGATGTAACTTCCTAGGTTCCTTTCCCCACCTGAAACAACATTTTTTTAAAATTGCACATTATATATCTAAAATATTGTATAGTATTATTTTAAAATATTGTAAATTATATAAATTGTCTCTGTTTTGCAGTATTTTAGTTGCCTTATAAAGTGAAGAAGAATGAAAGATAAGAGGTCCAACAATAAGAAAGGGGAGGAAAGAAGGGAAGAGAAGGAAGGGAAGGATGAGGAGAAAGTAGAAAAAAACATATCTCAGTGAATTAACAAAAAAAAAAGAATTTTATTTTCTCTCATATATAATGTAGCCAACAGTAGTTCAGCTAAAGTTCTGCTCCACAGGTCTCTTCAATCCAGAACCGAAACTGGATGAATAGTATCAGTCAGGGATATACCATTCCTGAGGCAGCAAGGGAAGAGCAAGGAACTTGGTGGAACCAGAAAAGACTCCTTAGAGCATCAGCTTGTGGCATAAGCTGTTTGTGCTTACATTTCATAGACTGAAGCACATTTTGTGGCCTACCCAAAGTCACTGTGCACAGCTATGTAATTCTCTTTCAGGGAAGGGAATAACTGAAAATACTAATGCAATCTACCAGACTGTCAAAATTGTATATACCATTCCACATTTATTTTAAAATTATATCCATATTAAGATTTCACTAATTTTATCTATTTTATAGAATTCCATTATATGAAGAACTCACAGTTTCAGTTTATTGCTATTAAAAGTATCCTCACTATAATGTACACTGTTGTACATATCTGCCCTTGTACATGCACAATAACAATTTATTTATTAAAAGGGGTCTTAGAGGTTTACAACCACAGGTCAAATATGGTCCTGGAGATGGCAAGGTCAGTCCAACAGTTACTTCCTCGCATCAATGTCATGCTCACACATTTGGTAGTACCCCATGAGGGCATGAGCATCTCCAACAGTGAGTCAGGTGGCAGAGAATGGGGTAGGTGGCACCACTTTTTCAGAGTCTCCGACACGGCAGGCTCATCAGCAAGGCAGTGAATTATCCTATGAAATTATTTTCTTTAAAAACAGTTATTGTAGAGTAGAGTTCAAGTCCAACAGCAGAAATGTACAGTAATTTAGAACAGAGATTGGTGGGCTCGCTCATGAACTTCTGGGAAAGACCCCATTTGATCTGCTTGGATAGGGAGTCACAGGCTGGGGCCAGTAGCGATACATTATAATAGTTGTGATGTTGTTGTATTATTTTTTACTTATCATGGACCTATGTGTATTAATATCTATGTATTTTCATGTTTTAACATATTTATGTTTCTCTCCTTCCCTTGGGTGAAAGGCTACCTGGGTATAAAAGCATATATCGGCAGTTATTTTCAATTGTCTTCAACATCCATTGTTTCTGATGACAAAGAATGTTATCATTCTAATAATTGTAGTGATATTTTTATCTCTGGAGGCTATTTAGGCTTCTCATTTTAAATGATATTCAGTAGGTTCGCGCCATTGTTTCTGTGCTTACAATATATCCCAATTAAAATTCCACATGCACTTTCAGTCTAAGGATGCTGTGTTTCTCTGGGCCACTTCCTTATCTTATGTTGATAATGCTTTTAGAGTACATGGTAGAGCTTTTAAATTTATCCTCCATGTCTCTTCATCTCTGCTTTTACATTTCATTTATTCATTTTATTTATTATTTTTGGCTGTGCTGGGTATTCACTGCTGCACAGATTTCTCTAGCTGTGAAAAGTGCGGGTTACTGTCTAGTTGCAATACATGGGCTTCTCATAGTGGTGGGTCTCTTGTTGGGGAGCATGGGCTCTAGGTCACAGGGCTTCAGTAGTTGTGGGCTTCCTTCTCTAGAGCACAAGTGCCATAGTTGTGGCATACAGGCTTTGTTGCTCCGCAGCATGTGGAATTTTCCTGGCTCAAGAATTGAACTTGTGTCTACTGCATTGGCAGGAGGATTCTTTACCACTGAACCACCTGGGAAGACCATATCTCATTTTTAAAATGTTTCTTTATAAGAAGGACCTACTGTATGGCACAGGGAACTATACACAATATGTTATAATGACCTATGTGAGAAAATAATTTAAGAAAAATATATATGTGTATGTATATATATATATATATATATATATATATATATATAAAAACACACACATATGAATCACTGTATTGTACACCTGAGACTAGCACACCATTGTAAATCAACTATATGTCAATAAAAATATATGATTGAAAATATATAATACTTTAGCAATAAATGTATATATAGAAAGCAAAAGATCTTTCTGGTACATTATCTCAGGATTTATGAAGCATTTTCACATTCTATATAATTCAGCTCTTCATGTTCAAAATGTTTTGAAGCAGGAATTATAGATGCTAAAAGAAAAATAATAAAGATGTAAATAATAAGAAATTAGTTTTGGTCTTTCAGCAGAAGATTCTGAATGTATTCCTCAATAGTAGCTTCCAATTTACTGAATTATCTGCATTCAGAGAAAATAGTTACATTGTCCATTTTATATTTTAAGAAAATTATAATTCTTTCCCTTTAAAAAACTCACATTTGAATTTATATTTGCCTGTTTGGTTTCAAAATGCCATGTGTATGTTGTATTAGAAGTTTTGTCTCATCCATCATTTGAACAACTTTGTCAGATAATTTTATGAAGTTACTGACACTTGAAGAAAATCCACATTTTATTTATTGATTTTGGTGATTATGTTTCTCTGGACTACATTTATTTCTGTATTTTGGAATGTAGTTTTTCAGGCCCATTTTATTGAAAAGAACAGTCTTACTATTATTGTTGGTCCTTTTTTTTTTCTCTCCCTATGCAGCTTCTTCTCCTTATCTAGTATTTTTTGCCTCTGTGTGTGTGTGTGTGTGTGTGTGTATGATCAGGTATGTCCAGCTCTCTGCAATTCCATGGACTATAGCCCACCAGGCTCCTTTGTCCATGGTATTTTCCATGCAAGAATACTGGACTGGGTTACCATTTCCTTTTCCAGGAGATCTTTCTGGTCCAGGTATTGAACCTTCATCTCTTTGTTTGCTTCTATTTTAGTCTTATGGATCTTATGCAAAAATGGAACTTCCCAGGTTGTGCAGTAGTATAGAATCTGAATACCAGTGCAGAAGTTGCAAGAGACATATGCTTGATCCCTGGGTTGGGTGGTAAAGAGTCAGGTATTACACAGCAACTAAACAGACACACACATCTATACAAAGTAGGTCTTACTGTGGCATATATTTGGATTTCCCAGGTGGCTTGGTCAGTGGTAAAAATCTGTGATGCAGGAGACATGAGTTCGATCCCTAGGTCAGAAAGATGCCCAGTAGAAGGAAATGGCACCCCACTTCAGTATTTTTGCCTGGGAAATCCCATGGACAAAGGAGCCTGGCGGGCTACAGTCCATAGGGTCTCAAAAGAGTGAGATGCAAACAATAACAATGGCATATGTTATGGTTACAGCAACATTGAACATATGACTGATCAGTTGCAGATCCTCTTGGTAATATAACTTATTTCCTGTATAGGAGAATGTGCCTGTGTCCTTCTCTATTATTAGGTATGCAGTTTTTTGGGAACATGTAATCTCAACAAAGACTGGTAGCAGTGGGTTTTATTCAATGCTTGGTTGCTTTCTTTCTTCTTCCCCTTCTCCTTTCCTTCCTTCCTTTCTGAATGAGAGGGCAGGTGTTATAGCCCTTTGATTAAAATAATCTTATTCAAGAACTATTTTATGCCAACAACAGCCCTGCCTCACTCTCCAGCCACCCATTTACCTTGGAAAAGGTGAATGCACAGTTATTACTGTCAACTGCCAGAGAAAGAATTCAGCTGAAGTTTCAGTTACAGCTCTAGCTGGAAGTGCTGATTTTTAATTTTGTGTTGTCTATCGTCCAAAAAGGTTATATTTCCTGTTTTCTTGAGTTGAGCTAGAGTTTTAATTTTATGTTTTTATATTTTTTTTATTGCTATGTGTTTTGGGGGGAAAGGAATTATTGGAACATAAACTCACCATACCATCTTGGCCTGAAAATCAGCATGAAAATAACTGCTAATTCATAAAATTTTCGAGGGTAAATACCTTCTGATGAGAGAGAGACCTGAGTGAATGGAGCAATTATCTAATGGGAAAATATCAACTTTTTGGTGAAGGGAGAAGGAAAGATTTGTGGCCATTTCCTCAGTATGTGCTATAGTCCTATGCAAAGGGTATGTGCTTAGTCTTATGGATCTTAGAAATACTCCAGGTTGTGCAGTAGTATAGAATCTGAATACCAGTGCAGAAGTTGCAAGAGACATATGCTTGATCCCTGGGTTGGGTGGTAAAGAGTCAGGTATTACACAGCAACTAAACAGACACACACATCTATACAAAGTAGGTCTTACTGTGGCATATATTTGGATTTCCCAGGTGGCTTGGTCAGTGGTAAAAATCTGTGATGCAGGAGACATGAGTTCGATCCCTAGGTCAGAAAGATGCCCAGTAGAAGGAAATGGCACCCCACTTCAGTATTTTTGCCTGGGAAATCCCATGGACAAAGGAGCCTGGCGGGCTACAGTCCATAGGGTCTCAAAAGAGTGAGATGCAAACAATAACAATGGCATATGTTATGGTTACAGCAACATTGAACATATGACTGATCAGTTGCAGATCCTCTTGGTAATATAACTTATTTCCTGTATAGGAGAATGTGCCTGTGTCCTTCTCTATTATTAGGTATGCAGTTTTTTGGGAACATGTAATCTCAACAAAGACTGGTAGCAGTGGGTTTTATTCAATGCTTGGTTGCTTTCTTTCTTCTTCCCCTTCTCCTTTCCTTCCTTCCTTTCTGAATGAGAGGGCAGGTGTTATAGCCCTTTGATTAAAATAGTCTTATTCAAGAACTATTTTATGCCAACAACAGCCCTGCCTCACTCTCCAGCCACCCATTTACCTTGGAAAAGGTGAATGCACAGTTATTACTGTCCACTGCCAGAGAAAGAATTCAGCTGAAGTTTCAGTTACAGCTCTAGCTGGAAGTGCTGATTTTTAATTTTGTGCTGTCTATCGTCCAAAAAGGTTATATTTCCTGTTTTCTTGAGTTGAGCTAGAGTTTTAATTTTATGTTTTTACATTTTTTTTATTGCTATGTGTTTTGGGGGGAAAGGAATTATTGGAACATAAACTCACCATACCATCTTGGCCTGAAAATCAGCATGAAAATAACTGCTAATTCATAAAATTTTCGAGGGTAAATACCTTCTGATGAGAGAGAGACCTGAGTGAATGGAGCAATTATCTAATGGGAAAATATCAACTTTTTGGTGAAGGGAGAAGGAAAGATTTGTGGCCATTTCCTCAGTATGTGCTATAGTCCTATGCTTTTGATAAGATTATGGGTTGGAATATAGAATTATAGATTCCCAGGTAGCACAGTGGTAAAGAATCCATCTGCCAATACAGGAGACGCAATAGATACAGCTTCCATTCCTTAATCAGGAAGATGCCCTGGATAAGGAGATGGCAACCCTCTCCAGTATTCCTGCCTGGACAATCCCATGGACAGACAACCTTGGTAGGCTATAATAGTTCAGGAGATTACAGAGTCAGACACAACTGACCATGGCACACACACAGAGAGATAAGGTAAAAGGGATAGATTTTTTTTTGACCCTGCTAACAGCAGCTCTTAATACCAGTATTTATTGCCTTGTACATAATCTCATATTGGAGAAGTAAATAAATATTCTCTGGAAATAAAATGTTTGGAAGAAATACACCTTTTAGAATAGTATTGGATTGGTCAAAATGTTTGTTATGAGTTTTCCATAAAATCCAAATTAACTTTTTGGCCAACCCAATATTTGAGGTTGTGTGCTATGTTCTAAGTTGTTTCAGTTGTGTCCAACTCTTTGCAACCATATGGACTCCGCCAGGCTCCTCTGTCCATGCGGTTCTCCAGGCAAGAATACTGAACTGGGTTGCCATGCTCTTCTCCAGGGGATCGTCTGAACCCAGGGATTGAACCCATGTCTCTTATGCCCACCTGTACTGGCAAGCAGGTTCTTTACCACTAGCACCACCAACTTCAGAGGCTGAGGAAGAGCTAATTTACCAGATGGCACCATTTTATTCTCAAAGAGTGCAGTTGCCTCCAATGAATCACTTCTTTAACACTAGTTATTTCCAGTCATTCTTACTAGCAGTACCATTGAGACATCTCTACTTGAGAAATTTTATACAAAATGGAAAATATTAGGAAAAAAATACCTAGAATGTAACAGGAAAAATTTTTTAGCATATTTAAGCAATTGTATGAATTTATTACAGAATGCTGACATTATTCACTGCTTGGAGTCTTGGTGTACATAAAGACAGAAAGCCTCCAGTATTCATTTTCTAATGGCAAGTAATCCTTTCCTATTTATCCTCTATACTTTGAAATCAAAATATTAGGAAGTATTATTCTGTCTAATTTATAGCAACCGATAAGAACAGAAATTCTCATAGAGACAAAACCATTAATATGATCTAAATTGTAAAATCTTTGTTAGCAGAAATTATGGAGTTTCATTCATCTTTGAGTCTCACACTCAGCAGATGCCTGACACATAGGAAGTATGCACTAAATATTTGTGAGTGAATAGTAATAAGTTATAGTGGCAAACAATGTAAGATACACAAAGACTGAAGAATAGGAATGAGAGAAGCATAGGAATAGAGAAAGATTATAATTATGGGCAATGACAAAGCAAAATCACAGAAAATTTAAAAATATATATAAGTAGGAGATAGTAGAAAATAAGACTATGGGAAAGTTGAATAATATTGGTGTATGCTTTAGATTAAATGATACATCAGCATAGTATATTGCTTTCAGATTAATGGGGAAAAATGTATATACTTGCTTTCATACATATTTGTTAAAATCTTTTACAAAATAAATACCCCACCTTATTTTATGAAGTCCAGCATTAAGATAATTTTTAAAAAGTAAGTAAGAAAAAGTAAGTAAAACTGCTTATACAGTAGATATCTGGGAAAAAAAAACTGGAATAATTTTTTTTAAATGTGCTATTTAGTAAACTGACCAGAAACAACTACTAGCATGTTTTTTTTTTTCCCCCCAATGGAGATTCGTAGCTTTACCCTTTGAGAATTTGATTATTGGATAGACCCTATAATTAGGATATCTCATCAGGAATTTCTAATAATTTGTCACCTTTAGTAAGTGGATTTAACAAACAACACACAGCATGAAAGTGAGGGTGAGTTCTTCTAGTAGCTAGTATTGACTTTAATAACATTCTTGAGAACTGATTGTAATAAACATAGAAGAAGATAATCTAGGTTAACACAACTGTCATTTTATTTATACAGTCAATATTATGTGATTGATTTCTAAGTTTCTAAGAACTTGACCTCGTTGGTGACCAGTTATTTAAAAATGGACAACATAAAACCCAGTGCTAAATGTATCTTTAGATCATATGTTATGACTTGTCTTACCCTTATATATTTTATGCATTTCTTTATCCATCATACTGTTATAGATAATCCCTGACTCACGCACATGTGAATGCTGCGAACTTTTCAGTAGAAAGTGAACCAACTCCCTAGTGGATTCATTAGCTTGAAAACCCAACCCTGGTTGGCCCAGAAAAATAATATGTTGTTGATTTTTCTTGCTATAGGTTATTTTGGTTTAATTATGAAGTTGTTTCCACTATAATGACATGCTTTGAAATCACTGCACCAAGAACTTTTCTATAATGAAAGGAAAATTAATTAACTACAAAAAGCTATAAAAGTTTGAATTATTTAAAGAAAATTAGAATATTATCTGTAGGTAGGATGATGAGAAATGGTTTTAATGATCATGTATAATTTTTAAGAAACTGTTTGGTGCTAAAGGCTAATTACTTATAAGCCATCCAGAATTTAAATTAGGGCCGCTTCCACACATCATAAAACAGTGACATTTTGAGAATTATTCACCAAATGATTATTTCTGATATTTTTAAGAGAACATGGACTATATTTTGATGACTTCTTTTCTCAGTGTAGTAACCTTAACTATATAGATATAAACTTTTATGGGGTCCTGTCTTGAAGTTACCTGGTTTATCTTCCATATGTATTTATATCATATATAATTATCGGATTATATTAATGGTATTTTCATTATGATGGCTCCACATTCTTAAAATCTAAAACTTTTAGTCTTTAATTTTACATTTTATTATTTGGCATCAGTAAAAGAAAAATGACTTTTTTGGAAGAAATTTATTATAAATATTTCTTCTTGTTATCCTACTTACCTGTTTCAGCTATATCAAAGGACAAGCAAGAATGATCATTTTTAGAGTTTTGACAACCATAAAAGATATTATAAGAAACTGGATCATTTTTCAGTAACTGAACTAGAACTATAGCAGACATTTAATATATCCAATAAAAGTGCAGATAAAATGAAAGCACTATCATGGTAATATATAACTAGAAACTAACATTTCAATAACTTCTTCAAGTACTGAACATAACATCAATTGCAGAAAAATGGTCTTAACAGCTCATCAGGCAGCTAGAAAAGGAAAATTCCCCAAATAATTTTGTACATCATTCTTAGGTATTAGGCCATTAATAAAGTGGTAAGCATTTCTCCTGGTAGAAAATATTTAGAGACAGATTTATAAAAATAGGGTTATTTAGATTCCACTGACTCTGTAACACCTTTTTGTATCTTTTTGAGAGCATTCTATACAGCATACTGTTTGAAAGGATGGCTATCACTACAAGTTTTATGAATATGAGTATATAACTAAATGTAAGTAATATTTTATGCAATAGCATTTTAGAGATTTATTTCCTTTTTTGAAAATAATACAGATGGTGAGAGTTTATCAAAAATTAAGGCAAAATTTGTATTATGATAGAATATATTCTTAAAGACCATTATATTTCAATTTTATTTACCTAAAATTTAGTCACCATTGTAATATAGTTATTGTTTATTACTGCAGCCATTTACACTTTAAGTAAATATGTAAAATTTAGATTAATAAGATTTTAAGTCATAACTTATCCAAAGTTTTGGAAACATTCTGAATCATTAAGTCCTTCTCTCTCACACACATGCACAACACACTCACACACAGGCACACAAGTCAACCTTCTCGACTTTACAGGAATTGCCAAGACAGTAATTTAAAACAGGTAGTTACCCCCTCATTTATACTGAGAACATACAAAACTAATGGTACAAAATGAAGAAATTTTTAATAGTTGTATCATACAAAAAATATGCTTTTCCCACTTAAATAAAAAATAGAAGTAGAGCTCACACAAGAGGAATTTAAAAATTGTGGAGGGAAAGAGATGGATGACAAAGTTTATATGAATTTGATAAAAAAATAGAAGTAGAGCTCAAAAACAAAAAAGAGGAAAATTAAAAATTGGTGAGGATGGGAAAAGAATGATCATTTTTAGAGTTTTGACAACCATAAAAGATATTATAAGAAACTGGATCATTTTTCAGTAACTGAACTAGAACTATAGCAGACATTTAATATATCCAATAAAAGTGCAGATAAAATGAAAGCACTATCATGGTAATATATAACTAGAAACTAACATTTCAATAACTTCTTCAAGTACTGAACATAACATCAATTGCAGAAAAATGGTCTTAACAGCTCATCAGGCAGCTAGAAAAGGAAAATTCCCCAAATAATTTTGTACATCATTCTTAGGTATTAGGCCATTAATAAAGTGGTAAGCATTTCTCCTGGTAGAAAATATTTAGAGACAGATTTATAAAAATAGGGTTATTTAGATTCCACTGACTCTGTAACACCTTTTTGTATCTTTTTGAGAGCATTCTATACAGCATACTGTTTGAAAGGATGGCTATCACTACAAGTTTTATGAATATGAGTATATAACTAAATGTAAGTAATATTTTATGCAATAGCATTTTAGAGATTTATTTCCTTTTTTGAAAATAATACAGATGGTGAGAGTTTATCAAAAATTAAGGCAAAATTTGTATTATGATAGAATATATTCTTAAAGACCATTATATTTCAATTTTATTTACCTAAAATTTAGTCACCATTGTAATATAGTTATTGTTTATTACTGCAGCCATTTACACTTTAAGTAAATATGTAAAATTTAGATTAATAAGATTTTAAGTCATAACTTATCCAAAGTTTTGGAAACATTCTGAATCATTAAGTCCTTCTCTCTCACACACATGCACAACACACTCACACACAGGCACACAAGTCAACCTTCTCGACTTTACAGGAATTGCCAAGACAGTAATTTAAAACAGGTAGTTACCCCCTCATTTATACTGAGAACATACAAAACTAATGGTACAAAATGAAGAAATTTTTAATAGTTGTATCATACAAAAAATATGCTTTTTTCCCACTTAAATAAAAAAAAATAGAAGTAGAGCTCACACAAGAGGAATTTAAAAATTGTGGAGGGAAAGAGATGGATGACAAAGTTTATATGAATTTGTATAAATTCACTTAAATAATTTGTTTTCTTTAATGTATAACAGATGTATCATAAAGAGATTTATATAAAGACAAAATCATTGACATTTTAAATGTTTTAAATATTTAATTACCCTGATTCTGGGAAAAATTGAGGGTAGGAGGAGAAGTGGGTGACAGAGGATGAGATGGTTGAATGGCATCACTGACTCAAAGGACATGAATTTGAAAACTCTGGGAGATGGTGAAGGACAGGGAAGCCTGGTGTGCTCTAGTCCATGGCATTGCAAAGAGTTGGATACAATTTAGCGATTGAACAACATTTTTTATGCTCCATTCCCATTTAGGTCACAACAGATCACTGAGTAGATTTTTCTGTGCTAAATAATAGTAGGCTTTCATTAGTTATATATATTATACATAGTGGTATATATATGTCAATCCCAATTTCCCAATTTGGCCCACCCTCCTGCCCCCCTTGGTAACTGTAAATTTGTTCTCTATATCTCTGACTGCTTCTGCCTTGCCAATAAGTTCATCTGTACATTTTTTTCTATATTCCACATTTAAGCAATATTATATTTATTTTTTTCTGACTTACTTCTTTTTGTGTGATAGTCTCTAGGCCCATCCGTATCTCTGCAAATGGCACTATTTCATTCCTTCTTATAGCTGAAACTACCCTCTCCAGTATTATTGCCTGGAGAATTCTAGCAACAGAGTAGCCTGGCAGGGGTCCATGGGGTTACAAAGAGTCAGACACAACTGAGCACTTTACAGTTTTATAGCAGAGTAGTATTCCATTGTATGTATGCATGTATATAGATATATATATTTAGATAGATAGATATATGTATATATAGATATATATTTTAAATCACAAATTTTTATTTTGCTTTTTGATTTTACAGAGTTTTGTTGTTTACAGATATGTATAATTCCATCTTAGTCACATGTATATCCCATCGCCCCCCCCAAACCCACCCCTCTAGGCCATCACAGAACCCCCATGTAGGATCCCTTAGTCCCACAGTGCATTGGCAATAGTTTATCTCTTTTACATAAGATAGAATAGGGGAGGGGTGGGATGGGGGGATATATATATATATATATATATATATATATGTATGACTAATCTGGGATCATACATATCTTTAAACAACAAAACTCTGTAAAAGTAAAAAACAAAATAAAAATTACAAAAAAAAAAAAGTATAGGGTTCCACACACACACACACACACACACACACACACACTACATCTTTACTCATGCTTCTGTTAAAGGACATTTTGTTTGCTTCCATCTCTTGGCAATTGTAAATAGTGCTGCAATGAATATTGAGGTGAATGTATCCTTTTGAATTATGGGTTTCTTTGGATATATGCCTAAGAGTAGGATTGCTGGGTTATATGGTAGCTCTATTTTTATTTTGTTAACGAACCTTTATATAGTTCTCCATAGTGACTGTTACAATTTGTATTCCCATCAAAAGTGTAGGAGGTTCCCTTGATTTCACACCGTCTTCAGCATTTGTTGTTTGTAACTTTTTCATTGATGTTCGCTCTATAGCTCATTGTAGATTTGATATATGTTTTCCTAATAATTAGTGATATGAGCATCTTTCAGTGTGCTTTTTGACCATATATATGTCTTCAAAGAAATGTCTATTTCTCCCTCCCATTTTTTTTTTTTTCATATTGAACTACTTAAGCTATTTGAATATTTTAGAGATTAATCCCTTGTTGCTTCATTTGCAGTCATTTTCTCCCATTCTGAGGCCTTTTATTCTGTTTATGGCTTCCGTTGTTGTGCAAAAAGCCTTTAGGTTTAACTAGAGGCCATTTGATTATTCTGTTTTAATTTTCATTACTCTAAGGTTTGTATCACAAAAGATCTTGCTGAGATTTATGTCAAAGGGTGTCCTGCCTGTGTTTTTCTCTATGAGTTTTATAATGTCCAGCCTTAACATTTATGTCTCTAATTCATTTTGAGTTTATTCTGTATATGATGTTAGTCTATGTTCTGTTTTCATTCTTTCACTGTCCGGTTTTCCCAGTATGACTTAATGAAGAGATTGTCTTTTCTACATTGCATATTCTTGCCTTTTTTGTCATAGATTAGGAAAAATATGAGTGTGTGGGATTACCTCTGGGCTTTTAAATCTGTTCCATTGATCTATATTTCTGTTTTTGTGCGATTATCATACAGTCTTGATTACTGTATGCTTGTACCATAGTCTGAAGTCAGGGAGCCTAATTTCTCCAGCTCTGCATGTTTTCGTCAAGATAACTTTGTCTATTCAGGGTCTATCATTTCCATACAGATTGTCATTTTTTGTTGTTGTTTTAATTCTTTGAAAAATTCCATTAGTGATTTTATAGAGATGGTATTGAATCTGTAGATTTTCTTGGGGATCGTAGTGCTGCAATGAATATTGAGGTGAATGTATCCTTTTGAATTATGGGTTTCTTTGGATATATGCCTAAGAGTAGGATTGCTGGGTTATATGGTAGCTCTATTTTTATTTTGTTAACGAACCTTTATATAGTTCTCCATAGTGACTGTTACAATTTGTATTCCCATCAAAAGTGTAGGAGGTTCCCTTGATTTCACACCGTCTTCAGCATTTGTTGTTTGTAACTTTTTCATTGATGTTCGCTCTATAGCTCATTGTAGATTTGATATATGTTTTCCTAATAATTAGTGATATGAGCATCTTTCAGTGTGCTTTTTGATCATATATATGTCTTCAAAGAAATGTCTATTTCTCCCTCCCATTTTTTTTTTTCATATTGAACTACTTGAGCTATTTGAATATTTTAGAGATTAATCCCTTGTTGCTTCATTTGCAGTCATTTTCTCCCATTCTGAGGCCTTTTATTCTGTTTATGGCTTCCGTTGTTGTGCAAAAAGCCTTTAGGTTTAACTAGAGGCCATTTGATTATTCTGTTTTAATTTTCATTACTCTAAGGTTTGTATCACAAAAGATCTTGCTGAGATTTATGTCAAAGGGTGTCCTGCCTGTGTTTTTCTCTATGAGTTTTATAATGTCCAGCCTTAACATTTATGTCTCTAATTCATTTTGAGTTTATTCTGTATATGATGTTAGTCTATGTTCTGTTTTCATTCTTTCACTGTCCGGTTTTCCCAGTATGACTTAATGAAGAGATTGTCTTTTCTACATTGCATATTCTTGCCTTTTTTGTCATAGATTAGGAAAAATATGAGTGTGTGGGATTACCTCTGGGCTTTTAAATCTGTTCCATTGATCTATATTTCTGTTTTTGTGCGATTATCATACAGTCTTGATTACTGTATGCTTGTACCATAGTCTGAAGTCAGGGAGCCTAATTTCTCCAGCTCTGCATGTTTTCGTCAAGATAACTTTGTCTATTCAGGGTCTATCATTTCCATACAGATTGTCATTTTTTGTTGTTGTTTTAATTCTTTGAAAAATTCCATTAGTGATTTTATAGAGATGGTATTGAATCTGTAGATTTTCATGGGTATCGTAGTCATTTTCACAATATTGCTTCTTCAAATCCAAGAATATGGTACACCAGAAAAAGATTTATTTATTCTTGATAAAAATTCTCATCATTGAACTCCTCCAAAAAAGAGAAAATTCATGCAGATTTATTATCAAATTGTACTCCAAATTCTCATCGCCTTATTAAATTTTTATTCATTCTGATCCACTCATTGGAGATTTTTCAGAAAGTATGTGAGGATTAATAAATTACTTCATTTGAATAATGACTAAAAATTTCATTTGCATGATTTTCATTTTCAACAAACAAATGAGCAGAAAACATGGGAATCTACGAGTAATTATTTGAAAGCATATTATTTACTATTTGATGATATAATACCTAAAATAGTAACTTGAAATTAATTAATTGCATTGATACTCTAAAATGAGTATCTAATGAATTTGAATCTTTTTATAGTATGTTAAAAATATGCTATGCTTTGGGCTTCCCCTGGTGGTCCAGTGGGTAAAAGACACCACCTTGCAGTGCAAGGGGCGCCGGTTCCATCCCTGGCCTGGGAAGATCCCACGTGCCGCGGAGCGGTTGGACCAATGTGTCCAATTACCGAGCCGGAGCTCTGGCGCGCGTGCTCCCAGAGCCGGTGCTCTGCGACGACAGTGGCCACCGCTATAGGAGGCCCACACGGGCCAAAGAACAAAGATGGATGAAAATAGAGAAATGAAAGACCAATAGAAGTGGCCTGCCTACCCCCCTCCCTCCCTCCCCACCCCACCCTCCAAAGGATAAATAAATAAAATTTTAAAAAAAATGCTATGCTTTTTTTCTGTTTTAATTAGGGTAGAATTGCTTTACAATATTGTGCATGTGTACAGTAAAATGTGTTAGTTATATATCTTTGGACAGATGTGAGGCAATACCTCCTTGTGGTTTTGATTTACATTTTCCTAAGAGCTAATGGTGTTGAGCATCTTTTTATGTGCTTGCTTACCATTTGTATGTCTTCTTTTGGAGAAATGTCTTGTTTAGATCTTCTGTCTTTTTTTGATTGTTTGTATTTTTATATTGAGTTCTGTGAACTGTTGTATATTTTGGACAGTAACCCCTTACTGGTCACATCATTTGCAAATATTTTTCCCTTCCATAAATTGTCTTTCAATTTTGTTGATGGTTTCTTTCACTGTTCAAAAACTTTTAAGTTTAATTAGGTCTCATTTGTTTATTTTTTAATTATTTTATTGCTTCTGCCTTGGGAAACTGATCTAAGAAAATATTGCTACTATTTATGTCTGAGAATGTTCTACATATATTCTCTTCCATGATTTTTATAATGTCAAGCCTTATATTTAGGTCTTTAAACCATTTCAGTTTATTTTTGTATATGGTGTGAGGGTCAGTTCCAATTTCACTTGTATATGTATAATTGTTTAGCTTTCCCAACACCACTTGCTGAAGAAAGTGTCTTTTTCTTGCTTTATATATTTTCCCCATTTGTTGAAGATTAATTTACCGTAGACTCTCTGTTCCATTGCTCTATAGATCTCTTTTTGTGCCAGTATAGATAATTATGTCTTTTTTTGATTACTGTAGCTTTGTAATATTGCCAAAGTTGTGTGAGAGTTATGCTTTCAGATTTGTTCTTTTTCCTCAAGATTGCTTTGGCAATTCTGGGTCTATTTGTGTTCTCTGTTAATTTTAGGATTATTTGTTCTAGTTTGGGAAATATGGTCTTTTTAGTTTCATAAATTCTTCTAATTCAAGAAAATGTGACATCTTTTCATTTCTTCAATTATCTTCAGTTTCAAGAACAAAGATGGATGAAAATAGAGAAATGAAAGACCAATAGAAGTGGCCTGCCTACCCCTCCTCCCTCCCCACCCCACCCTCCAAAGGATAAATAAATAAAATTTTTTAAAAAATGCTATGCTTTTTTTCTGTTTTAATTAGGGTAGAATTGCTTTACAATATTGTGCATGTGTACAGTAAAATGTGTTAGTTATATATCTTTGGACAGATGTGAGGCAATACCTCCTTGTGGTTTTGATTTACATTTTCCTAAGAGCTAATGGTGTTGAGCATCTTTTTATGTGCTTGCTTACCATTTGTATGTCTTCTTTTGGAGAAATGTCTTGTTTAGATCTTCTGTCTTTTTTTGATTGTTTGTATTTTTATATTGAGTTCTGTGAACTGTTGTATATTTTGGACAGTAACCCCTTACTGGTCACATCATTTGCAAATATTTTTCCCTTCCATAAATTGTCTTTCAATTTTGTTGATGGTTTCTTTCACTGTTCAAAAACTTTTAAGTTTAATTAGGTCTCATTTGTTTATTTTTTAATTATTTTATTGCTTCTGCCTTGGGAAACTGATCTAAGAAAATATTGCTACTATTTATGTCTGAGAATGTTCTACATATATTCTCTTCCATGATTTTTATAATGTCAAGCCTTATATTTAGGTCTTTAAACCATTTCAGTTTATTTTTGTATATGGTGTGAGGGTCAGTTCCAATTTCACTTGTATATGTATAATTGTTTAGCTTTCCCAACACCACTTGCTGAAGAAAGTGTCTTTTTCTTGCTTTATATATTTTCCCCATTTGTTGAAGATTAATTTACCGTAGACTCTCTGTTCCATTGCTCTATAGATCTCTTTTTGTGCCAGTATAGATAATTATGTCTTTTTTTGATTACTGTAGCTTTGTAATATTGCCAAAGTTGTGTGAGAGTTATGCTTTCAGATTTGTTCTTTTTCCTCAAGATTGCTTTGGCAATTCTGGGTCTATTTGTGTTCTCTGTTAATTTTAGGATTATTTGTTCTAGTTTGGGAAATATGGTCTTTTTAGTTTCATAAATTCTTCTAATTCAAGAAAATGTGACATCTTTTCATTTCTTCAATTATCTTCAGTTTCCTCTGTCAATATTTTATCATGTTCAGTGTATAGGTTTTAAATTCCTTGGTTAACTTTATTCCTGCACATTTTTTGATCCAGTTTTTTAAATGGGACATTTTTAACTTTCTAGTTCTGATATTTTATTATAAACAATGTAACATATTTATTTATATTAGTCTTATATTTTGCTGCCTTGCTGAATTTATTCAATAGTTCTTAGAGTTTTGGTGAGGAGATTTTGGAATTCTCTATATAGAGTATAGTGTCATCTTCAACAAAAGTGACAGCAAATATACCACTCTTTTCCTTTGGAAAAATTTTATTTTCTAATTGCAGTAGCTAGGTAGAACTTCCAATACTATCTTGAATAGAAGTGGAATAGTTTAAGAAACATAGGTGTAAGTTCTCTTCTTTTTTATGATTTGCAGAATTCCCCAGTGAAACCATCTGGTCATGGACCTTTGTTTGCAGGTTTTAAAAATTATTATTACAGATTCTGTTTCTAATGATTGGTCTTTTCAAATTGTCTATTTGTTATTGACAATTTTGGCTGACTGTATGTTTCTACAAACTTGTAAATTTGTTCTAGGTTTTCAGTTTATTGTCATATAATTGTTTATTGTATTCACTAATGATTTTTTTGGTATTTGTGTGATATCAATTGTTGCTTCCTCTTTCAGTTTTTGTTTATTTGAATTCTCTTGCTTTTCTTCTTGGAGAGCCTGGCAAGAGACTTGTCTATCTTGTCAAAAAAAAAAAAAAAAAGATAAAAAAGAAAAAGAACTCTGTTTTAAAGATCTCTTGTATTGTTTTTTTAAATTTCTATTTTATTTCATATCTGGTTATCTTTTCCCTTCTACTGATCTGGGTTTTGTTTGTTCTTTTTCTAATTCCTTTGGGTGATAAGTTCCATCGTTTTGTTTTGTTTTGAGATTTTTCTTTTGGGGGGTGGATGGCCTGTATTATTATGACTTCTTTCTCAGAACTGCTTTTACTGCATAACATAGATTTTCTAAGGTGGTGTTTTCACTTTCATTTGTCTTAAGGAATTTTATTAATTCTCTTTGGTTTGATTATTGATCCATTGGAATTTCAGAAATTTTTTATTCTCCATGTGTTCATTGATGTTTAGTTTCCTTTGTATGGTTTATTTCTAATTTCATGCTGTTGTGATTAAAAAATATCCTTGAAATAATTTCTGTCTTTTTTAATGCATTGAGGATTCTTTTGTAATCTAGTTTGTAGATTATCTATCCTAGAGAAGGTCCCATGCATGTTTGAAAAGAACATGTGTTCTAAAGGGATATTTAGGAGGCAGTGTCCTGTAGATAGCAATCATGTCCATCTGGTTCTATTGTATCTTTTAGAATCTGTTGTCTTGTTGATTTCCTTGATGGAAGATCTGTCCATTGATGTCAGTGATGTGTTTAAGTTCCTACTATTATTATATTTCTGTCAAATTCTCTTTATATATCTGTTACTATTTCTAATATATATTTGTCATTGTTGTTCAGTCAGTAAGTTATGTTCAACTTTTTGTGACCCCAATGGACTGCAACACTCCAGGCTTCCCTGTCCTTCTCTATCTCCCCAAGTATGCTCAAACTCATGTCCATTGAGTTGATAATGCCATCCAACCATCAAATCCTCTATCGTCCCCTTCTCCTTCTGTAGAGGAGGAACTAAAAAGCTCTAATAGCTTTCAATAGTGTTTTATTTAAATTTTGCAAAGAATAATTTCTTTCAATCTACAAACTTGTAAATTTGTTCTAGGTTTTCAGTTTATTGTCATATAATTGTTTATTGTATTCACTAATGTTTTTTTTGGTATTTGTGTGATATCAATTGTTGCTTCCTCTTTCAGTTTTTGTTTATTTGAATTCTCTTGCTTTTCTTCTTGGAGAGCCTGGCAAGAGACTTGTCTATCTTGTCAAAAAAAAAAAAAAAAAGATAAAAAAGAAAAAGAACTCTGTTTTAAAGATCTCTTGTATTGTTTTTTTAAATTTCTATTTTATTTCATATCTGGTTATCTTTTCCCTTCTACTGATCTGGGTTTTGTTTGTTCTTTTTCTAATTCCTTTGGGTGATAAGTTCCATCGTTTTGTTTTGTTTTGAGATTTTTCTTTTGGGGGGTGGATGGCCTGTATTATTATGACTTCTTTCTCAGAACTGCTTTTACTGCATAACATAGATTTTCTAAGGTGGTGTTTTCACTTTCATTTGTCTTAAGGAATTTTATTAATTCTCTTTGGTTTGATTATTGATCAATTGGAATTTCAGAAATTTTTTATTCTCCATGTGTTCATTGATGTTTAGTTTCCTTTGTATGGTTTATTTCTAATTTCATGCTGTTGTGATTAAAAAATATCCTTGAAATAATTTCTGTCTTTTTTAATGCATTGAGGATTCTTTTGTAATCTAGTTTGTAGATTATCTATCCTAGAGAAGGTCCCATGCATGTTTGAAAAGAACATGTGTTCTAAAGGGATATTTAGGAGGCAGTGTCCTGTAGATAGCAATCATGTCCATCTGGTTCTATTGTATCTTTTAGAATCTGTTGTCTTGTTGATTTCCTTGATGGAAGATCTGTCCATTGATGTCAGTGATGTGTTTAAGTTCCTACTATTATTATATTTCTGTCAAATTCTCTTTATATATCTGTTACTATTTGTAATATATATTTGTCATTGTTGTTCAGTCAGTAAGTTATGTTCAACTTTTTGTGACCCCAATGGACTGCAACACTCCAGGCTTCCCTGTCCTTCTCTATCTCCCCAAGTATGCTCAAACTCATGTCCATTGAGTTGATAATGCCATCCAACCATCAAATCCTCTATCGTCCCCTTCTCCTTCTGTAGAGGAGGAACTAAAAAGCTCTAATAGCTTTCAATAGTGTTTTATTTAAATTTTGCAAAGAATAATTTCTTTCAATCTAAAATAGCCCTCAGTAGACTATAGCTATAAATCCAAAACTTGGATGGCCATCAGAAAAACTAACAAAATATAAATTTATGAATTCCAACATAAACCTAATGAATTATTACCTCTATGAAATTACTATCTGGAATATCTGCACTTTAAAAATGTCCCTAAATAATTCTAATAATATCCAAGTTTGGAATCCATTAGTCAAAATGATACTGAAATTTGTTTCTCTCCCTTTTCCAGCTTTTAAGAATTATCCCTATTGCTTAAACCCATGTCCCAAGTTTTTTTTATCTTCAAAGTCAGTTTCATTGGGTGAAGTTCACAGGCTGCTATCTCTTTGGTTCTATTTATAGTCATCTTTAAATATGAAAGTGATTTATTTTCCATTTTGAATGTTCTCATAAATAGAGCATAGAATTAACCTTTTAGAATGTATTACTAAAATCATGTTGTTAAGTTCAGCATAAATGAAACCATAAATTAAATATTTCTTTTCTATCTGGTTCAAAACATTTTTTGATACTTATTGACTACTATGTAATAAAAACAAAAAACTTTTGACAATTTTACTGTTTGAAAAACAACACTGTACATACTTAATTATAGATAAAAAAGAGAATATAACCAATACACACAGACATGCACACACACACACACACACACACACACACACACACACACACACTCATGTATATTGCCTAACTCCAGGTATTATACCTGTGTATGTTAGTTGCTTAGTTGTGTCTGGCTATTTGCGACCTTGTGGACTGTAGCTGGCCAGGCTCCTCTGTTCATGGAATTCTCCAGGCAAGAATACTAGAGTTGGTTGCCATTTCTTTCTCTAACCCTTCCTATCAGGAAGTAAAAATATCTGGATACTTGACCTAGGAACTCCAAGGGGCAGGGCTGCTCCTTGTTTTCTTCCATGTTGGCTGAAATCTCTACATAACCATCATCTTGCTGTAGAGCTGTTGTAACTGATTCCTTAGCCCTCCTAAGGATCTTCTTGATGATGAAACACTTTTTGTACCAGCACCACAGTACAAAAATCTGACATGTTATCCCTTCCAAGGTAGTCTCCCAACCAGTTGTTACTGCCCAAAAGTTGTCACAAAGAAACAGCATGGAAGACATCGCCAATGGTACTGATTATGAACTGGTGTTGGTCTGGTTTTAGGACTAATGCTGCTCAGGTTCTTGATATCTCATCCCAGAAGGAATGCAGTGGGAAACGGTGATATATAGGAAGTGGATTTATTCAGACTGGCCTGGAAAATTCCTTTAATAAAGGAGGTTGGTGGGCTATGATCCATGGGGTCCCAAAGAGTCAGACACAACTGAGTAACTAACACAGTATGTCTAGGTAGATAGTCTTATCAATAAAGAGCAATCACTTCAAGTGTATTTATTAAAGAATAGAAAATAATAGTTTAAAAGTTTCAACTGAGTAACTAACAAACAGTATGTCTAGGTAGATAGTCTTATCAAAGACAATATGAAAGTGATATTTCCATTTTGAATGTTCTCATAAATAGAGCATAGAATTAACCTTTTAGAATGTATTACTAAAATCATGTTGTTAAGTTCAGCATAAATGAAACCATAAATTAAATATTTCTTTTCTATCTGGTTCAAAACATTTTTTGATACTTATTGACTACTATGTAATAAAAACAAAAAACTTTTGACAATTTTACTGTTTGAAAAACAACACTGTACATACTTAATTATAGATAAAAAAGAGAATATAACCAATACACACAGACATGCACACACACACACACACACACACACACACACACACACACACACACACTCATGTATATTGCCTAACTCCAGGTATTATACCTGTGTATGTTAGTTGCTTAGTTGTGTCTGGCTATTTGCGACCTTGTGGACTGTAGCTGGCCAGGCTCCTCTGTTCATGGAATTCTCCAGGCAAGAATACTAGAGTTGGTTGCCATTTCTTTCTCTAACCCTTCCTATCAGGAAGTAAAAATATCTGGATACTTGACCTAGGAACTCCAAGGGGCAGGGCTGCTCCTTGTTTTCTTCCATGTTGGCTGAAATCTCTACATAACCATCATCTTGCTGTAGAGCTGTTGTAACTGATTCCTTAGCCCTCCTAAGGATCTTCTTGATGATGAAACACTTTTTGTACCAGCACCACAGTACAAAAATCTGACATGTTATCCCTTCCAAGGTAGTCTCCCAACCAGTTGTTACTGCCCAAAAGTTGTCACAAAGAAACAGCATGGAAGACATCCCCAATGGTACTGATTATGAACTGGTGTTGGTCTGGTTTTAGGACTAATGCTGCTCAGGTTCTTGATATCTCATCCCAGAAGGAATGCAGTGGGAAACGGTGATATATAGGAAGTGGATTTATTCAGACTGGCCTGGAAAATTCCTTTAATAAAGGAGGTTGGTGGGCTATGATCCATGGGGTCCCAAAGAGTCAGACACAACTGAGTAACTAACACAGTATGTCTAGGTAGATAGTCTTATCAATAAAGAGCAATCACTTCAAGTGTATTTATTAAAGAATAGAAAAATAATAGTTTAAAAGTTTCAATATCTAGTTCTTAGAAGTGACCATTTAGCTACACTTGAATATAGATTTGTTAGCCAGTGAGCTAATGAAACAAATGATTCTAAACTTGATGGCAAAAAGTATCAAAAGACTAGAAAATTGTCATTTAGTTCAATCAAAAGCACTTTATATTGGTGAGAATTACAGTAGTTGTGACTAGATAAATCAAATAGGCACCACTAAAGTAACAGAAACTAAAGTAAATTAATTAAAATTACTGGTGGAAAATTTTACTTCCTGTGACAGAATCTGCATGAAATATTTAACTGCAGTTTTATTTCAGTAAGATTACTTTAGGCAGATAATTATCTTGCAGGATTCTTCATGAGGTTAAATGAAGTAATGCATATAAATGCACTGGTAGATTCTTTCTTTGAAAAATATTAAGTATGCCTTCTTCTTAATAAATTACATAATTGTTGTATTTGAATAATACCTAGTAATTTTTAAAGCAATTTAAAATGCTCTTTTGAACCTCATAATTTTATGAGATTTTATTTTCCTAACACCCAGAGCAATCAATGGTACACCTAGTCAAAACTCAAATATGCTAAGTACAAATCTTACAACCCATTTCTTCAACTGTCTTTTGTTTCCACCATTTGATGGTCATTTAGGAATGCCCTCTCTTGTTAAGTGTATTAGAAACATCTAGTCAGTGAAAAATACTGACCTATGTCTTCAGGTACAACATTGAATTCTTTTCCTTAAAATCATAAATGTCATGATAAAGAGGAAATTATTGTTTTAGACATTTAAAAACAAATACAACAAATGGTCACTATGGCAACTTATTGATTTGGTGCTTTCCTTCCTTACTTGCTTTATTTATTTTTCCCTTCACTTTCACTATATTGGAATAAGACTTTCCAAATAAATAGTCAGTGCTTAACTCATGCCTTAAGTTCTGTTTGCTAGGGAACCTTGACCAAGAGAAAACAGCAAAATAGAGTTAATATATTTTAGAATACCCATTTAGTATCAGCTACTTTATTAAATTACAGAGTAATAAGACAAAAATGCTAAATTAATATAGTCATTGACATTTAAAGAGAGATCACTAATATAAAGTCTCTGATTACTTTTGTAGCCACTCAAATACTGTTTTGTTTGTTTTTTCCAGCCATAGACTTCTGACAAAGTCCTCATTGTGACCAAGGGAACCTTGCAACGAGGCTCTGAGAGGTCCAAGGAGAGAAAAGAGTTGACTGTACCCAGTAAGGTAAATTATAAGCAGTATAAAAATTTGCTTATATTACTCTGATGCTTTGTGAATCTTTTTCACTGGATCTAGAAAAGTCAATAGGAAATTGTCTACCTCACACATGGTATCTCAGTACCACTAAGCACTCACTAGTGACCTATAGTTTCTCAGTGCCATCATCCTTTTTTAAAAACAACAATAACAAAAATACATTTCCTGTATAATTTGAGGATGATATTGAAGACTCCCTGACTTGATAAACTTTCCAGAAAAGCAAAAAGTGCTCAGTTTGCATACAGCCAAAATAGCAGCCTAAAAGCTTGGCCCTATTTCTTAAAAAAAAATAATAGTATCCTGTAAATGAGGGCTTATCTGGTGACTCAGATGGTAAAAAACCCTCCTGTGATAAGTGAAGCATTGTATAATGTACCAAGTTTCTGGTGTACTAAGGCACTTTTTGGAAAATCAGATGCATTTTTATTTCAGTACTGACACTGTTTTCCACACTATAGATAAACATGTTAATGAGTGAAAATAGTATCACTAGGGATACGAAACTAAAATCAGGAACAATACTAGAGTCACTGGTGGTTTTCACGACCAATCCTAGAAATATGGTGTCATCTGAGAGTAAATTTAGTCAGTTTGCTTTGTAAATGTAATGACATTCTTTATGAAAGAATGTGGATGATTTACAGATGAGCTGTAAATCATGCTCTAGTATGAACTATTTTATTTTCCAAAAGAAGACTCTTAAGGATTAGAAGGGATAGAATATTATGTGTAACCAGTATAGCTCTATAGGAAGTATATGTAGAAGACTTTACATTTAATTCTCATAGTTTTATCCTTATGCAGATGAAATCTTGCTATCTCTTTTACTATTTAGGAAGTTTAGAGCAATATCATGTATGTTGATGGTGTCATAGTAACTATGTCCAGGTCTTTGACACGACTCTGAATATTTTTCGTACCTTTTTATTTATTTATTTATTTATTTTTAAACTTTTATTTATTTATTTTTGGCTGTGCTGGGTCTTTGTTGATGTGTGGGTTTAGCTGCTCTGCGGTATGTGGGATCTTCCAGGATCAGGGATCGAACCTGTGTCTCCTGCATTGGCAGACGGGTTCTTATCCACTGAGCCACAAGGGAAGCCCCTTTTTATTTTTTTTTTTTATTATTTTTTTAAACCTTTATTTTACTTTTAACTTTTACAGAGTTTTGTTGTTCACAGACATGCATGTTCTCAGATTAGTCACATGTATATCCCCCCCTTCCCTCCCCTCCCGACCATCACACAGCACCCCTGAAGGATCCCCTTTTCTCACAGAGCAATGACTAGAGCTATTTTCTTCACTTATGATAGCACAGGCCTTCATGCTACTTCCTTTACGCCTCTCACCCACTGTTCCTTCCCCACCTATTTCTTAAAAAAATAATAGTATCCTGTAAATGAGGGCTTATCTGGTGACTCAGATGGTAAAAAACCCTCCTGTGATAAGTGAAGCATTGTATAATGTACCAAGTTTCTGGTGTACTAAGGCACTTTTTGGAAAATCAGATGCATTTTTATTTCAGTACTGACACTGTTTTCCACACTATAGATAAACATGTTAATGAGTGAAAATAGTATCACTAGGGATATGAAACTAAAATCAGGAACAATACTAGAGTCACTGGTGGTTTTCACGACCAATCCTAGAAATATGGTGTCATCTGAGAGTAAATTTAGTCAGTTTGCTTTGTAAATGTAATGACATTCTTTATGAAAGAATGTGGATGATTTACAGATGAGCTGTAAATCATGCTCTAGTATGA
This sequence comes from Tragulus kanchil, assembly GCA_022376925.1. Taxonomy (NCBI): domain Eukaryota; kingdom Metazoa; phylum Chordata; class Mammalia; order Artiodactyla; family Tragulidae; genus Tragulus; species Tragulus kanchil. Next base: position 37,298,934 of record JAIOJX010000004.1, read on the forward strand.
ACTATTTTATTTTCCAAAAGAAGACTCTTAAGGATTAGAAGGGATAGAATATTATGTGTAACCAGTATAGCTCTATAGGAAGTATATGTAGAAGACTTTACATTTAATTCTCATAGTTTTATCCTTATGCAGATGAAATCTTGCTATCTCTTTTACTATTTAGGAAGTTTAGAGCAATATCATGTATGTTGATGGTGTCATAGTAACTATGTCCAGGTCTTTGACACAACTCTGAATATTTTTCGTACCTTTTTATTTATTTATTTATTTATTTTTAAACTTTTATTTATTTATTTTTGGCTGTGCTGGGTCTTTGTTGATGTGTGGGTTTAGCTGCTCTGCGGTATGTGGGATCTTCCAGGATCAGGGATCGAACCTGTGTCTCCTGCATTGGCAGACGGGTTCTTATCCACTGAGCCACAAGGGAAGCCCCTTTTTATTTTTTTTTTTATTTTTTTTTTAAACCTTTATTTTACTTTTAACTTTTACAGAGTTTTGTTGTTCACAGACATGCATGTTCTCAGATTAGTCACATGTATATCCCCCCCTTCCCTCCCCTCCCGACCATCACACAGCCCCCCTGAAGGATCCCCTTTTCTCACAGAGCAATGACTAGAGCTATTTTCTTCACTTATGATAGTACAGGCCTTCATGCTACTTCCTTTACGCCTCTCACCCACTGTTCCTTCCCCACAATGTCCATATGTCCACTGTCCATGTCTGTCTTTCCGTCGCTTCACTGCATGTGCCATCATCACCATCCTGCTAGATTCCATATATATGTGTTAATATACTGTATTTGTCCTTCTCTTCCTGACTGACTTCACTTTTTAGGATACGTTCTAGATCCAGCCACCTCATTAGAGTTAATTCTTCTGCATTTCTCTTTACAGCTGTGTAGTATTCCATTGTATATATGTACCAGGGCTTTTGGATCCATTCGTTCGTCGATGGGCATCTAGGTTCCTTCCATGTTCTAGCTATTGTATAGAGAGCTGCAATGAACATTGGGGTACAGGTGCTTCTTTCAGTTTTGATTTCGTCAGGGTATAAGCCTAAGAGTGGGATTGCTGGGTCATAGGGTGCTTCTATTTTTAGTTTTTTAAGAAATCTCCAGACTGTCTTCCATAGAGGCTGTATCAATCTTCGTTCCCAAGAGCAATGCAGGAGTGTTCCCTTTTCTCCGCAGCCTCTCCAGCATTTATTGTCTGTCGATTTGTGGATGATGGCCATTCTGACGGGTGTGAGGTGATATCTCACTGTAGTTTTGATTTACATTTCTCTAATTATTAGTGAAGTTGAGCATCGTTTCATGTGTTTTGGGGCCATCTGTATGTCATCGTTGGAGAGGTGTCTGTTTAGGTCCTTTCCCCATTTTTTGATTGGGTTGTTCGTTTTTCCAGTGCTGAGTTGTCTGAGTTGCTTGTAGATTTTGGAGATTAATTCTTTGTCTGTTGTTTCATTTGCTATGATTTTCTCCCACTCTGTGGGCTGTCTGTTCAGCTTTTTTGTAATTTCTTTAGTTGTACAAAAGCTTTTAAGTTTAATGAGGTCCCACATGTTCATTTGTCTTTTTAGTTCCACTATTCTAGTAGGTGGGTCAGAGAAGATCTTGCTTTGATTGATGTCCTTGAGGGGTTTGCCTATATTCTCCTCTAAGAGTTTGATGGTTTCTGGCCTTACATTTAAGTCTTTAATCCATTTTGAGTTGATTTTTGTGTATGGTGTCAGGGTATGTTCCAACTTCATTTTCTTGCATGTAGCTGTCCAATTTTCCCAGCACCATTTGTTGAAGAGGCTGTCTTTGTCCCATTTTATATGTTCACCTCCTTTGTCAAAAATAAGGTACCCATAGGTGCGTGGGTTGATCTCTGGGTTCTCGATCTTGTTCCATTGGTCGATATTTCTGTTTTTGTGCCAGTACCATACTGTCTTGATGACTGTTGCTTTGTAGTAGAGTCTGAAGTTGGGGAGGCTGATCCCCCCAGCTCCATTCTTCTTCCTGAGGATTGCTTTGGCTATTCGAGGTCTTTTGTGTTTCCATATGAACTGTGTTATTCGTTGGTCTAGTTCTGTGAAGAATGTTATTGGAAGTTTGATAGGGATCGCATTGAATCTATAGATGACATTTGGTAGTATGGTCATTTTCACAATATTGATTCTCCCGACCCAGGAACATGGAATATTTCTCCATCTGTTTAAGTCTTCTTTAATGTCTCTCATGAGTGTCTTGTAATTTTCTGTGTACAGTTCTTTTGTTTCTTTGGGTAGGTTTATTCCTAGATATTTGATTCTTTTGGTTGCGATGGTGAAGGGAACTACCTCTTTGATTTCATTTTCTGATTTTTCATTGTTTGTGTATAGGAATGCCAGTGATTTCTGTATATTGATTTTGTATCCTGCGACTTTGCTGAATTCGCTGATTAACTCTAGTAGTTTTGTAATAGTGTCTTTGGGATTTTCTATGTATAATATCATGTCATCTGCAAATAGAGAGAGTTTGACTTCTTCTTTTCCAATCTGGATTCCTTTGATTTCTTTCTCTTCTCTTATTGCTATTGCTAGAACTTCCAGGACTATGTTGAATAAGAGTGGTGAAAGTGGACACCCTTGTCTTGTTCCTGATCTTAGAGGGAATGCTTTGAGTTTTTCACCATTCAGGATAATATTCGCTGTGGGCTTCTCATATATGACTTTCACTATGTTAAGATAAGTTCCTTCTATGCCCATTTTTTGAAGAGTTTTTATCATAAATGGATGCTGTACTTTGTCAAAGGCTTTTTCCGCATCTATTGAAATGATCATGTGATTTTTGTCTTTCAATTTGTTGATATGGTGTATCACATTGATTGATTTGCGGATGTTGAAGAATCCTTGCATGCCTGGGATGAACCCAACTTGATCGTGATGAATGAGCTTTTTGATGTGTTGCTGGATTCTATTTGCTAGGATTTTGTTGAGGATTTTGGCATCTAGATTCATCAGTGAAATTGGCCTATAATTTTCTTTTTTTGTGATGTCTTTGCCTGGCTTTGGTATCAGGGTGATGGTGGCCTCGTAGAATGTGTTTGGAAGTGTTCCTTCCTGTGCAATTTTTTGGAAGAGTTTTAGAAGGACAGGCATTAGCTCTTCTTTGAATGTTTGGTAGAATTCACTTGTGAAACCATCTGGTCCTGGGCTTTTATTTTTGGGTAGATTTTTGATCACAAGGTCGATTTCTGAGCTTGTGATTGGCTTGTTCATAGTTTCTATTTCTTCCTGGTTGAGTCTTGGGAGATTAATCTTCTCTAAGAAACTGTCCATTTCTTCCAGGTTGTCCAGTTTGTTGCCATAGAGTTTTTCATAATAGTCTCTTATAATCCTTTGGATTTCTGCATTATCCGTTGTGATTTCTCCTTTTTCATTTTTGATTTTGGTGATCTGGTTCTTCTCTCTCTTTTTCTTGATGAGTCTGGCCAGTGGTGTGTCGATTTTATTGACTTTTTCGAAGAACCAGCTTTTTGTTTTATTTATCTTTACTATTGTTTCTTTGGTTTCTTTTTCATTTATTTCTGCTCTCATCTTTATGATTTCCCTTCTTCTGCTGGCTTTGGGGTGTTTTTGTTCTTCTTTCTCCAGTTGTTTTAAGCGTAAGATTAGGTCGTCTGCTTGAGATTTTCCTAGTTTCTTGAGGTGGGATTGTATTGCTATAAACTTCCCTCTTAGAACTGCTTTTGCAGTATCCCATAGGTTTTGCACTGTCGTGTGTTCATTGTCATTTTCTTCTAGGAATTTTTTTATTTCTCCTTTGATTTCCTCAATGATCAGTTGGTTTTTTAGGTATGTGTTGTTTAATCTCCATGTGTTTGTGTTTTTAGCGGTTTTTTTTTTCCTGTAGTTGATCTCTAGTCTCACTGCATTGTGGTCTGAGAAGATGGTTGATAGAATTTCAGTTTTCTTGAATTGACTGAGGATTGATTTGTGGCCCAAGTTGTGGTCTATCCTGGAGAATGTTCCGTGAGCACTTGAGAAGAAAGTGTATTCTTCTGCTTTTGGATGGAAAATCCTAAAGATATCAATGAGGTCCATTTCTTCTAGTGTGGCATTTAAGGCCTGTGTTTCTTTATTAATTTTCTGTTTGGATGATCTGTCCATTGGTGTGAGAGGGGTGTTAAAGTCTCCTATTATGATTGTGTTGCTGTCAATGTCTTCTTTTATGTCTGAAAGTGTTTTTCTTATGTATTGGGGTGCTCCTGCGTTGGGAGCGTAGATATTTATGACTGTTATGTCTTCTTCTTGGATGGATCCCTTAATCATGATGTAGTGACCTGCCTTGTCTCTTAGAATCTTCTTTACTTTAAAATCTATTTTATCTGATATGAGGATTGCTACTCCACTTGTGATTGGCTGCATTTTTTTGTTGATCTTTCTCTAAGAAACTGTCCATTTCTTCCAGGTTGTCCAGTTTGTTGCCATAGAGTTTTTCATAATAGTCTCTTATAATCCTTTGGATTTCTGCATTATCCGTTGTGATTTCTCCTTTTTCATTTTTGATTTTGGTGATCTGGTTCTTCTCTCTCTTTTTCTTGATGAGTCTGGCCAGTGGTGTGTCGATTTTATTGACTTTTTCGAAGAACCAGCTTTTTGTTTTATTTATCTTTACTATTGTTTCTTTGGTTTCTTTTTCATTTATTTCTGCTCTCATCTTTATGATTTCCCTTCTTCTGCTGGCTTTGGGGTGTTTTTGTTCTTCTTTCTCCAGTTGTTTTAAGCGTAAGATTAGGTCGTCTGCTTGAGATTTTCCTAGTTTCTTGAGGTGGGATTGTATTGCTATAAACTTCCCTCTTAGAACTGCTTTTGCAGTATCCCATAGGTTTTGCACTGTCGTGTGTTCATTGTCATTTTCTTCTAGGAATTTTTTTATTTCTCCTTTGATTTCCTCAATGATCAGTTGGTTTTTTAGGTATGTGTTGTTTAATCTCCATGTGTTTGTGTTTTTAGGGGTTTTTTTTTTCCTGTAGTTGATCTCTAGTCTCACTGCATTGTGGTCTGAGAAGATGGTTGATAGAATTTCAGTTTTCTTGAATTGACTGAGGATTGATTTGTGGCCCAAGTTGTGGTCTATCCTGGAGAATGTTCCGTGAGCACTTGAGAAGAAAGTGTATTCTTCTGCTTTTGGATGGAAAATCCTAAAGATATCAATGAGGTCCATTTCTTCTAGTGTGGCATTTAAGGCCTGTGTTTCTTTATTAATTTTCTGTTTGGATGATCTGTCCATTGGTGTGAGAGGGGTGTTAAAGTCTCCTATTATGATTGTGTTGCTGTCAATGTCTTCTTTTATGTCTGAAAGTGTTTTTCTTATGTATTGGGGTGCTCCTGCGTTGGGAGCGTAGATATTTATGACTGTTATGTCTTCTTCTTGGATGGATCCCTTAATCATGATGTAGTGACCTGCCTTGTCTCTTAGAATCTTCTTTACTTTAAAATCTATTTTATCTGATATGAGGATTGCTACTCCAGCTTTCTTTTGATTTCCATTTGCATGGAATATCTTTTTCCAGCCTCTCACTTTCAGTCTATGAGTGTCTCTAGGTCTAAAATGAGTTTCCTGGAGGCAGCATATGTATGGGTTGTATTTTTGGATCCATTCAGCCACTCTGTGTCTTTTGGTTGGGGCGTTTAGTCCATTGACATTCAAAGTAATTATTGATACAAATGATCCTATTGTCATCTTCTTAGATGGTATGATGGGTTTGTTTCGTGGGTCTTCTCCTTTTATACTTGTTTTCTATATAAGTCCCTTTAACATTTGTTGTAAGGCTGGTTTGGTGTGACTAAATTCTTTTAGTTTTTGCTTGTCTGTAAAGCTTTTGATTTCTCCATCCATTTTGAATGAGATCCTTGCAGGGTAGAGGATTCTTGGTTGCAGATTATTCTCTTTCAGCCGTTTAAATGTGTCCTGCCATTCCCTTCTGGCCTGCAGAGTTTCTGTTGAAAGATCAGCTGTTAAGCGGATGGGCTTTCCCTTGTATGTCACTAGTTGCTTTTCCCTTGCTGCTTTGAGAATTCTATCTTTGTGTTTAATTTGTGTTAACTTCATTAATATGTGTCTTGGTGTGTTTCTTCTAGGATTGATTCTGTTAGGTACTCTTTGTGCTTCTTGGACTTGATTGACTATTTCTTTTCCCATGTTGGGGCAATTTTCAACTAGAATCTCTTCAAAAATTTTCTCATAGCCTTTCTTTTTTTCTTCTTCTTCTGGAACCCCTATAATTCGAATATTGGTGCGTTTGATATTATCCCATAGGTCTCTGAGGCTGTCCTCTGCTCTTTTCATTCTTTGAGCTAGAGTCTGTTTTTCAGCAGTTACTTCCACCATTTTATCTTCTAGCTCACTTATCCAGTCTTCTGTCTCAGATACTCTGCTCTTGATTCCTTCTACAGTGTTTTTCAGTTCAGCAATTGAGTTGTTTGTCTCTGTTACTTTTTTGGTAAGTTCTTGTATTTCTTTATTCAGTGTGTTAGTTGTATCTTGCAATTTCTCTGAAATTCTGTTTTCAGTGTCTTTGATCATCTTTACTATCATTCTTCTGAAATCACTTTCAGAAAGTTTGTCCAAATTCTCTTCATTAATTTGATCTTGTGTGTTTGTGGATTGTTCCTTCACTTGTGTGGTATTTCTCTGCCGTTTCATTGTTATTATTAATTTTTTAAAACTGATTCTGTTTGGGATTTCCTTTTCCCAGACTTTGAGTTACGTCTGTTGGTGTTTGTTGTTTGGATGGGGCTTCTATTCTGGGTGATGCTGGTGATTGGGTGATGTCAGGACTTGTATACAAGTGATTACCTTTGCTGGCGTTCTCACTTGTATACTGCTCTTTAGTGTTATGTGTTCTCTAGTATTGTAGAGTTTTGGAGTCAGTGCACCCTCCTTAAAACCCGGGGCTTGTTGCCTGACCAGGGAATGAAGATTTCACGGCTGGTTTGTTATGGCATTAAATGATATTAAAGCATATATATGCAAATGAGAAACAGAAGGTATACCTTTGACAAATGGCAATTTAAAAATTAGGCAAGTACTATCTAGCGTATTGAATTATACACATAAACATATTTTTTCTTTCCAGCCGTTTAAATGTGTCCTGCCATTCCTTCTGGCCTGCAGAGTTTCTGTTGAAAGATCAGCTGTTAAGCGGATGGGCTTTCCCTTGTATGTCACTAGTTGCTTTTCCCTTGCTGCTTTGAGAATTCTATCTTTGTGTTTAATTTGTGTTAACTTCATTAATATGTGTCTTGGTGTGTTTCTTCTAGGATTGATTCTGTTAGGTACTCTTTGTGCTTCTTGGACTTGATTGACTATTTCTTTTCCCATGTTGGGGCAATTTTCAACTAGAATCTCTTCAAAAATTTTCTCATAGCCTTTCTTTTTTTCTTCTTCTTCTGGAACCCCTATAATTCGAATATTGGTGCGTTTGATATTATCCCATAGGTCTCTGAGGCTGTCCTCTGCTCTTTTCATTCTTTGAGCTAGAGTCTGTTTTTCAGCAGTTACTTCCACCATTTTATCTTCTAGCTCACTTATCCAGTCTTCTGTCTCAGATACTCTGCTCTTGATTCCTTCTACAGTGTTTTTCAGTTCAGCAATTGAGTTGTTTGTCTCTGTTACTTTTTTGGTAAGTTCTTGTATTTCTTTATTCAGTGTGTTAGTTGTATCTTGCAATTTCTCTGAAATTCTGTTTTCAGTGTCTTTGATCATCTTTACTATCATTCTTCTGAAATCACTTTCAGAAAGTTTGTCCAAATTCTCTTCATTAATTTGATCTTGTGTGTTTGTGGATTGTTCCTTCACTTGTGTGGTATTTCTCTGCCGTTTCATTGTTATTATTAATTTTTTAAAACTGATTCTGTTTGGGATTTCCTTTTCCCAGACTTTGAGTTACGTCTGTTGGTGTTTGTTGTTTGGATGGGGCTTCTATTCTGGGTGATGCTGGTGATTGGGTGATGTCAGGACTTGTATACAAGTGATTACCTTTGCTGGCGTTCTCACTTGTATACTGCTCTTTAGTGTTATGTGTTCTCTAGTATTGTAGAGTTTTGGAGTCAGTGCACCCTCCTTAAAACCCGGGGCTTGTTGCCTGACCAGGGAATGAAGATTTCACGGCTGGTTTGTTATGGCATTAAATGATATTAAAGCATATATATGCAAATGAGAAACAGAAGGTATACCTTTGACAAATGGCAATTTAAAAATTAGGCAAGTACTATCTAGCGTATTGAATTATACACATAAACATATACAGCTATAACATAACCCAAGCATTCCAATCAAAAATATAGTACAATACGTTAGCACGGCGAATAGAGAAATCCAAGAATGATATCCACAAGTTAATAAGCAAACTAAGTAGAGTACCAATTGGAGAATAATGCTAAAGCAGGATCCCCGTTGGGGATAAGGCAATGAGGACAGAACAGACTAAAAAATATAGTGGGGAAAGGGAAAAAGAGAAAGGGAGGATAGAAGAGAAATATAGAATAATATTGCAAAGTTAAATATAGGAAGATAAAGATTTGTATGTATTAGAATTTAGTGCTATAGGAAAGGAGCTTCAGAGAAAGCAAAGAATTATAGAGGAGATAGTAGTACAAATGAAAAAATTATTAAAAATTAAAAGATCTAAATTTTATAGAAAAATATAGAAAAACAAAGCAAAAATAATAAAAACAAACAAAACCCCCACAGAACCTTAAAAGGCCAGTGGGGAACCAGAAGTTTATACCAAAATAAAATGTGTGGTTTAAAAGGAAAAAGAAAAAAAAAAAAATTTATGTAAACTTGAATATATTCAGTCTTACTGATAAGATTAGTCGCTTCAATAGAATTCAATGAAGGAACTGAACACACCCACTCTCTCTCTCACACACACCCCCAAGAAAAGAAAAAAAAAAAAAAGCGGTGGGTGCACTGAGTGGGTTTGGAAAAAAGAGAAAAAAAAAAAAAATTGAAACAAAGTAATACAATACAAAAAATGAAATTTTAAAGTTCAGCAGTAACTCCAGCTTCAGACAAAACGTGAAAATAGTGTTTATGTTCTTCCGTCTCTTGCTGACTATTCAGGAATTATCAGTCTTTTCTTTCCTCTGGCTGTGGTTGGATCTGAAGACCTCTTTGACTGTTTGTTTTGGCCTATTCCAGAATTAAAAGGCCCTCCCAGGCTGGCCCTGGGAGTTTCTTAATCCAAATCCCTTTTCTTGCTGGGTGGAGCTAAATTCCCTCCCTGTAGCTTGACCAGCAGCCCTGCAGTTTGACCAGCAGCCAAACTACAGTAGGGAAAATGGCGTCTGTCTCACAGAGGATTTATTCCCACACGCTCTATGGGAAGCACTTCTGCAGTGACCCCGACCCTGCTGTAGGCCACCGTCGACTCCCGCCACCGCGGGAGACGTCAGGTTACTCAGAGGTGAGTCTGCCTCAGTCACATGCAGGATCGCTATTCCTCTCTCCCTGATCACAGTGCGCAGAGACTTTCCAGTCCTCCTCGGCGGCTCTGTGATCGGGTTAATGGAAACCTCCTCCAAAGGGAACTGAGTGCCGCCCTTCCGAGGCCTGCTCAAGGGCACTTCTAGCTCAAGGGGCACCTGGACCCTCCAAAGCAGGTCTGGCTCAGTCCCTTGTGGGTGTTAGTGCTCCTCTCCCGGGTTTTGATCTGCAACAGGCTTTGTGGCTTTGGCCCGCCCAGCCTCTCTGGCGGGTATGAGGTTTGACTTTTAAAAGTGCGATTGCGCCCCTCCTACCGTCTTGATGCGGCTTCTCCTTTGTTCTTCGATGTGAGGTATATCCTCTCTGTGATCAGATCCAACCTCCTTTCGTCGATGGTTTCCCAGGAACTCGTCGCAATTCAGGCGATTTTGCAGGAGAGATGAGTGCACGTCCTTCTACGCCGCCATCTTAGCTCCACCCCCGCCCCTTTTTATTTATTCAACTTATTCCATGCTATGTCTTGTTAAATGAGTTCCATCAGTTTCATAATCACTGTATTAATCTATTGAACTGTGCTCAGCTGAATTAATTCAACACATATTCCATGGTCATGTATTCTGTAGTAAGGATATAAAGATATATAAAATATTGTGATTAATCAAAAGAATCTTGGAATCTAACAAGAGAATTCAGAGACATATATTGTCCTTGGACAAGAAGAGATACTTACTCTAAGACAGGAGGAATGTACGTAAGTGTGAAAGTAGATTGGATAAAATGAGGAAGTAAGGAAGCATTAAATAAAAAGGTCGCCAGCTTTGCCTATGGCACCTCTGAATTTGGAAATAAGGTAAGTGTATCACATGCTCAGATCTGATGCTGCCTAAAGTAAAAACAGCAGACTTCACAGCTAAGAGGTCATAGTTGACCTTCTTGAGAATACATTTTAGAGAGAGATAGTCAGAAGCTCTATGCTTATGGTTGGAAGAGCAAATGAGTTTAGTAAGAATGACCAGCAGCTATAGGGCACTCTTTCTAAAATATTTTTGATTTAAAAAGAAAACAGGAGGGAAGGAAAAATAATGTCATCTTAAGCTTCCTGGCATATATGTAATTAATATGATGCAATGTGTTATAATATCCATGTTGAGTCTTCATAATTTTAACTTTTCTTATTTTTATATTAAAGAATGGCATTATGTTTTCTTTACTTTTATGGGAATCGTATCTTCAGTGATTTTAGTCAGGTTCCATTTATGAATTGTAATTTTCTTAATTTGAGACAACTGAAGAAGCAGTGTCTTTTCTATTCTATGCATCTTTTCTATTAATTATATTTAAATTCTTGTTGAATAATAAACAGTAGTTAACATCAGGCTTCCCTGGTAGGTCAGATGGTAAAGAATCTGCCTGCAGTGCAGGAGACCTGGTTTTGTTCTTGGGTTGGGAAGATACCTGGTTTCGTTCTTGCTTTGGGAAAATGCCCTGGAGGAGGGGATGGCTATCCACTCCAATATTCATGACTGTAGCATTCCATGAACAGAGAAGCCTGTGGGCTATGGTCCATGGGGTCATAAAGAGTTGGACATGATGGAGTGCCTTCCATTTATTCAACTTATTCCATGCTATGTCTTGTTAAATGAGTTCCATCAGTTTCATAATCACTGTATTAATCTATTGAACTGTGCTCAGCTGAATTAATTCAACACATATTCCATGGTCATGTATTCTGTAGTAAGGATATAAAGATATATAAAATATTGTGATTAATCAAAAGAATCTTGGAATCTAACAAGAGAATTCAGAGACATATATTGTCCTTGGACAAGAAGAGATACTTACTCTAAGACAGGAGGAATGTACGTAAGTGTGAAAGTAGATTGGATAAAATGAGGAAGTAAGGAAGCATTAAATAAAAAGGTCGCCAGCTTTGCCTATGGCACCTCTGAATTTGGAAATAAGGTAAGTGTATCACATGCTCAGATCTGATGCTGCCTAAAGTAAAAACAGCAGACTTCACAGCTAAGAGGTCATAGTTGACCTTCTTGAGAATACATTTTAGAGAGAGATAGTCAGAAGCTCTATGCTTATGGTTGGAAGAGCAAATGAGTTTAGTAAGAATGAGCAGCAGCTATAGGGCACTCTTTCTAAAATATTTTTGATTTAAAAAGAAAACAGGAGGGAAGGAAAAATAATGTCATCTTAAGCTTCCTGGCATATATGTAATTAATATGATGCAATGTGTTATAATATCCATGTTGAGTCTTCATAATTTTAACTTTTCTTATTTTTATATTAAAGAATGGCATTATGTTTTCTTTACTTTTATGGGAATCCTATCTTCAGTGATTTTAGTCAGGTTCCATTTATGAATTGTAATTTTCTTAATTTGAGACAACTGAAGAAGCAGTGTCTTTTCTATTCTATGCATCTTTTCTATTAATTATATTTAAATTCTTGTTGAATAATAAACAGTAGTTAACATCAGGCTTCCCTGGTAGGTCAGATGGTAAAGAATCTGCCTGCAGTGCAGGAGACCTGGTTTTGTTCTTGGGTTGGGAAGATACCTGGTTTCGTTCTTGCTTTGGGAAAATGCCCTGGAGGAGGGGATGGCTATCCACTCCAATATTCATGACTGTAGCATTCCATGAACAGAGAAGCCTGTGGGCTATGGTCCATGGGGTCATAAAGAGTTGGACATGATGGAGTGATTAACACAAAACACTTATTCAGCGACAATTTTGGATTTAATATTTTAGTTGTTTTTTTAAAAAATATGTAAGCAAGACACAATGGTAGAATTCACATAGTCCTTATTAGTCATATGTTTTCAGGGGAAGAAGTTTGATAGGTGCTTTTAATCGAAACTCATTAAAAACTACTCTGGATAATTTCTGTTAAATTATTTCTTGCAATTCTCCTGGTTGCTCAAAGAAATTTTATATGTTGGTAGACTTTGAAAGGGCTTCCCAGGTGGCTAAGTGAGTAAAGCATCTGTCTGCAATTCAGGAGACACTGTCTTACTGACCCAGTTTGATCCCTGGGTCGGTAAGATCCCCTGGAGGAGGTCATGGCAACCCTCTCCAATATTCTTAACTGGAGAATCCCATGAACAGAGGAGCCTGGAGGGCTGCAGTCCATAGGTTCACACAGAGTCTGACATGACTGAAGTGACTGAGCACACACGCATGCAAACTTTGAAAGAATTAAACCAAAAAACACTGATATAAACATTTAAATAAAACAGCTATAAATTGAATAAAAACATAAAATTAAAAGTCACAAATACTGATCTTTAAAAAATATATCATTACAATTCTCCTACAAACTTTATCTTCATCAGTTTTGATCATCTGCCTAGGTTGTGTCTGTTCTTCAGTGACAGAAATGTTGTCACCATTCACATGGCACTATGTCAGTATTTCTATTAATATATGTACTATGTGTTTACCCCAAAAGTATACAAACTTCAACTGGATAGATATAATATTCTGTGTTTTCATTTAAAAGTAAAAACAAACTTAACTTTCTTAATTTTAAAATCAGAATATAAGCATTGAAGAAAATGTGGAAAGTTCTGAAAATATAAAGTAGAAAGCAAAAATTTTGTTTATTATACCATCAGATATCTATCATTATTTTTTTGGAACCTTAGCTTATTATCAATTTCATAGGAATGGCTAAAGTGTTGCAGATAACTTTTTTAATGGAAAACAAAAACTTACAAAGAAATTGTGTAAACATACACCAAAAGTCCCACTTTCAATTTTTGTTCTTATAGGAACTTAATTTGGTCTTCCTGCCTTACAGATGCTGTTAAATGGATGATAAACAGAGCTAGGAAATTTTTCATTGAATGTTATAAGTACCTTAACAGGTTATTAGAACATAGAAAATCTATTATTTATGACTATGATTTCAAAATATTTAGAATAACTTTTTTAGATATTAGATATGGGTAAATATACTTGGCAACTATTTTCAGATAAATCCCTAAAAACAAAATCATTGGACAAATGCATGTACATTTTAAATATTTGAAGATGGATTGCCCTTGAATTTGGTGTCAGTTATACTGATGCCAATTATAGACAGAGTGGGCCAATCTCATCTTACTTTTCTAGCGCTCTTATAATTTTTAGAATCACTTGCTAATTTTAGAGGCAAAAGTCAATGTGTTCATCTATGATCTTTCAAATTATATTTCCTAATCTTTATGAGACAGACTTCTTATCCATATGTTTAATAATCTTATTTTGTTTATCCATGTCCACTTCTCTTAACATAATTATTGATGCACGATATTTTTTATTTCAGTTAACTTCTAAAAAGTTAAACTAACTATTTCCACCATAGGCTCACTAGTTAATTTTTGCCTTTCATATTATTTATATTTTGCTATAAACATTTTAAAATATATACTGATCACGTTTTTGCTAGTGATTTATTCCCGTTACTCTTGACCCAAATAGTTCTTATTCTTTGTGATCCATCCTATCTTAGCATGCATCCTCACTCCTTTGCAGTCATTTCAGTTGTATCTCTCCTATGTATTGCACTCAAGCATGAAAAAAAGGAATTGGTTGTAAAGAAACAAAGAAAAACTTGCTAATTAAATGTGTCATTCACCCTAAATTACATCCAATTTGGAGATACAGGAATGGAGAGAATGAATTAAAGTATTTCTATTTTTTATTTCATTTCAAATATATAGTGACACATTCTTCTTTAGTAGACCATCTTCTTTCTTAAATGGTTCCATCATTTATATGGCTTTAATTATCTGCTGTATAATGAAGACTTATAAATTATACATCAAGTCCAAAACTCAGATTCATATTTAGAACCTGCTGCATACCACTGATATATAAAAAGATTCTCTAGTTTAATTATGACCAAGGAAATATTCTTTTAGTATTTAATGATATTGTATTCATTTTCCAGACTTACTGAAGTACAATTGACAAATTAACTTGCATGTATGTACATTGTTCACATGATGTTTAGTTTTTTATATATATTTTTTGTAGTACATTTATGCTATGTACTCTTTCTCCTTTTGTCTGTCAGTTTCCATATCTTAGTTACTATGAATAACACTGCAATGCACATTGACGTTCCAAGGCAGTATTTTGATTCCCAAATCTCAGTTTTGTTGTTCCATTTATTACCAATTTTTAATCTTAGAAAGCAGGATATATATATATATATATATATATATATTTAGTATATGTATACCATATATCCCTTTTTTTATGTTAGATGAGGAATAAAGGATGCTTTCCCCTTGATTATGTACACAATCAAGAGGAATCACCCTTTATCCCTCACTTTCACTCAGTCTGCTCATCTATTTCTCCAGCAAATCATTTCTCTGACACCTGGAGAATAAATCCTGACACTGTCCAGTTCTTTCCACTTCAACATCTCCCAAATTATTGCATCTGAAAACCAAAGCGGCAGGATTGCCCGTAGCCAGGCCACAGGAAGATGGTAGAGGGGTGAGTCTGATGTTCGCTAACCCAGCCCCGCGGCAAGCGAGAGACAATCAGATGCGACAGGGGTTCCATCAAAGCAGTTCCGTTTTATTAGTGCAGACTTACAGCTTATATAGGCAAGTGAAGGGGGTTTCCTAAGGGATTTCCCATAGTTAAACCAATCAAGCTAAAGGTCAAGCAATCATGCCTACATCACGCCCTCGTCTCTTCCTTCCTTAAGCTTGCAAAGGCCCTCTTTCATGTAGGGCCCCACACAAAGCAACTCCCTAAATAATTACCTTTTATCCAGTTTTGATTCAACAAAATCAAGTTCCCACACAGTATGCAGGTGATCTTATAAAAATAGGAAAATTAAATAGTGTAACTCACTGTCTTTAAACTCTCCAGTGGTACCTTATCGGAATCAGAGAAAATTACATCTTAGCATAGCCTAAAGAGACTGGATTGACTCCTGACTTTATCTCAGTTATCTCTCAGTTCATTCATTGTGCTAGACACATTGACCTTTTGTTCTGATCTTTAAAATATCCCTTAAACACAAGCTATAAAATTCCTAGAGGACAATGTAGAAGAGAGACTCTGTAGCATTGATTTGGGCATGATTTCTGGAGTATGACACCATAGTACAGGCAGTAAAAGCAAAGATAGACAAGTGAGACAGTACCAAACTTGAAAACAAAAATTATTCATCAGAAAATTTTCTGTACTATCACCACAATTAGAATGAAATTACTCTCATTTTCTACACTGCTATATCCTCAGTATGTAAAACTGACTGGATGATAGAGTAATCTCAGTAAATATTTGGAAATTCATGAATGAGGTGTTTTAAGGAGAATTGAATAGCACATTGATTACTAGTAACATCTGACATGAATGATACTCATTTCAGCAAGATGGAAAAATTGTATCCTGCCACACAGTTGGTTTTGTAAATAAATTGATTGAATTATATGACTAATGTGAGCAAAGAAGAGTGATATCATATTAAGTGGAACATGAGAAATAGATAAGTAAAGGGTTACATGTGGACTAGTGAAGCATCTGACAAAGTGGAGACATTGGACAACTAGTTGGGAATAAGGTGAATTATATTTAGATTGTCTCCTTGTTATGAATTGAAAGGAAATAGAGAATGAAGCAAAGCAACTGGGAACTAAACTAGGTACTGAGAAGAAACGACAGAATGCAGAGACTGAATGGGAAAATATAAATCTTGGATATTAAACACTTGAGGCACTTGTATAACTGAACTATTTTGACCATAACAGAAAAATGCCATACTTTTCATCAGCTCTGTGATATATTCAAAGCCTGAATTCATTGAGATAACAGAGAATATAATAGAAGTAATTTTAATTAAAGCATTCCCCTGATGTAAATGTATTTGCAAAGAACTTATAAGTCATAAATATTTAGTTTATAATGTTAATGATTATGGTGATATAAATATTAGATATATAGAGATATTTAGAATTCATTATCTGTCCTGTGAGTACAGCTGTTGACAGGTACACAGGAGCTGTTAGTAGAGTATTTCCTTCTGTTAAAATGATCCATTGTATTGAGTAAAAATTGTGACTCAGTGGTAAAGAATACACCTGTCAAGCAGGAGACACGTGCCAAGCAGGTCCAATCCCTGGGTCAAGAAGACTCCATGGAGAAAGGAACTGACAACTTACTCCAGTATTCTTGTTTGGAAAATCCCATGGAAAGAAGAGCCTGGTGGACCACAATGCATGGTCTTGCAAAGAGCTGGACATAGCCACTAATCAGCAAAATCTGACATCTCTTTTTTATTTATTATATTCATGCCCTCTACACTAGTACAGAATATCTGATTTTAAGGCAGAAAAAATACTGAAATATCTAATAATGACCATCTTAACTCATAATGGATTCGATAATCCTACCCATTTAATTTTTTATTATTCTATATTTAATGTGATATTCAGGAATCTGATTACTATAGTCAGTGATTTAACTTTTAAAGATAACTAGCAAATGTTGCCCCAAAATGTAAAATGTGTACAACAGTCACAATGTAGCCTTCTAACTAAGCTAGTTTGTCTTTAGTCTATATATAATTTTGTTAGTTTGGCAAGAAATATTGATATGTGCACAGTCCAGAGGTTTTGCACTTTAACTTTTTTGGTATTAAGTCTGACATTTTTTTTTAAAGATTTATTTATTTATTTATTTTGGGCAGGGTGAGGTGGGGAGGGAGGGGAGCAGGCGGGCCACTTCTATTGGTCTTTCATTTCTCTATTTTCATCTGTCTTTGTTCTTTGGCCTGTGTGGGCCTCCCATCACGGTGGCCTCTGTTGTCGCAGAGCACCGGCTCTGGGCGCATGCGCTCCAGAGCTCCTGCTCGGTGATTGGACACATGGGTCCATCCACTCCGCGGCACGTGGGATCTTCCCAGGCCAGGGATCGAACTGGCGCCCCTTGCACTGCAGGGCGGTATCCCTGCCCACTGGACCACCAGGGAAGCCCTACGTCTGACATTTATATGGTTTAATTTTTGCAATTTTGAAAGCAAAATTCTGAATTTATTTTCGAGATTGTCATATTGGTATCAGTCCATTATAATCACTCTAATGTGCAGCTGTATCACTCAGTACATGATATCTTCACCTACTTTATATTTTTGAATCTAATGACATCCAAAAGTACTCTTGAGATGTCCCTTAGTGTGTACGTTAGAGACACAAACAAGGACTGACAGCACTCTGGGAGACATCTTGTTACACAGTCCACAAGATAACTAACACAGAGAGATGTTCCCTGTACAGTTAAGAAAAAGTTCATAGTCAACACTTTATCCTTTACACTGCTTACTTAGTGCAAAAAGAGATTTTTTTCCCCTAAGAATGTGTATTTGTTGCCAAAGGAATAAATTTTCAGACAGAACTGAAGAAACAGACTGTTATAACAATTGATCAATTTAGGCATTGATTTAGAAATATGTAGGGACAATTAACATTTCCAAAAATTTGTAGAATGTTTCATATAGAATATATTTGAAACAGACACATATTCATTCATTTAACAACTCTTTATTGTCTACTTTGCTCTGGGCTGTCACCATTTTGGGTTTTGGAGATAGAGGTGTAAATCAGCTGATGAGCTTCTGGCCACCTCCCAGGTGGCTCAGTGATAACTCTCCTGCATTAATAACAACAGCAACAACAAAACAATAAGAACAAATTTAGTTATTCTAAGAAAAGATATTCTTAAGAAGTTTAGTTATTATATCAACTGAAGTGTTCAAGAGCATCTTTAAAAATAAAATGGGAACAGAGTGTTCTAAGTTGATGGCGGTTTAGTCAGTAAGTCATGTCTGGCTCTTGAGACCCCAAGGACTATAGCTACCAATGCTCCTCTGTGAAATTTTCCAGGTAAGAATACTGGAGTGGGTTGCTGTTTCCTTCTCCAGGACATCTTCCTGCCAGGGACTGAACCTTTGTCTCCTACATTTGCAGGTGGATTCTTTACCACTGAGCCACCAGGGAAGGCCCTTTACAATTTTAAGCTGAATCTAAACTACAGATTTTATCTGTAGGCTGTTTATTTGCTAGTTAATATAAAAAACCTTACAAAATGATTATTTCTTTATTTCTAACAAGTGAACTTACTAGAGTGATTCTAGAATTTTTAAAAATATGCCTATCTTATTAATAGACTTATGAAATTGAATTCAAAATCACAAATCTAAATCAGTAATATGACATATATTTTATATTAGAACCAGAACTCTAATTTCTTTTATACACTGATTTGCCAAGTCCTTTAAACATTACTGATATGTGAAGTGCACATCTAAAGAAATTATTTTATTAAAATCTAATGTAAAAATATCAGTGTTAAGGTTTATTTACTCATTTCATCATTTTAATTTTTATTGTGCTATAAATGACATAAAACATTATATTAATTCATTGTATACCATAATGCTTTGATATATATACAGAGAGAGAAAGAATCACCACAATGATTTTTGTTAACATCCATCACTACAGATATTTACAAATTTTTTTCTTGTGATGAGAACTTTTAAGGTTTATTCCTTTAGTAACTTTCAAATATATAATGCAATATTATTAACTGTAATTACTATGCTGTACATTATATTCAAGAGCTCACTTATAACCAGAAGGTATAAATTATTTTTTATAATTAGGGCTAAATATTCCCAAATTCAATTATATCCTCCCATGTCAATTTCTCTTACATCCTAAGCAAATTATCAGTTTCCTTTTCAGCTGTTTGAGACTTTATAGTAATGTAACAAGTAACAGTCAGGTATCTAACCTGAAACTCTGAGAAGACACGCTGAACACTTTATAATGCAGAAAAAAATAAGTAGTATCAAGAAGTTTAGTTATTATATCAACTGAAGTGTTCAAGAGCATCTTTAAAAATAAAATAGGAACAGAGTGTTCTAAGTTGATGGCGGTTTAGTCAGTAAGTCATGTCTGGCTCTTGAGACCCCAAGGACTATAGCTACCAACGCTCCTCTGTGAAATTTTCCAGGTAAGAATACTGGAGTGGGTTGCTGTTTCCTTCTCCAGGACATCTTCCTGCCAGGGACTGAACCTTTGTCTCCTACATTTGCAGGTGGATTCTTTACCACTGAGCCACCAGGGAAGGCCCTTTACAATTTTAAGCTGAATCTAAACTACAGATTTTATCTGTAGGCTGTTTATTTGCTAGTTAATATAAAAAACCTTATAAAATGATTATTTCTTTATTTCTAACAAGTGAACTTACTAGAGTGATTCTAGAATTTTTAAAAATATGCCTATCTTATTAATAGACTAATGAAATTGAATTCAAAAATCACAAATCTAAATCAGTAATATGACATATATTTTATATTAGAACCAGAACTCTAATTTCTTTTATACACTGATTTGCCAAGTCCTTTAAACATTACTGATATGTGAAGTGCACATCTAAAGAAATTATTTTATTAAAATCTAATGTAAAAATATCAGTGTTAAGGTTTATTTACTCATTTCATCATTTTAATTTTTATTGTGCTATAAATGACATAAAACATTATATTAATTCATTGTATACCATAATGCTTTGATATATATACAGAGAGAGAAAGAATCACCACAATGATTTTTGTTAACATCCATCACTACAGATATTTACAAATTTTTTTCTTGTGATGAGAACTTTTAAGGTTTATTCCTTTAGTAACTTTCAAATATATAATGCAATATTATTAACTGTAATTACTATGCTGTACATTATATTCAAGAGCTCACTTATAACCAGAAGGTATAAATTATTTTTTATAATTAGGGCTAAATATTCCCAAATTCAATTATATCCTCCCATGTCAATTTCTCTTATATCCTAAGCAAATTATCAGTTTCCTTTTCAGCTGTTTGAGACTTTATAGTAATGTAACAAGTAACAGTCAGGTATCTAACCTGAAACTCTGAGAAGACACGCTGAACACTTTATTCACTATAATGAGAAACACTGTTTCTTTAAGTAATACTTCTGTATCAATAGAAATCTAAAAATGTCACTAAAATTGCAACTACCATTTTTCATTGCTTCAGTTAATATTGACTTGACTATGTAAAACACTTAACTGTCAGTCTCATGGATTCTGCATATCTTAAAGCTCTGATTCCATGTTTACATTACTAAAATTATGTTAATATTTCAAAAACAAATGTTACAATATGGATACAATAAAGCCAGATGTTTAATATCCATCCAAATAAAGTCTAAATGTAGAGAATAAAGAGAAAACAGAAAGTGTTTAAAAAAAACAGACATTAATTGAAAAACTCCTTGTACGTAAGAAACTTGAAAGGTTCCACTAAAGTGACCTACAGGGCTAAAGATAAAAAGAGGCACCCTGGGGCTTTACGGGTGGTCCAGTGGGTAAGGAATCCGCCTTGTAGTGCAAGGTGCACTGGTTCGGTCCCTGATCCAGGAAGATCCCACATGCCATGGAGCAGCTGGACTGGTGTGTACAATTAGGAGCCAGTGCTCTGGAGTGCATGCGCCCAGAGCCGGTCTTCTGCAACTAGAGAGGCTGCTGCAATGGGAGGTTCACATGTACCAAAGAATAAAGATGGATGAAAATAATAAATAACTAAAAATGAGCTCGTGGCATGAAGTTAAAAACAAACAAACAAACAAGATGCACACTTTCACTGGTCAAGGAATGTTTTAATTTATTTCATTACACTTCACACAACAGAAAATTTCATCATTTTGATTCTAAGTTAGTTTATTAGCCCCATGGAGTCATAGCTCTTGTCATTTTTCCATTATATATTATTAGCAAAATTTGTATGAACAAAATAATTTTTCTGTTAGAAGTTTGATTTTGTGCTACTGATGTTATTAAAAGATGTAGAATAATTTTATAATTAGGGCTAAATATTCACATCTTTTAATTTTTCAAGAGCTCACTTATAACCAGAAGGTATAAATTATTTTTTATAATTAGGGCTAAATATTCCCAAATTCAATTATATCCTCCCATGTCAATTTCTCTTATATCCTAAGCAAATTATCAGTTTCCTTTTCAGCTGTTTGAGACTTTATAGTAATGTAACAAGTAACAGTCAGGTATCTAACCTGAAACTCTGAGAAGACACGCTGAACACTTTATTCACTATAATGAGAAACACTGTTTCTTTAAGTAATACTTCTGTATCAATAGAAATCTAAAAATGTCACTAAAATTGCAACTACCATTTTTCATTGCTTCAGTTAATATTGACTTGACTATGTAAAACACTTAACTGTCAGTCTCATGGATTCTGCATATCTTAAAGCTCTGATTCCATGTTTACATTACTAAAATTATGTTAATATTTCAAAAACAAATGTTACAATATGGATACAATAAAGCCAGATGTTTAATATCCATCCAAATAAAGTCTAAATGTAGAGAATAAAGAGAAAACAGAAAGTGTTTAAAAAAAACAGACATTAATTGAAAAACTCCTTGTACGTAAGAAACTTGAAAGGTTCCACTAAAGTGACCTACAGGGCTAAAGATAAAAAGAGGCACCCTGGGGCTTTACGGGTGGTCCAGTGGGTAAGGAATCCGCCTTGTAGTGCAAGGTGCACTGGTTCGGTCCCTGATCCAGGAAGATCCCACATGCCATGGAGCAGCTGGACTGGTGTGTACAATTAGGAGCCAGTGCTCTGGAGTGCATGCGCCCAGAGCCGGTCTTCTGCAACTAGAGAGGCTGCTGCAATGGGAGGTTCACATGTACCAAAGAATAAAGATGGATGAAAATAATAAATAACTAAAAATGAGCTCGTGGCATGAAGTTAAAAACAAACAAACAAACAAGATGCACACTTTCACTGGTCAAGGAATGTTTTAATTTATTTCATTACACTTCACACAACAGAAAATTTCATCATTTTGATTCTAAGTTAGTTTATTAGCCCCATGGAGTCATAGCTCTTGTCATTTTTCCATTATATATTATTAGCAAAATTTGTATGAACAAAATAATTTTTCTGTTAGAAGTTTGATTTTGTGCTACTGATGTTATTAAAAGATGTAGAATAATTTTACTGTATTTTTCCCCTTGTTTTCAGACCAGATTGCAAAAAATACTCTAGAGAGAACAAATCATTTAGCCCAGAGGAGAGGTGCAAACATATTTTGAGAAATGTCCTTGAGTTGTATTTTCCAATTTTTTCAAAACTATATTGCAAATAATGATCCTACATGCAAAAAATAGTTAGGATTATCAACATATTAAATTTGTTTTCCTGCTACAGATGAATGCAACAGCTACTGTAAAATTGCATTTAGATAGATCAATAGACAGATAGATATAAACACATAATACCTTGTCACAAGTTATAAAGATTATAATATTCCTAAATGTGAAAAGCAGATATAGTAAAACAAGCTAATATCAGAAATAGCTATGGTTCACCAGTAACAAATCATGTATTGTTACTGGTTTGTTGCTGAAAAATATCCAGCTAAAATACTGAAATGAACCTCAGCAAAATCTTTTCATTGATCAGCCATCTTAAAAACAAACTTCACATTCCTTATACCAAAGAGCTCCAGATGAAGTGAACATTAATTCCTAAATCACCTCCCTGGTTATAAGTATATTTCTTGTTATAATCCTGCACTATTCTTTGAAAATTGTACCCACCCTGTAGGAAAAGAACTATAAACTTCTGTTATTGTGCCTTTGTTTACATGCTCATTTCAAGTTTTGATTAGGAATATCTTTACCCATAATAGATGAAGAATTATAAAATAAATAAAGCACTTGGTATTTGAGTTTCTGTGTTTAGAAAAGCTTATATGTGTTTACTTTTAAAGATGAGGCCAATAAGATATTGTGGGGAGAATAAATGAGGATATCAAAACAGAAAGCATAATATACATTCTGTGTCTCTCTCTTTCTGTTTACACATACATCTATATGTCTATATCTGATATAAAAGTTAAAATTTGATTTTGGGGCATATTTGATTTCCATTATATATTATTAGCAAAATTTGTATGAACAAAATAATTTTTCTGTTAGAAGTTTGATTTTGTGCTACTGATGTTATTAAAAGATGTAGAATAATTTTACTGTATTTTTCCCCTTGTTTTCAGACCAGATTGCAAAAAATACTCTAGAGAGAACAAATCATTTAGCCCAGAGGAGAGGTGCAAACATATTTTGAGAAATGTCCTTGAGTTGTATTTTCCAATTTTTTCAAAACTATATTGCAAATAATGATCCTACATGCAAAAAATAGTTAGGATTATCAACATATTAAATTTGTTTTCCTGCTACAGATGAATGCAACAGCTACTGTAAAATTGCATTTAGATAGATCAATAGACAGATAGATATAAAACACATAATACCTTGTCACAAGTTATAAAGATTATAATATTCCTAAATGTGAAAAGCAGATATAGTAAAACAAGCTAATATCAGAAATAGCTATGGTTCACCAGTAACAAATCATGTATTGTTACTGGTTTGTTGCTGAAAAATATCCAGCTAAAATACTGAAATGAACCTCAGCAAAATCTTTTCATTGATCAGCCATCTCAAAAACAAACTTCACATTCCTTATACCAAAGAGCTCCAGATGAAGTGAACATTAATTCCTAAATCACCTCCCTGGTTATAAGTATATTTCTTGTTATAATCCTGCACTATTCTTTGAAAATTGTACCCACCCTGTAGGAAAAGAACTATAAACTTCTGTTATTGTGCCTTTGTTTACATGCTCATTTCAAGTTTTGATTAGGAATATCTTTACCCATAATAGATGAAGAATTATAAAATAAATAAAGCACTTGGTATTTGAGTTTCTGTGTTTAGAAAAGCTTATATGTGTTTACTTTTAAAGATGAGGCCAATAAGATATTGTGGGGAGAATAAATGAGGATATCAAAACAGAAAGCATAATATACATTCTGTGTCTCTCTCTTTCTGTTTACACATACATCTATATGTCTATATCTGATATAAAAAGTTAAAATTTGATTCAAATATTTTATTATTTTAGACCAAGCACCATGATGTGCTATATATAACTAGGCAGAGAGTGGAGATGGTGACAAAGAATGAAAAAGAAAGTGGATGACAGGAAGAGGAAGCTAAGATACATTTGACAAAGTGTGGAATAGCATAAAGAAGACACTTCTTAAGAAATATTCAGCCTTGATTTATCAAGAGTATTCTAATAATTATTATGCATACATATACAGTAACATTGACATTTCATAACCTTTTTATATGTTAAATAACAATATAGTGTACTTGATTTAGAAGCAATTGAAATTCAATCAGAAAGATGAAATTTTATGGGTAAATAGAAAACAGAAATGATTGTTTACTCTTTGGATAATTTTTTGTTTGGCATGATAATCTGTGAAAAGGCAAAAATGGGAAGTGTCTTCAAAGGAATAGCTTGTCAAATAAAGAAATCATTATTTAATTAAGTCTAATGATACACTGGACAGTGGCTTCTCTGGATAAGGTTTTAAAATGTCACATTTGTTTAATTAAATGAAATAGTTTTCCATTTAAAAAATGTCAGTTAATAATGTTGTAAAAAAGGATAAACAATTTTACTGAAGCATTTGCACACTATGAGATTCAAATGGCAGAATCAGCTTAATGCCAAATAGTAACAAACTGTTCATCAAATCAAATTTGTTTTAGTCTTTCTTGGAGTACCAAGTCATTTTTCTGTATCATTATTTACTGAAGTTCTAATTATAACTGTAAATATTGCTTTAATTCAAAAAAACAGTGAACTTATTCAAACATGAACTATACTACCAAGTCATGGAACAGTGTGACTTAAAGAACAAAAAATGAATCTGTCAGGAGGACTGGTATATATTCAATTGATTCCACTATGATCAAGAAACAAAATGCTTCTAAATTTATTATAACCCCTTATGTTAAATTTAAATTAACATTTTCTAATTAAAATTACATTTTCTAACTACTGATTTTTGATTTGAAGAGGTTAATAGCATTTTTGGTTTTTCCGTATCATATAATAAGATAGACAACATAGACTAAATAGAGAAAGAAAATTATGTCTGGAAATGTTTATTATTTTAGACCAAGCACCATGATGTGCTATATATAACTAGGCAGAGAGTGGAGATGGTGACAAAGAATGAAAAAGAAAGTGGATGACAGGAAGAGGAAGCTAAGATACATTTGACAAAGTGTGGAATAGCATAAAGAAGACACTTCTTAAGAAATATTCAGCCTTGATTTATCAAGAGTATTCTAATAATTATTATGCATACATATACAGTAACATTGACATTTCATAACCTTTTTATATGTTAAATAACAATATAGTGTACTTGATTTAGAAGCAATTGAAATTCAATCAGAAAGATGAAATTTTATGGGTAAATAGAAAACAGAAATGATTGTTTACTCTTTGGATAATTTTTTGTTTGGCATGATAATCTGTGAAAAGGCAAAAATGGGAAGTGTCTTCAAAGGAATAGCTTGTCAAATAAAGAAATCATTATTTAATTAAGTCTAATGATACACTGGACAGTGGCTTCTCTGGATAAGGTTTTAAAATGTCACATTTGTTTAATTAAATGAAATAGTTTTCCATTTAAAAAATGTCAGTTAATAATGTTGTAAAAAAGGATAAACAATTTTACTGAAGCATTTGCACACTATGAGATTCAAATGGCAGAATCAGCTTAATGCCAAATAGTAACAAACTGTTCATCAAATCAAATTTGTTTTAGTCTTTCTTGGAGTACCAAGTCATTTTTCTGTATCATTATTTACTGAAGTTCTAATTATAACTGTAAATATTGCTTTAATTCAAAAAAACAGTGAACTTATTCAAACATGAACTATACTACCAAGTCATGGAACAGTGTGACTTAAAGAACAAAAAATGAATCTGTCAGGAGGACTGGTATATATTCAATTGATTCCACTATGATCAAGAAACAAAATGCTTCTAAATTTATTATAACCCCTTATGTTCAATTTAAATTAACATTTTCTAATTAAAATTACATTTTCTAACTACTAATTTTTGATTTGAAGAGGTTAATAGCATTTTTGGTTTTTCCGTATCATATAATAAGATAGACAACATAGACTAAATAGAGAAAGAAAATTATGTCTGGAAATGTTTGAACAATTGAACAGATTAAGAAATAAACCAATCTGTAAGACATCAAATTTTAATCAGGAAGGAAGATGACAATTATCCTAGCTAGTGTAATCCTGCTAATTGTGCATTGTTTCCTGAAAAGTCAAATGCTTGGGTATCTATCCATCTTTTTGTGAACAACATTCTCTAGTAACACTTAGTAGAAGAGTAGAGACATGTTGAAGGCTTTTCTAAGTATATATATTACACTGAAATAGAATGTTTTTCAACCTCTGTAAATAGCGGACATATAGAGAGTTTATACTATCATTATTTTAGATAGATATTAACATAAATTTAGGTTCAAAATTTAAAAATAGGAATGCTATACCTTATGAGAAATGAAATAATATCTTCAATAACTGACTAATTGTGAAATTATGGGGAATGTTATAAAGATATTTCATCCTCAAAGGCAAAATCTTCCAGCTTTTATAATTTTCTAATTCACAATTTTATTGATTAACAGCGGTCACTAATAAAGTATTAGTACTGAAATAGCAAAATATAGGTGGCATGGTATCTATGCACAATTATTTATTTGTGCCTACTTTAGAAAATTCAGCAGATTGTGTGATAAGACTAATGGAACTTAGAATTTTAATTTTCTTTTTTTTCAATCGCAAGAATATTGAACTTCTTTTTCTGGTCATTTTTACTGGTCTTTCATTTATGCATTCTCATCCATCTTTGTTCTCTTGGCCCATGTGGACCTCCCATCGCAGTGACCTCTTGCTGCAGAGCACTAGGTCTGGGCGCATGCACTTCAGAGCTCTAACTTGGCAGTTGGACACATCGGACCAGCTGCTCCATGGCATGTGAGATCTTCCCAGGCCAGGGATCAAACCAGCGCCCCTTACACTGCAAGATGGTGTCCATACCCACTTGACCACCAGGGAAGTCCAATATTGAACTTTTTATTATATATTTTTATTACTCCTTCAAATCTCAAAGAGATTTACAGAAAAATAAATATAAAATGTTTTCATTTTTATTTTTAATTAATTTATTTTAATTGGAGGATAATTACTTTATAATATTTTGATGGTTTTTTACATACCTCAACATGAATTAGTCATGGGTATTCATGTGTCTTCTCATCTGGAACCCACCTGTGACTTCCCTTACTGTCCTATCCCTCTGGGTTGTCCCAGAACACTGGCTTTGAGAGCCCTGCTTCATGTGTCAAACTTGCACTGGTCATCTGTTTTACATATGGTAATATATGTATTTCATAGCTATTCTCTCAAGTCATTCTACCCTCGTGTTCTCCCACTGACTCCAAAAGTCTGTTCTTTCTATATGTGTCTCCTTTAATGCTTTGCCTGTAGGATCATCATTATCATCTTTCTGAATTTCATATATATGCATTAATATACAATATTTGGCTTTCTCTTTCTGACTTACTTCACTCTGTACATTATGCTCCATTTTCATCCACTTCATAAGAACTGGCTCAAATACATTCCTTTTCATCAGTACAGTTGCTCAGTCATGTCCAACTCTTACCAGCCCTGTGGACTGAAGCACACCCGGCTCCTCTGTCCTGCACCATCTTCTGGAGTTTGCTAAAATGAATGTCACTGAGTCGGTGATGCCATCTAACCATCTTGTCCTCTGCTGTCCCCTTCTCCTTCTGCCTTCTATTTTTCTGAGCATCATGGTCTTTTCCAATGCATTGTTTCTTCGTATCAGGTGGTCAAAATATTGATGTTTCAGCTTCAACTTCAGCTTGAGTCCTTCCAATGAATGTTCAGGGTTGATTTCCTTTAGGATACACTAGTTTGATCTCCTTGCTGTCCAAGGCCTCTCAAGAGTTTTCTATGGCACCACAATTCAAAAGCATCAATTCTTTGATGCTGAGCCTTCTTTATGGTCCAACACTCATATCCATACTGAAAAAACCGTAGCTTTGACTATATGGACCTTTGTTGGGAAAGTGCTTTTTAATATGCTGTCTAGGTTTGTCACAGTTTTTCCTCCAAGAAGCAAGCTTTTTTTTTTTTTTTTTAATTTCTTGGCTGCTGTCACTACCATCCACAGTGAGTTTGGAGCCCAAGAAAATAGTCTGTCACTGTTTTCATTGTTTGCCCGTCTATTTGCCATGAAGAGATAGGACCAGAAGCCATGATCTTCATTTTTGGAATGTTGAGTTTTAAGCCATCTTTTTCATTCTCCTCTTTCACCTTCATCAAGAGTCGCTTTAATTCCTCTTCACTTTCTGCCCTAAGGGTGGTGTCATCTTCATACCTGAGGTTATTGATTTTTTTCCCAATAGTCTTGTATCCAGTTTGTGCTTCATCCAGACTGGCATTTTACATGATGTACTCTGCATGCAAGTTAAATAAGCAAGATGAAAATATACAACCTTGACATGCTCCTTTCCCAGTTTGGAACCAGTTCATTGTTCCATGTTCGGTTCTAATTACTGCTTCTTGTCCTTCATACAGGTTTCTCAGGAGGCAGGTAAGGTGGTTTAGTATTCCCATTTCTTTAAGAATTTCCCACAGTTTGGTGTTATCCACACATTTAAAGGTTTTAGTGTAGTCATGAAGCAGATGTAGATGTTTTCCTGGAATTCTCTTGCTTTTTCTATGATCCACTGAATGTTGGCAATCTGATCTGTAATTCCTCTACCTTTTCTAAATCCAGCTTGTTCATCTGGAAGTTCTCAGTTCACATACTATTGAAGCCTAGCTTGGAGGATTTTAAGCATTAATTTGCTAGCATGTGAAATGAGTGCAATTCTGGGATAGTTTGAGCATTGCCTTTCTTTGGGATTGGAATGAAAACTGGTCATTTCCTGTCCTGTGGGCACTGATGAGTTTTCCAGATTCGCTAGCATATTGGATGTAGCATTTTAACAGCATTCTTTTTTAATATTTGACATAGCTCAGCTGGAATTCCACCACCTCCACTAGCTTTGTCTGTAATGATCCTTCCTAAGGCCTATTTGACTTCAGGCTCTAGGATGTCTGGCTCTAGGGGAGTGCTTACAACATCGTGGCCATTCAGCTCATTAAGCTCTGTTTTGTATAGTTCTCCTGGGTATTCTTGCCATCTCTTCTTAATATGTTCTGCTTCTTTTAGGTCCATACCTTTTATTGTCCTTTATTTTGCCCATCTTTACATGAAACGTTCCCTTTGTATTTCTAGTTTTCTTGAAGAGATCTCTGTCTTTCCCATTCTATTGCTTTCCTCTGTGGGGAAACAAGCTGGTGAAGGTGTTTTCAGCTTTGAGTGATTCAGGAGAAAGGAAAATTGGGAGTGAGAAACATACTAGAAAGAACTAAGACAAAAACAAGTGATTCAGTTCACATGGGCTTATTAGCTGGTCAGCAACAGGTGGCAGATCTGCTGTGGACTTTGGAACGCTGGCTCAGTGCACCTTAGAATGCTGCCTGTGAATCCAGAACAGACTCATTGACTTCTTGCTGGTTTAGTTGCCCCTGAGCTACAACATACCCTTTCCATTCTTAGAGTCACAAAAGTAATTATTGATCAGGACTGTGAGAGTGTCCTGGCCTGTGTTAATATCATTCCCTGCAAACAGCTGGAGGCTTAAGCTCTCAATAAAAGCGGACTGGTGAATGTGTTTAGGGCATTGGTTCAGGATGTCTTGAGCCCCCGTTCCCATTCTTTCTCTGTGTGTGTGTGTGTGTGTGTGTGTGTGTGTGTGTGTGTGTATTACTTAATGTTTTGTTGCATCCACTATTCTCCCTGCACCTGACTGATGTGCTATAGCAAATGGCGCCCAACTTGGGACTCAAGCCCTTGGGGCCCAAAGAGTGAAAGCTCGCAGAAAGTGAAAACTTGTACATATCAATGTGATGAGACACTGAGAGCAGCCACGGGTGACTGAGGCCTCTGACAGATTCCTGCTGGTAAGTGACCCCCTCAGGGAATAACAGGGTAATGTATGGGGAATTCAGAAACTTCAGAACAATACTGTCCATATATTTGTTTTTTAAGACAGCTCCTGAAAGCAGGAGCAGAAATTAGTGAAGGGAGGTTTTTGGAGCTTTTGCAAATTATAGAAAAGCTTTGTACTTGGTTTCCTTCTTTAGGGACTTTAGATCTTAAAACGTGGGAAGAGATAGGCCATAAGCTAAAGAAGCTGCAAAAACCTTCAGGCTCTAGGATGTCTGGCTAAAACAACATCGTGGCCATTCAGCTCATTAAGCTCTGTTTTGTATAGTTCTCCTGGGTATTCTTGCCATCTCTTCTTAATATGTTCTGCTTCTTTTAGGTCCATACCTTTTATTGTCCTTTATTTTGCCCATCTTTACATGAAACGTTCCCTTTGTATTTCTAGTTTTCTTGAAGAGATCTCTGTCTTTCCCATTCTATTGCTTTCCTCTGTGGGGAAACAAGCTGGTGAAGGTGTTTGCAGCTTTGAGTGATTCAGGAGAAAGGAAAATTGGGAGTGAGAAACATACTAGAAAGAACTAAGACAAAAACAAGTGATTCAGTTCACATTAGCTGATCAGCAACAGGTGGCAGATCTGCTGTGGACTTTGGAACGCTGGCTCAGTGCACCTTAGAATGCTGCCTGTGAATGCAGAACAGACTCATTGACTTCTTGCTGGTTTAGTTGCCCCTGAGCTACAACATGCCCTTTCCATTCTTAGAGTCACAAAAGTAATTATTGATCAGGACTGTGAGAGTGTCCTGGCCTGTGTTAATATCATTCCCTGCAAACAGCTGGAGGCTTAAGCTCTCAATAAAAGCGGACTGGTGAATGTGTTTAGGGCATTGGTTCAGGATGTCTTGAGCCCCCGTTCCCATTCTTTCTCTGTGTGTGTGTGTGTGTGTGTGTGTGTGTGTGTGTGTGTGTATTACTTAATGTTTTGTTGCATCCACTATTCTCCCTGCACCTGACTGATGTGCTATAGCAAATGGCGCCCAACTTGGGACTCAAGCCCTTGGGGCCCAAAGAGTGAAAGCTCGCAGAAAGTGAAAACTTGTACATATCAATGTGATGAGACACTGAGAGCAGCCATGGGTGACTGAGGCCTCTGACAGATTCCTGCTGGTAAGTGACCCTCTCAGGGAATAACAGGGTAATGTATGGGGAATTCAGAAACTTCAGAACAATACTGTCCATATATTTGTTTTTTAAGACAGCTCCTGAAAGCAGGAGCAGAAATTAGTGAAGGGAGGTTTTTGGAGCTTTTGCAAATTATAGAAAAGCTTTGTACTTGGTTTCCTTCTTTAGGGACTTTAGATCTTAAAACGTGGGAAGAGATAGGCCATAAGCTAAAGAAGCTGCAAAAACCTCCATCAACTTGTTTCCCCACATTCTTCTATTTCTTTGCACTGTTCACTTAGGAAGGCTGTCTTATCTCTCCTTGCTATTCTCTGAAATTCTGCATTCAGATGGGTACAGCTTTCCTTTTCTCCTTTCTCAGCTATTTGTAAGGCCTCCTCAGGCAACCATTTTGCCTTTCTGCATTTCTTTTTCTTGGGGATG
This sequence comes from Tragulus kanchil, assembly GCA_022376925.1. Classification (NCBI taxonomy): domain Eukaryota; kingdom Metazoa; phylum Chordata; class Mammalia; order Artiodactyla; family Tragulidae; genus Tragulus; species Tragulus kanchil. The sequence goes on from JAIOJX010000004.1 coordinate 37,331,059, forward strand.
GTTTCGATCACTGCCTCCTGAACAGTGTCACAAAGCTCTGTCCATAGTTCTTCAGGAGCTCTATCAAGTTTAATCCCTTAAGTCTATTTGTCACTTCCACTGTAAAATCGTAAGGGATTTGATTTAGATCATACCTGAATGGCCTAGCGGTTTCTTTTTATAGCTTAGTAATATTCCATTGTGTACATGTACTGCAACTTTCCTTATTCATTCATCTGCTGATGGATATCTAGGTTGTTTCATTTCCTAACTATTGTAAATAGCACTGCAATAACATTGGGGTACAAGTGTTTCTTTCAATTCTGGTTTTCTTGCTGTCTATGCACAGCAATGTATGGCAGTTCTATTCCTGGTTTTTTAAGGAACCTCCACACTGTTCTCTATAGTGGCTGTACCAGTGTACTTTCCCACTAACAATGTAAGAGGGTTCCCTTTTTGTCCACACCCTCTCCAGCATTTATTTAAAACATGTTTTTATGGGCCAAAGAACAAAGATGGATGAAAAATAGATAAATGAAGGACCAATAGAGGTGGCCCACCCACCTCCCTCCCTCCCCTATCCGCCCCCACAAAGAAAAAATTTTAAAAAAAAACATGTTTTTAACTCCACAAGTTTTTGTTTAAAAATGAGATTGAAAATTTAATGTTCTGGGTTTCTACCCCATCTATACATTATTTTTTCTGTCTCTGCATCACTTCCATGAGCTGCTTTATTGTTGTTTAGCTAGTATTTTACCTGTCAAAATTCTAAACAGGAAATATTTTGCCTCATACCTTTGTACCATCTGTCCATTTCAGCTCTTAGTAACTTTACTGTAATAGATCATCATCTGCTAAGGATATAGTTTGTTAGATTCACTAATGATCTGGGCCATCAAGTTGGTAAATAGTGTTGAAATAGAATGATCACAGGAGACTGCATATTTAAGATCTACAGTGTGACTTTTTGTACACTGTATTGTGAAATGATTACTTCAGCCAAACTAATAATGTGTCCATCACCTCATATAGTTATGCTTTTATGGGTGTAAGAAATCTTAAGACCTATTCACTTAGCAGTTTTAAGGTATATAATACATTATTATTAATCCTAAGCACCATGGTGAACACTGTTTCCAGAATTGTATAGTTTAACTGAAAATTTGTCCTTTTTTGGCAAATATCTCTCCATCTCCCCATTTCAGCCCCTTCAGCACCATTCTACTCTCTTTTACTTTTGAGTTATACTATTTAGATTCCACACATAAGTGATTAATGCAATGTTTAGCTTTCTCTGTCTGACATTTTACTTAGCATATTGTCCTCCAAATTAATCCATGTTATTGTAGTTGAAGCAATTCCTTTCTTTATAAGACTGAATAATATTCAAGTATATTTTATTTATTCATTAATCTGTTGATGGACACTTAGATTGTTTCCATGTCTTGGCTTCTGTGAGTAATGCTACATTAAATATGTGGATACATATACCTCTTGAAAATAGTGATTTCCAAAGATTTTATTTCGATAAATGATTTCCAAAGATTTCCTTTGGATATATGCCCAGAGGTGAGATTGCTGGATTATGTGGTAGTTGTATTTTTAATTTTTACAGAAACTTTACTGTGTTCCCTATTGACTGTACCAATTTACATTCCCACAGACAATATCATGTTCCCTTTTTCAACAACCTTGTAAATTCTTGTTTAATTCTGAATTTTTGGTAGCCATCTCAATGGTTATTAAGTGATAAAAAAAAAAAAAGAACTACATCAAACTTGCCTCTGTTCAACAAAGGAAATGATAGTATAAAAAGGCAACCTATGTAATGGGAGAAAACTTTTGTAAAACAAATATTCAATAAGGAATATTATCCAAAATATATAAGAAATCCATGTAACTCAATAGCAACAAGAAAAAACAAATCCAGTGAAAAATACTCAATGGATTGACATTTTTCTCGAAGATGTACAAATGGCTTGCAGGTATATGAAAGATGCTCAGCATCACTAATCATCGGAGAAATGCAAATCAAAGAAAGCTTCAATGACATGCTATATGGGGGGAAGGTCTTGATGAATCATAGAAAACCAAATAGTCACAGAAGTCAGTGTTGACAGAATCCATTCCCTTATTTTTCTGTGGAGAGGTGGCTCATCTAAGGAAAAGCAAATATTATGGCCCAGTTATTAAAATAACTTGTATGTAAAGAAACAGAATCTTGTACACAGTAGAAAAAATATTTGGTCCTATTTTTAAGACCATTCATGGAGTAAATGGACTATGAGTAAACAGCCTATTTTCTCACTTATTAAGATTTTCTCATATAATTGCCTACCTTTCATTTTCTAATCTCATGCTCAAAATCTTGTGATTATTTCTTAGTTTACTGCTAAATGCTTTCCTACATTTGTTGTCATGTTAGACCTAAAGCATGCTTGTTTTTTGAGAGTTATTTTTCACTGTAAATTGTCATCCATTGTACAGACCTACAGTGTGCTTATTATTTGATAGTCATTTTTCATTGTAACAATGTATCATTTGATTATTTTTTATTTATTTATTTTTTAATTCATGTAAAGAAAATGAACTGACATGGAGATATAACTATTCCCAAGTATATGTAATATATGCATCTCATTATTAATTTTACAAAGTAATTTCATAAATTTAGGTAATAAAAGTTTGTTTCTGAGAAATAGATTTGGTTTCTATGTACTGAGAAATCAAGATTGTGAGCCTTTAATGCTGAGAGACAGCACTCCGACCATGGCAAATTCACCAGACGAAAATGTCATTCACAAGGCTATTGGGAAATAGTTTTTTCTAGGGACACATGAACCTGCCACATACTGTTCCTTTTAAACCACATCTAGGACATCTGGAACTGAAACCAAATGACAGGGAAACTTAGAAATATTTTCCCTAACTCTGAACAGCTTCTAATCTAAGGCAATATTTTTAATTTTTAAATAATGGTAGACTCTAAAATATGTGTGCTTATTAAGGCTATTAGGTTTCCATCTTATCATTTACCAGCGGGTTTTCTAGGCATAGTTAGGAAAGATTTGTCTTACGAGGTCTCGGTTGTCTGTTTTATAATCCTTTTAAATGACCAAGTTAAAAATTGGGCTTTAAACTCACCATGCAGTCTGATGAATATTTGCAAAATTTAATAAGTCCATCACAAGTTACATATCTCACAGGTCCAACAAAAGTGTAATTAATAACTTTATTTATTAAGTGGGAGATACAAATACAAATTTTTCCTTTTTTATAAAATAATACTTTGAAATACAACTCTTGAGTTTAAGTTAACCTCCTATTTTTCCATAAATAATTTAGTAAAACAATCTTTTCCTACATTTGCTTTTGAAATATTTTTTGCCCACTCTTTGTCATGGTTGTATTGCTGTGATACATCAGTGATGCAAACAACCAGGGACAGAGTGTGAAAGTTCTGCATATTCAAACTAGAGGATAGCTTGATATTGTTTCTAGTCCATATATCAATTGAACATAAATCAGGTATCTACGAAAATGGCAAGTTATTTGATTAAATTTGCAAGCATACATTTAACCACCCTCATCTTAACAACACAGTTTATGTGACCTAAGGAATTCTCAGAAATATATTTCTTAAAACATCACCAAGGTAGACAGACAGTCAGAAAAGTTTAATTGAAATAAAATTAAGTGTGTCTAATTGAAATGGCAGCTTTTTATTGCCACCAGTTGCATCCATGCTAAATTGCTTCAGTTGTGTCTAATTCTGCAATCCTGTAGACTAACCCTCCAGGCTCCTCTGTCCATGGGATTTTCCAGGCAAGAACGCTGGAGTGGCTATTTCCTTCTTCAGAGAATCTTCCTGACCCAGGCATTGAATTCCAGTGTCTCCTGCATTGCAGGAGGATTCTTTGCTTCTGGGAGTGCACCATCTGTTGCAGATAGGTTTAAAGACTTTTACAAGCTCAGACTTCTAAAAGTGATCAGTCTTTAAGAGGGCATTAAAAGATCTCACGATAGCAGGGTCAAGGCAAGCAAAAAAAATATTTCTTACTACCTAATAACGCTGAATCCTGAATAGAGATTCCTTACAAAAAGCAGTTCGATGACAACTGATCCATAATCAACGAACTTAATGTTTAATTCCCAAAAGTGTGTTACCTCTTTCAATTCCAAAAGGATATATAGAAATGTGATACATTAAGTCTGAAGAAATTAAAGGCATATATTCAGTAAATTCAAGAAATTTTAATGTAAGCAACCTAAACTGAAAGTTATCTCTTTTAAGTGAGATACAAATACAAATTTTTCCTTTTTTATAAAATAATACTTTGAAATACAACTCTTGAGTTTAAGTTAACCTCCTATTTTCCATAAATAATTTAGTAAAACAATCTTTTCCTACATTTGCTTTTGAAATATTTTTTGCCCACTCTTTGTCATGGTTGTATTGCTGTGATACATCAGTGATGCAAACAACCAGGGACAGAGTGTGAAAGTTCTGCATATTCAAACTAGAGGATAGCTTGATATTGTTTCTAGTCCATATATCAATTGAACATAAATCAGGTATCTATGAAAATGGCAAGTTATTTGATTAAATTTGCAAGCATACATTTAACCACCCTCATCTTAACAACACAGTTTATGTGACCTAAGGAATTCTCAGAAATATATTTCTTAAAACATCACCAAGGTAGACAGACAGTCAGAAAAGTTTAATTGAAATAAAATTAAGTGTGTCTAATTGAAATGGCAGCTTTTTATTGCCACCAGTTGCATCCATGCTAAATTGCTTCAGTTGTGTCTAATTCTGCAATCCTGTAGACTAACCCTCCAGGCTCCTCTGTCCATGGGATTTTCCAGGCAAGAACGCTGGAGTGGCTATTTCCTTCTTCAGAGAATCTTCCTGACCCAGGCATTGAATTCCAGTGTCTCCTGCATTGCAGGAGGATTCTTTTGCTTCTGGGGGAGTGCACCATCTGTTGCAGATAGGTTTAAAGACTTTTACAAGCTCAGACTTCTAAAAGTGATCAGTCTTTAAGAGGGCATTAAAAGATCTCAAGATAGCAGGGTCAAGGCAAGCAAAAAAAATATTTCTTACTACCTAATAACACTGAATCCTGAATAGAGATTCCTTACAAAAAGCAGTTCGATGACAACTGATCCATAATCAAAGAACTTAATGTTTAATTCCCAAAAGTGTGTTACCTCTTTCAATTCCAAAAGGATATATAGAAATGTGATACATTAAGTCTGAAGAAATTAAAGGCATATATTCAGTAAATTCAAGAAATTTTAATGTAAGCAACCTAAACTAAATGTAAAGTTATCTCAATTAGTTAAAAGCCCTATACCACAGAGAATCAATTTTTTTTTTTAATCTTAAAATGAGTGTCCTGTATATATTTTGTCACTCAGTGTGATCAGGGGATGATTAAAATTTTAGTACAGTACCTCATTATATTTTATGTACAATATCAACAGAACACACTGAGGAAATTACCTATGTTATAAAGGTTAATTCTGCTATTTGGACTATTTGCCAAGACTCCATTTCTAATTTTATATTCAGAGAAGGAAACAGATGACAGACATTCTACTTAATTATTCCCATACTACTGTACTCTAGAGGAGAAATCAAATGCATTAGCCTTGTAATAACTCACAAGGACAAGGAAAGACACAAAGCACCTGTTTTTATATGCATATTTAATTATTTCTGAAATTTTAAATTTATTTTTTGAACATGAATAAAGAGAGGAGTGGAAAATGCCTTTTTAAAGGGCACAGTCAGCATTCAATGTCTTAAAACCATTACAGCCTAGAGGTTTAATATTACTTTTGAAATCAGGCCAGATAAGAAAGATTCATTTTTACTCTTTACATAAAGGAGACAGATTTAAATGATGCCAGTGACCCAGGTATATCAAAAATATTCTTCTAAAACTTAATCAAAAAATAAAGAGTACATAGGACTACCAAGTCAACCTTTTCAGAGATCATTTGTATCTGAAGAGACCATGACAGAACTATCAAGATTATACTTGGTGATATCATCAAAGTGAGGTTTAGTAAGAATCAAGAAAGGAGTTCTTTAGAGGCATCTGTTGCAGATAGGTTTAAAGACTTTACAAGCTCAGACTTCTAAAAGTGATCAGTCTTTAAGAGGGCATTAAAAGATCTCAAGATAGCAGGGTCAAGGCAAGCAAAAAATATTTCTTACTACCTAATAACACTGAATCCTGAATAGAGATTCCTTACAAAAGCAGTTCGATGACAACTGATCCATAATCAAAGAACTTAATGTTTAATTCCCAAAAGTGTGTTACCTCTTTCAATTCCAAAAGGATATATAGAAATGTGATACATTAAGTCTGAAGAAATTAAAGGCATATATTCAGTAAATTCAAGAAATTTTAATGTAAGCAACCTAAACTAAATGTAAAGTTATCTCAATTAGTTAAAAGCCCTATACCACAGAGAATCAATTTTTTTTTAATCTTAAAATGAGTGTCCTGTATATATTTTGTCACTCAGTGTGATCAGGGGATGATTAAAATTTTAGTACAGTACCTCATTATATTTTATGTACAATATCAACAGAACACACTGAGGAAATTACCTATGTTATAAAGGTTAATTCTGCTATTTGGACTATTTGCCAAGACTCCATTTCTAATTTTATATTCAGAGAAGGAAACAGATGACAGACATTCTACTTAATTATTCCCATACTACTGTACTCTAGAGGAGAAATCAAATGCATTAGCCTTGTAATAACTCACAAGGACAAGGAAAGACACAAAACACCTGTTTTTATATGCGTATTTAATTATTTCTGAAATTTTAAATTTATTTTTTGAACATGAATAAAGAGAGGAGTGGAAAATGCCTTTTTAAAGGGCACAGTCAGCATTCAATGTCTTAAAACCATTACAGCCTAGAGGTTTAATATTACTTTTGAAATCAGGCCAGATAAGAAAGATTCATTTTTACTCTTTACATAAAGGAGACAGATTTAAATGATGCCAGTGACCCAGGTATATCAAAAATATTCTTCTAAAACTTAATCAAAAAATAAAGAGTACATAGGACTACCAAGTCAACCTTTTCAGAGATCATTTGTATCTGAAGAGACCATGACAGAACTATCAAGATTATACTTGGTGATATCATCAAAGTGAGGTTTAGTAAGAATCAAGAACATATGATATTCTATTTCTGCTAGACTTGTTAAATATCAAATCAATCTTCTCTGTACCCAATTCACATTTTTTCCAATTTTGCGTGAAGATTTTTTATTTAAAAAGTTATTTTAAGAGATGAGCACCCACAATCAAGGAGCAATGGCCCTATGAATGGTGCCGATCAGTAGCTTAATTTTCATCATTTATATTAAAGGCTTGAGTTTGAAATGAAATTAAGAGAACTTCCCTGGCAGCCCAGTGGTTAAGACTCCAAGCTCCCAATGCATGGAGCACACGTTGACGCCTTATTGAGGAATTAAGATTCCAAGTGCCAAGAGACATGACTGAAGAGTAAAACAAACAAACAAAAAGTAAAAAGAATTGTTAAAAAAATGAAATGAAGTATATTTTGTCTAAATTGATCATCTCTACATTAAACCATGAAAAATCTGTACACAAAATGCTAGTGTAGTATAATTAATTTTGTAATGAATAGTTTTAAAATCTAAAGCATGAAAAGTCATTATTAATTCAGTAAGTTAATAAATGCTATTTACAGATCCATCACATATAAAATAATCTCAATGCCTAGGCAAGTGGCACTGATAAGTTATAGAGATATACATTCCATAATGATCTAGTAACTTTTAATAGATATGATGAGTATCACACCATAAATTCAATAGATAGTCCTTCTAATCATCAAATAAATAATGTTTGGAGAATAATATCTAATAGATATTATACAATTTTAATGAATTCCATCATCATAAGCTTCCTATGAGAAAGGAAAGAAAGATGACCTCATGTGAGAGCTTCATCATACAGATATATAATTCAGAAACTGCTTTCCTATTTTTCTTAGTGGGGCTTAGCCATTTGTAGAATAAATCAATAAGGGAAGTTTAATACACAAGTCCAATTCATATTAAATGATATGTGTTTAGGACATTATGAATGGATGATGACTTTCAACATTAGCATCTAGTTCTAGGAAATCACATTTAAAGAAAAAATTTCTTTGGTGATATCATCAAAGTGAGGTTTAGTAAGAATCAAGAACATATGATATTCTATTTCTGCTAGACTTGTTAAATATCAAATCAATCTTCTCTGTACCCAATTCACATTTTTTCCAATTTTGCGTGAAGATTTTTTATTTAAAAAGTTATTTTAAGAGATGAGCACCCACAATCAAGGAGCAATGGTCCTATGAATGGTGCTGATCAGTAGCTTAATTTTCATCATTTATATTAAAGGCTTGAGTTTGAAATGAAATTAAGAGAACTTCCCTGGCAGCCCAGTGGTTAAGACTCCAAGCTCCCAATGCATGGAGTACACGTTGACGCCTTATTGAGGATTTAAGATTCCAAGTGCCAAGAGACATGACTGAAGAGTAAAACAAACAAACAAAAAGTAAAAAGAATTGTTAAAAAAAATGAAATGAAGTATATTTTGTCTAAATTGATCATCTCTATATTAAACCATGAAAAATCTGTACACAAAATGCTAGTGTAGTATAATTAATTTTGTAATGAATAGTTTTAAAATCTAAAACATGAAAAGTCATTATTAATTCAGTAAGTTAATAAATGCTATTTACAGATCCATCACATATAAAATAATCTCAATACCTAGGTAAGTGGCACTGATAAGTTATAGAGATATACATTCCATAATGATCTAGTAACTTTTAATAGATATGATGAGTATCACACCATAAATTCAATAGATAGTCCTTCTAATCATCAAATAAATAATGTTTGGAGAATAATATCTAATAGATATTATAAAATTTTAATGAATTCCATCATCATAAGCTTCCTATGAGAAAGGAAAGAAAGATGACCTCATGTGAGAGCTTCATCATACAGATATATAATTCAGAAACTGCTTTCCTATTTTTCTTAGTGGGGCTTAGCCATTTGTAGAATAAATCAATAAGGGAAGTTTAATACACAAGTCCAATTCATATTAAATGATATGTGTTTAGGACATTATGAATGGATGATGACTTTCAACATTATCATCTAGTTCTAGGAAATCACATTTAAAGAATTAATGTTGATATAATGCTGCAAATTTTCAGTATCATTGGAATGCTGTTGTTCATTAATCGAGTCATGAGGACTCTTTGGGACCCCATGGACTGCAGCACACTAGGCTTGCCTGTTCCACACCATCTCCCAGAGTTTGCCCAAGTTCACTGTTGCATTCTTATTCAAATAACTTAACATTAATATAGAATTAGTGACCTTTACATTTCACAGAATTGCCTTATGGAAAATCAATTCTCTTAGAGTTTTATGTAAATGACTTCAAAAGTGTTGCACTTTGCCTACTTACAGAATATAATGGTATTTCCGTAATATTGTTTTTCTTCTCTTCCTAGTTTTTTAAAGAAATCTCCATACTGTCTTCTATAGTAACTGTATCAATTTACATTGGCACCAACAGTGCAGGCATGTTCCCTTTTCTCCACACCCTCTCCAGCATTTATTGTCTGTAGATCCTTTGATGATTACTATTCTGACTGATATGAGGTGATATCTCATTGTAGTTCTGATTTGCATTTCCCTAATTAATGAGCAAAGCTGAGCATCTTTTCATGTGTTTTTTGGCCATGTGTATGTCTTCTTTGGAGAAATGTCTGTTTAGGTCTTTTTCCCATATTTTTATTGGATTGTTTGTTTTTTCAGTGTTGAGTTCTCTGAGCTTCTTGTATATTTTTAAAATTCTTTGTCGGTTGTTTCATTTGGTATTATTTTCTCTCATTTTGAGGGTTGTCTTTTTTATAATTTGTTTTGCTGTGCAAAAGCTTTCAAGTTTCATTATGTCTCACTTGTTTATTTTTGTTTTTATTTGTTATTCTAGAGGGTGGGTCATCGAAGACTCTGCTTTGATTTATGTCATTGAGTGTTTTGCCTGTGTTCTCCTCTAAGAGTTTTATGGTTTCCGGTTGTATGTTTAGGTCTTTAATCCATAAAAAATTAACCTAGTTTTTGAAATAGGAGAAATATTTGAAGAAATAAACATTATATACAAATGCTTAATATGCATGTGAAAAGTTGCTCAATATTGCTAAAGAAATGCAAATTAGAACAGTGATACATATCCACTAGAATGGCAGAAATTTCAAATGAAACTGATTATATTCAGTTTGGCAAAAATATGAAATAAATGAGCCTCACATATTGCTGGTGAAAATGGATACTTTAAAAAATAGTTTAACAGGTTTCTAAGGTGTTAAACATACACCTTTTATATGCTTTCAGGTATTTACCCCCCAAAATTTAAATTTATATTCATTCAAAAAGTTGAGTTAATATTCATGAAAGCATTATTTATAAATATCTGGAAGTGAAAACAAGCAGATTTCCATCAACTGGTGATTGTAAAACAAAATTGTGAAGCATCTTTACAACCTAATACATGTCTATAATAAACAGAGACAAAGTGTTACTTTTTTCTCATTTAAATAGCTGATCATTGGGAGATAATTCATATATCTTAAGATTTTTCCATTTGAACTTTACAAGCCAATGGCTTTTAATATATTCATAGATATATGTAAACATCACCAGAGTCATATATATATAATTTTCACCAGATTCATTGAAGAGTAGGATAGCAGTTTCCAAATTCTAGCTTACTAAAGTCAGTCTCTACAAGTATGATTAAATGAAATAATAGAAATGAATCTCAGAAACATCCTGCTAAATGGAAGAAGATAGACCAAAAAGACTACAAATTGAATGATTATATGTATGTAAAATTTATCAAATAAGCAAAAATGTACAGAGAGAAGGCATATTATTAGCTGCTTGGGACCGGGTGTAGGGAAGAAAAAGGACTTTGGCAGAAAGTTTCATTTGGTATTATTTTCTCTCATTTTGAGGGTTGTCTTTTTTATAATTTGTTTTGCTGTGCAAAAGCTTTCAAGTTTCATTATGTCTCACTTGTTTATTTTTGTTTTTATTTGTTATTCTAGAGGGTGGGTCATCGAAGACTCTGCTTTGATTTATGTCATTGAGTGTTTTGCCTGTGTTCTCCTCTAAGAGTTTTATGGTTTCCGGTTGTATGTTTAGGTCTTTAATCCATAAAAAATTAACCTAGTTTTTGAAATAGGAGAAATATTTGAAGAAATAAACATTATATACAAATGCTTAATATGCATGTGAAAAGTTGCTCAATATTGCTAAAGAAATGCAAATTAGAACAGTGATACATATCCACTAGAATGGCAGAAATTTCAAATGAAACTGATTATATTCAGTTTGGCAAAAATATGAAATAAATGAGCCTCACATATTGCTGGTGAAAATGGATACTTTAAAAAATAGTTTAACAGGTTTCTAAGGTGTTAAACATACACCTTTTATATGCTTTCAGGTATTTACCCCCCAAAATTTAAATTTATATTCATTCAAAAAGTTGAGTTAATATTCATGAAAGCATTATTTATAAATATCTGGAAGTGAAAACAAGCAGATTTCCATCAACTGGTGATTGTAAAACAAAATTGTGAAGCATCTTTACAACCTAATACATGTCTATAATAAACAGAGACAAAGTGTTACTTTTTTTCTCATTTAAATAGCTGATCATTGGGAGATAATTCATATATCTTAAGATTTTTCCATTTGAACTTTACAAGCCAATGGCTTTTAATATATTCATAGATATATGTAAGCATCACCAGAGTCATATATATATAATTTTCACCAGATTCATTGAAGAGTAGGGTAGCAGTTTCCAAATTCTAGCTTACTAAAGTCAGTCTCTACAAGTATGATTAAATGAAATAATAGGAATGAATCTCAGAAATATCCTGCTAAATGGAAGAAGATAGACCAAAAAGACTACAAATTGAATGATTATATGTATGTAAAATTTATCAAATAAGCAAAAATGTACAGAGAGAAGGCATATTATTAGCTGCTTGGGACCGGGTGTAGGGGGAAGATGGACTGCAAATGAAAACGGGGACCATTGTTTGGGTCAGAGAAATGCTCTAAAAGCAAATATTTCTGAAAGCACAACTGTATAAACTTACTAAAATGTGGAAAGAAGTATTAATAATATAAGGAAGAATATAAGGATTCCACATACAACTTTCATTTAAATACATGCATTAATTCATGTATAACTCTTGCAAAAAGATTATTTCTCTGCTGAGCATATCAGGATGAACAAGTATAGGCATTCTTCACACTCAGGAAAATTTAACATTATTTGAGGAAATTGAAAGAAAAGAAAATGCATTAAGACATAAAACTAAAAGAAAAGTAGATGAAAGTTATCATTATTTAGAAGATTATGTTATTCCCTTTCTGGAAAATCTATGAGTCTATTCCAGTGGAGTTTGGAGGAGTTTGAGGCAGAGAACATAATAAAGAAGCCCAAGGATGAAAAGCTGGATCAGAAATGGAAGAAGAATCCATAAGCAATCTTTCCCAGTAAAGATGTAATCTATAAAATTACTCTTACTGTGAGAAGAAAGACCAAGGTAGCTGTTTCAATAGATAAGTAAAAAAAATTTAAGAGATAGATAAAATTGAGTTTTTTCCTAATCATAAGGACAAATGCAACACCAGAAACAAGATATTCATAAATCTATCTAAATGAAAATACAGAGTTGTAATGTAGTAAAAACCATCACATACAAGATTAAAAGCAAAGGGAAATTGAGGAAAAATATATTTGTAATATTAGGCATAAAATTGTATGAAAATTTCAATAATAAATAGTTGATACAGATTTTAAAAAACAATGTATAAATATGTAAATACCAATGACTGAAAAATCCACCCTCAAGAGAAGGTGAAAAAACATAATGTGTAAATGTACTTATTGAAGCACTGTACATATTAGCAACTAATTTTGCAATACTTTAAATAAGAGTAGTTAAATGATTAAATTGCTTACTAAAGTCAGTCTCTACAAGTATGATTAAATGAAATAATAGAAATGAATCTCAGAAACATCCTGCTAAATGGAAGAAGATAGACCAAAAAGACTACAAATTGAATGATTATATGTATGTAAAATTTATCAAATAAGCAAAAATGTACAGAGAGAAGGCATATTATTAGCTGCTTGGGACCGGGTGTAGGGGGAAGATGGACTGCAAATGAAAACGGGGACCATTGTTTGGGTCAGAGAAATGCTCTAAAAGCAAATATTTCTGAAAGCACAACTGTATAAACTTACTAAAATGTGGAAAGATGTATTAATAATATAAGGAAGAATATAAGGATTCCACATACAACTTTCATTTAAATACATGCATTAATTCATGTATAACTCTTGCAAAAAGATTATTTCTCTGCTGAGCATATCAGGATGAACAAGTATAGGCATTCTTCACACTCAGGAAAATTTAACATTATTTGAGGAAATTGAAAGAAAAGAAAATGCATTAAGACATAAAACTAAAAGAAAAGTAGATGAAAGTTATCATTATTTAGAAGATTATGTTATTCCCTTTCTGGAAAATCTATGAGTCTATTCCAGTGGAGTTTGGAGGAGTTTGAGGCAGAGAACATAATAAAGAAGCCCAAGGATGAAAAGCTGGATCAGAAATGGAAGAAGAATCCATAAGCAATCTTTCCCAGTAAAGATGTAATCTATAAAATTACTCTTACTGTGAGAAGAAAGACCAAGGTAGCTGTTTCAATAGATAAGTAAAAAAAAATTTAAGAGATAGATAAAATTGAGTTTTTTCCTAATCATAAGGACAAATGCAACACCAGAAACAAGATATTCATAAATCTATCTAAATGAAAATACAGAGTTGTAATGTAGTAAAAAACATCACATACAAGATTAAAAGCAAAGGGAAATTGAGGAAAAATATATTTGTAATATTAGGCATAAAATTGTATGAAAATTTCAATAATAAATAGTTGATACAGATTTTAAAAAACAATGTATAAATATGTAAATACCAATGACTGAAAAATCCACCCTCAAGAGAAGGTGAAAAAACATAATGTGTAAATGTACTTATTGAAGCACTGTACATATTAGCAACTAATTTTGCAATACTTTAAATAAGAGTAGTTAAATGATGGTAACAACAACAATATATGGGGACATTAAAATTCAATGTAAGTAGAATGGGGTGGAGGGGTGGAAGGTGGGAGAGAGGTTCAAGAGGAAGGGGACATATATATGCCTATGACTGACTGATGTTGATCTATGACAGAAACCAGCACAATATAGTAAATCAATTATCCTCAATTAAAAAGAAATAATATTTTAAAAAATGAACAAAAAATTCAATAATAGTATAGAAAGCTGTCATATTATAATAGGGACAAAAATGTTTTGCCAAACAAAATTATATTCCATTATACACAAATAGGAATGTAAACATTTAAAATGCTAAGTTGGTAGTACTGTTTATCCCTAGATGCTGATTATTTTTCTTAATATATTTTCATTTTTTGTCCACAAATATGACGTACCTGCTTAAAAATAAAATAGATTAAAAATGTCAATATAGGACTTCCCTGGTGATCCAGTGGGTAAGGACACCACCTTGCAGTGCAAGGGGAGCCAGTTCGATCCCTGGCCTGGGAAGATCCCACGTGCCGCGGAGCGGCTGGACTGATGTGTCCAATTACCGAGCCGGAGCTCTGGGGCGCATGCACCCGGAGCAGGTGCTCTGCGACAACAGAGGCCACCGCGATGGGAGGCCCACACGGGCCAAAGAACAAAGGCGGATGAAAATAGACAAATGAAAGAGAAATAGAAGTGGCCCGTCCATTCCCCTCCCTCCCCACCCCACCCCACCCCATAAAAAAGAAAAAAAAGAAAGAAAAAAAATGTCAGTATAGCTGTCTACTATTTTATACCAACTATTTAAAATATTATGCAAAGCATTTATCCCAATGTTTCTGTGTGTTGTGAAGAAACTGAATAGAAAAAATAACCTGCATACTTTATATTTGATGTTATTTATCAAACAATCATTTGTCAGAGTCTTTTTTTTTTTTTTTTCAATTGACTCTTTGTTTGTGAACACTGAGGTTTATACTCAATGTAAACAGTGGACATCCCTAGTGGTCCAACAGTAAAGAATCCACCTTCCAATGGAGGAGATTCAGAAGATGCTAGTTTGATCCCTGGATTTGGACAATCCCCTGGAGGAGGATGAATGGCAAACCCCTTCCAGTATTCTTACATGGAGAATCCCTGTCACACTACAGTGGAGGGGTGGAAGGTGGGAGAGAGGTTCAAGAGGAAGGGGACATATATATGCCTATGACTGACTGATGTTGATCTATGACAGAAACCAGCACAATATAGTAAATCAATTATCCTCAATTAAAAAGAAATAATATTTTAAAAAATGAACAAAAAATTCAATAATAGTATAGAAAGCTGTCATATTATAATAGGAACAAAAATGTTTTGCCAAACAAAATTATATTCCATTATACACAAATAGGAATGTAAACATTTAAAATGCTAAGTTGGTAGTACTGTTTATCCCTAGATGCTGATTATTTTTCTTAATATATTTTCATTTTTTGTCCACAAATATGACGTACCTGCTTAAAAATAAAATAGATTAAAAATGTCAATATAGGACTTCCCTGGTGATCCAGTGGGTAAGGACACCACCTTGCAGTGCAAGGGGAGCCAGTTCGATCCCTGGCCTGGGAAGATCCCACGTGCCGCGGAGCGGCTGGACTGATGTGTCCAATTACCGAGCCGGAGCTCTGGGGCGCATGCACCCGGAGCAGGTGTTCTGCGACAACAGAGGCCACCGCGATGGGAGGCCCACACGGGCCAAAGAACAAAGGCGGATGAAAATAGACAAATGAAAGAGAAATAGAAGTGGCCCCGTCCATTCCCCTCCCTCCCCACCCCACCCCACCCCATAAAAAAGAAAGAAAGAAAGAAAAAAAATGTCAGTATAGCTGTCTACTATTTTATACCAACTATTTAAAATATTATGCAAAGCATTTATCCCAATGTTTCTGTGTGTTGTGAAGAAACTGAATAGAAAAAATAACCTGCATACTTTATATTTGATGTTATTTATCAAACAATCATTTGTCAGAGTCTTTTTTTTTTTTTTTTCAATTGGCTCTTTGTTTGTGAACACTGAGGTTTATACTCAATGTAAACAGTGGACATCCCTAGTGGTCCAACAGTAAAGAATCCACCTTCCAATGGAGGAGATTCAGAAGATGCTAGTTTGATCCCTGGATTTGGACAATCCCCTGGAGGAGGATGAATGGCAAACCCCTTCCAGTATTCTTACATGGAGAATCCCTGTCACACTACAGTCCAGGGGGTTACGAAGAGATGGACAGGATTTAAGAGACTGAGAACACACACACACATGTGAACAATACATTCATGTGCCTCGCTATTTGAACATAGTAGTGAAAGTTGCCTAGATTCTTTGCGACCCATGGACAAGCCATGAAATTTTCTAGGTTAAGAATAGTGGAGTGGGTAGCATTTCTTTTCTCCAGGGGAGCTTCCTGACCCAGAAATTGAACTGGATTCTCCTTCATTGCAGGTGAATTATTTACTAGATGAGCTGCAAAGGAAGCCCTTTAAATATAGTAATTCCTCAAACAAAGCAGCACTTTTAAGTCATTTCAGCTGCTGAAAAATTGTAGCTGAGTTTCACTATATTTGGAGAAATATATATGTATATGTATATATCTTGTTTATCAATCAAGAAAATATTGCAAATTATTGCTTTGCTGTTGTATGCATTTATGCAATACTTACAAATATTATTTCTTCTGTGAATCATTTTTATCAGGAACTGTATTTTTTAAAGATTGCATTGTACAAATTAGCATTCATTCCTCAAATTCAGTCAACCCTAGGAAAAATGCATTAAATAAATCATGACTTTCACTTTGAGAGAAAGGAGCTATTCCTTAGTTCAATCAACTAAGGTTAAATCAAAAATGGCAAAATATATTTCTGTTTGCAAGATGGAGAACTATGGGGTTGAAAAACTAAAATCTGGCAAGCAGTATATTCTCTTTCCTGTCACATTTGTAACCAACAGAAGTATAGTTACTCACTATAAGTCTGAACTTCATAACATTTTTCTTATTTGCTCTATATGGTACATGCCTTTTACAGTCTGTTTCATTCCACACACTATAAATTTAACACTGAAATACAAAACTCAGAAATTGAATTGTGTATCACCTCAGGCTTTTATTTAGGATAGTTTAAGAATGTTTAATTTTGTTTTCCTGAGTAGAAAATTGACACTAATATAAATCCGTTTTCTTTTTTCTACATAAAGGCACAAAAACTTTACCCCAAAAAATCGTGAAATAGCCTTGTATGGAGGAGATTCAGAAGATGCTACTTGACATGGAGAATCCCTGTCACACTACAGTCCAGGGGGTTACGAAGAGATGGACAGGATTTAAGAGACTGAGAACACACACACACATGTGAACAATACATTCATGTGCCTCGCTATTTGAACATAGTAGTGAAAGTTGCCTAGATTCTTTGCGACCCATGGACAAGCCATGAAATTTTCTAGGTTAAGAATAGTGGAGTGGGTAGCATTTCTTTTCTCCAGGGGAGCTTCCTGACCCAGAAATTGAACTGGATTCTCCTTCATTGCAGGTGAATTATTTACTAGATGAGCTGCAAAGGAAGCCCTTTAAATATAGTAATTCCTCAAACAAAGCAGCACTTTTAAGTCATTTCAGCTGCTGAAAAATTGTAGCTGAGTTTCACTATATTTGGAGAAATATATATGTATATGTATATATCTTGTTTATCAATCAAGAAAATATTGCAAATTATTGCTTTGCTGTTGTATGCATTTATGCAATACTTACAAATATTATTTCTTCTGTGAATCATTTTTTTATCAGGAACTGTATTTTTTAAAGATTGCATTGTACAAATTAGCATTCATTCCTCAAATTCAGTCAACCCTAGGAAAAATGCATTAAATAAATCATGACTTTCACTTTGAGAGAAAGGAGCTATTCCTTAGTTCAATCAACTAAGGTTAAATCAAAAATGGCAAAATATATTTCTGTTTGCAAGATGGAGAACTATGGGGTTGAAAAACTAAAATCTGGCAAGCAGTATATTCTCTTTCCTGTCACATTTGTAACCAACAGAAGTATAGTTACTCACTATAAGTCTGAACTTCATAACATTTTTCTTATTTGCTCTATATGGTACATGCCTTTTACAGTCTGTTTCATTCCACACACTATAAATTTAACACTGAAATACAAAACTCAGAAATTGAATTGTGTATCACCTCAGGCTTTTATTTAGGATAGTTTAAGAATGTTTAATTTTGTTTTCCTGAGTAGAAAATTGACACTAATATAAATCCGTTTTCTTTTTTTTCTACATAAAGGCACAAAAAACTTTACCCCACTCTCTTAGTCTTTTTTTATTTAAAATATCAGTAGAAAGAAATGGAAGCCTGTTGTATGTCTCAAAAATAATAGGTATTTACATGTATGAGAAAGGAATGAGACTAACTATACTTCCCTTTCCAAATGAAGTCTCTGTGTGTGTGTGCATGTGTGTGTGTCTGTATAATAAGGAATTTAACCTTTCTCAAGGACAGTTTTGTCTTTGTCACATCTCAGTTTTTCTTTTCTTATCTCACTGTCCTTCTCCTTTATAGTATTTGTCACAATTGTTACCTTACTAAATAACTGTTTAATTAGTAGAGTTGAAACTCATTGCTGTCTGCAAAAATTAACATAATCACTCTATTGTTTAGATAATTATTAGTTTAATATTTGAATTCCTTGTGAAACCATAAGCTTCTTAGATGCAAACTTACTGTGGATGTGCTTATTAGCATTTGACATCCATTAGCTCAGCACCTGGCCTGGAGCCTGTTGCCAATAAAGGCTCAATATTTTTTGAATAGGAAAAACAAGTGAATGGATGAAACTTTGGATCAAACCATGAAATTAATTATAACTGAGTTACTGTATATGTACGCTTTCATATACGTACATATATTATCTATCTATCTATCTATCTATCTATCTATCTATCTATCTCTCTGTATATATATAGTCATTCTGTCTGTCCTCTGATGAATAAAGTCAAAAATCTTGGGCTTCCCTGGTGGTCCAGTGGGTAGGGACACCACCTTGCAGTGCAAGGGGCGCCGGTTCATCCCTGGCCTGGGAAGATCCCACGTGCGGTGGAGCAGCTGGACTGATGTGTCCAATTACCGAGCCGAAACTCTGGAGCACATGCGCCCAGAGCTGATGCTCTGCGACAATAGAGGCCACAGCAATGGGAGGCCCACATGGGCCAAAGAACGAAGATGGATGAAAAGAAATAAATGAAAGACCAATAGAAGCGGCCAGCCTCCCCCCCCCACCCGCCAAAAAAAACCCCACAATCTTATGGAAGTTTCCTGATGACAGGGACCGGCCATGGTGAAAGCTGATCTTGCTCAGTTGGGCATAGCCATGTTCAATCAATCTTTAATCTAGTTAACTGCTGACGCATTTTTCCCTTTGGCCTTAAAATCCTTTCTTTTTTCTACTAAAAAAATTCCCTTAGTCTTTTTATTTAAAATATCAGTAGAAAGAAATGGAAGCCTGTTGTATGTCTCAAAAATAATAGGTATTTACATGTATGAGAAAGGAATGAGACTAACTATACTTCCCTTTCCAAATGAAGTCTCTGTGTGTGTGTGCATGTGTGTGTGTCTGTATAATAAGGAATTTAACCTTTCTCAAGGACAGTTTTGTCTTTGTCACATCTCAGTTTTTCTTTTCTTATCTCACTGTCCTTCTCCTTTATAGTATTTGTCACAATTGTTACCTTACTAAATAACTGTTTAATTAGTAGAGTTGAAACTCATTGCTGTCTGCAAAAATTAACATAATTACTCTATTGTTTAGATAATTATTAGTTTAATATTTGAATTCCTTGTGAAACCATAAGCTTCTTAGATGCAAACTTACTGTGGATGTGCTTATTAGCATTTGACATCCATTAGCTCAGCACCTGGCCTGGAGCCTGTTGCCAATAAAGGCTCAATATTTTTTGAATAGGAAAAACAAGTGAATGGATGAAACTTTGGATCAAACCATGAAATTAATTATAACTGAGTTACTGTATATGTACGCTTTCATATACGTACATATATTATCTATCTATCTATCTATCTATCTATCTATCTATCTATCTCTCTGTATATATATAGTCATTCTGTCTGTCCTCTGATGAATAAAGTCAAAAATCTTGGGCTTCCCTGGTGGTCCAGTGGGTAGGGACACCACCTTGCAGTGCAAGGGGCGCCGGTTCATCCCTGGCCTGGGAAGATCCCACGTGCGGTGGAGCAGCTGGACTGATGTGTCCAATTACCGAGCCGAAACTCTGGAGCACATGCGCCCAGAGCTGATGCTCTGCGACAATAGAGGCCACAGCAATGGGAGGCCCACATGGGCCAAAGAACGAAGATGGATGAAAAGAAATAAATGAAAGACCAATAGAAGCGGCCAGCCTCCCCCCACGCCAAAAAAAACCCCCACAATCTTATGGAAGTTTCCTGATGACAGGGACCGGCCATGGTGAAAGCTGATCTTGCTCAGTTGGGCATAGCCATGTTCAATCAATCTTTAATCTAGTTAACTGCTGATGGGTGCGGCTGATTTCCTCTCCGTGGTTTGGCTTGAGGCCAAACTATTGAAGGGGTAATAACAACCTTCTCCAAAAGGACTTATACCAGCTTGCTGCACTAGGAATGCTGTTTAGACTCGGGAACCCTCAGAGGCAAGTCTGGCTCAGTATCTTGTGGGGTCATTTCTCCTGGGTCCTTGTGCACACAAGGTTTTGTTTGTGCCCTCCAGAGTCTTTCCTTAGCCCTGCTCAGTGGCTCTATAGTCTAGCTAATGGCGACCTTCTCCAAGAAGACTTATGCCACAAGCCACACCTCCCAGGGCTGCTACAGGTCACTGCTGACCTGTGCCTCCGCAAGAGACACTCAAGCATTCAAAGGCATTTCTGGCTCAGTCTCTTGTGGAGGTCACAGCTTCTTTCCCTTGGTCTTGGTGCACACAAGATTTTGTTCATGCTCTCCCAGTGTCTCTGGCAGGTATGAGGTTTTATTTTAAAATGTGATTGTGCCACTCCTAACAACATGTTGTGGGTTTTTCTTCACCCTTGGATGTGGGATATATATATCATTGAATGACTTACTTCAAAATTAAGATCTTTAGATAAGAAAATTACTATTTATTCAAGATAAATATAGTAAAGCAACTTATGAACTACCTTGGTTTCAATGTAATAATTATCAAAGAAACTATTTTGTTCTGTTTTACAATATTGTAAATTTAAAAATCATACCTTAGATTTTTTTAATAACAATATTCCCTTGATTAAAGTCACAATATTAGTAACTTAAACTGTGTGTGACTAAAAAACACTTTGAAATAGATAGAAAATAGAGTAGAATAGAAAAAAACTTGTTTATTTGGTGATTTCAAAGCAATTTCATCACTTCAAACTATCTATTAGCAAATTTACTGAAATTTAAATAACAGGACAACTTTAGACTTACTACTTAAACTTTAACAATATAATATGCTATATGACTATTCTGGGAATAAAATTTAAATTACTCATGAAGGATAATTTTATTCTAAAAATGAATTAATAGGTAATTCTTAGGTAATTAATACATTTCATTATCTTGATATATTTTCTTACTGGAAATACATATGTTTAACAGTAAATAGGTTTGCCCTCTATCATTTGCCAGATTATTTATCTTACTGTGGCTCAGATTATGAGCTCCTTATTGCAAAACTGTGGCTTAAATTTTAAAAAGTTGGGAGAACTATTAGGCCGCTCATGTATGACCTAACTCAAATTCCTTATGATTATACAGTGGAAATAAAGATAGATTCAAGGGATTCAATCTGCCAGAGGGCCTAAAAATCTATAGATGGAGGTCTTTAACATTATAAGATTGTACAGCAGTGACCAAAACCAACCCAAAGAAAAATATATGAAGAAAACAGAGTGGTTATCTGAGGGAATTTTACAAATAGCTGAGGAAAAAAGAGAAATGAAAAACAAGAGAACAAGGGAAAAATATAACCAACTGAATGCAGTATTCCAGAGAATAGCAAGGAGAGATAAGAAGCCTTTCTTAAATGAACAATGCAAAGAAATAGAGGAAAACAATAGAATGGGAAAGACTAGAGATCTCTTCAAGAAAATTGGAGTTATGAAGTGAATATTTCATAGCAGGATAGGCACAATAAAGGACAGAAAGATAAGGACATAACAGAAGCAGAAGAGAGTAGGAAGAGGTGGCAGGATTACACACAAGAACTATAGAAAAAAGGACTGATAACAACAATGATGTGGTCACTTACCTAGGGCCTGACATCCTGGAGTGTGAAGTCAAGTGGACCTTAGGGATAGAAATTACACTTAGATTTTTAATAACAATATTCCTTGATTAAAGTCACAATATTAGTAACTTAAACTGTGTGTGACTAAAAAACACTTTGAAATAGATAGAAAATAGAGTAGAATAGAAAAAAACTTGTTTATTTGGTGATTTCAAAGCAATTTCATCACTTCAAACTATCTATTAGCAAATTTACTGAAATTTAAATAACAGGACAACTTTAGACTTACTACTTAAACTTTAACAATATAATATGCTATATGACTATTCTGGGAATAAAATTTAAATTAATCATGAAGGATAATTTTATTCTAAAATGAATTAATAGGTAATTCTTAGGTAATTAATACATTTCATTATCTTGATATATTTTCTTACTGGAAATACATATGTTTAACAGTAAATAGGTTTGCCCTCTATCATTTGCCAGATTATTTATCTTACTGTGGCTCAGATTATGAGCTCCTTATTGCAAAACTGTGGCTTAAATTTTAAAAAGTTGGGAGAACTATTAGGCCGCTCATGTATGACCTAACTCAAATTCCTTATGATTATACAGTGGAAATAAAGATAGATTCAAGGGATTCAATCTGCCAGAGGGCCTAAAAATCTATAGATGGAGGTCTTTAACATTATAAGATTGTACAGCAGTGACCAAAACCAACCCAAAGAAAAATATATGAAGAAAACAGAGTGGTTATCTGAGGGAATTTTACAAATAGCTGAGGAAAAAAGAGAAATGAAAAACAAGAGAACAAGGGAAAAATATAACCAACTGAATGCAGTATTCCAGAGAATAGCAAGGAGAGATAAGAAGCCTTTCTTAAATGAACAATGCAAAGAAATAGAGGAAAACAATAGAATGGGAAAGACTAGAGATCTCTTCAAGAAAATTGGAGTTATGAAGTGAATATTTCATAGCAGGATAGGCACAATAAAGGACAGAAAGATAAGGACATAACAGAAGCAGAAGAGAGTAGGAAGAGGTGGCAGGATTACACACAAGAACTATAGAAAAAAGGACTGATAACAACAATGATGTGGTCACTTACCTAGGGCCTGACATCCTGGAGTGTGAAGTCAAGTGGACCTTAGGGAGCTCTACTACCAACAAGATACTAATGGAAGTGGAAGTGACCGAATTCCAGTTTAGCTATTTAAAATCCTTAAAGATGATGCTGATAAACTGTCACACTCAATATGTCAACAAATGTGGAAAAGTCTGCAGTGGCTATGGGACTGGGAAAGGTTGGTTTTCATTCCAATCCCAATGATAGGAAATTCCAAAGACTGTTCAAACTACCATTCAATTGTGTACATTTCACATGCTATTAAGTTTATGCTCAAAATTCATCAACCTAGGCTTTAGCAGAATACGAACCAAGAACTTCCAGATGTACAAGCTGGGTTCAGAAAAGGCAGAGGAAATCCAGAGATCAAATTGCCAACATCTGTTGGGCATATAAAAAACAATGGAATTCCCCAAATCATCCATTTCTGCTTCATTGATTGCACTAAAGCTTTTGACTGTGTGGACCACATCAAACAGTGGAAATTTCTTAAAGAAATGGGAATGTAACCCACATTAGATATCTCCTGAGAAACCTGTATTTGGTCAAGAAGCAACAATTAGAACCAGATGTGGAACAACGGACTGATTACAAATTGTGAAAGGAGTATAAGAAGGTTGTATATTGTCACTCCACTTACTTATCTTACATGCAGAGTACATCATGAGAAGTGCCAGGCTGGATGAATCAGAAGCAGGAATCAAGATTTCATGGAGAGATGTCAGTACCTCAGATATGCAGATGATACCACTCTATTAAAAGAACAGGGAAACCTGGAGTGCTGCAATTCATGTCATTGCAGAGAGTTGCACATATCTTAACAATTGAACAACAACAATGGCAGAAAGTGAAGAGGAACTTACGAGCCTTTTGATGAGGGTAAAAGAGGAGGGTTAAAAAGCTGGCTTAAAACTCAACATCAAGAAACTAAGATCATGGCATCCAGTTCCATCACTTCATGGCAAATAAAAGGGAAACATGTGGAAGCAGAGATAGATTTTATTGTCTTATGCTCTGAAATCACTGTGGATGGTGACTGCAGCCACTAAAACAAAAGATGTTTGTTTCTTGGAAGAAAAGTTATGACAAATCTACACAGCATATTAAAAAGCAGAGACATCACTTGCCAACAAAAGCCCATGTTGACAAAGCTATGGTTTTTCAAGTAGCCGTGTATGGATGTGAGAGTAAAGAAGGCTGATCACTGGAAAACTGATGCTTTTGAAATGTGGTGCTGGAGAAGACTCTTGAGATTGGTAGCAAGGAGATCAAGCCAGTCAATCCTAAAGGAAATCAACCCTGAATATCCATTGTAAGTATTGGTGTTGAAACTAAAGCTCCAATACTTTGACTACTAATGTGAAGAACTGACTCACTGGAAAGATCCTGATGCTGGGAAAGATTGAATGCATGAGGAGACTGCAGAGGGTAAGATGATTAGACAGCATTACCAACTCAATTGACATGAATCTGAATAAACTGGGAGAGTGAAGGTCAGTGTACCCTAGGGTACTGCAGTTCATGGGGTAGCAAAGAGTCGCATGACTTAGTGACAAGTAAAACAAATAATGTACCCAAATCATCATTTCTGCTTCATTGATTGCACTAAAGCTTTTGACTGTGTGGACCACATCAAACAGTGGAAATTTCTTAAAGAAATGGGAATGTAACCCACATTAGATATCTCCTGAGAAACCTGTATTTGGTCAAGAAGCAACAATTAGAACCAGATGTGGAACAACGGACTGATTACAAATTGTGAAAGGAGTATAAGAAGGTTGTATATTGTCACTCCACTTACTTATCTTACATGCAGAGTACATCATGAGAAGTGCCAGGCTGGATGAATCAGAAGCAGGAATCAAGATTTCATGGAGAGATGTCAGTACCTCAGATATGCAGATGATACCACTCTATTAAAAGAACAGGGAAACCTGGAGTGCTGCAATTCATGTCATTGCAGAGAGTTGCACATATCTTAACAATTGAACAACAACAATGGCAGAAAGTGAAGAGGAACTTACGAGCCTTTTGATGAGGGTAAAAGAGGAGGGTTAAAAAGCTGGCTTAAAACTCAACATCAAGAAACTAAGATCATGGCATCCAGTTCCATCACTTCATGGCAAATAAAAGGGGAAAATGTGGAAGCAGTGATAGATTTTATTGTCTTATGCTCTGAAATCACTGTGGATGGTGACTGCAGCCACTAAAACAAAAGATGTTTGTTTCTTGGAAGAAAAGTTATGACAAATCTACACAGCATATTAAAAAGCAGAGACATCACTTGCCAACAAAAGCCCATGTTGACAAAGCTATGGTTTTTCAAGTAGCCGTGTATGGATGTGAGAGTAAAGAAGGCTGATCACTGGAAAACTGATGCTTTTGAAATGTGGTGCTGGAGAAGACTCTTGAGATTGGTAGCAAGGAGATCAAGCCAGTCAATCCTAAAGGAAATCAACCCTGAATATCCATTGTAAGTATTGGTGTTGAAACTAAAGCTCCAATACTTTGACTACTAATGTGAAGAACTGACTCACTGGAAAGATCCTGATGCTGGGAAAGATTGAATGCATGAGGAGACTGCAGAGGGTAAGATGATTAGACAGCATTACCAACTCAATTGACATGAATCTGAATAAACTGGGAGAGTGAAGGTCAGTGTACCCTAGGGTACTGCAGTTCATGGGGTAGCAAAGAGTCGCGCATGACTTAGTGACAAGTAAAAACAAATAATGTATTTCCAAACAAAAGTACACTCTTCATAGTGATAAAGGGACAGTCTTTATTTTTAAGTGTAAACTGTTTATATTTCATTGCCTTTTAACTTAGAGTAAAAATAAGGAAGCCAGGATAGTGATGAGTTGCTTATAAAAGATACAGACACACTATACTTTTAAATGTACAATTTTCTAAGAATTTTATATATAAATACTCCATATATCTGTTAAAACATACATGAAGATTTTCTTTTGGTAAAAATTGTCATTGTAAGTTAGTTATTGCTGATGTAAAGTACATTACTTCTTACATACTTATTTATTTATTTGCAAAATTGTTAATAGGCTTGTATTGGCTATTTGAAACAAAACAAACACTATTATCATTTTATCTTTAATTCTGATACTTGAGCCTTTTTCTCTTCATGCCTCAGTTTTTCCACTCAAGGATTCATTCACTGAAGAAATAGGGAGAGCAAGAGATTTGTGCCAAGCATTTTCCTAATTTTTAGAACTGAAGGAGTAAAGATAATTGCCACAGTCTTTGGATCTTATGAAACTCAGAATCTAACAGGGAAGTTGAATAGCTCAAAATATGATTCCAACTGCAGCAGTGTTATAAATATAAGTTACAATAGAAGCATATGCTTGAATACCAAAACATATGAAATTCTTATTGCATGTTTCACATTTAAGGAACTGATATAACTAAATGAGGAGATCCCATTAATACTGAAAGATACAATTTTAAAGTAGCAGCTGCTTTTCTGAAGAAAGTTTGAAAGCAATCTGACTAACTGAATGTGCAAGAACCAGTCAATCCTAAAGGAAATCAACCCTGAATATCCATTGTAAGTATTGGTGTTGAAACTAAAGCTCCAATACTTTGACTACTAATGTGAAGAACTGACTCACTGGAAAGATCCTGATGCTGGGAAAGATTGAATGCATGAGGAGACTGCAGAGGGTAAGATGATTAGACAGCATTACCAACTCAATTGACATGAATCTGAATAAACTGGGAGAGTGAAGGTCAGTGTACCCTAGGGTACTGCAGTTCATGGGGTAGCAAAGAGTCGCGCATGACTTAGTGACAAGTAAAAACAAATAATGTATTTCCAAACAAAAGTACACTCTTCATAGTGATAAAGGGACAGTCTTTATTTTTAAGTGTAAACTGTTTATATTTCATTGCCTTTTAACTTAGAGTAAAAATAAGGAAGCCAGGATAGTAATGAGTTGCTTATAAAAGATACAGACACACTATACTTTTAAATGTACAATTTTCTAAGAATTTTATATATAAATACTCCATATATCTGTTAAAACATACATGAAGATTTTCTTTTGGTAAAAATTGTCATTGTAAGTTAGTTATTGCTGATGTAAAGTACATTACTTCTTACATACTTACTTATTTATTTATTTGCAAAATTGTTAATAGGCTTGTATTGGCTATTTGAAACAAAACAAACACTATTATCATTTTATCTTTAATTCTGATACTTGAGCCTTTTTCTCTTCATGCCTCAGTTTTTCCACTCAAGGATTCATTCACTGAAGAAATAGGGAGAGCGAGAGATTTGTGCCAAGCATTTTCCTAATTTTTAGAACTGAAGGAGTAAAGATAATTGCCACAGTCTTTGGATCTTATGAAACTCAGAATCTAACAGGGAAGTTGAAAAACTCAAAATATGATTCCAACTGCAGCAGTGTTATAAATATAAGTTACAATAGAAGCATATGCTTGAATACCAAAACATATGAAATTCTTATTGCATGGTTCACATTTAAGGGAACTGATATAACTAAATGAGGAGATCCCATTAATACTGAAAGATACAATTTTTAAAGTAGCAGCTGCTTTTTCTGAAGAAAGTTTGAAAGCTTGAGAAATGAAGGACTTCAAAATGAAAAAAAGAAGAGTTAGATAACTCTCAGTAGGAAATTACTTTCTCTCTGTCAAATTACAATGTGATCTCTTAAGGTCCTTTCAATGTAGCAGCAGTGAGAGATGTACCTGTATAGTATGGGCAAAACTTAACACAATTAGTTATAAGCATATATGTAGTATTTATATCCATTTTTATAAATTAATACAGTGGCAAATAAGAAACCAAAAATTGTACTGAAATACAATCCCTGAACACTTCATACTTCTAAGTCTCAATGACAGAGAGCATGAGTTTTTTTGCAATTCCCATATCAGTTATGTAATAAAGAAGTAATAAACCTAATATAAATTAGCATGGCTGTCCAGGAAGTGTAGATGAATTCAGAACGAAGTTCTGAAATAACAAAAGATGGGGCAAAAATAGAAAGTTACAAATACACACAAATATAGCAGAAAGAATAATAAAACAATAATCACAAAAATGTATGTGTTCCTTTCCATTAAGAGATATATTTTGAAAAACAATATATTTCTCATCCCTAAAATCTAGAGCACTGCCTAATGCAAAACAACAAAAACAACAACAACAAAAGACAATAGTATTAGTGAGTCAATCAGAAAGTAATGGTGGAAGAAGAAAGCAAAGGGTTAAAAATTATGGAGACGGTAAAATATTAAAGAGAACATGGATATACAAAACTTAAGGGGCTTCTCTGGTGGTCCAGGGGTAAGTACACCACCTTGCAGTGCAAGGGGCGCCAGTTCCATCCCTGGCCTGGGAAGATCCCACATGCCGCAGAGCGGCTGGACCGTTGTGTCCAACTACCGAGCCGGAGCTCTGGTGCTCTGTGACAAGAGAGGCAACTGCGATGGGAAGCCCACACAGGCCAAAGAACAAAGATGGATGAAAATAAATAAATGAAAGACCAATAGAGGTGGCCAAAAAAAAAATCTGTCTAAAACTTAAATTTATAATACAGTTATACAGTGGAGATCATGTAGTGGTGATGATGGGGAATGTACTGTTGTAACCAGAGATGAGATTTAGGAAGTTAGGAGCCATATCATTAGGGACCATTAATCCAGTACCCTTTAGTTACTAAATATATTTTTAAAGACTACTTCCATCTCTTCATTACTAAAATCTAGGAAAGCTAGTACTAAGAACAACTAGTATTTAAGAAGAACACAGTCAGATTTACAATTTAGATAGTCCATTCTTTTTACACTCTGAAGGATAGAGTGAAAGCAGGGAAAACTTGTTAGAGAACTTGTTTTAATATTAATAAAACAGAGAAGATATGCTTGAAGTAAATATAGCTATAGATAAAATACCAAAGTAATTTCAACCTGGAGATTGACTAGAAATAGAAGAGAGAATATGTACAATGTGCAATACTTTTCTGGCACAACTTTTTCAAAAAGTACGGCTTCTAAAATTAGATAGTGTGCTAACAATGGTGAATCACAGATAAATACAGCTGTTTAAAAACAGTATCCTGGGGCTGAATCAAAAGATGGGGCAAAAATAGAAAGTTACAAATACACACAAATATAGCAGAAAGAATAATCAAACCATACTCACAACAATGTATGTGTTCCTTTCCATTAAGAGATATATTTTGAAAAACAATATATTTCTCATCCCTAAAATCTAGAGCACTGCCTAATGCAAAACAACAAAAACAACAACAACAAAAGACAATAGTATTAGTGAGTCAATCAGAAAGTAATGGTGGAAGAAGAAAGCAAAGGGTTAAAAATTATGGAGACGGTAAAATATTAAAGAGAACATGGATATACAAAACTTAAGGGGCTTCTCTGGTGGTCCAGGGGTAAGTACACCACCTTGCAGTGCAAGGGGCGCCAGTTCCATCCCTGGCCTGGGAAGATCCCACATGCCGCAGAGCGGCTGGACCGTTGTGTCCAACTACCGAGCCGGAGCTCTGGTGCTCTGTGACAAGAGAGGCAACTGCGATGGGAAGCCCACACAGGCCAAAGAACAAAGATGGATGAAAATAAATAAATGAAAGACCAATAGAGGTGGCCAAAAAAAAAATCTGTCTAAAACTTAAATTTATAATACAGTTATACAGTGGAGATCATGTAGTGGTGATGATGGGGAATGTACTGTTGTAACCAGAGATGAGATTTAGGAAGTTAGGAGCCATATCATTAGGGACCATTAATCCAGTACCCTTTAGTTACTAAATATATTTTTAAAGACTACTTCCATCTCTTCATTACTAAAATCTAGGAAAGCTAGTACTAAGAACAACTAGTATTTAAGAAGAACACAGTCAGATTTACAATTTAGATAGTCCATTCTTTTTACACTCTGAAGGATAGAGTGAAAGCAGGGAAAACTTGTTAGAGAACTTGTTTTAATATTAATAAAACAGAGAAGATATGCTTGAAGTAAATATAGCTATAGATAAAGTACCAAAGTAATTTCAACCTGGAGATTGACTAGAAATAGAAGAGAGAATATGTACAATGTGCAATATTTTTCTGGCACAACTTTTTCAAAAAGTACGGCTTCTAAAATTAGATAGTGTGCTAACAATGGTGAATCACAGGTAAATACAGCTGTTTAAAAACAGTATCCTGGGGCTGAATCTATGCCATCCTAGCCTCCTTTTTCTGATAGTATGTTTTGTTTATAAGACAAGAATACATGATCCAAGATTAGTCAATTGTGGTACTTCAACCCTTTGACTTCAGTGACTTCTGTATGAATGTCTTAGAATCCTGATATATCTGAAACTTGGTTCTATCCCTGAATTCACTGCTATTTTTTTAATTAGTTATCCTATTTTCAAATGTGTTAGCTTAAACTAGTTTAATTTAGGTTTTTATCACTTGTAATCAGAGAAATCATAAGTAATATTGTGGGTGTAGAGTGTAGTAAGTTAAATGACTTTAAATTATCTGCACATGTCAACATATTGTAAACTATAATGTAGGAATATTCAGTTGCAAACTAAAATTACAGACTCATGAATTTAATACCCTATTCTCCCAATACTTTTGAAAATATTTAAAATGGGAAACAAAAATGAGTAAGAAAAAATATAAACACTATGAAAATAGCAAATATTGCCTTTGGAAAAGAGTCAAATATCACAGCTAAAACTGTTTATATTAAAATTTTAAAGAATGTTTATATACCAGACTAGACATAAATAGAGAAGTCAAATCTGAATGTGGATCTGAACAAATTTTTGAAAATCATAACATAAATTAGGGAGAAAGAGTATATGGAGCAATGGTTAAGAAAAATAAATTTAGAGGATCAGGCATATGAAAAATGAAGTTCCAAGAAAAGAAAATAGTAAATAAAGAAGTGTACCATATTAAAACAGTTTTTCAGGAGGCATGTGAAATACCAGTCTTCAGATTAAGGAAGGCTAATAACTCACAAGAAGAAAAATTTTTAAACTGTCTCCATTTAGATACATTGTAAGTTAGCTTCATGAAATCAAATATATGGAGAATTTTTAAGCAGGTCATTTAGTTATAAATTCTGTTTAGACTGTGGCCTTGCAAAAATAAAAATACATTGAAATAGCAGCCAGGATGGATTTGCATAGTCCAAAGTAATTTCCGGAGATTGAAAAAAACAGAATTTTTCAAAAGTACGGCTTCTAAAATTAGATAGTGTGCTAACAATGGTGAATCACAGGTAAATACAGCTGTTTAAAAACAGTATCCTGGGGCTGAATCTATGCCATCCTAGCCTCCTTTTTCTGATAGTATGTTTTGTTTATAAGACAAGAATACATGATCCAAGATTAGTCAATCGTGGTACTTCAACCCTTTGACTTCAATGACTACTGTATGAATGTCTTAGAATCCTGATATATCTGAAACTTGGTTCTATCCCTGAATTCACTGCTATTTTTTTAATTAGTTATCCTATTTTCAAATGTGTTAGCTTAAACTAGTTTAATTTAGGTTTTTATCACTTGTAATCAGAGAAATCATAAGTAATATTGTGGGTGTAGAGTGTAGTAAGTTAAATGACTTTAAATTATCTGCACATGTCAACATATTGTAAACTATAATGTAGGAATATTCAGTTGCAAACTAAAATTACAGACTCATGAATTTAATACCCTATTCTCCCAATACTTTTGAAAATATTTAAAATGGGAAACAAAAATGAGTAAGAAAAAATATAAACACTATGAAAATAGCAAATATTGCCTTTGGAAAAGAGTCAAATATCACAGCTAAAACTGTTTATATTAAAATTTTAAAGAATGTTTATATACCAGACTAGACATAAATAGAGAAGTCAAATCTGAATGTGGATTTGAACAAATTTTTGAAAATCATAACATAAATTAGGGAGAAAGAGTATATGGAGCAATGGTTAAGAAAAATAAATTTAGAGGATCAGGCATATGAAAAATGAAGTTCCAAGAAAAGAAAATAGTAAATAAAGAAGTGTACCATATTAAAAACAGTTTTTCAGGAGGCATGTGAAATACCAGTCTTCAGATTAAGGAAGGCTAATAACTCACAAGAAGAAAAATTTTTAAACTGTCTCCATTTAGATACATTGTAAGTTAACTTCATGAAATCAAATATATGGAGAATTTTTAAGCAGGTCATTTAGTTATAAATTCTATTTAGACTGTGGCCTTGCAAAAATAAAAATACATTGAAATGAAAGCAGCCAGGATGGATTAGAGCAGTATCTTCAATAAACTAAGAGAAAAATAACTGCAAACTAAAAATTATATAGCCAACAAAGTTGATTTCAAGGATAAAGCTAAAATAAAGATATTTCCAGACATGCCAAAATCTAAGAAAAATTTTTACCAATAAGCCTTACCAAAGAAACTTCAAAATGTCATAGCTCTTGAAATGAAGAAAAGTGCTCACAGAAGGAAAGTATGAAATATAAAAAGCAACAGAGTAAAGAAAATAACAATGTATTTCTAAAGCAAAACATTTTATGCAATAATAAATGTAATTTCTGATTTATAGAATTTCAAAATGAAATGACAGTAGGTAGATTACAAAAGCAGGAAAACAGAGAGAAATAGATAAAGGTATGTTTATTAGTACTAGACTTTATTAGATGTACATCTTAAAATTTCAATGCTAACCATTAAAAGAATATTTCATGTATATAAGATGGCAGAAAACAAAATAGTAATTATACAGATGTAAATGTACTACACTCATCTGTTAAGAAATACATATTTTAAGACTGGGGAAAAATATAAAGCCAGCATCCAAGCAACCTTAAAACAATAATTTCTTCTGAAACTGCAGAACTCTGTAAACACTCCATTTATTGTGCTGAGAATGCAAAATGCTGCAGTCACTTTGGAACACAGTTGGCAGTTTCTTGCAAAGCTAAATATAGTCTTAACATAAAATCTAGTAGACATGTTCCTGCTTGTGGTTGCTCTTATTTGGTCACTAAGTTGTATCTGAGTTTTTTGTGACCCCATGGACTCTGGCCCACCAGGCTCCTCTGTTCATGGGACTTCCCAGCAAGAATACTAGAATAGGTTCCATTTCCTTTTCTAGGGAATCTTTCTGACAAAGGGATCATACCTGCATCTCCTGCATTGAGAAGTCCCATGCTCCTAGGAAATAATTTGAATACTTTTGTCACAAAAAATCAACAAGAAAATATCCATAGCAGATTTATTTATAATCACAAAATGTTGAAAGTTGCCAGAATACCTTTAACAGACAAATGGATAAACCAACAACGTCATATCTAATATTGTGGAATACTATTCAGTAACATAAAGGAATGAGCTATCAAGACATATAAGATGTGTCTAAACTATTAATTAGTAATAAGTATTAAAGCCAGCCTGAAAATACTGCACAGTGTATGATTCCATTAATATACATTCTGAAAAAAAAAAAAAGGAAAATATAAAAATGTTGAACAGATCAGTGGTTTCCAGAATTTCAAAAGAAGAGTAGATTCAAGCACAGGACATTTTTTTTTAAGGCAGTGTATCTATTTTGTATTATGCTGCAATATTGAATGTATATACCGCATTTTTACAAATCTGTAGAATTTTGTAGCACAAATAGTGAAGCATAATGCATGGAAAACAAACAAAAAAAACAGGAGGCAGAGGATCCCAGAATGGAATTCAAAGTGTTGAAAAAATTGAACTATACTACCTATGAATAAGGCAGTCTCACTGAAGGGGAAGAATTATAGCTTTGCAAATGAGCAGACTCTGCAAGATGAATGGCAAAAGAAACTGAGTAAGCACTGAAAAATACTCCAGAGGGTAAAGTTCTTCATAAAGAAGTATGGGTTGACAATTCTAAAACTAGTTTACATGTACACTGGTAATGAAAGTTTAATGAATGGATGGAATGGAAAACAATAATTTCTTCTGAAACTGCAGAACTCTGTAAACACTCCATTTATTGTGCTGAGAATGCAAAATGCTGCAGTCACTTTGGAACACAGTTGGCAGTTTCTTCCAAAGCTAAATATAGTCTTAACATAAAATCTAGTAGACATGTTCCTGCTTGTGGTTGCTCTTATTTGGTCACTAAGTTGTATCTGAGTTTTTTGTGACCCCATGGACTCTGGCCCACCAGGCTCCTCTGTTCATGGGACTTCCCAGCAAGAATACTAGAATAGGTTCCATTTCCTTTTCTAGGGAATCTTTCTGACAAAGGGATCATACCTGCATCTCCTGCATTGAGAAGTCCCATGCTCCTAGGAAATAATTTGAATACTTTTGTTACAAAAAATCAACAAGAAAATATCCATAGCAGATTTATTTATAATCACAAAATGTTGAAAGTTGCTAGAATACCTTTAACAGACAAATGGATAAACCAACAACGTCATATCTAATATTGTGGAATACTATTCAGTAACATAAAGGAATGAGCTATCAAGACATATAAGATGTGTCTAAACTATTAATTAGTAATAAGTATTAAAGCCAGCCTGAAAATACGGCACAGTGTATGATTCCATTAATATACATTCTGAAAAAAAAAAAGGAAAATATAAAAATGTTGAACAGATCAGTGGTTTCCAGAATTTCAAAAGAAGAGTAGATTCAAGCACAGGACATTTTTTTTAAGGCAGTATATCTATTTTGTATTATGCTGCAATATTGAATGTATATACCGCATTTTTACAAATCTGTAGAATTTTGTAGCACAAATAGTGAAGCATAATGCATGGAAAACAAACAAAAAAAACAGGAGGCAGAGGATCCCAGAATGGAATTCAAAGTGTTGAAAAAATTGAACTATACTACCTATGAATAAGGCAGTCTCACTGAAGGGGAAGAATTATAGCTTTGCAAATGAGCAGACTCTGCAAGATGAATGGCAAAAGAAACTGAGTAAGCACTGAAAAGTACTCCAGAGGGTAAAGTTCTTCACAAAGAAGTATGGGTTGACAATTCTAAAACTAGTTTACATGTACACTGGTAATGAAAGTTTAATGGATGGATGGTGGATAGTGGAAATACATCTCACCATTGAAGTCAAGGTTACAAACAAGGGGTTGACTCTGGAGTAATCCATGTAGTAATGAACTATAGTTGGAGATATCATATGAACTCACGCTTAGCTTATTATAAATATATATGGTTATCTGTATAGTTTATAGAAATATGTATATATGTGAGTTTGTATGAGCAGATATATTACCTTGGTCTATGAACTGAATAGGCCTAAAAGTAGGACTCTCCAGTATAAAGAGCATTTAAATTTAATACCATTCTCCAATAAAAGGAGCCAGAACTTCCTAGAAAAATGGAAGATTTTAGAACAGAGGCAGGTAGTATACATGAGACTGGAGCTCTTTTGTGTGTGTGTGTGTCATTTTTAAACTTTTTATTTTGTATTGACAGGATAGCTGATTAACAAACAATGGTGTAATAGCATCAGGTAAACAGTGAAGAGACTCAACCATACATATACATGCATCCATTCTTTCCCAAACCCAGACTGGGGCTTTTTATAGTACCAGAAAGTATGGAAATGCTTAAAAAAAAAAAAATTTACATTGATGGGGTTAAGCTAAAGGGACATAGGAATGAAGTTAAATAACTCCAGGTGGCCAATACTGCAATACTTTGAGCAAAATAATACATAAATTGTTGAAAATCCATAAATTACAACCCAAAGAGTAAAATGAATGTTCATGTGTTCATACTGATAGAAGTGATTTAATTAATAAGTAGGAACAGACAAGTCTCCTTGCAGAAAAATTTCAAATAATTTATGTAAATATGCTGCCTTGGCTGGAAGCTCAATATTAATATAGTGATAGATTGATATCATATAATCTTGATATGATGTGATGGAAATAACACTGCCTCTTGGTCTTCCTCCCAAAAGCCATTTCCCCATTCTAATCATGAGAAAAACATCAGAAAAATCCTGACAAGAAGGCATCCTACAAGATACTTTGTCTAAAACAAGGAGGATCTGCAAAACAATCAGAGTCCTGGGCCATATATTATATATGTTGTAAAATGTATTTGCATTAAATTTTTCACAAACTTTCATGTAGCAAGCTATGTAAACAGTATAATACTAGTTATCAAAACTATGTTACTTATACTATAGGTAATGTTAAGAGTATCACTAAACTCTTTGCATCATAGCACACCTTTCTTATTTCTACAATCCTTAATATCTTCTTACCTAATGTTCAAGGTAATATTAAATTTAAAGCACAGATTTATTGAACTCTTTCCACCTGTGTATTTGAGAAGAAAGAACACTGCTGTATGTTTATTGAATGTGTTGGGGGAAATTTTTTGAATAAGTTGCTAATGATATATTTATGTAAGATACTTTATAGAAAAGCAGTAGTTACCTCAAGCTCCTAAGTGTTATTTTAGAAAATTAATATACAGAATATTCCTTAAATATCTGAAATGTTATATACTGTTGAAAATTCTAGTTTTGTATTAACTGACTTAAAAATATAACAAAATAAACATAATTATAATAAAAATTTTCATTTGACTGCAGAAATATTGAATAGTTCCATTTGGTTTTCTAACATTTTCATGTATGCCTATATGTTCTGGTAAATATTAAGATTGATATGTTCATGTTGTTAAGGGCTAAAGTTTGGATTTTATCCCAAGAGTACTCTGTTTCCTATGCCTCTGGGTATGTATTGGTCCTGCACTCTAGCCATGAACCATAGATCAAACTGTAGCCACTTTTTTCACAACTAGTATGTACCATGCTTCTAAAAGCTTTTGTCAGATCTTGAATAAGTGCATGCTATTGTTCTTTTATTTATAGGAGTGGACAAGCGTTTTCAAACCAGCAATTTTTAAAGGTTTCAAGCCAAAAACACTTTCTAATAGCATTTCTATATTAATTGTAGAATGTGTACAAATTCAACATTTTTATAAGAAAAATCATGAAAAAATCCCTATCCTGTGGATAATAATCGAGAGCAAAATGAAATGCAAACTTATTTGAGAGTTATAAAGAATTCTAGCAAGACAGGGTAATTCAGTAGGTTTTGTATCACTTCTGAAGGATATAGCAGTTACCTATCCATGATTCTCATTAACCATCCACTCCATATTTCTATTTTGTCACAAAAGTTATACTGAATCTACTGGCATTTGACACAGAGCCATTTAATGATAGAGATAGATATAAGATTACAATTCCTAAATTTAACAAATGATAGTTAAATTCATGAAATTGGTCAAGACTCCCGATTCTAACTCTAATTTGCACTGTGATCCTAAACTTTTTAAAACATCCTTGAGCTGAATTGCTTCATTTATTACTTGAAAATAATGACATTGATTATTCCCCAAGACTGTAAGGTTAGGAATATTTTGTTCATAAATATATTATTGATATATTCCTTTTGTAATATTATTAACTTTGAAAGTATAATCAAAAGCTATACCTCAGTTGTATGTGTATTTAGACATAGATGTGTGTCTCTATATGTCATTTATCTGTCTATACATGTGTGTGTTGAGAATAGTTGATATCTTGTGGAAAATATCAGTTAGTGGGGCAAGCTCACTAAATTTGATTTGTGTTTTCATTTTCATGATTGTTTGGCACTGAATCAGACATACACTCTCACCTAGGTGGCCTAGAAGGCACTTGCCAGATAATTATAGACTGATAAATTACAGAACGGAAAGATATAAGAGACTTAATGATCATCGAGAAAAAATTAATAATTTTACAATTAAGGTCTGTTATGGGAAACACTAAAGGAATTTTCACTACATTTATTTTATTCACCAACTATTATGATAGGGATTTTATCAGTGACCCTCTAAGGTAATTATTATCAATAACAGAAAATGAAAATGAGACTAAAAGAGGTTAATTATTCCGTCCAAATTTATCCAGAATTTATGTGACAGAATCATGTTTGAAAACATATTTGTGTGATTCCAAAGCTGTGTGTTCTCTGACATACTATACTATGTGGAGAAGTTATTAAATGATCTGTGCTAGATCACGATAACACTGAGGCATAGAGTTGACTCCAGAACTTGGTAACTTTTCTATGACACCATGTAATTGACAGCCCCCAAATGTACCAATAAAAGTAGTTACTTCTAAAGATTTTCCTCTTAATGCTTTGAACCATCTACTAAGATATTTAGCCAATACCAAATGATATTTTATAACAAGAGAAGTTATTTAGAAATTATTCATTTTGTTGTAGTTTCTTCTAACTAGTAAGTTGAAAAGTTCCATCATAAGGCAAAAATGTTACTTTCACTTGCAGCTCACATTCTTTTCTGTTCATATTTTATCCTTAAACATGAGTATATTCAACATTTTCTTCAATAATAATGTATTCAACTTGAGGCAGTCATAAAAACTTTTTATTTTATCTTAAATTAAGAAAAAATAAATACATAAATCTAAATGAACATAATGTGCTATAAATAACTTTTGTGTAAGAATTCAGAGTATTTGAAACAGATATGTTCTTTGTCATAGTACATTTAAATGTATCTTTATTTATTCCAAACTTTACCCATTTCACCACAAAGCTTTTAACGAGCACCATTCACATTCACATAAATTGTATGTGTGTTTAGACATAGATGTGTGTCTCTATATGTCATTTATCTGTCTATACATGTGTGTGTTGAGAATAGTTAATATCTTGTGGAAAATATCAGTGGGGCAAGCTCACTAAATTTGATTTGTGTTTTCATTTTCATGATTGTTTGGCACTGAATCAGACATACACTCTCACCTAGGTGGCCTAGAAGGCACTTGCCAGATAATTATAGACTGATAAATTACAGAACGGAAAGATATAAGAGACTTAATGATCATCGAGAAAAAATTAATAATTTTACAATTAAGGTCTGTTATGGGAAACACTAAAGGAATTTTCACTACATTTATTTTATTCACCAACTATTATGATAGGGATTTTATCAGTGACCCTCTAAGGTAATTATTATCAATAACAGAAAATGAAAATGAGACTAAAAGAGGTTAATTATTCCGTCCAAATTTATCCAGAATTTATGTGACAGAATCATGTTTGAAAACATATTTGTGTGATTCCAAAGCTGTGTGTTCTCTGACATACTATACTATGTGGAGAAGTTATTAAATGATCTGTGCTAGATCACGATAACACTGAGGCATAGAGTTGACTCCAGAACTTGGTAACTTTTCTATGACACCATGTAATTGACAGCCCCCAAATGTACCAATAAAAGTAGTTACTTCTAAAGATTTTCCTCTTAATGCTTTGAACCATCTACTAAGATATTTAGCCAATACCAAATGATATTTTATAACAAGAGAAGTTATTTAGAAATTATTCATTTTGTTGTAGTTTCTTCTAACTAGTAAGTTGAAAAGTTCCATCATAAGGCAAAAATGTTACTTTCACTTGCAGCTCACATTCTTTTCTGTTCATATTTTATCCTTAAACATGAGTATATTCAACATTTTCTTCCATAATAATGTATTCAACTTGAGGCAGTCATAAAAGCTTTTTATTTTATCTTAAATTAAGAAAAAATAAATACATAAATCTAAATGAACATAATGTGCTATAAATAACTTTTGTGTAAGAATTCAGAGTATTTGAAACAGATATGTTCTTTGTCATAGTACATTTCAATGTATCTTTATTTATTCCAAACTTTACCCATTTCACCACAAAGCCTTTTAACGAGCACCATTCATTTACATGTAAACAACCATTTGTGAGGAATAAAAGTGTTGCTTTTTAACACTTAAATCACAAAATTTGTCTTATGTTTTATTAAATGAAGATGCTTGATATTGTTCTAAAACAAAACATATTTATATTCATATTCTTTAAGGGAAATAACTTTTACCAGGAATTCTGATTACAGCTTTCTAGTCTTATAAATACAGACAGATTTAAATTAATCTCTCTGTGGTCAGTGTCTACATCAATCCAAAATATACACATTCTAAATAGAAATTATCAGTCCAGATCCTAATTTCAAAATTTCAATGATCTTCATGTTTAGAAACATTCAAATTATAAAAGGAAAAATTGTAACATGTTGCAAAAAGGGAAGTAGAAGAACCTCAATTGTGGATTTTTGTATACTTATTATAGTCCTTCAAATCAGAGTGTTTCTGATACTTGTTCAGGTGAAAGAGCAGCTCATCATAAAAAATGAAAACCCTCAGACATTTTAAATTAAGAAAAGAGTTGTAATGATGGTATTGCTTACTGCAGGAAGTGGAAACATACCATATGTAGCCTCACTATCCAACCAAAAAATGCACTCTCCTTCCCTTAGACTGGACTCAAGTCATATAATCCTGTAAAATTGTTGCTTAGTTCCTTAAAGGAGTCATGCCTACAAGGGTTTTGAAACTTGGAAAAAACAACAAAATGTAGAAACTTTCTTAGACTGTATGCATTAGACTCAAAGAATGAGAGTATAAGCCACTGATATAACTTAGGGCAGGGTATATGGAGCGACAATGCCTTTCCCTGATGGGTAGAAGTATATAGCTCCAGCAGAACTCTTCTTTCACTCTATTTTATCAGTTATCTTTCTTTTAAAAAAAATAGTATTTTCTTCTTTTATTTGTTTTAGTCTAGTATCAATTATTTATGAAGACATTTGCTACCTAATCAAAGGAAGAAAGGTGACTTTTTAGTTATGCAGAAAAAAGCATAAACTTAATGTCAATACTTATGAAATTAATTGATTTCATATTTTCTGATTCAAATAATACTCTAATAATGATGTCCATTTTAGTAAGTATAATTACATGAAAGCTATTGCACAGTTCTAAAGTTTAAGTTGCATTTGATAAAGTTTTAAAGTAGTCACATTTATTGGAGATAATTAAGTGGAAAGGTCTCAGAAAATAAATATAGGCATGTGTTTATTTGTGCTGTCACTACTTAGAATTTCTTTTATGATGGCCTGAAATCAGGATAAAATCAAGAAAGTTTCATTTATATCTCTTAAAGTCAAGAATTCTGAATTTTCTTGAGTGTTAGAACTGTCTTGGGTGTCTCCTTCAGGAGACTCTGGATCTGACCCAAATAGCTTTCATATTATTTGAAAACAAATATTATTTAAAACAAATATTATTAAAAGTCCTCATTTTACAAATATTCAAATCCAGTAGTACCCCACTCACAATACAGTATTCTGTTTATTTCATTTATGTCTATCTCCTTTCTGCCAGATCTTTTTCTCCTTAAAAACAGAGAACATGGCATTGTGAGATTATATATATATATATATATACACACACACACACACACACCCAATTGTGAGTGTAAATTTTGATACATAGTGGATAATCATTATGTCCAACTAAGCTGATCTTATACTAACTTTAAATGTCCAGATGTAAGTGTAGATCAGCCAGTTAACACATCTCAATGATAAGGCTTCTCTTTAATTCATAGAGCTGTAATCAGCATTGAGTTTGTCCAGTTCTTTTTTTCTTATTTTTATAAGTGTTTAGTCATGCTTTAATATTCCACTGTAAACTTACTCTACCTCTTTTGAATTACAGAATATTTGGCTCAACTTCCTCTGACCTGTCTTTGCTGTCAGGGAACTTCTTAATCATTCTATCGCAACATGGTCTGTTTTTTGCTGTGCCCTTCCAGAGAATTAGTCTCATTTTTCCTCCTCTGTCTAATTGGTTTCCTGTGCTTAAACTACCACTGCTCCTTTTATTTTATTTTCCTTTCTTACTGTAGAAAAAACTCTAAAAAAATGATTTTCCGTCAATACTTATGAAATTAATTGATTTCATATTTTCTGATTCAAAGAATACTCTAATAATGATGTCCGTTTTAGTAAGTATAATTACATGAAAGCTATTGCACAGTTCTAAAGTTTAAGTTGCATTTGATAAAGTTTTAAATTAGTCACATTTATTGGAGATAATTAAGTGGAAAGGTCTCAGAAAATAAATATAGGCATGTGTTTATTTGTGCTGTCACTACTTAGAATTTCTTTTATGATGGCCTGAAATCAGGATAAAATCAAGAAAGTTTCATTTATATCTCTTAAAGTCAAGAATTCTGAATTTTCTTGAGTGTTAGAACTGTCTTGGGTGTCTCCTTCAGGAGACTCTGGATCTGACCCAAATAGCTTTCATATTATTTGAAAACAAATATTATTTAAAACAAATATTATTAAAAGTCCTCATTTTACAAATATTCAAATCCAGTAGTACCCCACTCACAATAGAGTATTCTGTTTATTTCATTTATGTCTATCTCCTTTCTGCCAGATCTTTTTCTCCTTAAAAACAGAGAACATGGCATTGTGAGATTATATATATATATATATATATATATATATATATATATACACACACACACACACACACACACACACACACACACCCAATTGTGAGTGTAAATTTTGATACATAGTGGATAATCATTATGTCCAACTAAGCTGATCTTATACTAACTTTAAATGTCCAGATGTAAGTGTAGATCAGCCAGTTAACACATCTCAATGATAAGGCTTCTCTTTAATTCATAGAGCTGTAATCAGCATTGAGTTTGTCCAGTTCTTTTTTTCTTATTTTTATAAGTGTTTAGTCATGCTTTAATATTCCACTGTAAACTTACTCTACCTCTTTTGAATTACAGAATATTTGGCTCAACTTCCTCTGACCTGTCTTTGCTGTCAGGGAACTTCTTAATCATTCTATCGCAACATGGTCTGTTTTTTGCTGTGCCCTTCCAGAGAATTAGTCTCATTTTTCCTCCTCTGTCTAATTGGTTTCCTGTGCTTAAACTACCACTGCTCCTTTTATTTTATTTTCCTTTCCTTACTGGGTATATGGTGTAACTAGAGGAAACAAGAACTCATTTATTCCTGAAATTTTATAAAATATTTTATAATATAGGTAGAGTCCTTTGTCACTTCAGGTGAGTTTATTTAACAAATATTAAATATCCTTTCCCAGTATTGGGAGTTAAGAGTTAAAGTTCTTGATCTTTAAAAAATATTCTAATATAGCAAATTCTATTCCACACATCCAATTATACTTCTTCACAGAAAACTCTCAATTTTTTCCTTTCTCTAACTTTTCTGTGGTTATTTGAAAATTCCATCACTATAGTGACATACATTTCTTATATATCCAATTTGCTAAGAATGTTTACCATTAAAGAATGTTGAATTCTAACATGCTTTTTCTTCATCTATTAAGATGATCATATAATTTGTATCCTTTATTATGCTGATGTGGTACATCATGTTTATTGATTTGTATATGTTGAACCATCATTGTATACAGGGATATATTCCAGATGATTCTAGTACATATCTCTTTGGTATGTTATATTTTGTTGAATATTTTTGCGACTATGTTCATCAGAGATATTGGTCTATAATTTTCATTTCTTTAGTGTGTA
Organism: Tragulus kanchil; assembly: GCA_022376925.1. Taxonomy (NCBI): domain Eukaryota; kingdom Metazoa; phylum Chordata; class Mammalia; order Artiodactyla; family Tragulidae; genus Tragulus; species Tragulus kanchil. The sequence goes on from JAIOJX010000004.1 coordinate 37,375,255, forward strand.
CTAAGTTGCTTAAGTTGTGTCCGATTCTGGGTGAACCTATGGACTGTAGCCTACCAGGCTTCTCTGTCCCTGGGATTCTCCAGGGAAGAATACTAGAGTGGACTGCCATGCCCTCATCCAGGGGATCATCCCAACTCTAAGTGTTAATATTTCCAGATCAGCCAGTTAACACATCTCAATGATAAGGCTTCTCTTTAATTCATAGAGCTGTAATCAGCATTGAGTTTGTCCAGTTCTTTTCTTATTTTTATAAGTGTTTAGTCATGCTTTAATATTCCACTGTAAACTTACTCTACCTCTTTTGAATTACAGAATATTTGGCTCAACTTCCTCCGTCCTGTCTTTGCTGTCAGGGAACTTCTTAATCATTCTATCGCAACATGGTCTGTTTTTTGCTGTGCCCTTCCAGAGAATTACTCTCATTTTTCCTCCTCTGTCTAATTGGTTTCCTGTGCTTAAACTACCACTGCTCCTTTTATTTTATTTTCGTTTCCTTACTGGGTATATGGTGTAACTAGAGGAAACAAGAACTCATTTATTCCTGAAATTTTATAAAATATTTTATAATATAGGTAGAGTCCTTTGTCACTTCAGGTGAGTTTATTTAACAAATATTAAATATCCTTTCCCAGTATTGGGAGTTAAGAGTTAAAGTTCTTGATCTTTAAAAAATATTCTAATATAGCAAATTCTATTCCACACATCCAATTATACTTCTTCACAGAAAACTCTCAATTTTTTCCTTTCTCTAACTTTTGTGTGGTTATTTGAAAATTCCATCACTATAGTGACATACATTTCTTATATATCCAATTTGCTAAGAACGTTTACCATTAAAGAATGTTGAATTCTAACATGCTTTTTCTTCATCTATTAAGATGATCATATAATTTGTATCCTTTATTATGCTGATGTGGTACACCATGTTTATTGATTTGTATATGTTGAACCATCATTGTATACAGGGATATATTCCAGATGATTCTGGTACATATCTCTTTGGTATGTTATATTTTGTTGAATATTTTTGCGACTATGTTCATCAGAGATATTGGTCTATAATTTTCATTTCTGTAGTGTGTACTAAGTTGCTTAAGTTGTGTCCGATTCTGGGTGAACCTATGGACTGTAGCCTACCAGGCTTCTCTGTCCCTGGGATTCTCCAGGGAAGAATACTAGAGTGGACTGCCATGCCCTCATCCAGGGGATCATCCCAACTCAGGAATTGACCCTGTGTCTCCTAAGTCTCCTTCATTGACAGGTGGGTTCTTTACCACTAGTACCACCTGGGAAGCTCCCTTCTTGTAGTAAGCCTCAACCTAAAAAATGTCATGTATAACAAGTCCAAAGCTAGCATCATACTCACTGATGAGAAGCTAAAAGCTTTGCCTCAGAGTACAAACAAGAGAGAGCACCCACTTTCTTCATAGCTGAAAGTCCTATCAGAAAAATCAGGCAACAAAACAAAGTAAAAGGGATCAAAATTAAAACTGTCTCTATTTACAGGTGACATGATCTTATTATATTTAAAAAAAAAAAGCCCAAAAGGCCTACCAAAAAAAAAGAAAGAAAACTATTAAAACTAAAAACTGAATTTAATACAGTCGTAGGGGTCAACTTACAGAAATCAATATCAACATAAAAAATCAACATACAGAAATCAGTGTGTCTCTATATACTAACATTAAACTATCAAAAAAAGAAATTAAGGATGCAATCCCATTTAAAGTGCATTAAAAAGAATAATATAATTTGAGCACTGAAAACTAATAAAGACTGATGAAAATAAATGGAAATATATCTTGTGTTCATGAATTAGTAGAATTAATATGGTTAAAATAACCATTTTGCCCAAAGCCATCTACAGATTCAATGCACCTCTGTCAAAATTCCAGTGCTATTTTTCGCAGAAATAGAAAAAAATGTCCTAACATTTGTTTGGAAATCAAAAGATTCGTTAAGAGCAAAATCAAGGAGAACAAAGATGCAGGTTTTACACTCCAGATTTCAAAGTATATTACAAACTTGTGATACTAAAAGCAGTATGGTATTGGCATAAAAACAGATATGTAAAATGTCCTAAAAACATACATTGTTTGACAAAGATACAAATGGTATGTTATATTTTGTTGAATATTTTTGCGACTATGTTCATCAGAGATATTGGTCTATAATTTTCATTTCTGTAGTGTGTACTAAGTTGCTTAAGTTGTGTCCGATTCTGGGTGAACCTATGGACTGTAGCCTACCAGGCTTCTCTGTCCCTGGGATTCTCCAGGGAAGAATACTAGAGTGGACTGTCATGCCCTCATCCAGGGGATCATCCCAACTCAGGAATTGACCCTGTGTCTCCTAAGTCTCCTTCATTGACAGGTGGGTTCTTTACCACTAGTACCACCTGGGAAGCTCCCTTCTTGTAGTAAGCCTCAACCTAAAAAGTGTCATGTATAACAAGTCCAAAGCTAGCATCATACTCACTGATGAGAAGCTAAAAGCTTTGCCTCAGAGTACAACCAAGAGAGAGCACCCACTTTCTTCACAGCTGAAAGTCCTATCAGAAAAATCAGGCAACAAAACAAAGTAAAAGGCATCAAAATTAAAACTGTCTCTATTTACAGGTGACATGATCTTATTATATTTAAAAAAAAAAAAAGCCCAAAAGGCCTACCAAAAAAAAAGAAAGAAAACTATTAAAACTAAAAACTGAATTTAATACAGTCATAGGGTCAACTTGCAGAAATCAATATCAACATAAAAAATCAACATACAGAAATCAGTGTGTTTCTATATACTAACATTAAACTATCAAAAAAAGAAATTAAGGATGCAATCCCATTTAAAGTGCATTAAAAAGAATAATATAATTTGAGCACTGAAAACTAATAAAGACTGATGAAAATAAACAAAACATGAAAATAAATGGAAAGATATCTTGTGTTCATGAATTAGTAGAATTAATATGGTTAAAATAACCATTTTGCCCAAAGCCATCTACAGATTCAATGCACCTCTGTCAAAATTCCAGTGCTATTTTTCGCAGAAATAGAAAAAAATGTCCTAACATTTGTTTGGAAATCAAAAGATTCGTTAAGAGCAATATCAAGGAGAACAAAGATGCAGGTGTTACACTCCAGATTTCAAAGTATATTACAAACTTGTGATACTAAAAGCAGTATGGTATTGGCATAAAAACAGATATGTAAGCCAATATGATACATAAGAAGCTGAGAAATACACCAAAGCATACATAATCAGCCTTGTTTTTTGACAAAGATACCAGTAATGTACACTAGGGAAGGGATAGCCACTTCAGTAAATGGCACAGGAGGGGTAGAGCTCAAAATGATCTAGACATATATGGAGCTCATCACTTCTCACAGATGTCTCAAATAGGTATCTACATGTGGAACAATTCTCAAAGAAAACCAGCTGTAACCTAACAGAAGATCTCATACAACCAAAACTGCCAGAAAGATCCCCATATAACTAGACAGGAAGAGAAAAAAAATCAAGCACTAGTACATGACTGGCACCCTTAGGAGGGAGCTATAACAGAAGAGAGGTTCCTTCACACTAGGAACCCCCTTGACTGGCAGGAAATGCTGCTGGGATAGATGATGGAGTGATAGGAGCCTGAACTCTCCCTGTTACTAGTGTGCAGTTGCTAGCTTCCTAGCAAATAGGGCAGAGTTAAGATTGATACTAATTGCTGCCATATCATTACACTTCCCAGTTCAAAATGTGAACTGTGCAGGGTTGCTAGAATGCATGCCTGCCAGGCACTGAAATTCAAGCATTTGTGGTAGGACTGTGGCAGAGGACTCAGTCGAGCCCTGAGTCCTCAGTTGCCAAGATTAAAAAGAAAAAAAATTTAAAACAATGAATAGAACTAAATAATGCAGCAGAATGAGTAAGTGATTTGGATAATAAAACAGTGGAAATGTCTTGGCAGTCAGAAAGACAAAACAATGAAAGCAACATATGAGATATATGGAATAATATAAAGCCAATCTATGCCTAACAGAGGCTTCAGGAGGAGAAGAAAGGGAAAAGAGGGTCAAAAATATCATTGAAGAAATTATGGCTGAAAATTTCTCAAACCTAAAAAAGGAAATATCTCCAAGTACAGGAATCAGAGTGAAAGTGAAAGTCACCTAGTCGTAGCCAACTCTGCGACACCATGGACTGCAGCCTACTTCTGTCTATGGAATTCTCTAGGCAAGTGTGCTGAAGTGGGTAGTCACTCCTTTCTCAAGGGGATTTTCCCAACCAGGGATCAAATCTGGGTCTTCTGCCTTTCGGGCAGGCATTCTACTGTCTGAGCCTCCAGGGAAGCCCACATACATACATATATAAATATATATGTGACATATGTATGCAGCATATATATGGTCTTATAATAGTGTCAAGTTATACATGTTCTATAAGTTAAAATTCTACTAAAATGTTTCCTCTTCACCTAAGTAGTGTATTTTCAAAGTAGTGTAAATAGTATCAAAAATTATTTAAATTTTTAAAGATGATTTTGAATGTTTTGATCAAAGTAAAAATAAAAAGGCTGCATCCTAGACCTTCATTGTCACTGAATTAGACAAAACAAAATTGTTTAACACAAAGAAATATTATACAGAAGACTCAGAATATGTGGAATATTAACCAGATTGATTTTCTTGAACACAGTATCCCTTGAAATTATATCACGAGAAAAAGAAAATAGCATGACATTTTAGAAGTGTCAATAATGCTTTACTATAATGAACAAATGCAGAGGAATAGTCAGCTTTTATACACATCAACTTGTCATTTTCTTGGTATATCAAACAATGCACATTCTGTAGATTAAATAACGTGGCAATGCATACAGGTTAAACGTGTGCATAACCACACAATTAAGGTAATCTTACCACCTCTGTCAATAAACTCAGCATGAAATGGCAATAAGATTGTATATAGCAATCTTCAAAAGAAATTGAAATGCCCAGAGCAATAGGTCAAGAGAAAAACAGAGTTAGGAGTAAGGTGGGGAAAGACATCTGAGTGTCAACAAGCAAAATGCAAATCTACCAACTGCTCAAAGAAGACATCTGAAATCACAGACATGGAACAGAAATCATTTCCCTAGCAATTAGAGTATCAGGGAGTATTCTCAAGGCTTAATTTCTCCCCTTTTCCTTTGCAAAAATGTCTTTCCTATCCCTGTACCCTTTCAGAAGAAACTAATGATTGATACTCAGTGTGTATGTCAACAGAAGCCATGAATGTTAATTTTAGACTTCAATGACTAAATCATAGTCAAAACCTAATGTGCTACCCACTATGATAAGAGAATAAGGCTTAAACCAGCATAGATTAATAAAGGAATAAGCGTGGAAAAAAGACACATGGTGTTTCCGTATTGTATATTGTGAATATACACAGGCTTTTAAGATGAACAGTCACAGGGAACTGATAGAGAATATCAGAGTTACTAGAGAAGGACCAGTAAGAAATGGTAGTATCATAGAAATTACAGCTGGCTCTTCTAATTGGGGAAAAAACAGATTGTATTTTGTTCATCAATTTATCATTTCCATTATAATAAGATGTTGGTTATATAAACAAGATATTCAGGTGTTGACTGAACAGAAAACCAACCATTAGCTTGGCGTGATATTTAAGATCCTCCCTGTATACTATGGCATTTATGATGTTTACATCATTAAAGAAATAATCTAAGAACAGTCACTATTCTTGATTAGTATTTTATCACGAGAAAAGAAAATAGCATGACATTTTAGAAGTGTCAATAATGCTTTACTATAATGAACAAATGCAGAGGAATAGTCAGCTTTTATACACATCAACTTGTCATTTTCTTGGTATATCAAACAATGCACATTCTGTAGATTAAATAACGTGGCAATGCATACAGGTTAAACGTGTGCATAACCACACAATTAAGGTAATCTTACCACCTCTGTCAATAAACTCAGCATGAAATGGCAATAAGATTGTATATAGCAATCTTCAAAAGAAATTGAAATGCCAAGAGCAATAGGTCAAGAGAAAAACAGAGTTAGGAGTAAGGTGGGGAAAGACATCTGAGTGTCAACAAGCAAAATGCAAATCTACTAACTGCTCAAAGAAGACATCTGAAATCACAGACATGGAACAGAAATCATTTCCCTAGCAATTAGAGTATCAGGGAGTATTCTCAAGGCTTAATTTCTCCCCTTTTCCTTTGCAAAAATGTCTTTCCTATCCCTGTACCCTTTCAGAAGAAACTAATGATTGATACTCAGTGTGTATGTCAACAGAAGCCATGAATGTTAATTTTAGACTTCAATGACTAAATCATAGTCAAAACCTAATGTGCTACCCACTATGATAAGAAAATAAGGCTTAAACCAGCATAGATTAATAAAGGAATAAGCGTGGAAAAAAGACACATGGTGTTTCCGTATTGTATATTGTGAATATACACAGGCTTTTAAGATGAACAGTCACAGGGAAACTGATAGAGAATATCAGAGTTACTAGAGAAGGACCAGTAAGAAATGGTAGTATCATAGAAATTACAGCTGGCTCTTCTAATTGGGGAAAAAACAGATTGTATTTTGTTCATCAATTTATCATTTCCATTATAATAAGATGTTGGTTATATAAACAAGATATTCCGGTGTTGACTGAACAGAAAACCATCCATTAGCTTGGCGCGATATATAAGATCCTCCCTGTATACTATGGCATTTATGATGTTTAAATCATTAAAGAAATAATCTAAGAACAGTCACTATTCTTGATTAGTATTTTATCAGTAAGGACAAATTGATTTATGATCAAACACTACAAAGAAGCATAATTAGGAGAGAAAAATGGCAGATTAAGACTAAAAATGAGATATGATTGCTTATTTAAGGGAAAAATCAAGAAATATAAAGATTCTGCAGTTATTATGAAATTATAGTTAACTCCATTGATTATGTAAGTATATTTTTGGCAGATACCGTGACCTGAAATAAGATATTTTCCTAGTTAGACTTTAAGTCTATTACCAGTCCCTTCTCTTCTCACCCCTCCTACTCAGAAGGTGGAAATGGAACCGTTTTTGTGGACTGTGCACAGGGTATATAAATAGACAAGCCTCAGTCACAGTTACAGTTTCATAATCTTCATGAGTGCTGCATAATTTACAAATTCCTATGCATACAAGTCAGTGTTGCCCAATGACAAGAATCTTGGGAAGATGGGCATTTGCAGTTAGTAGCTGTTATTTTTTAAATAATTTATTAAGGTGAAAATCACATAACATAAAGCAAACCATTTTCAAGTGAATAATTCAGTAGTAGTTAATATGTTCACAATGTTGTGTAACCAATATTTGTATCTACTGCAAAAACATTTCAGTCACTCCAAAGTAAACCTCATCACCTATTAAAGGATTTCTCCCTTTTCCTCCCTGCTGAGCCTTGGAAACCACTAGTCTACACTCTGTTCCTATGAATTTCATCTATTTCAGGTATTTTGTATAAGTGCAATCGTACCATATGTGGCCCTTTTTTGTTTGGCTTCCTTCACTTGCCATGGTGATTTGTAGCTTATTCCATATAGTTTCAACTATGATATTCATATATCAGTATTTTTTTTTCATTTTATAGCTGAATAATATTCTAGTCTATAGTATTACATATACACATGCACACATATATATGTACACACACACATACTATTCAGTTATCCATTCATCAATCAATGGACATTCTAGTCATTTTCACTTTTGGCTATTGTGAATAGTTCTGCAATGAACTATTCACACTACAAATAGTGTAAGCATATGCATATTTCAGTATCTGTGTTTCTTTTTTTAAATTCTTTACTTTAAGGGTTTTACAGAGTTTTGTGGTTCCCAGACATTCCCAGATCTGTTCCCAGATCAGTCATATGCATATCCCTGGTCACCACGCCGCCAGTTCCTCCCATCCCACCCCACTGGACCATAGCCCCAAGCCACTGTAAGCACTCCTATTCCCTTAGCACAATGACAATAGCTATCTTTTCCACACATGACAGTATAGGTTTCCATGTTACTCCCTCCATGCCTCCCCCTCCCTATTTCTTCCCCATAATGTCCCTATGTCTATGCTCTGTCTGTTTTTCCATGAGTTCACTGTGTGTGTTATCAAGACCATCCTACTAGATTCCATATATGTGTGTTAGTATACTGTATTTGTCTTTCTCTTTTTGACTTCACTTTTTATGATAGGTTCTAGAGCCAGCCACTTCATTAGGACTGAGTCTTCTCCATTTCTTTTAACAGCTGAGTAGTATTCCATTGTATATATGTACCAGAGCTGCTGGATCCATTCATTCGTCGATGGACATCTAGGTTGCTTCCATGTTCTGGCTATTGTATAGAGAACTGCAATGAACATTGGGGTACAGGTGCTTCTTTCAGTTTTCATTTCATCAAGATATAAGCCTGATAGTGGGATTGCTGGGTCATACGGTGCTTGTATTTTTAGTTTTTTAAGAAATCTCCATACTGTCTTCCATAGAGGCTGTGTCAATTTACATTCCCACCGGCAGTGCAAGAGGGTTCCCTTTTCTCCGCACCTTCTCCAGCATTTATTGTCTGCAGATTTTTTGAAGATGGCCATTCTGACGGGTGTGAGGTGGTATCTCATTGTAGTCTTGATTTGCATTTCTCTAATAATAAGCAAGGTTGAGCATCATTTCATGTGCTTTTGGGCCATCTGTATGTCCTCTTTGGAGAGGCGTCTCTTTAGATCTTTTTCCCATTTTTTGATTGGGTTGTTCGTTTTTTCTGTGCTGAATTGTTTGAGTTGCTTGTAGATGTTGGAGATTAATTCTTTGTCTGTTGTTTCATTTGCTATGATTTTCTCCCACTCTGTGAGGTGTCTGTTGAGCTTTTTTGTAATTTCTTTTGCTGTACAAAAGCTTTTAAGTTTCATGAGGTCCCACATATTCATTTTTATTTTCAGTTCCACTATTTTAGTTGGTGGGTCAGAGAAGATCTTGCTTTGATTGATGTCCTTGAGGGTTTTGCCTATATTCTCCTCTAAGAGTTTGATGGTTTCTGGTCTTACATTTAGGTCTTTAATCCATTTTGAGTTGATCTTTGTGTATGGGGTCAGGGAATGTTCCAACTTCATTTTTTTGCATGTAGCTGTCCAGTTTTCCTAGCACCACTTGTTGAAGAGGCTGTCTTTGTCCCATTTTATAGTTTCGCCTCCTTTGTCAAAAATAAGGTACCCATAGGTGTATGGGTTTATCTCTGGGTTCTCGATCTTGTCCCAATGGTCTATAGTTCTGTTTTTGTGCCAGTACCATATTGTCTTGATGACTGTTGTTTTGTAGTAGAGTCTGAAGTTAGGGAGGCTGATCCCTCCAGCCCCATTCTTCTTCCTCAGGATTGCTTTGGCTATGCGAGGTCTTTTGTGTTTCCATATGAACTGTGTTATTCTTTGGCCTAGTTCTGTGAAAAATGTCAATGGAAGTTGAATAGGTATTGCATTGAATCTGTAGATGATATTTGGTAGTATGGCCATTTTCACAATGTTGATTCTTCCGACCCAGGAGCATGGAAAATCTCTCCATCTGTTTAAGTCTTCTTTAATTTCTCTCATGAGTGTCTTGTAATTTTCTGTGTACAGTTCTTTTGTTTCTTTGGGTAGGTTTATTCCTAGATATTTCATTCTTTTGGTTGCGATGGTGGACCAGTTGTTCGTTTTTTCTGTGCTGAATTGTTTGAGTTGCTTGTAGATGTTGGAGATTAATTCTTTGTCTGTTGTTTCATTTGCTATGATTTTCTCCCACTCTGTGAGGTGTCTGTTGAGCTTTTTTGTAATTTCTTTTGCTGTACAAAAGCTTTTAAGTTTCATGAGGTCCCACATATTCATTTTTATTTTCAGTTCCACTATTTTAGTTGGTGGGTCAGAGAAGATCTTGCTTTGATTGATGTCCTTGAGGGTTTTGCCTATATTCTCCTCTAAGAGTTTGATGGTTTCTGGTCTTACATTTAGGTCTTTAATCCATTTTGAGTTGATCTTTGTGTATGGGGTCAGGGAATGTTCCAACTTCATTTTTTTGCATGTAGCTGTCCAGTTTTCCTAGCACCACTTGTTGAAGAGGCTGTCTTTGTCCCATTTTATAGTTTCGCCTCCTTTGTCAAAAATAAGGTACCCATAGGTGTATGGGTTTATCTCTGGGTTCTCGATCTTGTCCCAATGGTCTATAGTTCTGTTTTTGTGCCAGTACCATATTGTCTTGATGACTGTTGTTTTGTAGTAGAGTCTGAAGTTAGGGAGGCTGATCCCTCCAGCCCCATTCTTCTTCCTCAGGATTGCTTTGGCTATGCGAGGTCTTTTGTGTTTCCATATGAACTGTGTTATTCTTTGGCCTAGTTCTGTGAAAAATGTCAATGGAAGTTGAATAGGTATTGCATTGAATCTGTAGATGATATTTGGTAGTATGGCCATTTTCACAATGTTGATTCTTCCGACCCAGGAGCATGGAAAATCTCTCCATCTGTTTAAGTCTTCTTTAATTTCTCTCATGAGTGTCTTGTAATTTTCTGTGTACAGTTCTTTTGTTTCTTTGGGTAGGTTTATTCCTAGATATTTCATTCTTTTGGTTGCGATGGTGAAGGGAATTGCCTCTTTGATTTTGTTTTCTGATTTTTCATTGTTTGTGTATAGGAATGCCAGTGATGTCTGTGTGTTGACTTTGTATCCTGTAACTTTACTGTATTTACTGATTAGCTCTAGTAGTTTTGTAATATGTCTTTGGGATTTTCCATGTACAATATCATGTCGTCTGCAAAAAGAGAGAGCTTGACTTCTTCCTTTCCAATCTGGATTCCTTTGATTTCTTTCTCTTCTCTTATTGCTGTTGCTAGAACTTCCAGGACTATGTCGAATAGTAGTGGTGAATTTGGACACCCTTGTCTTGTTCCTGATCTTAGAGGGAATGCTTTCAGTTTTTCACCGTTGAGGATAATGTTTGCTGTGGGCTTCTCATATATGGCTTTCTCTATGTTGAGATAGGTTCCTTCTATGCCCATTTTCTGAAGAGTTTTTATCATAAATGGATGTTGTACTTTGTCGAAGGCTTTTTCTGCATCTATTGAGATGATCATGTGATTTTTGTCTCTCAGTTTGTTGATATGGTATATCACATTGATTGATTTGCGGATATTGAAGAATCCTTGCATACCTGTGATGAACCCTACTTGATCATGATGTATGAGTTTTTTGATGTGTCGTTGAATTCTGTTTGCTAGGATTTTCTTGAGGATCTTGACATCTAAATTCATCAGAGAAATTGGTCTGTAATTTTCCTTTTTTGTGTTGTCTTTGCCTGGTTTGGGTATCAGGGTGATGGTGGCCTCGTAGAATGTGTTTGGAGGTTTTCCTTCCTGTGCAATTTTTTGGAAGAGTTTTACAAGGACAGGCATTAGCTCTTCTTTAAATGTTTGGTAGAATTCGGCTGTGAAGCCATCTGGCCCTGGACTTTTATTTTTGGGTTGATTTTTAATCACAAATTCGATTTCGAGCTTGTAATTGAGTTATTCAAAGATTCTGTTTCTTCCTGGCTCAGTCTTGGGAGATTAATCTTCCCCAAGAAACTGTCCATTTCTTCCAGGTTGTCCAGTTTGTTGCCATAGAGTTGCTCATAATAGTCTCTTAGAATCCTTTGGATTTCTGCATGATCAATTGTAACCTCTCCTTTTTCGTTTTTGATTTTGTTGATCTGGTTCTTCTCTCTCTTTTTCATGATGAGTCTGGCCAAGGGCTTGTCAATTTTGTTTACCTTTTCAAAGAACCAGCTGTTTGTTTTATTTATCCATACTATAGTTTCTTTCATTTCTTTCTGATTTATTTCTGCTCCAGTCTTTATAATTTCTCTTCTTCTGCTGGCTTTGGGGTGTTTTTGTTCTTCTTACACCAGTTCTTTTAAGCGGAGGATTAGGTCATCTGCTTCATATTTTCCTAGTTTCTTGAGGTACGATTTCATTGCTATAAATTTCCCTCTTAGAATTGCTTTTGCAGTATCCCATCGGTTTTGCACAGTCGTATGTTCACTGTCATTTTCATCTAGGAATTTTTTTAATTTCTCCTTTGCTTTCCTCAGTAATCAGTTGGTTTTTAAGGTATGTGTTGTTTAATTGCCATGTGTTTGTATTTTGAGCGGTTTTTTTCCTGTGGTTGATCTCTAGTCTCATTGCATTGTGGTCCGAGAAGATGGTTGATATAATTTCAGTTTTCTTGAATTGACTGAGGTTAGATTTGTGGCCCAAGATGTGGTCTATCCTGGAGAATGTTCCGTGAGCACTTGAGAAGAAAGTGTATTCTTCTGCTTTTGGATGGAACGTCCTAAAGATACCGATGAGGTTCTTCTTTTCGGGGGAAATTTTTAGTCTGTAATTTTCCTTTTTTGTGTTGTCTTTGCCTGGTTTGGGTATCAGGGTGATGGTGGCCTCGTAGAATGTGTTTGGAGGTTTTCCTTCCTGTGCAATTTTTTGGAAGAGTTTTACAAGGACAGGCATTAGCTCTTCTTTAAATGTTTGGTAGAATTCGGCTGTGAAGCCATCTGGCCCTGGACTTTTATTTTTGGGTTGATTTTTAATCACAAATTCGATTTCGAGCTTGTAATTGAGTTATTCAAAGATTCTGTTTCTTCCTGGCTCAGTCTTGGGAGATTAATCTTCCCCAAGAAACTGTCCATTTCTTCCAGGTTGTCCAGTTTGTTGCCATAGAGTTGCTCATAATAGTCTCTTAGAATCCTTTGGATTTCTGCATGATCAATTGTAACCTCTCCTTTTTCGTTTTTGATTTTGTTGATCTGGTTCTTCTCTCTCTTTTTCATGATGAGTCTGGCCAGGGGCTTGTCAATTTTGTTTACCTTTTCAAAGAATCAACTGTTTGTTTTATTTATCCATACTATAGTTTCTTTCATTTCTTTCTGATTTATTTCTGCTCCAGTCTTTATAATTTCTCTTCTTCTGCTGGCTTTGGGGTGTTTTTGTTCTTCTTACACCAGTTCTTTTAAGTGGAGGATTAGGTCATCTGCTTCATATTTTCCTAGTTTCTTGAGGTACGATTTCATTGCTATAAATTTCCCTCTTAGAATTGCTTTTGCAGTATCCCATCGGTTTTGCACAGTCGTATGTTCATTGTCATTTTCTTCTAGCAATTTTTTAATTTCTCCTTTGCTTTCCTCAGTAATCAGTTGGTTTTTAAGGTATGTGTTGTTTAATTGCCATGTGTTTGTATTTTGAGCGGTTTTTTTCCTGTGGTTGATCTCTAGTCTCATTGCATTGTGGTCCGAGAAGATGGTTGATATAATTTCAGTTTTCTTGAATTGACTGAGGTTAGATTTGTGGCCCAAGATGTGGTCTATCCTGGAGAATGTTCCGTGAGCACTTGAGAAGAAAGTGTATTCTTCTGCTTTTGGATGGAACGTCCTAAAGATACCGATGAGGTTCTTCTTTTCTAGTGTGGTATTTAAGGCTTGTGTTTCTTTGTTAATTTTCTGTTTGGATGATCTGTCCATTGGTGTGAGGGGAGTGTTAAAGTCTCCTACTATTATTGTGTTATTATTGATTTCTTCTTTTATGTCTGAAAGTACCTGTCTTATGTACTGAGGTGCCCCTGTGTTGGGTGCGTAGATATTCATGACTGTTATGTCTTCCTCTTGGATGGATCCCTTAATCATGATGTAGTGACCTGCCTTGTCTCTTAGAATCTTCTTTACTTTAAAATCTATTTTATCTGATATTAGGATTGCTACTCCAGTTTTCTTTTGATTTCCATTGCATGGAATATCTTTTTCCAACCTCTCACTTTCAGTCTATGAGTGTCTCTCGGTCTGAAGTGGGTCTCTTGTAAACAGCATGTATATGGGTCTCGCTTCTGGATCCATTCAGCCAGCCTGTGTCGTTTGGTTGGAGCATTTAGTCCTATTACGTTCAAAGTATTTATTGATATGAATGTTCCTATTGTCATCTTCTTAGAAATTTGGGGTATGATTTGTAAGGCTTCTCCTACTCTATTTATTGGTTATATCAGCCCCTTTAACACTTGTTGTAGGGCTGGTTTTGTGGTACAGAATTATTTTAGTTTTTGTTTGTCTGTGAAGCTTTTGACTGTACCATCAATTCTGAATGAGATTCTTGCTGGGTAGAGAATTCTTGGAGAGAATTCTTGGTTGGAAGTTATTCTCTTTTAGCCGTTTTGCAGTATCCCATCGGTTTTGCACAGTCGTATGTTCATTGTCATTTTCTTCTAGCAATTTTTTAATTTCTCCTTTGCTTTCCTCAGTAATCAGTTGGTTTTTAAGGTATGTGTTGTTTAATTGCCATGTGTTTGTATTTTGAGCGTTTTTTTTCCTGTGGTTGATCTCTAGTCTCATTGCATTGTGGTCCGAGAAGATGGTTGATATAATTTCAGTTTTCTTGAATTGACTGAGGTTAGATTTGTGGCCCAAGATGTGGTCTATCCTGGAGAATGTTCCGTGAGCACTTGAGAAGAAAGTGTATTCTTCTGCTTTTGGATGGAACGTCCTAAAGATACCGATGAGGTTCTTCTTTTCTAGTGTGGTATTTAAGGCTTGTGTTTCTTTGTTAATTTTCTGTTTGGATGATCTGTCCATTGGTGTGAGGGGAGTGTTAAAGTCTCCTACTATTATTGTGTTATTATTGATTTCTTCTTTTATGTCTGAAAGTACCTGTCTTATGTACTGAGGTGCCCCTGTGTTGGGTGCGTAGATATTCATGACTGTTATGTCTTCCTCTTGGATGGATCCCTTAATCATGATGTAGTGACCTGCCTTGTCTCTTAGAATCTTCTTTACTTTAAAATCTATTTTATCTGATATTAGGATTGCTACTCCAGTTTTCTTTTGATTTCCATTGCATGGAATATCTTTTTCCAACCTCTCACTTTCAGTCTATGAGTGTCTCTCGGTCTGAAGTGGGTCTCTTGTAAACAGCATGTATATGGGTCTCGCTTCTGGATCCATTCAGCCAGCCTGTGTCGTTTGGTTGGAGCATTTAGTCCTATTACGTTCAAAGTATTTATTGATATGAATGTTCCTATTGTCATCTTCTTAGAAATTTGGGGTATGATTTGTAAGGCTTCTCCTACTCTATTTATTGGTTATATCAGCCCCTTTAACACTTGTTGTAGGGCTGGTTTTGTGGTACAGAATTATTTTAGTTTTTGTTTGTCTGTGAAGCTTTTGACTGTACCATCAATTCTGAATGAGATTCTTGCTGGGTAGAGAATTCTTGGAGAGAATTCATGGTTGGAAGTTATTCTCTTTTAGCCGTTTTAATGTGTCTTCCCATTCTCTTCTCGCCTGCAGGGTTTCTGTTGAGAGATCCGCAGTTAGACGTATGGGGTTTTCTTTATATGTTATTTGTTGTTTGCTCCTAGCTGCTTTTAGTAATCTGTTTTTATATTTAGTCTGTATTAGCTTTATTAAAATGTGCCTTGGTGTGTTTCTTCTGGGATTTCTCCTGTATGGAACTCTTTGTACTTCTTGAACTTGGTTGACGATTTCCTTTCCCATGCTGGGGAAGTTTTCAGCTATAACCACTTCAAGAATTTTTTGTCGCCTTTCTTCCCCTCTTCTTCCTCTGGAACTCCAATAATTCTAATGTTTTGATATTGTCCCATAGGTCTCTGAGGCTATCCTCAGTTCTTTTCATTGTTTCGACTTTGTTCTGTTCCTCAACATTTATTTCCACCAGTCTATCTTCCAGCTCACTTATCCTTCTTCTTCCTCTGATACTCTACTGTTGAGACCTTCCATAGTATGTTTGAGTTCAGCAATTGAGTTGGTGGTATCTATTTGCTTATTTTTCATTTCTTGCATGTCTCTTCTCAATGCACTAATTTCCTCTAATATTCTGTTTTCAGTGTGTTGCATCCTCATTAGTATAGCTTTTCTGAATTCTCTTTCAGATAATTTGTCTATCTCCTCCTCTGTCATTTGTTTCTCTAGCTTGGTCCTTCATTTGTGCAGTGTTTCTCTGTCGTGTCATTATTAGGTTAGTTTTTGTTTCTTTGTGGGTGTCTGTGTGTATGGAGTTCCTTTCCCCACCAGGCTTCTTGGTTGAATTCTCCCTTCCTTTGGGTTTCTGTCCTTCTAGAAGGGTTCAGTGGTTTGTGTCTTGGGTGGTGTTAGGTCTTGTTTACAGGTGAATAATCTGTAGTGTTGTGTGTTCTTTGATAGTGTGGGGTCTTGGAATCAGGGCTTCTACTCCGAGGATCCTTGGTTTGGTGATTGGTCAGGGGGTGTAGACTCTATGTCTGGTTTGCTATTGTGTTCTGTGATATTAGTTCAAATACTAGCATCTGAGCAGCAAGAGGTGTATCCCTGATGGGTGACGGTCATAAAAGCATGCAGATGTTTTCTAACATAGTCATAAGATACACATACATACACAGCAGTAACCACATCTAACCAGTGTTACAGAGATAAAGCATAGGAAATTTTTCTGGCAAATGACGCAATCAAAGATGATACTTACCTGTTAATCTATGAATTAATTAATGTAATGCCTGGAAAAATAGATCCGGGACAAGGTCCTGGCTTGGACTATTTCATTGAAAGCAATTTTTAGCTAAGACATGTGTTGGGGGTGAGGAGGTGGAGAGTGTATGGGTAATGAGAAGGAAGAGATTCGTCTTGGAAGGATTTTATAGGGTTACTTAGCCAATATTAGTGTGTTGTATTGTTTAGTGCAACTGGAAGAGAATAGTTCAGACAGGAAGGTAGGAAATATTTATCTAGAGGATAGTGGTAGATAGGAGATAGTTTTACATTTAGAACACAGAGGGAGGAAGCAGTGGCAAAGAAGAAAGAAAATTAGAAGTTTCCAAGAATTAAAATTTTAAAAACAAAATTAAAAATTAAAAAGAAAAAAAAAAGAAAAGAAATATTAAAAAGGGTAGAAAAACTTAATAAGGACAAAAAAAAAAAAAAAAAAGCTCAAACCTGACCAATCAATCAAATAAACAGAACTGTCCACAACAAATAAACAAACAATAAAAGCTAAATACTGTCCCTGGTTTTTATCCTGTCATCTGTCTGGTGGAAGCCAATCTGCTCTCGATGGTGTTGTCTTGATGATGTAGCCTTTGCCTTACAGCACTGGTTGCAATGGTTTGTTTTTGGCCAAATAATGGTTTGCTGCAAGCTCAGGTGCTGGCTGGGGCGGCGGGCTGTTCCCAGTCCGTCAGGCAGGGGGCCGCGGCGCGTGCAGTCCCCTGTTGGAGGGGGACACCCCAGCTCTGCCGCACACCCTCTGGTAGCCTCCGATCCCTGCCCTCTGATCCCGGCTTCCTTGGCTGCGGGTGTAACTATGGAGGTGCTCCTGCGCCACTGGTGCACGCGCACTGTCAGTTACGCATCCAAGTCCCAAAGGCAGGCACAAGCTTCCCCATCTGGCTCGAGCCTGGTCTCTGGTCAGCAATCTGTGGGTGACTTCCCCTTCAGCCAGTCCCCCACTAGGAGTGTTTGAACTCACCCGGTGCCAGGCTGTAAGTCGCCATTTTCGCCAGGCCAAGCGGAGTGATTTTAGCACTGGACGCTCCCCCCCCACCCCCACCCCCCGCATTGCATTCTGCCCGGCCCTGCTCCGGTATCCTATCTTCGCAGTGTCTTAATCTCTGCCGGCGATCAGGGTGGATTCTTGGAATGTTCGCACTGAGCGATGCCCTCTCTCCCCTGACGCTCCACTCAGGCCCCCTTTTAGGGCACTTGCTGGCTCACTCTCCATCGGTGTGGTCTGGCGTGGGGGTTAAGATAGAGTGTTCTCAGAACAGTAGCTCCGGGAAAGTTCTGGCTGTTCACTCTTCTACTCTCACAGACCTACGGAGTTCTTCTGTCTTCTAGCGGCTGGTTTGTTGGTGGTGTTTTATTTCTTGATTAGTTCTGGTGATTCTGTTGGGGAGCTGGTGAAATCTTCCCCTCATTCCTCTGCCATCTTGGCTCCGCACCCCATACTAATTTCTTTCTCTTTTCCTTTGTGTTTCTGCTGGCTTCACTTGCTCACCCAGTATCAGTTTTTGATTCTTTGGGGTATATACCTAGGAGGAGAATTGTAGAATCTTGATACTTCTATATATTCCTTTTGTGGAATCAGCTGCTTGTTTTCCATAGTGACTGGACCATTTTACATTCCCCCAGCAATGTACAAGAGTTTCTATTGCTCCACATTCTTGTTAACATGCACACGCATATGTATGTGTGTGTGTGTTACTTAGTACTATCCTTATTGGTTTTAAGTGATATTCCATTGTGGCTTTAATTTGTATTTATCTAATGGCTAATGTCGTTGAACATCTTCTCAAGTGCTTGATTAATATTTAAATAGCTTTTAAACAGAAATGTCTATTCAAGTTATTTCCTCATGTTTTAATTGGGTGGTTTCTGTTTGTTGAGTTGTTAAAGTTCTTTATATGTCCTAGAGCCTGGAAGATTTTTAGGTAAATATTATGCAAATGTTTTCCCTTACTGTGTAGACAACCATTTTACTTTTTAAATAGTGTTTCAATCCACTTCAGTCACTTGGTCGTGTCAAGTCTTTGCAACCCCATGGTCTGCAGCACATCTGACTTCCTGCTCTTCACCGTCTCCCAGAGTCTGCTTAAATTCATGTCCATTGATTCACGGATATCATCCACCCATCCTATTCTCTGTCTTCCCCTTCTCCTTTTGCCTTCTATTTTTCTCAACATCTGGGTCTTTTCCACTGAGTCCTCTCTTTGTATCAGGAGGCCAGAGTAATGGAGCTTCAGTTTCAGCCTCAGTCCTTCCAATGAATATTCAGGGTTGAATATTAGAATTGACTGGTTTGATCTCCTTACAGTCCAAGGGACTCTCAATAGCCTTCTCCAACACCACAGTTCAAAGGCATCACTTCGGCTCTCAGCCTCCCTTATGGTCCAACTCTTACATTCGTACATGACTACTGGGAAAACCATAGCTTTGACTATACAGACCTTGGTTTTCAAAGTAATGTCTTTTCTTTTTAATATGCTCTGTAGGTTTGTCATAGTTGAGTTTTAGGCCCACTTTTTCACTCTCCTCTTTCATCATGATCAAAAGACTAGTTCCTCTTCACTTTCTGCTGCAAGGATGATATCATCTGCATACCTGAGGTTCTTGATATTTCTCTCAGCAATCTTGATTCCAGCTGCACTTCATACAGCTCAGCGTTTCTCATGATGTTCTGTGCATACAAGTTAAAATAGCAGGGTGATGATATACAGCCTTGACATACTCCTTTCCCAATTCGGAGCCAGTCCGTTGTTCCAGTCCTAACTGTAATAATATTAGTTCCCTGGATAATCCAAAATAATCTCCCTATTTTATGATAAATAACCATAATGACATCTGCAAAGTCCCCTATGTGTTGCAAGGCAGCAGTTCCCATCCTTTTTGGCACCAGGGACTGGTTTTGTGGATGACAGTTTTTCCACTGACCAGGGGTAAGGGAATGGTTTCAGGATGATTCTCATAAGGAGCACACAACTTCAGTCCCTCACACATGCAATTCACAGTAGGGCACATGCTCCTATGAGAATTTAATGCCACTGCTGATGTGAAAGGAGGCCAAGCCTAGGCAGCAAGATGGGAGATGGGAGCGGCTGTAAGTACAGATGAAGTTTCACTTGGTCACTGGCCATGCGCCTCCTGCTGTGTGGCCTTGTGCCTATCAGACCATGAATCAGTACTGTTCTGTGGGGGCTGAGCACCTATGCTATGAAGCAATATTCAAGAGTTCCAAGTTGGAACACCCCCACCTCACCCCCGAGCTGACTCTGGGGAACAAAGTTCTTAAGCAGGGTCTTTCCTGGTGTTCCAGTGGGTAGAGAGTCTGCCTTCTAGTGCAAGGAGCACTGGTTGCATCCCTGGGAAGGATCCCACGTACCGCGGAGCAGCTGGACCAGTGAGTCCAATTACTGAGCCAGTGCTCTGGATCACATGCACCCAGAGAGAGAGCACATGCAATGAGAGAGAGGCCACTGCAATGGGAGATCCACACAGGCCAAAGAATAAAAATGGATGAAAATAAATAAATAAAAAACCAATAAAATAGGCCAAAATTTAAAAAAGATTCTTAAGCAAACAATAGTAATAACAATCAAAACTTTAAACAGTTGTCTTCTGTCTTTGATAGTTGTTGCCAAGTAATATGTTCTGTTGTTTTTGTTCTTCTATATCTATTGTATCTATGTCTCAGTTGTTGGTCTTCATGTTTTTCTCTTTTCATGTTTACATTATACTAAATGTTTTCAATTAAATCTCACTACTACTTTACCTATTTGAATTTTCTCTATGTGTGGATTTTTTTTTGTTTGTTTGTGTGATTTTGATTTTCACTGTTTGAAATTCTCTGAAATTGAAACTTAAATTTAATATTGGTTTGATGTTTATGGAAATCCTTAGATATAATCTTTCATATTTTTCTTTTGTCCTCTTGTGTCTCTACTGTTCTGAGATTCCAATTAAGCATATATCCACATTTTATATTATTCTTCATCTCATGATGTTCTGCTCTAGTGTTTTTTTTCTCTTTCTGTTTCAATTTGTGTAATCATTATTCACCAATTAAAACTTCATTAGTTCTTTTCTTAAGTGTGTTGACTTTAATTATGAGTCCATTGACATCATACTTCATCTCTCTTACTGGGTTTTTACTTTTAACTTAGCATTTGATTCATTCCTACTTTTTTCTCCCTGGTAAAATTCCCTATGTCTTCATGCATGTCATCTACCTTTTCTATTAGCATAATAATTTGAGAGTTTATTCCTTAATTTACAGTTTCAACATCTAAGAAATTTCTTAGTCTTTTGTTGAATACTTTGTTTCTTATTTATTTTTCATGACCTTATTCTATTGTGTACCACATAATTTTTAATATTGTGTCAGACATAGTGTGTAGAACAGCAGAGACAGAGGAAAACAGTATTTGTGACTGGAAATGTTTTTTTTCTGGACCTTCAGTAGGAATACAAGGTTGCATCCCTGGGAAGGATCCCACGTGCAGAGCAGCTGGACCAGTGAGTCCAATTACTGAGCCAGTGCTCTGGATCACATGCACCCAGAGAGAGCACATGCAATGAGAGAGAGGCCACTGCAATGGGAGATCCACACAGGCCAAAGAATAAAAATGGATGAAAATAAATAAATAAAAAACCAATAAAATAGGCCAAAATTTAAAAAAGATTCTTAAGCAAACAATAGTAATAACAATCAAAAGTTTAAACAGTTGTCTTCTGTCTTTGATAGTTGTTGCCAAGTAATATGTTCTGTTGTTTTTGTTCTTCTATATCTATTGTATCTATGTCTCAGTTGTTGGTCTTCATGTTTTTTTTCTTTTCATGTTTACATTATACTAAATGTTTTCAATTAAATCTCACTACTACTTTACCTATTTGAATTTTCTCTATGTGTGGATTTTTTTTTGTTTGTTTGTGTGATTTTGATTTTCACTGTTTGAAATTCTCTGAAATTGAAACTTAAATTTAATATTGGTTTGATGTTTATGGAAATCCTTAGATATAATCTTTCATATTTTTCTTTTGTCCTCTTGTGTCTCTACTGTTCTGAGATTCCAATTAAGCATATATCCACATTTTATATTATTCTTCATCTCATGATGTTCTGCTCTAGTGTTTTTTTTCTCTTTCTGTTTCAATTTGTGTAATCATTATTCATCAATTAAAACTTCATTAGTTCTTTTCTTAAGTGTGTTGACTTTAATGATGAGTCCATTGACATCATACTTCATCTCTCTTACTGGGTTTTTACTTTTAACTTAGCATTTGATTCATTCCTACTTTTTTCTCCCTGGTAAAATTCCCTATGTCTTCATGCATGTCATCTACCTTTTCTATTAGCATAATAATTTGAGAGTTTATTCCTTAATTTACAGTTTCAACATCTAAGAAATTTCTTAGTCTTTTGTTGAATACTTTGTTTCTTATTTATTTTTCATGACCTTATTCTATTGTGTACCACATAATTTTTAATATTGTGTCAGACATAGTGTGTAGAACAGCAGAGACAGAGGAAAACAGTATTTGTGACTGGAAATAGGCTTTTTTCTTCTTTTCTGCTGGACCTTCAGTGAGGAAGATAAACCAATGTTATCAGAAACTGTGCACAATTTGGGTATTACTTTCATTATAGATACTTTCGTTGCACAACCAGCTTCATATATTTCTGGTATTATCTTGTTATAAGGCTTTTGGTTGGTTTATCAATGGTTTTTCCCCAAAGTTTTAACTCTACCCTCAGTTTTAGGGCTTGCCTATGTTATCGCATATCAGAGAAGTTCTCTGCATGATCTTTACCATTCCCCAGTAGGTACTTGTTTGTTATTGCTTTTCTTCACAAATTGTGAGAGACAGGAAGAGTTATCTCTTTTCCTGGTTCAGCTTCATTTTAAGTAGGTTCTCAGGATTTAGGCTTTCTCAGTTTATTTTTCCTTTCCAACAGTGACAGGAGAATTCTAATTGTCTTGAGTCATCTACTAGCGGCTTCAGTCTTTACCTTGTTTGGGAAGAATGGGCTGGGTGGTACTTTATGCTTTCCTTGTACCTATGTCACCTTCCCTTCTTCAAGCCTGAACTACTAAGGAAGGAGTTCTCTGTTGCTTATCCTTCCCCCAGTATTGCTCATGTGCAACCAGGAAGGTTGTAAAGTTGAGCATACATGTATATGCTACCCCCAGTGTTCAATGTTTACATGGCAGCCTTCACTAAGACTTTAGCAATATGTTAAAATTCATGTTTCTTAAGTGTGTTGACTTTAATGATGAGTCCATTGACATCATACTTCATCTCTCTTACTGGGTTTTTACTTTTAACTTAGCATTTGATTCATTCCTACTTTTTTCTCCCTGGTAAAATTCCCTATGTCTTCATGCATGTCATCTACCTTTTCTATTAGCATAATAATTTGAGAGTTTATTCCTTAATTTACAGTTTCAACATCTAAGAAATTTCTTAGTCTTTTGTTGAATACTTTGTTTCTTATTTATTTTTCATGGCCTTATTCTATTGTGTACCACATAATTTTTAATATTGTGTCAGACATAGTGTGTAGAACAGCAGAGACAGAGGAAAACAGTATTTGTGACTGGAAATAGGCTTTTTTCTTCTTTTGTGCTGGACCTTCAGTGAGGAAGATAAACCAATGTTATCAGAAACTGTGCACAATTTGGGTATTACTTTCATTATAGATACTTTCGTTGCACAACCAGCTTCATATATTTCTGGTATTATCTTGTTATAAGGCTTTTGGTTGGTTTATCAATGGTTTTTCCCCAAAGTTTTAACTCTACCCTCAGTTTTAGGGCTTGCCTATGTTATCGCATATCAGAGAAGTTCTCTGCATGATCTTTACCATTCCCCAGTAGGTACTTGTTTGTTATTGCTTTTCTTCACAAATTGTGAGAGACAGGAAGAGTTATCTCTTTTCCTGGTTCAGCTTCATTTTAAGTAGGTTCTCAGGATTTAGGCTTTCTCAGTTTATTTTTCCTTTCCAACAGTGACAGGAGAATTCTAATTGTCTTGAGTCATCTACTAGCGGCTTCAGTCTTTACCTTGTTTGGGAAGAATGGGCTGGGTGGTACTTTATGCTTTCCTTGTACCTATGTCACCTTCCCTTCTTCAAGCCTGAACTACTAAGGAAGGAGTTCTCTGTTGCTTATCCTTCCCCCAGTATTGCTCATGTGCAACCAGGAAGGTTGTAAAGTTGAGCATACATGTATATGCTACCCCCAGTGTTCAATGTTTACATGGCAGCCTTCACTAAGACTTTAGCAATATGTTAAAATTGTAGTGAGTTTCTTCTTACTGGTGTGTAAGCTTTGTCTACCCACACTGCCATGGGTGATTTACTGCTGGTGCCTCATCTTTCCTAGTGTCTCACGCTGATTTTCTCTGTGACATTAGATTTTGCTTGATTCAAGAAAAATATAATTATGTACATGATCCAGTTTTCTCTTATTGTTAGGATGAGAACAACATTCTTTTCAGGTTTCTAAATGCTTGGCAGAAGTTGAGTGAATTATTTTAAAGACACAATACATAATTTTATGTGTGTATACATAGATCCTTGAGGCCAGGGACCATGTCTTACTTATATAACAGTAGCCTCTGGATTCAGAGGAGGCATGTGGTAGAAGGGGCTTCTCTGTAGCTTGGGAGTAAATCTTTCTGCAATGCAGGAGACCTGGTTCTATCCCTGGTTCAGGAAGATCCCCTGAAAAAGGAAATGGCAACTCACTCTGATATTCTTGCCTGAAGAATCTCATGGACAGAGGAGCCTGGAGAACTATAGTCCTTGGGGGGTCACAAAAACATGGACACAATTGAGGAACTAACACTTTCACACTCTCATGTAGTAAAAGCTAGATAAGTGGCATTGCATTGGATTTATAATCTTATCAGTATCAGAACCAATATATTGTTAGCCCACTGGTTTTCAGTTAGATATATTTCCCTCCTTCCACCCAAGGGACATATGAGAGTGTTTATAGACATGTTTCCCTTTTGTCAGGTCCAGGGGTTAGTGTGTTTTTGTATCTGTGTGGAAACACAGACAGTTATCAATATTTGTATTTCATATAAATATCAGTTTTGCTGAGGTTGGCAAATTCTTAGCTATACAAAGAATATAGCTATAGGAATTATAGAGAGCATTTTATATATACTAGATTAAACTAACAAAGAGTCATGAATAGATTTATGGAGCAGAATGTCTAATAAGATGTGTTAAATTCACTGTCTTATGTTTATATGTAGGACAGATTTTGACTGCAAGTAATAAAAACTCCAATTCAAAATGATGTAACAAAGAAACTTACCAGTACTAACTTAACAGAAAATATAAAAATAAGGTGACTTTAGACAGGATAGCTTCAGCATTGTGTTTTTTTTCCTTTGTGATTTTCCTGGTTCTTTTTTTTTTTTTTTTAACATTTATTTTAGTGGATAGTAAAAGTCATGGGGGTGGGGGAAAGTCACGGGGAGAGGTGACTTTTTTTTATTATTATTATTTTTAAACCTTTATTTTGCTTTTAACTTTTACAGAGTTTTGTTGTTTACAGATATGTATGTTCCCAGATTAGTCATATGTATATCCCCCCCTTCCCACCCCGCCCAACCATCACACAGCACCCCTGAAGGATCCCCTTTTCTCACAGAGCAATGACTAGAGCTATTTTCTTCACTTATGATAGTACAGGCCTTCATGCTACTTCCTTTATACCTCCCACCTTCTGTTCCTTCCCCACAATGCCCATATGTTCACTGTCCTTGTCTGTTTTTCTATCGCTTCACTGCGTGCGCCATCATCACCATCCTACTAGATTCCATATATATGTGTTAATATACTGTATTTGTCCTTCACTTTCTGACTGACTTCACTTTTGATGATACATTCTAGATCCAGCCACCTCATTAGGGCTGATTCTTCTGCATTTCTCTTCACAGCTGTGTAGTATTCCATTGTATATATGTACCAGAGCTTTTGGATCCATTCGTTCGTCGATGGGCACCTAGGTTCCTTCCATATTCTAGCTATAGTATAGAGAGCTGCAATGAACATTGAGGTACAGGTGCTTCTTTCAGATTTGATTTCATCAGGGTATAAGCCTAAGAGTGGGATTGCTGGGTCATACGGTGCTTCTATTTTTAGTTTTTTAAGAAATCTCCAGACTGTCTTCCGTAGAGGCTGTATCAATTTACACTCCCACCAGCAATGCAGGAGTGTTCCCTTTTCTCCACAGCCTCTCCAGCATTTATTGTCTGTCGATTTGTGGATGACGGCCATTCTGACGGGTGTGAGGTTCCTGGTTCTTTTTTTCTTTCTTTTTTCACAAGGTGTTTTTCATTTATTTACATGAGACAATAAAACATGTCATTTTGAAGGATTATATACACTCCATTGCCACTCTTATAAAATAAACATAAGATATATAGAAAGATATGCTATTTTTATATAGTATGTACCATAAAACAAACATATTATACTATTAAAATCAGAATTGAATTCATTTAAACTACAAATCAGATTTCTATTTTAAAAGTTAATGAGAAACTATATAGAAGAATTATATAAGTGCATTGGGGGAAAACCAATTAGTTTAATGTGCTGAATGGGTTGTTGGATTTGAATTAAGGAAATAACTTAAATGCCAAAAGCAAATGTTAAAACTCACTTTAAAGTATTCTAAGTTTAATCTTATGACTTTAAATCTAACGAGTAAGTTGACTTTGTAGGCCATACTCCTATGCAAGGAAGTAAATTTCAGAGGTCATTTTTAGCTTATACTTCTAAACTTATGCACCACTTTTTGGTTTCCAATGATTAAAAGTGGAGAGAAAAAGATGATATTCATTCATCTTCCTAATGATACCTGCCTTCCAAACTGTACTCTTCATCTCTAAGTTGAATTTTTCAATAGGCAAATCATTAGAGAAAGATAAGAGAAATATTCTTAGGAAGGAACATTTTGTGGCAAGATAATTTTGGGGAATATTCCTCCCTAGATCCAGCCACCTCATTAGGGCTGATTCTTCTGCATTTCTCTTCACAGCTGTGTAGTATTCCATTGTATATATGTACCAGAGCTTTTGGATCCATTCGTTCATCGATGGGCATCTAGGTTCCTTCCATATTCTAGCTATAGTATAGAGAGCTGCAATGAACATTGAGGTACAGGTGCTTCTTTCAGATTTGATTTCATCAGGGTATAAGCCTAAGAGTGGGATTGCTGGGTCATACGGTGCTTCTATTTTTAGTTTTTTAAGAAATCTCCAGACTGTCTTCCGTAGAGGCTGTATCAATTTACACTCCCACCAGCAATGCAGGAGTGTTCCCTTTTCTCCACAGCCTCTCCAGCATTTATTGTCTGTCGATTTGTGGATGACGGCCATTCTGACGGGTGTGAGGTTCCTGGTTCTTTTTTTCTTTCTTTTTTCACAAGGTGTTTTTCATTTATTTACATGAGACAATAAAACATTTCATTTTGAAGGATTATATACACTCCATTGCCACTCTTATAAAATAAACATAAGATATATAGAAAGATATGCTATTTTTATATAGTATGTACCATAAAACAAACATATTATACTATTAAAATCAGAATTGAATTCATTTAAACTACAAATCAGATCTCTATTTTAAAAGTTAATGAGAAACTATATAGAAGAATTATATAAGTGCATTGGGGGAAAACCAATTAGTTTAATGTGCTGAATGGGTTGTTGGATTTGAATTAAGGAAATAACTTAAATGCCAAAAGCAAATGTTAAAACTCACTTTAAAGTATTCTAAGTTTAATCTTATGACTTTAAATCTAACGAGTAAGTTGACTTTGTAGGCCATACTCCTATGCAAGGAAGTAAATTTCAGAGGTCATTTTTAGCTTATACTTCTAAACTTATGCACCACTTTTGGTTTCCAATGATTAAAAGTGGAGAAAAAGATGATATTCATTCATCTTCCTAATGATACCTGCCTTCCAAACTGTACTCTTCATCTCTAAGTTGAATTTTTCAATAGGCAAATCATTAGAGAAAGATAAGAGAAATATTCCCTTAGGAAGGGAACATTTTTTGTGGCAAGATAATTTTGGGGATATTCATTTATGATTCCTCCATGTGTTTTTGTTATTTCTTTTATTGTAGGTGCTGCTCTGCTTGCCTTAGGAAAGATCTCTGATGGGTTTTCTAAACTTTTGTTTCCAAACAGAATTAACTGAAACCCATTGAGGAGTACTGATTTTTGAGATAAGAGAACTTCTAGTGAGAATATAAACATAATGATTGAGGGAAAGTAGAAAAATTAAAAAATATAAAAACAATATATGTAATATAAAAATATATAATCTTTTTAAATCATCCTTATTCATAGTGATATCAGGCATTAGAAGATAGAGAAAAGTGGAGAGTTTGGGTTGTCCCCCAAAAGAGAGTATCCACTGAGTGGCGTGTATAGGTAGCCAAGTAATGGAAACTATCACTGTGAGGAATACTGCTCTGGCATCTTGGAGCTTTATGCATGATGACTCATTATTTGAAAACTGAATGGTCCACTCCTACTGGCTGACCTGAGGAATTATTGCATATGCATGCATGTGTGTCGGGAGGTGTGTGTATGTGTGTGTTTAAAGGTGAATTTATCTTTTATCAGCTGCTGTTTATCTTCTTGCTCCCTCATTGACTGAGGATCCCCCATCTTGCATTAATACCGTCTTACTAGTTTGATTGTACACATAGAAATGCCTAGCAGGCATCCCCAAAAGGGTCACTGAAGTATTTTACACCAGGAAGTAAGTGGCTTGCCAAAAACACAAATGTAGAGGCACTATTAATGCCACAGGGCAGGCAGGAGGATACTACATGCAATTGCCCACAACTATGCCTGAAACCAGAAATAAAGCTGAAAGAACGAGAAATGTCAATATAGCCAAACTGACCATTTAAAGAGGTCTGGTGGCAACGTGGAAGGTGGGTGAGAAGTATTGTTGGATGTTGTGGGAGAAAATTGCCAAGATATGATGAGCTCAAAATTAAAATTATGACAGGAGGGATATAATTAGCAAACAGATTGGAGCCATATTGAGAGAATTTAGAGGCCTAGCCACTGGGAAGTAAATAGTTTTGAGTAACAAGCCAAAAAAAAAAAAAAGCAGAGTTCAGCGTATAACGCCAGGTTTCTGCGCATTTGGTATATAGTTAGGCCTTTCCTGACCTAAAATAGATATAGAATATTTGAAAGAAAAATTTGTAAATTTCAATTTGGATGTTTTTTTCTGAGAAATCTATAAGATATACACGTTTTGAGGTTCAGAGTTAAGGATAGAATTCTGAGCTGTATATAGCAAGGATTGAGACATTTTCTTTACATTTTTGAGAAGATATATCTTAGCAGTAGAAAGTTAAAGAAAGATAAATAACCAGCAGGATTCAGAATTAATGGAGTACAAATGATTATAAATGGTACTGAGTCTATTTTGACTCATGTTTAATGAATTTTGCCCCAAAGCAAGAATAATTAAATCTGAACACTAACATGCTTAAGCAGAGTAGAAGCATATATAAAAGTATTTTCTTAAGCTGGCACATTCTTTTAATTTTCAAACAATTTGGCATGAGTGGCCCTGTTTAATATTTAAATTGACATTCGAAGTACACAGAGAGATATTGTCTTTATTTGATGAATAGAGAAACAGTGGCCTAGAGAGAAAGAAGGTTTTCCTACAAGTAATGAAAGAGTAAATTACATAGACTTAGTTACTTTATTCTTGCTTGAGCATTCTGTTCATTATATCTTATTTATTTTTACTCAACAAAATCACAGACACTGTGATAGTTATTTAGTAATTAATTATTCACTAAAAATTATAAAATATTGTTTTAAGGGCGAAGAAAGTAATTACTTTTATCTAGATTCCAGAACTGATATTTGAGTCTAGCCATTACAGCAAAAACAGTGTGATTTAACACAAGAGAAATTTATTGTCTCTAGAAGTCCAGAATCAAGATACTGGCTGATATAACCTCCCTCTGAATCCTGAAAAGGAATTCTTTCTTTTCTCTTAGCTTGATATGGTTTTCCAGCAATCTCTGCCGTTTCCTATATTGCAGATATTTAACTTCACTCTTTATCTTCCTTGTAACACGGTGTTATCTGTTTGTCTCTGTCTTCAGATAGCCTTCGTAAAGGTCCATCAGTCATACTGGAGTTGGGGCCCTTCCTGCTCCTGTATGACTTCATCTTAATTACTTACATTTACAACTCAATTTCCAAATAAAGTTGCATTTTGCAAAACATGGGGTTAGGACTTACTTCCATATGACTTTTTTTTTGGTGACTGTGGGTGTGCAAATATTCAACCCATAATACCAGTGTACCTAATTATAGTTGTAAAATATTATATACTTACTATTAAATTTAATGAAATTAATGTATTTTAAATATTAGAACAGGCATTTAGAAGATTCAGATACATAAATTTCACTTAGATTTATACTGATGAAGAATTTCCAGACAACTTCAGCATATGATACTTAACTGACAAATAGAAATCGATGTTTTATATAGTCGCAAGTTCTAATTTATATGTTAAATAGTAATTTTATTTTTCTTGATATAGAATTGTACATAATTTTGTATTTTAGTGTATTTCCTGTAGTATAAAAATATTTCTATGATAAAGATATATGAAAGACTGTTATTCATTAGATGATTAAAACAAAGACTAAAAGGAATTAGTATTTTGTAGATAAGGAAGGCTTTTACTGTAAGAAAATGGAAAGATATTTCTAGTGGAAATATATTTATTATATAGAAATGTATGGTTTAATGTAATGTTTTTCATTTCATATAAATTCAAATTATCTGCTTAAGCATCATAATA
This sequence comes from Tragulus kanchil, assembly GCA_022376925.1. NCBI lineage: Eukaryota > Metazoa > Chordata > Mammalia > Artiodactyla > Tragulidae > Tragulus > Tragulus kanchil. Next base: position 37,405,713 of record JAIOJX010000004.1, read on the forward strand.
ATGATGTATTTTTCTCTTCTCTACTTGATAAAGGGTAAAACAATATCTCTTTGCAGGATACATAGAAAATATATTCAGATTGTACTGTAACTAAAGTTATGTAGTGATACTGTTAATAAATTCCATTCAAAGCACCAAAATTTTTTACTACATTTGCCCTGTCATAAAGAAAAGAAAGGTACATGTACAGCATGATGCAGGGAAAAATAGTTTAGGCAATTACATCTGAACACAGAGAAACTATACACTTAATAAACCTTACATGCCATTTCTTTCCAAGACACACTAGGTGTATGCTAACTTCACTCTTTATCTTCCTTGTAACACGGTGTTATCCTTGCCAGATAGCCTTCGTAAAGGTCCATCAGTCATACTGGAGTTGGGGCCCTTCCTGCTCCTGTATGACTTCATCTTAATTACTTACATTTACAACTCAATTTCCAAATAAAGTTGCATTTTGCAAAACATGGGGTTAGGACTTACTTCCATATGACTTTTTTTGGTGACTGTGGGTGTGCAAATATTCAACCCATAATACCAGTGTACCTAATTATAGTTGTAAAATATTACATACTTACTATTAAATTTAATGAAATTAATGTATTTTAAATATTAGAACAGGCATTTAGAAGATTCAGATACATAAATTTCACTTAGATTTATACTGATGAAGAATTCCCAGACAACTTCAGCATATGATACTTAACTGACAAATAGAAATCGATGTTTTATATAGTCGCAAGTTCTAATTTATATGTTAAATAGTAATTTTATTTTTCTTGATATAGAATTGTACATAATTTTGTATTTTAGTGTATTTCCTGTAGTATAAAAATATTTCTATGATAACGATATATGAAAGACTGTTATTCATTAGATGATTAAAACAAAGACTAAAAGGAATTAGTATTTTGTAGATAAGGAAGGCTTTTACTGTAAGAAAATGGAAATATATTTCTAGTGGAAATATATTTATTATATAGAAATGTATGGTTTAATGTAATGTTTTTCATTTCATATAAATTCAAATTATCTGCTTAAGCATCATAATAATGATGTATTTTTCTCTTCTCTACTTGATAAAGGGTAAAACAATATCTCTTTGCAGGATACATAGAAAATATATTCAGATTGTACTGTAACTAAAGTTATGTAGTGATACTGTTAATAAATTCCATTCAAAGCACCAAAATTTTTTACTACATTTGCCCTGTCATAAAGAAAAGAAAGGTACATGTACAGCATGATGCAGGGAAAAATAGTTTAGGGCAATTACATCTGAACACAGAGAAACTATACACTTAATAAACCTTACATGCCATTTCTTTCCAAGACACACTAGGTGTATGCTAACTCAACTATTGCAACCCAAATTTTTGAGATATATTGAAATTCAGGCACTAGGAGTAATTTTTTCCCTCCCTTTTCTTCTTAGGTATAAAATAAATTGTTTATTTGTCACTGCTCAGAAATAAAATATTAAATAATGATAATTCATCTGCATAATACCTGGAAATTTATAAGAAAAAAGAGATATCTTTTATAACTATCTGTTGTTCAGTGATATATATCATGTCTGTGTTACTCGCTCAGCTGTGTTTGACTCTTTGTGACCCCTTGGACTACAGTAGCGTGCCCGGCTCTTATGTCCTAGGGAATTTCCAGGCAGAAATACTAGGGTGGGTTGCTAGTTCCTTCTCCAGGGATATTCCTCACTCAGTGGTCAAACCCTGCTGTTCTGCATTGCAGGCAGACTCTATGTCCTGAGCCACCAGGGAAGTCTGTATATGCTACAGGGAGAAAACCAGTTCTGACCCCATATTGTAAACTGGCTCTCTGGCTTACTTTCCCTATTATTATTATAATCATACTTAATGGCTTGCCTGGAGGACACTGCCCTTCTGCCTGATTGTAAAGTGAAATGCCTTTGTTCAGAACCCTGTCCACCTGTAGAAGATGGCAGGAAGGGAGAAGTTAACACATCCCCTTCCTGAGGCTTGCCATACTAAGAGATGTTTGCAAGATATTGACCTTTTTGCTTTCTTTCCTCACCTCCCCCCATCTCTGATCTATAAAATAACCTGGCATCCAAGCCCCAATAAAACAGTTTATTTTAAGGCGCTAGCCTGCCATCTTCTGCTTTTTGAATAAAGTTGTTCTCCTTGCCTCAGTACCTCAGATTTATTGGCCTATTGTGAGGCGAGCAGAGAGAGCTTGAACTCAGTAACACACATACTATGTCAGTCATTAGTAAACACAGACAAGGAAACCACAAACATACACACACAAAATAAGCAAAGAGACTTCTCTGAATGACAGAGGTCCTCTGAAAAACACTGTTTCTAAATATCTTAATTATGTTGGAAAATCCCACTCTAGTGCCAGGTATGAAAAGCCAATCATGAACTTAGTGATTCAATGACAGCACAAGTTCTTATATGCAAATTAAAGAATGAGTCAGGAATTATTCTTTCTCCTTCTCCCATAAGAGTCATTCCCTAAAGTCCTGAGAGCTTAAGGCACGATCATGGCCCTTCAAAAGTTAGTACTTTGAAAAAGTAAAATGAATGAAGTTAAGTCAGTCAAGGTTTCTCTTTTATAGGTTAAAAGATATTTTGTAGAAAAAAACCCAAACATTATTGATAATACTAAATGACATTTGCTGCTATAATTTGCTATTCCACAAGTTTGAATGGCTCACTGAGATTAATTTTCCATGTGTAATAAAGTTTAATTCAGTATCTTACTATGGGTATGCATTCATACTCAAAATTCAGTTTTAAAAAATTTATTAACATTAAAGTTAAAGTACATATGTATTCATGCATGTGCTATGGGAAGGGTGATTGTAGTCCATGATTTTTCTGGCCTATTCAACTTTTTCTTTAAAATATATTCATTTAATATTTCATTGATGTGTATCACAGCTTTTGAAAATATCTGATTAGACATTAAAGTTAAAGACATTTACTATGTCTGATATTGTAAACTGGCTCTCTGGCTTACTTTCCTTATTATTATTATAATCATACTTAATGGCTTGCCTGGAGGACACTGCCCTTCTGCCTGATTGTAAAGTGAAATGCCTTTGTTCAGAACCCTGTCCACCTGTAGAAGATGGCAGGAAGGGAGAAGTTAACACATCCCCTTCCTGAGGCTTGCCATACTAAGAGATGTTTGCAAGATATTGACCTTTTTGCTTTCTTTCCTCACCTCCCCCCATCTCTGATCTATAAAATAACCTGGCATCCAAGCCCCAATAAAACAGTTTATTTTAAGGCGCTAGCCTGCCATCTGCTTTTTGAATAAAGTTGTTCTCCTTCCCTCAGTACCTCAGATTTATTGGCCTGTTGTGAGGCGAGCAGAGAGAGCTTGAACTCAGTAACATACATACTATGTCATACTAACACAGACAAGGAAACCACAAACATACACACACAAAATAAGCAAAGAGACTTATCTGAATGACAGAGGTCCTCTGAAAAACACTGTTTCTAAATATCTTAATTATGTTGGAAAATCCCACTCTAGTGCCAGGTATGAAAAGCCAATCATGAACTTAGTGATTCAATGACAGCACAAGTTCTTATATGCAAATTAAAGAATGAGTCAGGAATTATTCTTTCTCCTTCTCCCATAAGAGTCTTTCCCTAAAGTCCTGAGAGCGTAAGGCACGATCATGGCCCTTCAAAAGTTAGTACTTTGAAAAAGTAAAATGAATGAAGTTAAGTCAGTCAAGGTTTCTCTTTTATAGGTTAAAAATATTTTGTAGAAAAAAACCCAAACATTATTGATAATACTAAATGACATTTGCTGCTATAATTTGCTATTCCACAAGTTTGAATGGCTCACTGAGATTAATTTTCCATGTGTAATAAAGTTTAATTCAGTATCTTACTATGGGTATGCATTCATACTCAAAATTCAGTTTTAAAAAATTTATTAACATTAAAGTTAAAGTACATATGTATTCATGCATGTGCTATGGGAAGGGTGATTGTAGTCCATGATTTTTCTGGCCTATTCAACTTTTTCTTTAAAATATATTCATTTAATATTTCATTGATGTGTATCACAGCTTTTGATATAAGTATTTGAGCTCTTGCCAGACAGTACCCAGTATTTTCTACTAGTTTCATAAATTTGTAAATGGACCATTCTACTACATTCTTTATTTCTCTCACCTTTCTTAATATATGCTGCCCATTAAGTTACTTTAGGCAGCAGCTTCATAAAGCACTAAAATTAACACAGAAGCTTACAAAATGATACTACTTAATATCAATGTACCAGTTATGAAGTTAGTTTCTCAGCTCTTAATTCCTATACATATTAGACTCTGTGATCATGGAACTAGACCCTGTAAATATTTTCTGTTTGTCAGCTGTCATATAGCTATGCTTCATCAGTAGAGTGCACTGAAAAACAAAGGGATTTCTCTTTTAGGGTCAGGTAGGTTCCTACAGGTAGAATATTGCAGTACATGTGATTTCTGCAGTGCTGAGAGCTTTTGCAACACCGCCAACTTCTGTAGTGCTAGGTTTCTATAAACACTTGGCAGCACCTCCTCTGATATACCTCTCCCAGCCAATACTCAAACAGCCTGGTAGCCTCAGTGAAAGTCTTCATCACCTAGAGTCCAGTGAATTCTGGATCTCAGTCCTTAGAAATGATCAGAATAGGGAGGGAACTCTTCTTCTGTATGAGTTCCTTTCTTTGGACATTCTGTCTCAGCCCTGGGATTAGACTCTGTACTCTACATCATCTCCTCTTAGGATTTTAGGGTCATCTTTACTCTTTTCTATCCAATACCCTGTTTCTCTAATTCCACATTATGGTTAGTAATCATTTGTGTTAAACTTTTCCTGTCCAACATTATGATTTCTGTCTCCTGGTTGTTTTTACTATAATCATAACTTTTCGTGGAAAAGTTTGCTATTCCACAAGTTTGAATGGCTCACTGAGATTAATTTTCCATGTGTAATAAAGTTTAATTCAGTATCTTACTATGGGTATGCATTCATACTCAAAATTCAGTTTTAAAAAATTTATTAACATTAAAGTTAAAGTACATATGTATTCATGCATGTGCTATGGGAAGGGTGATTGTAGTCCATGATTTTTCTGGCCTATTCAACTTTTTCTTTAAAATATATTCATTTAATATTTCATTGATGTGTATCACAGCTTTTGATATAAGTATCTGAGCTCTTGCCAGACAGTACCCAGTATTTTCTACTAGTTTCATAAATTTGTAAATGGACCATTCTACTACATTCTTTATTTCTCTCACCTTTCTTAATATATGCTGCCCATTAAGTTACTTTAGGCAGAATCTTCAAAAAGCACTAAAATTAACACAGAAGCTTACAAAATGATACTACTTAATATCAATGTACCAGTTATGAAGTTAGTTTCTCAGCTCTTAATTCCTATACATATTAGACTCTGTGATCATGGAACTAGACCCTGTAAATATTTTCTGTTTGTCAGCTGTCATATAGCTATGCTTCATCAGTAGAGTGCACTGAAAAACAAAGGGATTTCTCTTTTAGGCTCAGGTAGGTTCCTACAGGTAGAATATTGCAGTACATGTGATTTCTGCAGTGCTGAGAGCTTTTGCAACACCGCCAACTTCTGTAGTGCTAGGTTTCTATAAACACCTGGCAGCACCTCCTCTGAAAAACCTCTCCCAGCCAATACTCAAACAGCCTGGTAGCCTCAGTGAAAGTCTTCATCACCTAGAGTCCAGTGAATTCTGGATCTCAGTCCTTAGAAATGATCAGAATAGGGAGGGAACTCTTCTTCTGTATGAGTTCCTTTCTTTGGACATTCTGTCTCAGCCCTGGGATTAGACTCTGTACTCTACATCATCTCCTCTTAGGATTTTTAGGGTCATCTTTACTCTTTTCTATCCAATACCCTGTTTCTCTAATTCCACATTATGGTTAGTAATCATTTGTGTTAAACTTTTCCTGTCCAACTTATTATATGATTTCTGTCTCCTGGTTGTCTCTCATTAATATAATCAAGAACAAAACAGTTATGTGTACTATACATCCTCAGTGAGACTGAAGATTCTTCAGTGTATATTGTTGAAGAAACATCTGTTTATAAGATATGCCTAAGATAACTATGGAGTAGATAGAAGCCCGGGAACCCATGAAGATGAGGATTTATTTATAATACAGCTTTCTTGTAGTAATTTAGTTTGTGACACTGAAACATACCTAATAGGGCACTGGAAAGCATTTATTTAAAGAAAGTAATTTGCCTAGGCAAAGATATTAATGCAACTCATTAAAACAAGATAGTTTTAAACATGTAAATGTGGCAAGTTCCCAGTCAATTTTACTTTTACAGTGAAATGAATAAATTTAATTTATAAATGTGCAGGAAAAGTACTCATTCCCAGGCAATTTTATGTTCCTGTTGTGAGTAAGTGATGCATGAGTCCATTGCAGACTTAGAAGGTTTTAAACAGAATACATGTCAATTTTAAAAGTACTTAACTTCACTTCAGATATCTTCACTCTAAAAATGTCTGTTAAGTTAGAAGTCAGTGGAATCCTAAATAGGAGAAAATAAATGCTAATCAAGGAACTGACTTCATCATCTGTGCATTTCTGGCAGCTCACACAGATCCTTATGCATTTGGAGCACTCAATAAAATTTTGTTAAATGGATGAGTGGATTCAGCTATACGTGGCTAAAATTTTACTTTCCTCTTTATAAAGTACAATATTAAAAGATATAACCCTCTGAGGAAGAGATTAGAAGTATAACATTATATACCTACTATAACAAACTAATGTTTATTCATAAAATTATTTTAATTGTAAGTAGCACTATAAAGTAGTAGCTATTTTCACCCTTTTTTGGCAACATAGAGTGGAGAAGATAAAAGCTTTGTTTTGAAACCACTGGTAAGTGTTTACAGATTTGATAACATTATAACTTTATAAATATTGTAACAGTATAAAATGAAGCCATTATTAATACAAGTCACCTCTTGACTTGGTATCAGTGTTTTTACATTTTAAACATATTTATCTTGAACATATTCCTTTTTTTTAAAGATTATTTATTTATTTATTATTTTTTTATTTTTGTCTGTTCTGGGTTTTCACTGCTGCTGCAGGCTCTTCTCTAGTTGCAGGGAGTGGGGGCTACTCTCTAGCTGAGGTGAGCAGGCTTCTTGTTGTGGTGACTTCTCTTGTTGTGGAACTCGGGCTTTAGGGCACACAGGTTTCAATAGTTGCAGCACATGGGCTCAATAGTCCTGGTTCCAGGGCTCTAGAGCACAGGCTCAATAGTTGTGGCTCACGGGCTTAGTTGCTCCGCAGCATGTGGGATCTTCCCGGATCAGGGATCAAACCCGTGTCTCCCACCTTGGCAGGTGAACTCTTTACCACTGAGCTACCAGGGAAGCCTCCTATCTTGAACATATTCTCTATAGATAAATAGTTTTTTTTTTTCAAATGGATACCAAGGAAGTTGTCACCTTCTAATGAGTCAGTATAGTGAAAACACAAAGAATATTAAACCAAGAGCTAAAAGATGTAGGTTTTGTACCCCACCCTCCAAGTTTCCCATCAATCCCTGTCCCACACCACTTCATCTCTGGTCTCTAGGACAAAGATAAGCATTGTAAGTGTTACTTTCTCCTTTTGCAAGTGACAAGGGTAATTTTTTTAGGCTCATGTCACAGAATTGTTTTGAGGATCCAAAGAGATTTTAGAAACTGTTAAGAAATAGCGATATAAAATATTTTATAACAAGGCCATATTACAAGAATACAGGCTTAAAGGCATGTTTCCAGAAAGTTAGTACATATTTATTGATTAGTATTTGCATGAGAGCCTACCTGTCTGGCAATGCTCAATGCTATGTAGATGTGTTGGACATTATTATACAGTGTTAAGTTGCTTGGTCAGTAGTTCTTAATTTTCACATAAAAATATGAAAAATTTTATTTTCACCTAGGGCCCTTTCACCTTAGACACTTGAAGATTCTCACGTTTTAGTGTCAGAGATTCACTTTTGGAGATCTGATGCATGTACCGGGGATTAATGAGGAAAAGCACATTGGGTAAATTTTCTGTGTGTGATACTGCTTTGAGAAGTATTTTTCTAGTATATGTCATGTTCAACTGAATAATGCTAGTTCATATATGACTGCAACTTCTTCGTTGTGTATGTATTTCATCATAATCTATGATTTCTACTGTCCTCCTAAAAGACTTTTCCTTTGTCACATTAAGACAAAAAAGGAAAATACTTTGGATTCAAATAATGTGATATAGTTGAAATAGTTGCATTAGAAAAACAGATTGCAAATATTATAACGTAAGACTGAGAAAGTCTCAAGAGTTCAAAAAGACTTGAAGAAATAAATCTAGGGAAATATATAATTGCTTTTGTAAATATTTATGTATAGTTTGAATTGCTACATTTTGTGATGATTTGTTTTCCAGTTGCATTTCTGACAGTTTTTAGAGGGTTGTCATGAAAATAGGAAGCAGAAAAGCAATTAGTTTCCTAGATAAAATAAAATCCCTGAGGATATTTCTAGTTTTTCTTTGCTCAGTTTTTTAGTTGTTTGCATAATATAGTCTAACAATTTAGAGATTTCCTAACCTTCATAATAATTTCATTGATTTGTATGTGATTCATGTTGTCTCATTCTGAATGCTTGTATTAATCAAAATTTTTTTTCTAAATAGAAATAGGTTAAAAAATTAAGAAATAGGTTTTAAAAGTTGTTTATTTAAACATACCTGTACAAACACAACCACCTCACACTCAGAATTACTGTAAGACTTTAAAATTAAGCTAAAGGATAGGATACTTGAGATTAGAATTATTTCTGTTGATTTTATTATTTCAATAATGATAAAATAGTATGATTTTTGTAGCTACCATTGGCTGCACACTTATTTATCCTAACAAGAATACAGGCTTAAAGGCATGTTTCCAGAAAGTTAGTACATATTTATTGATTAGTATTTGCATGAGAGCCTACCTGTCTGGCAATGCTCAATGCTATGTAGATGTGTTGGACATTATTATACAGTGTTAAGTTGCTTGGTCAGTAGTTCTTAATTTTCACATAAAAATATGAAAAATTTATTTTCACCTAGGGCCCTTTCACCTTAGACACTTGAAGATTTTCACGTTTTAGTGTCAGAGATTCACTTTTGGAGATCTGATGCATGTACCGGGGATTAATGAGGAAAAGCACATTGGGTAAATTTTCTGTGTGTGATACTGCTTTGAGAAGTATTTTTCTAGTATATGTCATGTTCAACTGAATAATGCTAGTTCATATATGACTGCAACTTCTTCGTTGTGTATGTATTTCATCATAATCTATGATTTCTACTGTCCTCCTAAAAGACTTTTCCTTTGTTACATTAAGACAAAAAAGGAAAATACTTTGGATTCAAATAATGTGATATAGTTGAAATAGTTGCATTAGAAAAACAGATTGCAAATATTATAACATGTAAGACTGAGAAAGTCTCAAGAGTTCAAAAAGACTTGAAGAAATAAATCTAGGGAAATATATAATTGCTTTTGTAAATATTTATGTATAGTTTGAATTGCTATATTTTATGATGATTTGTTTTCCAGTTGCATTTCTGACAGTTTTTAGAGGGTCGTCATGAAAATAGGAAGCAGAAAAGCAATTAGTTTCCTAGATAAAATAAAATCCCTGAGGATATTTCTAGTGTTTCTTTGCTCAGTTTTTTAGTTGTTTGCATAATATAGTCTAACAATTTAGAGATTTCCTAACCTTCATAATAATTTCATTGATTTGTGTGTGATTCATGTTGTCTCATTCTGAATACTTGTATTAATCAATTTTTTTTTTCTAAATAGAAATAGGTTAAAAAATTAAGAAATAAGTTTTAAAAGTTGTTTATTTAAACATACCTGTACAAACACAACCACCTCACACTCAGAATTACTGTAAGACTTTAAAATTAAGCTAAAGGATAGGATACTTGAGATTAGAATTATTTCTGTTGATTTTATTATTTCAATAATGATAAAATAGTATGATTTTCATAGCTACCATTGGCTGCACACTTATTATGTGCCATTTAAACTTATAACGATTTGTGGAGTTGATGCTATTACAGTTCTGTTTTATGGATGAGGAAACTGAGGTTCAGAGTAGCGTGCTCAGGATTACATAGATTGTTAAGTGATAGCACTGGGAGTTTAAATAGTTTTACCACCTTATTTGATTCTAGAATTTGGAAAATAATACAATAATACTTTGCTTCAAGAAATAAGTTCTAAATGTTAAAAAAGAATTTCACAAATTTCCAATGAAAACATGAAGCATATTCCTTACTATTTAGATGGAAAATAAAATTATATAGTATGTTCCTTTGAAAAATCTAAATTAATTTTCTTTCTTTGTTGTTCGAGCCTAAGTTTTTGTTTTATTTTTTAAATCAAATCATAATTACTTTACAGAGTTTTGTTATTTTATGCTGAATACCAACCTGAATCAACCATGGGTCCACTCCCTCTTGAACTTTCTTCTCATCTCTCTCCCAAAACACCCCTCTAGGCTGTTACAGAATCCCTCTCTGAAGTCCCCGAGTGTTATAGAAATTTCCCATTGGTTATCTGTTTCACATATGGTAATATAAATTTCCGTGTTACTCTTTTCATACATCTCACCTACTCCTCCCTCCCTGCCCCCATGTGCGTAAGTCTCTTCTCTATGTCTGCTTCTCCACTGCGACCCTGCAAGTGAATTAATTAGTACCATCTTTTTAGATTCTGTATATTTGCATTAGCATATGATATTTATCTTTCTCTTTCTGACTTATGTCACTCTGTATAATAGACTCTAGGTTCATCCACCTCATTAGAATGGACTCAAATGCATTCCTTTTTATGGTTGGGTAATACTCAATATGTTAGTGTTTATATTAATTGTATAATATAATTCTTTTATCAGTGTCTTGTAATTTTCTATATACAGTTCTTTTGTCTCCTTTGGTAGGTTTATTCCTAGATTCTTTTTTAATTAAATTCTTGGCCTCATTTTATTGATATTTTATTCATTTATTTTTCATCCATCTTTACTCTTTGGCCTGTGTGGGCCTCCCATTGCAGTGACCTCTCTCGTTGCAGAGCACCAGCTCTCGGTGCATGCCCTCCAGAGAGCTGGCTAGTATTGGACACACTGGTCCACCCGCTCCGCGGCACATGGGATCTTCCTGGACCAGGGATCCAACTGGTGCCCCTTGCACTGCAAGGCGGACTCTTTACCCACTGGACCACCAGGGACAGCCATTCCTAGATATTTTATTCTTTTTATTGGAATGGTGAATGTTGTTTCCTTGAGTTCTCTTTCTTATTTTTCATTGTTAGTATATAGGAATGCAAGTGATCTCTGTAAATGTTAAAAAGAATTTCACAATTTATGAAATACCTTACTAGTTTTTGTTCCTTTGAAAATCTAAATTAATTTTCTTTCTTTGTTGTTCGAACCTAAGTTTTTGTTTTATTTTTTAAATCAAAGCATAATTACTTTACAGAGTTTTGTTATTTTATGCTGAATACCAACCTGAATCAACCATGGGTCCACTCCCTCTTGAACTTTCTTCTCATCTCTCTCCCAAAACACCCCTCTAGGCTGTTACAGAATCCCTCTCTGAAGTCCCCGAGTGTTATAGAAATTTCCCATTGGTTATCTGTTTCACATATGGTAATATAAATTTCCGTGTTACTCTTTTCATACATCTCATCTACTCCTCCCTCCCTGCCCCCATGTGCGTAAGTCTCTTCTCTATGTCTGCTTCTCCACTGCGACCCTGCAAGTGAATTAATCAGTACCATCTTTTTAGATTCTGTATATTTGCATTAGCATATGATATTTATCTTTCTCTTTCTGACTTATGTCACTCTGTATAATAGACTCTAGGTTCATCCACCTCATTAGAATGGACTCAAATGCATTCCTTTTTATGGTTGGGTAATACTCAATATGTTAGTGTTTATATTAATTGTATAATATAATTCTTTTATCAGTGTCTTGTAATTTTCTATATACAGTTCTTTTGTCTCCTTTGGTAGGTTTATTCCTAGATTCTTTTTTAATTAAATTCTTGGCCTCATTTTATTGATATTTTATTCATTTATTTTTCATCCATCTTTATTCTTTGGCCTGTGTGGGCCTCCCATTGCAGTGACCTCTCTCGTTGCAGAGCACCAGCTCTCGGTGCATGCCCTCCAGAGAGCTGGCTAGTATTGGACACACTGGTCCACCCGCTCCGCGGCACATGGGATCTTCCTGGACCAGGGATCCAACTGGTGCCCCTTGCACTGCAAGGCAGACTCTTTACCCACTGGACTACCAGGGACAGCCATTTCTAGATATTTTATTCTTTTTATTGGAATGGTGAATGTTGTTTCCTTGAGTTCTCTTTCTTATTTTTCATTGTTAGTATATAGGAATGCAAGTGATCTCTGTATATTGATTTTGTATCCTGCAACTTTACAAAATTCACTGATTAGCTCTAATAATTTTCTGATAGTGCCTCTATGGTTTTCTATGTATAGTATCATGTCATCTGCAAACAGTGAGAGCTTTACTTATTTTCCAATCTGGATTCCTTTTATCTTTTTCATCTCTAATTGTGGTAGCTAGGACTTCCAAAACTATAGTGAATAATTGTGGTGAGAGGAAATGCTTTCAGTTTTTCACCATTCAGAATAATACTTGCTATGGGCTTATCACACATGAACTTTACTATGTTGAGATAGATTCCTTCTATGTCCTTAAAATCTGAATTAATTTTCCTAGTAAATATACAAACACATTCCAAATAGCTTTCTTTTCACATTGACTGTTGCTATTGTAGAAATTGACAAAAAGTATTGATAGATACAGTCAAAGAAGAGAAGATTTTTTAGTCACATTTACAGGAAGATGGGTTCTGCTTAGAGTAGGGAACAAGACAGAATCATTACAATTTGAAGTTTGATTTTCTTAGTCTATGCACCTTTCTCAGAGATCACAGAGGTTGGAAGGATGCCTTTGTTTAGGGTGAAAATCCTTACAGGTCATCAGAAAATCAATCCTGGGTTTTCCTCTAGACTTTTTTCTTCTGTGACTATTTCTGACTAGATGTAGAGCAACAGGGGCTTCCCAGGTGGTGCTAGGGGTAAAGAACTCACTTGCTAATGCTGGAGACATAAGAGAGATGGGTTCAATTCCTGGATCAGGAAGATCCCTGGAAGAAAACGTGGCAACCCACTCCTAGAGAATCCCATGAGCAGGGGACTCTGGCAGGCTCCAGGCCACAGTCCATAGGGTCACACAGAGTCAGACACAACTAAAGTAATAGTATACACACACAGAAAGCAATGACTAAGTCTGCTGTCTTCCCACAATTAAGGGTAAGCTTAAAACAACTGTATGAATAAATGAAAGGTAAGTATACATTCACTCTGAAGATTTAGTTGTTCATACACACATAGATATTTATCACAATTGTAAGTTTGAGAACAAGTAAAGGCTTTTCACAACACATTCCTATGTGAGTACCTTGAATAGGGTAGAATTACTCTTCAATTTTTCTTTATTAAGAGGAACCACATCTCAGGGTCTAATTAAAATCCTATTCCCATTCACCTAAAATCATCTACACATTTGGCAAGATGACTGTGAAAATTAAAGTTTATTCCAACATTGACTCTGTTTAGAAATGATTTGAATTATGTTAAACATCAAACAAAATAAAGAAAATCAATTTTGTTAATTTATAAAGAAAATTTCAGAACAAATGAAACAGTGTTATCAAGGTATATTTTCTTTCTTGAGTGCCTTGGTATTTAAATACAGTGAAATGAATTTAGGCAGAATATAAAATTGATAAAATATTTGCCCTTTCTTCTGCTTTTGATATCCCGTTAGACTGTTGCTATTGTAGAAATTGACAAAAAGTATTGATAGATACAGTCAAAGAAGAGAAGATTTTTTAGTCACATTTACAGGAAGATGGGTTCTGCTTAGAGTAGGGAACAAGACAGAATCATTACAATTTGAAGTTTGATTTTCTTAGTCTATGCACCTTTCTCAGAGATCACAGAGGTTGGAAGGATGCCTTTGTTTAGGGTGAAAATCCTTACAGGTCATCAGAAAATCAATCCTGGGTTTTCCTCTAGACTTTTTTCTTCTGTGACTATTTCTGACTAGATGTAGAGCAACAGGGGCTTCCCAGGTGGTGCTAGGGGTAAAGAACTCACTTGCTAATGCTGGAGACATAAGAGAGATGGGTTCAATTCCTGGATCAGGAAGATCCCTGGAAGAAAACGTGGCAACCCACTCCTAGAGAATCCCATGAGCAGGGGACTCTGGCAGGCTCCAGGCCACAGTCCATAGGGTCACACAGAGTCAGACACAACTAAAGTAATAGTATACACACACAGAAAGCAATGACTAAGTCTGCTGTCTTCCCACAATTAAGGGTAAGCTTAAAACAACTGTATGAATAAATGAAAGGTAAGTATACATTCACTCTGAAGATTTAGTTGTTCATACACACATAGATATTTATCACAATTGTAAGTTTGAGAACAAGTAAAGGCTTTTCACAACACATTCCTATGTGAGTACCTTGAATAGGGTAGAATTACTCTTCAATTTTTCTTTACTAAGAGGAACCACATCTCAGGGTCTAATTAAAATCCTATTCCCATTCACCTAAAATCATCTACACATTTGGCAAGATGACTGTGAAAATTAAAGTTTATTCCAACATTGACTCTGTTTAGAAATGATTTGAATTATGTTAAACATCAAACAAAATAAAGAAAATCAATTTTGTTAATTTATAAAGAAAATTTGAGAACACATGAAAAAGTGTTATCAAGGTATATTTTTTTTTCTTGAGTGCCTTGGTATTTAAATACAGTGAAAGGAATTTAGGCAGAATATAAAATTGATAAAATATTTGCCCTTTCTTCTGCTTTTGATATCCCTTAATGTTAGACTGTTCAATATTATCTCAAAAATCTGTTGTTATCCTTATTTTTAAAATTATTTTTATATGTTCAACTTGATTGATTTGTACTATTCTCTCTTCCAGTTTACTGATCCATTCCTCTGTGTTATCTCATCTACTGCTGATTCTTTATAGTGCACTTTTTATATGTTACTGTATTCTTCTGCTCTGTTCAGTTCTTTGTATTTTCTAATTCTTTGTTAATTTGTATTATTGTTATCCTAAATTCTTTGTCAAGCAGACTGCTTATTACCACTTCACTTAATTCTTCTGGAGTTTTGTCTTTTTCCTTCTATTACAACATATTCCTCTGTATCTTTATTTTGCATAATTCTCTTTGTTACTTCTCTCTATTAGATAGATTAGATTCTCATTCTTGGAGAAGTGGCCTAAGTAAGAGACATTCTATGGGGACCCACACACTACCCTTTGATCACCAAATCTTTATGCTCTAGGTGTACATTCTACGAGGCTGAATGAGCCCTTTTACTGTGGGAAGGCCAATGATTGTGGGCATGCTGCTTTGAGGGACTGATCCCCTGCCCAGGTGGTTTTTGCATTGGCTGCCTGTTCACTGGTGCATGAGGCTAGTTTCTAATGTGACTGACTGGGGACTCTAAGGATACCAGGTCTCTTACTGGTGGGTGGGGTGAGATTCCAGTGCAGTTGGCTTCTCAGCCTCTGGGGGAGAAGTGCTAGCTTTTGGTGGGTGGGTAAGCTCCTAGTACAAAGAGGATAGAAGCATGGTTCCACAATGGTACCTACCAGATCCAGTGTTCTCATGGTACAATAAGCTTCCCAAATAGATTCTGCTAGCATCTGTGTCCCCAGAGTAAGTCCCTGTTGCCTCCTCCTCCGGGAGGCTCTCCAAGATCAACAAGTGTGCTGACCCAGGCTCACTTGAAATTACTGTATCTGCATTGGGACTCAGAGCATGTGAGACTGCGCACCCTTTAAGTGGAGTGAAGTCTTCGTTTGCTACCGCCCTCCAGCCCTGCCATACACAAGTCCTGTTGCCTTCAAAGCAAGACCTTTTCAGGGCCCATTTTCCTGGTGGAGGCCTCCAGGGGTGGGGAGCCCACTGAGAGGCTTAGATCGCTTGCTCCTTGGGGAGCACCTTTATTGTTAATGTTCAGTCACCAAGTCATGTCCAACTCTGCAACCCCATGAACTGCAACATGCCAGGCTTCCTTGTTTTTCCCTATCTCCCAGAGTTTGTTTACACTCATGTCCCTGATGCCATCCAACCATCTCATCCTCTGTTGCTCCCTTCTCCTCTTGCCCTCACTCTTTCCTAGCATCAGGGTCTCTTCCAATGAATACTCAGGGCTGATTTCCTTTAGGATTGCCTGGTTTGATCTCCTTCCTGTCCTAGGGACTCTTAAGAGTCTTCTCTTGTCTTGACAATTGTAATTATCTTCCTGTTTGTATCACTTACCCAGGGTGTGGGTCATAACCATTCCACATCTCTCCAATCTAACACTCTCCCACCTGAACTGTTTTGACTCCAACCATTACACATCTCTCCTCCTCCTCCCCACCTCATTGTGGTTCTATCTTTGTGTCTTTATCTGTAGAAAATCTTTTCCACTGGTCTCCAGGTTATTCTTATACCAATATTAATTTAACTGTTGAGATTTTTTTAAATGCTCTCTCCAGTCATTCTCTTAACTGGATATACATATTTAAGACTTTTCAGCATCTTAAATGAGAAGCTCTTGGAAAACAAGGAGTATTTGTGCAGTTTCTTTGACCCAGCACCCCAGCAGAGCATGTTTAATAGGTGCTAGAGAGGTGATTCTGTAGTAGAATTTCAAACTAGCATTCTTTGACAATTGGAATATTGTACATTTTAATTAGCTACATTTTCCAACTTCCAAATGTTTCATTTTAAGAAGAGAACTAGTTTAAAATGTTTTCCACGTATTCTCACATATATAAAATGCTAAACTAGAGAAATGAGACAGACTTTAGAATGATTCTGTGTTTGAGTATCTGCATTTTATAACATGATTGCTGAAGTTAGTTTTAAAAGCATCATTGTTTGTTTCCATTTAGTCAACATTTTCCTTTTGCTCAGAAAATAAGTAACTCAATTTCAAAAAACTTTTGACAATTTAATAAATAAACCTGTACAGAGGGTAAGCAAAGACAACTGGACGGGAGGCTTAGATCGCTTGCTCCTTGGGGAGCACCTTTATTGTTAATGTTCAGTCACCAAGTCATGTCCAACTCTGCAACCCCATGAACTGCAACATGCCAGGCTTCCTTGTTTTTTCCTATCTCCCAGAGTTTGCTTACACTCATGTCCCTGATGCCATCCAACCATCTCATCCTCTGTTGCTCCCTTCTCCTCTTGCCCTCACTCTTTCCTAGCATCAGGGTCTCTTCCAATGAATACTCAGGGCTGATTTCCTTTAGGATTGCCTGGTTTGATCTCCTTCCTGTCCTAGGGACTCTTAAGAGTCTTCTCTTGTCTTGACAATTGTAATTATCTTCCTGTTTGTATCACTTACCCAGGGTGTGGGTCATAACCATTCCACATCTCTCCAATCTAACACTCTCCCACCTGAACTGTTTTGACTCCAACCATTACACATCTCTCCTCCTCCTCCCCACCTCATTGTGGTTCTATCTTTGTGTCTTTATCTGTAGAAAATCTTTTCCGCTGGTCTCCAGGTTATTCTTATACCAGTATTAATTTAACTGTTGAGATTTTTTTAAATGCTCTCTCCAGTCATTCTCTTAACTGGATATACATATTTAAGACTTTTCAGCATCTTAAATGAGAAGCTCTTAGAAAAACAAGAAGTATTTGTGCAGTTTCTTTGACCCAGCACCCCAGCAGAGCATGTTTAATAGGTTCTAGAGAGGTGATTCTGTAGTAGAATTTCAAACTAGCATTCTTTGACAATTGGAATATTGTACATTTTAATTAGCTACATTTTCCAACTTCCAAATGTTTCATTTTAAGAAGAGAACTAGTTTAAAATGTTTTCCACGTATTCTCACATATATAAAATGCTAAACTAGAGAAATGAGACAGACTTTAGAATGATTCTGTGTTTGAGTATCTGCATTTTATAACATGATTGCTGAAGTTAGTTTTTAAAAGCATCATTGTTTGTTTCCATTTAGTCAACATTTTCCCTTTTGCTCAGAAAATAAGTAACTCAATTTCTGTGATATTAAAAGAAACTTTTGACAATTTAATAAATAAACCTCAAGAGTACAGAGGGTAAGCAAAGAGATGATTTTCTCCTCATATGAGAAAGTAGCACTGAAGTGGCAAATATGTGGTTTTATTTCTGTTCCTGGCCTGCTTGCCCCTAGTTTTAAATTGGAAAGCATCTCAGAGAACTCTATGAACAATAACTATTTTTTCCATTTTCTTATGATTTGCTACCTCTGTGAGATGGGAGGAGCAAGCACTCACAGTCAGTTCATACTGAAGTAGAATCCCTGCTTCCTCCCATCTATTTGCTTACTGTTCTCCATCTCCCACTTCTTACCTCTGGCCAGCCAGAGGAACATATTACAACCTATATACTCACAAAGTAATTTCTGGCTGTATTCTGTTGTATTGTCAAAACATACATGAGACACGACCCTGGACAGGAAGAGGTAGCGGTGTACCTCGATTCTGTGCTTTTCTATGCTTCTATTTAAAATCATCTAAGGTATTCTGTGCTTTTATTTAAAATCATCCTAGGTATATTTTTCTCTGAGGGAGGAAAAAGGTGATCCATATTACTAGGTTCTTTATCCAAACAAGGCCCAATTACCTAAGGAAATCTTGAATGTGATTTAAAAAAGCACTTCTGTCTCCTTAGAAATTACATCGTGACTGTTCAGACCCAAAATAATAGTAGTAATATTTCTCTAAAGGACAAAAATATTTCTAGGACAATATCTGATTTTTTTAAAATGAAGAACAGTGCTTTAAAACATTGGAATTAAATCAGTAATTCTCAACTGAGTTGATTTTCCCCTCTGGGAGCATTTAGTAATGTCTGGAGACAATTTTAGTTGCCACAGCTAGAGGGTTCTACTGCTATCTTGTATGTACAGGTCAGAGATGCTACTAAACATCTTACAACACACAAAATAGCCTCAACACAACAAAAAATTACTGGTTTTAAATGCTAATAGTGCCAGGATAAAGAAATCCTAGGTAGGTGTTACTACCAACTGTATGTTTGTATCTCCCCAAATTTAGTATGTTGAAGCCTAATCCTCCTTGGATGGTGTTTGGAGGTGGAGCCTGATTAGGCCTTGGGAGTGATCCCCTGCCCACAAATGGGATCAGGGTCCTTATAAGGGAGGCTGTAGCAAGCTTCCTGCCTTCTTCTACCTACGAGGTTAGCAAAAAGACAGCTGTCAATCAGAAAGATTTTTTTGAGAAAGTAGCACTGAAGTGGCAAATATGTG
Organism: Tragulus kanchil; assembly: GCA_022376925.1. Taxonomy (NCBI): domain Eukaryota; kingdom Metazoa; phylum Chordata; class Mammalia; order Artiodactyla; family Tragulidae; genus Tragulus; species Tragulus kanchil. The sequence continues at coordinate 37,425,182 of JAIOJX010000004.1, forward strand.
GTTTTATTTCTGTTCCTGGCCTGCTTGCCCCTAGTTTTAAATTGGAAAGTATCTCAGAGAACTCTATGAACAATAGCTATTTTTTTCCATTTTCTTATGATTTGCTACCTCTGTGAGATGGGAGGAGCAAGCACTCACAGTCAGTTCATACTGAAGTAGAATCCCTGCTTCCTCCCATCTATTTGTTTACTGTTCTCCATCTCCCCCTTCTTACCTCTGGCCAGCCAGAGGAACATATTACAACCTATATACTCACAAAGGAATTTCTGGATGTATTCTGTTGTATTGTCAAAACATACATGAGACACGACCCTGGACAGGAAGAGGTAGCAGTGTACCTCGGTTCTGTGCTTTTCTATGCTTCTATTTAAAATCATCTAAGGTATTCTGTGCTTTTATTTAAAATCATCCTAGGTATATTTTTCTCTGAGGGAGGAAAAAGGTGATCCATATTACTAGGTTCTTTATCCAAACAAGGCCCAATTACCTAAGGAAATCTTGAATGTGATTTAAAAAAGCACTTCTGTCTCCTTAGAAATTACATCGTGACTGTCCAGACCCAAAATAATAGTAGTAATATTGCTCTAAAGGACAAAAATATTTCTAGGACAATATCTGATTTTTTTAAAATGAAGAACAGTGCTTTAAAACATTGGAATTAAATCAGTAATTCTCAACTGAGTTGATTTTCCCCTCTGGGAGCATTTAGTAATGTCTGGAGACAATTTTAGTTGCCACAGCTAGAGGGTTCTACTGCTATCTTGTATGTACAGGTCAGAGATGCTGCTAAACATCTTACAACACACAAAATAGCCTCAACACAATAAAAAATTACTGGCTTTAAATGCTAACAGTGCCAGGATAAAGAAATCCTAGGTAGGTGTTACTACCAACTGTATGTTTGTATCTCCCCAAATTTAGTATGTTGAAGCCTAATCCTCCTTGGATGGTGTTTGGAGGTGGAGCCTGATTAGGCCTTGGGAGTGATCCCCTGCCCACAAATGGGATCAGGGTCCTTATAAGGGAGGCTGTAGCAAGCTTCCTGCCTTCTTCTACCTACGAGGTTAGCAAAAAGACAGCTGTCAATCAGAAAGCAAATCCTCACCAGAAACCGAATCTGCCAATACTTTGATCATGGATTCCCCAGCATCCAGAACTATAAGAAATAATTTTTTTTGGATCTTAAAATGAGATAAGTATGGTGTGCCATATTCCAAAATACATCTTCTGAAATCCCTGGGCATTTCACTGGAAGCAGATGCATGTCATTTTAACCCTCTCAGCCCTCTCAGTAACTAATAAGTTTAGCTTCTATTGCAGTTCTGGTATTATCGAGTATTCTTAGAAATTTCATATGTAGAGGGCAAAGAACTCTTGTGGTAAACATTGTCTCATATATAGCATAATGGTATCTTCTTCCTCTAGATGAAATTGATCTTTTCTAATAACTGTGTTTTAAGTATCTTCTTGCTAAGTGCTTTCCCAATGTCCCCAGGAGAGAATTAGTCACTTTATCCCTGCTTCTACAAGGACACTTAGCACACATCTGAGTTATACCTCTTTTCAGATCATAAGTATTTAAAAGTCTTGCTCACAATTATCCCAAAGCTCAAAGTCTGGAGCTCATTCAAGATTGAATCATGTCTTGGCTTTTCTTAAAACTGATCATAGTGCCTGGAATGTAGTTGATGCTTAATAAACGAATAAGAGTAACTTGGGTTGTAATATTCAGGAAGTCTTAACTTGGACTTTTAGAGCTGATGATACTGAGCATGGATTACAACTTCATCCATCCAAACTTTTCCTAAATATATAAAACATTCTCATCAGACTTTAGAATGAGAGACCTGCAGAGTGTGCATTGTTTGATCACTCTAGACACCATTAAATACCACTGTGCATTCAGTGACCAAAGGAAACAAAGGAAGAGAGGGAAGATGGGAGAAACATCAGTTCCCCAAAAGCTACTGGACATACAACCACATATGATTCTCCACTTTCTACCCACAGACGCTATCCTAGTTAAACAGGCTTCAAAGCAGAGAACAACCTGTTATTAAACTCTTTTTTAATACTTCAGTCCCCCAAAATAGACTGAAGCATTACCTTAAAAATTGTTGAAATCAGAGGACTTCAAGTTTTAGAAGGATTTGTGTCCTAGAGGTTCAGGAAAGCAACAGACAGTTTTTAACAAAACCAATTCTATTTCCTAAAATTCTATATGTCTTCTTTCTTATCATGGATCCATTAAATTTTTAAAAAGATAAGTATGGTGTGCCATATTCCAAAATACATCTTCTGAAATCCCTGGGCATTTCACTGGAAGCAGATGCATGTCATTTTAACCCTCTCAGCCCTCTCAGTAACTAATAAGTTTAGCTTCTATTGCAGTTCTGGTATTATCGAGTATTCTTAGAAATTTCATATGTAGAGGGCAAAGAACTCTTGTGGTAAACATTGTCTCATATATAGCATAATGGTATCTTCTTCCTCTAGATGAAATTGATCTTTTCTAATAACTGTGTTTTAAGTATCTTCTTGCTAAGTGCTTTCCCAATGTCCCCAGGAGAGAATTAGTCACTTTATCCCTGCTTCTACAAGGACACTTAGCACACATCTGAGTTATACCTCTTTTCAGATCATAAGTATTTAAAAGTCTTGCTCACAATTATCCCAAAGCTCAAAGTCTGCAGCTCATTCAAGATTGAATCATGTCTTGGCTTTTCTTAAAACTGATCATAGTGCCTGGAATGTAGTTGATGCTTAATAAATACAGATGGAAAGAAACGAATGAGAGTAACTTGGGTTGTAATATTCAGGAAGTCTTAACTTGGACTTTTAGAGCTGATGATACTGAGCATGGATTACAACTTCATCCATCCAAACTTTTCCTAAATATATAAAACATTCTCATCAGACTTTAGAATGAGAGACCTGCAGAGTGCGCATTGTTTGATCACTCTAGACACCATTAAATACCACTGTGCATTCAGTGACCAAAGGAAACAAAGGAAGAGAGGGAAGATGGGAGAAACATCAGTTCCCCAAAAGCTACTGGACATACAACCACATATGATTCTCCACTTTCTACCCACAGACGCTATCCTAGTTAAACAGGCTTCAAAGCAGAGAACAACCTGTTATTAAACTCTTTTTTAATACTTCAGTCCCCCAAAATAGACTGAAGCATTACCTTAAAAATTGTTGAAATCAGAGGACTTCAAGTTTTAGAAGGATTTGTGTCCTAGAGGTTCAGGAAAGCAACAGACAGTTTTTAACAAAACCAATTCTATTTCCTAAAATTCTATATGTCTTCTTTCTTAACATGGGATACCAGGTCATTAACCTTTCCATGTCGATATTCATAATAGCCCTGTTTCTACTTTACAAAAGAAAGACATACATTTCACTCAACCAGAATTATACTATGATGTAAATAAGGTGTACTTGAGGGAAGTATTATCTAAAGGAAGGTAAAACTGTCAATTTGAAATATTAGCCTTTGTACAGCCTCTTTGGATTAAGTCACCATAATCCTACTATTATTGTGTTATTGTGGATTTCTTTTTTTATGTCTGAAAGTGTTTGTCTTCTGTATTGGGGTGCTCCTGTGTTGGGTGAATAGATATTTATGATTGTTATGTCTTCTTCTTGAATCAATCTCTTGATCATGATGTAGTGTTCTGCCTTGTCTCTTCTAATCTTCTTTATTTTAATGTCTATTTTGTCTGATATGAGGATTGCTACTCCAGCTTTCTTTTGATTTCCATTTGCATGGAATATCTTTTTCCATCCTCTCACTTTCAGTCTATGAGTGTCTCTAGGTCTGAAGAGAGTTTCATGGAGGCAACATATGTATGGGTTGTGTTTTTGAATCCATTCAGCTAGTCTGTGTCTTTTGGTTGGGGCATTTAGTCCATTCACATTCAAAGTAATTATTGATACAAATGATTCTATTGTCATCTTCTTAGATGTCATGATGGGTTTATTTTGTGGATCTTCTTCTTTTCTTATACTTGATGTCTATATAAGTCCCTTTAACACTTGTTGTAAGGCTGGTTTGGTGTTACTAAATTCTTTAAATTTTTGCTTATCTGTAAAGCTTTTGATTTCTCCATCCATTTTGAATGAGATCCTTGCAGGGTAGAGGATTCTTGGTTGCAGATTATTCTCTTTTAGCCGTTTAAATGTGTCTTGCCATTCCCTTCTGGCCTGCAGAGTTTCTGTTGAAAGATCAGCTGTTAAATGTATGGGGTTTCCCTAAGTCACCATAATCCTATCTTAGAATTTCATGCCTTTCCTAGCCAGCATGTATTTTGGTTTGAGGTGAAGCACAGCACTGGAAATGAGATAGGGATCTTCTGAATTCTGATAATACTAGAGCACAGAATGAGGACAACCTTTATTTTATGTAATTTACCTTCTTACACCACTGGCAAAGATGATATCCCTCTTGAGAGAGAATCTTGTAACAGAAATTCATAGATAGACTCCATTTAAAATTTTGAAAGTGACAGAACCTTCTTACATCTAGAAAAAAATCTCATTGCAAAAAGACATCTTTAGGGCTTCCCTGGTGGTCCAGTGGGTAAGGACACCACCTTGCATTGCGAGGGGCGCCGGTTCGATCCCTGGCCTGGGAAGATCCCACGTGCTACTGAGCGGTTGGACCAATGTGTCCAATTACCGAGCCAGAGCTCTGGAGCGCATGTGCCCAGAGCCAGCGCTCTGCGACAACAGAGGCCACCGTGATGGGAGGCCCACACAGGTCAAAGAGAAAAGATGGATGAAAAATAGATAAAGACCAATAGAAGTGGCCCACCCGCCACTCGTCCCTCCCCACCCAACCCCCCCAATAAATAGATAAATAAATAAATGTTTTTTTAAAAAAATACGTCTTTAATTATCTCTCTTAGATATATAATGATTAAGGTGTGTATGAAGCAAACTGTGAAATGCATGTTTTATTGCCTATGTGTTATGTGGGCTTAGTCATGATCAATTCTTTGAGAACCCATGGACTGCCAGGCTCCTCTGCTCCTGGAGTTTTCTAGGCAGGAATACTGGACCAAGTTTCCATTTCCTACTCCAGGGGATATTCCTGAAAGAGGAATTGAACACCTGTCTCTTGCACCTCCTGCATTGGCAGGGGGATTCTTTACCACTGCACCACCAGGGAAGCTCATCTCCTTGCAGAATGTTGTGACAATTCCCAGTAAAGCTAGGTTATGTCCCTCACTTACCCTGGTTGACATCTGTGTGTGCATTGCATATTGCATGATTCTACATTAAAACGTGAGTGTCATGTGTTCAGAAGAAGGAATAGATCCAAAATAAATTGGTATTTTTGTTTCTCCTGGTCATTTCCTTAGATTCACAGGAAGAATATACTTTTATTAAATTTTGTCCCCAAATTCTTGAATACTAGAAATCCATATTCAGTTTTTACTTAGTTTACTTTGCATATTTCTATCGCATTTTAATACATTTATCTTATATGACAAGGATATAGTCTGGATTCAACTGTCAATAATATACTTAGTAACAATAATTAATATAATTTTAATCCCATTCTTCTAAATTTTCCTATAATTCCCCCCTTGCTCTCTCCTGCCTGCCCTCTCTCTTTCCTTAATTGTTACAATTAGTTGAAATTTTCTTCTGAAAAAAATAATTTTTTTAGACTACAGAATGAAATGTTTCTAAAATGCAATCAAATGTGTGATGTCTGAACATTAGAACAGCAGTTTCATATAATTTGAATTAATCTTTCCCACAGAGGTATTGAAATGATGTTCTAAATCTTTTTTCAATTCATTGTTACAGCCTCCCCACACTACCACAACTCTAAAGCTTGTATAGTTTTTCTGTCCTACTGTCCTCAGTAAATCAAAAATGGCACTCTACCATGTCTGTACATATATAAGGAGAAGAAGAAATGTTTTGACTCATAGAATGGTTAAAAGAATCATTTAGACCTGGTAAAATTTATTAATGGCGTTCAGGTTCTGTGTGAAGTTTGACTAACTGCCGGTGTGTATGAAGCAAACTGTGAAATGCATGTTTTATTGCCTATGTGTTATGTGGGCTTAGTCATGATCAGTTCTTTGAGAACCCATGGACTGCCAGGCTCCTCTGCTCCTGGAGTTTTCTAGGCAGGAATACTGGACCAAGTTTCCATTTCCTACTCCAGGGGATATTCCTGAAAGAGGAATTGAACACCTGTCTCTTGCGTCTCCTGCATTGGCAGGGGGATTCTTTACCACTGCACCACCAGGGAAGCCCATCTCCTTGCAGAATGTTGTGACAATTCCCAGTAAAGCTAGGTTATGTCCCTCACTTACCCTGGTTGACATCCGTGTGTGCATTGCATATTGCATGATTCTACATTAAAACGTGAGTGTCATGTGTTCAGAAGAAGGAATAGATCCAAAATAAATTGGTATTTTTGTTTCTCCTGGTCATTTCCTTAGATTCACAGGAAGAATATACTTTTATTAAATTTTGTCCCCAAATTCTTGAATACTAGAAATCCATATTCAGTTTTTACTTAGTTTAATTTGCATATTTCTATCGCATTTTAATACATTTATCTTATATGACAAGGATATAGTCTGGATTCAACTGTCAATAATATACTTAGTAACAATAATTAATATAATTTTAATCCCATTCTTATAAATTTTCCTATAATTCCCCCCTTGCTCTCTCCTGCTTGCCCTCTCTCTTTCCTTAATTGTTACAAGTAGTTGAAATTTTCTTCTGAAAAAAATAATTTTTTTAGACTACAGAATGAAATGTTTCTAAAATGCAATCAAATGTGTGATGTCTGAACATTAGAACAGCAGTTTCATATAATTTGAATTAATCTTTCCCACAGAGGTATTGAAATGATGTTCTAAATCTTTTTTCAATTCATTGTTACAGCCTCCCCACACTACCACAACTCTAAAGCTTGTATAGTTTTTCTGTCCTACTGTCCTCAATAAATCAAAAATGGCACTCTACCATGTCTGTACATATATAAGGAGAAGAAGAAATGTTTTGACTCATAGAATGGTTAAAAGAATCATTTAGACCTGGTAAAATTTATTAATGGCGTTCAGGTTCTGTGTGAAGTTTGACTAACTGCCAAATGGAAAATTATTTCTCCTTGAAACCTAGAAATGCACAAGTGTCTGCTTATTAGTTAAGAATCTGATATAAAGTTACAAAAAATTATCTGTAAATAAAGTAGTTAATTAAAGTCATATGGATAACAGTTCCTTAAAAAGAGAAAGCTAAAAAAAAAAGAAAGAAAATTTAACTCTATTGAGAAAATAAAATGCCTGAATATACATAAAAATAAAAGAATAGGAATATCAATGAACTTTTGAAACATAATATAATGTATTTGAAAAGCAACATAGGAGGAATTGCATCAATTAGAAGATATGTTCATGAAAAAAGAGGGAACATTGAAGTAAGATATATTCCAGGTAAATATGGAGAAAAATTTTTTTCAGTTGACTCACTGATATATACCCCTCTCATTTAAAGTAAGCCAAATTACATAAATGAGAGAAAAGAAAAAACTGAGAAAAATGAAAATCAAATATGTTTATAAATTCTGGAATGTATTCTATTTGATGGATGAACAATGAATTTGTGTAAAATGTGAGCATGCGTTGTTGAATGCAGTGATTAATAGTTCAGCTTCTGAGACCAGTCAAATCTAGGACTCTTTATACCATGAAGTCTTTGTTTCCTCATTTTAATGTGAGGCTAGTAGATTTATCAAGAGGAATAATATTCAGCACATAAAGAGCGTATCTCAGTCTTCTAAAGTTACATGTGCTATAGGTAGAAACAAATTGTGGGGTCTTCCTTGAAGGATGATTTTTATTTGGGAGATGATCTGAATGTGATCATGTTTGGAGTGAAAGAAATACTTAAGGTAATTTTAGAATAGAATGTATTCAGCTCTACAACTACATGACCACATTTTCATAGAATCAGAAGTTCTGCACATGGAGAATATGACTAGAATATAGATTACAAGCTCCTTAAAGTCAGTTTTTCATTCTCTTACACATTCCTCAAATCATTGTACACCAGTATATGTTCAAGGAATATTTTTTAAAAATGTTGACTCAATATAAAGATCAATGATCTTACATATCTAAACACAGATTGTTATTTTTTATTAAATATCACTCAGTTCATAGATTTCTTTTCTACCTAATGGGACAGCAACCCTTGTCATGTCAAAAACAGCATCTCAGTAATAAAACCAGCACAAGCACAACAAGACATATTGTACACAGAAATAGTGCACTGCTAAGAAGGCTTTATAATGAGAGCAAAGTAATGAGTAGAATGTTACTTCTGAAAAAGAGAAAGCTAAAAAAAAAGAAAGAAAATTTAACTCTATTGAGAAAATAAAATGCCTGAATATACATAAAAATAAAAGAATAGGAATATCAATGAACTTTTGAAACATAATATAATGTATTTGAAAAGCAACATAGGAGGAATTGCATCAATTAGAAGATATGTTCATGAAAAAAGAGGGAACATTGAAGTAAGATATATTCCAGGTAAATATGGAAAAAATTTTTTTCAGTTGACTCACTGATACATACCCCTCTCATTTAAAGTAAGCCAAATTACATAAATGAGAGAAAAGCAAAAACTGAGAAAAATGAAAATCAAATATGTTTATAAATTCTGGAATGTATTCTATTTGATGGATGAACAATGAATTTGTGTAAAATGTGAACATGCGTTGAATACAGTGATTAATAGTTCAGCTTCTGAGACCAGTCAAATCTAGGACTCTTTATACCATGAAGTCTTTGTTTCCTCATTTTAATGTGAGGCTAGTAGATTTATCAAGAGGAATAATATTCAGCACATAAAGAGTGTATCTCAGTCTTCTAAAGTTACATGTGCTATAGGTAGAAACAAATTGTGGGGTCTTCCTTGAAGGATGATTTTTATTTGGGAGATGATCTGAATGTGATCATGTTTGGAGTGAAAGAAATACTTAAGGTAATTTTAGAATAGAATTTATTCAGCTCTACAACTACATGACCACATTTTCATAGAATCAGAAGTTCTGCACATGGAGAATATGACTAGAATATAGATTACAAGCTCCTTAAAGTCAGTTTTTCATTCTCTTACACATTCCTCAAATCATTGTACACCAGTATATGTTCAAGGAATATTTTTTAAAAATGTTGACTCAATATATAGATCAATGATCTTACATATCTAAACACAGACTGTTATTTTTTATTAAATATCACTCAGTTCATAGATTTCTTTTCTACCTAACGGGACAGCAACCCTTGTCATGTCAAAAACAGCATCTCAGTAATAAAACCAGCACAAGCACAACAAGACATATTGTACACAGAAATAGTGCACTGCTAAGAAGGCTTTATAATGAGAGCAAAGTAATGAGCAGAATAACAATTTGCCAACAGAAGACAAATTCTCTTCCCTTAGAAGGAATGCCTACAGAGAATACCAACAAGAAAGCATAATATCTCAAACTGCTTTTCTTGGATATATTTTCTTATCAAGCAGTGCATTTCTTATCATGATGAAAAGGAAAATGGATTCATGGCTAATGCTGATAAGTTAACAGAGATAATGTGTTGCAGTAAACATGAATTTATCATTCCATTGCTACAAAACAAATGGAAATAAAATAATAAAAAAGAAGAAATGTTTTGAAGAAGAACAGTATAACCAATTTATGAAAAAGTAAATAAAACAGAATATAGTAATTCTAACTATATTTCTGCGTTATCAAATACCATAGAATCTGTACAGATGTATAAGAGACACTATCATAAATAAGGCAATTAACCCTTGCAGATGTGCTATTGTTGAGAAGAATACGTATCTCTTCATCATTTTACTAATTTTAGTAACTTAATCAACATACATAATTCCTGCCAACATAGCAATTGTCTGTATTTGTTTTCTTCCTAGTGTCATTAAAATTGTCATACTTATCACATATGCCCTTTATTGTGGATTTAAGTAGCTTACATATGCATTCACATATTTCATTCAAGTTATTTTTAAGAAATGTTAGAGTTCTTCAAGAGACATCATCAAATGAAAAAATTGAAAGCTAAATATGACTTTGTTGTTTATACCAAATTAACGCAGATGTTAGTTAACCCCACCACAGTCCCTGGCAACTACTAATCTACTTTGTGTCTCTCTGAATTTGTTTATTCTGGACATTTCATATAAATGAAATCATGTTAGTTACCATTAAAGTTTAACCACAAAATTTTTAAACATAGAGAATGTAATAGACTCTTGAGAATAAAAATGAGAATAAAACATAAGAAAAAGAATAAAAATAGGAAGATTACATATCTAAACACAGACTGTTATTTTTTATTAAATATCACTCAGTTCATAGATTTCTTTTCTACCTAACGGGACAGCAACCCTTGTCATGTCAAAGGCAGCATCTCAGTAATAAAACCAGCACAAGCACAACAAGACATATTGTACACAGAAATAGTGCACTGCTAAGAAGGCTTTATAATGAGAGCAAAGTAATGAGTAGAATAACAATTTGCCAACAGAAGACAAATTCTCTTCCCTTAGAAGGAATGCCTACAGAGAATACCAACAAGAAAGCATAATATCTCAAACTGCTTTTCTTGGATATATTTTCTTATCAAGCAGTGCATTTCTTATCATGATGAAAAGGAAAATGGATTCATGGCTAATGCTGATAAGTTAACAGAGATAATGTGTTGCAGTAAACATGAATTTATCATTCCATTGCTACAAAACAAATGGAAATAAAATAATAAAAAAGAAGAAATGTTTTGAAGCAGAACAGTATAACGAATTTATGAAAAAGTAAATAAAACAGAATATAGTAATTCTAACTATATTTCTGCGTTATCAAATACCATAGAATCTGTACAGATGAATAAGAGACACTATCATAAATAAGGCAATTAACCCTTGCAGATGTGCTATTGTTGAGAAGAATACGTATCTCTTCATCATTTTACTAATTTTAGTAACTTAATCAACATACATAATTTCTGCCAACATAGCAATTGTCTGTATTTGTTTTCTTCCTAGTGTCATTAAAATTGTCATACTTATCACATATGCCCTTTATTGTGGATTTAAGTAGCTTACATATGCATTCACATATTTCATTCAAGTTATTTTTAAGAAATGTTAGAGTTCTTCAAGAGACATCATCAAATGAAAAAATTGAAAGCTAAATATGACTTTGTTGTTTATACCAAATTAACACAGATGTTAGTTAACCCCACCACAGTCCCTGGCAACTACTAATCTACTTTGTGTCTCTCTGAATTTGTTTATTCTGGACATTTCATATAAATGAAATCATGTTAGTTACCATTAAAGTTTAACCACAAAATTTTTAAACATAGAGAATGTAATAGACTCTTGAGAATAAAAATGAGAATAAAACATAAGAAAAAGAATAAAAATAGGAAGACATGGCATCTGGGAGTAATATATGACATCTACCCTAGGAAACTCTAGAGACAGATGACTTGAGTTCCTTTACATATTCATTCATTCAAAAATGCTAATGTGCTTCCATGTACCATTTTTTGTTGCTTGTTTTAATCACTCAGTCGCATCTGACTCTTTGCGACCCCATGGACTATATAGCTCACCCTGCTCCTCTGTCCATGGGATTTCTCACACAATACTAGCATGGGTAGTCATTCCCTTCTCCAGGGAATCTTCCCAGCCCAGGAATTGGAATTGTGTCTCCTGCATTACAGTGGGATTCCTTACTGAGCCACTAAGAAAACCCAAAAAGGTTATTACAGATTGATGAAACGTTAAATCTCTAGTATCATGTATCAGTTCTGGTCTTATATCAACCAATAATAGTTTAAAATATGTAAAACTAAAATTAAAAGGAATAAAATGACAAATCAACTGTCAAGGTAGATTTTAAACCTCAAATCCAAGTAATTGATAGAACAGGAGATAAAATTAAGTATATGGCAAACATGTACAACATGTACTTGATCTAAGGGCACATATAGAGTGATGCCAACAACAAATGGAGAATACATATAATGTCCCATGCATATAATCTGACTCAATCTTTTAAATTGTTCACCATACTAATGTACCATCTATAATTGCAGAAAACAATTTTGTAATATTCAGTAATCATTTGTGAGAAAAATTCTCAGTAAAATAGAATCAAAGAGAATTCCATTCTTTTTTTTTTTATTTTTATTTTTTTTTATTCTTTATTTTAAAGGTTTTACAGAGTTTTGTTGTTCATATACATGTATGTTCCCAGATCAGTCATATGCATATCCCTGGTCCCCACCCACCCAGAACCCCCATCCCACCCTCCAGACCAATTTGTTTATTCTGGACATTTCATATAAATGAAATCATGTTAGTTATCATTAAAGTTTAACCACAAAATTTTTAAACATAGAGAACGTAATAGACTCTTGAGAATAAAAATGAGAATAAGACATAAGAAAAAGACTAAAAATAGGAAGACATGGCATCTGGGAGTAATATATGACATCTACCCTAGGAAACTCTAGAGACAGATGACTTGAGTTCCTTTACATATTCATTCATTCAAAAATGCTTATGTGCTTCCATGTACCAGTTCCTTTACATATTCATTCATTCAAAAATGCTTATGTGCTTCCATGTACCATTTTTTGTTGCTTGTTGTTTTAATCACTCAGTCGCATCTGACTCTTTGCGACCCCGTGGACTATATAGCTCACCCTGCTCCTCTGTCCATGGGATTTCTCACACAATACCAGCATGAGTAGTCATTCCCTTCTCCAGGGAATCTTCCCAGCCCAGGAATTGGAATTGTGTCTCCTGCATTACAGTGGGATTCCTTACTGAGCCACTAAGAAAACCCAAAAAGGTTATTACAGATTGATGAAACGTTAAATCTCTAGTATCATGTATCAGTTCTGGTCTTATATCAACCAATAATAGTTTAAAATATGTAAAACTAAAATTAAAAGGAATAAAATGACAAATCAACTGTCAAGGTAGATTTTAAACCTCAAATCCAAGTAATTGATAGAACAGGAGATAAAATTAAATATATGGCAAACATGTACAACATGTACTTGATCTAAGGGCACATATAGAGTGATGCCAACAACAAATGGAGAATACATATAATGTCCCATGCATATAATCTGACTCAATCTTTTAAATTGTTCACCATACTAATGTACCATCTATAATTGCAGAAAACAATTTTGTAATATTCAGTAATCATTTGTGAGAAAAATTCTCAGTAAAATAGAATCAAAGAGAATTCCATTCTTTTTTTTTTTATTTTTTTATTTTTTTATTCTCTATTTTAAAGGTTTTACAGAGTTTTGTTGTTCATATACATGTATGTTCCCAGATCAGTCATATGCATATCCCTGGTCCCCACCCACCCAGATCCCCCCATCCCACCCCTCCAGACCTTTGCCCCAAGCCATTGTAAGCACTCCTATTCCCTTAGCACTGTGACACTAGCTATCTTTTCCGCACATAACACTGTAGGTTTCCTTGTTACTTCCTCCATGCTTCCCCCTTCCTATTTATTCGCCATGATGTCCTTATGTCTATGCTCTGTCTTTTTTTTCATGAGTTCCCTGTGTGTGATATCAAGACCGTCCTACTAGATTCCATATATGTGTGTTAGTATACTGTATTTGTCTTTCTCTTTTTGACTTACTTCACTTTTTATGATAGGTTCTAGAGCCAGCCACTTCATTAGGATTGAGTCTTCTGCATTTCTTTTAACAGCTGAGTAGTATTCCATTGTATATATGTACCAGAGCTTCTGGATCCATTCATTCGTCGATGGACATCTAGGTTGCTTCCATGTTTTGGCTATTGTATAGAGAGCTGCAATGAACATTGGGGTACAGGTGCTTCTTTCAGTTTTGATTTCATTAGGATATAAGCCTAATAGTGGGATTGCTGGGTCATAGGGTGTTTCTATTTTTAGTTTTTTAAGAAATCTCCAGACTGTCTTCCATAGAGGCTGTATCAATTGACATTCCCACCAGCAATGCAAGAGGGTTCCCTTTTCTCCGCACCCTCTCCAGCATTTATTGTCTGCAGATTTTTTGAAGATGGCCATTCTGACGGGTGTGAGGTGATATCTCATTGTAGTTTTAGAGAATTCCATTCTTGATATGGTCCCTCCACAATAAATGGTGTAGTTGCAAGTACAGAAGACCTGCCTACTGCATTTTGCCATTGTATATGAGCGATTTGTGGATTTTTATATCATCAGAAGTCCTGGAACTAATCTCCTACGAATACCAAGGGACAATTCTGTATACTATTATCTTAGCTTTTCTTCTTGTTGACATCCTTGTGGGGAAGAAACCTTGATGAAAGTTATTGTTTTCTTTTTACAGTTTACATTTGTTGTTGTTGTTTAGGCACTAAATTGTGTCTGACTCTTCTGCAACCCATGTACTGTAGCCTACCAGGCTCATCTGTCCATGGGGCTTACCCAGGCAAGAATATTGGAGTGGGTTGCCATTTTCTCCTTCAGGGCATATTCTCGACCCAAGGATCGAACCCACTTTTGCATTGTCAGGCAGAGGCATTATCACTGAGCCATCAGGGAAGCCCTACCATTTTTCACGTTCTGCCAGTTTATCAGTTTTGGTTTTTGTTGTTGTTGTTCCCCCCCCCCATCCCACCCCTCCAGACCTTTGCCCCAAGCCATTGTAAGCACTCCTATTCCCTTAGCACTGTGACACTAGCTATCTTTTCCGCACATAACACTGTAGGTTTCCTTGTTACTTCCTCCATGCTTCCCCCTTCCTATTTATTCGCCATGATGTCCTTATGTCTATGCTCTGTCTTTTTTTTCATGAGTTCCCTGTGTGTGATATCAAGACCGTCCTACTAGATTCCATATATGTGTGTTAGTATACTGTATTTGTCTTTCTCTTTTTGACTTACTTCACTTTTTATGATAGGTTCTAGAGCCAGCCACTTCATTAGGATTGAGTCTTCTGCATTTCTTTTAACAGCTGAGTAGTATTCCATTGTATATATGTACCAGAGCTTCTGGATCCATTCATTCGTCGATGGACATCTAGGTTGCTTCCATGTTTTGGCTATTGTATAGAGAGCTGCAATGAACATTGGGGTACAGGTGCTTCTTTCAGTTTTGATTTCATTAGGATATAAGCCTAATAGTGGGATTGCTGGGTCATAGGGTGTTTCTATTTTTAGTTTTTTAAGAAATCTCCAGACTGTCTTCCATAGAGGCTGTATCAATTGACATTCCCACCAGCAATGCAAGAGGGTTCCCTTTTCTCCGCACCCTCTCCAGCATTTATTGTCTGCAGATTTTTTGAAGATGGCCATTCTGACGGGTGTGAGGTGATATCTCATTGTAGTTTTAGAGAATTCCATTCTGGATATGGTCCCTCCACAATAAATGGTGTAGTTGCAAGTACAGAAGACCTGCCTACTGCATTTTGCCATTGTATATGAGGGATTTGTGGATTTTTATATCATCAGAAGTCCTGGAACTAATCTCCTACGAATACCGAGGGACAATTCTGTATACTATTATCTTAGCTTTTCTTCTTGTTGACATCCTTGTGGGGAAGAAGCCTTGATGAAAGTTATTGTTTTCTTTTTACAGTTTACATTTGTTGTTGTTGTTTAGGCACTAAATTGTGTCTGACTTTTCTGCAACCCATGTACTGTAGCCTACCAGGCTCATCTGTCCATGGGGCTTACCCAGGCAAGAATATTGGAGTGGGTTGCCATTTTCTCCTTCAGGGCATATTCTCGACCCAAGGATCGAACCCACTTTTGCATTGTCAGGCAGAGGCATTATCACTGAGCCATCAGGGAAGCCCTACCATTTTTCAGGTTCTGCCAGTTTATCAGTTTTGGTTTTTTGTTGTTGTTGTTGCTCTTACTATGGTCAAGTTATAAATTATCTATGTCTCAGTTTCCTCTGCCATTAGGCAGAGCCATAAATAAAATTCATATAACATATGCATTGGATTTTAATACAAGTCAAAGCACTGAGAACAGCTCAGTAAGCTGGCCTTATTAACCAGCAAGTTAAGAAAAAATACTTCTGCTGCAATATTGTAAGGATTCACCCATCCCTGGGGCTTTTACTTTTTAATATGACGTGTATTGAGCAGATTCTATCATATATCATACATCAGACATACTGACATATATGAAATCTTTCTTTCTATAGGATCCTGAATATGTTTATTGGGTAATTGTTTCATAACAAAACAAAATATTAACTTAGTGGCCATATGTGTTCATAATTAAATTCTTACCTTTCAACACTGTGTGGAAAGTATGTCTAAAAAATAAAATATTACTAACCCAAAAATTACTTTTCCAATTAAACTTCTTCACCCAAAAATACTCAGAAAAATAGTCATATTCATAGGGTTGAGTGGTATATGAAAAACCTTAGAATCAGTCATTTTATACATTTTTTACATGAAGCTTCACTTTAAAGTCATGTAACAAAATTCTTAAGAAAATTTGTGGGTTATTAAAGACAAAATAAACAAAAATGACCTGATTATTTTTAATGTATTATATTTTGAACCATACTTTTATTTCCAAGGTACATTGAAAAGATACAACTGCAGGTATAAATGAAACAGAGAAAGGAAGAGATGGGTTTTAAAAGGGGAAGGCAGGGCTTCCCTGGTGGTCCAGTGTTTAAGGACACCGTTTTGCAGTACAAGAGGCACGGGTTCCTTCCCTGGCCTGGGAAGATCCCACGTGCCACGGAGCAGCTGGACCAATGTGTTCAACTACCCAGCTGGAGCTCTGGAGCGCGTGCGCCCAGAGCTGGTGCTCAGCAGCGAGAGAGGCCACTGTGATGGTAGGCCCACACAGGCCAAAGAACAAAGACGGTGGAAATAAATAAATGAAAGATCGATAGAAGTGACCAAAAATAATAATAGTAATAAAAAAAAAGGGGGGAAGGCATGCACCCAAAAGGTGGGATAGTCTGTCACAGCAACAAAAGCCAAAAAAGTACAATCTCCACAGGAATAAAAGAAAATCAGCTTGATTCACATGCTATGTACACACCAACTTAATTTCAAGTGTGATTGTGGCTTGTGAAAGTCACATTGCTCATCGCAGCATGAATATGGTGCTTACATTGTTATGCATCTTTGAGTTTAGCATATCTATTTAGTGTAAATACTACAAATATTCAGTTTCACACCAATTTTGCCTATTTGTAAAGCTGCAACCTATTTGGCTTTGGCTTGTTCATGTATATATTTCACATTAAATTTTCCTCTTTTTATTTTTCATTTGCTTCTGACAAGATTGGACGTGTTCAGGGCAGCATGGCCATAGGCTTCATTTTCTTCGATAATAAAGTAGTACATCTTTATACTAATAAATCCAAACAAAACTAGGTTATTCAATAGTAAACCAGATAATCCAGAACATGCTAATATCAAATGTCATTTTATAATCAGAAACTGTTTTGTTTCATCACATTTTAAGATTGATATGTAATTAACATAGCATAAAATTCACCATTTTAAATTACACTCCATTGGTTATTAGTATATTTGTAAGATTATGCAACCCTCACTAGTAATTATTCCAGAATATTTTCATCATCCAAAAAGGAAATCCTATACATGTCAGCAGTCTCTTCCATTTCCCCTCTCCCTTTAGTCAATGACAGTCACTAATCTACTTGCTGTCTATGAATATTCTTTTTATGAATGATTCATATAGAGAAAATTATGTCTGCTCAATCGCTCAGTAGTGTCATACTCTTTACAACATCATGGACTGTAGCTGCCAGATTCTTTTGTCTGTCTAACTTTTTAGTCAAGAATACTGCGGCAGGTTGCCATTTCCTAGTCCAGAGGATTTTCCTGACCAAGGGATTGAACCCATGTCTCTTGTGTCTTCTGCACTGGCAGGAGGATTCTGTAACAGTGTACCACCTGGGAAGCCCAGAAGGGATTATAAAATATCATTGTAGTATAATTACAAATTTCAAAACCTAAAGAATCTGCATACCCTTGAGAATAAAATAGTAGAACAAAATTAAATATTTATATAGAATAATAGTGTTAGCAGAGAAATCTGATGGAGAAAGATTTGTAGAAAATTTTCTTGTAATCAGAATGCTTAACAGACTTCTGGACACAGCAGGGGAAAGAGAGGGTGAGTGAACTGAAAAACTAGCAATGACGTATATGCACTATCATGTATAAAACAGATAGCTAGTGGTAATTTGCTGTAAGTAATAACACTAGGAGCACAACCTGGTGCTCTCTGATGACCTAGGGGGTGAGATGGAGGGCGGGGAGGGAGACTTAACAGTCAGGGTTTACATATATAGATAATTGCGATTGATTTGTGTTTTTATATGGCAGAAAGCAACACAGCATTGAAAAGTATTTTCCCCTAATTAAAAAATAAATTTAAAAAGAAATAGCCACTTTAAAAAATTTGATTCCCACCTCTTATTGTATCAGAAATTCCAAAAAGAAAGCCTAAGCATCTGTATTTTTAAAGAGTGTTTCTTGGAATTATGATATTTGGCCATTTTTCTGAAACTTTACCATATTTGGATTCATTTCCATTTCTACCCTTTGAATCAGTGAAACTTTTGCAAGTTTTTAAGTCATTGGATTACTGTATTTTGAGGAGAAGAAAAAATATATATATAAATTCAGCTACAATCATACTCTATGCGGTATTGTATTTGTAAGATTATGCAACCCTCACTAGTAATTATTCCAGAATATTTGCATCATCCAAAAAGGAAATCCTATACATGTCAGCAGTCTCTTCCATTTCCCTCTCCTTTAGTCAATGACAGTCACTAATCTACTTGCTGTCTATGAATATTCTTTTATGAATGATTCATATAGAGAAATTATGTCTGCTCAATCGCTCAGTAGTGTCATACTCTTTACAACATCATGGACTGTAGCTGCCAGATTCTTTTGTCTGTGTAACTTTTTAGTCAAGAATACTGCGGCAGGTTGCCATTTCCTAGTCCAGAGGATTTTCCTGACCAAGGGATTGAACCCATGTCTCTTGTGTCTTCTTCACTGGCAGGAGGATTCTGTAGCAGTGTACCACCTGGGAAGCCCAGAAGGGATTATAAAATATCATTGTAGTATAATTACAAATTTCAAAACCTAAAGAATCTGCATACCCTTGAGAATAAAATAGTAGAGCAAAATTAAATATTTATATAGAATAATAGTGTTAGCAGAGAAATCTGATGGAGAAAGATTTGTAGAAAATTTTCTTGTAATCAGAATGCTTAACAGACTTCTGGACACAGCAGGGGAAAGAGAGGGTGAGTGAACTGAAAAACTAGCAATGACGTATATGCACTATCATGTATAAAACAGATAGCTAGTGGGAATTTGCTGTAAGTAATAACACTAGGAGCACAGCCTGGTGCTCTCTGATGACCTAGGGGGTGAGATGGAGGGCGGGGAGGGAGACTTAACAGTCAGGGTTTACATATATAGATAATTGCAATTGATTTGTGTTTTTATATGGCAGAAAGCAACACAGCATTGAAAAGTATTTTCCCCTAATTAAAAAATAAATTTAAAAAGAAATAGCCACTTTAAAAAATTTGATTCCCACCTCTTATTGTATCAGAAATTCCAAAAAGAAAGCCTAAGCATCTGTATTTTTAAAGAGTGTTTCTTGGAATTATGATATTTGGCCATTTTTCTGAAACTTTACCATATTTGGATTCATTTCCGTTTCTACCCTTTGAATCAGTGAAACTTTTGCAAGTTTTTAAGTCATTGGATTACTGTATTTTGAGGAAAAGAAAAAATATATATATAAATTCAGCTACAATCATACTCTATGCTAATGTTTTCAAAACCTTCTGGCTTGTTTATTCAATGATTAATTTCTTAACTGTGTTTCTTAGATATCTACGGGTATGAGTAATTAAAAATTTTTGGAATGAAAATTAAATTCATATTTATTTAGCTTTCTTTGTTCTTCCCTTCATTTGTTTTACATAAGCAATGCTACATTTACTCATCCAAATTAATGGAAAAAGAAAAATTATGCTCCTGCAAGCTATTTCATTTATACTTCTAAATAAAATTATAATTACCAAAGGAAAATATTTACTTCATGGTCCAAATGTCATGAATGTTTTGCATATAATTCATTCCTTCACATAAAAAACTAATCATTATTGAATTGAAGATATAGTAAAAGATCAATCCAGTTTCATTTCCATCGAGTGAGTACAGTATACCAATAAGTATACTTTATTGTATTCTACATTTCCTTCACAAATTTTTGCTTCAAACATACCTCAGTAACTGAATGCTTCCATTTATTTTAAAGTGTACTTTTTAATCCATCTCTTCACATTTAATTTCTCTGATACAAGATTTGTGAAATTGAGTTGCCAGAAGATTATAAATGATACATAATGCTTACTGCTAAAATAGAAGCTCTGACATAATATGAAACCACCTGAATGATGTGACAAAATCAGAAATACTACTATCCTCTTTGCCCCAAAGAGACATATATATATATATATATATATATATATATATATATATATATACATATATATATACACTGCATGTGTGATTTTTATGTGTGGAAGGCAAAGGTGGCAGTGATTGTATCCAGATTAGAGGTAAAGATGGGGAGGGAAAATTAGTTTTCAGGCAACTTGATCCTTCATCAAAAATATAATTTCAGATAAATAATTTATAATTTCTGTCTCAGAACTAATCTTAAATATCCAAATATATCAAAGAGCAAATGACTTCCATAGGGTTCTTACCTACTCTAATACTTTTCAGAGGGATAACATACTTCCCCAAGCCAGTGCTTTGTAATATTTTGCTCAAATAGTAGATGATGTAGTGTACTCCCTTCCTAAAACAGTTTAAGTGTCTTGATTTTCCTTAATTGATTACTGTTTACTAATGCAAAATTCTGATTTTTAACATCCCTACTTCCTGTTATTTCCTGAACAAATCTTTGCAACTAAAATTAGTAGGCAGAAAGATGTAGCTTTTTCTTCAGTATCTGGAATTTAATAAAAAAGATTTTGTCAATGTTATTGCAATTCATTGATTAGGTCCTAAATTTACATCTAAATTTAAAAATAGGAAGTCCTTCTTCACTGACTTTTAGTTTACTTTCAGAGTTATATTACTGTTTTTTAATTAAAATTAGCTTCCCATTAACACCCAGGTATAGATTTCTTTTTCCCAAGGCAAAGTAGATAATATTTTGTAAAACACTTAAGACATTATTAAGGCGTCCTTCAAGTTAATTCTTTCATAAGTTGAGGAATACTTCCCAATGAAATTAATCACCTGTCTTCTAGTTAATCAGTTTTACAATTTCAGGTTTTTCTATGCAAATTTTTTTTTTTTTTGCTTCAAACATACCTCAGTAACTGAATGCTTCCATTTATTTTAAAGTGTACTTTTTAATCCATCTCTTCACATTTAACCTCTCTGATACAAGATTTGTGAAATTGAGTTGCCAGAAGATTATAAATGATACATAATGCTTACTGCTAAAATAGAAGCTCTGACATAATATGAAACCACCTGAATGATGTGACAAAATCAGAAATACTACTATCCTCTTTGCCCCAAAGAGACATATATATATATATATATATATATATATATATATATATATATATATATATATATATACACTGCATGTGTGATTTTTATGTGTGGAAGGCAAAGGTGGCAGTGATTGTATCCAGATTAGAGGTAAAGATGGGGAGGGAAAATTAGTTTTCAGGCAACTTGAGCCTTCATCAAAAATATAATTTCAGGTAAATAATTTATAATTTCTGTCTCAGAACTAATCTTAAATATCCAAATATATCAAAGAGCAAATGACTTCCATAGGGTTCTTACCTACTCTATTACTTTTCAGAGGGATAACATACTTCCCCAAGCCAGTGCTTTGTAATATTTTGCTCAAATAGTAGATGATGTAGTGTACTCCCTTCCTAAAACAGTTTAAGTGTCTTGATTTTCCTTAATTGATTACTGTTTACTAATGCAAAATTCTGATTTTTAACATCCCTACTTCCTGTTATTTCCTGAACAAATCTTTGCAACTAAAATTAGTAGGCAGAAAGATGTAGCTTTTTCTTCAGTATCTGGAATTTAATAAAAAAGATTTTGTCAATGTTATTGCAATTCATTGATTAGGTCCTAAATTTACATCTAAATTTAAAAATAGGAAGTCCTTCTTCACTGACTTTTAGTTTACTTTCAGAGTTATATTACTGTTTTTTAATTAAAATTAGCTTCCCATTAACACCCAGGTATAGATTTCTTTTTCCCAAGGCAAAGTAGATAATATTTTGTAAAACACTTAAGACATTATTAAGGCGTCCTTCAAGTTAATTCTTTCATAAGTTGAGGAATACTTCCCAATGAAATTAATCACCTGTCTTCTAGTTAATCAGTTTTACAATTTCAGGTTTTTCTATGCAGAATTTATTCCATCAATTACGCATACTCTTAAAATTTTTCCTGTTGTTTGTTTTTTTTTTTTTAAATTTTGTTCTCTCAGCCTGTCTCATGCTCTCTTGCTTCACTCTATCTTCCCTTGATTTTACTGATAGTTAGGATTTTTTTTTAACACTTTTAAATAGCTGATTAGGTACTTCTGTTACTTTTAATCTCAATACATTCAAAATAAAATTTCTCCTATGTGATAATCCACATGTGTACCTATAACATACACCCTTTATTTCTGATTCTTTATTGTTGGACCAGTACTCATATCTTAAAACCTAATTTGTGCTGTCAAATTGTGCCCACACAATATTTTCACTACATTAGCCTGAAGCAAAATTGTAATCTGAACCTTATTTGCTTGGGTCTCTTAGTTATCTTGTTCTTTTTATATCTAAATCCAAATTATTAAATTATTTAGAACATACTGGAGCTTACCTTAAATTATAGTAAATCATGCAGTACAGCAGTGATATTTGATTTGAAAGCACAGATGTGTGTGTTCAGATGATACACATGACCTAGATGTGTGGACGGTCTTCTTATCAAATCAGTACAATCAAATTTAGTGTTCCAGCCATAAACATGGCTCTTATACTAGACTTATACTAGACTCCTTTTTTTTTTTTTTCCTACCGCTTATTCTGACACATGGATTCTAGTTCTCTCTCTTCTCCCCTAAGGAATTTAATAGCTTGTTGCATGAAGCATCTTGTTCTCGTTCTGACAAGGTGAAAGAATTAGTGATCTACATAGTGATCTCTCCACCACCACCTCTCTTCCTAGCTCTTGCCTGCTTACTTTTTTGCTCCTATAGTACAGAAAAAGAAAGTGATTTAAGTTTCATTTTTCTCCTTTAGAGTCATGATAAGTAATCATAAGGATGAGCCAATATGTTTTTAAAATCAAAACGATAGTAACTATTGTATTCATTTTCTCAACAGATGCCCCATAGAAAGCATTTTTATTTTTTAAACCTTAAAAATATTGCCCAGCATGAGACTGGATAGATGTATAATTCGTAAGTCACAACCATTTTAAAAATCACAGTAAACTCAAACTTACAAATTCAGAATAAACTGTTAATATTTATAAGATGCTAAAGTGCCTCTTACCTGGATTAATATATACTAAAATGTCATTTCTTTCTAAAACTTAAACATAATTTATTTTATAAATGACTAAGAACAAAAACTAATAATTGTATAGTAACAAAGGAACAATAGGAGTGCCATTGTGGAACCCTGCCTCTAATTTAGCAGGACAAGGACCCTACCCCACCTACCAGCCTCTCTGCATCATTACTGGAACATATCAGGCCAAGCAACTAGCCAGGCAGAGACAAGCCCCAACCACCACCAGGTTTGCTGTCTTCAGATCACCTGAGCCCCCAGCCACCCTAGGATTCAGCCCTGTCTAGCAGCAGGTCCAGGACCTAGCCCAATTCACAAGCAATTCAACAAACTCCAGGACATTCCACCCACCAGTTAGCACTAGCACCAGGATGCCCTGGTCCTCAGCTCTGCACACCAACAGGCCAATACCATCTCTGGAATCATGCAGTACAGCAGTGATATTTGATTTGAAAGCACAGATGTGTGTGTTCAGATGATACACATGACCTAGATGTGTGGACGGTCTTCTTATCAAATCAGTACAATCAAATTTAGTGTTCCAGCCATAAACATGGCTCTTATACTAGACTTATACTAGACTCCTTTTTTTTTTTTTTCCTACCGCTTATTCTGACACATGGATTCTAGTTCTCTCTCTTCTTCCCTAAGGAATTTAATAGCTTGTTGCATGAAGCTTCTTGTTCTCGTTCTGACAAGGTGAAAGAATTAGTGATCTACATAGTGATCTCTCCACCACCACCTCTCTTCCTAGCTCTTGCCTGCTTACTTTTTTGCTCCTATAGTACAGAAAAAGAAAGTGATTTAAGTTTCATTTTTCTCCTTTAGAGTCATGATAAGTAATCATAAGGATGAGCCAATATGTTTTAAAAATCAAAACGATAGTAACTATTGTATTCATTTTCTCAACAGATGCCCCATAGAAAGCATTTTTATTTTTTAAACCTTAAAAATATTGCCCAGCATGAGACTGGATAGATGTATAATTCATAAGTCACAAGCATTTTAAAAATCACAGTAAACTCAAACTTACAAATTCAGAATAAACTGTTAATATTTATAAGATGCTAAAGTGCCTCTTACCTGGATTAATATATACTAAAATGTCATTTCTTTCTAAAACTTAAACATAATTTATTTTATAAATGACTAAGAACAAAAAATAATAATTGTATAGTAACAAAGGAACAATAGGAGTGCCATTGTGGAACCCTGCCTCTAATTTAGCAGGACAAGGACCCTACCCCACCTACCAGCCTCTCTGCATCATTACTGGAACATATCAGGCCAAGCAACTAGCCAGGCAGAGACAAGCCCCAACCACCACCAGGTTTGCTGTCTTCAGATCACCTGAGCCCCCAGCCACCCTAGGATTCAGCCCTGTCTAGCAGCAGGTCCAGGACCTAGCCCAATTCACAAGCAATTCAACAAACTCCAGGACATTCCACCCACCAGTTAGCACTAGCACCAGGATGCCCTGGTCCTCAGCTCTGCACACCAACAGGCCAATACCATCTCTGGAATACCTTGGGCCTGTCACCCAGTGGCTCCAGGATCCACCTCTAGCCACCTGTTCCAGCTTTAGGCCTCCCCCACAGCCTGCAATCAGACACCCTGGGACCAAGCTGTGCCCACCAGTAACTAGGCATGTGCCCTGGATACTTGTATGGCAGGCAACACCAGCACCGGACACCTTGGTCCACTCAACCAATCACCCAGGATCAAGCCTCTGCATTCACTAGTGAGTCATTATCATCTTTGGGACACCTCAGACCCCATAGCCAGATGTGTCATGAACTGGTCCGACCAAGGAGAAGGCCAACACTAGATCCAGGGATATGGATCATCAGTGGGCCAGCATTAGCACTAGGACCTCCTGGGTTTCTGCAGTCAGTTGCCTTGTGAGCCTGTGCTGCAGTAGTAGCCATCAACCTCCAGACAAGACAAGGCATGGCAACTAACTGGACCAGAAATCGCCACACCAGCAGAGTTCCCACAGTGGTTAACACAAAACAACAGAAAGACCCATGCAGCACACACAGGGGTCACTCCTAGAGCAAATGTATCTGGTAACTGATAGAGTGTGTCCCTGGGACACATAGGACATCTCCTACAAGGAGTAACTTCTTCAAAGTTGGTAAATATAACCAAGCTACCAAATACCTAAGAATAAAAAGAGCAACTTAGGCAGAATAAGACCAGAGAGTCATATGGTCCAAACAAAGGAACAAGACAAAATACTAGTAGAAGAACGAAGTGAAGTGGAGATAAATTGTTGTTCAGTCTCTCAGTCCTATCTAATTTGTTGTAATCACATTGAGTGCAGAATGCCAGGCTTCCCTGTCCTTCACTCTCTCCCTGAGTTTGCTCAAACTCATGTTCATTGAGTTGATGATGCTCTCCAACCATCTCATCCTTTTTACCCCCTTCTCCTCCTGCCCTCAGTCTTTGCCAGCATGAGGGTCTTTTCCAGTGAGCTGGCTCTTCTCATCAGATGGCCAAAGTATGGAAGCTTCAGCTTCAACATCAGTCCTTCCAACTGAATATACAGGATTGATTTCCTTTAGGATCAACTGGTTTGATCCTTGCTGTCCAAAGGAGTCTCAAAACTCTTTTTTAGCATTGATCAAAAGCATCATGAGTTCTTCTGGGCTCAGCACTCTTTATGGTCCAACTCTCACATCTGTATGTGACTACAGGTAAAACCATAGCATTGACCAAATGGACCTTTGTCTGCTTTTTATTATGCTGTATAGTTTTGTCATAACTTTCCTTCCAAAGAATAAGCATCTTTGAATTTCATGGCTCACTCACTGTCCACAGTGATTTTTGAGCCCAAGAAAATAAAGTCTGTCACTATTTCCATTTTTCTCCAATTATTTGCCATGAATTGATAAGACTGGATGCAATGACCTTCGTTTTTGAAATCCACAGGGGAAAAAAACTGAGTGAATCTGAGTGAATAACTCAGCTTTTTCACTCTCCTCTTTCACCTTCATCAAAAGGCTCTTTAGTTCCTCTTTGCTTTCTGCCATGACGGTGATGTCATCTGCGTATCACATGTTAGTGATATTTCTCCCAGTAATCTTGATTCCAATTTGTGCTTCATCCAGACTGGCATTTTGCATGATGTACTCTGCATGTAAGTTAAATAAGCAGAGTGACAACATACAGACTTTACGTACTCCTTTCCCAATTTGGAACTAGCCCTTTGCTCCACGTCTGGTTCTAACTATTGCTTCTTGACCTGTATACTGGTTTCTCAGGAGGCATGTAAGGTGGTTTGATGTTCTCATCTCTTTAAGAATTTTCAAGTTTGCTGTGATGCATCTCAGTTTCAAAAGTAAATTGTTGTTCAGTCTCTCAGTCCTATCTAATTTGTTGTAATCACATTGAGTGCAGAATGCCAGGCTTCCCTGTCCTTCACTCTCTCCCTGAGTTTGCTCAAACTCATGTTCATTGAGTTGATGATGCTCTCCAACCATCTCATCCTTTTTACCCCCTTCTCCTCCTGCCCTCAGTCTTTGCCAGCATGAGGGTCTTTTCCAGTGAGCTGGCTCTTCTCATCAGATGGCCAAAGTATGGAAGCTTCAGCTTCAACATCAGTCCTTCCAACTGAATATACAGGATTGATTTCCTTTAAGATCAACTGGTTTGATCCTTGCTGTCCAAAGGAGTCTCAAAACTCTTTTTTAGCATTGATCAAAAGCATCATGAGTTCTTCTGGGCTCAGCACTCTTTATGGTCCAACTCTCACATCCGTATGTGACTACAGGTAAAACCATAGCATTGACCAAATGGACCTTTGTCTGCTTTTTATTATGCTGTATAGTTTTGTCATAACTTTCCTTCCAAAGAATAAGCATCTTTGAATTTCATGGCTCACTCACTGTCCACAGTGATTTTTGAGCCCAAGAAAATAAAGTCTGTCACTATTTCCATTTTTTCAATTATTTGCCATGAATTGATAAGACTGGATGCAATGACCTTCGTTTTTGAAATCCACAGGGGAAAAAAACTGAGTGAATCTGAGTGAATAACTCAGCTTTTTCACTCTCCTCTTTCACCTTCATCAAAAGGCTCTTTAGTTCCTCTTTGCTTTCTGCCATGACGGTGATGTCATCTGCGTATCACATGTTAGTGATATTTCTCCCAGTAATCTTGATTCCAATTTGTGCTTCATCCAGACTGGCATTTTGCATGATGTACTCTGCATGTAAGTTAAATAAGCAGAGTGACAACATACAGACTTTACGTACTCCTTTCCCAATTTGGAACTAGCCCTTTGCTCCACGTCTGGTTCTAACTATTGCTTCTTGACCTGTATACTGGTTTCTCAGGAGGCATGTAAGGTGGTTTGATGTTCTCATCTCTTTAAGAATTTTCAAGTTTGCTGTGATGCACTCAGTCAAAGGCTTCTACTTCAGTGAAGAGAAGTATACATTTTTCTGTAATTTCCTTGTTTTTTTTCTGTGATCCAATAGATGTTAGCAATTTCATCTTTGGTTCCTTTGCCTTTTCTAAATTCAGCTTGTGCATCTGAAAGTTTTCAGTTCACATACTGCTGCAGCCTAACTTGAAGGATTGTGAGCATTATCCTGCTAGCATTGACATGAGTGCAATTGTGCAATAGATTGAATATTCTTTGGCATTGTCCTTTTTGCGACTGGAATGAGAACTGACCTTTTCTAGTCCTATGGCCACTACTGAGTTTTCATATTTGCTGGCATATTGAGTGTAGCATTTAAACAGCATTATCTTTTATGATTTGAAATAGCTCAGCTGTAATTCCATAACCTCCACTTCTTCATAGCTTTCTTCATAGTAATCCTAAGGCCCAAACTCCAGAATGTCTGGCTCTAGCTGAGTGATCACACCATTGTGGTTATCCAGGTCATTAAGACCTTTTTGTACAGTTCTTCTGTGTATTCTTGCCAGCTCTTCTTAATATCTTCTGCTTTTGTTAAGTCCCTACCATTTCTGTCCTTTATTATGCTGTTATCAAAAAGATAACAAATAACCAGTGCTGGTGATAATATGAAGAAAAGGAAAGTCTTGTGCACTCTTGGTGGGAATGTAACTTGGCCAAACCAGTATGGAAAACAGTATCAAGATAACTCGAAAAAAAACTGAAAATAGAACTACCACATCATCCAGCACTTCTACTCCTGGATATGTAACCAAAGAATACAAAACACTATTTTTGGAAAAGTATACACACTGCTATGCTCTTCAATAAGATTGGTATTATGGATATCACATGTTAGTGATATTTCTCCCAGTAATCTTGATTCCAATTTGTGCTTCATCCAGACTGGCATTTTGCATGATGTACTCTGCATGTAAGTTAAATAAGCAGAGTGACAACATACAGACTTTACGTACTCCTTTCCCAATTTGGAACTAGCCCTTTGCTCCACGTCTGGTTCTAACTATTGCTTCTTGACCTGTATACTGGTTTCTCAGGAGGCATGTAAGGTGGTTTGATGTTCTCATCTCTTTAAGAATTTTCAAGTTTGCTGTGATGCACTCAGTCAAAGGCTTCTACTTCAGTGAAGAGAAGTATACATTTTTCTGTAATTTCCTTGTTTTTTTTCTGTGATCCAATAGATGTTAGCAATTTCATCTTTGGTTCCTTTGCCTTTTCTAAATTCAGCTTGTGCATCTGAAAGTTTTCAGTTCACATACTGCTGCAGCCTAACTTAAAGGATTGTGAGCATTACCCTGCTAGCATTGACATGAGTGCAATTGTGCAATAGATTGAATATTCTTTGGCATTGTCCTTTTCGCGACTGGAATGAGAACTGACCTTTTCTAGTCCTATGGCCACTACTGAGTTTTCATATTTGCTGGCATATTGAGTGTAGCATTTAAACAGCATTATCTTTTATGATTTGAAATAGCTCAGCTGTAATTCCATAACCTCCACTTCTTCATAGCTTTCTTCATAGTAATCCTAAGGCCCAAACTCCAGAATGTCTGGCTCTAGCTGAGTGATCACACCATTGTGGTTATCCAGGTCATTAAGACCTTTTTGTACAGTTCTTCTGTGTATTCTTGCCAGCTCTTCTTAATATCTTCTGCTTTTGTTAAGTCCCTACCATTTCTGTCCTTTATTATGCTATTATCAAAAAGATAACAAATAACCAGTGCTGGTGATAATATGA
Source organism: Tragulus kanchil (assembly GCA_022376925.1). NCBI lineage: Eukaryota > Metazoa > Chordata > Mammalia > Artiodactyla > Tragulidae > Tragulus > Tragulus kanchil. The sequence goes on from JAIOJX010000004.1 coordinate 37,455,074, forward strand.
AGAAAAGGAAAGTCTTGTGCACTCTTGGTGGGAATGTAACTTGGCCAAACCAGTATGGAAAACAGCATCAAGATAACTCGAAAAAAAACTGAAAATAGAACTACCACATCATCCAGCACTTCTACTCCTGGATATGTAACCAAAGAATACAAAACACTATTTTTGGAAAAGTATACACACTGCTATGCTCTTCAATAAGATTGGATAGTTGATTGGATATGACCAGTGAGAGAGAGAACAAACCAATATTTCACTCAGATTTTTTTCCTGAGGATTTAAAAATGAATAGCAATGTCACTAATTATGACATATATAAGAGAGGGAAAAGATAAGCTCAATATTGATCATATTGAATTATTTTTAACACAGATGAAATTATTCAGAAGACTACTTGATATTTGTTTCTGTACCATGGAAGATATATAGGGGCTGACAATACAGACATGAAGATCATGTACAGATAGTGGGTAACTGACATCATGTGATTAAATAGCTATACAAGATGATGTTTTGGCAAGATCAGGAGAAACTAGTATGTTTCTAAAGGTAACATTCTCTATTAATTTGAAATCCCTGACATATCAAACATTTTCTCATTTTGAGCCATGAATCATCATGAACATTTAAAAATCTCCAATTTTAAAAGTCATATTGCAGTCAAATTTTCTGTATATTTCTTCTTCATAAGTAAAATCTTTTTAATATATTTTATTTACAGTAGATCTATTTTGAGTGACATTTAATATATATTCTCAAATTTACTTAAGGTCTCTTTTTTATACGATTTATAAGTAATTTATTTCTAACTTTCATTAAAATTGATATGTTCATATTTAAATTGTCTCTAAATGAAGAGTTCTCATTCAGTAATTTTGATTTGGTTCTAAAGCTAAATGAAACACAAGATATAAGAATAGTAACTTAGTCAAGATTTTTTAAGCCTTTTTTTGTGTGTGTGTTTTCCTATGCCTGTCAGTTATATTGGCTTAGCTAATATCACTTCCTTATGATTCTGACAGGAAATAAATTACTGCATAACTGAATTTTCAAAAAAAATTCTTTTTAATTTTTTGTACTTGCTTTTTTCACAGAGGAGAAATGAACTTCAAAATATTAAATAATGTAAAAGCTTATGTGGATTCATATTGAAAATGCTAGCAAAGATGCCCAGCTGTCTGCTAAAAAGAGAGCAATTTGTTTCATTCACTTAGGTATGACCAACCTTATTTGGCCAGAAATATTTTTAAATGACCTAAATATTGCCTACTTTAAACTATTGCATCTCTGTGAGTGCTCCCACCATAACTCCATGTGAATCATCAAAGTTGGTAGACAAGGCTAATAGGAGCATAATATGTCAGAAAATTCTCACTTTCCTCAAGGTTTTCTATTGTTCCTTTATTTCTCTTCCCTCCTTCAGCATGATGCATGTGCAAGAATAAAATATAACCTCTCCTCCAAATGCAGAGTCTTACTCTTAAGTGAAATATTTGCTAAATTTCTGAAATTAGCCATGTTTCCTAAGCATATTGTTTCTTCTGTTGCTGCACACCATGGACACTAAATAACACAAAAAAACATGGCCTCATAGCTCCCTCCATAACTATTAAACAAAAATTCATAATTTCCAGAGTATTTGAAGAAAAATACTTTTTTTTCTTCCTTTTCCCCTAGTGACTGATGCTTCTTCTCACTTCAACTGTCCCAGGTAGTCTTTCATAATGCTTGGCGTGAAGAAAAGCATTCAAGCTCAGTCATTTCTGACTCTGTGAGATGCCTTGGACTTTAGCCCACCAGGCTACTCTTCCTTTGGGAATTCTCACGTAAGAATACTGGACCAAGTTGCCATTTCCTTCTTCAGGGGAATCTCCTTAACTCAGGCATCAAACCTGTGTCTCCTGCACTGGCAGGTGGATTCTTTACCACAGAGTCACCTGGAAATATCTGAGCATCATGATACTCAGCATCAGGGACCAAAATCTCCCTCAATTCAGTTCAGTTCACTCATTCAGTCATGTCTGATTCTTTGTGACCCCATGGACTGAGGCACGCCAGGTTTCCCTTATCTTTCACCATCTCCCAGAGTTTGATCAAACTCATGTTCATTGAGTCGATGATGCCATCCAACCATCAGTTTCTCTACCCTTTTGCCTAATTCTTTTTAATTTTTGTACTTGCTTTTTCACAGAGGAGAAATGAACTTCAAAATATTAAATAATGTAAAAGCTTATGTGGATTCATATTGAAAATGCTAGCAAAGATGCCCAGCTGTCTGCTAAAAAGAGAGCAATTTGTTTCATTCACTTAGGTATGACCAACCTTATTTGGCCAGAAATATTTTTAAATGACCTAAATATTGCCTACTTTAAATTATTGCATCTCTGTGAGTGCTCCCACCATAACTCCATGTGAATCATCAAAGTTGGCAGACAAGGCTAATAGGAGCATAATATGTCAGAAAATTCTCACTTTCCTCAAGGTTTTCTATTGTTCCTTTATTTCTCTTCCCTCCTTCAGCATGATGCATGTGCAAGAATAAAATATAACCTCTCCTCCAAATGCAGAGTCTTACTCTTAAGTGAAATATTTGCTAAATTTCTGAAATTAGCCATGTTTCCTAAGCATATTGTTTCTTCTGTTGCTGCACACCATGGACACTAAATAACACAAAAAAAACATGGCCTCGTAGCTCCCTCCATAACTATTAAACAAAAATTCATAATTTCCAGAGTATTTGAAGAAAAATACTTTTTTTCTTCCTTTTCCCCTAGTGACTGATGCTTCTTCTCACTTCAACTGTCCCAGGTAGTCTTTCATAATGCTTGGCGTGAAGAAAAGCATTCAAGCTCAGTCATTTCTGACTCTGTGAGATGCCTTGGACTTTAGCCCACCAGGCTACTCTTCCTTTGGGAATTCTCACGTAAGAATACTGGACCAAGTTGCCATTTCCTTCTTCAGGGGAATCTCCTTAACTCAGGCATCAAACCTGTGTCTCCTGCACTGGCAGGTGGATTCTTTACCACAGAGTCACCTGGAAATATCTGAGCATCATGATACTCAGCATCAGGGACCAAAATCTCCCTCAATTCAGTTCAGTTCACTCATTCAGTCATGTCTGATTCTTTGTGACCCCATGGACTGAGGCACGCCAGGTTTCCCTTATCTTTCACCATCTCCCAGAGTTTGATCAAACTCATGTTCATTGAGTCGATGATGCCATCCAACCATCAGTTTCTCTATTGTGCCCTTTTCCTCTGCCTTCTTATTTTTCCCAGCATCAGAAGACTTTCCAGCAAATCGTCTCTTTGCATTGGGTGGCCAGAGTATTGGAGCTTCAGCTTCATTCCTTCCTATGAATATTCAGGGTTGGTTTCCTTTAGGTTTGCCTGGTTTGATTTCCTTTCAATCCAAAGAACTCTCAGAACTCTCAGTAGTCTTCTCCAAGCACTATAACTTGAAAGCAAAATCTCTTTAGTCATACATAAATTCACCAAATTCTTAATAAGTGATGTGTCTATGTGTTGGCCAAGTTTGACATCACTGAATCTGATACATTCATCACTACATTTACTTGTAGTAAATCAATAAACTACTTGTTTCTCTACATTTATGCCTATAGTACCATTTAAATTGAATATGTTTCAAAATGAACATGCTTGAAATATAGCAATAACTCCATCACCTACAAGATGAAATGCTGAATCTTTAAGTCTTTGTAATTTGACCCAAACATTTCTTCAGCATCCTGTTATGTTAAGGTGCACTCTCTTGTAAGAATCCATCAGTGCACCACTGTGAAATCTGAACATTTGCCAGGTAGATTCACAGATTCAACCTTTTGCATGTGCTCTTTGCTCTAAGAGAAAGATTGTTCATAAACTTGTTCTTTCCTGCCCCTTTTCTTAGAGAATCTTTAATCGTCTTTGAAGCCCTAGCACTAAGCCTCCGAACTCTATATGTCTTACAGTGCCACACTAATTCCACTAGCAAAGCACAGACTCAAGCTGCTGCTTAGTTGCTCAGTGGACCTTCAGCACACATTTACTGGCCTGATTCTCTTTTCCTGAGGTACTGAATCTAATGTGACAAACAAGACAAAGCCATGCTCTCATGAGGCCTATGTTCTTGTGATGAAGAGAGAAAATAAGTACAAATAAAATGTCATGATAAGTAGTACCATGTGTTAGTCCCTCAGCCATATCCAACACTTTGTAGCCCTCCAGGCTTCTCTGTCCATGGTATTGTAAAGCAAAGTAAATTGTGGGCTAGGGAATGAAAAGACTAAAGAAGTGTTTGTTTAGATAGGTTCATTTGATAAGACCTGAAAATGTGGCTTGTAAACACTTGATAAGGTATCCTTGTGGATGCCCTCTTCAAAACTTCTCATTATATTGTAATAATGATCAAACTTCTTTTATACATTATCTTTGAATTGGGTACATTTTCACTCAAAAAAAAAGAAAATGATTTTGAAGGCAGGTAATTGAAAAGTCATGCATTTACATCAGAAGCACTTTGTTCTACAATATATCAATGTACTTTCATTTGCCAATGTCATAATATTGGGCCAAAATCCTTTATTTGAGTATGAAACTCATTATTAAACATTTACATCATTTTTCATATAATTCAAATACCAATCTCATTCAACTATCATGAGAAATCAAAGAAAGTTCTAAAGGAAGATACATTTCATGATTTTTATGATTCATTTGACAATCTTTGGAAGGTTTTCATTTATACACTAAGTCAATAACAATTTTAGTTACTTATTTTTATCAATTATTTCTGAAATATTTTCACAATTCTCATGTAATGACACTTAATTTTCATTTGTAAACATTTATGTAATATTAATTATATTCTAAAATTCTGAAGAGCACAATTCACAGAGATAGTGTTGCAAGGTACTGGTATAACTTTTTTTTATTACCCTGGTTGTGGATACATGTACAGGTTTCATTATTATTTTAATTATTTGAGCTGTATCACTCTATTGTATATACTATTATATGTCTATTTTAAAAAATAAATTGATAGTAAGTTCCATTGGCATAAACATGATTAGGAAAAAATAAATATGATTAGGAAAAAAGACTAATCTGGGAACATACATATCTGTAAACAACAAAGCTCTGTAAAAGTTAAAAGTAAAATAAAAGTTCAAAAAATATATTTTGGTAAGCATATAACACTGCTGGTAATGAAAGCAGAAAAGCATCTCCAAGTAACCCTTTCAGTGTACCATGGATATCCATCAATTATGTATTATAGTAGGAATGAGAGTGCCCATTTGTGTGCTACAATTCAATTAGCTATTAGGTGAAATTCCTTCAAGAACATTTCTCCAGCCTTTGTAGGCAGGTGTCTGTTTATTCATCTGTGACCTCCTTACATTTAGAGCCTGGCTTTTATTCAGATTTGTGTAATTCTTATGACTTAGAATGGTACTAGTACAGTATGCACTTAATGTTAAAATACTTGTTGAATGAATACAAGAATGGTGATTGATTGAAGAATATGCACATTTGTTTTATATATGCTTTTCTCTAACACGTAAGAAACTGAGTATTTCTCAATCTAATATTTTGTTATTTGCATCTTGCTGCTATACTTAGTAACTTGGAATTAATTCAGTAATAGTACTTTCAGTCTCCAAGTTATAGTCACAGGAAAATGAGTTTCAAGAATGTACATCATTTGCTGTTTTCAGGCATGAAATGAAGTTGTGCTTATAATGTCTGATTAGAAAAAAAAAAAGTGATATTGCATTCTGAAGTTTCTATAGAATTGTCACAATTATTTAAAGAGTTACAAAAAGTTATAATCACAGTTTACCCAGAAATTTATAAAGTATTTAAAATCCCTTATTTCCTGAAATTAGAATAAACCCTTAGAATCCTTAAAACATTAATATGCTTAGACAGGTATTTTATGATAAAATTAAGCACCATGACTAATAGAACTGAATGATGTCAACAGACTATAAAGTCAAAAACTTGTTGCCTTAGTATTTGCCTTCAGGATTAATTTTGTTCATGTACAGAAACAAATGCCTAATTGGATCCCTTAGAACGTAATAGCCCCTCTATAGGCACAGAGCCATGCCACAATATCAGTTTATTAGTCTTAGAAATTACACAATTCCAGTTCCAGTTGTTTTTTATTAGGTACAAAGACCAAAGAATTAAAAAGGAATACATTTGCATTTCTCAATGCTCAAAATAAGAGGTCTCTTCTGTGTTCTCCATTATGGAAAATTCTATAAAATTAATCCTTTAAAAATCTTCTGACACTGTTTCTACATGACACCAGAGAACTCAAATGAAAAGTAGAAAATTTAACTACTCAAACATTTGTTAATATCTATTGTCTTGGCATCATGTAGATAGAATACTTGGGACACTGAAAATTGTCCTATTATCTATTTGTAGGAATGAGAGTGCCTTTGTTCTACAATTCAATTAGCTATTAGGTGAAATTCCTTTAAGAACATTTCTCCAGCCTTTGTAGGCAGGTGTCTGTTTATTCATCTGTGACCTCCTTACATTTAGAGCCTGGCTTTTATTCAGATTTGTGTAATTCTTATGACTTAGAATGGTACTAGTACAGTATGCACTTAATGTTAAAATACTTGTTGAATGAATACAAGAATGGTGATTGATTGAAGAATATGCACATTTGTTTTATATATGCTTTTCTCTAACACGTAAGAAACTGAGTATTTCTCAATCTAATATTTTGTTATTTGCATCTTGCTGCTATACTTAGTAACTTGGAATTAATTCAGTAATAGTACTTTCAGTCTCCAAGTTATAGTCACAGGAAAATGAGTTTCAAGAATGTACATCATTTGCTGTTTTCAGGCATGAAATGAAGTTGTGCTTATAATGTCTGATTAGAAAAAAAAAAGTGATATTGCATTCTGAAGTTTCTATAGAATTGTCACAATTATTTAAAGAGTTACAAAAAGTTATAATCACAGTTTACCCAGAAATTTATAAAGTATTTAAAATCCCTTATTTCCTGAAATTAGAATAAACCCTTAGAATCCTTAAAACATTAATATGCTTAGACAGGTATTTTATGATAAAATTAAGCACCATGACTAATAGAACTGAATGATGTCAACAGACTATAAAGCCAAAAACTTGTTGCCTTAGTATTTGCCTTCAGGATTAATTTTGTTCATGTACAGAAACAAATGCCTAATTGGATACCTTAGAACGTAATAGCCCCTCTATAGGCACAGAGCCATGCCACAATATCAGTTTATTAGTCTTAGAAATTACACAATTCCAGTTCCAGTTGTTTTTTATTAGGTACAAAGACCAAAGAATTAAAAAGGAATACATTTGCATTTCTCAATGCTCAAAATAAGAGGTCTCTTCTGTGTTCTCCATTATGGAAAATTCTATAAAATTAATCCTTTAAAAATCTTCTGACACTGTTTCTACATGACACCAGAGAACTCAAATGAAAAGTAGAAAATTTAACTACTCAAACATTTGTTAATATCTATTGTCTTGGCATCATGTAGATAGAATACTTGGGACACTGAAAATTGTCCTTTATTATGTATATTCTGAATCACTTATATGCAGTAACAGAGTAGACTTGAGCAGCTTCCACACTGAGCAATGTCAGTTTCATATCAAATGAACATCCCTGTAGGAGCTAGGAAATGTCCCTCAATAGATTTAAAGGCTCAACTGGCCAAACCTAAGGTAGGTAAATTTTATAAGTGTGTGTGTGTGTGTGTGTGTATGAATAGTGGGCTTTCCAGGTGGTGCTAGTGGTAAAGAACCCACCTGCCAATGCAGGGGATGTTAGAGGCACAGGTTTAATTTTGATCCCTTGGTTGGGAAGCTCCCCTGGAGTAGTGCATGGCAATATAGTATAGCATTCTTCCCTAGATAATCTCATGGAAAGAGGAATCTGGCAAGCTACAATCCATAGGGTCCCGAAGAGCTGGACATAACTGAAATAACTTAGCACGCACATATGTGTGTATATATGTACATAAATATACATACACAAATATACATGCATACATATGAAACATACAGTAGACATATATAAAATCTACTGTATATTAATACAATTACATACACATTAGATTGTATATGTGATGACATGCATAATATATATGATATATATGAAAGAGAGCAAGGAGAGTCTAAAAATATATTAAACAAAATATTTTTTATTTAATTTTTTTTTTTTTACACAGTTTTGTTGTTTGCTGTCAAACATTGACCTGAATCCTTGTTAGAGATCCCCTCGTCCCACAGCATATTCCCCTACCTCACTCCAATGTCCAAAAGACTGTTCTCCATGTCTGCCTCTCCATTGCTGCTCTTCATATTAATTTATCAGTACCAAATTTCTATATTCCATATATATATGTAAATATGCAATATTTATCTTTCTGACTTACTTCACTCTGTAGAATATATTCTAGGTTCATCCACCTCATTAGGATTGACTCCAATTCATTTCTTTTTATGCCTGAGTAATATTCCATTGTTTATATGTACCACAGCTTCTTTATCCATTCATCTATCAATGGACATCTAGGTTGCTTCCATGTTCTAGCTATTCTAAATAGTGCAGTGAACAATGGGGTACATGTGTATCTTTCAATTTTTATTTCCTCAGGGTATATGCCTAGTAATGGAATTGCTTGGTCATATGGTGGTTCTATGCCTAGATTTTTAAGGAATCTCTATACTGTTTTCCATAGTGACTGTTTATGTTTCCACCAACAGTGAAAGAGTGTTCCCTTTTCTCCACACTCTCTCCAGCATTTATTGTTTGTAGACTATTTGATAATGGCCATTCTGACTGATGTGAGGTGATATCTTATTGTAGTTTTGATTTGCATTTCTCTAACAATAAGCGATGTTGAGCATCTTTTCATGATGTCTGTTTAGGTCTTTTTCCCATTTTTTGACTGAGTTGTTAATTTTTTTGATATTGAGTTATCTAAGATGCTTGTATGTTTTTGAAATTAATTCTTTGCTGGTAGTTTCACTTGGTATTATTTTCTCCCATTCTAAAGGTTGTCTTTTCACTTTGTTTATAATTTCTTTTGCTGTGTAAAATCTTTTTTTTTAAATTTTGACCACTTTTATTGGTTATTTATTTATTTATTTTCATCAATCTTTATTCTTTGGCCTGTGTGGGCCTTCCATTGCAGTAGCCTATCTCATTGCAGAGCACTGGCTTTGGGCACATGTGCTGCAGTGTGGTTGCTCCTAATTGGACACATCAGTCCAGCCACTCCACGACACATGGGGTCTTCCCAGGTCAGGGATCAAACCCACACCCCTTGCACTGCAAGTTCTACTCTTTACCCACTGGACCTCCATGGAAGTCCTGTGCAAAATCTTTTAACTTTAATTAGGTCCCAGTTGTTTATTTTTGTTTTATTTCCATTACTCTAGGAGGTGAATTATAGAAGATCCTGCTTTGATTTATGTCATCATGTTTTCTGCCTATCAGTACCAAATTTCTATATTCCATATATATATGTAAATATGCAATATTTATCTTTCTGACTTACTTCACTCTGTAGAATATATTCTAGGTTCATCCACCTCATTAGGATTGACTCCAATTCATTTCTTTTTATGCCTGAGTAATATTCCATTGTTTATATGTACCACAGCTTCTTTATCCATTCATCTATCAATGGACATCTAGGTTGCTTCCATGTTCTAGCTATTCTAAATAGTGCAGTGAACAATGGGGTACATGTGTATCTTTCAATTTTTATTTCCTCAGGGTATATGCCTAGTAATGGAATTGCTTGGTCATATGGTGGTTCTATTCCTAGATTTTTAAGGAATCTCTATACTGTTTTCCATAGTGACTGTTTATGTTTCCACCAACAGTGAAAGAGCGTTCCCTTTTCTCCACACTCTCTCCAGCATTTATTGTTTGTAGACTATTTGATAATGGCCATTCTGACTGATGTGAGGTGATATCTTATTGTAGTTTTGATTTGCATTTCTCTAACAATAAGCGATGTTGAGCATCTTTTCATGATGTCTGTTTAGGTCTTTTTCCCATTTTTTGATTGAGTTGTTAATTTTTTTTTGATATTGAGTTATCTAAGATGCTTGTATGTTTTTGAAATTAATTCTTTGCTGGTAGTTTCACTTGGTATTATTTTCTCCCATTCTAAAGGTTGTCTTTTCACTTTGTTTATAATTTCTTTTGCTGTGTAAAATCTTTTTTTTTTAATTTTGACCACTTTTATTGGTTATTTATTTATTTATTTTCATCAATCTTTATTCTTTGGCCTGTGTGGGCCTTCCATTGCAGTAGCCTATCTCATTGCAGAGCACTGGCTTTGGGCACATGTGCTGCAGTGTGGTTGCTCCTAATTGGACACATCAGTCCAGCCACTCCACGACACATGGGATCTTCCCAGGTCAGGGATCGAACCCACACCCCTTGCACTGCAAGTTCTACTCTTTACCCACTGGACCTCCATGGAAGTCCTGTGCAAAATCTTTTAACTTTAATTAGGTCCCAGTTGTTTATTTTTGTTTTATTTCCATTACTCTAGGAGGTGAATTATAGAAGATCCTGCTTTGATTTATGTCATCATGTTTTCTGCCTGTGTTTTCTTCTAAATGTTTTATGGTTTCTGGTCTTATAGTTGGGTCTTTAATCCATTTTGAGTTTATCTTTGTGTATGGTGTTAGGGAGTATTCCAACTTCATTCTTTTACATGTAGCTGTCCAGTTTTCCCAGCACTACTTATCAAAGAGACTGTCTTGCCCCATTATGTATTTTTTTATTCATACACTTTTAATGAGATCACTGCCAATGCATACATTATTTTCCTTAACTTTATTTTTACAGTAAGCCAGTATCTGTCATGCAGCCATCAAAAACCTTACAGTAAATTACACAGGCTTGTAGTCCAATTTAGACTCTAGCTTCTTAGAATCAGCCACTTTTCTGACTGCTTTCATGAAGTCTTCCTGTACTACAAAATCATGATCAGCACAAATTGCAAAAATACCTGCTTCAGTACAAACATTTCTAGGTCTGCTCCAATAAAGCCATCTAAAAGCTTCATAATTGCTTCACTATCTATTTCACTCTGCTTTGTAATGGGACCTGCATGGATTTTCAGTATATGTAACCTCGCTTGTTCATTTGGTAAATCAGTATGTATTTTTCTTTCTAATCTGCCTGGACAAAGCAAAGCAGGATCCAGTGTATCTGGTCTGTTGGTAGCCATGATCAACTTAACTCTATGCAGAGTATCAAATACATCCATTTGATTCAGTAGCTCCATTAAAGTTCTCTGAATCTCTCTATCTGCTGAAATACCCTCAGAAAAGCGACGACCACCAATAGCATCTATTTTATCCATAAAAATGATGCATGGCTAATGGTCCCTGGCATAATTAAACATTTCTCTGGTCAAACAAGCACTTTCACCAATGTACTTGTCTACAGTAGAACTAGATAAAAACTTTAAAACATTGCAGTCCAGCTGACTAGCCACAGCTCGTGCTAGTAGTATTTTTCCTGTACCTGGTGGTCCATATAACAAACAGCCTTTTGGAGGTATCATTCTTACACACTGGAATAATTCCAGGTTTGTAAGAGGTAATTCTATTATCTTTCTTATTTCTCAAATCTGTTCTGATAACCCTCCAATCTCAGAATAATAAACATTCCCAGGGCCCTCATTAGACATGTTGTAAACCAGTGGATCCACTTCTCTTGGCAAGTATCTCATGATAGTTAGTGTAGTTATATCTGGTGCAACTCTTGTTCTTGTCTTCAGCTTACTTTTGTTGTCAAAGACAACCCACACGTATAGGGAGTATTCCAACTTCATTCTTTTACATGTAGCTGTCCAGTTTTCCCAGCACTACTTATCAAAGAGACTGTCTTGCCCCATTATGTATTTTTTTTAATTCATACACTTTTAATGAGATCACTGCCAATGCATACATTATTTTCCTTAACTTTATTTTTACAGTAAGCCAGTATCTGTCATGCAGCCATCAAAAACCTTACAGTAAATTACACAGGCTTGTAGTCCAATTTAGACTCTAGCTTCTTAGAATCAGCCACTTTTCTGACTGCTTTCATGAAGTCTTCCTGTACTACAAAATCATGATCAGCACAAATTGCAAAAATACCTGCTTCAGTACAAACATTTCTAGGTCTGCTCCAATAAAGCCATCTAAAAGCTTCATAATTGCTTCACTATCTATTTCACTGTGCTTTGTAATGGGACCTGCATGGATTTTCAGTATATGTAACCTCGTTTGTTCATTTGGTAAATCAGTATGTATTTTTCTATCTAATCTGCCTGGACAAAGCAAAGCAGGATCCAGTGTATCTGGTCTGTTGGTAGCCATGATCAACTTAACTCTATGCAGAGTATCAAATACATCCATTTGATTCAGTAGCTCCATTAAAGTTCTCTGAATCTCTCTATCTGCTGAAATACCCTCAGAAAAGCGACGACCACCAATAGCATCTATTTTATCCATAAAAATGATGCATGGCTAATGGTCCCTGGCATAATTAAACATTTCTCTGGTCAAACAAGCACTTTCACCAATGTACTTGTCTACAGTAGAACTAGATAAAAACTTTAAAACGTTGCAGTCCAGCTGACTAGCCACAGCTCGTGCTAGCAGTATTTTTCCTGTACCTGGTGGTCCATATAACAAATAGCCTTTTGGAGGTATTATTCTTACACACTGGAATAATTCCGGGTTTGTAAGAGGTAATTCTATTATCTTTCTTATTTCTCAAATCTGTTCTGATAACCCTCCAATCTCAGAATAATAAACATTCCCAGGGCCCTCATTAGACATGTTGTAAACCAGTGGATCCACTTCTCTTGGCAAGTATCTCATGATAGTTAGTGTAGTTATATCTGGTGCAACTCTTGTTCCTGGCTTCAGCTTACTTTTGTCAAGTTGTCAAAGACAACCCACACGTATATTGGTCCATTTGTAGCTTAAATGATGAATTTTTCTTCAGTTAACTGCTTAACTACTTCTCCCACAACCTGCCCAACACTTTGTAGACCCTTCAGATCATTTTCAGATTTTTCATACTGCTTGGTAAATTCTTTTAATTGTTCCCTTAACTCCTTGAGACGACCATCTATCTCTTTGTGCTCCAGCAGCTTCTTACATTAGTCCTAAAGCACCTTATCTTTAGGGTCCGCTGTGATGAGAAGCTGCGGCCCATGGGAAATGCCAAGCCCCATTATATATTTTTGCCTCTTTTGTCAAAAATAAGATACCCATAGGTGCGTGGATTTGTCTCCAGACTCTGTATCTTGTTCCATTTGTCTATATTTCTGTTTTACTGCCAGTAACATACTGTCTTGATAACTATTGCTTTGTACTGTAGTCTGAAGTCAGGAAGATTGATTCTTCGAGCTCCATTTTTCTTTCTCAAGACTGTTTTGGCTATCTGGGCATTGAATCTGTAGATGATATTTGGTAGCAAGGTCATTTTCACAATATTGACTCTTCCAAACCAGGAACATGGAATATCTGTCCATCTGTTTACGTCATCTTTGATTTCTTACATCAATGTCTTATAATATTCTGTGTACAGTTCTTTTGTCTCCTTCAGTATCCCTAGATATTTTATTCTTTTGGTTGCAGTGCTGAATAGGATTGCTTCCTTAACTTCTCTGTCTAATTTTTCATTGTTAGTATATAGGAATGCAAGTGATTCCTGTGTACTGATTTTGTATCCTGCAACTTTGCAAAATTCACTGATTAGGTCTAGTAATTTTCTGATAGCATCTTAGTAGTATTTTTCCTGTACCTGGTGGTCCATATAACAAATAGCCTTTTGGAGGTATTATTCTTACACACTGGAATAATTCCGGGTTTGTAAGAGGTAATTCTATTATCTTTCTTATTTCTCAAATCTGTTCTGATAACCCTCCAATCTCAGAATAATAAACATTCCCAGGGCCCTCATTAGACATGTTGTAAACGAGTGGATCCACTTCTCTTGGCAAGTATCTCATGATAGTTAGTGTAGCTATATCTGGTGCAACTCTTGTTCCTGGCTTCAGCTTACTTTTGTCAAGCTGTCAAAGACAACCCACACGTATATTGGTCCATTTGTAGCTTAAATGATGAATTTTTCTTCAGTTAACTGCTTAACTACTTCTCCCACAACCTGCCCAACACTTTGTAGACCCTTCAGATCATTTTCAGATTTTTCATACTGCTTGGTAAATTCTTTTAATTGTTCCCTTAACTCCTTGAGACGACCATCTATCTCTTTGTGCTCCAGCAGCTTCTTACATTAGTCCTAAAGCACCTTATCTTTAGGGTCCGCTGTGATGAGAAGCTGCCGCCCGTGGGAAATGCCAAGCCCCATTATATATTTTTGCCTTTTTTGTCAAAAATAAGATACCCATAAGTGCGTGGATTTGTCTCCAGACTCTGTATCTTGTTCCATTTGTCTATATTTCTGTTTTACTGCCAGTAACATACTGTCTTGATAACTATTGCTTTGTACTGTAGTCTGAAGTCAGGAAGATTGATTCTTCCAGCTCCATTTTTCTTTCTCAAGACTGTTTTGGCTATCTGGGCATTGAATCTGTAGATGATATTTGGTGGCAAGGTCATTTTCACAATATTGACTCTTCCAAACCAGGAACATGGAATATCTGTCCATCTGTTTATGTCATCTTTGATTTCTTTCATCAATGTCTTATAATATTCTGTGTACAGTTCTTTTGTCTCCTTCAGTATCCCTAGATATTTTATTCTTTTGGTTGCAGTGCTGAATAGGATTGCTTCCTTAACTTCTCTGTCTAATTTTTCATTGTTAGTATATAGGAATGCAAGTGATTCCTGTGTACTGATTTTGTATCCTGCAACTTTGCAAAATTCACTGATTAGGTCTAGTAATTTTCTGATAGCATCTTTAGGGTTTTCTACATATAGTATCATGTCATCATTAAGAGTTTTACTTCTTCTTTTCCAACCTGGAATCCTTTTATTTCTTTTTCTTCTCTAATTGACGTAGCTAGGACTTCCAAGACTATGTTGAATAATAGTGATGAGAGTGGACACACCTGCCTTATTCCTGATCTTAGAGAGAATGTTTTCAGTTTTTCACTGTTGAGAATTATTAAACAAAGCAATTTTAAATAAACTATCTTGTCATTCTTTAGTTGAAAAATTTATGCTCAGTTATTTTGAGTGGTCGCTGTAGAGTCTTTAGCTGCAGAATCTTCAGTATAAGTGAATTTTTACATAGAAATACACTATGCAAAATATATGAGTAGTTCTGATCTGGTAAAGACTTATTGAACTATTATTATTTTTTAAGATTTATTTATTTATTTATTTATTATTTTGGGCGGGGGTCGGGTTGGGGAGGGAGAGGAGAAGGCGGGCCACTTCTATTGGTCTTTCATTTCTCCATTTCCATCCATCTTTGTTCTTTGGCTCCTGTGGGCCTCCCATCGCGGTGGCGTCTGTCGCTGCAGAGCTCCGGCTCTGGGCACGTGCGCTCCAGAGCTCCAGCTCGGTGATTGGACACATCGGTCCAGCCGCTCCGCGGCACGTGGGATCTTCCCAGGCCCGGGATCGAACCGGCGCCCCTTGCACTGTAAGGCGGTGTCCTTACCCACTGGACCACCAGGGGAAGCCCTTATTGAACTATTAAAAGGGGCCTAATAGGAGGGCTGTGTAATGCATAGTTGGAAGCCATGAACTTATGAATAAACCCACAATTCAGCCTGCCTCTCAGGCGTTCCATAAATCTATCTCAACTTACCTACCTTTCATTCGTGCATTATTAATTTAAAAACAGTCATTGAACAACACTTCTCTGTCACACACTTTTCCACTCACTAGGGAAACAGTTATTTATGGAACTTTTAATACCATTCTCAAGCAATTAACATAGAAGAAAAGGCAGACATATAAAATTGACTTTAATATAATATGCTTTGTATAACTGTATATATATATATATATTACAAATTTATTGCTGTCACAGAGGAAAGAATCATAAACTCACATAGATTAGAAAGGAGAGACTTCACCAAAACAGTGTTTGAACTGGATTTTAAAAGAAGTCATTAAGAAAACATTCAAGCATAGGAATTTGATGGGTTTATATGAGTGTGTGTGTGTGTTTGTGTGTTCAATTGCTCAGTCATTCGTTTGTCTTTAACTCTTTGTGACCCCATAGCCTGTAGCTCACCAGGCCTCTGTATCCACGGGATATCCCCAGCAAGAATACTGGAGCTATTGCCATTTACTTCTCCAGAGGTTCTAACAGACCAAGAGGCCCAAACAACATCTCCTATGTCTCCTACATTGGCAGGTGGCAGGTGGATTCTTTATCACTAGCACCACCTGGGAAGTGCTGATAGTAAATCAAAGAATTTGTTTTTTTGGCCACTTCTATTGTTCTTTCATTTCCATCTTTCGTACTTTGGCCTGTGTGGGCCTCCCATCACAGTGGCCTCTCTCACTGCAGAACAGCAGCTCTGGTCGCATGCGCTCCAGAGTTCCGGCTCAGTAGTTGGACACATCAGTTCAGCCACTCTGTGACACATGGGATCTTCCCAGGCCAGGGATCGACCCACGCCCCTTGCAATGCAAGGCGGTGTCCTTACCCACCGGACCACCAGAGAAGCCCTGAATTAAAGAATTTTATTCTTGCTAGGGGCTTCCTCAATGACTTAGTGGTAAAGAATCTGCTTACCAAACAGGAGACACAGGTTCAATCCCTGGATCAAGAAGATGCCATGGAAAATGAAATGGTAAGCCACTCCAGGATTCTCGCCTGGGAAATTTTATGGACAGGAGCCTGGTGGACTGCAGTCAATGGGGATAACAAAAGAGATGTTGGACACAACTTGTGACTAAACAACAACAAATTTTTGCTAGAGGAGATTTTGTACAAAGCCTTGGAAATATAAATATGATGCCTTTGGGTAGCAGAGTAATTTAGTGTGGCTAAGATGTAGGATACAAAGGAACTTTAAATCACAGAGCAAATGAAATGGTACACTTCCCCATAATCACTAGGAAGAATTGCTTGATACAACTTTGCAGGTCCATATAGTGAAGGAATAAAACTTATGTATTAAGAGCGTATCTCTGATATCACACAGACTTTAATTTGATTGTTGGTACTTCACCCACCTATTTCAGAGGAGAACAATATATTAAGTAGTTATATATATATGTGTATATATATATGCTATTATATATAATATTACTAATACATATAATTGTGCCTTTAGAACTATGGACAGATATATGTAACATTGTATAGGAAGCAGTGGCCAAAATTATCCATAAGAAAAAGAAATACAAGAAGACAAATTGGTTGTCTGAGGAGGCTTTACAAATAGCTGAAGAAACAAAAAACAAGGGAGAAAAGGCCCAAACAACATCTCCTGTGTCTCCTACATTGGCAGGTAACAGGTGGATTCTTTATCACTAGCACCACCTGGGAAGTGCTGATAGTAAATCAAAGAATTTTTTTTTTTGGTCACTTCTATTGTTCTTTCATTTCCATCTTTCGTACTTTGGCCTGTGTGGGCCTCCCATCACAGTGGCCTCTCTCACTGCAGAGCAGCAGCTCTGGTCGCATGCACTCCAGAGTTCCGGCTCAGTAGTTGGACACATCAGTTCAGCCACTCTGTGACACACGGGATCTTCCCAGGCCAGGGATCGACCCACGCCCCTTGCAATGCAAGGCGGTGTCCTCACCCACTGGACCACCAGAGAAGCCCTGAATTAAAGAATTTTACTCTTGCTAGGGGCTTCCTCAATGACTTAGTGGTAAAGAATCTGCTTACCAAACAGGAGACACAGGTTCAATCCCTGGATCAAGAAGATGCCATGGAAAATGAAATGGTAAGCCACTCCAGGATTCTCGCCTGGGAAATTTTATGGACAGGAGCCTGGTGGACTGCAGTCAATGGGGATAACAAAAGAGATGTTGGACACAACTTGTAACTAAACAACAACAAATTTTTGTACAAAGCCTTGGAAATATAAATATGATGCCTTTGGGTAGCAGAGTAATTTAGTGCGGCTAAGATGTAGGATACAAAGGAACTTTAAATCACAGAGCAAATGAAATGGTACACTTCCCCATAATCACTAGGAAGAATTGCTTGATACAACTTTGCAGGTCCATATAGTGAAGGAGTAAAACTTATGTATTAAGAGCGTATCTCTGATATCACACAGACTTTAATTTGATTGTTGGTACTTCACCCACCTATTTCAGAGGAGAACAATATATTAAGTAGTTATATATATATGTGTATATATATATATGCTATTATATATAATATTACTAATACATATAATTGTGCCTTTAGAACTATGGACAGATATACGTAACATTGTATAGGAAGCAGTGGCCAAAATTATCCATAAGAAAAAGAAATACAAGAAGACAAATTGGTTGTCTGAGGAGGCTTTACAAATAGCTGAAGAAAGAAGAAAATCAAAAGGCAAGGGAGAAAGGGAAAGATATACACAGCTAAATGAAGAGATCCACAGAATATCAAGAAGAGATAAGACCTTCTTAACTGAACAATACAAAGAAGGAAAGGAAAACAATAGAGGGAGAAAGACTAAAGATCTCTTCAAGAAAATTGAAGAAATCAAGGAAACATTTCATGCAAATATGGGAAAGAAATGGTAAGGACCTAACAAAAGCAGAAGAGATTAAAAAGAAGTAGCAAGAATTCAGATGAACTATACAAAAAAAATAAGGGCTTCCCTGGTGGTCCAGTGAGTAAGGACACCGCCTTGCATTGCAAGGTCAAGAAACAACCGCTAGAACCAGACATTGAACTGACTGGTTCAAAATTGGGAAAGGAGTAAGTCAAGGCTGTATATTGTCACCCTCCTTCTTAAACTTATATGCAAAGTACATCATGTGAAATACAAGCTAGATGAAGCATAAGCTGGAATCAAGATTGCTGGGAGAAATGTCAATAACCTCAGATATGCAGATGACACCACTCTAGTGGCAGAAAGTGAAGAACTAACAAGCCTCTTGAAGAGGGTGAAAGAGAGAGTGAAAAACCTGGCTGAAAATTCAACATTCAAAAAACTAAGATCATGAAATCTGGTACCATCACTTCATGGCAAACAGATAGTGTAAAAAGGAACTCCATGATCACTGCTGGAAGAAATATCAGTAACCTCAGGTATGCAGATGACACCTCTCTCATGGAAGAAAGGAAAGAGGAACAGAGAGCCTCTTGGTGAAGATGAAAGAAGAGAGTGAAAAAGCTGGCCTAAAACTCAACTATGACAATGCTATGACAAACCTAGACAGTATATTCAAAAGTAGAGACATCACTTTGCCGAAAAGAAGTCCATATAATGAAAGCTACGGTTTTCCCAGTAGTCATATATGCATGTGAGAGCTGAAGAATTGACACCAGAGTTCAAAGGCATCAATTCTTCAACTCTTAGCCTTCTTTATGACAAACATAGACAATGTATTTAAAAAGCAGAAACATCAGTTTGCTGACAATGCTCTAGTCAACGCTATGGTTTTTCCAGTAGTTATGTACGGATGTGGGAGTTGGACCATAAAAAAGGCTGAACCCTTAAGAATTGATGCTTTCTAACTGTGGTGCTGGAAAAGATTTGTGAGAGTCCCTTTGATAGCAAGTTCAAACCAGTCAAACCTAAAGGAAATCAAACCAGCATATTCATTGGAAGGACTGATACTGAAACTGAAACTCCAGTGCTTTGGCCAGCTGATGCAAAGAGCAGACTCACTGGAAAAGATCCTGATGCTGGGAAAGAGGTCAGGAGGAGAAGGAGGTGACAGAGGATGAAATGATTGGATTACATCATCAACTCAGTGGACATGAGTTTGAGCAATCTCCAGGATATAGCGAAGGACAGGAAAGACTGGCATGCTGCAATCCATGGGGTTGCAAAGAGTCAGATATGACTGAGCGGTTGAACAACAGGAAAATCTGTGATATGAATATGTCTATGTGGTTTGCCTCCCAAACTAGTTTGAACTCTCTGTAAAGATAGTAACAATGTTTATTTCTTTGCAAATCTTCATGCGCAACCAGCTGCAAAATAATTTTCAATTTTCTGTACTTCTTTCTTTTTTCTCCACAGCCTACTTACAGATAATCAAGACCTCCATATTATCAAACATCCCTATTTTCCCATTTATTATTTCCATGCCATTTATCTTTCTGCCTAGCTTGGAAGGACACATTAATTCATTTCAACAATGATCTTATATGCACCCTAGAATTATTTGCTGTGACCATTTCCAACATATCTGTCCTGCCAGTTTCACTGCCATGACAAACAGGTGTATGTTTTATCCCCTCCTGCTTCCTCACAGGTGTTTCTCTATAGAAAATCATAGAAATTTGCTAATGTTTCACTACACATCCATGCACTCTGAATACAGTTTTCAGTTCTACCTAGATACTATCTAATTTTCTAAGTAGGTTCTAATTTCATTTACCACAGATCGGAGCACCACCAATCAATATTTTATTCTCCAGTCCCTTGTCTACAGAATAATTTCACTGCCCTAATAATCCTCTATGTTTCACCCATTCCTCCCTCTTCCCACCCAAATTTCAGACTACTAGTAGGTCTTTTTGTCAGGTTTTTATTAGCACTACTATTATTGTTTTCTTTTATGACAGTTTTTATAACAGTTTTAGGCTTAAAACAAAATTCAAATAAAAATGCAGAGATTTCCCACGTTTTCTCGTGCCCCCATTCATCCATAGGTTCTCCCATTATCAACATGTCCCAACAGAGTGATACATTTACTACAACTCATTGAGCTACAACTTCTGATGCAAAGAGCAGACTCACTGGAAAAGATCCTGATGCTGGGAAAGAGGTCAGGAGGAGAAGGAGGTGACAGAGGATAAAATGATTGGATTACATCATCAACTCAGTGGACATGAGTTTGAGCAATCTCCAGGATATAGTGAAGGACAGGAAAGACTGGCATGCTGCAATCCATGGGGTTGCAAAGAGTCAGATATAACTGAGCGGTTGAACAACAGGAAAATCTGTGATATGAATATGTCTATGTGGTTTGCCTCCCAAACTAGTTTGAACTCTCTGTAAAGATAGTAACAATGTTTATTTCTTTGCAAATCTTCATGCGCAACCAGCTGCAAAGTAATTTTCAATTTTCTATACTTCTTTCTTTTTTCTCCACAGCCTACTTACAGATAATCAAGACCTCCATATTATCAAACATCCCTATTTTCCCATTTATTATTTCCATGCCATTTATCTTTCTGCCTAGCTTGGAAGGACACATTAATTCATTTCAACAATGATCTTATATGCACCCTAGAATTATTTGCTGTGACCATTTCCAACATATCTGTCCTGCCAGTTTCACTGCCATGACAAACAGGTGTATGTTTTATCCTCCTGCTTCCTCACAGGTGTTTCTCTATAGAAAATCATAGAAATTTGCTAATGTTTCACTACACATCCATGCACTCTGAATACAGTTTTCAGTTCTACCTAGATACTATCTAATTTTCTAAGTAGGTTCTAATTTCATTTACCACAGATCGGAGCACCACCAATCAATATTTTATTCTCCAGTCCCTTGTCTACAGAATAATTTCACTGCCCTAATAATCCTCTATGTTTCACCCATTCCTCCCTCTTCCCACCCAAATTTCAGACTACTAGTAGGTCTTTTTGTCAGGTTTTTATTAGCACTACTATTATTGTTTTCTTTTATGACAGTTTTTATAAGTTTTAGGCTTAAAACAAAATTCAAATAAAAATGCAGAGATTTCCCACGTTTTCTCGTGCCCCCGTTCATCCATAGGTTCTCCCATTATCAACATGTCCCAACAGAGTGATACATTTACTACAACTCATGAGCCTACATTGACGTCATAATCACCCAAAGTCCAGTTTTCATTGCTGTTCACTTGGGATTGTACATCCTTTGAGTTTGAAGCAATGTGGTGCAATGACAGATACCCACTCTTACAGTTTCATATTAAGTTATTTCTTTACCTAAAAATCTTCATTGCTCTGCATATTTATTCTTCTCTCCTAGCTACCATTTGTCAACTCCTGGAAAACACTGATCATTTTATTGCCTTCATAGTTTTGCATTTTCTAGAATGTCATACATTTAGAACCTTTCACTTAGTAATATTCACCTGAGTTTCCTCCATGTATTTTCAGAGCTTCACACCTCATCTCTTTTCACAACTGAATAATATTCTATTGTCTGAATTTATCACTATTTTTCATTCATCTACTGAGGGAAATCCTGATTGCTTCTAAGTTTTGGCAATTATAAATAAAGCTGCTATAAACATTCATGTGCAGGTCTTTGTGTGGACATACGTTTTCAACAACTTTGGATCAGTACCAAGGAGCACGATTGCCAGATCATATGATAGAAGCATATTTAGTTTTATAAAAATCTACTAAATTTAGTTTAAAAGCAGCTGCATTTCCCACAGCAATGAATGAGAGTTCCTCTGTTGCTCCTCATTTTTCCCAAGATTTGGTGTTTTCGGTGTTCCAGATATTGGCCATTCTAATAAATGTTCAGTGTTATCTCATTGTTGTTTCAATTTGCATTTCTCTGATGACACATAAGAGGACCATGCTTTCATATACTTGTTTTGATTTCATTTACAATCACACCACCGATCGGAGCACCACCAATCAATATTTTATTCTCCAGTCCCTTGTCTACAGAATAATTTCACTGCCCTAATAATCCTCTATGTTTCACCCATTCCTCCCTCTTCCCACCCAAATTTCAGACTACTAGTAGGTCTTTTTGTCAGGTTTTTATTAGCACTACTATTATTGTTTTCTTTTATGACAGTTTTTATAACAGTTTTAGGCTTAAAACAAAATTCAAATAAAAATGCAGAGATTTCCCACGTTTTCTCGTGCCCCCGTTCATCCATAGGTTCTCCCATTATCAACATGTCCCATCAGAGTGATACATTTACTACAACTTATGAGCCTACATTGACGTCATAATCACCCAAAGTCCAGTTTTCATTGCTGTTCACTTGGGGTTGTACATCCTTTGAGTTTGAAGCAATGTGGTGCAATGACAGATACCCACTCTTACAGTTTCATATTAAGCTATTTCTTTACCTAAAAATCTTCATTGCTCTGCATATTTATTCTTCTCTCCTAGCTACCATTTGTCAACTCCTGGAAAACACTGATCATTTTATTGCCTTCATAGTTTTGCATTTTCTAGAATGTCATACATTTAGAACCTTTCACTTAGTAATATTCACCTGAGTTTCCTCCATGTATTTTCAGAGCTTCACACCTCATCTCTTTTCACAACTGAATAATATTCTATTGTCTGAATTTATCACTATTTTTCATTCATCTACTGAGGGAAATCCTGATTGCTTCTAAGTTTTGGCAATTATAAATAAAGCTGCTATAAACATTCATGTGCAGGTCTTTGTGTGGACATACGTTTTCAACAACTTTGGATCAATACCAAGGAACACGATTGCCAGATCATATGATAGAAGCATATTTAGTTTTATAAAAATCTACTAAATTTAGTTTAAAAGCAGCTGCATTTCCCACAGCAATGAATGAGAGTTCCTCTGTTGCTCCTCATTTTCCCCAGGATTTGGTGTTTTCGGTGTTCCAGATATTGGCCATTCTAATAAATGTTCAGTGTTATCTCATTATTGTTTCAATTTGCTTTTCTCTGATGACACATAAGAGGACCATGCTTTCATATACTTGTTTTGCCATCTATATAGCTTCTGTGATGAGTGGTCTGTTAAGCTCGATGGTCCATTTCTTCAAGTTTTTCATTTTTTATTGCTGAGTTTTAAGAATTCTTTATATATTTTGGACAATGGTACTTTACCACATCTTTTGCAAATATTTTTATTTTTAAGATGATGTTGAGTTTCTACTAGTTTTAATTTCCCTTCATTAGAAGTTTTAAGTTTGGAAGACAAGTGCTTATGTAGATTCCTGGGACCATCCTTACGTTCTCACATCTATGTTGCTAGGTCTGTCCTTCTTCCCATGTACTAGGCCTGTGATTTTTACTATTCCCAAACTTCTTCTACTTTCATTGTACAATCACCCAAAGCCTACATTTTCCTTTGATCTTCATACTTCCTTCTCCTGCACATTTAATCTCAAATATAGCTTTGCAGTGACTATAGCAACTCCTCAATATTTTCCATCCTTACCCACAGCTCTGTGTTAGATCCTCATCATTTCTCATTTCAACTACTGTAATAAATTTCTAATCCATACCTATGACTTAAGTCTTCTATAACCCATTTTGATACATAGTGATGATATCTAGAAAAATCTTAAAAACACATATCTAACTATGTTGGATATCAATTCAGTAATTCTTTCTCATTGCCAATTACCTAAATAAAACACATTCATACTTTTAAGCCTGATCATTAAGTTCTTTCTTAATGGCCTTAACTATTTTCAGAGCTTCACACCTCATCTCTTTTCACAACTGAATAATATTCTATTGTCTGAATTTATCACTATTTTCATTCATCTACTGAGGAAATCCTGATTGCTTCTAAGTTTTGGCAATTATAAATAAAGCTGCTATAAACATTCATGTGCAGGTCTTTGTGTGGACATACGTTTTCAACAACTTTGGATCAGTACCAAGGAGCACGATTGCCAGATCATATGATAGAAGCATATTTAGTTTTATAAAAATCTACTAAATTTAGTTTAAAAGCAGCTGCATTTCCCACAGCAATGAATGAGAGTTCCTCTGTTGCTCCTCATTTTTCCCAAGATTTGGTGTTTTCGGTGTTCCAGATATTGGCCATTCTAATAAATGTTCAGTGTTATCTCATTGTTGTTTCAATTTGCATTTCTCTGATGACACATAAGAGGACCATGCTTTCATATACTTGTTTTGCCATCTATATAGCTTCTGTGATGAGTGGTCTGTTAAGCTCGATGGTCCATTTCTTCAAGTTTTTCATTTTTTATTGCTGAGTTTTAAGAATTCTTTATATATTTTGGACAATGGTACTTTACCACGTCTTTTGCAAATATTTTTATTTTTAAGATGATGTTGAGTTTCTACTAGTTTTAATTTCCCTTCATTAGAAGTTTTAAGTTTGGAAGACAAGTGCTTATGTAGATTCCTGGCACCATCCTTACGTTCTCACATCTATGTTGCTAGGTCTATCCTTCTTCCCATGTACTAGGCCTGTGATTTTTACTATTCCCAAACTTCTTCTACTTTCTTTGTACAATCACCCAAAGCCTACATTTTCCTTTGATTTTCATACTTCCTTCTCCTGCACATTTAAGCTCAAATATAGCTTTGCAGTGACTATAGCAACTCCTCAATATTTTCCATCCTTACCCACAGCTCTGTGTTAGATCCTCATCATTTTTCATTTCAACTACTGTAATAAATTTCTAATCCATACCTATGACTTAAGTCTTCTATAACCCATTTTGATACATAGTGATGATATCTAGAAAAATCTTAAAAACACATATCTAACTATGTTGGATATCAATTCAGTAATTCTTCCTCATTGCCAATTACCTAAATAAAACACATTCATACTTTTAAGCCTGATCATTAAGTTCTTTCTTAATCTGGCCTTAATAAATCCATCCAGTCTCATATTCTAGGACCTTGTTTATGCAGTTTCAAATGGGATTGGTTCAATATTACTCAGAATACTCTACTCTCCATTCAATACCTCTAATCTTCCTTTTTTCCACTTAGAATTGCTTTCTATTGTCATTGATTTTCAAAATTCTACCATCTCTGAAGATCAACCTAAATGTCACCTCTAGATGACAAATTTACTAACATTCCCTACCAAGATGATGATGATAACTACTTCCTGTCAATTGTTGTCTGAAGTATATATGCTATGACATCTATAAAAAGATGTTTATTTATTATACATTTTATTTTATAATTACTAATATTTATTGTCTTTATGTTTATTTTATGCTTTGAATTGATTTTTATTTGCTTACTTGTAACAAGAAAGAGCAAATTTTAAATGATAATGTACCTGGATACATAACCATTTTTTAAAAATCAGGTATGATCTACTCTTTCTACTGCCATTATATTTGTTTTTGTAAAACACAGTTTTGAGCCCATAGCTTTATTAGTTTAAAACGCATACACAGGGCTTCCCTGGTGGTCCAGTGGGTAAAGAGTCTGCTGTGCAGTGAAAGGGACACCAGTTAGATCCCTGGCCCAGGAAGATACCACATGCTGTGGAGCAGCTGGAGCAGTGTGTCTAGTTACCAGTCAGCGCTCTGGAGCGGGTGTGCCCAGAGACAGTGCTCTGCAGTGAGAGAGGCCATTGCAATGGGAGGCCCACACATGCTAAAGAATAAAAACATGGATGAACATAAACATAAATAAAAAGAGGCATGATGAGGAAAAGAAAAAAAGAATTCATACACAAGAATTAAGTGTGATTATGTAGCCTAAATCCATACTCCATTTCTTTTGTAAATTAATGCATCAATCTACCAAATATTTAGTCAACATTAAGGTATTAGGAATTTTGAGAAAAATAAATAGATTTTTTAAAGTAAAGTTTTATTGATTGATTGAAGAAGAGATCAATGTGTCAGCATTCAATGTTTTCCTTATATTTTATATTCCTTATCTTGAAAAGCCTATTAATGATGACTTTACCCCAGTCTCCTTTCTAGAGTTAATAACTAAAATGATATTTTTTCATGTGGATCAGTAATTCAAAGGAAAACAAAACCTAAACTTTACTTTCTTGAACTTAAAAAGTAACAATGTAGTACCTATCCTTTACTTTCTCATGGATTGGCCCTCCCTCCATAACCTGAGAAAGTGGCTTGTGTGTTAGATGTGTTTCCTGAAAAGTAGCAATGAAAACATACAAAATAGTAAATTTACCACCAGGGAGGGAGTATTTGGACTGTACTTCCTGTCAATTGTTGTCTGAAGTATATATGCTATGACATCTATAAAAAGATGTTTATTTATTATACATTTTATTTTATAATTACTAATATTTATTGTCTTTATGTTTATTTTATGCTTTGAATTGATTTTTATTTGCTTACTTGTAACAAGAAAGAGCAAATTTTAAATGATAATGTACCTGGATACATAACCATTTTTTAAAAATCAGGTATGATCTACTCTTTCTACTGCCATTATATTTGTTTTTGTAAAACACAGTTTTGAGCCCATAGCTTTATTAGTTTAAAACTCATACACAGGGCTTCCCTGGTGGTCCAGTGGGTAAAGAGTCTGCCGTGCAGTGAAAGGGACACCAGTTAGATCCCTGGCCCAGGAAGATACCACATGCTGTGGAGCAGCTGGAGCAGTGTGTCTAGTTACCAGTCAGTGCTCTGGAGCGGGTGTGCCCAGAGACAGTGCTCTGCAGTGAGAGAGGCCATTGCAATGGGAGGCCCACACATGCTAAAGAATAAAAAGATGGATGAACATAAACATAAATAAAAAGAGGCATGATGAGGAAAAGAAAAAAAATTCATACACAAGAATTAAGTGTGATTATGTAGCCTAAATCCATACTCCATTTCTTTTGTAAATTAATGCATCAACCTACCAAATATTTAGTCAACATTAAGGTATTAGGAATTTTGAGAAAAATAAATAGATTTTTTAAAGTAAAGTTTTATTGATTGATTGAAGAAGAGATCAATGTGTCAGCATTCAATGTTTTCCTTATATTTTATATTCCTTATCTTGAAAAGCCTATTAATGATGACTTTACCCTAGTCTCCTTTCTAGAGTTAATAACTAAAATGATATTTTTTCATGTGGATCAGTAATTCAAAGGAAAACAAAACCTAAACTTTACTTTCTTGAGCTTAAAAAGTAACAATGTAGTACCTATCCTTTACTTTCTCACGGATTGGCCCTCCCTCCATAACCTGAGAAAGTGGCTTGTGTGTTAGATGTGTTTCCTGAAAAGTAGCAATGAAAACATACAAAATAGTAAATTTACCACCAGGGAGGGAGTATTTGGACTGTACTTCCTGTTTAATTTTTGCTCTGGTAAATCTTTTAAACAAAGAACTGAGGAACTACTGCATTTCT
The DNA here is from genome assembly GCA_022376925.1 of Tragulus kanchil. NCBI lineage: Eukaryota > Metazoa > Chordata > Mammalia > Artiodactyla > Tragulidae > Tragulus > Tragulus kanchil. The sequence goes on from JAIOJX010000004.1 coordinate 37,483,232, forward strand.
CACTGAGGTCAAAAATAATATGCTTGCATTTTATCCATGATAGGAGCTTAAAATATCAGATGTACACTCCTAGTTTTAATTAAGACTATGTTGTAAGCTTTGAAAACAAGTGTATTCATACCTTTTTTTTTTTTAATATTTATTTATTTATTTATTTGAGAGTGGGGCAGGTTGGGGAGGGACGGGGGCAGGAGGCCCATTTCTATTGGTCTTTCATTTATCTATTTTCATCCATCCATCTTTGTTCTTTGGCCCGTGTGGGCCTCCCATCACAGTGGCCTCTGTTGTCGCAGACCACCGGCTCTGGGCACGTGCACTCCAGAGCTCTGGCTCAGTAATTGGACACATTGGTCCAGCTGCTCTGGAGCACGTGGGATCTTCCCAGGCCAGGGATCGAACCGGCGCCCCTTGCACTGCAAGGCGGTGTCCTTACCCACTGGACCACCAGGGAAGCCCTATATTCCTACTTTAAAACTGCCCCAGAGAAAGATACTTTAAGGTCTTCAGCAGAATAATTCTTTCTCCCAGTCAGTCTTTCAGAATTCATACGCATAAAAGTATACAATGAAAAAAGTCTTTTTTATAAACAACTCCCTGAAGAAGCTCATCCTCTGCTTTCATTTTTCTTCAGTGCAGATAAGATTTTCATAGACAGTGTTCACATCACCCCTTGAACTTTCAGTACTCCAAACTAAGATTTTTCTGCACATTTTAACATTTTGATTAAATACTTACATTTTTTCAGCTACTTTAATGATTAAACAAAACACTGTGAAAATTGTAATCATGTAATGTATTGCTTGTCTATCATAAATTGACTCAAATTTGATTTCTTTGTTTCAAATTTGACCAGGCAGTTTGCTTCCACTATCACTAAATAAAAGAAAGTAAACATTTTGTTATTGAAAAGTCAATAAATATGTAATATTTTTCAATTATATTTCAAAAATACATCCATGAGTACATTTTCAAATGAAATGCTTAGCTACTTATTTTATTAATTTTGCTGTTTGAGTCTGGCAAGCCAGTTTTTTAAAGCACTGGTGTGTGGGAAAAAAGGCTTAATTTTGTTTTTTTGAAATATATATAATAAATTTGAGCTGTTGATTTATTTCATGCAAATAATTAAGTACCAAACTACAATATGTGGTGAGTAGAAAATTGTTGACAGAATATGCCTATCAAACCTGAGGCATATTAAAATGTGCATATGGGTTCAGTTCAGTTAACAGAAAAATTGGATTCCAATCATTTCCTCTTGATAGCAATTTTGCCCTCTGTTCTTAGTTTCACCCGATATAACATTACAAGGCAAGCTATATTTGCAAAATACCACCTGGTCTTTCATTTATCTATTTTCATCCATCCATCTTTGTTCTTTGGCCCCTGTGGGCCTCCCATCACAGTGGCCTCTGTTGTCGCAGACCACCGGCTCTGGGCACGTGCGCTCCAGAGCTCTGGCTCAGTAATTGGACACATTGGTCCAGCTGCTCTGGAGCACGTGGGATCTTCCCAGGCCAGGGATCGAACCGGCGCCCCTTGCACTGCAAGGCGGTGTCCTTACCCACTGGACCACCAGGGAAGCCCTATATTCCTACTTTAAAACTGCCCCAGAGAAAGATACTTTAAGGTCTTCAGCAGAATAATTCTTTCTCCCAATCAGTCTTTCAGAATTCATACGCATAAAAGTATACAATGAAAAAAGTCTTTTTTATAAACAACTCCCTGAAGAAGCTCATCCTCTGCTTTCATTTTTCTTCAGTGCAGATAAGATTTTCATAGACAGTGTTCACATCACCCCTTGAACTTTCAGTACTCCAAACTAAGATTTTTCTGCACATTTTAACATTTTGATTAAATACTTACATTTTTTCAGCTACTTTAATGATTAAACAAAACACTGTGAAAATTGTAATCATGTAATGTATTGCTTATCTATCATAAATTGACTCAAATTTGATTTCTTTGTTTCAAATTTGACCAGGCAGTTTGCTTCCACTATCACTAAATAAAAGAAAGTAAACATTTTGTTATTGAAAAGTCAATAAATATGTAATATTTTTCAATTATATTTCAAAAATACATCCATGAGTACATTTTCAAATGAAATGCTTAGCTACTTATTTTATTAATTTTGCTGTTTGAGTCTGGCAAGCCAGTTTTTTAAAGCACTGGTGTGTGGGGAAAAAAAGCTTAATTTTGTTTTTTTTTTGAAATATATATAATAAATTTGAGCTGTTGATTTATTTCATGCAAATAATTAAGTACCAAACTACAATATGTGGTGAGTAGAAAATTGTTGACAGAATATGCCTATCAAACCTGAGGCATATTAAAATGTGCATATGGGTTCAGTTCAGTTAACAGAAAAATTGGATTCCAATCATTTCCTCTTGATAGCAATTTTGCCCTCTGTTCTTAGTTTCACCCGATATAACATTACAAGGCAAGCTATATTTGCAAAATACCACCTGGGAACATGCTTTGCATAAAATCCATTATTTTCTTAACAGTTTTATACATGTTTTGTACATTATTTGAAAAGTCTTCAGGTACACAGTTGACATGTAACCAAGGGATTCCACTTCTCAACTTTTTAATAAAAAGTACCACAGCTAAAAATCAGAATGTAAGAAGGTTTCTGTATATTAATATATCACAGTAACTGATTAAAAATGAAAAGGCTTCTTACCCTTTATAAATTCCTATCTAATACCTGTGAAAGCTGAAAAACTAATTAATAGCATAATTGTATAAGGACAGTTAAGAATAATATTTTCATATTATTCCCTCCATTTAAAAGAAAGTTTCTTCACATCTGCTACTCAGGATATTGTGTACTTTATTTAACTTCATTTCTGGTGAGAGAAAAACACTGTGGCTTTACTAATGGTAACACAGGGACTGAAAACAGTACCAATGCTATATAAGCATATATGTCCTGGGAAGAAAGGGGCTTCCTAGGTGACTCAGTGGGTAAAGAATCTGCCTGCAATGCAGGAGACACCAGTTTGATCCCTGGGTTGGGAAGATATCCTGGAGGAGGGCATGGCAGCCTACTCGAATATTCTTGCCTGGAGAGTCCCAAGGATAAAACCTGGCAAGCAACAGTTCATAGGATCACAAAGAGTCAGACATAGTTAAAGCTACTTAGCATGTACACATAGGGGAAAAAAAAACAAACATTAGGTATTGTTATTATATGTTATATTAATGACACCTCTCATAAAATGCCATTCGTATTTTTTCCATGTTTGAGCTTGTTTATTTATTTTTATTCTGTCTTAAACTGAAGAAATAATATTCCACCAATATCTTCAAAAATGCATTTTATTTAATCACAAGGGATTTATACAGAGGAGAAGTGAGAAATTAGAGTAACTGTATCAATTTTATCATTAAAAAAGTCATTGCTATCTTTCATACAATGAATTATTGTTATCACATTTATTTTCAATAGGGAAAAACATCAAAACTACTTGTAAATCTTTTCATATTAATCAAGAATAGCAGAGCATCTTATCCTCAGTGGATACTCAGTAAGTAGATAAACATTTCTTCTAAGAATGTTCTACTGTACCCTGATTTCAAGAATTCTACTAAGTATTACATGGAAATTATTGTAGCATTCAATGTATATGGAAAGAGTTAGTCAAAATTAAAAATAATTTATTTTATTTAGGGCTTCTTAGACCCCAAAGTATGACAATGTACTAAGAATACAGTCCAGTCTATTTTTCAAAATTGTTAAAGAACCCTCCTTTCTCAGGCCTTCTCTCTTGAAGAACTAGCATTTGGGAAAACACATTTTAAAAACATTGCTTTAGACTTTTGTGTGCCCTAATGATTACTCATATATTGTTTGAAAGTGTTAGGTCTTGGAAAATGATATGTCATTTCAAGTTGCGGGTTTTGAGGGAAGAAAATTGGTCATAAATATATAGATTTCCATAATAAATGAAAAAAATATTCACCGCTCATATCTATTTAGTGTATTTCGGTTGGGTATTTTGTGGAGAAACAAACCAGGGAATGTTTTTGTGGCTTTCGCTGAGCCAGGAGAAAAGTAACTTGGGAATGAGAAATATACTAGAAAGATCTACGACGAACAAGTGATTTGATTCATATGGGCTTATTAGCTGGGGATATACTTAAATGAAAGATCTGGACTTTGGAACACCGAGTCTGTGCAGACTCCTTAACTTCTTGCCGATTTAGTTGCCCCAGTTCCAAAATCGCGGGGTAAAGCTACTTAGCATGTACACATAGGGGGAAAAAAAACAAACATTAGGTATTGTTATTATATGTTATATTAATGACACCTCTCATAAAATGCCATTCATATTTTTTCCATGTTTGAGCTTGTTTATTTATTTTTATTCTGTCTTAAACTGAAGAAATAATATTCCACCAATATCTTCAAAAATGCATTTTATTTAATCACAAGAGATTTATACAGAGGAGAAGTGAGAAATTAGAGTAACTGTATCAATTTTATCATTAAAAAAGTCATTGCTATCTTTCATACAATGAATTATTGTTATCACATTTATTTTCAATAGGGAAAAACATCAAAACTACTTGTAAATCTTTTCATATTAATCAAGAATAGCAGAGCATCTTATCCTCAGTGGATACTCAGTAAGTAGATAAACATTTCTTCTAAGAATGTTCTACTGTACCCTGATTTCAAGAATTCTACTAAGTATTACATGGAAATTATTGTAGCATTCAATGTATATGGAAAGAGTTAGTCAAAATTAAAAATAATTTATTTTATTTAGGGCTTCTTAGACCCCGAAGTATGACAATGTACTAAGAATACAGTCCAGTCTATTTTTCAAAATTGTTAAAGAACCCTCCTTTCTCAGGCCTTCTCTCTTGAAGAACTAGCATTTGGGAAAACACATTTTAAAAACATTGCTTTAGACTTTTGTGTGCCCTAATGATTACTCATATATTGTTTGAAAGTGTTAGGTCTTGGAAAATGATATGTCATTTCAAGTTGCGGGTTTTGAGGGAAGAAAATTGGTCATAAATATATAGATTTCCATAATAAATGAAAAAATATTCACCGCTCATATCTATTTAGTGTATTTCGGTTGGGTATTTTGTGGAGAAACAAACCAGGGAATGTTTTTGTGGCTTTCGCTGAGCCAGGAGAAAAGTAACTTGGGAATGAGAAATATACTAGAAAGATCTACGACGAACAAGTGATTTGATTCATATGGGCTTATTAGCTGGGGATATACTGATTGGAAACAGGTGAAAGAGCTTCTGTGGACTTTGGAACACCGAGTCTGTGCAGACTCCTTAACTTCTTGCCGATTTAGTTGCCCCCCAGTTGCAACACACTCTTTCCATCCTCAGAGCCGTGAGAATAGTCATTGAACGGGGCTGTGACTGAAACCAACCTGTGCTCATATCATTTTCTGTAAACACCTGGAGGCTTCAGCACCGAATAAAAGTGGACTGTGAATGTGTTTGGGGCCTTGACCTGAGAGGTGTTGAGCCCTGCGTTTCCATCCTTTCTAGAACTGTCTGTCTGTCTGCCTGCCTGTGTATTTCTTAAAGTCTCGTCACACCCGCTATTCCCTATGCACCCGGCTGACGAGCTGTGGCAATATTTTTGTTGCAATTCACAGAAATAGATTCAAGTTGATTTCAGCAGAAAAGAAATGTACTAAAGAAAGTATTAGTAGTTCATATAATCACAGGAAAATCGAAGAACCAGGCTCAGAAGCACCTCAGATGGTGTTTAAGATTATGTCGTGGAACCGATGTCACCAAACCAGTACAAAAGCAGGACCATTGCCAAGACTAGTGTCACTGCTGGGCGACAGTGACAGCTACAATGGGTACTACAGCTGGTACTGCCTCAGCTCTTGCTCCAAAAACTCAACCATGTTTTAACCGACTGCAGCATAAGGAGGAAGTTTATAGTTTCCTCTTGCTCGTTATTTGCTTCTGAATAAAACTTTGAGGTAGATCCACTTCATTGGTGGATCCAAGAACACGTACCTACAATCCAGCTTAAGTATTTGACAATGTCATATTCCAACCTCCCATGAAGACTCATAATGTGAGAAATTCCTCAATCCCTAAGAAGCAGTTCAGGTTCTAAATAGTTTAAATGGATTAGAAATACTCACCAAATGGAGGCATAAATCTCCTGTGTAAATTGAGTTCGAATGACTATGGCTTGCCTCTAGTCTAGCCATCCACTTCCTAATTTGATGAAGCTATGGAATTCTATAAATATTTCTTCTCATTAATTCACATAAATAGTAGCATTTGTACTATTAGACTTATTAGAAATGCATAAGTCCTGTATCAGGAGCTTCTAACCTGGTGCTTAAGTTAGATAAAGATATTTTTTTTTGTCCAAACATTACTGTAAACTAAAATTATAATCAAGTGATAAGCCTCTGAAAATTTATCTTGTGGTTTTCTGCTCTGAAAAAACGTAATCTATTCTCTACTCTCATCTCCTACCCCAAGGTACAGATCAATGATTAATTGAAGTTTATGCCCAAACACCCAACACTGGAGAGGAAATTCAGTGGAGTAATTTCTGACCATATGAACTAGAAAGTACACAAGTGGAATTCACTGCCTCTTTTGTCTGAGGACTGTGCCTGTAATGATTTCATTAGGATTGATGAAACTCTCTGACTGAAGAACCCAATCAGAGCAGTAGTCGTAGAACATGTCATACTACAATCCTTTATCAAAAGCTTTTGTAATGGAAGTCAAATTTTGACAGGGAATACACATTTTGAAAACTATTTTGTTCAAATAATGAGTGACTATGGATTGGTGACTGTTGGTCTCTATTGAGGAGATAAAATAAAGAAGTTAATCACTCCCAAGAATATAGCCAGGATCCCAGTCATCTAATGACAGGTCTTTCCATATACATTCTAATGCCTTGCCATTCTGAGTAGTTCTCAAACAAATCCTTCCCCAGGGATAAATATCTGGTGGCTATACCGAGCTCAACATAGCTAAATAGTTGCCAGTATGTTGAGCAAGAAAGCAACAGGTCTATGTTCATGTCATAATTTTTCTTACCTATTGAATGTCTCAAGTGTCAGGCACAGCCCTCATGAAAATGAAAACTCGAGGGGCAATATATTTACACCCACTCAGAAGATACCAAAGTATCTAATATGGTAGTCAATTAACCTATATTATTTTATGCCATAATTTTCAAAAGGAAATTTTTTCTATATGATAATACAATCTCATCACCCCTAACTCTATCTTTTTAGACTCAATAGTCCCAATTATAGAGGGTATTATAGGGTGTAATTTGATGAAGCTATGGAATTCTATAAATATTTCTTCTCATTAATTCACATAAATAGTAGCATTTGTACTATTAGACTTATTAGAAATGCATAAGTCCTGTATCAGGAGCTTCTAACCTGGTGCTTAAGTTAGATAAAGATATTTTTTTTTGTCCAAACATTACTGTAAACTAAAATTATAATCAAGTGATAAGCCTCTGAAAATTTATCTTGTGGTTTTCTGCTCTGAAAAAACGTAATCTATTCTCTACTCTCATCTCCTACCCCAAGGTACAGATCAATGATTAATTGAAGTTTATGCCCAAACACCCAACACTGGAGAGGAAATTCAGTGGAGTAATTTCTGACCATATGAACTAGAAAGTACACAAGTGGAATTCACTGCCTCTTTTGTCTGAGGACTGTGCCTGTAATGATTTCATTAGGATTGATGAAACTCTCTGACTGAAGAACCCAATCAGAGCAGTAGTCGTAGAACATGTCATACTACAATCCTTTATCAAAAGCTTTTGTAATGGAAGTCAAATTTTGACAGGGAATACACATTTTGAAAACTATTTTGTTCAAATAATGAGTGACTATGGATTGGTGACTGTTGGTCTCTATTGAGGAGATAAAATAAAGAAGTTAATCACTCCCAAGAATATAGCCAGGATCCCAGTCATCTAATGACAGGTCTTTCCATATACATTCTAATGCCTTGCCATTCTGAGTAGTTCTCAAACAAATCCTTCCCCAGGGATAAATATCTGGTGGCTATACCGAGCTCAACATAGCTAAATAGTTGCCAGTATGTTGAGCAAGAAAGCAACAGGTCTATGTTCATGTCATAATTTTTCTTACCTATTGAATGTCTCAAGTGTCAGGCACAGCCCTCATGAAAATGAAAACTCGAGGGGCAATATATTTACACCCACTCAGAAGATACCAAAGTATCTAATATGGTAGTCAATTAACCTATATTATTTTATGCCATAATTTTCAAAAGGAAATTTTTTCTATATGATAATACAATCTCATCACCCCTAACTCTATCTTTTTAGACTCAATAGTCCCAATTATAGAGGGTATTATAGGGTGTATTCAGGGTTCCCTGGTGACTCACATGATAAAGAATCTACCTGCAATGCAGGAGACCTGAGTTCTATCTCTCAATCAGGAAGCTTCCCCAGGAGGAGAGCATGACAACCCACTCCAGTATTCTTGCCTGGATAGTTCCATGGACAGAGGAGCCTGGTGGGCTATAGTCCGTGGGGTCACAAAGAGTCAGATATGACTGAACAACTAACACACATAATATGTCTTAGAAGCATGCATGCACACACACACACAAACACCCTAGAATTTGATGACTACTTTCTTTGTTGTGAAATTATAACATATGCTTCTGTTGTTTTCATTCAGAGCCTCTCTTTCTGCAGGGAGCTTATTTCAACAATAAGAAAGTGGCCCTCAATTTTACATTCTCTTCACTAAATGTTGCCTGTGTTAGAGACTTTATTTCCTGTAATCTGTAGGTAGATTATTACCTCACCCCGAGACTACAGGAAACAATCCATTCATTTAAATCTAACTTGCTAGCCTCATTTAGAAATAGCAAGATAGGGAAGGAACACACTGTTCTATTTATTTGAACCATCTTAACTCTCCTTGAGAGGAGTACTCAAGAAGTACAGTTATGTAGGACTTGCTTTACTGAAACCGTGTGGGAATTTTTAAAGTATAATGGGAGTCTGCTGTATAGCATAGAAAATTTTTGCAATGACCTAGAGGGGTGGGATGTAGAAACAGGGAGTTCAAGAGGGAGGATATATATATATATATATATATATATATATATGTACATAGTTGATTGATTGTAGAGTGGAAACTAACACAACATAGTAAAGCAATTATACTCCATTTAAAAAAAAAACTGTAATGGGGAAAATTTAAAGCTGTTCTTAAATTTTTTATCAGTCCAAAAAAAGTCACTTAGAAAATCAATTTCCTTTTAAACTTCCCTTTAAATATCTTTATTCTCTTTCACAAATTCCCACTACCAATTGGGTTTCTTTTATAGGCTCCTTAGCACCCAGAAAAAAACCTTTAGAAAACTTCTCTGTTCAATTCATCTGTTTAGAAATATCTCCAATAGAAAGTGATTTTGCTGCTTGAATTCTTCTGCTTCCTTTTTAGTTCATTTCCTCAGTCTGAGTAACAAATTCTAAATAGCCCACTCAAAGCCGTCATCATAAGAACAAAATAAATATTGTTAAAAACCAGATACTGAATGATATGCTTATTTAGATATGATTTCTCTCTCATTATAGGGTGTATTCAGGGTTCCCTGGTGACTCACATGATAAAGAATCTACCTGCAATGCAGGAGACCTGAGTTCTATCTCTCAATCAGGAAGCTTCCCCAGGAGGAGAGCATGACAACCCACTCCAGTATTCTTGCCTGGATAGTTCCATGGACAGAGGAGCCTGGTGGGCTATAGTCCGTGGGGTCACAAAGAGTCAGATATGACTGAACAACTAACACACATAATATGTCTTAGAAGCATGCATGCACACACACACAAACACCCTAGAATTTGATGACTACTTTCTTTGTTGTGAAATTATAACATATGCTTCTGTTGTTTTCATTCAGAGCCTCTCTTTCTGCAGGGAGCTTATTTCAACAATAAGAAAGTGGCCCTCAATTTTACATTCTCTTCACTAAATGTTGCCTGTGTTAGAGACTTTATTTCCTGTAATCTGTAGGTAGATTATTACCTCACCCCGAGACTACAGGAAACAATCCATTCATTTAAATCTAACTTGCTAGCCTCATTTAGAAATAGCAAGATAGGGAAGGAACACACTGTTCTATTTATTTGAACCATCTTAACTCTCCTTGAGAGGAGTACTCAAGAAGTACAGTTATGTAGGACTTGCTTTACTGAAACCGTGTGGGAATTTTTAAAGTATAATGGGAGTCTTCTGTATAGCATAGAAAATTTTTGCAATGACCTAGAGGGGTGGGATGTAGAAACAGGGAGTTCAAGAGGGAGGATATATATATATATATATATATATATATATATATATATATGTACATAGTTGATTGATTGTAGAGTGGAAACTAACACAACATAGTAAAGCAATTATACTCCATTTAAAAAAAAAACTGTAATGGGGAAAATTTAAAGCTGTTCTTAAATTTTTTATCAGTCCAAAAAAAGTCACTTAGAAAATCAATTTCCTTTTAAACTTCCCTTTAAATATCTTTATTCTCTTTCACAAATTCCCACTACCAATTGGGTTTCTTTTATAGGCTCCTTAGCACCCAGAAAAAAACACCTTTAGAAAACTTCTCTGTTCAATTCATCTGTTTAGAAATATCTCCAATAGAAAGTGATTTTGCTGCTTGAATTCTTCTGCTTCCTTTTTTAGTTCATTTCCTCAGTCTGAGTAACAAATTCTAAATAGCCCACTCAAAGCCGTCATCATAAGAACAAAATAAATATTGTTAAAAAACCAGATACTGAATGATATGCTTATTTAGATATGATTTCCTCTCTCAGTCTCCTCCACAGTTTAATTTGAAGTGCATGCTAGATCACTTCAGTCATGGCTCTTTGGACCCTTTGGACTATAGTTCTTCAGGCTTCTCTGTTCATGGGATTCTCCAGGCAAGAATACTGGAGTTGGTTGCCATTTCTTCCTCTATTAGTTTGAAGACTTGGGTTTTATTAGCTGATAGCCTTGTTGTGTTCACCAACAGGAAATGTATAAATTATTAGGAGAAAGCAATATAAGTTGAAAAGGGTATTTTCTATAAATCATCTATTCTGAAATGCCCTTGCTATCCCACAAAATAAGTCACACTGCTATGTAGAGTCAAGTTTAAATTATTTCTTTCCTCTTCCTTAAACTTGACAGAATAAGAACAACATTTTATGGGACACCTATAACTGTTCTTCCCTTTGAAATTAGCCAGAATTGGAAATGTTCTCTCCCTGTCATCTTTCCTGGGAATACCATCCGTTTTGTCTTTTAAAGCAGTAAACGGAAAATTGCTTGCACAGTATCAAAGACCAGTACTGATAATAGATGTCCAGTGAGGAAGAAATAATGATGATTTTTTTGCAACAATGAAGAAAAATGACTGTGTCTATATGTAATCATTTAATGAGTTATCAAAATGTTCTGTTAACTTGGTCTTGGGAAGAATTATTGCATATGTATTATCTCTGTGTTCAAAGTCATTAAAACATCTAAAAAGGTTATTTCTCAAAATAGATTGTTTGACTTAACTATTGATAAAGTAATTAACTAAAATAAGCAATTTCAAATCCATTCTCTCATGACCTGTTTACATAAGATTTATTATTGTTTCATTTCCTTGTCCTTGTAAAGCTACAACTGAAGAATACGGTTAAGGTATGGGACAAATTTTCAGTTCTTTCCAAATTTAATGCAAGAAGAAAATATGGATTTAAAAACCAATGAAAACAAGCACAAGATGTTACAGATCAACAATACTTCTAAAATTCAGAGGAGAAAAAAAGAACATTTTTAAGTTTCTAGTCACAAAAAGAAACATAATTTTAATTAATAGAGTTTATTATGTCATTTAATGCATGCATGAGTACTCAGTCACTCTGTCATGTCTGACTCTGCATGCATGCATACTAAGTCACTTCAGTCATGTTCTGCCTTTTGTGACCCTATGGACTGTAGCCCACGAACAATACCGTGTCTGACTCTAGAGATAGGTAAAAGACCTATGATATGTAAAAATGTATTGTAGAGCTAAGTCACACTGAATTTTTTATGTGGTTATTAAAAGGCTCTAGAGAGAGAGAGCTTGGGTTCAAATCTCAGCTCTGCCCATTTTTCTAGATGCCTAGCTATAGCAAGCTAAACCCTTTGTGGCTCAGTTTTCACCTGTTAAATACAGATAGTAAGGCTATTGTAATGATCATATAAGTTTATATAAAGGCACTTGAAAAGTACCTGTAAATAGGAAGAAATGTGTCATTTTTATTATTACCATATGTCATGGTTGCTGTTGTTTGCATTTGCATTACTACACACTATGAGACAATGGAGCACAATATTAAATAAATTTTATTTAAAAGATTTATTTCTTTTTTATGACTGTACTGCATCTTCATTGCTGTGTGGAGGTTTTCTCTAGTTGCAGTGAGCAGTGACCACTCTTCATTGCAGTATGCAGGCTTCTCATTGTGTTGGCCTCTCTTGTTGCAGAGCATTGACTCTAGTGACCTTCACTAGTTGCACCAAGTGAGCTAGTAGTTGCCTGTCATGGACTCTAGAGTATTGCCTCAGTAGTTTTGCTTCACAGGTTTAGTTGTCACAGGACATGTGGAATCTTCCTGGACCAGGGATCAAACCTGTGTTCCATGCATTGGCAGGAGAATTCCTAACTACGCCCATAACATTGTAATCCAATTTCAAATCCATTCTCTCATGACCTGTTTACATAAGATTTATTATTGTTTCATTTCCTTGTCCTTGTAAAGCTACAACTGAAGAATACGGTTAAGGTATGGGACAAATTTTCAGTTCTTTCCAAATTTAATGCAAGAAGAAAATATGGATTTAAAAACCAATGAAAACAAGCACAAGATGTTACAGATCAACAATACTTCTAAAATTCAGAGGAGAAAAAAAGAACATTTTTAAGTTTCTAGTCACAAAAAGAAACATAATTTTAATTAATAGAGTTTATTATGTCATTTAATGCATGCATGAGTACTCAGTCACTCTGTCATGTCTGACTCTGCATGCATGCATACTAAGTCACTTCAGTCATGTTCTGCCTTTTGTGACCCTATGGACTGTAGCCCACGAACAATACCGTGTCTGACTCTAGAGATAGGTAAAAGACCTATGATATGTAAAAATGTATTGTAGAGCTAAGTCACACTGAATTTTTTATGTGGTTATTAAAAGGCTCTAGAGAGAGAGAGCTTGGGTTCAAATCTCAGCTCTGCCCATTTTTCTAGATGCCTAGCTATAGCAAGCTAAACCCTTTGTGGCTCAGTTTTCACCTGTTAAATACAGATAGTAAGGCTATTGTAATGATCATATAAGTTTATATAAAGGCACTTGAAAAGTACCTGTAAATAGGAAGAAATGTGTCATTTTTATTATTACCATATGTCATGGTTGCTGTTGTTTGCATTTGCATTACTACACACTATGAGACAATGGAGCACAATATTAAATAAATTTTATTTAAAAGATTTATTTCTTTTTATGACTGTACTGCATCTTCATTGCTGTGTGGGGGTTTTTCTCTAGTTGCAGTGAGCAGTGACCACTCTTCATTGCAGTATGCAGGCTTCTCATTGTGTTGGCCTCTCTTGTTGCAGAGCATTGACTCTAGTGACCTTCACTAGTTGCACCAAGTGAGCTAGTAGTTGCCTGTCATGGACTCTAGAGTATTGCCTCAGTAGTTTTGCTTCACAGGTTTAGTTGTCACAGGACATGTGGAATCTTCCTGGACCAGGGATCAAACCTGTGTTCCATGCATTGGCAGGAGAATTCCTAACTACTGAACCACCCTGTTATTGTTCAGTTTCTCAGTCATGTCCGACTCTTTGTGACCTCATGGACTGTAGCACATCAGGCTTCCCTGTCCTTCACCATTTCCCAGAGTTTGTTCAAACTCATGTCCATTGAGTTGGTGATGCCATTCGACTACCTCATCCTCTATTGTTGCCTTCTCCTGCTACCTTCAATCTTTCCCAGCATCAGGGTCTTTTCCAATGAGTCGTATCTTTTTTGTTGTTGTTGTTCTACTCCACTTTATTTTTTTTATATTTATTTATTTATTTATTATTTATTTTTGTACATGTATGTTCCCAGATCATTCATATGCATATCCCTTGACTCTCCCCCCACCCAGTTCCCCCCCTCTCATCCCTCCAGACCATCGCTCCAAGTGGTTGTAGATACTCCTATTCCCCTAGCACAATGACAATAGCTAACTTTTCTACACGTGACAGTATAGGTTTCCATGTTACTCCCTCCCACTGTTCGGTCTCCACAATGTCTTTATGTCTATTCTCTGTTTTTTCATGAGTTCACTGCGTGTGTTATAATGACCATCTTACTAGATACCATATATATGAGTTAGTATACTATACTTGTCTTTCTCTTTTTGACTTACTTCACTTTTTATGATAGGTTCTAGAGCCAGCCACCTCATTAAGACTGAGTCTTCTGCATTTCTTTTAACAGTATTCCTTTTTCCAGAGCTTCTGTATTGTATGGTTGCTGTTGTTTGCATTTGCATTACTACACACTATGAGACAATGGAGCACAATATTAAATAAATTTTATTTAAAAGATTTATTTCTTTTTTATGACTGTACTGCATCTTCATTGCTGTGTGGAGGTTTTCTCTAGTTGCAGTGAGCAGTGACCACTCTTCATTGCAGTATGCAGGCTTCTCATTGTGTTGGCCTCTCTTGTTGCAGAGCATTGACTCTAGTGACCTTCACTAGTTGCACCAAGTGAGCTAGTAGTTGCCTGTCATGGACTCTAGAGTATTGCCTCAGTAGTTTTGCTTCACAGGTTTAGTTGTCACAGGACATGTGGAATCTTCCTGGACCAGGGATCAAACCTGTGTTCCATGCATTGGCAGGAGAATTCCTAACTACTGAACCACCCTGTTATTGTTCAGTTTCTCAGTCATGTCCGACTCTTTGTGACCTCATGGACTGTAGCACATCAGGCTTCCCTGTCCTTCACCATTTCCCAGAGTTTGTTCAAACTCATGTCCATTGAGTTGGTGATGCCATTCGACTACCTCATCCTCTATTGTTGCCTTCTCCTGCTACCTTCAATCTTTCCCAGCATCAGGGTCTTTTCCAATGAGTCGTATCTTTTTTGTTGTTGTTGTTCTACTCCACTTTATTTTTTTTTATATTTATTTATTTATTTATTATTTATTTTTGTACATGTATGTTCCCAGATCATTCATATGCATATCCCTTGACTCTCCCCCCACCCAGTTCCCCCCCTCTCATCCCTCCAGACCATCGCTCCAAGTGGTTGTAGATACTCCTATTCCCCTAGCACAATGACAATAGCTAACTTTTCTACACGTGACAGTATAGGTTTCCATGTTACTCCCTCCCACTGTTCGGTCTCCACAATGTCTTTATGTCTATTCTCTGTTTTTTCATGAGTTCACTGCGTGTGTTATAATGACCATCTTACTAGATACCATATATATGAGTTAGTATACTATACTTGTCTTTCTCTTTTTGACTTACTTCACTTTTTATGATAGGTTCTAGAGCCAGCCACCTCATTAAGACTGAGTCTTCTGCATTTCTTTTAACAGCTGAGTAGTATTCCATTGTATATATGTACCAGAGCTTCTGGATCCATTCATTTGTCGATGGACTGTATCAGGTTGGCAAAATATTGGAGCTTCAGCTTCAGCATCAGTCCTTCCAATGAATATTCAGGCTTGATTTCCTTTAGAATTGACTGGTTTGATCTCCTTGCTATCTAAGGACTCTCAAGAGTCTTCTCCAGCACCACAGTTCAAAAGCATCAATTCTTCAGTGCTCAATTCAAAATCAATCAGCACTCAAAATCAATTCTTCCTTATGGTCTAGCTTTCACATCCATACACGACTGTTGGAAAGACCATAATCTTCACTATATGGACCTTTGTCAGCAAAGTAATGAAGCCTCTTAGTAAACTTTTAAAGAGAAATATACATGGCTCATCTTTCTTTAAATTCTCAAAGATGTATCATGTGAAAAAATATGTTAATAATGGCAGGTTCTTGATAAGACTGGCTTTTGAAAATAATGCTATTGTGTGTAATTTCAAAAATAAAACTATGATGATATCTCAAGCATTTAGACCAGAAGTCATTTAGGACCTAAGATGAGCTAAACTGCTTCAGTCGTGTCTGACTCAGTGCGATGCTCTGGACTGTAGCCTACCAGGTTGCTCTCTCCATGGGATTTCCCAGGAAAGAATACTAGAGTGGTTTGCCATTTCCTTCTCCAGGGGATTTTCCAGACCAAGGGATCAAATCGACATCTCCTGTGCTTCTCTGGTGGTCCAGAAGGTAGAAAGTCTGCCTTGCAATGCAAAGGACACCGGTTTGATCCCTGGCCTTTGAGGATCCCACATACCATGGAGCCGCTGCACAGGTGTGTCCATTTAAAAGCCAGTGGTCTAGAGTATATGAGCCCAGAGTCGGTGCTCTGCAAGGAGAGAGGCCACTGAAATGGGAGGCCCACACTGGCCAAAGAATAATAGATGGATGAAAATAAATATAAAAACTGAAGAAGTATGATGGGGAAAAAAAAAAAGAGCACATCTCCTATGTCTTCTGCATTGGCAGACATGCTCTTTACCAGTATCGTCACCTAGGAAACTAAGATGGATGGATCCAAATTTATCCCCTGAAAATTATGCTGCGTGATGCTAGAATTTAGTATAATAAAGACAAACCTCGGGAGGCATGGAAGGAGTAACATGGAAGCCTATACTGTCATGTGTGGAAAAGATAGCTATTGTCATTGTGCTAGGGGAATAGGAGTACCTACAACCACTTGGAGGGATGGTCTGGAGGGATGGGAGAGGGGGAACTGGGTGGGGGGAGGGTCCAGGGATATGCATATGAATGATCTGGGAACATACATGTAAAAAAATAAATAAAAAAAAAGATAAAAAAAAATAATAAAAAATTGAGACTTTTTCCCAAAAAAAAAAAAAAAAAAAAAGAGTCTGTGGAGGAATATGGTTTCTCCTAAGTGTGTAATTATCATCTTTTAATAAAAAGCTGTGATGCCACCGGAAAAAAAAAAAAAGACAAACCTCAATGTATTCATAAGTGGTAGTTCTAGAACATGCTACTATGATGCACGAAAGGAGGAAAAGTAGGATTTAACATTTGGTCAAAATGCTGAAATGTCTCATCAGAGACATGCAGGAACAATACATTGTCGTAACCTAAATGGTAGATGACTCCTAATATTGGATCAGAAAGATAAATTGTGATATTATTTCTTGCTAACCCAAATACTTCAGTGTTTTCACTTTCTCATTTTCCCTTATTTATTAAATATTAGCTTTTCTTAAAAGTCAATCTGGAAGTCTGTCTCCTGAAGAAGCACTGACTAATTGTTACCCCTTTCCCCAGGGGAAATAAATCATCGCCTTCATTTGAATTCACACAGCAGCTATTTTGTCATCATCCATGTGCCCATTTATTCTGAGCAGCCTTTTACTTTTAGTTAACTTTTCATATGCATATTTCTTCTTAAAATAGATAAAAATATAATTTCCTTGAGTCTAAGACACACTTGAATAGGTTACATTCCCTTAATTTATCTGTGATAGCACCATGCAAGAATAATAGATGGATGAAAATAAATATAAAAAAAAACTGAAGAAGTATGATGGGAAAAAAAGTGCACATCTCCTATGTCTTCTGCATTGGCAGACATGCTCTTTACCAGTATCGTCACCTAGGAAACTAAGATGGATGGATCCAAATTTATCCCCTGAAAATTATGCTGCGTGATGCTAGAATTTAGTATAATAAAGACAAACCTCGGGAGGCATGGAAGGAGTAACATGGAAGCCTATACTGTCATGTGTGGAAAAGATAGCTATTGTCATTGTGCTAGGGGAATAGGAGTACCTACAACCACTTGGAGGGATGGTCTGGAGGGATGGGAGAGGGGGAACTGGGTGGGGGGAGGGTCCAGGGATATGCATATGAATGATCTGGGAACATACATGTAAAAAAATAAATAAAAAAAAAGATAAAAAAAATAATAATAATAAATTGAGACTTTTTCTCAAAAAAAAAAAAAAAAAGAGTCTGTGGAGGAATATGGTTTCTCCTAAGTGTGTAATTATCATCTTTTAATAAAAAGCTGTGATGCCACCGGAAAAAAAAAAAAAGACAAACCTCAATGTATTCATAAGTGGTAGTTCTAGAACATGCTACTATGATGCACGAAAGGAGGAAAAGTAGGATTTAACATTTGGTCAAAATGCTGAAATGTCTCATCAGAGACATGCAGGAACAATACATTGTCGTAACCTAAATGGTAGATGACTCCTAATATTGGATCAGAAAGATAAATTGTGATATTATGCTGCTTGCTAACCCAAATACTTCAGTGTTTTCACTTTCTCATTTTCCCTTATTTATTAAATATTAGCTTTTCTTAAAAGTCAATCTGGAAGTCTGTCTCCTGAAGAAGCACTGACTAATTGTTACCCCTTTCCCCAGGGGAAATAAATCATCGCCTTCATTTGAATTCACACAGCAGCTATTTTGTCATCATCCATGTGCCCATTTATTCTGAGCAGCCTTTTACTTTTAGTTAACTTTTCATATGCATATTTCTTCTTAAAATAGATAAAAATATAATTTCCTTGAGTCTAAGACACACTTGAATAGGTTACATTCCCTTAATTTATCTGTGATAGCACTTTGAACATTGTAATTTCATCAATGTGTGTGATGAAAGAAAGGAAAAGAGAATGGACAATTTATCCACATGTTTTACAGTGAAAAAAAAGAAGTCTGGAGTTGTTCATTTGAAATTAACATATGATATTATGCAAATGACTTAAAATTTGCTACTGGATCAATGGCAGTAAGAACCTGATTGACATGTAAAACAATTTCAGCATAAAATAAGAAAAGATTAGCCAGTTGTTATTATAATATTTGTTTTTAGAGAAACAAAGCATTTATTTTCAAATTGTTACAAAGTAATTCCAGTTGACTTTGCTGAAAATATTTTTATTGACTTCTTAACTGTTGGATAGATGGTGACCTGCAAAATTATGCCCGCCTCCTAAGTATTATTCTGTTTCTATGTCATTCAACCAAGAAATGTCCCATAGGGAAGTGACAATCTCAGCAAAATACATCTAGTATTATATCAAAGCTTGTCATTCTCCTTACCAGGGGCCTGACCATAAAAGGTGTCTGAATCAGAGCAACCTACTGAAATTCATTCAAAATAGTGAATATGTATTGGGAGAGTGGAGACAATAGAGGTCAGAGTGATGGGGAGGGCAGGATTTTAAAACGCTGTAAAGGGTAAGAACAAATTTCTCATAATGCAAATAGTTCCTTCTTTTAATTAGAAATAGAATAATTGTTTACAGTATTATAACTGTACATAGAAACCTAATATGCATAATTAATCATCATTCAAATAATTTAGGCTCTCTTGAGCATTGTGCAACTAAAGTATAAAATGACCACGGGAATTTGGAAACACCAGTAATGGGCACCAAGTGGTAATTCTGTATGATAAACAGTGTTCTAATAAATGCAGTTAAGATGTTTCCTCATTTTTTTTTCATTCTTCTTTTCAATAAATGGTACTTGGGAACTGAGGAGCAGTCATTTGGCAAAAACCCCAAATATAAAAAATTCCCCATAGGCAGCCTTTTACTTTTAGGTTAACTTTTCATATGCATATTTCTTCTTAAAATAGATAAAAATATAATTTCCTTGAGTCTAAGACACACTTGAATAGGTTACATTCCCTTAATTTATCTGTGATAGCACTTTGAACATTGTAATTTCATCAATGTGTGTGATGAAAGAAAGGAAAAGAGAATGGACAATTTATCCACATGTTTTACAGTGAAAAAAAAGAAGTCTGGAGTTGTTCATTTGAAATTAACATATGATATTATGCAAATGACTTAAAATTTGCTACTGGATCAATGGCAGTAAGAACCTGATTGACATGTAAAACAATTTCAGCATAAAATAAGAAAAGATTAGCCAGTTGTTATTATAATATTTGTTTTTAGAGAAACAAAGCATTTATTTTCAAATTGTTACAAAGTAATTCCAGTTGACTTTGCTGAAAATATTTTTATTGACTTCTTAACTGTTGGATAGATGGTGACCTGCAAAATTATGCCCGCCTCCTAAGTATTATTCTGTTTCTATGTCATTCAACCAAGAAATGTCCCATAGGGAAGTGACAATCTCAGCAAAATACATCTAGTATTATATCAAAGCTTGTCATTCTCCTTACCAGGGGCCTGACCATAAAAGGTGTCTGAATCAGAGCAACCTACTGAAATTCATTCAAAATAGTGAATATGTATTGGGAGAGTGGAGACAATAGAGGTCAGAGTGATGGGGAGGGCAGGATTTTAAAACGCTGTAAAGGGTAAGAACAAATTTCTCATAATGCAAATAGTTCCTTCTTTTAATTAGAAATAGAATAATTGTTTACAGTATTATAACTGTACATAGAAACCTAATATGCATAATTAATCATCATTCAAATAATTTAGGCTCTCTTGAGCATTGTGCAACTAAAGTATAAAATGACCACGGGAATTTGGAAACACCAGTAATGGGCACCAAGTGGTAATTCTGTATGATAAACAGTGTTCTAATAAATGCAGTTAAGATGTTTCCTCATTTTTTTTTCATTCTTCTTTTCAATAAATGGTACTTGGGAACTGAGGAGCAGTCATTTGGACAAAAATAAAATTCCCTCTATAAATTATACTTACAACACAATAAATTATGAAACAGTATGAAGAGAAAATATATTTAAAAAAATGAAACCATAAAAAATTAGGAGAGAACATGGTACTCAAAAGTCTACATTCCATAAAAGAAATGCTGAATAATTTTTATTGCTTTTTAAAAAATCCTTACAAGGCAAAAGAAAGAGTAATGTCAACAGACAAATAATAACAAAAAATGTTTGGTAATGTTTGTTATAGAGAAATATTTCTATACAAAATTCCTAGAAATCAAGAAAGAAAATATTACAGCAAAAAATATTATATAGAATGTCTTTAATGAATATGAGGATGTTGAGCCTAAATTTTTAAAAATATAAATTAAAACTGTGCAGAGTTATTTCTCCTCGATCAAAGTGGCAAAATGCATTGTTAGCCCTCTGTTGCAGTGGCTATGTAGAAACAACCACTCTGCACAGCTGGAGGGAATGAAAAATGGTCCAACCCCACAAAGGGTAATTTAGGAACATATAACCACATTACAAAAGAATTTACCTATGGACTTTGAAGGCATACACTGAGAACTTATGAATAAACCAACATATTTGTGAAGTGAATGAACAAATTATTTTATGTAAGGTTGATTTTAATAGTAAAAAACTAGAGATAACCCAAATGCTCCTCTGTATGTGACTAAATCATGGAAAACTGCAAAAAACTAGAATTCCATAGAACTACTACCACAATACCTATCTTTATGTACAAGAAAATATCTCCATGATATTTAGTTAAGTGAAAAAGTAGGCAGCAGGACAATAAGGAGTGTACCATTTTTTTCTATATAAATTAAAAAATAAAACAACTATATTTACTGGCAATATTATACATAATACTAAATAATACTTGGAAAGCTTTTTAGAAATGATTAACTATTGGCATAGCGAGAGAGAACATAAATGAATCAGAGGATAATAAGATTTTTGTTGATTAAGTTTTGTGTTTAAATAATCATGTGAACATATTTTGTGTTTTTAAAACAGCCTCCTATTAGTATAGAGCCTGTAACATATTGTTCCTTTAAATGACATTTGAAATATCTTCACTCATATAGAAAATGACTACCTATAGAACTGCTTGTAATCCTTATTCCATAATCCTCAAACTCATTCATTATCTGGACATGAATGGAACATAGTGCAGAAGGAAATGCTCACTTAATTTAGAAATCTACATTCCATAAAAGAAATGCTGAATAATTTTATTGCTTTTAAAAATCCTTACAAGGCAAAAGAAAGAGTAATGTCAACAGACAAATAATAACAAAAAATGTTTGGTAATGTTTGTTATAGAGAAATATTTCTATACAAAATTCCTAGAAATCAAGAAAGAAAATATTACAGCAAAAAATATTATATAGAATGTCTTTAATGAATATGAGGATGTTGAGCCTAAATTTTTAAAAATATAAATTAAAACTGTGCAGAGTTATTTCTCCTCGATCAAAGTGGCAAAATGCATTGTTAGCCCTCTGTTGCAGTGGCTATGTAGAAACAACCACTCTGCACAGCTGGAGGGAATGAAAAATGGTCCAACCCCACAAAGGGTAATTTAGGAACATATAACCACATTACAAAAGAATTTACCTATGGACTTTGAAGGCATACACTGAGAACTTATGAATAAACCAACATATTTGTGAAGTGAATGAACAAATTATTTTATGTAAGGTTGATTTTAATAGTAAAAAACTAGAGATAACCCAAATGCTCCTCTGTATGTGACTAAATCATGGAAAACTGCAAAAAACTAGAATTCCATAGAACTACTACCACAATACCTATCTTTATGTACAAGAAAATATCTCCATGATATTTAGTTAAGTGAAAAAAGTAGGCAGCAGGACAATAAGGAGTGTACCATTTTTTTCTATATAAATTAAAAAATAAAACAACTATATTTACTGGCAATATTATACATAATACTAAATAATACTTGGAAAGCTTTTTAGAAATGATTAACTATTGGCATAGCGAGAGAGAACATAAATGAATCAGAGGATAATAAGATTTTTGTTGATTAAGTTTTGTGTTTAAATAATCATGTGAACATATTTTGTGTTTTTAAAACAGCCTCCTATTAGTATAGAGCCTGTAACATATTGTTCCTTTAAATGACATTTGAAATATCTTCACTCATATAGAAAATGACTACCTATAGAACTGCTTGTAATCCTTATTCCATAATCCTCAAACTCATTCATTATCTGGACATGAATGGAACATAGTGCAGAAGGAAATGCTCACTAATTTAGATCATATAAGAGGAAAGAAAAACATAGAGAATATAATTTTTCTTCTCTTGTCAAGGGAAAGTTATACCAGTTCTAAGGAGCATCTCTCAGATGCTATTATCCCTGTGCTCAAATAACCTATCTCCAGAGCATCATGTATTAGAGCATATCTCAATACCCATCAATGGGTATTTCCATGTCATTTTATAATTTTTAAAATTCTTCCCTTTTAAACATTTATTTAGCCCTGTGGCATAAGCAATAGTAATCCAGCTTTAAAAATGGAAACAGTTGCAAATAGAACACTGACACATCTTAGTCCAGGGTATTTATACAGAACATAATAGAATTGAGCCTTGAGGGTAGGTTATCTGACTCCAGATTAGCACTATCGGTTAGGTTCAGTGGCTCTTGACACCCATGAACTAATATCCCAGTGTGTTTGGCCCCCACATATAGCCCTCCATACCTAGATCCCTATCTATTTTCCCAGTGCTGACATGTATATCTCTTATGCGCCATCCAGACTGTGGTTTTCTGCTTTTCCACTTTGGATTTTTCAATTGTTTTCACTTAAAATTGCTATGGTGTCAATTTACCCATCATCTCAAATGCTGCTTTTTTAATAATTATTTTTAATTGCGAGATAATGGTATTACATCATTGTGTTAGTTTGTGCTGTACAACAATGCACATTATCTATAAGTATATATGTATCTCCTCCCTCTTAAGCATCCCTCCCACTCCACCCCTCATCCCACCCCTCTAGCTTATGACAGAACACTGGGCTGAGCTCCCTGTGTTATACAGTAGCTTCCCACTAAATATATGTTTCATACATGTTAGTGTATGTATGTCAAGTTTACTCTCTCAATTTGTCTCACCCACTTCTTCCCTGCTCTATCTTCTCAAAGACATCTTCCCCAACCATTCACTCTGTAGTGTGGGTCTTACTTCACTTAGTATAGGAACAATGTCATCTTTTATGAATAATCATGTGAACATATTTTGTGTTTTTAAAACAGCCTCCTATTAGTATAGAGCCTGTAACATATTGTTCCTTTAAATGACATTTGAAATATCTTCACTCATATAGAAAATGACTACCTATAGAACTGCTTGTAATCCTTATTCCATAATCCTCAAACTCATTCATTATCTGGACATGAATGGAACATAGTGCAGAAGGAAATGCTCACTAATTTAGATCATATAAGAGGAAAGAAAAACATAGAGAATATAATTTTTCTTCTCTTGTCAAGGGAAAGTTATACCAGTTCTAAGGAGCATCTCTCAGATGCTATTATCCCTGTGCTCAAATAACCTATCTCCAGAGCATCATGTATTAGAGCATATCTCAATACCCATCAATGGGTATTTCCATGTCATTTTATAATTTTTAAAATTCTTCCCTTTTAAACATTTATTTAGCCCTGTGGCATAAGCAATAGTAATCCAGCTTTAAAAATGGAAACAGTTGCAAATAGAACACTGACACATCTTAGTCCAGGGTATTTATACAGAACATAATAGAATTGAGCCTTGAGGGTAGGTTATCTGACTCCAGATTAGCACTATCGGTTAGGTTCAGTGGCTCTTGACACCCATGAACTAATATCCCAGTGTGTTTGGCCCCCACATATAGCCCTCCATACCTAGATCCCTATCTATTTTCCCAGTGCTGACATGTATATCTCTTATGCGCCATCCAGACTGTGGTTTTCTGCTTTTCCACTTTGGATTTTTCAATTGTTTTCACTTAAAATTGCTATGGTGTCAATTTACCCATCATCTCAAATGCTGCTTTTTTAATAATTATTTTTAATTGCGAGATAATGGTATTACATCATTGTGTTAGTTTGTGCTGTACAACAATGCACATTATCTATAAGTATATATGTATCTCCTCCCTCTTAAGCATCCCTCCCACTCCACCCCTCATCCCACCCCTCTAGCTTATGACAGAACACTGGGCTGAGCTCCCTGTGTTATACAGTAGCTTCCCACTAAATATATGTTTCATACATGTTAGTGTATGTATGTCAAGTTTACTCTCTCAATTTGTCTCACCCACTTCTTCCCCTGCTCTATCTTCTCAAAGACATCTTCCCCAACCATTCACTCTGTAGTGTGGGTCTTACTTCACTTAGTATAGGAACAATGTCATCTTTTATGATAACTTTTTTGGAATATCTTTTCCATCCTTCTAGACTAAAAACCGTGTGTGGATAGCTTTACAGTTTTTTAATCTTACTATGTCCTGTAGATTCAGAATAGAATTTTGTTGCATATGAATAAATATTCAAAGACAATAATGAGAACTTAAAGAAGGATAGATCTGAAGAAAAGAGGGTAATATAGAAGTTGAAAAAATTGGCAACATGAAAAAAGTGATTGATGTGGAGAACTGATTCAATATGTGGAGATAATAGGAGTAAAAGAAGACTGATGAAAAGAATTCGTTATTGCTATTAAAAGCTGGTTTGGGGGAAACTTGTCAGGTCCAGTTTGAAATGTCTAAGAAACAGATGGAGATAAAAGATACAACCTCAGAATAGAAGTACATGTTCCACATATAGAGTGTGCTTCAATCTAAATGGAGATGATCGTTAACAATAGGGGAATTGATGAGATCAGAGAAGGAGATAGTGCACAGAGAGAAAATGACCCATTCTAGGAAAAGCCCAGTATTCTCCAGTAAGGGTAGATAGGTAAAACAGGCCCATAAGAGACTGTTGTACTAGTAGAGGTTAAAAGGAAGGAAACCACTACACTCCAGAACTGCATAATCTAAGAAGTGAGAGATTTTTCACAAGGAGGTGGAGGAAGGAGACACCTCTGTAAAATTCCACGGTTCAAGTATAGCTCCATCAAGGTATACACAGACATATACTTTTCTTCATACACACATGCGTGTATGTTTATAATATATATTCTAATAGAAGTAAATATAAACCAGTCATGCGTGTTACTTGCCATCTGCTCTAATAAATTTAGTAGTTCTAGAATGTAATAACAATGCATATTGGAAAATTGTCTGTGTCTGTCATTTTTTACCCTAACGTTTACTGTGGAAAGTGAACACTCGTATGCTATTGACTTGGAAGCACCATTTGAGGCATAATGCGGCTGGATCATTTTGAAGATATAAGCAGAAAAACTAAGTTTCTCACTAATGCATTTTTGGGAAAACTTTTTGTACATTCATTTTCAGACCTTTCAAGGTCATTATACTCTATTCGGAGTACTTTAAAGACAAAGAGATGAAACAATCTATTGGAAGCTAAAGGAGTTTATGATAACTTTTTTGGAATATCTTTTCCATCCTTCTAGACTAAAAACCGTGTGTGGATAGCTTTACAGTTTTTTAATCTTACTATGTCCTGTAGATTCAGAATAGAATTTTGTTGCATATGAATAAATATTCAAAGACAATAATGAGAACTTAAAGAAGGATAGATCTGAAGAAAAGAGGGTAATATAGAAGTTGAAAAAATTGGCAACATGAAAAAAGTGATTGATGTGGAGAACTGATTCAATATGTGGAGATAATAGGAGTAAAAGAAGACTGATGAAAAGAATTCGTTATTGCTATTAAAAGCTGGTTTGGGGGAAACTTGTCAGGTCCAGTTTGAAATGTCTAAGAAACAGATGGAGATAAAAGATACAACCTCAGAATAGAAGTACATGTTCCACATATAGAGTGTGCTTCAATCTAAATGGAGATGATCGTTAACAATAGGGGAATTGATGAGATCAGAGAAGGAGATAGTGCACAGAGAGAAAATGACCCATTCTAGGAAAAGCCCAGTATTCTCCAGTAAGGGTAGATAGGTAAAACAGGCCCATAAGAGACTGTTGTACTAGTAGAGGTTAAAAGGAAGGAAACCACTACACTCCAGAACTGCATAATCTAAGAAGTGAGAGATTTTTCACAAGGAGGTGGAGGAAGGAGACACCTCTGTAAAATTCCACGGTTCAAGTATAGCTCCATCAAGGTATACACAGACATATACTTTTCTTCATACACACATGCGTGTATGTTTATAATATATATTCTAATAGAAGTAAATATAAACCAGTCATGCATGTTACTTGCCATCTGCTCTAATAAATTTAGTAGTTCTAGAATGTAATAACAATGCATATTGGAAAATTGTCTGTGTCTGTCATTTTTCACCCTAACTTTTACTGTGGAAAGTGAACACTCGTATGCTATTGACTTGGAAGCACCATTTGAGGCATAATGCGGCTGGATCATTTTGAAGATATAAGCAGAAAAACTAAGTTTCTCACTAATGCATTTTTGGGAAAACTTTTTGTACATTCATTTTCAGACCTTTCAAGGTCATTATACTCTATTCGGAGTACTTTAAAGACAAAGAGATGAAACAATCTATTGGAAGCTAAAGGAGTCCTGTATATTCAGTGCATCATCACTATTCCATTAGTGTAATAGGGGTTATGTGTTTCAAAGAGTAATGCTATAATAATAGGTGATTTTTCCCCATTACCTTTTAAATAGGTCCTGTTACAGTCCCATGTCACCACAATTCCTGCCTTAAAATAATGAATGGGAATAACAAACAATTCAGACAAGGATAACTGTAGTTGAACATAAATATCCCTAACACTATTTTATATATTACTTCAAAGAGCTCACAGTTTTATGTTTCTTGAGTATTTCCTATGCAATGATTGTTTAAAAGAATTGAAATTTGGCCTTTTCAAAATAGAGAGGAAAGCATGAGATAAATATATCTATACCATGTGTGTCTAATCTGCTATTATTCAGATAAAAAAAAGAACTTTTAGCTTAAAATGAAACATAGAAATTGAAATGTTTGAATGTGATTCAACATTCTGCTCTTTCATTGTTTCCTGCAGTATAAAACCTCTTTTTTTAACAGATTATATAGGTTTTGAATAGTCTTTTATTAAAAAAGAAAATGACTTGGGACTGTATGCACAGATTTACTGCTTTAGAAGATATTTTTTTAATTGCAAATGTGGACAATTTGGGTGAAATATATACATATATATTTTGTTGTTGATGTTGTTGCTGTTGTTCAGATGTTAAGTCTTGTCCAACTGTGTGCCACCCCATGGATTGTAGCCCTCTAGATTCCTCTGTCTTTTAGGATTTCCTGGAGCTTGCTCAACTTCGTGCACTTGAGTTAGTGATACTATCTAATCATATGGCCCTCTACCACCCCTTATTATTTTACCTTCAATCTTTCCCAGGGTATTTTCCAATGAATCTGCTCTTTGCATCAGCTTTGCCATAGTATTGGAACTTCAGCCAGCATAAGTCCTTCTAATGAATATTCAGGGTTGATTTCCTTTAGCGTCTCCTTGCACTCCAAGGGACTCTCAAGAGTCTTTTCCAGTACCACAGTTCAAAACCATCAATACTTCAGCACTCAGCCCACTTTATGGTCCAACTCTTACCTCCATAAATAATTCATTTCATTGACCTTTCAAGGTCATTATACTCTATTCGGAGTACTTTAAAGACAAAGAGATGAAACAATCTATTGGAAGCTAAAGGAGTCCTGTATATTCAGTGCATCATCACTATTCCATTAGTGTAATAGGGGTTATGTGTTTCAAAGAGTAATGCTATAATAATAGGTGATTTTCCCCATTACCTTTTAAATAGGTCCTGTTACAGTCCCATGTCACCACAATTCCTGCCTTAAAATAATGAATGGGAATAACAAACAATTCAGACAAGGATAACTGTAGTTGAACATAAATATCCCTAACACTATTTTATATATTACTTCAAAGAGCTCACAGTTTTATGTTTCTTGAGTATTTCCTATGCAATGATTGTTTAAAAGAATTGAAATTTGGCCTTTTCAAAATAGAGAGGAAAGCATGAGATAAATATATCTATACCATGTGTGTCTAATCTGCTATTATTCAGATAAAAAAAAGAACTTTTAGCTTAAAATGAAACATAGAAATTGAAATGTTTGAATGTGATTCAACATTCTGCTCTTTCATTGTTTCCTGCAGTATAAAACCTCTTTTTTTAACAGATTATATAGGTTTTGAATAGTCTTTTATTAAAAAAGAAAATGACTTGGGACTGTATGCACAGATTTACTGCTTTAGAAGATATTTTTTTAATTGCAAATGTGGACAATTTGGGTGAAATATATACATATATATTTTGTTGTTGATGTTGTTGCTGTTGTTCAGATGTTAAGTCTTGTCCAACTGTGTGCCACCCCATGGATTGTAGCCCTCTAGATTCCTCTGTCTTTTAGGATTTCCTGGAGCTTGCTCAACTTCGTGCACTTGAGTTAGTGATACTATCTAATCATATGGCCCTCTACCACCCCTTATTATTTTACCTTCAATCTTTCCCAGGGTATTTTCCAATGAATCTGCTCTTTGCATCAGCTTTGCCATAGTATTGGAACTTCAGCCAGCATAAGTCCTTCTAATGAATATTCAGGGTTGATTTCCTTTAGCGTCTCCTTGCACTCCAAGGGACTCTCAAGAGTCTTTTCCAGTACCACAGTTCAAAACCATCAATACTTCAGCACTCAGCCCACTTTATGGTCCAACTCTTACCTCCATAAATAACTACTGGAAAAACCATAGCTTCAATTGTATGGGCCTTTGTTGGCAAAGTGATCTCTCTGGTTTTTAATACACTGTCTAGGCTTGTCATGGATTTCCTTCCAAGGAGCAAGCATCTTCTAGTTTCATGACAGCAGTTACCATCTGGGTGATTTTCGAGCCCAGGAAAATAAATCTGTCACTGCTTCCACATTTTCCCCTGTATTTCCCTTGAAGTGATGAGACTGGATACCATGATCTTAGTTTTTTGGATGCAGAGTTTTAAACCACCTTTTTCACTCTCCTCTTTAACACTCATCAAGAGGCTCTTTAGTTCTTCTTTAATTACTTCCATTAGACTGGTGTCATCTCCATATCAGAGGCTGTTAACATTTCTCCCTGCATTTTTGATTCCAGCTTGTGATTTATCCAGTCTGGCATTTTGCATAATGTGCTCTGCTTAGAAGTTAAATAAGCAAGGTGAAAATATATGCCCTTGCTGTTATCCTTTCCCAATTTTAAAGCAGTCTCTTGTTCCATGTCTGGTTCTAACTATTGCTTCTTGATCTACATACAGATTTCTCAGGAGGCAGGTACAGTGGTCTAGTATTGCCATCTCTTTAATAATTGTCCACAGTTTGTAATGATGCGTACAGTCAAAGGCTTTAGCATAGTCAATGAAACAGAAGATGTTTTCTGGAATTCCCCCACTTTTTCTATGATCCAACAGATGTTAGAAATTTGCTTTCTGACTCCTCTATCTTTTCTAAGCCCAGCTTTCACATTTCAGAGTTCTCAAGTAATGTACTATTGAAGTCTATCTTGAAGGAGTCTGAGCGTTACCATGCTAGCACGTGAAAAGATTGAAATTTATGGTAGTTTCTATGGCAGTTTAAACCATCCTGGGCATTGCCTTTTGCCTTCAATCTTTCCCAGGGTATTTTCCAATGAATCTGCTCTTTGCATCAGCTTTGCCATAGTATTGGAACTTCAGCCAGCATAAGTCCTTCTAATGAATATTCAGGGTTGATTTCCTTTAGCGTCTCCTTGCACTCCAAGGGACTCTCAAGAGTCTTTTCCAGTACCACAGTTCAAAACCATCAATACTTCAGCACTCAGCCCACTTTATGGTCCAACTCTTACCTCCATAAATAACTACTGGAAAAACCATAGCTTCAATTGTATGGGCCTTTGTTGGCAAAGTGATCTCTCTGGTTTTTAATACACTGTCTAGGCTTGTCATGGATTTCCTTCCAAGGAGCAAGCATCTTCTAGTTTCATGACAGCAGTTACCATCTGGAGTGATTTTCGAGCCCAGGAAAATAAATCTGTCACTGCTTCCACATTTTCCCCTGTATTTCCCTTGAAGTGATGAGACTGGATACCATGATCTTAGTTTTTTGGATGCAGAGTTTTAAACCACCTTTTTCACTCTCCTCTTTAACACTCATCAAGAGGCTCTTTAGTTCTTCTTTAATTACTTCCATTAGACTGGTGTCATCTCCATATCAGAGGCTGTTAACATTTCTCCCTGCATTTTTGATTCCAGCTTGTGATTTATCCAGTCTGGCATTTTGCATAATGTGCTCTGCTTAGAAGTTAAATAAGCAAGGTGAAAATATATGCCCTTGCTGTTATCCTTTCCCAATTTTAAAGCAGTCTCTTGTTCCATGTCTGGTTCTAACTATTGCTTCTTGATCTACATACAGATTTCTCAGGAGGCAGGTACAGTGGTCTAGTATTGCCATCTCTTTAATAATTGTCCACAGTTTGTAATGATGCGTACAGTCAAAGGCTTTAGCATAGTCAATGAAACAGAAGATGTTTTTCTGGAATTCCCCCACTTTTTCTATGATCCAACAGATGTTAGAAATTTGCTTTCTGACTCCTCTATCTTTTCTAAGCCCAGCTTGCACATTTCAGAGTTCTCAAGTAATGTACTATTGAAGTCTATCTTGAAGGAGTCTGAGCGTTACCATGCTAGCACGTGAAAAGATTGAAATTTATGGTAGTTTCTATGGCAGTTTAAACCATCCTGGGCATTGCCTTTCTTAGGGGTTGGAATGAAAACTGGCATTTTCAAGTCCTGTGGCCATTGCTGAGTTTTCCAAATTTGCTGGCATATTGCATGCAGCACTTTAACAGTGTCATCTTTTAAGATTTGAAATAGCTCAGCTTGAATTATATCACCTCCACTAGCTTTTTTCGTAGTAATGCTTCCTAAGGCCCACTTGAGTTTGAACTCCAGGAGGTCTGGCTCTAGGTGAGTAATCACACTACTGTGGTCATCCAGGCATTCAGATGTTTTCTGTTTAGTTCTGTGTATTCTTGCTACCTCTTCTTAATATCTTCCGCTTCTGTTAGGTCCATACTATTTCTGTCCTTTATTGTGCCCATCTTTTCATGAAATGTCCCCTTGGTCATTTAACGTCTAATTTTCTTGAAGAGATCTCTAGTCATTCCCATTCTATTGTTTTCCTCTATTTCTTCACATTCTTCACTTAGGAAGGCTTTCTTATCTCTCCTTGCTATTCTCTGGAACTCTACATTTGCACAGATATATCTTTACTTTTCTCCTTTGCATTTCACCTATTTTCTCCGCTATTTTTAAGGCCTCCTCAGACAAGCATTTTGCCTTCTTGCATTTCTTTTTCTTTAGGGCAGCTTTGGTCACACCTTTGTCCTATACAGTGTTACAAATATCTGTCCATTTTTCTTCAGGCAATCTATCAGATCTTGATTCTATTTGTTGCCTCCACTTTATAAATGATAAGGGATTTGATTTAGATCATACCTGAAAGCCTGATAGTTTTCCTTACTTCCTTCCCTTTAAGTCTATATTTTGCAATAAGGAACTCATGATGTGATCCCCAGTCAACTCCTGGTCTTGCTTTTACTGGCTGTTTAGAGCTTCTCCATCTTTGGCTGCAAAGAATATAATCAATTTGATCTCAGAATTGAGCATCTAGTGATGTCTGTGGAGGCCTATACCAAGGTCAAAGGTGTGGAGTCCTATACTAAGGTCACAGCATAAAAATCTCGGGAACTGACCAATCCCCATAGCAACTCTTGCCTTGAGCCTCTGGATCTAAACTGACCAGTTCCCTGATCCCATTTTAGGTAAAGTAGCCACCCTATTATCCACCTGATAGCATCCTAACCAATCACATAATTTCACCATTCAAGTAGGAATTTTCTTTGTTTTGAGACTATATAAATTGACTACAAGTCTGCAAAAGGGTTTGGCTCTCACTTGAGCCAGCCTGCTGTTCTAAAAACATCTCCTACTCTGATAAACTTTATTCTCTCTTTCTGCCTGATGGCTAGAAATTTTTTTCCAACCCATGCCTGAACTATAACAATGTCCATGTGTAGAGTCGTCTCTTGTGTTGTTGAAAGAGGGTCTTTGCTATGACAAGTGTGTTCTCTTGACAATATTTTATTAGCTTCTGTTTTCTTCAATATTTGTTGAAAAATCCATCTTTTCATGAAATGTCCCCTTGGTCATTTAACGTCTAATTTTCTTGAAGAGATCTCTAGTCATTCCCATTCTATTGTTTTCCTCTATTTCTTCACATTCTTCACTTAGGAAGGCTTTCTTATCTCTCCTTGCTATTCTCTGGAACTCTACATTTGCACAGATATATCTTTACTTTTCTCCTTTGCATTTCACCTATTTTCTCCGCTATTTTTAAGGCCTCCTCAGACAAGCATTTTGCCTTCTTGCATTTCTTTTTCTTTAGGGCAGCTTTGGTCACACCTTTGTCCTATACAGTGTTACAAATATCTGTCCATTTTTCTTCAGGCAATCTATCAGATCTTGATTCTATTTGTTGCCTCCACTTTATAAATGATAAGGGATTTGATTTAGATCATACCTGAAAGCCTGATAGTTTTCCTTACTTCCTTCCCTTTAAGTCTATATTTTGCAATAAGGAACTCATGATGTGATCCCCAGTCAACTCCTGGTCTTGCTTTTACTGGCTGTTTAGAGCTTCTCCATCTTTGGCTGCAAAGAATATAATCAATTTGATCTCAGAATTGAGCATCTAGTGATGTCTGTGGAGGCCTATACCAAGGTCAAAGGTGTGGAGTCCTATACTAAGGTCACAGCATAAAAATCTCGGGAACTGACCAATCCCCATAGCAACTCTTGCCTTGAGCCTCTGGATCTAAACTGACCAGTTCCCTGATCCCATTTTAGGTAAAGTAGCCACCCTATTATCCACCTGATAGCATCCTAACCAATCACATAATTTCACCATTCAAGTAGGAATTTTCTTTGTTTTGAGACTATATAAATTGACTACAAGTCTGCAAAAGGGTTTGGCTCTCACTTGAGCCAGCCTGCTGTTCTAAAAACATCTCCTACTCTGATAAACTTTATTCTCTCTTTCTGCCTGATGGCTAGAAATTTTTTTCCAACCCATGCCTGAACTATAACAATGTCCATGTGTAGAGTCGTCTCTTGTGTTGTTGAAAGAGGGTCTTTGCTATGACAAGTGTGTTCTCTTGACAATATTTTATTAGCTTCTGTGCTTCATTTTGTACTCCAAGGCTGAACTTGCCTATTACTCCAGGTATCTCTTGACTTCCTACTTTTGAATTCCAATCCCCTATGTTGAAAAATCCTTCTTTTTTGGTATAAGTTCTAGAAAGTCTTTTAGGTCTTCATAGCTATTTGACTTCAGCTTCTTCACCATTAGTGGTTGGGACATTGACTTTGATTACCATGACATTGAATGGTTTGCCCCAGGGACAGACCAAGATTATTCTGTCATTTTTGAGATGGCACCCAAGTACTGCATTTTGGGCTCTTTTGTTAACTGTGAATCTCTTCTAAGAGATTCTTGCCCGCAGTAGTAGATACAATAGTCATCTGAATTAAATTCGCCCATTCCTATCCATTTTAGTTCACGGATTCCTAAAATGTCAATGTTCACGCGTCATCTCCTGCTTTACCATTTCCAATTTACCTCAACTCATGGACTTAATATTCCAGGTTCCTATGCAATATTGTTCTTTACAGCACCCCTTCTGCTTTGGCTCAGCCTCTTCATTCTGGAGCTGCTTTTCTGCTCTTCCCCAGAGGCATACTTGACATCTACCGACCTGCAGGTCTCATCTTCCAGTGTCATATACTTTTTGCCTTTTTATACTGTCCATGTCTTAATGTGCCATCAATGTAATTAAAAGCATTTTTGCTCGAAGATTGTCAAACTTTTTCTATTAACAGTACACTTAACAATATTGTAGGCTTTGCAAAAGTTATGGTTCTAGCATGAAGCAGCCATAGACAATATATAAGCATTAATGAGACAATATTCCAAGAAAACTTTAGTTACAAAAACAAGTGGTAGGCCAGTTTTGCCCCAAGTCCCATAGTTTCTCAATCCCTGCCCTAGGGCATAACAGCAATATTTTTCTTCTTTCCTTATTGTTTGTGTGTCTCTCACCTTATTAACATCTCAAGCACAGAATATCTGTGTTTGGAAGGTTTAGTTTGAATCTAGAGGTATCATTCCCACCTATCTTTGTGTCCTGCTTTGATTTCTGACCTCTAGTGTGTTGGTCTGAAGTCTTAAATGCACATCTACTATTCACTGTACGATCTTAGATTTCCTTTAATTTATAGAAGGTCAATTTATGTTATTTGACACACTGCAAGACTTTTCTGCCAAGAGTTTTAAGTATCACATATTTAATCTTTTAAATAGCAATGGAGAGTAATGTACGAGCATAAACCTTGTCATATTTAACTTATGATGTTTAAGTACCATTAATATCACTTTTCATTTTGTACTCCAAGGCTGAACTTGCCTATTACTCCAGGTATCTCTTGACTTCCTACTTTTGAATTCCAATCCCCTATGTTGAAAAATCCTTCTTTTTTGGTATAAGTTCTAGAAAGTCTTTTAGGTCTTCATAGCTATTTGACTTCAGCTTCTTCACCATTAGTGGTTGGGACATTGACTTTGATTACCATGACATTGAATGGTTTGCCCCAGGGACAGACCAAGATTATTCTGTCATTTTTGAGATGGCACCCAAGTACTGCATTTTGGGCTCTTTTGTTAACTGTGAATCTCTTCTAAGAGATTCTTGCCCGCAGTAGTAGATACAATAGTCATCTGAATTAAATTCGCCCATTCCTATCCATTTTAGTTCACGGATTCCTAAAATGTCAATGTTCACGCGTCATCTCCTGCTTTACCATTTCCAATTTACCTCAACTCATGGACTTAATATTCCAGGTTCCTATGCAATATTGTTCTTTACAGCACCCCTTCTGCTTTGGCTCAGCCTCTTCATTCTGGAGCTGCTTTTCTGCTCTTCCCCAGAGGCATACTTGACATCTACCGACCTGCAGGTCTCATCTTCCAGTGTCATATACTTTTTGCCTTTTTATACTGTCCATGTCTTAATGTGCCATCAATGTAATTAAAAGCATTTTTGCTCGAAGATTGTCAAACTTTTTCTATTAACAGTACACTTAACAATATTGTAGGCTTTGCAAAAGTTATGGTTCTAGCATGAAGCAGCCATAGACAATATATAAGCATTAATGAGACAATATTCCAAGAAAACTTTAGTTACAAAAACAAGTGGTAGGCCAGTTTTGCCCCAAGTCCCATAGTTTCTCAATCCCTGCCCTAGGGCATAACAGCAATATTTTTCTTCTTTCCTTATTGTTTGTGTGTCTCTCACCTTATTAACATCTCAAGCACAGAATATCTGTGTTTGGAAGGTTTAGTTTGAATCTAGAGGTATCATTCCCACCTATCTTTGTGTCCTGCTTTGATTTCTGACCTCTAGTGTGTTGGTCTGAAGTCTTAAATGCACATCTACTATTCACTGTACGATCTTAGATTTCCTTTAATTTATAGAAGGTCAATTTATGTTATTTGACACACTGCAAGACTTTTCTGCCAAGAGTTTTAAGTATCACATATTTAATCTTTTAAATAGCAATGGAGAGTAATGTACGAGCATAAACCTTGTCATATTTAACTTATGATGTTTAAGTACCATTAATATCACTGTGATCCTAATTTGCTTTATAAATAGTCAGTATAAAGCATTTCATTGTATGTGTGAATCTATTAGAAAAAATAAAAGCCCTAAGACAAAGGACAAGTATGAGCTAATATTGCTTATACTAATATTGCTTTTTTTTCCCTTTGCAAAATTATATTTGCCTCTTCTGTTATTTTCATGGGAACTGGCTCTTCTGAAAGGTGTGCTTAGTCAAGGAGTAAATAACTTCCTTCAGGAACCACATAAATCTTATCTACACCACTTACATCCTTCAGTGCTCTGGGAAGCAATATAAGCTCTGACCCTCAGGTCTTTATATACTTTGTACTATCGCTGGAACTTCCCCTTCCCATCTCATTTTCTCAACTCCAAGTTGAAAACCTCTGATCTCTGTTTGGCCTTGCCATAATGAAATCTTGCCCAGAACTTTTTCAAAAGGGGTTTCATAAACACTGAAAAAAAAAAGAGGATTCGAAGTAACTTTAATTAATAAAGTACAAATTTTGTCTCTAAAAGTGCAAACACTTTAAAATACAAACACAATCAGCAAGAGGATCCAATTACATTTTCTAAAATGGTAAAATCACAAGAGCAAGAGATCCAGTATATTCTAAGATGCTTAAAGAAGTAAACTGCAGACCCACAGCGATGCTAGATTCAGACTTTCTACTGAAATACAGCAAACAGTCTATAAATGAGGAGATAATTTGTGCTTGACATACAGCATTAATTCCTATTGGAAAATAGCTCTATTTACACATGTAGTACAATCATCTTTTGTCTCTTTTAAATGTTTTTTTTCTTCTTAAAACACTTAAATATGAAATAAATAAAATGTTAAAAACAGATTTGTATTGTCTGCAAGGACCTAGTGAAAGATAAAGCAAAATAATTAAAGACAGAATCAGCAAAGACATACTGTAGAGCAAATTTAGAAAACAAATTGGGATAGGAACGACAGCCAGAAGACCACTAATACTGAATGGTCTAAAGATTAAGATTAAATTCTTCATTGATTCTTAAGCCAGAAGCAACAGATAATTAACATTGAATAGCACTGATAAGAAAGAAGTAAGTAAGGTAAAATGATCTTTGCCTTGGCTTTGGCATATACAACATCTGCTGTTAGGATTATTCCTAACTGCTTTATTATTTGTTACACACATTTAAGCAGTATGCTGCATAAAGCAAATCCACTGTAGTCAGAAACCTTGTATCATTTTAATAAAGATTATAGTCAATTCTGTGATGCAGTCAGTTCTCTCAGGATTCACTTTATCCTTTCTGTAAGCCATCTTGCAGTTATGTATGACCTACCTTGCTTTTAACTGGTGACAGTCTTCAAAGCTCACATTTTAATTACTTTGCCTCTTCTGCACAAAGGGTTAGGGTGCCTGGGAGTGAGTTTACTTTGTCTCCCCAGGGTAGTCGTACTTAATGATCATCTGGTACAGGGGATTTGGAAGCTTCCCACATGGTGCTAGTGGTAAAGAACCTACCTGACAATGCAGATGTAAGAGACATGGGTTCAATCCCTGGGTTGGGAAGATCCTGGGAGGAGGGAGTCATTTTCCATGTATGGATTGGAAAAGAATTTCCAGACATAAGGCAAAATGAGACGAGAATTAAACTTTATTAGAGTTGGAGACACTATTAGATCACTATTAGATCAATGGGCAGCTCAAGAGAGAATAGACCTCGAACAGAGGTCTTTGATTCATTTGTATAGCTAGGG
Source organism: Tragulus kanchil (assembly GCA_022376925.1). Taxonomy (NCBI): domain Eukaryota; kingdom Metazoa; phylum Chordata; class Mammalia; order Artiodactyla; family Tragulidae; genus Tragulus; species Tragulus kanchil. The sequence continues at coordinate 37,521,694 of JAIOJX010000004.1, forward strand.
TACAAAGAGTGACATAGGGATCTTATAGGTCTTCTGCTAATTGGACGGTATACTGAGTGGGGGAAGAGTAATGGATACAGCATAGGGAAGGGAAGGACAATAAAGATCAGCTTTATCTGGGCCTGCATTCAAAGACCCTCCTTGTTCACCTTGTTCTTTCATCCTTGGGACATCACAGAGGGCATGGCAATACACTCCAGTATTCTTGCCTGGAGAATTCAATGGACAGATGAGCTTGGTAGGGTCAGGCCACAGGGTTGCACAGAACTGGACATAACTGAAGTAACTTGGCACACACACCTGCACAGTAGATTAGGAATCTAAGGGCCTTGCCTCAAATCAAGACAAACTCTAAGGCATAAATTTCACCCAGTTTCCCCACTGCATGGATCTGAAGCTGGGATTTTCTGTAAAATTTACATCCTTTTTTGATTTCCTTCATTTCCCTTTCTTGCTTTCTTATCCCTTTAAGGTTTTCTCCTAACAGCATTTCCTTAATAAATTACTTTCAAGAAATCATTTTTCTCAATGTCTGCTTTTAGATAACCTGACTTAAGGAGAGGTTATGCAAGTTTGGGTTGATATTAGATAACCTGACTTAAGGAGAGGTTATGCAAGTTTGGGTTGATATCTAGTAACTTTGTACATTTCCTCATATTTGTTATTTTCTTTGCATCTAGTTTCTTTGTTCCGGTCTACTTTCCTATAGTAAATGTTACTTAAAAAAAAATACTAGAACCTAGCAGTCAGAAGCTGGAGATATGGGAAAAGATTCTACCATATTTTACATTCAACTTTATTTAAGAATAAAGGAAGAAATGGTGGGAAAATCAGATTCCCATTCAGAGACTTAAACAGAAAATGAAAAACCAGTTGGTTCAAAGTGTTGGGCCTGCAATGGAAAGATAAGGCATATGGACTTAGCCTAGGGTTGTAAAACATGTGGCTAAAGATTTATTTAATTGGAGTCCTACTATGATCCTGCTAAAAGATGATTCAAAGAGAGGTGGTGTATAAAGTGGCAAAAATCAGGAACGTAGTTTTCAAGGTATCATAAAGATAATTATGTACATCAGAGTGGAGCTAAGGAACACATACATATATTCAACTGAATGCCCTGAAATGTCTATATGAAGTAGAATCTACTATTAGCAATTTCTATGATATCAGCTATTTATCAGGTCTTCTGCTAATTGGACGGTATACTGAGTGGGGGAAGAGTAATGGATACAGCATAGGGAAGGGAAGGACAATAAAGATCAGCTTTATCTGGGCCTGCATTCAAAGACCCTCCTTGTTCACCTTGTTCTTTCATCCTTGGGACATCACAGAGGGCATGGCAATACACTCCAGTATTCTTGCCTGGAGAATTCAATGGACAGATGAGCTTGGTAGGGTCAGGCCACAGGGTTGCACAGAACTGGACATAACTGAAGTAACTTGGCACACACACCTGCACAGTAGATTAGGAATCTAAGGGCCTTGCCTCAAATCAAGACAAACTCTAAGGCATAAATTTCACCCAGTTTCCCCACTGCATGGATCTGAAGCTGGGATTTTCTGTAAAATTTACATCCTTTTTCGATTTCCTTCATTTCCCTTTCTTGCTTTCTTATCCCTTTAAGGTTTTCTCCTAACAGCATTTCCTTAATAAATTACTTTCAAGAAATCATTTTTCTCAATGTCTGCTTTTAGATAACCTGACTTAAGGAGAGGTTATGCAAGTTTGGGTTGATATTAGATAACCTGACTTAAGGAGAGGTTATGCAAGTTTGGGTTGATATCTAGTAACTTTGTACATTTCCTCATATTTGTTATTTTCTTTGCATCTAGTTTCTTTGTTCCGGTCTACTTTCCTATAGTAAATGTTACTTAAAAAAAAATACTAGAACCTAGCAGTCAGAAGCTGGAGATATGGGAAAAGATTCTACCATATTTTACATTCAACTTTATTTAAGAATAAAGGAAGAAATGGTGGGAAAATCAGATTCCCATTCAGAGACTTAAACAGAAAATGAAAAACCAGTTGGTTCAAAGTGTTGGGCCTGCAATGGAAAGATAAGGCATATGGACTTAGCCTAGGGTTGTAAAACATGTGGCTAAAGATTTATTTAATTGGAGTCCTACTATGATCCTGCTAAAAGATGATTCAAAGAGAGGTGGTGTATAAAGTGGCAAAAATCAGGAACGTAGTTTTCAAGGTATCATAAAGATAATTATGTACATCAGAGTGGAGCTAAGGAACACATACATATATTCAACTGAATGCCCTGAAATGTCTATATGAAGTAGAATCTACTATTAGCAATTTCTATGATATCACTTTATCCTGTATTTGAAATCCTTACTTCCTCTTTCATTCAGGATTTATGTTATTTATGTAACTTGATTTCACTAATGGTTTTGGAGGACAGTGAGTGTTGGAGGTGGTGTAAGATAGGGTGCAAACAGTTGGGTATGATAAGCAACATGCTTTTAATCAGACTGTGAATCTCCTTATATAGCTAAAGAAATCTCTAAAGAGATTCCTTTATTGTATACGTAGTACTCTTTGTTACAGGCCTACAAAAAGTAGCTTGAGACAAAGAAAAATAGTACACAGGAGAAGCAATATCAACCCTTTGCCATGACATTCTCAGCAGAAACCCAGATCCTGATTATTCTAATGAATACACTGATGGAGATACAATTCCTTCAACAGTAAATACATTAGAGACCAGAACCCTTCAATGCTACCCCACCTGTTCTTTTAACTTATTGCCTCAGTTCTATAAATATCTTGGCAGTCAGTAAATAATCTTTGGGCAGTTGCACATAGTAAAGTGAATATTATGTATCCCTTAAAACAATAACTCATAATCAGGTTCTCATATATTTTTTCATGTTAAAAATTGAAGTATAGTTGATGTGTGATATTCTGTAAGTTACAGCTATACAATACAGTGGTTCACAATTTTTTAAAGTTATACTCCATTTATAGTTATTATAAACTAGTGGCTGAGTGTATGTTGTCATTCAATTATGTCCTTAAGGAGTGTAGTTCACCTGGCTCCTCTGTCCATTGGATTCTCCAAGCAAGAATACTGGAGAGGATTGTCATGCCCTCCTCCAGAGAATCTTCCTGATTCCAGAATTGAACCCACCTCTCTTAGGTCTCCTGCATTGGCGGCAGGTTCTTTACCACTAGCAGCCCTGGGAAACCCAAAACGAATGACCATATTCCCTGTATTGTACAATATGCCCTTGTGGTTTATTTTATACTTTTATTCCCCGTATTGTGCAATATGCCCTTCTGGTTTATTTTATACCTAATAGTTTGTAACTCTTACTCCCCTACCCCTATATTGCTCCTCCTACCTATCCTTTTCCCACTGGTAACCACTGGTTCTATATCTGTGCATCTACTTGTTTGTTACATTCATTAGTTTTTTTTTTTTTTTATTTTTTAGATTCCACATACAAGTGACATCATACAATATTTGTATTTCTCTGTTTTATTTATTTCACTTAATGTAATATACTCCACATCCTTCCATGTTGCTACAAATGCTAAAATTTCATTTTTTTCTGAGTATATAATACTACATCTTTTTCCATTCATGTGTTGATGGACACAGATTTCTTCCATTTATTGGCAGTTGTAAATGCTGCTATGAACACTGGGGTACATGTATCTTTTCAAATTAGTGTATTTTTTAAATATATAATAGAAGTGGAATTTCTGGGTCATATGATAGTTATATTTTCATCTTATTGAGGAGCCTCCATACTGTTTTCCACAGTGGCTGCAGCAAGTTATGTTCCCACCAACAGTGTACAAGGGGGCTCCCTTTACTCCACATTCTTGCCAACATTTGTTGTCTGGGTTCTTTTTGATAATAGTCATTTGGAAGGTGTGAGGTGATACCTCATTGTGATTTTGATTTACATTTCCCTAATGATTAGCAATGTTGAGCATCTTTTCACGTTGGCCATCTATATTTCCTCATTGGAAAATTGTCTAATCTGGTCTTCTGCCCATTTTTTGAAGGATATTTTTTTTTTACTTTGAATTTTTATATTGGATATTAACCCCTTGTTGGTCATATTTGCAAAATTTTTATCCCATTCAGTAAGTGCTTTTTCTGTTTTGTCAGTGGTTTCCTCTGCATCACAAAAACTTTTAAGTTTAATTAGATTCCATTTGTTTACTTTTCAGTTCCTTTGCTTTAGGATACAAATATAAAAAAGGATATTGCTATGATTTATGTCAAAGAGTGTTCTGTCAGTTTTTCTTTAGGAGTTTGATGATCTCTGGTTCCCAATTCAGGTCTTTAAAACATTTTTAATTTATTGGTGTAGAGGTGACAGAGAATGTTCTAATTTCATTCCCTTATATGTAGCTTTCCAGTTTTACAGCACTACTTATTGAAGAGGCAGTCATTTCTCCATTGTATATTCTTTTCTTTGGGATGGGGGGGAGGGAGGGGAGCAAGAGGGCTGCTTCTATTGGTCTTTCATTTGTCTATTTTCATCAGTCTTTGTTCTTTGGCCTGTGTGGGCCTCCCATCGCGGTGGCCTCTGTTGTCGCAGAGCACCGGCTCTGGGCGCATGTGCTCCAGAGCTCCAGCTCAGTAATTGGACACATCGGTCCAGCCACTCCCCGGCACGTGGGATCTTCCCAGGTCAGGGATCGAACCGGCGCCCCTTGCACTGCAAGGCTGTGTCCTTACCCGCTGGACCACCAGGAAAGCCCCATTGTATATTCTTGAAACCTTTGTCATAGATTAATTTGTCATAAGTGGCTGGGTTTATTTATGGACTCTCTAGACTGTTCCACTGATCTTGGTTGTAATGTTTGATTGATAGCATTCATCCCAGGTGCAGCTATTTTATAAGAAACATATAATTAGCTTTAGATATTTCAAGTGAACCTTAGAGATTTTCATACCTGGTCAAAATTAAATATTTCATATAAAATACTGGTTTTATATGTGGAGTATAAAATTTAGGAGGAATATCTGTAGCACATGAGGAATATTTTCCTGTGTAATTCATGATTGTTAACGAGAAACAATACATACTATCAAGAGCTTATTAATCATTGATGATCTATTTATTCCTTAACTTTAGAATACCATTTATATTGGATATTAACCCCTTGTTGGTCATATTTGCAAAATTTTTATCCCATTCAGTAAGTGCTTTTTCTGTTTTGTCAGTGGTTTCCTCTGCATCACAAAAACTTTTAAGTTTAATTAGATTCCATTTGTTTACTTTTCAGTTCCTTTGCTTTAGGATACAAATATAAAAAAGGATATTGCTATGATTTATGTCAAAGAGTGTTCTGTCAGTTTTTCTTTAGGAGTTTGATGATCTCTGGTTCCCAATTCAGGTCTTTAAAACATTTTTAATTTATTGGTGTAGAGGTGACAGAGAATGTTCTAATTTCATTCCCTTATATGTAGCTTTCCAGTTTTACAGCACTACTTATTGAAGAGGCAGTCATTTCTCCATTGTATATTCTTTTCTTTGGGATGGGGGGGGGAGGGGAGCAAGAGGGCTGCTTCTATTGGTCTTTCATTTGTCTATTTTCATCAGTCTTTGTTCTTTGGCCTGTGTGGGCCTCCCATCGCGGTGGCCTCTGTTGTCGCAGAGCACCGGCTCTGGGCGCATGTGCTCCAGAGCTCCAGCTCAGTAATTGGACACATCGGTCCAGCCACTCCCCGGCACGTGGGATCTTCCCAGGTCAGGGATCGAACCGGCGCCCCTTGCACTGCAAGGCTGTGTCCTTACCCGCTGGACCACCAGGAAAGCCCCATTGTATATTCTTGAAACCTTTGTCATAGATTAATTTGTCATAAGTGGCTGGGTTTATTTATGGACTCTCTAGACTGTTCCACTGATCTTGGTTGTAATGTTTGATTGATAGCATTCATCCCAGGTGCAGCTATTTTATAAGAAACATATAATTAGCTTTAGATATTTCAAGTGAACCTTAGAGATTTTCATACCTGGTCAAAATTAAATATTTCATATAAAATACTGGTTTTATATGTGGAGTATAAAATTTAGGAGGAATATCTGTAGCACATGAGGAATATTTTCCTGTGTAATTCATGATTGTTAACGAGAAACAATACATACTATCAAGAGCTTATTAATCATTGATGATCTATTTATTCCTTAACTTTAGAATACCATTTATGTTTTTGAAGTAAAAAGGAGTACATGATAGGAAATTATTCAAATATATAGTGATATATAAAATGAGAGGTGGAAGACCCTCCCACCTCTAAGAAATTAACACTGATTGACACTTAGATATGTGTGCTTCAGGATAATTTTCCAAGTCCAGGGATGCATTATTTTAAATTATGCTTTAACAGTTGTATAATATTTCTTTATATCAAAGAATGGCATTTGTGTACTCTATTATTACTGGTCTTCTAAATTATTTTCAGTGTTTTTTTCTATATATATTCAATCCACATTTTCATTTTCTCAAACTATATATAAAATTGTAAAATATATGTATAAAATTATATATACCTTATCAGTACATGTATACATTTTATGCATGTTATATAATTATATATATTTATTCATTATAATTTGCACATGCACGTATATATCTTGTTTCTCTTAAAATGTCTATAAGTACATAGTAGAAAGCCAAATTGAATGTCACATATAAAAATGTGCTTAGTTTAGTTAAAGAACTCCGTTATCTACACAAAAAATTGCTATAGAAAAATTACTATTTTGTATATGAATATTCATATTTTATTTTATTTATTTTTATTTTTTTAACTGAGGGATAATAGCTTTGCAAATTTCTGTTGTTTACTGCCAAACATCAACCTGAATCTTCCACAGCTATACATACGTTCCCTCCTTCCTGAACTTCCCTCCTGTCTCCTTCCCCATCCCACCCCTCTAGGTTATTATAGAGTACATGTTTGAATTCCCTTACCCTTACAGCAAATTCCCATTGCTTATCTACTTTACATATGGTAAAGTAAGTTTCCATGTTATTTTCTCCGTATCTCTCGCCCATTCCTCCCTATCCACAATGTCCATAGGTCTGTTCTCTATGTCTGTTTCTCCATAGCTGCCCTGCATATAAATTCATCAGTACCATCTTTTTAGATATTTCAAGTGAACCTTAGAGATTTTCATACCTGGTCAAAATTAAATATTTCATATAAAATACTGGTTTTATATGTGGAGTATAAAATTTAGGAGGAATATCTGTAGCACATGAGGAATATTTTCCTGTGTAATTCATGATTGTTAACGAGAAACAATACATACTATCAAGAGCTTATTAATCATTGATGATCTATTTATTCCTTAACTTTAGAATACCATTTATGTTTTTGAAGTAAAAAGGAGTACATGATAGGAAATTATTCAAATATATAGTGATATATAAAATGAGAGGTGGAAGACCCTCCCACCTCTAAGAAATTAACACTGATTGACACTTAGATATGTGTGCTTCAGGATAATTTTCCAAGTCCAGGGATGCATTATTTTAAATTATGCTTTAACAGTTGTATAATATTTCTTTATATCAAAGAATGGCATTTGTGTACTCTATTATTACTGGTCTTCTAAATTATTTTCAGTGTTTTTTTCTATATATATTCAATCCACATTTTCATTTTCTCAAACTATATATAAAATTGTAAAATATATGTATAAAATTATATATACCTTATCAGTACATGTATACATTTTATGCATGTTATATAATTATATATATTTATTCATTATAATTTGCACATGCACGTATATATCTTGTTTCTCTTAAAATGTCTATAAGTACATAGTAGAAAGCCAAATTGAATGTCACATATAAAAATGTGCTTAGTTTAGTTAAAGAACTCCGTTATCTACACAAAAAATTGCTATAGAAAAATTACTATTTTGTATATGAATATTCATATTTTATTTTATTTATTTTTATTTTTTTAACTGAGGGATAATAGCTTTGCAAATTTCTGTTGTTTACTGCCAAACATCAACCTGAATCTTCCACAGCTATACATACGTTCCCTCCTTCCTGAACTTCCCTCCTGTCTCCTTCCCCATCCCACCCCTCTAGGTTATTATAGAGTACATGTTTGAATTCCCTTAGTTTTACAGCAAATTCCCATTGCTTATGTATTTTACATATGGTAAAGTAAGTTTCCATGTTACTTTTTCCATACGTCTCACTCCTCTTCCCTCCCCACCAATGTCCATAAGTCTCATTCTCTATGTCTGTTTCTCCATTGCTGACATGCATATAGGTTGATCAGTACCATCTTTCTAGATTCATATGTGTGTTAGTATACAATATTTATCTTTCTCCTTCTGACTTATTTTACTCTGTATAAGTTCTAAAGGTTTTGTGCTCATCCACCTCGTTAGGACTGACTCAAATGCATTCCTTTTATGTCTGAGTAATATCCCATTTTATATGTGTAGCACAGCTTCTTCATCCATTCATCTGTCAGTGGACATCTAGGTTGCTTTCATGTTCTAGCTATTGTAAATAGTGCTGCAATGAACAATGGGGTACATGTGTCTTTTTCAATTTTTATTTCCTCATGGTATATGCCTAATAGTGGGATTGCTGGATCATATGGAGGTTTTATTTCTAGTTTTTTGAGGAATCTCCATGCTGCCTTCCAATGTAGCTGTATCAATTTACATTCCTACCAACAGTGCAAAGCAGTACCATACCATTATGACAATTGCAGCTTTTTGGTATAATCTAAAGTCAGGAAAGTTTATTCCTGCAGCTCCATTCTTCTTTGTTAAGACTGCTTTGGCTATCTGGGATCATTTTTATTTCCATATAAATTGTGATATTTTTGTTCTAGTTCTGTGAAAAATGCGATTGGTGATTTGATAGAGATCACATTGAATCTGTAGATGACATTTTCAGTATAGTCATTTTCAGAATGTTGATTCTTCCAGCCCCAGAACATGGAATATCTCTCCATCTGTTTATGTCATCTTTGATTTCTTTCATCAGTGTGTTATGGTTTTCCATGTTTTTGTCTCCTTTGGTAGGCTTATTCCTTGTTAATTTATTCTTTTCTATTGCAACGGTGAATGGGATTGTTTCCTTGATTTCTCTTTCTGATTTTTCTTTGTTAGTTTATAGAAATGTGAGTGATTTCTAGAGTACTAATTTTGTATCCTGTAACTTCGCTAAATTCACTGATTAGTTCTAGTAATTTTCTGATAGTATCTTTAGGGTTTTCTATGTATAGTATCATGTCATCTGCAAAGAGTGAGAGTTTTGCTTCTTATTTTCCAGTCTGCATTTCTTTTATTTCTTTTTCTTCTCTAATTGCCATATCTAGAACTTCCAAGACTATGTTGAATAATAGTGGTGAGTGGACACTCCTGTCTTGTTCCTGATCTTAGAGGAATGCTTTCAGATTTTCACCATTGAGAATGATATTTGCTGTGGAATGCTTTCAATATTATCTTTCTCCTTCTGACTTATTTTACTCTGTATAAGTTCTAAAGGTTTTGTGCTCATCCACCTCGTTAGGACTGACTCAAATGCATTCCTTTTATGTCTGAGTAATATCCCATTTTATATGTGTAGCACAGCTTCTTTATCCATTCGTCTGTTGATGGATATCTAGGTTGCTTTCATGTTCTAGCTATTGTAAACAGTGCTGCAATAAACAATGGGGTACATGTGTCTTTTAAAATTTATTTCCTCATGGTATATGCCTAATAGTGGGATTGCTGGATCATATGGAGGTTTTATTTCTAGTTTTTTGAGGAATCTCCATGCTGCCTTCCAATGTAGCTGTATCAATTTACATTCCTACCAACAGTGCAAAGCAGTACCATACCATTATGACAATTGCAGCTTTTTGGTATAATCTAAAGTCAGGAAAGTTTATTCCTGCAGCTCCATTCTTCTTTGTTAAGACTGCTTTGGCTATCTGGGATCATTTTTATTTCCATATAAATTGTGATATTTTTGTTCTAGTTCTGTGAAAAATGCGATTGGTGATTTGATAGAGATCACATTGAATCTGTAGATGACATTTTCAGTATAGTCATTTTCAGAATGTTGATTCTTCCAGCCCCAGAACATGGAATATCTCTCCATCTGTTTATGTCATCTTTGATTTCTTTCATCAGTGTGTTATGGTTTTCCATGTTTTTGTCTCCTTTGGTAGGCTTATTCCTTGTTAATTTATTCTTTTCTATTGCAACGGTGAATGGGATTGTTTCCTTGATTTCTCTTTCTGATTTTTCTTTGTTAGTTTATAGAAATGTGAGTGATTTCTAGAGTACTAATTTTGTATCCTGTAACTTCGCTAAATTCACTGATTAGTTCTAGTAATTTTCTGATAGTATCTTTAGGGTTTTCTATGTATAGTATCATGTCATCTGCAAAGAGTGAGAGTTTTGCTTCTTATTTTCCAGTCTGCATTTCTTTTATTTCTTTTTCTTCTCTAATTGCCATATCTAGAACTTCCAAGACTATGTTGAATAATAGTGGTGAGAGTGGACACTCCTGTCTTGTTCCTGATCTTAGAGGGAATGCTTTCAGATTTTCACCATTGAGAATGATATTTGCTGTGGGCTTACCATATATGGCTTTCTCCATTTGAGGTAGGTTCTTTCTATACCCATTTTTTGAAGAGCTTTTATCATAAATTGGTGTTGGATTTTGTCAAAGACTTTTTCTGCATTTGATTTTTATCTTTCAATTTGTTAATATGGTGTATCATATTGATTGATATGTACATATTGAAGATCCCTTGCATGCCTGGGATAAACCCATCTTGATTGTGGTGTATGAGTTTTTTAATGTGTTGTTGAATTCTGTCTGCTAGAATTTCATTGAGGAATTTAGCATCTATGTTCATCAGTGACATTGGCCTGTAATTTTCTTTTTTTGTGTTGTGTTTGCCTGGTTTTGGTATCAGGGTGATGTTGGCCTCATGGAATGTGTTTGGAAGTGTTCCTTTCTGTGCAAAAAGTACTGTTTTTTTTACAGATGTATGTCATTATGCTTAGAGTAAGAAAAAAATGATTTCTAAAGAGTCTTGTTTAAGGAGAGTAACAACAGATTTTCTGCACAATCATAATCTTCTAAATATGTTTATTTAACTAAATGCCATGATTCACATTTCTTGGGAAGTATACTTACTTATAATGAAGAGTAAATCTGGTTTAAATTACTGTAAATCAATCTTCTGTAGATGGATTTCTCTAGCTTTAGAGATGCTAATATGAGCACCTACTTCATTTTATCAAGATGGCTTGAGTTCATCTACAAAGTTATTTTTTCACTGCATACTATTTGGGAAATGATGATTAGGAGACTGCCACTTTCACACTGGAGAAGTCATACTACCTGTTTGGTAAAGAAGTAGAAAGAAATATTTTCCTTTGATGGAATAGCCACCATTAAAATTATCAATTATTTGTTCTAGTAATTTTCTGATAAATTTTGTATCCTGTAACTTCGCTAAATTCACTGATTAGTTCTAGTTTTTCTGATAGTATCTTTAGGGTTTCTATGTATAGTATCATGTCATCTGCAAAGAGTGAGAGTTTTGCTTCTTATTTTCCAGTCTGCATTTCTTTTATTTCTTTTTCTTCTCTAATTGCCATATCTAGAACTTCCAAGACTATGTTGAATAATAGTGGTGAGAGTGGACACTCCTGTCTTGTTCCTGATCTTAGAGGGAATGCTTTCAGATTTTCACCATTGAGAATGATATTTGCTGTGGGCTTACCATATATGGCTTTCTCCATTTGAGGTAGGTTCTTTCTATACCCATTTTTTGAAGAGCTTTTATCATAAATTGGTGTTGGATTTTGTCAAAGACTTTTTCTGCATTTGATTTTTATCTTTCAATTTGTTAATATGGTGTATCATATTGATTGATATGTACATATTGAAGATCCCTTGCATGCCTGGGATAAACCCATCTTGATTGTGGTGTATGAGTTTTTTAATGTGTTGTTGAATTCTGTCTGCTAGAATTTCATTGAGGAATTTAGCATCTATGTTCATCAGTGACATTGGCCTGTAATTTTCTTTTTTTGTGTTGTGTTTGCCTGGTTTTGGTATCAGGGTGATGTTGGCCTCATGGAATGTGTTTGGAAGTGTTCCTTTCTGTGCAAAAAGTACTGTTTTTTTTACAGATGTATGTCATTATGCTTAGAGTAAGAAAAAAATGATTTCTAAAGAGTCTTGTTTAAGGAGAGTAACAACAGATTTTCTGCACAATCATAATCTTCTAAATATGTTTATTTAACTAAATGCCATGATTCACATTTCTTGGGAAGTATACTTACTTATAATGAAGAGTAAATCTGGTTTAAATTACTGTAAATCAATCTTCTGTAGATGGATTTCTCTAGCTTTAGAGATGCTAATATGAGCACCTACTTCATTTTATCAAGATGGCTTGAGTTCATCTACAAAGTTATTTTTTCACTGCATACTATTTGGGAAATGATGATTAGGAGACTGCCACTTTCACACTGGAGAAGTCATACTACCTGTTTGGTAAAGAAGTAGAGAAAGAAATATTTTCCTTTGATGGAATAGCCACCATTAAAAATTATCAATACACTGTTCCCCTGAAACTATCACAACATTGCTAATTGACTGTACCCCAATTCAAATGCTTTTGGTGTGAAAAAGATAAACACAAAAATTTAAGAATAAAAAAAACAAAGAGTATTAATGTAAGAATAATATACTATACATTTTGCTGAAATAAAATCTGTGAGACTATAAAAGTCATATTTAAGAAAAATATCACATAATTAGCAAAGAATGACTAAAATAAATTAAAAGTAATAGGAAGCTAGAACCTGGAGGCAAATGATGTTATTATTACTAATTTAAACTGCTTTTCCATATATTTAACATAGACGAAATTAAACTCAACCATTTTTCCCCAAGAATTCAAAATGCAAAAATGAAATGATATGTTTAAAATGATTCAGTTCATGGATATTTAATAGAAGATGAATACTAGAAATTTAGATATTTTATCCATAATGTCATTTGGTAAAAAAGGGTGATAATTTCCTTTATGCATGTACAATAGTCCATGACCAATTGTAAGAACTGCCAACATTCAAAAGTCATTGTGCAGCCAGCTTAATAGACTTTCAGTACTTCACTATATGAAAAATATTTGGTTTCTCCTGTATACTTCTAAATATATTTAGTCCCCTCTTATGTTTTATAGCTATTTAAGAATATTTATATGTGTATGCAATTTTAATGCAATAATATTGACCCTTTTGAACATTCAATTTATATGTATGTCTTAGAGTAAGAAAAAATGATTTCTAAAGAGTGAAATTTTCACATTTTTTTTGATTTAACTAAATGCCATGATTCACATTTCTTGGGAAGTATACTTACTTATAATGAAGAGTAAATCTGGTTTAAATTACTGTAAATCAATCTTCTGTAGATGGATTTCTCTAGCTTTAGAGATGCTAATATGAGCACCTACTTCATTTTATCAAGATGGCTTGAGTTCATCTACAAAGTTATTTTTTCACTGCATACTATTTGGGAAATGATGGTGATTAGGAGACTGCCACTTTCACACTGGAGAAGTCATACTACCTGTTTGGTAAAGAAGTAGAGAAAGAAATATTTTCCTTTGATGGAATAGCCACCATTAAAAATTATCAATACACTGTTCCCCTGAAACTATCACAACATTGCTAATTGACTGTACCCCAATTCAAATGCTTTTGGTGTGAAAAAGATAAACACAAAAATTTAAGAATAAAAAAAACAAAGAGTATTAATGTAAGAATAATATACTATACATTTTGCTGAAATAAAATCTGTGAGACTATAAAAGTCATATTTAAGAAAAATATCACATAATTAGCAAAGAATGACTAAAATAAATTAAAAGTAATAGGAAGCTAGAACCTGGAGGCAAATGATGTTATTATTACTAATTTAAACTGCTTTTCCATATTTTTAACATAGAAAAAATTTAACTCAACCATTTTTCCCTAAGAATTCAAAATGCAAAAATGAAATGATATGTTTAAAATGATTCAGTTCATGGATATTTAATAGAAGATGAATACTAGAAATTTAGATATTTTATCCATAATGTCATTTGGTAAAAAAGGGTGATAATTTCCTTTATGCATGTACAATAGTCCATGACCAATTGTAAGAACTGCCAACATTCAAAAGTCATTGTGCAGCCAGCTTAATAGACTTTCAGTACTTCACTATATGAAAAATATTTGGTTTCTCCTGTATACTTCTAAATATATTTAGTCCCCTCTTATGTTTTATAGCTATTTAAGAATATTTATATGTGTATGCAATTTTAATGCAATAATATTGACCCTTTTGAACATTCAATTTATACTATATCTGAAGTATATTCATGCATATGGTATGAGGTTGGGGCTAGGCTCATTTATTTTTAATGAGAAAATCCAACTGATTCAAAACGACATATTGAAAAGATGTCTTTTATGTCTGCCTCTCAGTATTACTTCTGTCATAAGTCATATGATTTTAAATGTGCATACCTGTTTCTAAATTTCTTATTGTTTCATCTCTTTGCTTATTCTTTCACCAGTACACCACTATCTTAAGTATTATTCATTTATAATAATTTGTGAAGTCTGGTAATGTAATTTCTTCAGCTTTATTCATCTTCTTCAAAGTGCTCTTAGATATCCTAGATCCTTTTTATCTTCATATAAATTATAGCATCAGCTGATCAATTTGCACTCACAAAAAATTCTTATTAGAATTTCATTTTTATTACATTGAACTATAGATGTATTTATGAAAAACTGGCTCTTAACAATATTTAGTTTACAAGTCCATAGCCATAATATATCACCAATCAATCAGGTTTCCATAATTTACTTCAACATGTTTTGTTGTTTTCTAATAGAAGACTTAGGCATAATTATAGATTTCTAACTGCTTGATATTTCAAACACTGTTGTAAATAGTATCTTTCTTAGATCACATTTAATTTTTATCTATCTATAAAGTATAATGAATTTTAAATATATTTGAACTTATATCAAGCTTGCTATTTTTACTTGTAATTTGTGACTTCTAATACATTGTTCATAAACTGATTTTATTTTTATATGCACACAAATATATCTGAAAATAATAATCTTTTTCTGCTTCTATATAACTCCTATTTGTTTTTCTTGTATCATTGTACTTATTAAAACATTCTTACATGATTAGAAATATATATTAATAACAACTTTGTCTCCTTTTAGACCTCACGAACAAGCTTTCAGTATCTATTAAGTATAATATTTGCTAAAATATTTCTGTAGGAACCCTTTATTAATTTAAAGAAGTTCCCTATTATATCTGTTTTGCTTGAAGTGAGCACTAAATAGCTTAAAAGCTTTTTGCATCTATTTAGAGTAGTATCTGGTTTTCTCATTTGTTAACTTGGTTAATTACATTAATCAATACTCAAATGCTAAATTAAACATGATTTTCTGGAAAGTGATGTCACTGGTGTCATAGGTCATTCTCAGCTTCAGTCTCCCTTACTTGCAGATCAACTAGCAACTTTCTATAGATGAAAGGCGCCATTGTGAAAATCCCAGATCCAGGGGTGAAGCAGGAGAAGTATTGCATGAAGAAGAAAAGAATGGTTTTACTTTGACCACATTGCCACTGCACCCAGACCAGCTCAGTGCCTCACTTAAGGGGGCCTTCCCCATCCCAAGCCTACTGTTTCTCCAGTGGGAAAAAGAGAGCCCAACTGGAGATTCTCCAGCATTGTGGAATACCTCCTGGGAAGCTCACTCCTATCTGACTTTATGGGAATTATATTGAAGAAATCTACAGAGCTCAACAAAGGGGAATCAGATAAAAGTGAAGGAAAGTTGAGGTTACTATAAGACCTTGGCCTACTGTGTCTCTGCTTGCAGCAGGACCACATTAAAAAAATGAACTGTGATTTATGAAAAACTGGCTCTTAACAATATTTAGTTTACAAGTCCATAGCCATAATATATCACCAATCAATCAGGTTTCCATAATTTACTTCAACATGTTTTGTTGTTTTCTAATAGAAGACTTAGGCATAATTATAGATTTCTAACTGCTTGATATTTCAAACACTGTTGTAAATAGTATCTTTCTTAGATCACATTTAATTTTTATCTATCTATAAAGTATAATGAATTTTAAATATATTTGAACTTATATCAAGCTTGCTATTTTTACTTGTAATTTGTGACTTCTAATACATTGTTCATAAACTGATTTTATTTTTATATGCACACAAATATATCTGAAAATAATAATCTTTTTCTGCTTCTATATAACTCCTATTTGTTTTTCTTGCATCATTGTACTTATTAAAACATTCTTACATGATTAGAAATATATATTAATAACAACTTTGTCTCCTTTTAGACCTCACGAACAAGCTTTCAGTATCTATTAAGTATAATATTTGCTAAAATATTTCTGTAGGAACCCTTTATTAATTTAAAGAAGTTCCCTATTATATCTGTTTTGCTTGAAGTGAGCACTAAATAGCTTAAAAGCTTTTTGCATCTATTTAGAGTAGTATCTGGTTTTTCTCATTTGTTAACTTGGTTAATTACATTAATCAATACTCAAATGCTAAATTAAACATGATTTTCTGGAAAGTGATGTCACTGGTGTCATAGGTCATTCTCAGCTTCAGTCTCCCTTACTTGCAGATCAACTAGCAACTTTCTATAGATGAAAGGCGCCATTGTGAAAATCCCAGATCCAGGGGTGAAGCAGGAGAAGTATTGCATGAAGAAGAAAAGAATGGTTTTACTTTGACCACATTGCCACTGCACCCAGACCAGCTCAGTGCCTCACTTAAGGGGGCCTTCCCCATCCCAAGCCTACTGTTTCTCCAGTGGGAAAAAGAGAGCCCAACTGGAGATTCTCCAGCATTGTGGAATACCTCCTGGGAAGCTCACTCCTATCTGACTTTATGGGAATTATATTGAAGAAATCTACAGAGCTCAACAAAGGGGAATCAGATAAAAGTGAAGGAAAGTTGAGGTTACTATAAGACCTTGGCCTACTGTGTCTCTGCTTGCAGCAGGACCACTGAGTAGAGATCCAAGCCAGTAACTCTACCCTTCTATAAAACCAAATCAGTGACCCTTTCTGGTAAGTGAAATTAGTTGGCAATTCTGCCTGACTTGTATTGCTAACCATTGGACCATAACAGCCACTAGGAAGTCTATTCTATGGCACCAGCTGCACAAGAAACAGACACAGCCCCTCCCAACTTCTCAGTATAGCCTCCACTGTCACCACTCCAGGAAGCAAGGCTGCAGATAACCTGCAGCCACAAAGCACAACTATTGTCTGCCGGGGCAAGGAGCCAAACCAGCATTTCTAACCAACTACTGAGCACAGGCTCTGGGCCCACATAACTATGTAACCTGAACAGTAACCCTAAGCAGGCCTAAAACCCAGCCTGTGATAGTGATCAACCACAGTGCCCAGCCTATAACTTCATCTAACAGAGGAGCCCAGCTCAATTGGTGAACACAGACAGCCTCCCTTACCCAGGTGGAAGCTGAGTCAATGACCCAGGTCAACAGTAGAACCTAGCTGTTAGCCCAACCCAACCAGGAACTCACCCATCTGGGCACAGCTAACTGTGTGTTAGTCACTCAGTCATGTCTGATTCTTTGTGACCCCATGAACTTCAGGCTCCCCTGTCCATGGAGTTCTCCAGGCAAGAATATTGGAGTAGGTTGCCATTCCCTTCTCCAGGGATCCAGGAATCAATTGATCAAGGTATCCAGGGAGCAATCCCAGGTCTCCTGCATTGTTGGCAGATTCTTTATCATCTGAACTGAAAAGGAAGCCTGGACACAGTGAAAGGTCCTTTCAAACCAGAGAGTACTGGCTGTGGCCTCTCCTCAAAGCAGATCAGTCCATGGCCTACTTGATCACAAAGTCTTGATCACAAAGATTAGTCTATTGCCCTGCCCAACCTCAGGGCACAGCCCATGTCCATAACTGAACACAGAGTCCAACCAGAAGCACCATCTGGTTGGGAAGCATAGCCTAAAGTTCCACTCCACCAGGAGAGATTATCCAATCACAGAATCCAACCAGTAGTATCTCATTGCCAGGAAACAACCTGTAATCTCATCCAAACAGAGGTGATTCAATAAAATGAAAAGACAGCATTCACGATGGGAGAAGATATTGACAAACCACTTATCTAATAAATTTGTCTGATATCTGATTTGTCTCATACAACTCAATAGCAAAAAGAAAAAAAATTCAATTTAAAAAATCAGCAAAGGACCCTAATTGATAATTTTGCAAAGAAGGTATATAAATAACCAACAGATATATGAGAAGATGCTCAGTACTACTAATCATCAGGGAAATGTAAATCAAAACCATAATGTGATAGAATTTCATGCCTGTTAGAGTAGCTATTATCAAAAAGATAAGACATAATAAGTATTGGAGGGGATATGGAGAATTTACCCTAGTAGAGCTTCCCGTACTTGCTGCTTTTTGGTTACGTATCATTATAGTCCTATAAGATTCATGATCTATTAGCTGAGCTGTTATGTTTACACTAATGCCTTGATAGTTCATACTTGCTAAAAATTGAAGAAGTAATCCATTGAGAAAAAAGATTACTGCGTAGAAAAAATTCAACAAGTTCATCTTTCAGATATCTCCTGGGTGCTTCTAATTTTATATTTCTTGTTATCAAATCCTCTTCAAAGCATTCTTATTTTCTGATTGAGGATTTGGCCTTATTTAACAGTATTTAGAATGTTCCCTATTTAAAATAGTTGGCCATATGTACAGTAAAGAATCGCAGCCATACATATACATGTTCACCTTCAATGTTTACCTGAAGCTGTCGCAAAATTGCTAATTGACTATATCCCAATCAAAATGTTTTTGGTTAAAAATAAATAAATAAAATAAAAAATATAATATGTAAAATAAAGAAATATTTTCTGAACTTTAGTTAAAATTATATTTGAAGTTTTTGTACTGGGCAGTAAATTGTTTCACAAATTTATATGTATATAAACAATTAATTTATTTATTTAAATTTTTTATTTTTTACATAGTTTTGTTGTTTACTGCCACACATCAACCTGAGTCAGACATAGCTACACATTTGTCCCATCCCTGCCAAACTTCCTTCCCAACTCCCTCCTCATCACACCCCTGCAGGTTGCCACAGAGACCCTGTTTTTGTTCCCTTCATCTTAGAGCATAGTCCCCCCTCCCTCTCCACAATGTCCATAAGTCTGTTCTCTGTGTCTCTTTCTCCACTGCTGCTCTGCATACACAGTTATCAGTACCATATTTCTATATTCCTTATATATGTGTCAGTATACAATATTTATCTTACTGATTTAGTTAACTCTGTATAATAGGTTCTAGATTCATCCAAATCATTAGGACTAACTCAAATGCCTTCTTTTTGTGGCTGAGAAATATTTCATTGTATATATATACCACAGCTTCTTCATCCATTCATCTGTCGATGGACATCTAGATTGCTTCCGTGTTCTAGCTATTGTAAATAGTACTGCAATGAACAGTGGAATGCATGTGTCTTTTTCAATTTTGATTTCCTCAGGGTGTATGCCTACTAGTGGAATTGCTGGGTCATATGGTGGTTCTGTTCCTAGTTTTTTAAGGAATCTCCATACTATCTTCCATAGTGGCTGTATCAGCTTACATTCTCACCAAGAATTCAAGAAGGTTCCCTTATCTCCACACCCTCTCCTGCATTCATTATCAGTCGAGTTTTTGGTGACGGTCATTCTGACTGGTGTGAGGTGATATCTCATTGTAGTTTTGATTTGCATTTCTCTAATAATGAGCGACATTGAGCATCTTTTCATGTGTTTTTTGGCCATGTGTGTGTGTTCTTTGGAGAGATGTCTGTTTAGGTCTTTTTCCCATTTTTTTGACTGGGTTGTTTGTTTTTTCAGTGTAGAGTTGTCTGAGCTGCTTGTGTGTTTTGAAAATTAATTCTTTGTCATTGTTTGATTTGCTATTATTTTCTCCCATTCTGAAGGTTGTCTTTTCACCTTGTTTATAGTTTCTTTTGTTCTACAAAATCTTTTAAGTTTAACTAGGTCCCACTTCTTTATTTTTGTTTTAATTTCCATTGCTTAAGGAGACAGGTTATAGATGACCTTGCTTTAATTTATGTCATCGACTGTTTTTCTAAGTGTTTTATGGTTTCTGGTCTTACAGTTAGGTCTTTAATCTATTTGAGTTTATCTTTGTGTATGGGTGTTAGAAAGTGTCCCAACTTCATTCTTTTACATGTAACTGTCCAGTTTTCCCAGCACCACTTATTGAAGAGACTGTCTTTGCCCCATTTTATCTGTCAAAAATAAGGTACCCATAGGTGCAGGGGTTTCTCTCTGTGCTCTCTTATCTTGTTCCATTTCTCTATATTTCTATTTTTGTGTCACTAACATACTATCTTGATGACTGTTGCTTTGTAGTATAATCTGAAGTCAGGAAGGTGGATTCCTCCACCTAATAGGTTCTAGATTCATCCAAATCATTAGGACTAACTCAAATGCCTTCTTTTTGTGGCTGAGAAATATTTCATTGTATATATATACCACAGCTTCTTCATCCATTCATCTGTCGATGGACATCTAGATTGCTTCCGTGTTCTAGCTATTGTAAATAGTACTGCAATGAACAGTGGAATGCATGTGTCTTTTTCAATTTTGATTTCCTCAGGGTGTATGCCTACTAGTGGAATTGCTGGGTCATATGGTGGTTCTGTTCCTAGTTTTTTAAGGAATCTCCATACTATCTTCCATAGTGGCTGTATCAGCTTACATTCTCACCAAGAATTCAAGAAGGTTCCCTTATCTCCACACCCTCTCCTGCATTCATTATCAGTCGAGTTTTTGGTGACGGTCATTCTGACTGGTGTGAGGTGATATCTCATTGTAGTTTTGATTTGCATTTCTCTAATAATGAGCGACATTGAGCATCTTTTCATGTGTTTTTTGGCCATGTGTGTGTGTTCTTTGGAGAGATGTCTGTTTAGGTCTTTTTCCCATTTTTTTGACTGGGTTGTTTGTTTTTTCAGTGTAGAGTTGTCTGAGCTGCTTGTGTGTTTTGAAAATTAATTCTTTGTCATTGTTTGATTTGCTATTATTTTCTCCCATTCTGAAGGTTGTCTTTTCACCTTGTTTATAGTTTCTTTTGTTCTACAAAATCTTTTAAGTTTAACTAGGTCCCACTTCTTTATTTTTGTTTTAATTTCCATTGCTTAAGGAGACAGGTTATAGATGACCTTGCTTTAATTTATGTCATCGACTGTTTTTCTAAGTGTTTTATGGTTTCTGGTCTTACAGTTAGGTCTTTAATCTATTTGAGTTTATCTTTGTGTATGGGTGTTAGAAAGTGTCCCAACTTCATTCTTTTACATGTAACTGTCCAGTTTTCCCAGCACCACTTATTGAAGAGACTGTCTTTGCCCCATTTTATCTGTCAAAAATAAGGTACCCATAGGTGCAGGGGTTTCTCTCTGTGCTCTCTTATCTTGTTCCATTTCTCTATATTTCTATTTTTGTGTCACTAACATACTATCTTGATGACTGTTGCTTTGTAGTATAGTCTGAAGTCAGGAAGGTGGATTCCTCCACCTTCATTCTTCTTTCTCAAGACTGCTTTGGCTATCTGGGGTCTTTTGTGTTTCATATTAACTGTGATTTTTTTGTTGTTGTTCTAGTTCTGCGAAGAATGTCATTGGTAGTTTGATAGGGATCGCATTGAATCAGTAGATGATATTTGGTAGCATGGTCATTTTCACAGTATTGATTCTTCCAACCCAGGAACGTGGAATGTCTATCCATCTGTTTATGTCATCTTTTATTTCTTTCAACAGTGTCGACAATTTTATGTATACAGTTCTTTTGTGTCCTTAGGTAGCTTTATTCCTAGAAATGTATTACTGTTGTTGCAGTGGTAAATGGGACCGATTCCTTGATTTCTCTGATTTTTAAATTTTTGTATATAGGAATGCAGTGATTTCTGTGTAATGATTTTGTATACTGCGACTTTGCTAAATTCACTGATTAGCCCTAGTAATTTTTGATAGTATCTTTAGGGTTTTCTCTGTATACTAAGTATCATGTCATCTGAAAACAGTGAGAGTTTTACTTCTTATTTTCCAATCTGGACTCCTTTTATTTCTTTTTCTTCTCTAATTGCCATAGCTAGGACTTCCAAGACTATGCTGAATAGTGGAGAGTGGACACCCCTATCTCATTCTTTATCTTAGAGGGAATGCTTTCAGTTTTTCACCACAGAGAATAATTTTTTCTGTGTTCTTATCATATATAGCTTCCACTACATTGGGTGCTGGATTTTGTGAAGGGCTTTTTCTGCATCTATTGAGATTTTCATTTGATTTTTAACTTTCTATTTGTCAATATGGTGTATCACATTGATCGATTTGTGTATATTGAAGATCCCTTGCATGCCTGGGATAAACCCAACATGATCATGGTGTATGAGATTTTTGATGTGTGGTCAAATTCTGCTTGCTAGAATTTTTTTGAGGATTTTTGCCTCTTTATTTATCAGTGATATTGGCCTGTAATTTTCCTTTTTTGTGTTGTCTTTGTCTGGTTTTGGTATCAGGGTGATGTTGACTTCATAGAATGATTCCATTTTCTTCTATATTTCTATTTTTGTGTCACTAACATACTATCTTGATGACTGTTGCTTTGTAGTATAGTCTGAAGTCAGGAAGGTGGATTCCTCCACCTTCATTCTTCTTTCTCAAGACTGCTTTGGCTATCTGGGGTCTTTTGTGTTTCATATTAACTGTGATTTTTTTGTTGTTGTTCTAGTTCTGCGAAGAATGTCATTGGTAGTTTGATAGGGATCGCATTGAATCAGTAGATGATATTTGGTAGCATGGTCATTTTCACAGTATTGATTCTTCCAACCCAGGAACGTGGAATGTCTATCCATCTGTTTATGTCATCTTTTATTTCTTTCAACAGTGTCGACAATTTTATGTATACAGTTCTTTTGTGTCCTTAGGTAGCTTTATTCCTAGAAATGTATTACTGTTGTTGCAGTGGTAAATGGGACCGATTCCTTGATTTCTCTGATTTTTAAATTTTTGTATATAGGAATGCAGTGATTTCTGTGTAATGATTTTGTATACTGCGACTTTGCTAAATTCACTGATTAGCCCTAGTAATTTTTGATAGTATCTTTAGGGTTTTCTCTGTATACTAAGTATCATGTCATCTGAAAACAGTGAGAGTTTTACTTCTTATTTTCCAATCTGGACTCCTTTTATTTCTTTTTCTTCTCTAATTGCCATAGCTAGGACTTCCAAGACTATGCTGAATAGTGGAGAGTGGACACCCCTATCTCATTCTTTATCTTAGAGGGAATGCTTTCAGTTTTTCACCACAGAGAATAATTTTTTCTGTGTTCTTATCATATATAGCTTCCACTACATTGGGTGCTGGATTTTGTGAAGGGCTTTTTCTGCATCTATTGAGATTTTCATTTGATTTTTAACTTTCTATTTGTCAATATGGTGTATCACATTGATCGATTTGTGTATATTGAAGATCCCTTGCATGCCTGGGATAAACCCAACATGATCATGGTGTATGAGATTTTTGATGTGTGGTCAAATTCTGCTTGCTAGAATTTTTTTGAGGATTTTTGCCTCTTTATTTATCAGTGATATTGGCTTGTAATTTTCCTTTTTTGTGTTGTCTTTGTCTGGTTTTGGTATCAGGGTGATGTTGACTTCATAGAATGAGTTTGGAAGTGTTGCTTCCCATGCAATTTTTTGATGAGTTTTAGAAGTATAGGCATTAGGCCTTCTCTTAATGTTTGGTAGAATTCACCTGTGAAGCCATCTGGCCCTGGACTTTTACTTTGGGGGAGATTTTTGATCACAGATTCGATTTCAGTGCTTGTAATTGGATTGTTCTTTATTTTTATTTCTTCCTGGTTCAGAATATGTAAACAACTTATTCTTTATATTTATCAAAACCACAGGATTCTAGAATTAAGACTTTTGAAAATAGGAAGATGTGTAAAGATACCTGTCAAGAGGATAACTACCTAGTGACTTAGCTTTAGTATATATGCAATTTGAAAATCAAATTGAGTCTCACATCTTCTGAAAATAGCAGCAGGGTTAAGTTTTTCCCACACTTGCAGTATCTCTCACAATAAATTAAGAAATTTACTAGCTGATTTCTAGGTGTCTGGAAACTGTTCAGTGAGTTTACTGTACATTTTGTTATCTTTCATTAATTAAGTACAATTCATTTGAAGATAATTAAAAACTGGTGGGTTTTTTGTCCTTCAAAAATCATTCAGGAAAACCATTTTACAGTTTGGTGCACAGCATCACCAATTCTAATATGGTCTGTCTCAGACAAACTAGGTCCCAACACTTAATGATTCCTAAAAGCCTGAGTAATTTCACATAACTATTTTTATGGTGTGTTCTCATCTGTAAAAGGGGATTAATACCTCCTTAGGCAAAGTTATTGTGGAGAGTAAGATCAAGTACTCCTGACACTGATCACTTCCTAGCAGGTGCCCTTGCACCCTCAGAGGGAGTTAAGCAATATAGTGAGTAGCTTAAATTTCAGTCTAGAATCATGCTGCCTAAGTTTATAGACCTACTTCTACATTTCCTGGCTCAGTGACCTTGGGCAAGCCACAAACTCCCTTAACCTGATATTTCTCATTTTTAAAATAAGAGTAATAATACTGCATTCCATGTGGGTGGATGTTTTGATGTTTAAACAAAATAATATGTGTAAATATTATTAAATTAAATAGGAGGCCATTAGAGTGAGGAGTTTTTTTATACCTTATTATTCAAAATAAGCAAATCCTAAGTCTTTAAATGCCTCTAGATTAAGGATCAAAACCTAAGGATAAGTAACCAAAGAACCACTTAATTTTTTCCAAGTAATGCAGCCAATTAAGCAATAGCCAATAAAATCATTTTATTTGCTCCCCCCTCTTACTTATAAAAGTCTTTCCCCCAACTCCTGTACATGGAGTTCCTCTAACCACTTCAGCTTGGAACTGCCTCATTCAAATGAATTTTTTCTGAAATAAACTCCTAAAATTTTTGTCTCAGTTTATCTTTTCACAATGAATAGCCAAATTCCTGACACACAAGATGTGTTCAGTAAATGTTCTTGTTCAGTCCCCCAGTCTTTCTGACTCTTTTTGATTGCATACCCCACAGTATGCCAGGCTTCCCTGTCTTTCACCATCACATGCAGTTTGCTCAAATTTGTGTCCACTGAGTTGGTGATGCCATCCAGTCATCTCATCTTCTATCATCCCCTTCTCCTCCTACTTTCAATCTTTTTACATCAGGCACTTATCCAGTAAGTTATCTTTTGCATCAGGTGGCCAAAGTATTGGAGCTTCAGCATCAGCATCAGTCTCTCAATGAATATTCAGGGTTCTTTTTTTCAAATTTGATCCCTTTGACAATTAGACAAACTAGGTCCCAACACTTAATGGTTCCTAAAAGCCTGAGTAATTTCACATAACTATTTTTATGGTGTGTTCTCATCTGTAAAAGGGGATTAATACCTCCTTAGGCAAAGTTATTGTGGAGTAAGATCAAGTACTCCTGACACTGATCACTTCCTAGCAGGTGCCCTTGCACCCTCAGAGGGAGTTAAGCAATATAGTGAGTAGCTTAAATTTCAGTCTAGAATCATGCTGCCTAAGTTTATAGACCTACTTCTACATTTCCTGGCTCAGTGACCTTGGGCAAGCCACAAACTCCCTTAACCTGATATTTCTCATTTTTAAAATAAGAGTAATAATACTGCATTCCATGTGGGTGGATGTTTTGATGTTTAAACAAAATAATATGTGTAAATATTATTAAATTAAATAGGAGGCCATTAGAGTGAGGAGTTTTTTTATACCTTATTATTCAAAATAAGCAAATCCTAAGTCTTTAAATGCCTCTAGATTAAGGATCAAAACCTAAGGATAAGTAACCAAAGAACCACTTAATTTTTTCCAAGTAATGCAGCCAATTAAGCAATAGCCAATAAAATCATTTTATTTGCTCCCCCCTCTTACTTATAAAAGTCTTTCCCCCAACTCCTGTACATGGAGTTCCTCTAACCACTTCAGCTTGGAACTGCCTCATTCAAATGAATTTTTTCTGAAATAAACTCCTAAAATTTTTGTCTCAGTTTATCTTTTCACAATGAATAGCCAAATTCCTGACACACAAGATGTGTTCAGTAAATGTTCTTGTTCAGTCCCCCAGTCTTTCTGACTCTTTTTGATTGCATACCCCACAGTATGCCAGGCTTCCCTGTCCTTCACCATCACATGCAGTTTGCTCAAATTTGTGTCCACTGAGTTGGTGATGCCATCCAGTCATCTCATCTTCTATCATCCCCTTCTCCTCCTACTTTCAATCTTTTTTTACATCAGGCACTTATCCAGTAAGTTATCTTTTTGCATCAGGTGGCCAAAGTATTGGAGCTTCAGCATCAGCATCAGTCTCTCCAATGAATATTCAGGGTTCTTTTCCTTTACAATTGACTGGTTTGATCTCCTTTCTGTCTAGGGGATTCTCAAGAGTCTTCTTCAGTGTCAAAGTTCAAAGGCATCAATTCTTGGGCACTCAATCTTCTTTATGGTTCAGCTCTCATATCCATACGTGACTACTGGGAAAACCATAGCTTTGACTATGCAGACTTTTGATATCAAAGTGATATCTCTGCTTTCGAATATGCTGACTACATTTGTCATAATTTTTCTTCTAAGGAACAAGCATCTACCTAATGGATATTTTCTGGATTAATGAATGGTTTTAGCCAAGTTTTTCTATGTTAAATATCATATTTGTGCTTTTAAATTGGAAACCAGTAGGGTCGATAATGTTTCCTCTAGGTAAAATGCACATGAAAATTACACATTAGCTTCTTCACTGTGCACTAGCGATTTCTGTTACGAATCTAGCATTTTTGCTCTCAAATAAGAACTTTCTTATTCAACACTGAGACCCACTTACATTCTGGCTTATAAATAAATGGGAGTTCTGCTTTCCATTCTCAGTGCCAAACATTTTCTTATGTTACTTCATGTATTCTCTTTCAAGAATTTTCCTAACAAAATACAGAACATTAGCATGTATATTGATGACTTTTTTTAGACATAGGACATGTAAAAATGCCTTACATTTCCTAGATTTTTAAATTATTGAAAACAGTCCTCTTATCCCAAGTTCCACAATACAAACATACATTTCTGTATTTATTGATGAAAAATATATGTCTTGTGAATAATTGATTCCTTTGACAACAGAACCTGTACCTCCATCTTAGCATCTTGTACAAAGTGTCTTCCTTATCTTCTCCAAGTTGTCAAACTTCAAAAATCTTTTCTTGGGTGGTTGTGGGCATATAGCAGATGAGGTCCAACTTCTCTCTGAGTTTATGATACTATTTCTTGATAAGAATTTAGAACACGCTTCACACTGAGAGAGAAAGTTCAGTATTGACAATGATTCCTCTTTTATCAACTTATCAATATAGTAGTTAAAATCTAGTTTCTAAAGTCATACTTAACAATTCAGGTTCTGCTCTTCCTAGAATCTGGCAAGTTGCCTAACCTTTCAAAAATACATCAATTCTTGGGCACTCAGTTCTTCTTTATGGTACAGCTCTCATATCCATACGTGACTACTGGAAAAACCATAGCTTTGACTATGCAGACTTTTGAATCAAATTTTGATATCCTTTTCTGCTTTTTCGAATATGCTGACTACATTTGTCATAATTTTTCTTCTAAGGAACAAGCATCTACCTAATGGATATTTTCTGGATTAATGAATGGTTTTAGCCAAGTTTTTCTATGTTAAATATCATATTTGTGCTTTTAAATTGGAAACCAGTAGGGTCGATAATGTTTCCTCTAGGTAAAATGCACATGAAAATTACACATTAGCTTCTTCACTGTGCACTAGCGATTTCTGTTACGAATCTAGCATTTTTGCTCTCAAATAAGAACTTTCTTATTCAACACTGAGACCCACTTACATTCTGGCTTATAAATAAATTGGAGTTCTGCTTTCCATTCTCAGTGCCAAACATTTTCTTATGTTACTTCATGTATTCTCTTTCAAGAATTTTCCTAACAAAATACAGAACATTAGCATGTATATTGATGACTTTTTTTAGACATAGGACATGTAAAAATGCCTTACATTTCCTAGATTTTTAAATTATTGAAAACAGTCCTCTTATCCCAAGTTCCACAATACAAACATACATTTCTGTATTTATTGATGAAAAATATATGTCTTGTGAATAATTGATTCCTTTGACAACAGAACCTGTACCTCCATCTTAGCATCTTGTACAAAGTGTCTTCCTTATCTTCTCCAAGTTGTCAAACTTCAAAAATCTTTTCTTGGGTGGTTGTGGGCATATAGCAGATGAGGTCCAACTTCTCTCTGAGTTTATGATACTATTTCTTGATAAGAATTTAGAACACGCTTCACACTGAGAGAGAAAGTTCAGTATTGACAATGATTCCTCTTTTATCAACTTATCAATATAGTAGTTAAAATCTAGTTTCTAAAGTCATACTTAACAATTCAGGTTCTGCTCTTCCTAGAATCTGGCAAGTTGCCTAACCTCCACATACCTCAGTTTTCTTGTCCATAAACTGATGATAATAACAATTACGAGTTATATTTGTTCAGTATCGTCTATGTGCCAGTAAATGCTCTCATCACTTAGGATGCAACAAATTAATTAAAGAAATGTTTTAAATTGTATCCTGTTTACTAAAATGTAGTCCTCTTTCCAGCACTGTTGAATTCAGGCATAGCCATCTGGCAGACTTTGCTTTAAAAAAAGTAGAAGTGGAAGTGACACATGTCTCTTTAGAAACTTTAAGCTCCAGTAAGCAATTTATTATACTTGATTTTTCCAGCCTTTGTGATTATGGGAACACATTTGGAAATGAAATCTCTGAATTTGTGGATTCCTAGGTGACTACATTGTACAGAACCTCCTATAGATTCATTGCATAATATTTCAAGAGGAAAAAATAGACTTTATTATTTTCTTTCACTGAAGTTTGGGGTTGTTTGTTACTTACTTCAGCAAAATCTAGACTATGCTGACTTTAAAACAAAGATAATCTATACTTAAGAAGCACCCAATATAGTATAAAGAGAAAAATAAAACATAATGAATAAGTAAGGCACCTAATGTGATAGAAGATAATAAACGCTATGGAATTTTGTAGTAGGTATGGAGTAAGGATTAGTTCATTTTTAGGGGAAGAAAGTAAAGAGGATGCTAATTACAGAACTAATTAGAGAAGTTGACTAATTAATGATCTCCGAGTACTTAGAAAAGTTTTTGATACATGGCAAGCACTCAAAAAAGTTATTTACTTTTACACTGGGTGGATCTAATATGATAGATTTGTTGACTATACAGTACTACCTTTTGGTCTTTTCTTCCTGTAACTTTTCTAAAGTTTAAGGCAAAACATCACATGACAGTTCAGAGGTTAGGGTGAATAACAGCATTACACTGCCACGTTTCTGAACCTTACTTATTTAGCTTCAGCACAAACAAATTTTATCAATATAGTAGTTAAAATCTAGTTTCTAAAGTCATACTTAACAATTCAGGTTCTGCTCTTCCTAGAATCTGGCAAGTTGCCTAACCTCCACATACCTCAGTTTTCTTGTCCATAAACTGATGATAATAACAATTACGAGTTATATTTGTTCAGTATCGTCTATGTGCCAGTAAATGCTCTCATCACTTAGGATGCAACAAATTAATTAAAGAAATGTTTTAAATTGTATCCTGTTTACTAAAATGTAGTCCTCTTTCCAGCACTGTTGAATTCAGGCATAGCCATCTGGCAGACTTTGCTTTAAAAAAAGTAGAAGTGGAAGTGACACATGTCTCTTTAGAAACTTTAAGCTCCAGTAAGCAATTTATTATACTTGATTTTTCCAGCCTTTGTGATTATGGGAACACATTTGGAAATGAAATCTCTGAATTTGTGGATTCCTAGGTGACTACATTGTACAGAACCTCCTATAGATTCATTGCATAATATTTCAAGAGGAAAAAATAGACTTTATTATTTTCTTTCACTGAAGTTTGGGGTTGTTTGTTACTTACTTCAGCAAAATCTAGACTATGCTGACTTTAAAACAAAGATAATCTATACTTAAGAAGCACCCAATATAGTATAAAGAGAAAAATAAAACATAATGAATAAGTAAGGCACCTAATGTGATAGAAGATAATAAACGCTATGGAATTTTGTAGTAGGTATGGAGTAAGGATTAGTTCATTTTTAGGGGAAGAAAGTAAAGAGGATGCTAATTACAGAACTAATTAGAGAAGTTGACTAATTAATGATCTCCGAGTACTTAGAAAAGTTTTTGATACATGGCAAGCACTCAAAAAAGTTATTTACTTTTACACTGGGTGGATCTAATATGATAGATTTGTTGACTATACAGTACTACCTTTTGGTCTTTTCTTCCTGTAACTTTTCTAAAGTTTAAGGCAAAACATCACATGACAGTTCAGAGGTTAGGGTGAATAACAGCATTACACTGCCACGTTTCTGAACCTTACTTATTTAGCTTCAGCACAAACAAATTTTATTAATAGTGGGTCTCAAGGCATCAGTGTTACCATATCTGTGCTATGGGAAGAATTATATTTTAATACCACTGAGAAAATCTGTAGTATTCTCATACATTTTATCTGTGTATCATTCTACTATAACTTGTTTGTGATCTGAGTTTAAGAATGGAAAAGAAATCTTAACTTCATTTTAGAATTAAATTGTTTAATAATTATAAAATTTAAACTAAAATATCAGTGTTATCATTCTGCAGTACCAGTGAAGACTGCCACAAAATCAGAATGATATCAAACAATGCCATGTAAACATTATTGATTATTAATCATTATTTCATTAAGATACATCATATCACTTTTTGGGTGTGAGAGAGAGAACCTGAAATAGAGAACCCAATTATGCAGTGGCTTAACTCCTGACCCAAAGAACCTGTGAGATAATATATATCTTTGGAGGTTTTTGGTTTATTTTCTAAATTTTATTTTTAAATTACTTTATTTAGATATATATAATTGACAAATGAAATAATAAGGGGCAATGTGTACAATGTACCTTAAATGTAAATATTGTGAAAAGTTTTCCCCTACTGAGTAAATTAATACAACCATCCATTTTTGTATATGATGTAAGATGGGGGATTAGGTTTCATTCTTTTGTACATATAGCGTTCCAGTTTTCCCAGCATCAAAAGAGACTTTTTTACATTATATATTCCTGACTCCTTTGTCACAAATTAGTTGACCATATATGAACGGTTTTGCTTATGGGCACTCCATTTGATTACATTGGTTTTAGTGTCTGTTTTTCTATGTCAATACGAAATGGTTTTAATTACCATTACTTTGTAATATAGTTTGAAAACAGAAAATGCAGTATCTTCAGCTTTGTACTCTCTTGAGTTGCTTACAGAGTATTTTGTTATTCTATACAAATTCTGGGATTTTTCCCTATTTCTGTGAAAAATGCCATTGAAATTTGAGAGTGAATTGTCCTGTCATATGGACATTTAATAATATGACTTCTTCTAATACATGAATAGAAAGTACCATTGTACTTATTTTTTCTTCCTCAGTTTCCTTCATCAATGTCTTTCTTATAGGTTCACCTTCTTGATTAACTTTTTTTTTTAATTTTATTTTTGTCCTTTATTTTAAAGATTTTACAGAGTTTTGTTGTTCACCAACATGTATGTTCCCAGAACATTCATATGCATATCCCTGGACCCTCCCCTGACCCAGTTCCCCCCCTCCCATCCCTCCAGACCGTCGCCCCAAGTGGTTGTAGGTACTTCTATTCCCCTAACACAATGACAATAGCTATCTTATCCACACATGACAGTATAGGTTTCCATGTTACTCCCTCCATGCCTCCCTCCCACTGTTCGGTTTCCACAATGTCTTTATGTCTATTCTCTATATTTCCATGAGTTCACTGCATGTGTTATCATGACCATCTTACTAGATCTCATATATATAAGTTAGTATACTATACTTGTCTTTCTCTTTTTGGCTTACTTCACGTTTTATGATAGGTTCTAGAGCCAGCCACCTCATTAGGACTGAGTCTTCTGCATTTCTTTTAACAGCTGAGTAGTATTCCCTTGTATATATGTACCAGAGCTTCTGGATCCATTCATTTGTCGATGGACATCTAGGTTGCTTCCATGTTCTGGCTATTGTATAGAGAGCTGCAATGAACATTGGGGTACAGGTGCTTCTTTCATTTTTGATTTCATCAGGATATAGGCCTAAAAGTGGGATTGCTGGGTCATAGGGTGCTTCTATTTTTAGTTATTTAAGGAATCTCCATATTGTCTTCCATAGAGGCTGTATCAATTTACATTCCCACCAGCAATGCAAGAGGGTTCCCTTTTCTCCACACCCTCCCCAGCATTTGTCTGTCAATTTGTTGATGATGGCCATTCTGACAGGTGTGAGGTGGTATCCCATTGTGGTTTTAATTTGCAATTCTATACTAATAAGCCAGGTTGAGCATCGTTTCATGTGTTTTGGGGCCATCTGTATGTCCTCTTTGGAGGGGCGGCTCTTTAGATCTTTTACCATTTTTTGATTGGGCTGCTCATTTTCCCTGTGCTGAGTTGTCTGAGTTGCTTGTAGATGTTGGAGATTAATTCTTTGTCTCTTGTTTCATTTTCTATGATTTTCTCCCACTCTGTGGGGTGTCTGTTCAGCTTTTTTTGTAATTTCTTTTGCTGTACAAAAGCTTTTAAGTTTCATGAGGTCCCACATATTCATTTTTCTTTTCAGTTCCACTATTTTAGTAGGTGGGTCAGAGAAGATCTTGCTTTGATTGATGTTCCCAGAACATTCATATGCATATCCCTGGACCCTCCCTGACCCAGTTCCCCCATCCCTCCAGACCGTCGCCCCAAGTGGTTGTAGGTACTTCTATTCCCCTAACACAATGACAATAGCTATCTTATCCACACATGACAGTATAGGTTTCCATGTTACTCCCTCCATGCCTCCCTCCCACTGTTCGGTTTCCACAATGTCTTTATGTCTATTCTCTATATTTCCATGAGTTCACTGCATGTGTTATCATGACCATCTTACTAGATCTCATATATATAAGTTAGTATACTATACTTGTCTTTCTCTTTTTGGCTTACTTCACGTTTTATGATAGGTTCTAGAGCCAGCCACCTCATTAGGACTGAGTCTTCTGCATTTCTTTTAACAGCTGAGTAGTATTCCCTTGTATATATGTACCAGAGCTTCTGGATCCATTCATTTGTCGATGGACATCTAGGTTGCTTCCATGTTCTGGCTATTGTATAGAGAGCTGCAATGAACATTGGGGTACAGGTGCTTCTTTCATTTTTGATTTCATCAGGATATAGGCCTAAAAGTGGGATTGCTGGGTCATAGGGTGCTTCTATTTTTAGTTATTTAAGGAATCTCCATATTGTCTTCCATAGAGGCTGTATCAATTTACATTCCCACCAGCAATGCAAGAGGGTTCCCTTTTCTCCACACCCTCCCCAGCATTTGTCTGTCAATTTGTTGATGATGGCCATTCTGACAGGTGTGAGGTGGTATCCCATTGTGGTTTTAATTTGCAATTCTATACTAATAAGCCAGGTTGAGCATCGTTTCATGTGTTTTGGGGCCATCTGTATGTCCTCTTTGGAGAGGCGTCTCTTTAGATCTTTTTACCATTTTTTGATTGGGCTGCTCATTTTCCCTGTGCTGAGTTGTCTGAGTTGCTTGTAGATGTTGGAGATTAATTCTTTGTCTCTTGTTTCATTTTCTATGATTTTCTCCCACTCTGTGGGGTGTCTGTTCAGCTTTTTTTGTAATTTCTTTTGCTGTACAAAAGCTTTTAAGTTTCATGAGGTCCCACATATTCATTTTTCTTTTCAGTTCCACTATTTTAGTAGGTGGGTCAGAGAAGATCTTGCTTTGATTGATGTCCTTGAGGGTTTTGCCTATATTCTCCTCTAAGAGTTTGATGGTTTCTGGTCTTACATTGAGGTCTTTAATCCATTTTGAGTTGATCTTTGTGTATGGGGTCAGGGAATGTTCCAACTTCATTTTTTTGCATGTAGCTGTCCAATTTTCCCAGCACCATTTGTTGAAGAGACTGTCTTTCTCCCATTTTATAGTTTCTCCTCCATTGTCAAAAATAAGGTACCCATAGGTGCGTGGGTTGATCTCTGGGTTCTCAATCTTATTCCATTGATCTATAGTTCTGTTTTTGTGCCAGTAACATACTGTCTTGATGACTGTTGCTTTGTAGTAGAGTCTGAAGTTGGGAAGGCTGATCCCTCCAGCTCCATTCTTCTTCCTCAGGATTGCTTTGGCTATTCGAGGTCTTTTGTGTTTCCATATGAACTGTGTTATTCGTTGGTCTAGTTCTGTGAAGAATGTCACTGGAAGTTTGATAGGGATCGCATTGAATCTATAGATGACATTTGGTAGTATGGTCATTTTCACAATATTGATTCTTCCAATCCAGGAACATGGAATATCTCTCCATCTGTTTAAATCTTCTTTAATTTCTCTCATGAGTGTCTTGTAATTTTCTGTGTACAGTTCTTTTGTTTCTTTGGGTAGGTTTATTCCTAGATAATTGATTCTTTTGGTTGCAATGGTGAAGGGAATTGCCTCTTTGATTTCATTTTCTGATTTTTCATTGTTTGTGTATAGGAATGCCAGTGACTTCTGTGTGTTGACTTTGTATCCTGCGACTTTGCTGAATTCGTTAATTAGCTCTAGTAGCTTTGTAATAGCGTCTTTGGGATATTCTGTATATAATATCATGTCGTCTGCAAAAAGAGAGAGCTTTATTTCTTCCTTTCCAATCTGGATTCCTTTGATTTCTTTTTCTTCTCTTATTGCTGTTGCTAGAACTTCCAGGACTATGTTGAATAGTAGTGGTGAAAGTGGGCACCCCTGTCTTGTTCCTGATCTTAGAGGGAATGCTTTTAGTTTTTCACCGTTGAGGATAATGTTGGCTGTGGGCTTCTCATAGATGGCTTTTATTATGTTGAGATAGGTTCCTTTTATGCCCATTTTCTGAAGAGTTTTTATCATAAATGGATGTTGTACTTTGTCGAAGACTCTTTCTACATCTATTGAGATGATCATGTGATTTTTGTCTTTCAATTTGTTGATATGGTGTATTACGTTGATTGATTTGCGGATGTTGAAGAATCCTTGCATGCCTGGGATGAACCCGACTTGATCATGATGTATGAGTTTCTCCTCCATTGTCAAAAATAAGGTACCCATAGGTGCGTGGGTTGATCTCTGGGTTCTCAATCTTATTCCATTGATCTATAGTTCTGTTTTTGTGCCAGTAACATACTGTCTTGATGACTGTTGCTTTGTAGTAGAGTCTGAAGTTGGGAAGGCTGATCCCTCCAGCTCCATTCTTCTTCCTCAGGATTGCTTTGGCTATTCGAGGTCTTTTGTGTTTCCATATGAACTGTGTTATTCGTTGGTCTAGTTCTGTGAAGAATGTCACTGGAAGTTTGATAGGGATCGCATTGAATCTATAGATGACATTTGGTAGTATGGTCATTTTCACAATATTGATTCTTCCAATCCAGGAACATGGAATATCTCTCCATCTGTTTAAATCTTCTTTAATTTCTCTCATGAGTGTCTTGTAATTTTCTGTGTACAGTTCTTTTGTTTCTTTGGGTAGGTTTATTCCTAGATAATTGATTCTTTTGGTTGCAATGGTGAAGGGAATTGCCTCTTTGATTTCATTTTCTGATTTTTCATTGTTTGTGTATAGGAATGCCAGTGACTTCTGTGTGTTGACTTTGTATCCTGCGACTTTGCTGAATTCGTTAATTAGCTCTAGTAGCTTTGTAATAGCGTCTTTGGGATATTCTGTATATAATATCATGTCGTCTGCAAAAAGAGAGAGCTTTATTTCTTCCTTTCCAATCTGGATTCCTTTGATTTCTTTTTCTTCTCTTATTGCTGTTGCTAGAACTTCCAGGACTATGTTGAATAGTAGTGGTGAAAGTGGGCACCCCTGTCTTGTTCCTGATCTTAGAGGGAATGCTTTTAGTTTTTCACCGTTGAGGATAATGTTGGCTGTGGGCTTCTCATAGATGGCTTTTATTATGTTGAGATAGGTTCCTTTTATGCCCATTTTCTGAAGAGTTTTTATCATAAATGGATGTTGTACTTTGTCGAAGACTCTTTCTACATCTATTGAGATGATCATGTGATTTTTGTCTTTCAATTTGTTGATATGGTGTATTACGTTGATTGATTTGCGGATGTTGAAGAATCCTTGCATGCCTGGGATGAACCCGACTTGATCATGATGTATGAGTTTTTTGACGTGTCGTTGAATTCTGTTTGCTAGGATTTTGTTAAGGATCTTGGCATCTAAGTTCATCAGTGAAATTGGCCTATAATTTTCCTTTTTGCTGTTGTCTTTGCCTGGTTTGGGTATCAGGGTGATGGTGGCCTCATAGAATGTGTTTGGAAGTTTTCCTTCCTGTGCAATTTTTTGAAAGAGTTTTAGAAGGACAGGCATTAGCTCTTCTTTAAATGTTTGGTAGAATTCGGCTGTGAAGCCATCTGGCCCTGGGCTTTTATTTTTGAGTAGATTTTTAATCACAAATTCAATTTCTGAGCTTGTGATTGGGTTGTTCAAAGTTTCTGCTTCTTCCTGGCTCAGTCTTGGGAGATTAATCCTCTCCAAGAAACCTTCCATTTCTTCCAGGTTGTCCAGTTTGTTGCCATAGAGTTGCTCATAATAGTCTCTTAGAATCCTTTGGATTTCTGCATTATCTGTTGTAATCTCTCCTTTTCGTTTTTGATTTTGTTGATCTGGTTCTTCTCTCTCTTCTTCTTACTGAGTCTGGCCAGTGGCTTGTCAATTTTGTTTACCTTTTCAAAGAACCAGCTTTTTGTTTTATTTATCTTTACTATTGTTTCTTTTGTTTCTTTCTCATTTATTTCTGCTCTGATCTTTATGATTTCTCTTCTTCTGCTGGCTTTGGGGTGTTTTGTTTTATTTATCTTTACTATTGTTTCTTTTGTTTCTTTCTCATTTATTTCTGCTCTGATCTTTATGATTTCTCTTCTTCTGCTGGCTTTTGGGTGTTTTTGTTCTTTCTCCAATTGTTTTACGCGGAGGCTTAGGTCATCTGCTTCATATTTTCCTAGTTTCGTGAGGTGGTATTGCTATAAATTTTCCTCTTAGAACTGCTTTTATGGTATCCCATAGGTTTTGCACTGTCATGTGTTCATTGTCATTTTCTTCTAGGAATTGTTTAATTTCTCCTTTGATTTCCTCGATGATCAGTTGGTTTTGTAGGTATATATTATTTAATCTCCATTTTTTGTTGATATGGTGTATTACGTTGATTGATTTGCGGATGTTGAAGAATCCTTGCATGCCTGGGATGAACCCGACTTGATCATGATGTATGAGTTTTTTGACGTGTCGTTGAATTCTGTTTGCTAGGATTTTGTTAAGGATCTTGGCATCTAAGTTCATCAGTGAAATTGGCCTATAATTTTCCTTTTTGCTGTTGTCTTTGCCTGGTTTGGGTATCAGGGTGATGGTGGCCTCATAGAATGTGTTTGGAAGTTTTCCTTCCTGTGCAATTTTTTGAAAGAGTTTTAGAAGGACAGGCATTAGCTCTTCTTTAAATGTTTGGTAGAATTCGGCTGTGAAGCCATCTGGCCCTGGGCTTTTATTTTTGAGTAGATTTTTAATCACAAATTCAATTTCTGAGCTTGTGATTGGGTTGTTCAAAGTTTCTGCTTCTTCCTGGCTCAGTCTTGGGAGATTAATCCTCTCCAAGAAACCTTCCATTTCTTCCAGGTTGTCCAGTTTGTTGCCATAGAGTTGCTCATAATAGTCTCTTAGAATCCTTTGGATTTCTGCATTATCTGTTGTAATCTCTCCTTTTCGTTTTTGATTTTGTTGATCTGGTTCTTCTCTCTCTTTCCCTTGATGAGTCTGGCCAGTGGCTTGTCAATTTTGTTTACCTTTTCAAAGAACCAGCTTTTTGTTTTATTTATCTTTACTATTGTTTCTTTTGTTTCTTTCTCATTTATTTCTGCTCTGATCTTTATGATTTCTCTTCTTCTGCTGGCTTTGGGGTGTTTTGTTTTACTTATCTTTACTATTGTTTCTTTTGTTTCTTTCTCATTTATTTCTGCTCTGATCTTTATGATTTCTCTTCTTCTGCTGGCTTTGGGGTGTTTTTGTTCTTTCTCCAATTGTTTTACGCGGAGGCTTAGGTCATCTGCTTCATATTTTCCTAGTTTCGTGAGGTGGTATTGCTATAAATTTTCCTCTTAGAACTGCTTTTATGGTATCCCATAGGTTTTGCACTGTCATGTGTTCATTGTCATTTTCTTCTAGGAATTGTTTAATTTCTCCTTTGATTTCCTCGATGATCAGTTGGATTTTTAGGTATATATTATTTAATCTCCATGTGTTTGTGTTTTTAGGGTTTTTTTCCCTGTAGTTGATCTCTAGTCTCATTGCATTGTGGTCTGAGAAGATGGTTGATATAATTTCAGTTTTCTTGAACTGACTGAGGTTAGATTTGTGGCCCAAGATGTGGTCTATCCTGGAGAATGTTCCGTGAGCACTTGAGAAGAAAGTGTATTCTTCTGCTTTTGGATGGAAAGTCCTAAAGATATCGATGAGGTTCATCTTTTCTAGTGTGGCATTTAAGGCTTGTGTTTCTTTGTTAATTTTCTGTTTGGATGATCTGTCCATTGGTGTGAGGGGAGTGTTAAAGTCTCCTACTATTATTGTGTTATTATTGGTTTCTTCTTTTATGTCTGAAAGTATCTGTCTTATGTACTGAGGTGCCCCTGTGTTGGGTGCGTAGATATTCATGACTGTTATGTCTTCCTCTTGGATAGATCCCTTAATCATGATGTAGTGACCTGCCTTGTCTCTTAGAATCTTCTTTACTTTAAAATCTATTTTGTCTGACATGAGGATTGCTACTCCAGCTTTCTTTTGATTTCCATTTGCATGGAATATCTTTTTCCACCCTCTCACTTTCAGTCTATGAGTGTCTCTAGGTCTGAAGTGGGTCTCTTGTAAACAGCATATATATGGGTCTTGCTTCTGGATCCATTCAGCCAGCCTGTGTCGTTTGGTTGGAGCATTTAGTCCATTTACGTTCAAAGTAATTATTGATACCAATGTTCCTATTGTCATCTTCTTAGAAATTTGGGGTTTGATTTGTAAGGCTTCTCCTACTCTTATATTTATTGGTTATATCAGGCCCTTTAACACTTGCTGTAGGGCTGGTTTTGTGGTATAGAATTCGTTTAGTTTTTGCTTGTCTGTGAAGCTTTTGACTTCACCATCGATTTTGAGTGAGATTCTTGCTGGGTAGGGAATTCTTGGAGAGAATTCTTGGTTGGAGGTTGTTTTCTTTTAGCTATTTAAATGTGTCTTGCCATTCTCTTCTGGCCTGTAGTGTTTCTGTTGAGAGATCTGCAGTTATACGTATGGGGTTTCCTTTATATGTTATTTGTTGTTTGCTCCTAGCTGCTTTTAGTAACCTGTCTTTATATTTAGTCTGTGTTAGTTTTATTAGAATGTGCCTTGGTGTGTTTCTTCTGGGGTTTCTCCTGTATGGAACTCTTTGTGCTTCCTGGACTTGGTTGACTATCTCCTTTCCATGCTGGGGAAGTTTTCAACTATAACCTCTTCAAGAATTTTTTCATAGTCTTTCTTCTCCTCTTCTTCTTCTGGAACTCCTATAATTCTAATGTTGGTGCGTTTGATATTGTCCCATAGGTCTTTGAGGCTATCCTCAGTTCTTTTAATTCTTTGGGCTTTGTTCTGTTCTTCAGCACTTATTTCCACCATTCTGTCTTCCAGCTCACTTATCCGTTCTTCAGGCTCTGATACTCTACTGTTGAGATCTTCTATAGTATTTTTCAGTTCAGCAACTGAGTTAGCTGTCTCCATTTGCTTATTTTTCATTTCTTGCATGTCTCTTCTCAATGCACTAATTTCTTCTAATATTCTGTTTTCGGTGTTTTGCATCCTCATTAGTATAGTTTTTCTGAATTCTCTTTCAGATAGTTTGTCTATCTCCTCCTCTGTCATTTGAAGCGGTGTTTCTCTAGTTTGGTCCTTCATTTGTACAGTGTCTCTCTGACGTTTCATTATTACATTAGTTTTTGTTTCTTTGTGTGTGTCTGTGTGTATGGAGTTCTTATTCCCACCAGGCTTCTTGGTTGAATTCTCCCTTCCTTTGGGTTTCTGTCCTTGTAGAAAGGTTCAGTGGTTTGTGTCTTGGGTGGTGTTAGGTCTTGTTTACAGGTGAATAATCTGTAGTGTTGTGTGTTCTTTGATAGTGTGGGGTCTGGGAATCAGGGCTTCCACTCCGAGGATCCTTGGTTTGATGATTGGTCAAGGGATGTAGGCTCTATGTCTGCTTTGCTATGGTGTTCCATGGTATTAGTTCACATACTAACATGTGAGGAACAAGAGGTGCATCCCTGATGGGTGACAGTCATAAAAGCATGCAGATGTTTTCTAACATAATCGTTAGATATACATACATACACAGCAATCCCCACAACTGACCAGTTTTACAGAGATAAGGCACAGGAAATCTTTCTGGCAATTCATGCAATCACAGATGATACTTGCCCATTAAGCTTTGAATTAATTGAAATAGTGCCTGAATAATAGATCTAGCACAAGGTTCTGGCTTGGATAATTACAATGAGAGCAATTTTTAATTAGGACATGTGTTGGGGGTGATAAGGAGGAGAGTCTATAGGTAATAAAAAGGAAAAGATTCGTCTTGGAAGTATTTTATAGGATTAGGTAGCAAAGATTAGTGTGTGTATTGTTTAGTGTATTTGGAAGAGAATAGTGGAGACAGGAAGATAGGAAATAATTCATCTAGAGGATATTGGTAGATAGGAAGATGTTTTACATTTAGAACATAGAGGAAGAAAGCAGTGGGAAAGAGGAAAGAGAAAAGAGAATTAGGGGGTTTTCAAGAATTAAAATTAAAATTAAAAAAAGAAAACAATAAAATAAAAGTCAAAAAAGAAATTAAAAATCAAAAAGGGCTGAAAAAATTAATAAGAGACCAAAAAACAAAGAAAAAACACATAAAACAAAACAAACAAATGAAAACAACTACAAAAAAAAAAAAAAACCAATAAACTAACAAACTAATAAACCCAAAACCAGACCAATCAATTGAATAATCAAAATAGTCCACCACAAATAAACAAGCTGAAGAAAAGGAAAAAAAAGAAAAAAATGTTAAATACTGTCCCTGGTTTTTATCTTCTCATCTGCCTGTTGGAAACCAGTCTGCTTTTGATGGTGGTGTGTTGATGGTGTAGTCTTTCACTTATAGCGCCAGTTGCTATGGTTTCTGTTTTTGTGTTCAGCAAAATGAGGGCTTTGCTGCCATACTGGGTGCTGGCCAGGACGGTGGGGTGATCCCAGTCAGTCGGGCGGGGGCCTCGGTGCGCGCGCAGTCCCGTGTTGGAGGGGGGCGCCCTGGCTCTACCGCGCACCCGCCAGCAGTCTCCAATCCCTCCTCTTTCCCCAGCTTCCTCCGCTGCTGCTGCAGCTCTAGGAGTGTGCAGGCTCCTCCGCCTCTGGCACAAGTGCACTGCCGGTTACATGTCTAAGTCCCAAAGGCGGGCACGAGCTTTCCCGTCTGGCTCGTGCCCCATCCCTAGTCAGCAACCCGTGGGCGACTTCCCCTCTCCGTTCAGCAAGCCCTCCAGTTGGAGTGGCTGAACCTACCCGCGCCGCGGCTCTTCGCGGCGCCCGCGGCTCCTCGCGGCTACGGGTTCCGGCGGCTCCTCGCGGCGCCCGCGGCTCCTCACGGCTCCTCCTTTGTTAACTTTATTCATAAGTATTTTCTTGTTTTGATGCTATAATAAATGTGCATCATCTTTATTTCTCCTTCTGATAGGTTTTTGTTGGTTGTTTTAAGCTGCTAAACTTGGAGGGTAGTTTATTATGTGAAATTGCTAACTAATCCATGAGAAGTATTTTTAACTTAAAAAATAAAAATATATAAAGAAATTTATATTATAGAGAAGAGGTTTATAATTTTTAAATCATAAATCAATTATGTTGACAAGCATTGAAATGAGTTTAATATATTTTGTGATTCCTAAAATACACATGACACTTTGGCATTCTTTTGGCAGTATGTCTTTGCTTAAATTCGTTGCTTATTATTAACTTACACACAAAAAAATTATCAAATAAAGAATTCAAAGAATTCAAAAATTTTTAATTTCCTATTTTCTAGTGATACTAATGTGGTTATTAAGCAGTTGCATCTCTATAAAATCTGTGTATGGAACTGTAAAATGATTGGGTATATCTGTTAAAAATATGTGGTTTTAAAATGATGAGGTCGGATGATGAAACACAGCATAAATGCTATAAAGTTACAAATCACACACAGATATACCGCGATGTACATGTATGTATATGCATGTGAAGTTGCTTGAGTCATCTCCAACTCTGCAACTCTACGGACTATAGCCTGCCAGCCAGGCTTCTCTGTCCATGGGATTCTCCAGCCAAGAATACTGGAGTGGATTGCCATGTCCTCCTCCAGAGGATCTTCCTGACCTAGGGATCAAACCCTTATCTCCCACATCTTCCTGCATTA
The DNA here is from genome assembly GCA_022376925.1 of Tragulus kanchil. Lineage (NCBI taxonomy): Eukaryota > Metazoa > Chordata > Mammalia > Artiodactyla > Tragulidae > Tragulus > Tragulus kanchil. The sequence goes on from JAIOJX010000004.1 coordinate 37,564,575, forward strand.
GCAGATGGTTATATATATATACCCCCCCCACACACACACACATATGTATATATGTGTATGTATGTGTGTGTGTATATATATATATATATATACACACACACATATATGTACACATACACACAAATATAGAGATAAACACACACACACACACACACACATGAGGTCATGTTTCCTAAGCTGAATATCCCAAATATAGATGATTCTGCCAGACAGCTGAAGATGAGTTGTCAAATTTAACTGACCTAGTAGATAAAGTGAATTAGCCTGGATTAATAGGATTAAAAAGGAACAGTTTATCCTTTGCACTGTGGCATTTCCTGATCTTTTAAAGGAAAGTATTTTAGCCCTTCAGCACTAAATTCAATTTCCTGTCTTGAAAAGGAGAGATCACTTCTGAGGACATATATCCACTCCTTGCTTGCAATTTAGATGCTTTGTAGTTTTCAGAATCCCTAGAAAATAGTATCATATCTATGATAAAAACTGTAAGTTCCTTTTTTGAATCTCTCTTAAGAGATTTAAGGCAATGAGTCACTTAAAATGGTGGTTTAACTTTTACTTTGTTATGTAAGTGTATACGTATTAACTTCGTATAAATACTTAAACATAAAATTGTTTACAATATTCATAGATTTTTAAGTTGTATAAGTTTCTCAAATTTAGAATATGGGCATATATGTTCAAGTTAAATTCTTTTTTAAAAAATTTCTGAGACAAATGAATTTCAGACAGATAAACTTTGTCTGTAAAGCCTAGAAAATACCATTTTCCTCCTCCATTTTTAAGCCAAAGAAAATAAACACACCTTCTGATAAAAATTGAAGCAGACACAAATCAATTAATGTGATAAGCAGAAGATAAGTGCCATCTAGAAATCATCAGTAAAAGGGCAATCTCTTCTTAGTTCTCTCTTTTAATTCTTAGGTAGACACCATTTTTTAATGTAAGATCAGCTTAACCAATATAAGAGATTTTTAATGACTAGACAAACTCAGTCTTCCTAGGAAAGATTTATTTTGTTGAATCAGATAGTGTTCTTAACAGCAAGTAATACAATTTGACCCTGGATCTCAGGTCACAAAAAGAAATGTTTTTGATGTATTTTAAAGAATTTATTGGATAAAGCCCAATGGTCCAGATTTGGAAAACAGAAAGACATCAAAACAATTCTGAAGAGTAAAGTAACAGGAAAACACACAATGAGAATACCATTTTTAGCAGAATATGTTCTGGACAGATGCAGTTCATTAACATGGTGGGAACTGTAACAAATGAATTCTGACCTTTAACATTCCAGGTCCTTAGTTGGAGAATAAGATCAGCAGGACTTAGATGACATATCCGTACTCATTCCCCCAATAGGAGAGGACTGGATCATCTGACGCTCTGACTTTTGATATTGGAAAAAAGTGTACTAGGACTACATGTATTAAAAAGTTCCCTAGTGGGTGTATACATGTATATAATAGGAGATCTTATGTGGGGCACGCAAGCAAAATAAATTGTCAGACAAAATCAACTCATGTTCTCTTATATTTTTTAATAATAATAGAACTTCATTAAGGAATGCTCTAGTATGTTTCTGTTATTAGGGGAATTTCATTACTGGATTGACTTCCAGTGATTGATTTTATTAGGTAAATGGATAAATAGCTATTTAATGTATTTCCCATTCTAAACTTACTTGAATACTGCAGAGATCCTGGTTGTGAGGAGAGAACTCTGGTTAAATTCTCAGTATTAGGTGACATTGTTACTTACATTGCCTAATCTTTGCTTTCTTTGTTTATTGAATTAATTTTAATTGCCAGATATCTTAAGTATTTTGTTAACAATGGATTTTTTTGTCCCCTTCTTTCTTGTTTTTTTCATTGACACATACTACTCTTCTTTTCATAAGTACTTCTGACCTCCCTTGGTCCACTGGTTACATCTCTTCATTTCTTTGTCCCTCCCATGTTTTGGCTGTAACATTTTAAATGATTCAAGCACAACAGCATTCTGTTCCTTGCTACTCACAGCTTGATTTTGATCTGTACACATAAAATAAAAATGATGCATGACAGGCACTGGAAAGGAAAGTTCTTTAAAAGGCAGAGAAATGATTTTCTGAGGACTGTGAAGGAAAATAGGGATGGGGAAAATATGAAAGAAAAAGCCCTGTAGCTGCTCCTCTATTCCCCTTTTCATACTGAACTTATTATATGTAGTTCCATCTCAAGACAAGTATATTTCTCAGGAAATTAAAGTCTGCCTTAAGATTTGTCAGAGTAATACCAAGAAATTGCAGTTTTTCACTGATCAATGGATTGTAAATATTTAACTTGGGGGAAAAAAATCAAAACTAAATTAAAGTCTTACCAGCTTTCATCAGGTCCTCCATCTGAAAAGCTTTAGCAGTCTATGAATTAATGGAATTGGTGGCTAGATTCACAGAGCACACTCAAATAACAGAGACCTTTTCCTCAGAGGCAATATTCTGTAATGAGTCTGATAAATTTCCAGAAAATTTGTGGCCTATACAAGATGCATGCTGGATAATATAGTTATGTACTTGTTGAAGAAGCAAAAGTCTGCCAAAGCCTCAATAAAGTTTTAAAATAAGACTTTCATCTTACTTATGATTTAAAGGCCAATTGTTTAAAGTGTTCACATTCAATGTAACCTCTACTTTCAAAATAAAAAAATTATCTCATTTTGAATTTAGCTACTACTTTAAAAAATATTCTTAGTTTTTAAATGGCAGCATAAGTTGGTTTCTCACAACCTATCAACTAGAATATAGTACTGCTGAATTTAGAAAGAAATCTAATTATGTCTTCTGAGGAGGAAAAATAGGGTTAAAATAAGCAGGGGAAGTGTCTAAAAAAGAAAGAGAATGCAAACGAGAACCTATGGGAGAGGTTCCTTATGCAAAAAGGCAGTTAAAATGGAGTTGATACAGCATAATTATAGAAAAGTCAAAGTAATATTGCTCTAGGTAAGAGCTGGATAATTATTAAAATCTATAGTATGTCCAAAGTATGCAAGTAGGGTTATCAAGAAAAATCTGTCTGCATTTCAAGTGAACTATCATGTTCAAAATGCTCAGCCTTTAGAGAAAACTAGAACTTAAAAAAAAAAAGTCTGTTTTTACCTAAACACAACAACAGACAAAAATCCCAAAGGAGGTCAAAGAATATTTGTACAAGACACATCTACATAAAGGTTTTCATTTCGTTCTTCACAGGGATTCTGCATAGGTAATCAAGGGGGCGGGGGGGGAGGATGAAATTTGCTTACTTTCAAGCAAGTGTTTCAGAAAAGATATTTGGATAAAAACAAAGCAAAATTTTCTAGTCATCTCTGGAGAGGCAACATTTGACTAGTAATAAAGGAGGATACTTAATGTAGAGATTGGGTGAATGAGAAGAAAAGAAATGAATGTTTCCATTCCTTTTTATAACAAGACCAGAGAAAAACATTTTCCTTTACTTAGAATCCAAAGAAAGACCTTTATCTCAATAGTACAGATGCTTATCTGTTACATTTCAGGGCCCATCATGTGAACCTTTGAGAATTTACAGTGCTTTCACTATGTAGATTTAGAAATCTTATGAGAGCCATGAAGTTCTTTTGTATATATTGCTCTACATACACGTTAAAAATTCATTTTTGTAAGTAGCTTCTGTCCTTCCTCTGCTACCTCAAAAACTATGGAGTCATATTAAAATGTATGAATAAAATAAAAATGGAAAGATACTTATACATATATGTACAAGTACAAATACATATAAAAACGTATAAAAAAAAAAGTAAAATGTACTTTACTGACTTTTGTCAGTAAAGTGATGTCTCTGCTTTTTAATACACTGTCTAGGTTTGTCATAGCTTTCCTTCCAAGGAACAAGTGCCTTTTAATTTGATGACTGCAGCCACCATGCACAGTGATTTTGGAGCCCAAGAAAATAAAGTCTGTCACTGTTTCCATTATTTGTCCATCTCTGTGCCATGAAGTGATGGAACTGGGTGTCAAGATCTTTGTTTTTTGAATGTTGAGTTTTAAGCCAGCTTTTTCACTCTCCTCTTTCACCTTCATCGAAAGGCTCTTTAGTTCCTCTTCACTTTCTGCCATAACAGTGATGTCATCTACACATCTGAGGTTATTGGTATTTCTCCCAGCAATCTTCATTCTAGCTTGTGCTTAATCCAGACCAGCATTTCATATGATGTATTCTGCATATAAATTAACTAATCAGGGTGACAATATACAGTCTTTTTATAATAATTAATTATTTTTCTTTTTCTTTTACAAAGTTTCGTTGTTTACAGATATATATAACCCCAGATCAGTCAGAGGTATATCCCTGACCCCGCTGACCTGTGCCCACCTCTCAGTTCCCCGCCATTCCACCCCTCCAGGCTGTCGTATAGCCCCCATGTAAGATCCCTTAGTCCCACAGCACATTCACAATAGTACGGTATACAATCTTAATGTACTCCTTTCCAAATTTGGACCCAGTCCATTGTTCCTTGTCCAGTTCTAAGTGTTGCTTCTTGCCCTGCATACAGGTTTCACAGGAGGTAGGTGAGGTGATCTGGTATTCCCATCTCTTTTAGAATTTTCCACAAATGGTTGTGATCTACATAGTCATAAGCTTTAGGGTAGTCACTGAAGCAGAAATAGATGTTTTTCTAGATTCTCCTTGCTCATTCTGTGATCCAAGGGATGTTGGCAATTTGCTCTCTGGTTCCTGTGCCTTTTCTAAATCCAGGTTGTACATCTGGAAGTTCTTGATTCATGCACTGTTGGAGGATTCTAAGCATTACTTTGTTAGTGTGTGAAATGAGTGCAATGGTGCAGTAGTTTGAATATTCTTCTTTTCTTTAGGATTGGAATGAAAACCAGGACCTTTTCCAGTCCTGAGGCCGCTACTGAGTTTTCCAGATTTGCTGGCAAATTATAGCACTTTAGCAGCACCCTCTTTTAATATGTGAGAAAACTCAGCTGCAATTCCATCACCTCCACTAGCTTTCTTCATAGTAATACTTTCTAGGACCCACTTAACTTTGCACTCTAACATGTCTTGCTCATTGATAAATTTAGATGCATGCAAACACATATGGAATGTGAGCAACTCCCAAAACTTTCTGTGTTTCTTTGGCTTTTATTCATTTGTGATAAAAACACTTAATATGAAATATACTCTCTTAAATTTTGAAGTCTATGATATTATGTTGTTAACTATAGACACTATTGTACACTAGATCTCCAAAAATTATTCACCTAGCATTACTAAAAATTTTTACCCATTGAATAGGGTATGCCCCACTTCTTCCATTCCTCCAACCCCTTGACAGTCAATGCCTTCTCTGTCTCTATGAGTTTGAATATTTTAGATTCCCCATATTTATAGAATCATGCAGTATTTGTCTTTTTATGACTGTTTTTTTTTCACCTAGCATAATGTCCTCCAGATTCATCAAGGCTGTCACAAATGGCAAGATTTCCTTCTTTTGTAAAGTTAAATCATGTTCCATATGATACCACCTTTTCTTGATCAGTACATCTGCCAATGTACTTTTGAATTGTCATTGTATGTTAGCTATTCTGAAACTTTTCAAAAAATGTTATATAAATGTAATCATAGAGAATATATCTAAGATTGGCTTTTTTTCACATTCTGTGCTTTTGAAATTTACCCATGGTACGGTATATATCAGTAGTTCAGTCCTTTTAATTGCTGAGTAGTATTTCACACATTTGCTTATCCATTCACCAGTCAGAAAACGTTCATCAATTATTGATGATTAGAAATAGAGCTTCTATAAATATTCATGTGCAGAACATTTTAAAGAATGTAAGTTTCCATTTCTATTCAGGAGTATTTAGGAGTAAAATGACTGGGAAATTATGAGATAGGTTTAACATAAAAAACTACAAAACTGTTTTCCAGAGCGCCTGTATCAATTTCTATAGCATTGTATGAAAGTTCCAGTTATTCTGCAAACTCACTAGCCTTTAATAGTGCCAATAATTTTTCTTTTAGCCACTCACATATGTATGTGGCATCATACTGTATGGTTTTAATTTAGTGACTGCCTGATGTTTACTACATTTTATATTGTAACAATCCACACTCATACCTTTCTCATAATGAGTCTGTTCAAAATTTTAGCCATTTTTATATGAGATTGTATTTTCGCCACTAAATTTTGAGAATTTGTCCTAATTGTCAATATAAATGCTCTTCGATACAGGATTGCAAATATTTACCCTAGTCTATGACATATTTTATTCTCCCAAATATGTCTTTCATAATTTTGTTTTGTTAACATTTTTAGGTTTATATGCATATATAAATACATATTAGATACTGCTTTGGTGCAGAATTCTTTGCCAAATGAAAGATCACAAAGGTTTTTCTCCAATTTGTTTTCTAAGTTTTATCTTGTCATATTTTGCATTTGGTCTATGATCAATTTTGAGTTACTGTTTGTATATGGTATGAGATTTAGATTGGAACTCAGGTCCATTGTTTTGCATACGTATGTCTGTTTGTTCTGATACTATTTATTTAAGAGACTTTACTTTCTCCATTAATTTGCTTTTATCAGTTCAGTTCAATTCAGTTTCTCAGTTGTATCTGATTCTTTGTGACCCCATGGACTGCAGCACACCAGGCTTCCCTGTTTCCCCCCGCCATTCTGAAATTTCATGGTACGGTATTTTAATGGCTTTTTCACATTCTGTGCTTTTGAAATTTACCCATGGTACGGTATATATCAGTAGTTCAGTCCTTTTAATTGCTGAGTAGTATTTCACACATTTGCTTATCCATTCACCAGTCAGAAAACGTTCATCAATTATTGATGATTAGAAATAGAGCTTCTATAAATATTCATGTGCAGAACATTTTAAAGAATGTAAGTTTCCATTTCTATTCAGGAGTATTTAGGAGTAAAATGACTGGGAAATTATGAGATAGGTTTAACATAAAAAACTACAAAACTGTTTTCCAGAGCGCCTGTATCAATTTCTATAGCATTGTATGAAAGTTCCAGTTATTCTGCAAACTCACTAGCCTTTAACAGTGCCAATAATTTTTCTTTTAGCCACTCACATATGTATGTGGCATCATACTGTATGGTTTTAATTTAGTGACTGCCTGATGTTTACTACATTTTATATTGTAACAATCCACACTCATACCTTTCTCATAATGAGTCTGTTCAAAATTTTAGCCATTTTTATATGAGATTGTATTTTCGCCACTAAATTTTGAGAATTTGTCCTAATTGTCAATATAAATGCTCTTCGATACAGGATTGCAAATATTTACCCTAGTCTATGACATATTTTATTCTCCCAAATATGTCTTTCATAATTTTGTTTTGTTAACATTTTTAGGTTTATATGCATATATAAATACATATTAGATACTGCTTTGGTGCAGAATTCTTTGCCAAATGAAAGATCACAAAGGTTTTTCTCCAATTTGTTTTCTAAGTTTTATCTTGTCATATTTTGCATTTGGTCTATGATCAATTTTGAGTTACTGTTTGTATATGGTATGAGATTTAGATTGGAACTCAGGTCCATTGTTTTGCATACGTATGTCTGTTTGTTCTGATACTATTTATTTAAGAGACTTTACTTTCTCCATTAATTTGCTTTTATCAGTTCAGTTCAATTCAGTTTCTCAGTTGTATCTGATTCTTTGTGACCCCATGGACTGCAGCACACCAGGCTTCCCTGTCCTTCCCCATCTCCCATAGTTTTCTCAAACTCATGTCTATTGAGTTGGTGGTACCATCCAACTATCTTGTCCTCTGTTGTCCCCTTCTCTTTTTGCCTTCTGTTTTTCCCAGCATAAGAGTCTTTTCCAATTTTGCATCAGGTGGCCCAAGTATTGAAGCTTCAGTTTTAGCTTCAGATCAGTCTTTTCAATGAATATGCAGGGTTGATTTCCTTTAGGATTGACTGTTTTGATTCCCCTGTATTCCAAGAGACTCTGCTTGGAATTGAATCATGTTAAATCTGTAGGTTAACGTGGGTAGTACAATGCATACAGATAATATGTCTCTCCATTTACCATTCTTTAATAATTTTCATCAGTTTTTTGTTATTTCCAGTGTACAAATTCAGCATACAGTTTGATAAATTTACACATTAGTATTTCATTTTTGGAGCTATTGTTTATAAAAGACTTTTGTAACCCTGGTTTCAAGTTGTCCATGGCTAGAATAATGATGTAAAGTAGAGTTTTTAGTGTTTATCTGGTATCCTGTGATCTTGTTGAATTTATCATATTACTTCTGGGAATTCTGTTTCATCTTTTTTTTTTTTGATAATTTCTCTTGTATTTTCTATATTGACCATCATGTCATCTGCAAATAATGCTTCTTTCTTTCCAATTCATATGAACTTTAGCTCTTTTTATTGCCTTAATGCACTAGCTATAATTCCCAGAAGACTCTTCCATAGCAGTACCAAGAGTAAACATCGGTATCTTATTCTTAATCTTAGGCCAAATCATTTGGGTTTGCACCATTGCATAGGAAATCATCTGTAAATTTCTGTAGACACACTGTGTTGGGTGAGAAAAGTCTTGTTTTCTTTCCAGATTATAGAAAGTTTTTGTCATGAATGAATGCTGAATTTTGTCCAAAACTTTGGGCATAAATTGATACTATCATGTGGTTTTTCTTCTTTAGATTGTTAATTGGTAGATTATACTAATTAAATATTGAATATTTGTTGTTGCTATTTTTCAGTCCTCCTAATCAATATTCAGGGATGATTTCCTTTAGGATTGAATGGTTTGATCTCCTTGCAGTCCAAGAGACCATGAAAGAGTCTCCTCCAGCACCACAATTCAAAAGCATCAATTCTTCAGAACTCAGCCTTCTATGACCTAATTGTCACATCTGTACATGACTATAAGGAAAATCATAGTTTGACCAGATGGACCTTTATTGGCAAAGTGATGTATCTACTTTATCATATGCTGTCTAGGATTCTCATAGCTTTCCTTCCAAGGAGCAAGCTGTTTTAACTTTGTGGCTGCAGTCACTGTCCGCGGTGATTTTAGAGCCCAACAAAGTAAGATACGTCACTGCTTATCTTTTCCCCCTTTTATTTGCCACGAAGTGATAGGACTGGACACCATGATGTTAGTTTATGAATGCTGATGTTTAAGCCATAGTTTTACTGCTCCTCTTTCATGCTTATCAAGAAGCTATTGATTCCTGCTTACTTTCTGTCATTACAGTGGTATAATCTGCATATTGGAGGTTGTTGATATATCTCCTGGCAATCTTGATTCTAGCTTGTGCCTTATCCAGCCTGGCATTGCACATGACATACTCTGCATATAAATAAAATAAGCAGGGTGACAATATACAGCCTTGTTGTATTCCTTTCCCAATTTGGAACTTGTATGTCTGATTCTAACTGTTGCTTCTTGACCTCCATACAGGTTTCTCAGGAGACAGGTAAGGTGGTCTGATATTCCCATCTCTTTAAGAATTTTCCATAGTTTGTTGTGATCTACACAGTCAAAGACTTTAGTATAGTCAGTGAAGTGGAAGTAGATGTTTTTCTGGAATTTCCTTGCTTCCTCTATGATCCAATGAATGTTGGCAATTGGATCTCTGGTTCCTCTATCATTTCTAAACCCAACTTGTAAATCTGGAAGTAGTTTGTTCACCTAGCTTGAGGGATTTTGAGCATTACCTTACTAGCATATGAAAGGAGCACAATTGTGTAATAGTGTGAACATTCTCTGGCATTGTTCTTCTTTGGGATTGAAATAAAATCAGAGCTTTTCTAGTCCTCTGGACAATGCTGAGCTTTCCAAGTTTGCTAATATATTGAAAGCAGCGCTTTAACAGAGTCATCTTTTAGGATTAGAAATAGCTCAGCTGGAATTGCATCACCTCCATTAACTAACTTTGCTCATAGAAATGCTTCCTAAAGGCCACTTGACTTCTTACTCCAGGATACTCGATTCTAGGTGAGTGACCACACCATCATGGTTACTCAGGTCATTCAGACCTTTTTTTGTATAGTTCTTCTGTGTATTCTCCCAACCTGTTCTTAGTCTCTTCTGCTTCTTTAGGTCCTTACCATTTTGGTTCTTTGGCATGCCATCCTTGCAAGAATTGTTCCCTTGATATCTCAAATTTTCTTGAAGAGCTTTTCAGTCTTCTTTATTCTATTGTTTTTCTCTATTTCTTTGCATTGTTCATTTAAGAAGTCTCTCTTATCTCACCCTGCTAGTCTCTGAAACTGTGCATTCAGTTGAATTTATCTTTACATTCTTCCTTGCCTTTCACTTCTCTTCTTTTTGTCAGCTATTTGTAAAGCTTCCTTAGACAACCACTTTACCTGCTTGCATTTATTTTCTTTTGAGATGGTTTTGATTACCACCTCCTGTAAAAATTTACAAACTTCAATAAATTGAATATTATCCAACTGTGATTTCTTGAAAATAAAAAATCATTTGGTTTGATGTATTATGTATTTTAATATATTGCAAGGTTTAGTGGGGTACTGTTTTGTGAAAGATGTTTGCCTCTATCATGTGGCATACTTTTATTTATCAATATTTGTGTAGTTTTGATATCAGAGTTATACTTAACACATAAAATTAGTTGAGAAAGGTTGTCTCTTCTGTAATCTGTAGAATTATGGTATTTCTTCTATAAGTGCTTTTAGAATTCAACAGTAAAACCAGCTGGTCCTGAAGATCTACTTGAGGGGGAAGATTTTAAAATACATTTTCAATTTATTGAATAATTATATGGATTTTTCAAGTAATCTATAGCATCTTGGGTAAGTTTTGGTAATTTATGATTACCAAGGAATTAACTCATTTATTCAAACTTACTGAATTTTTATACAAAGTATTGTTTATGGTTATATATAGCTCTACCTATAAACAACACTTTACACCTAAATACTTTTAATAGCAAGAGGATCTATAGATTTTTTATTTCTAACACCAATAACTTTTCATAGAAATGCTTCCTAAAGGCCACTTGACTTCTTACTCCAGGATACTCGATTCTAGGTGAGTGACCACACCATCATGGTTACTCAGGTCATTCAGACCTTTTTTTGTATAGTTCTTCTGTGTATTCTCCCAACCTGTTCTTAGTCTCTTCTGCTTCTTTAGGTCCTTACCATTTTGGTTCTTTGGCATGCCATCCTTGCAAGAATTGTTCCCTTGATATCTCAAATTTTCTTGAAGAGCTTTTCAGTCTTCTTTATTCTATTGTTTTTCTCTATTTCTTTGCATTGTTCATTTAAGAAGTCTCTCTTATCTCACCCTGCTAGTCTCTGAAACTGTGCATTCAGTTGAATTTATCTTTACATTCTTCCTTGCCTTTCACTTCTCTTCTTTTTGTCAGCTATTTGTAAAGCTTCCTTAGACAACCACTTTACCTGCTTGCATTTATTTTCTTTTGAGATGGTTTTGATTACCACCTCCTGTAAAAATTTACAAACTTCAATAAATTGAATATTATCCAACTGTGATTTCTTGAAAATAAAAAATCATTTGGTTTGATGTATTATGTATTTTAATATATTGCAAGGTTTAGTGGGGTACTGTTTTGTGAAAGATGTTTGCCTCTATCATGTGGCATACTTTTATTTATCAATATTTGTGTAGTTTTGATATCAGAGTTATACTTAACACATAAAATTAGTTGAGAAAGGTTGTCTCTTCTGTAATCTGTAGAATTATGGTATTTCTTCTATAAGTGCTTTTAGAATTCAACAGTAAAACCAGCTGGTCCTGAAGATCTACTTGAGGGGGAAGATTTTAAAATACATTTTCAATTTATTGAATAATTATATGGATTTTTCAAGTAATCTATAGCATCTTGGGTAAGTTTTGGTAATTTATGATTACCAAGGAATTAACTCATTTATTCAAACTTACTGAATTTTTATACAAAGTATTGTTTATGGTTATATATAGCTCTACCTATAAACAACACTTTACACCTAAATACTTTTAATAGCAAGAGGATCTATAGATTTTTTATTTCTAACACCAATAACTTGTGTCTTTACTATTCTCTTTTACTTAGAGATTGCTACATGATTGTCAATTTTGTTAATCTTTTCAAAGAAACAGCATTTGGTTTCATTGTTTTTCTCTATTTTCATAATGTTCTAACATTTAATTATTATTTTACTTCTACTTGCATTTTGTCTTCTTTTGTTCTTCCTTTTCTAGTTTCTTAAGACAAATGCTTATATTATTGATCTGAGACCTTTCTAGTACAAGTGTTCAATGCTATAATTTTTTTCTCTAAGCATGACTTTAGCTACAGCTAACCAATTTTGATATCTTATATCCTCATTTTTGTTCTGTTTAAAATATATTCTAACTTTATTAAATGATGGATGACTAAGATGTGCAAATTAGTTCAAGTTGTTTCTTTTTTCTGTTTTCTAAAAAAGTGACTTCTAGAGGGTTTCTCTGGTTGTCCAGTGAGTAAGGACACTGCCTTGCAGTGCAAGGGGTGCCAGTTCGATCCCTGGTCTGGGAGGATCCCACATTCCGCAGAGCGGCTGGATCGATGTGTCTAACTACCTAGCCAGAGCTCTGGAGCGCGTGCGCCCAGAGCCGGTGCTCTGCAGCGAGAGAGGCCACTGTGACGAGGCCCACACAGACCAAAGAACAAAGATAAACAAATGAAAGATCAATAGAAGTGGCCAAAAAAAAAAGAAAAGAAATGACTTCTATTTGAATTCCATTATAACTTAGAGAATATATTTTAAATGATTTCTGTTCTTTTAAATCTGTAAAGATTTATTTTATGATAAAGAATACGGTCTTTCTTGGGGAATGCTCTGTGTTCACTTGAGAATACGGTCTTTCTTGGGGAATGCTCTGTGTTCACTTGAGAAGAATATATATTCTGCTCTTTTGAGGTGGACTTTTCTATAAATGTTTAGTTGGTTCAATTGATTGATGGTGGTGTTTAGTTCTTTTGTATCCTTTCTGATATTTTTGAATACTAGTCCCATATATTTCTGATAGAGCAGTATTAAAGTCTCCAAACACAACTGTCCATTTGTCTATTTCTTCTTTTGGTTATGTCAGTTTTGCTTCATGTATTTTGATCATCTTGTGTCAGGTAAATAGTTTATTAATTCTTGGTCAGTCAGTCAGTTCAGTCGCTCACTCATATCCAGCTCTTTGTGATACCATGGACTACAGCATGCCAGGCTTCCCTGCCTTTCACCATCTCACAGAGTTGCTCCAACTTATGTCAACAAAATCAGTGCTGCCATCCGAGCGTCTTGTCCTCTGGCACCCTCTTCTCCCTCTGACTTCTGTTTTTCCCAACATCAGGGTCTTCTCAATTTTTCATCAGGTGGCCAAAGTATTGGAGCTTAGCTTCGCAACTTTCAAAGTCAAAATTTCCAAACTATAATTTTTCTCTAAGCATGACTTTAGCTACAGCTAACCAATTTTGATATCTTATATCCTCATTTTTGTTCTGTTTAAAATATATTCTAACTTTATTAAATGATGGATGACTAAGATGTGCAAATTAGTTCAAGTTGTTTCTTTTTTCTGTTTTCTAAAAAAGTGACTTCTAGAGGGTTTCTCTGGTTGTCCAGTGAGTAAGGACACTGCCTTGCAGTGCAAGGGGTGCCAGTTCGATCCCTGGTCTGGGAGGATCCCACATTCCAGAGCGGCTGGATCGATGTGTCTAACTACCTAGCCAGAGCTCTGGAGCGCGTGCGCCCAGAGCCGGTTCTCTGCAGCGAGAGAGGCCACTGTGACGAGGCCCACACAGACCAAAGAACAAAGATAAACAAATGAAAGATCAATAGAAGTGGCCAAAAAAAAAAGAAAAGAAATGACTTCTATTTGAATTCCATTATAACTTAGAGAATATATTTTAAATGATTTCTGTTCTTTTAAATCTGTAAAGATTTATTTTATGATAAAGAATACGGTCTTTCTTGGGGAATGCTCTGTGTTCACTTGAGAATACGGTCTTTCTTGGGGAATGCTCTGTGTTCACTTGAGAAGAATATATATTCTGCTCTTTTGAGGTGGACTTTTCTATAAATGTTTAGTTGGTTCAATTGATTGATGGTGGTGTTTAGTTCTTTTGTATCCTTTCTGATATTTTTGAATACTAGTCCCATATATTTCTGATAGAGCAGTATTAAAGTCTCCAAACACAACTGTCCATTTGTCTATTTCTTCTTTTGGTTATGTCAGTTTTGCTTCATGTATTTTGATCATCTTGTGTCAGGTAAATAGTTTATTAATTCTTGGTCAGTCAGTCAGTTCAGTCGCTCACTCATATCCAGCTCTTTGTGATACCATGGACTACAGCATGCCAGGCTTCCCTGCCTTTCACCATCTCACAGAGTTGCTCCAACTTATGTCAACAAAATCAGTGCTGCCATCCGAGCATCTTGTCCTCTGGCACCCTCTTCTCCCTCTGACTTCTGTTTTTCCCAACATCAGGGTCTTCTCCAATGAGTTGCCTCTTTGCATCAGGTGGCCAAAGTATTGGAGCTTCAGCTTCAGCATCACTCTTTTCAATGAATAGTCAGAGATGATTTCCTTTAGGATTGACTGGTTTGATTATTCTTGGTGAATTGGCCATTTGTTTATTATGTAATGTGTATTACTATCTTTTGATTTTTTTTTTCTTTAGTCTACCTTTCTGATTTTAATATGGTCAACTAACCACTTTTATTTTATTTTTAATTAATTTTTATTGGAGTATAGTTGCTTTACAATGTCGTATTAGTTTCTTCTTTACAGCAAAGTGAATTAGCTATATGTTTACATATACCCACTCTTTTAAATTTCCTTCTCATTGATGTCATCAGAGAGCACTGAGCAGTGTTTCCTGTGCTATACATTAGGTTCTCATTAGTTATCTATTTTATACAGAGTATCAATAGTGTATATATGTCAGTGTCAATCTTCCAGCTCATTCCATTTCTCCCCCTTTCACCCTTAGTATCCATAATTTATTCTCTACATCTATTTATCTGTTTATGCTTTGCAAACAAGCTCATCTATACCATTTTTTAGGTTCCACATATATGAGTTAATATACAATATTTGTTTTTCTCTTAATGGAATATTACTCAGCCATAAAAAGGAATGAAATTTTGCCATTTGCAGAGATATGGATGGACCTAGAGACCATCATAGAGAGTGAAGTAAGTCAACACCACAGCATTTTTTTTTTGATTACTGTTTATATGTTGTATCTTTCTCTGTACTTTTAATCTATCTACATAATTATATTTGAAGTTGGTTTCTTCTATGTTTCTGATAGAGCAGTATTAAAGTCTCCAAACACAACTGTCCATTTGTCTATTTCTTCTTTTGGTTATGTCAGTTTTGCTTCATGTATTTTGATCATCTTGTGTCAGGTAAATAGTTTATTAATTCTTGGTCAGTCAGTCAGTTCAGTCGCTCACTCATATCCAGCTCTTTGTGATACCATGGACTACAGCATGCCAGGCTTCCCTGCCTTTCACCATCTCACAGAGTTGCTCCAACTTATGTCAACAAAATCAGTGCTGCCATCCGAGCGTCTTGTCCTCTGGCACCCTCTTCTCCCTCTGACTTCTGTTTTTCCCAACATCAGGGTCTTCTCCAATGAGTTGCCTCTTTGCATCAGGTGGCCAAAGTATTGGAGCTTCAGCTTCAGCATCACTCTTTTCAATGAATAGTCAGAGATGATTTCCTTTAGGATTGACTGGTTTGATTATTCTTGGTGAATTGGCCATTTGTTTATTATGTAATGTGTATTACTATCTTTTGATTTTTTTTTTCTTTAGTCTACCTTTCTGATTTTAATATGGTCAACTAACCACTTTTATTTTATTTTTAATTAATTTTTATTGGAGTATAGTTGCTTTACAATGTCGTATTAGTTTCTTCTTTACAGCAAAGTGAATTAGCTATATGTTTACATATACCCACTCTTTTAAATTTCCTTCTCATTGATGTCATCAGAGAGCACTGAGCAGTGTTTCCTGTGCTATACATTAGGTTCTCATTAGTTATCTATTTTATACAGAGTATCAATAGTGTATATATGTCAGTGTCAATCTTCCAGCTCATTCCATTTCTCCCCCTTTCACCCTTAGTATCCATAATTTATTCTCTACATCTATTTATCTGTTTATGCTTTGCAAACAAGCTCATCTATACCATTTTTTAGGTTCCACATATATGAGTTAATATACAATATTTGTTTTTCTCTTAATGGAATATTACTCAGCCATAAAAAGGAATGAAATTTTGCCATTTGCAGAGATATGGATGGACCTAGAGACCATCATAGAGAGTGAAGTAAGTCGACACCACAGCATTTTTTTTTTGATTACTGTTTATATGTTGTATCTTTCTCTGTACTTTTAATCTATCTACATAATTATATTTGAAGTTGGTTTCTTCTAGATTGCATATAATTGAGTGATTTTTATCCAATCTTATTATTTCTTTCCTTTAATTGATGCCATTTTATGTGATTGTTGAGTTGTTTACATTGAGAGTGATTATTTTAGTATATATTTTTCAGTTTGCTCCCACCATTTTATGAAACTTTATTGCTCCTTCCCTGACTTCTTTATCTTACAGTCTGCTTAGTCTCAGTATTTTACTACTCTAAGTACAATGTGAAAATCTTGCCACTATACGTGCCCCTTATTATACATAAATATTAATATTATACATAAACATGTCTTATATATTATATATAATAATATATTGTATATCCCCTTATTATAGTTTAGTTCTTTTATATATCTACTTATATTAAAAATCAGATGATATTGTAATTTTTACTTTCAAACACCTGATACATTTTAAGGAACTCAAAGGATAAATTCATTATGTTTACGGATATAGTTAACAATTTCTGTTGTTGTGCTTTCCTGATACCCTAAGTTTCTTTCTGGTATCAGTTCCCTTTTGTCTTAAGAACTTCCTTTCACGTATCCTTTAGAACAGGTAAGTTAAAAATAAATTCTTTTAGTTCCCTTTATCTAAGAATGTATTTATATATCCTTCATTCCTAATATTTTCACTGGATATAAGATTCTGGTTGATAGTTGTTTTCTTTTAGCACTTCCAAATGTTGTGGCACTTCTTCATTGTTTTTGATAGAAAATCCTCATTCTAGCATTGTCTCTCTGCAAGTAATGCACAGATTCTCTTGCTACTTTCAATTTTCTTTTCCTTGGCTTTCAGCTAAATGTTTGATTATGATGTGGTTGGGCATAAATTTCTTTGGATTTATTCTCTACATCTATTAGAGTGATTACAATTTGAGTTAATATACAATATTTGTTTTTCTCTTAATGGAATATTACTCAGCCATAAAAAGGAATGAAATTTTGCCATTTGCAGAGATATGGATGGACCTAGAGACCATCATAGAGAGTGAAGTAAGTCGACACCACAGCATTTTTTTTTTGATTACTGTTTATATGTTGTATCTTTCTCTGTACTTTTAATCTATCTACATAATTATATTTGAAGTTGGTTTCTTCTAGATTGCATATAATTGAGTGATTTTTATCCAATCTTATTATTTCTTTCCTTTAATTGATGCCATTTTATGTGATTGTTGAGTTGTTTACATTGAGAGTGATTATTTTAGTATATATTTTTCAGTTTGCTCCCACCATTTTATGAAACTTTATTGCTCCTTCCCTGACTTCTTTATCTTACAGTCTGCTTAGTCTCAGTATTTTACTACTCTAAGTACAATGTGAAAATCTTGCCACTATACGTGCCCCTTATTATACATAAATATTAATATTATACATAAACATGTCTTATATATTATATATAATAATATATTGTATATCCCCTTATTATAGTTTAGTTCTTTTATATATCTACTTATATTAAAAATCAGATGATATTGTAATTTTTACTTTCAAACACCTGATACATTTTAAGGAACTCAAAGGATAAATTCATTATGTTTACGGATATAGTTAACAATTTCTGTTGTTGTGCTTTCCTGATACCCTAAGTTTCTTTCTGGTATCAGTTCCCTTTTGTCTTAAGAACTTCCTTTCACGTATCCTTTAGAACAGGTAAGTTAAAAATAAATTCTTTTAGTTCCCTTTATCTAAGAATGTATTTATATATCCTTCATTCCTAATATTTTCACTGGATATAAGATTCTGGTTGATAGTTGTTTTCTTTTAGCACTTCCAAATGTTGTGGCACTTCTTCATTGTTTTTGATAGAAAATCCTCATTCTAGCATTGTCTCTCTGCAAGTAATGCACAGATTCTCTTGCTACTTTCAATTTTCTTTTCCTTGGCTTTCAGCTAAATGTTTGATTATGATGTGGTTGGGCATAAATTTCTTTGGATTTATTCTGTTTGAAGGTTGCTAAGCTTCTTGAATATGTAGGTTTATGCCTTTTACTAAAGGGCATAGAGTCTTTTCAGGAATTATGTTGTCATATATTTATTCAGCACTGCACAATTTGTCTTCTTATATCTCCCTGTAATGACATGACTGACTTTTATTCTCTCACATGCCCCTGAGCTTTAGTTAATTTTTCAATAATTTGCCTTTCTGTTTTTCATATGGATAATGCTGTTATTATTGACTAAATGTTTTTGCAGTGGGAGAGACCCAATAGGTCATATCCACTCTATCTTTTCCAGAATCATAACCTTCCAGAGTACATTCTTTATATCTTCATTATGTTATTCATCTTTTTTTTCATTAGTTAGTCATAATCAGATATGTGATAAACGTCAAGTGTTTTAATTGCCGCTTCCTTTTCCATTAAGGTTACTACAAATTCATGAGTACCCACAAACAATGACATATTGTACTAATGTAAAATTACAAAAAAATAAATAATATTTTATACAAAATATGTATTAATTTTCAACTATATTACTGTTTATCCTAACTTATAACATACAATAAATGTTTATGTGATTTATGAGGAATATGACCTGCCATATTTTGAATGTGGTGTCTATGCTAATAATGAGCTAAGTAGACCACTGTATTGAAAAATCAGAAACTTCATTGACTTTTAGTATTTTTAAGTTGGCTTTCAATCAAATACTACATGAAATTCAAGAAAAGTAAAAAAGATTCTAAAGTCACCTTCCACAAGCTTCAAATTAAACAGCTATAATTCTGAGAATATAAAATACATCTCAGGGGGTTTCTTAATCCAAATGGCTTGAATTTAATCTCTTTTTGTCACCATGAGGATAATCTGAAGTGGGTCCAGCAATTAAAATGACCTGCTCTTGTCAAGTCACCAGCTATAGCAAGACAAATGAAACAAATGATAGTGTTGACCATGTTAAATTTATACTATTACATTGTCTCTCTGCAAGTAATGCACAGATTCTCTTGCTACTTTCAATTTTCTTTTCCTTGGCTTTCAGCTAAATGTTTGATTATGATGTGGTTGGGCATAAATTTCTTTGGATTTATTCTGTTTGAAGGTTGCTAAGCTTCTTGAATATGTAGGTTTATGCCTTTTACTAAAGGGCATAGAGTCTTTTCAGGAATTATGTTGTCATATATTTATTCAGCACTGCACAATTTGTCTTCTTATATCTCCCTGTAATGACATGACTGACTTTTATTCTCTCACATGCCCCTGAGCTTTAGTTAATTTTTCAATAATTTGCCTTTCTGTTTTTCATATGGATAATGCTGTTATTATTGACTAAATGTTTTTGCAGTGGGAGAGACCCAATAGGTCATATCCACTCTATCTTTTCCAGAATCATAACCTTCCAGAGTACATTCTTTATATCTTCATTATGTTATTCATCTTTTTTTTCATTAGTTAGTCATAATCAGATATGTGATAAACGTCAAGTGTTTTAATTGCCGCTTCCTTTTCCATTAAGGTTACTACAAATTCATGAGTACCCACAAACAATGACATATTGTACTAATGTAAAATTACAAAAAAATAAATAATATTTTATACAAAATATGTATTAATTTTCAACTATATTACTGTTTATCCTAACTTATAACATACAATAAATGTTTATGTGATTTATGAGGAATATGACCTGCCATATTTTGAATGTGGTGTCTATGCTAATAATGAGCTAAGTAGACCACTGTATTGAAAAATCAGAAACTTCATTGACTTTTAGTATTTTTAAGTTGGCTTTCAATCAAATACTACATGAAATTCAAGAAAAGTAAAAAAGATTCTAAAGTCACCTTCCACAAGCTTCAAATTAAACAGCTATAATTCTGAGAATATAAAATACATCTCAGGGGGTTTCTTAATCCAAATGGCTTGAATTTAATCTCTTTTTGTCACCATGAGGATAATCTGAAGTGGGTCCAGCAATTAAAATGACCTGCTCTTGTCAAGTCACCATCTATAGCAAGACAAATGAAACAAATGAAAGTGTTGACCATGTTAAATTTATACTATTACATTCTCCTATGGTAGAGAATCTGCCTACAATGTCGGAGACCCAGGCTCTGTCCCTGGGTTGGAAAGATCACCTGGAGAATGAAATGGCAACGTACTCCAGTATTCTTGCCTAAAAAATACTATGGACAGAGGAGCCTGGTGAGCTATGGTCCATGGTGTCACAAAGAGTCAGATGTGACCGAGTGACTAACACACATGGTCAAAGGTAAAAGTGCTTCATAATCACAATAAAAAAATGAAACTATGACAGGTTTTTAAATGAAAATTTTTGTGTATTTTGCCAATTCAATAACAACGATAATAATGTGATTTCCTATTGTAGGTATTCTGGCTGAAACTGAATGTTTTAATTATTGAAATGCAATACTATAAAAATGTGATTTGTAACTAGAAAGTCCTTTATTCTTTTCCAATATACATGATCTTTTCTATCATTTCTCAATTATATTCATTTGGCTTAAAGAAACATCTGTTATAAAGCTCTAAATAATTTGCACTAAAATCAATTAGTTCATCTTTCTGAAACTGGAAAGCATTTTAGAACCATGTAATCGTACCTCTATCAATTTAGAGGTGGGACTCTGACATTCAGCTTACATGAAGCAAAAGCCTGAAGCCCAGGTAACTAAATCCGGTCATGGTATTCTTTTTACAATAGGAAAGTGATTTTATGATTCTCCTGTTCCTTTGAAAAATGCACATACATGTAAAATTTTGCTGAAATTTTAGGGATTCACTAAACATAGATGCTATGAGAATTTCTTAATTAGGAAACCCTGTGTAGGGACAATTAGTTAGCGCATCTCAACAAAGAAAGATGGGTCTATAATACTTCTTATAGTAAACTAACTTCCACAAGAGTTAAAATTTTAAATATAAAAATGAACATTTAGTATCTGAGATAAAGCACCATAGAATAATTCCATTTCCTTGAAATGAAGAGTTGATTCTAAAAGTAACTCAAAAATCTACCAATCTAAAAGTAAAAAGTAAATGAAAAGTGACTATGAAAAAACCCATAAGAAAACTTGAAAGACAAAATTAAATATTATGTAATACTAGACATTTTAAGGACAAAGCTCATATGGTAATTGGAATAACTCCTCAGAGAAGTCCATGCCCTAATCTCTAGAATCTATAAATATGATGTGCTTCATGTCAAAGGAAATTTTCAGATGTAGTGGTGCTACCTTAAAGCTGCTAAGTTTGTGGTAACTTTTAATGACAGAGGAGCCTGGTGAGCTATGGTCCATGGGGTCACAAAGAGTCAGATGTGACCGAGTGACTAACACACATGGTCAAAGGTAAAAGTGCTTCATAATCACAATAAAAAAATGAAACTATGACAGGTTTTTAAATGAAAATTTTTGTGTATTTTGCCAATTCAATAACAACGATAATAATGTGGTTTCCTATTGTAGGTATTCTGGCTGAAACTGAATGTTTTAATTATTGAAATGCAATACTATAAAAATGTGATTTGTAACTAGAAAGTCCTTTATTCTTTTCCAATATACATGATCTTTTCTATCATTTCTCAATTATATTCATTTGGCTTAAAGAAACATCTGTTATAAAGCTCTAAATAATTTGCACTAAAATCAATTAGTTCATCTTTCTGAAACTGGAAAGCATTTTAGAACCATGTAATCGTACCTCTATCAATTTAGAGGTGGGACTCTGACATTCAGCTTACATGAAGCAAAAGCCTGAAGCCCAGGTAACTAAATCCGGTCATGGTATTCTTTTTACAATAGGAAAGTGATTTTATGATTCTCCTGTTCCTTTGAAAAAAATGCACATACATGTAAAATTTTGCTGAAATTTTAGGGATTCACTAAACATAGATGCTATGAGAATTTCTTAATTAGGAAACCCTGTGTAGGGACAATTAGTTAGCGCATCTCAACAAAGAAAGATGGGTCTATAATACTTCTTATAGTAAACTAACTTCCACAAGAGTTAAAATTTTAAATATAAAAATGAACATTTAGTATCTGAGATAAAGCACCATAGAATAATTCCATTTCCTTGAAATGAAGAGTTGATTCTAAAAGTAACTCAAAAATCTACCAATCTAAAAGTAAAAAGTAAATGAAAAGTGACTATGAAAAAACCCATAAGAAAACTTGAAAGACAAAATTAAATATTATGTAATACTAGACATTTTAAGGACAAAGCTCATATGGTAATTGGAATAACTCCTCAGAGAAGTCCATGCCCTAATCTCTAGAATCTATAAATATGATGTGCTTCATGTCAAAGGAAATTTTCAGATGTAGTGGTGCTACCTTAAAGCTGCTAAGTTTGTGGTAACTTTTAATAGCCATGATAGAAAACTAATGCAGCAATATGGCATGTGAAAGTGAAATTTTAATGTATAAATATAATATAATATATTATAATAGATATATTATAGATATAATAAATATTAATATTTAATATAATATGTCTATATATCATATAGATATATTAGTATATGTTATATAGATATTATATAATATGTCTATATTATACATATTATTATTTATTATATATAGATATAATACAGATAGATTATATTATAGATATAATATATTAAGCAAGTAGATATATTAAATAATTTTTGCAAATTGTTTTCCATTCAAACTTTGCTTATTACTGTCCCAGTAAAAGGTAGAAACATTTAAATGGCTGTAAAAAGAAATGCATTAAATAAATTACACTATGTTCATATTATGGAATGCTACTCAACTATAAAGAATGAGAAAACCTTTCATTCTACTATGAAAAGGTATCCAAGATATACCATTATATAAAAATGCAAGTACAGTACCATGTGTATAAAGAAGAGGAAAAATTTAAATCTATATATATTGTATTATATTTTTAAATTGATGCATAAAAACCTTTGGGAGGATAAAAAGGAAGAAATAATCATGACTACCTATTTGTAGTGGGAAAGAGAATAAAGTGGGTACCTGGGGTTCACAAGAATAAGGAAGACTGTGCTATTCATAGATAATAATTTTTAGTCCTGCAAATGCTTTACCTTTCTAATATATATATAGATAATAACGATGATGAAAATAAATAGCCATACAAATAATATATTTAAATTACATGTATCATAATATGTTCAAATATGTTTAAATTTCTCCTATAATATTCTCAGCTTTCTTTCATATATGTGATTGCTTATTGCTGTGATTCATCAATAAGGACAAAATATTGCTTGTTTAAAGAAAGGGATCAGAAAAGAGAAGAATGAGAGAAAGGGGAAAAGTACTTTCAAATTTGTCTTTGATACTTTTTGTCTGTTATTGGTAAATAAAATATTTGTTTTTTCAAACTTCCTTGGAGCTGTAATACACCCTTAGAAAGTAACATAATATCTTCTAAATAGCTCATGTAAAGAGATATAACATATACAGTTTTATGACACATTATATACTTTTAAAGGAGAGAGGAGGAATAGAAAAGAAATAATGACTATTTACTGAAGGTCAAATACTGAAAAGGGTACCAAAGACAAATCACTTTCCTAATAGCTATCCCTTCCACACATTTAGCATCTCAAACATTTCTTTGTTCATCCCTCTGAAAAGAACGCCTCCCTTCTTATATCAGGTAATTTATTTAATGGCATAAATGTTTAATGGCAGCTCTGGGTAAACCTGGAGCCTTTTCAAATAGCTAGGGAAGCATTTAGAATAAGATGGAACAGGTGATATCAAGCCACATTTGGAGGGTCTTGAAAACTAAGTGATACTAACTAAGTAATCAGGCACCTTTAAAGGTTGTTCAGAAAATGACAGGTCAGAGATATGTTTTAGAGATTCATCTGGCAGGGTGTAGAAGGTGCGTGTGATGAGGACAACAAGAGGCCAGGAAGTTTGAAGGCAAGAGCAGGAGAGATTCTAAACCTATTTTAACCTTCTAAGAATTAATAAGCATCCTTACAGTTGCATTACTTACTGCTAAATATGATTAAATTTCAAAAGCATTGTTCAGTGAGAAATTAAAGGAGGTGAAGTTAGAACTTAGGACCAAATGCAAGTGTCTACAATTTTTCAAAAAATTATTTCCTAAGGGTAATTCAGTTAAGTTAAGAAGCTAAAACTCTGATATTTCATATTAAGTGCCATTTCTAAAGTGTAATTGCATAATACATTGCTAAAATAGTAATGAAAGAATTTTAGAGTATCCATCAAAGGACACTGAAAGTGAAGTAAGCAGTGTTTCGGGTTAATAGCATGTATCATAATATGTCAAATATGTTTAAATTTCTCCTATAATATTCTCAGCTTTCTTTCATATATGTGATTGCTTATTGCTGTGATTCATCAATAAGGACAAAATATTGCTTGTTTAAAGAAAGGGATCAGAAAAGAGAAGAATGAGAGAAAGGGGAAAAGTACTTTCAAATTTGTCTTTGATACTTTTTGTCTGTTATTGGTAAATAAAATATTTGTTTTTTCAAACTTCCTTGGAGCTGTAATACACCCTTAGAAAGTAACATAATATCTTCTAAATAGCTCATGTAAAGAGATATAACATATACAGTTTTATGACACATTATATACTTTTAAAGGAGAGAGGAGGAATAGAAAAGAAATAATGACTATTTACTGAAGGTCAAATACTGAAAAGGGTACCAAAGACAAATCACTTTCCTAATAGCTATCCCTTCCACACATTTAGCATCTCAAACATTTCTTTGTTCATCCCTCTGAAAAGAACGCCTCCCTTCTTATATCAGGTAATTTATTTAATGGCATAAATGTTTAATGGCAGCTCTGGGTAAACCTGGAGCCTTTTCAAATAGCTAGGGAAGCATTTAGAATAAGATGGAACAGGTGATATCAAGCCACATTTGGAGGGTCTTGAAAACTAAGTGATACTAACTAAGTAATCAGGCACCTTTAAAGGTTGTTCAGAAAATGACAGGTCAGAGATATGTTTTAGAGATTCATCTGGCAGGGTGTAGAAGGTGCGTGTGATGAGGACAACAAGAGGCCAGGAAGTTTGAAGGCAAGAGCAGGAGAGATTCTAAACCTATTTTAACCTTCTAAGAATTAATAAGCATCCTTACAGTTGCATTACTTACTGCTAAATATGATTAAATTTCAAAAGCATTGTTCAGTGAGAAATTAAAGGAGGTGAAGTTAGAACTTAGGACCAAATGCAAGTGTCTACAATTTTTCAAAAAATTATTTCCTAAGGGTAATTCAGTTAAGTTAAGAAGCTAAAACTCTGATATTTCATATTAAGTGCCATTTCTAAAGTGTAATTGCATAATACATTGCTAAAATAGTAATGAAAGAATTTTAGAGTATCCATCAAAGGACACTGAAAGTGAAGTAAGCAGTGTTGATTATGAGTCAGAGGACTGCCCTGTAGCACATTAGACAGCACTACCCTCTGCAGTTATATGAGTTCTACTTTCTGATCCCTGTGAAGCTTGTTAAAAATCCATGTTTGAAACCACTCAAATATTTTGTCATTTCAGATAGGATACCCAGGCAATGATAGCACAATCAAAGTCTCCCGATGGATTCCTGGGAAAGAATTATTTCTAATGATGGAAAGTAGGATACGTATATAGAACTGAGGAGGACAAGGGCTTCCCTGATGTTCAGTAGTAAAGAATCTGACAAAGCAGGAGATGCGGGTTTGGTCCCTAAACTGGGAACCTCCCCTGGAGAAGGAAATGGCAACCCACTCCAGTATTCTTGCTTGGGAAATCCCATAGACAGAGCAGCCTGTTGGGCTGCAGTTCATGAGGTCACCAAGGAGTCAGACATGACTTCATGACTAAATAGCAAGGAAGACAAACCCAGTTTTATTTGGTGGTTGATATGTACTAAGTAGACACTACTCTCCATGAACAAGATTGGCAATTATCTTCCTGAATTCTTGGCACTTCTGCTTTCTGAAAGAGTAGGAGCAGATAATAGAGAAATCAACAGATAATTAGATAAAATACTTATAAATTATTACTAAAGTCATAAAGCAAATCAAAAAGGGGACTCGGGCAGGTGGATCACATCATTGAAGGAGATATTTCAACTAAGACCCGAAGGATAAGAAAAACCTAAGCATATGAGGAGTGGGGAAAAGTAGCTGGGATAACATGTACAAAGGTCCTGGGGTAGAGACAGAGAATCATATGTTCCAACGATAGAAGGAAAACAGTGCTGCTAGAAATACTGAGCAAATAGTTACAGAGATGAAAATCTTATTTAGAAAAACTGATGTAGACCATAAAGATGCTAATTATCTTTAGTACTAAGTAAGAAAATTGAATTTTATTCTGAATGCAATGAGACATATTTGAATGATTTTAATTGAAGAAGTGGAAAAGAGCTCTTGTGCTGCTCTGTGGCAAATGATTTCTAGAGGGACAAGAGAAGAAAGCAAGGCTAAAGCCCATTTTCAGATAACTTATCTATAACTCATTCTAGTTTGATTCATTGTGTTATGATGTCAGAAGAATGTTATATAACAAAGCATTCATAGCCTTAAACTGATAAATCACTTGCCCTACAGGTAGTGATGTTATCTTCAGCAAAAGAAGTTTAGGGACTAATTAATTCCAGCCTTAAAAGAGGTAATAAAATTATACGTTAAACTTCAAACAAAAAGAGTTCACAATAGTTTAGCTTATTGTATGCAATAAGATGGAAAAGACCTCCTTGTGCTAATAGATTTCACTCTATACATATGAACTTCAATTAGAAACTTCCATAGATGGTCCATGGTTTCTCAGTTATACCTGTGCAGTCAAGAAGTTTATCTTCAACTATAAATCCCTCTCACAAATTAACATGAAAAATATTCAAAGGCCCCACAAATAACTGGAATTTCCCAACAAAGAAGTTCATTTTGATCCATTTCCTAGGTAAATGGCAGGTTCATTTCTAGTCTAGAATAAGGGAATGGAAATAAAACTACTGATTTTTCCCCCAGGAGACTGACTGCTAATTCACTTATTTTGAGCCTATTGTCTTTCCTCTCTTAAATGAGAAGAGGAAGAGAAAGAGAGTGAAAATGTTGCTCACTATAACTTATCCAGAATATCTTTATTGTTGTTTGAGGTAATTTATCAGTATCATCAATGCTACTATTCCACAGAGAGGGAAATGTACTTTCCATGAAAAGTTATACATTAAACATTCTAGTTTCTGACTACAGCATTAATGAACAATTTGAGGACTTCTGAAATTGAATTAGCTGCCCCAGTACTTTGAAATTATTCAGATTTCTTAGTCCAGCTTTCAGAGCTTTCAAGTACCTATGTGAAAATGAAATCACAAAGACAGTATTAACAGATTGATTAAGAAGGTTTCAACTGTTGACAGGATCTACTGGTACAAATAACTAAATGAAATTAATACTATATTGATAATATTTCCTACAGCTTGATGCATGCTAGTATCTAACATATCTGCTGTATTATATTTATTTTTATTTTTAAATGAGTATAAATAGCAGAAAGTCAATTTCCATGTAATACTAATACCTTGTCTGCAGTGATGAGTCAAAATTTCACTTCATGAATATTTTTTTTTGTATTTATTATTTATTTATTTATTTTTGTACATGTATGTTCCCAGATCATTCATATGCATATCCCTTGACCCTCCCCCCACCCAGTTCACCTCCCATCATGAATATTAACCACTTAACAAACATTTGGGTGTGTGTGGGCAGATGGGGGTATTAGGTTAACAGTTTCAAGAATCTGAGTAGTGCTAGAAAATTAAGAGATTTTTCAGGTCTAACAAATTTATCAATACAAGCTTATCAATTGATTTACCTTCTTCTCAACTTGGAAAATATATAAGTTATTTAGTCATTCTTTTGAACCAGGTATTATTAACACTGGAAAATTATGTACTGTTCTTGAGGGCATATCTTTGCCATAGGTAAACCATGAAAATTCTGTTCAGCATTCTAAGTACATACTGCATCAGAAAGGCTGAAGTCAAGCTTCTGAGACTATTCGGACCTAATGAGCAGCATAATTTCAAAAACAATCTTCCTTTATGGCTTCTGCTGTTGGAAACCAAACCCCAAGGAAATTTGTTCATAGGTTAAATTTCCTCATTCTTGTATTTCTCTTCCCTCTCCTACCTAAAGAATCGCATTTTCTATCTTCATAGTTAAGTCTCTTCAATATAAATAATTCTACCAATGCCAAGGCTACAGGTTTTTTTCTAACCGTTACTAACAAATATTGGGTAAATATTTGGATTGGGGTAAATAAATTAATTTAAGTCCATTACAAGGTACCAAGCAAAGAAAACACAAATGACACAGAACCATGATCCAGGAGTTCAGTGCTCAAAATAGAAGCGGGCGGTGAGGTTTAGGATTTGAACAGTATTTTATTCAGATCCTGAGTGGTTACAAATATTGGAACTCCAGTGAAGAAACAAAGTCTGTATATCTTTACTGGAATCTATCAATAATTAATATTTCCTACAGCTTGATGCATGCTAGTATCTAACATATCTGCTGTATTATATTTATTTTTATTTTTAAATGAGTATAAATAGCAGAAAGTCAATTTCCATGTAATACTAATACCTTGTCTGCAGTGATGAGTCAAAATTTCACTTCATGAATATTTTTTTTTGTATTTATTATTTATTTATTTATTTTTGTACATGTATGTTCCCAGATCATTCATATGCATATCCCTTGACCCTCCCCCCACCCAGTTCCCCCCTCCCATCATGAATATTAACCACTTAACAAACATTTGGGTGTGTGTGGGCAGATGGGGGTATTAGGTTAACAGTTTCAAGAATCTGAGTAGTGCTAGAAAATTAAGAGATTTTTCAGGTCTAACAAATTTATCAATACAAGCTTATCAATTGATTTACCTTCTTCTCAACTTGGAAAATATATAAGTTATTTAGTCATTCTTTTGAACCAGGTATTATTAACACTGGAAAATTATGTACTGTTCTTGAGGGCATATCTTTGCCATAGGTAAACCATGAAAATTCTGTTCAGCATTCTAAGTACATACTGCATCAGAAAGGCTGAAGTCAAGCTTCTGAGACTATTCGGACCTAATGAGCAGCATAATTTCAAAAACAATCTTCCTTTATGGCTTCTGCTGTTGGAAACCAAACCCCAAGGAAATTTGTTCATAGGTTAAATTTCCTCATTCTTGTATTTCTCTTCCCTCTCCTACCTAAAGAATCGCATTTTCTATCTTCATAGTTAAGTCTCTTCAATATAAATAATTCTACCAATGCCAAGGCTACAGGTTTTTTTCTAACCGTTACTAACAAATATTGGGTAAATATTTGGATTGGGGTAAATAAATTAATTTAAGTCCATTACAAGGTACCAAGCAAAGAAAAACACAAATGACACAGAACCATGATCCAGGAGTTCAGTGCTCAAAATAGAAGCGGGCGGTGAGGTTTAGGGATTTGAACAGTATTTTATTCAGATCCTGAGTGGTTACAAATATTGGAACTCCAGTGAAGAAACAAAGTCTGTATATCTTTACTGGAATCTATCAATAATTAATATTTAGTGAGTACCTTATACATGAAAGTCATAAGATCCAGCACATCTCTTATACTGCTTCATTAATTTTAAAAGAACCCAATGAAATTTCTCCTTTTAGTTTTCTCATTTGACAAGTGAGAAAACACAGGTTTAGAGAGTTTTACTGACTTCTCCACAGTCATGGAGCTCATAAGTGTTGAAGCATAGGTCTGAAATCCAAGCTGTCTCATTCTACTTCATTATTCCTATTTTCTAAAAATATTTGTCCCAGCCACATGTTATGGCTTCTTATTATCTTGTAGAGTGACTGGTGTTGTTTTCCTTCCATGATTGAGGATATTTAGGTTAAGAAACAAAGAAAAAAAGAGAAATAACATTGCAAATACAAACCAGGTAAGTGCAAGAACCAGATCCAAATCTTCAAATTCAGCTTGAAGGACCTGGACTTTTATGTCCTTTAGGATTAAAATTGCAGAATAGACTATTACAACCTAGAAATTCTATCAACCTTACTTGATTTTCCATAATTATAGTTTCTTGATATTTTTGCAAATTTTAACATGGAAGCTGAAGCCAATCCTGATTTACATGGACTCTTTTCTACATACCTGCCTGTATTTCCTTTTTTAAACCAGGAGAAGACAGAATTACTCCAATAGAAGGAAAGGATAGCATATGAGAAGAGTGGTTTATTTTGTCTATAATGCAATCAGAAGGAGAATAAAAATCCTGTATGTATCACTGCCATTCTGGCTTTTAATCAGAAGGCTTCCATCATGTAACACTTCCCAAGTCCCTTTGCCCTGTTGATTGAGGCAGGAGCCAAGGATTAGAAGAAGACCATTACAGCACTGGTTATTGGAATACTCAGAGGGTGACAAGTTCCTGCCTACTATGTTACAATATTTAAGAATGTCACCTTCACAGAAACATCTGTAACCGTTACTAACAAATATTGGGTAAATATTTGGATTGGGGTAAATAAATTAATTTAAGTCCATTACAAGGTACCAAGCAAAGAAAAACACAAATGACACAGAACCATGATCCAGGAGTTCAGTGCTCAAAATAGAAGCGGGCGGTGAGGTTTAGGGATTTGAACAGTATTTTATTCAGATCCTGAGTGGTTACAAATATTGGAACTCCAGTGAAGAAACAAAGTCTGTATATCTTTACTGGAATCTATCAATAATTAATATTTAGTGAGTACCTTATACATGAAAGTCATAAGATCCAGCACATCTCTTATACTGCTTCATTAATTTTAAAAGAACCCAATGAAATTTCTCCTTTTAGTTTTCTCATTTGACAAGTGAGAAAACACAGGTTTAGAGAGTTTTACTGACTTCTCCACAGTCATGGAGCTCATAAGTGTTGAAGCATAGGTCTGAAATCCAAGCTGTCTCATTCTAATTCATTATTCCCTATTTTCTAAAAATATTTGTCCCAGCCACATGTTATGGCTTCTTATTATCTTGTAGAGTGACTGGTGTTGTTTTCCTTCCATGATTGAGGATATTTAGGTTAAGAAACAAAGAAAAAAAGAGAAATAACATTGCAAATACAAACCAGGTAAGTGCAAGAACCAGATCCAAATCTTCAAATTCAGCTTGAAGGACCTGGACTTTTATGTCCTTTAGGATTAAAATTGCAGAATAGACTATTACAACCTAGAAATTCTATCAACCTTACTTGATTTTCCATAATTATAGTTTCTTGATATTTTTGCAAATTTTAACATGGAAGCTGAAGCCAATCCTGATTTACATGGACTCTTTTCTACATACCTGCCTGTATTTCCTTTTTTAAACCAGGAGAAGACAGAATTACTCCAATAGAAGGAAAGGATAGCATATGAGAAGAGTGGTTTATTTTGTCTATAATGCAATCAGAAGGAGAATAAAAATCCTGTATGTATCACTGCCATTCTGGCTTTTAATCAGAAGGCTTCCATCATGTAACACTTCCCAAGTCCCTTTGCCCTGTTGATTGAGGCAGGAGCCAAGGATTAGAAGAAGACCATTACAGCACTGGTTATTGGAATACTCAGAGGGTGACAAGTTCCTGCCTACTATGTTACAATATTTAAAGATGTCACCTTCACAGGTGTCATCAGTTGCTTTAGCATCAAAAAATGTAGAAACATCTGTATCTCTAGTACATTTGTAAATTTAAAGTATAAAGTGCTATCTATTTACCTTAGTTTTAGGCTCATCGTATCCACACAGTATTATGTCTGGCTGTAGCAAACACTGCAAATAAAAGGACTCATATCTTTTGTGGCTTTACTGAAATTAAGAGGTTGAAAGTTGAAGGCTACATCTACAAGTTAACACATTTTCATCAAACAGATTCACAATAATTGGCATGAGGTACAGTCTGCTGTTTCTGGGTTTCTGTTGGCTTCAGTATCACAAGTCCCAACATCTGTACCCTGGTTTTATGAGGTATGGCATAGATGGGATTGAAACAGTGTGGTCCTAAACCCAGGAATTTGGGTGCTACTTTCTAATTCCTGTAGGTTCTTGACCTTGCAGAAATAACCACTTTTTTACCTCGGGAGGCAATAGAGCAGTGGATGGGAGCACATTTACGAGCTACAATGCCTGGGTTCAAATACAAGATCTGCCATTTGCTAGTTGTTAAGTCACTAGGTGAAAATACGTACTGAGGATTAAATTAGGTAATATACGAGACAAGGTAGAATGATCTCTACACCATGGAAAATGGTATAAATCTTTTTTTTTCTATTGCAGTGCTCTTCTGAAAATAATTTTTATAAACTGAGACTAGAACCTACAGTTCCATTCCTTTCAACAGTTGTGAAAGCATACAATATCCTACATGAAATCTCTTTTTGCTTAAACTGAAAAAAGTGGTTCTATTGTTTTCAGTTGAACATTGACTGATACATTGGCCATTCTATTTCCTTTGGAGGTCTAGTTGTACAAAACTGATTATATAAAACTAGTACAATAGCTAGTACAAAAATTGAAGAAATTAGAGAACATGAGGCAGGTAAAAGGATAAAAATACTCTGCAATTTACTTATAGAGGCAGGTACAACATAAATGAAGGATTGAATATGCATCAGTAAGTAAATTATTTCTAAAGAAATGTTTGTTAGAAGCTTTGAATTTATTTCCAGACATGCTTTTTCAGGCACAGATCTTTAAAGGCAGTTGTCTTCAATACTTTACTCCTATAGCTCTGTTTACTCTTGTTGCTAAATTGGCATAGGGCACCATCCGTAAAGTTGTACAGAAAAAAATCAGATGAAATATTCTGTTAAGCTTATTCTTAAAGGATTAGAGATTTAAGAGTCTCCAAAAACCATCAGAGAACTCCAGACTCATATGCTTTGATGCATAGTCCACATCTCCATTTGGATAAAAGAAGCATCTTAAACTTAAAGGGAACCTCCTTATTTAGTTCCAGTATCTAGTAAATGATGCTGCTATTCACCCAGTTGCTAGGACTGAAAAATCACAAATAATCCTTAGATTCTTTTTCCCTCACTTATCCTAGATATGGCTCATCTGACTTTTGGCTTAATTCAAACTATATCCTGAATCCAAATCTTTTTATTACTTTACTCTCGGTGAAGCAAGCAGTCAGGTTCACCTTAAAAAAATAGCTATAGAATGATTTTCAAGAAGAAAGAATTTAATGAATATAACACGTTCTTTGGAAAATGCCAAAATATCATTTGGGGACTTAGAAGTTTTGATCCCTTTTACTGTCATTGCTCTTTTCCCAAGTCTTGCATGGCTGGTTTTCTCACTTCACTATGAATGGTTTCAAAAGTCACTTTCTTTTGGAGGCTTTCCCTAAGAGCTCAAGCTAATAGAGTACCCAAACTCTTGCTCTCAGCACTTGTGAACTATTTCCCTTGTCTTATTTTTTCAGGACATTTGACGCAGTATTTTTCATTGAGTAATTCAATTGCTTAATGTGTACTTCCCTAACTAGAATAATAGTACCATGTGGCTAAGAATTCTGGGGTGCCCATCACTAAATTTCAACCTTACAGTAAGAACATTGAGAAAAGACAGAACATCCATATAATCTCCTCTTTGGTAGCCTTAAAGGTTGCTCTATCTTCAGCATGAGACTTCCCTGGTGGCCCTACAATTGAGAATTGGCATGGGTACAACATAAATGAAGGATTGAATATGCATCAGTAAGTAAATTATTTCTAAAGAAATGTTTGTTAGAAGCTTTGAATTTATTTCCAGACATGCTTTTTCAGGCACAGATCTTTAAAGGCAGTTGTCTTCAATACTTTACTCCTATAGCTCTGTTTACTCTTGTTGCTAAATTGGCATAGGGCACCATCCGTAAAGTTGTACTGAAAAAAATCAGATGAAATATTCTGTTAAGCTTATTCTTAAAGGATTAGAGATTTAAGAGTCTCCAAAAACCATCAGAGAACTCCAGACTCATATGCTTTGATGCATAGTCCACATCTCCATTTGGATAAAAGAAGCATCTTAAACTTAAAGGGAACCTCCTTATTTAGTTCCAGTATCTAGTAAATGATGCTGCTATTCACCCAGTTGCTAGGACTGAAAAATCACAAATAATCCTTAGATTCTTTTTCCCTCACTTATCCTAGATATGGCTCATCTGACTTTTGGCTTAATTCAAACTATATCCTGAATCCAAATCTTTTTATTACTTTACTCTCGGTGAAGCAAGCAGTCAGGTTCACCTTAAAAAAATAGCTATAGAATGATTTTCAAGAAGAAAGAATTTAATGAATATAACACGTTCTTTGGAAAATGCCAAAATATCATTTGGGGACTTAGAAGTTTTGATCCCTTTTACTGTCATTGCTCTTTTCCCAAGTCTTGCATGGCTGGTTTTCTCACTTCACTATGAATGGTTTCAAAAGTCACTTTCTTTTGGAGGCTTTCCCTAAGAGCTCAAGCTAATAGAGTACCCAAACTCTTGCTCTCAGCACTTGTGAACTATTTCCCTTGTCTTATTTTTTCAGGACATTTGACGCAGTATTTTTCATTGAGTAATTCAATTGCTTAATGTGTACTTCCCTAACTAGAATAATAGTACCATGTGGCTAAGAATTCTGGGGTGCCCATCACTAAATTTCAACCTTACAGTAAGAACATTGAGAAAAGACAGAACATCCATATAATCTCCTCTTTGGTAGCCTTAAGTGTTATTATCTTATTCAAAAATATGAAAGTTTTAGGTTGCTCTATCTTCAGCATGAGACTTCCCTGGTGGCCCAGAGATAAAGAACCTTCCTGCAATGGAAGAGATGCAGGAGATGTGGGTTCAATCCCTGGGTCAGGAAGATCCCCTGGAGGAGGGCATGGAAACCCACTCCAGTATACTTGCCTGAAGAATACCATGGACCGGGAACCCGCCCGCCGCGAGGAGCCGCCGGAACCTGCCCGCCGCGAGGAGCCGCGGAGGCCGCGAGGAGCCGCGGAGGCCGCGAGGAGCCACGGAGGCCGCGAGGAGCCGCGGAGGCGGGTAAGTTCAGTCACTCCAACTGGAGGGCCTGCTGAACGGAGAAAGGAAGTCGTCCACGGGTTGCTGACCAGGGACCGGGCACGAGTTGGACCGGAAAGCTCGCGTCCGCCTTTGGGACTTAGACACGTAACTGGCAGTGCACGTGTGCCAGTGGCGGAGGAGCCCGCGCTCCCCTAGAGCTGCAGCAACAGCGGAGGAAGCCGGGGAAAGAGCAGGGATTGGAGACGACAGGCAGGCGCGCGGTAGAGCCGGGGCTCCCCCCTCCAATACGGGGCTGCGCGCCGCGGCCTCCGCCCGACTGACTGGGATCAGCCCACCGTCCCGGCCAGCACCCAGTATGGCAGCAAAGCCCTCATTTTGCTGAACACAAAAAGAGAAACCACAGCAACCGGCACTATAAGGGAAAGACTACGCCATCAAGACACCACCATCAAGAGCAGATTGGTTTACAACAGGCAGATGTGAAGATAAAAACCAAGGACAGTATTTAACATTTTTTTCTTTTTCATTTTTTTCTGCTTATTTGTGGTGGACTATTTTGCTTATTCAATTGATTGGTTTGGGGTATATTAGTTTCTTTGTTTATTGGGGTTTTTTATGTTTGTTTGTTTTTTGGTTTTTTTTTTTTTTTGTAGTTTTCATTTGTTTGATTTATTTTATGTGTTTTTTCTTTGTTTTTCGGTCTCTTATTAATTTTTTCTGCTCTTTTTAATTTTTAACTTTCTTTTGACTTTTATTATATATTTTTTTAACTTTTAATTTTAATTCTTGAAAACCTCTAATTCTCTTTTCTCTTTCCTCTTTCCCACTGCATCTTCCTCTATGTTCTAAATGTAAAACATCTTCCTAGCTACCAATATCCTCTAGATAAATTATTTCCTATCTTTCTGTCTCCACTTTTCACTTCCAAATACACTAAACAGTACACACACTAATCTTTGCTACCTAATCCTATAAAATACTTCCAAGACAAGTGTTTTCCTTTTTATTACTTATAGACTCTCCTCCTTTTCACCTCGAGCACATGTCCTAATTTAAAATTGATCTCATTGTAATTATCCAAGCCAGGACCTTGTGCTAGATCTATTATTCAGGCACTATTTTAATTAATTCAAAGCTTAATGGGCAAGTATCATCTGTGATTGCATGAGTTACCGGAAAGATTTCCTGCGCCTTAACTCTGTAAAACTGGTCAGTTGTGGGGATTGCTGTATATGTATGTATATCTTACGATTATGTTAGAAAACATCTGCATGCTTTTATGACTGTCACCCATCAGGGATGCACCTCTTGTTCCTCAGATGCTAGTGTGTGAACTAGTATCACAGAACACCATAGCAAACCAGACATAGAGCCTACACCCCCTGACCAATCATCAAACCAAGGATCCTCGAATTGGAAGCCCGGATTCCAAGACCCCACACTGATTATCAAAGAACATACAACACTACAGATTATTCACCTGCAAACAAGGTCTATCACCACCCAAGACACAAACCACTGAACCTTTCTACAAGGACAGAAACCCAAAGGAAGGGAGAATTCAACCAAGAAGCCTGGTGGGAATAAGAACTCCATACACACAGACACACACAAAGAAACAAAAATTAACCTAATAATGAAACGTCAGAGAAACACTGTACAAATGAAGGACCAAGCTAGAGAAACACCACTTCAAATGACAGAGGAGGAGATAGACAAACTATCTGAAAGAGAATTCAGAAAAACTATACTAATGAGGATGCAAAACACCGAAAACAGAATATTAGAGGAAATTAGTGCATTGAGAAAAGACATGCAGGAAATGAAAAATAAGCAAATAGAGACCACCAACTCAATTGCTGAACTCAAAAATACTATAGAAGGTCTCAACAGTAGAGTATCAGAGCCTGAAGAACGGATAAGTGAGCTGGAAGACAGAATAGTGGAAATAAGTGCTGAAGAACAGAACAAAGCCCAAAGAATTAAAAGAACTTAGGATAGCCTCAGAGACCTATGGGACAATATTAAACGCACCAACATTAGAATTATAGGAGTTCCAGAAGAAGAAGAGAAGAAAGACTATGAAAAAATTCTTGAAGAGATTATAGTTGAAAACTTCCCCAGCATGGGAAAGGAGATAGTCAACCAAGTCCAGGAAGCACAAAGAGTTCCATACAGGAGAAACCCCAGAAGAAACACACCAAGGCACATACTAATCAAACTAACGCAGACTAAATATAAAGACAGATTACTAAAAGCAGCTAGGAGCAAACAACAAATAACATATAAAGGAAACCCCATACGTATAACTGCGGATCTCTCAACAGAAACCCTACAGGCCAGAAGAGAATGGCAAGATACATTTAAACGGCTAAAAGAGAATAACCTGCAACCACGAATTCTCTACCCAGCAAGAATCTCATTCAAAATCGATGACTGTCACCCATCAGGGATGCACCTCTTGTTCCTCAGATGCTAGTGTGTGAACTAGTATCACAGAACACCATAGCAAACCAGACATAGAGCCTACACCCCCTGACCAATCATCAAACCAAGGATCCTCGAATTGGAAGCCCGGATTCCAAGACCCCACACTGATTATCAAAGAACATACAACACTACAGATTATTCACCTGCAAACAAGGTCTATCACCACCCAAGACACAAACCACTGAACCTTTCTACAAGGACAGAAACCCAAAGGAAGGGAGAATTCAACCAAGAAGCCTGGTGGGAATAAGAACTCCATACACACAGACACACACAAAGAAACAAAAATTAACCTAATAATGAAACGTCAGAGAAACACTGTACAAATGAAGGACCAAGCTAGAGAAACACCACTTCAAATGACAGAGGAGGAGATAGACAAACTATCTGAAAGAGAATTCAGAAAAACTATACTAATGAGGATGCAAAACACCGAAAACAGAATATTAGAGGAAATTAGTGCATTGAGAAAAGACATGCAGGAAATGAAAAATAAGCAAATAGAGACCACCAACTCAATTGCTGAACTCAAAAATACTATAGAAGGTCTCAACAGTAGAGTATCAGAGCCTGAAGAACGGATAAGTGAGCTGGAAGACAGAATAGTGGAAATAAGTGCTGAAGAACAGAACAAAGCCCAAAGAATTAAAAGAACTTAGGATAGCCTCAGAGACCTATGGGACAATATTAAACGCACCAACATTAGAATTATAGGAGTTCCAGAAGAAGAAGAGAAGAAAGACTATGAAAAAATTCTTGAAGAGATTATAGTTGAAAACTTCCCCAGCATGGGAAAGGAGATAGTCAACCAAGTCCAGGAAGCACAAAGAGTTCCATACAGGAGAAACCCCAGAAGAAACACACCAAGGCACATACTAATCAAACTAACGCAGACTAAATATAAAGACAGATTACTAAAAGCAGCTAGGAGCAAACAACAAATAACATATAAAGGAAACCCCATACGTATAACTGCGGATCTCTCAACAGAAACCCTACAGGCCAGAAGAGAATGGCAAGATACATTTAAACGGCTAAAAGAGAATAACCTGCAACCACGAATTCTCTACCCAGCAAGAATCTCATTCAAAATCGATGGTGAAGTCAAAAGCTTCACAGACAAGCAAAAACTAAAAGAATTCTGTACCACAAAACCAGCCCTACAACAAGTGTTAAAGGGCCTGATATAGCCAATAAATACAAGAGTAGGAGAAGCCTTACAAATCAAACCCCAAATTTCTAAGAAGATGACAATAGGAACATTCGTATCAATAATTACTCTGAACGTAAATGGACTAAATGCTCCAACCAAACGACATAGGCTGGCTGAATGGATCCAGAAGCAAGACCCATATATATGCTGTTTACAAGAGACCCACTTCAGACCTAGAGACACTCATAGACTGAAAGTGAAAGGTTGGAAAAAGATATTTCATGCAAATGGAAATCAAAAAAAAGCTGGAGTAGCAATCCTTATATCAGACAAAATAGACTTTAAAGTAAAGAAGATTCTAAGAGACAAGGCAGGTCCCTACATCATGATTAAGGGATCTATCCAAGAGGAAGACATAACAGTCATGAATATCTACGCA
Source organism: Tragulus kanchil (assembly GCA_022376925.1). NCBI lineage: Eukaryota > Metazoa > Chordata > Mammalia > Artiodactyla > Tragulidae > Tragulus > Tragulus kanchil. The sequence continues at coordinate 37,604,120 of JAIOJX010000004.1, forward strand.
CCCAACACAGGGGCACCTCAATACATAAGACAGGTACTTTCAGACATAAAAGAAGAAATCAACAATAACACAATAATAGTAGGAGACTTTAACACTCCTCTCACACCAATGGACAGATCAACAAAACAGAAAATTAATAAAGAAGCACAAGCCTTAAATGCCACACTGGAAAAAATGGACCTCATCGATATCTTTAGGACGTTCCATCCAAAAGCAGAAGAATACACTTTCTTCTCAAGTGCTCACGGAACATTCTCCAGGATAGACCACATCTTGGGCCACAAATCTAACCTCAGTCAGTTCAAGAAAACCGAAATTATATCAACCATCCAGGAAGCACAAAGAGTTCCATACAGGAGAAACCCCAGAAGAAACACACCAAGGCACATACTAATCAAACTAACGCAGACTAAATATAAAGACAGATTACTAAAAGCAGCTAGGAGCAAACAACAAATAACATATAAAGGAAACCCCATACGTATAACTGCGGATCTCTCAACAGAAACCCTACAGGCCAGAAGAGAATGGCAAGATACATTTAAACGGCTAAAAGAGAATAACCTGCAACCACGAATTCTCTACCCAGCAAGAATCTCATTCAAAATCGATGGTGAAGTCAAAAGCTTCACAGACAAGCAAAAACTAAAAGAATTCTGTACCACAAAACCAGCCCTACAACAAGTGTTAAAGGGCCTGATATAGCCAATAAATACAAGAGTAGGAGAAGCCTTACAAATCAAACCCCAAATTTCTAAGAAGATGACAATAGGAACATTCGTATCAATAATTACTCTGAACGTAAATGGACTAAATGCTCCAACCAAACGACATAGGCTGGCTGAATGGATCCAGAAGCAAGACCCATATATATGCTGTTTACAAGAGACCCACTTCAGACCTAGAGACACTCATAGACTGAAAGTGAAAGGGTTTGGGAAAAAAGATATTTCATGCAAATGGAAATCAAAAAAAAGCTGGAGTAGCAATCCTTATATCAGACAAAATAGACTTTAAAGTAAAGAAGATTCTAAGAGACAAGGCAGGTCCCTACATCATGATTAAGGGATCTATCCAAGAGGAAGACATAACAGTCATGAATATCTACGCACCCAACACAGGGGCACCTCAATACATAAGACAGGTACTTTCAGACATAAAAGAAGAAATCAACAATAACACAATAATAGTAGGAGACTTTAACACTCCTCTCACACCAATGGACAGATCAACAAAACAGAAAATTAATAAAGAAGCACAAGCCTTAAATGCCACACTGGAAAAAATGGACCTCATCGATATCTTTAGGACGTTCCATCCAAAAGCAGAAGAATACACTTTCTTCTCAAGTGCTCACGGAACATTCTCCAGGATAGACCACATCTTGGGCCACAAATCTAACCTCAGTCAGTTCAAGAAAACCGAAATTATATCAACCATCTTCTCGGACCACAATGCAATGAGACTGGAGATCAACTACCAGAAAAAAAAAATCCTAAAAACAGAAACACATGGAGATTAAACAATACATACCTAAAAAACTAACTGATCATTGAGGAAATCAAAGGAGAAATTAAACAATTCCTAGAAGAAAATAACAATGAACACACGACCGTGCAAAACTTATGGGATACTGAAAAAGCAGTTCTAGGAGGGAAATTTATAGCAATACAATCCCACCTCAAGAAACTAGGAAAATATGAAGCAGATGACCTAACCCTCCGCTTAAAACAGTTGGAGAAAGAAGAACAAAAACATCCCAAAGCCAGCAGAAGAAGAGAAATCATAAAGATCAGAGCAGAAATAAATGAGAAAGAAACAAAAGAAACAATAGTAAAGATAAATAAAACAAAAAGCAGGTTCTTTGAAAAGGATAACAAAATTGACAAGCCACTGGCCAGACTCATTAAGAAAAAGAGAGAGAAGAACCAGATCAACAAAATCAAAAACGAAAAAGGAGAGATTACAACAGATAATGCGGAAATCCAAAGGATTCTAAGAGACTATTATGAGCAACTCTATGGCTACAAACTGGACAACTTGGAAAAAATGGACAGTTTCTTGGACAGGATTAATCTCCCAAGACTGAGCCAGGAAGAAACAGAAACTTTGAACAACCCAATCACAAGCTCAGAAATCGAATTTGTGATTAAAAATCTACCCAAAAATAAAAGCCCAGGACCAGATGGCTTCACAGCCGAATTCTACCAAACATTTAAGGAAGAGATAATGCCTGTCCTTCTAAAACTCTTTCAAAAAATTGCACAGGAAGCAAAACTCCCAAACACATTCTACGAGGGCACCATCACCCTGATACCCAAACCAGGCAAAGACAACACAAAAAAGGAAAACTATAGGCCAATTTCACTGATGAACTTAGATGCCAAGATCCTCAACAAAATCCTAGCAAACAGAATTCAACGACATGTCAAAAAACTCATACATCATGATCAAGTTGGGTTCATCCCAGGCATGCAAGGATTCTTCAACATCCGCAAATCAATCAATGTGATACACCATATCAACAAGTTGAAAGACAAAAATCACATGATCATTTCAATAGATGTAGAAAAAGCCTTCGACAAAGTACAACATCCATTTATGATCAAAACTCTTCAGAAAATGGGCATAGAAGGAACCTATCTCAACATAATAAAAGCCATCTATGAGAAGCCTACAGCGAACATTATTGTTAATGGTGAAAAACTGAAAGCATTCCCTCTAAGATCAGGAACAAGACAGGGTTGCCCACTTTCACCACTGCTATTCAACATAGTCCTGGAAGTGCTAGAAACAGCAATAAGAGAAGAGAAAGAAATCAAAGGAATCCAGATTGGAAAGGAAGAAACCAAGCTCTCTCTTTTTGCAGACGACATGATATTATACATAGAAAATCCCAAAGACACGGTTACAAAGCTACTAGAACTAATCAATGAATTCAGCAAAGTCTCAGGATACAAAGTCAACACACAGAAGTCACTGGCATTCCTATACACAAACAATGAAAAATCAAAAACGAAAAAGGAGAGATTACAACAGATAATGCGGAAATCCAAAGGATTCTAAGAGACTATTATGAGCAACTCTATGGCTACAAACTGGACAACTTGGAAAAAATGGACAGTTTCTTGGACAGGATTAATCTCCCAAGACTGAGCCAGGAAGAAACAGAAACTTTGAACAACCCAATCACAAGCTCAGAAATCGAATTTGTGATTAAAAATCTACCCAAAAATAAAAGCCCAGGACCAGATGGCTTCACAGCCGAATTCTACCAAACATTTAAGGAAGAGATAATGCCTGTCCTTCTAAAACTCTTTCAAAAAATTGCACAGGAAGCAAAACTCCCAAACACATTCTACGAGGGCACCATCACCCTGATACCCAAACCAGGCAAAGACAACACAAAAAAGGAAAACTATAGGCCAATTTCACTGATGAACTTAGATGCCAAGATCCTCAACAAAATCCTAGCAAACAGAATTCAACGACATGTCAAAAAACTCATACATCATGATCAAGTTGGGTTCATCCCAGGCATGCAAGGATTCTTCAACATCCGCAAATCAATCAATGTGATACACCATATCAACAAGTTGAAAGACAAAAATCACATGATCATTTCAATAGATGTAGAAAAAGCCTTCGACAAAGTACAACATCCATTTATGATCAAAACTCTTCAGAAAATGGGCATAGAAGGAACCTATCTCAACATAATAAAAGCCATCTATGAGAAGCCTACAGCGAACATTATTGTTAATGGTGAAAAACTGAAAGCATTCCCTCTAAGATCAGGAACAAGACAGGGTTGCCCACTTTCACCACTGCTATTCAACATAGTCCTGGAAGTGCTAGAAACAGCAATAAGAGAAGAGAAAGAAATCAAAGGAATCCAGATTGGAAAGGAAGAAACCAAGCTCTCTCTTTTTGCAGACGACATGATATTATACATAGAAAATCCCAAAGACACGGTTACAAAGCTACTAGAACTAATCAATGAATTCAGCAAAGTCTCAGGATACAAAGTCAACACACAGAAGTCACTGGCATTCCTATACACAAACAATGAAAAATCAGAAAACGAAATCAAAGAGGCAATCCCCTTCACCATTGCAACCAAAAGAATCAACTATCTAGGAATAAACCTACCCAAAGAAACAAAAGAATTGTACACAGAAAATTACAAGACACTCATGAGAGAAATTAAAGAAGACTTAAACAGATGGAGAGATATTCCATGTTCCTGGGCCGAAAGAATCAATATTGTGAAAATGACCATACTACCAAATATCATCTACAGATTCAATGCAATACCTATTCAGCTTCCAGTGACATTTTTCACAGAACTAGACCAAAGAATAACACAGTTCGTATGGAAGCACAAAAGACCTTGAATAGTCAAAGCAATCCTGAGGAAGAATGGAGCTGGAGGGATCAGCCTCCCTAACTTCAGACTCTACTACAAAGCAACAGTCATCAAGACAGTATGTTACTGGCACAAAAACAGAACTATAGATCAATGGAATAAGATTGAGAACCCAGAGATAAACCCACGCACCTATGGGTACCTTATTTTTGATAAAGGAGGAGAAACTATAAAATGGGAGAAAGACAGTCTCTTCAACAAATGGTGCTGGGAGAATTGGACAGCTACATGCAAAAAAATGAAATTGGAACACTCCCTGACACCATACACTAAGATCAACTCAAAATGGATTAAAGACCTCAATGTAAGACCAGAAACCATCAAACTCTTAGAGGAGAATATAGGCAAAACCCTCAAGGACATCAATCAAAGCAAGATCTTCTCTGACCCACCAACTAAAATAGCAGAACTGAAAAGAAAAATGAACATATGGGACCTTATGAAACTTAAAAGCTTTTGTACAGCAAAAGAAATTACAAAAAAGTTCAACAGACACCCCACAGAGTGGGAGAAAATCATAGCAAATGAAACAACAGACAAAGAATTAATCTCCAAAATCTACAAGCAACTCAGACAACTCAGCACAGGGAAAATGAGCAGCCCAATCAAAAAATGGGAAAAAGATCTAAAGAGACGTCTCTCCAAAGAGGACATACAGATGGCCCAAAAACACATGAAACGATGCTCAACCTGGCTTATTAGTAGAGAAATGCAAATTAAAACCACTATGAGATACCACCTCACACCTGTCAGAATGGCCATCATCAACAAATCGACAGACAACAAATGCTGGAGAGGGTGTGAAGAAAAGGGAACCCTCTTGCATTGCTGGTGGGAATGTAAATTAATACAACCTCTATGGAAGACAATATGGAGATTCCTTAAAAAACTAAAAATAGAAGCACCCTATGACCCAGCAATCCCACTATTAGGCCTATATCCTGATGAAATCAAAACTGAAAGAGGCACCTGTACCCCAATGTTCATTGCAGCTCTCTATACAATAGCCAGAACATGGAAGCAACCTAGATGTCCATCGACAAATGAATGGATCCAGAAGCTCTGGTACATATATACAATGGAATACTACTCTGCTGTTAAAAGAAATGCAGAAGACTCAGTCCTAATGAGGTGGCTGGCTCTAGAACCTATCATAAAACGTGAAGTAAGCCAAAAAGAGAAAGACAAGTATAGTATACTAACTCATATATATGGGATCTAGTAAGATGGTCATGATAACACACGCAGTGAACTCATGAAAAAACAGAGAATAGACATAAAGACATTGTGGAGACCGAACAGTGGGAGGGAGTAACATGGAAACCTATACTGTCATGTGTAGAAAAGATAGCTATTGTCATTGTGCTAGGGGAATAGGAGTACCTACAACCACTTGGAGCGATGGTCTGGAGGGATGGGAGGGGGAGAACTGGGTGGGGGGAGGGTCAAGGGATATGCATATGAATGATCTGGGAACATATATGTACAAAAAACAGCAAAAGAAATTACAAAAAAGTTCAACAGACACCCCACAGAGTGGGAGAAAATCATAGCAAATGAAACAACAGACAAAGAATTAATCTCCAAAATCTACAAGCAACTCAGACAACTCAGCACAGGGAAAATGAGCAGCCCAATCAAAAAATGGGAAAAAGATCTAAAGAGACGTCTCTCCAAAGAGGACATACAGATGGCCCAAAAACACATGAAACGATGCTCAACCTGGCTTATTAGTAGAGAAATGCAAATTAAAACCACTATGAGATACCACCTCACACCTGTCAGAATGGCCATCATCAACAAATCGACAGACAACAAATGCTGGAGAGGGTGTGAAGAAAAGGGAACCCTCTTGCATTGCTGGTGGGAATGTAAATTAATACAACCTCTATGGAAGACAATATGGAGATTCCTTAAAAAACTAAAAATAGAAGCACCCTATGACCCAGCAATCCCACTATTAGGCCTATATCCTGATGAAATCAAAACTGAAAGAGGCACCTGTACCCCAATGTTCATTGCAGCTCTCTATACAATAGCCAGAACATGGAAGCAACCTAGATGTCCATCGACAAATGAATGGATCCAGAAGCTCTGGTACATATATACAATGGAATACTACTCTGCTGTTAAAAGAAATGCAGAAGACTCAGTCCTAATGAGGTGGCTGGCTCTAGAACCTATCATAAAACGTGAAGTAAGCCAAAAAGAGAAAGACAAGTATAGTATACTAACTCATATATATGGGATCTAGTAAGATGGTCATGATAACACACGCAGTGAACTCATGAAAAAACAGAGAATAGACATAAAGACATTGTGGAGACCGAACAGTGGGAGGGAGTAACATGGAAACCTATACTGTCATGTGTAGAAAAGATAGCTATTGTCATTGTGCTAGGGGAATAGGAGTACCTACAACCACTTGGAGCGATGGTCTGGAGGGATGGGAGGGGGGGAACTGGGTGGGGGGAGGGTCAAGGGATATGCATATGAATGATCTGGGAACATATATGTACAAAAATAAATATATAAATAAATTAAAAAAAAAAAAAAAGAAAATCCATAGTGAAAAAAAAAAAAAAAAGAATACCATGGACCAAGAAGTCTGACAGGCTACAGTCCATAGGTTTGCAGAGAGTCAGACAAAACTGAAGTGATTGAGCACACACTCACACACAGAGAGCATCACAGCAAAAATCAGACCATTGGCCCATATTATATGTGATACTCTTTGGTTATTCTGTACACGCTGCATAATAGTCACCACTGGGTTCAAGATGAACCATAAAAGCTCGATGAATCAACCAATCATTTATTATTTCTGAAAAATCTCTTAACACAGACTTACAGCAGTAGAGGATTATTCTAAAAGGGTGTCAATCATTACACTGGAGCTAAAGGAAGAACTTTCATAGGGAATTACTCCACTGTGTGCTTTATATAAAGGCTTGATATCTATGTTCATTACCTTTATGACTTCAAACTGAATTAATTTAGTGTTCTTTGAGATCACAACAATTATGAAATATTTGCATGGAGCTGCCATGTTATTTGAAAGTTGTCAAACTAAACACATAGGACCCGATACTTTCTTTGACTATCATTCATTTGACTCCCAAATGTAGCAATATAATTTTTAACATTACATTCCTTCTTTTTTTGGAATTCTTTAAACATTTATTCTCTGTTATTATTAACTAGTAAATGTAATTAATTAACTACCAAAATGAAACTCTGAATCTTATGCAAATATAAAATTTTGAAACCTGTTTGTGAATGTTGCATTTTTTAATTCTTTTAATAGTCCAAAAGGTGATTTTGTTTCCATTCTATAGATGAAGAAACAGGCTAAAAAGATGAGCTGTTACACAGATATGTAAGAAACAGTGCTATATTATTTGATAGCAGATTTTATATTGTTTCCACTATGAGATATCATAGACCTCAGCAGGGTCACAATATAGAGAGTCCCTATCCTGGAGGTAATAAACTACCAGTTAGAGAAATAAGATACACTACAGAATTCAACTGGATAATAATCTAAATGGGAGACAGTTGGCAGCTACCATTTAGACAGGCTCCCTCTGGCTGACCCTGTGCTCCATATATGACACTAACCTCATTTAACCCTGAAAGCAAAGGCTAGAGGTAAATGTGGTCATCTCCAATGTACAAGAGAGCAAACTGCCACAGAGTACAAGTTCACGCAGGTGGTTTAGTACTGGAGCCAGGATTCAAATCTACATCTGCTTATCTCCAAAGCCTACACTCTAACACTGTGCTTTACCCCATAATACAAAGAAACACACACACCTTTTCCTAGATTTCAGAGACTCAGAAACATTGTCCTTGGATGGAAGATCCATGGAGTTTTAAACTATGACCTGAACAAAGAGTGGGACTGGCAAGACCTAGAAAAACATTCTAAATAGAGTAGACAGTAAGAACTTGATAATGAACATGGTACTTCTAGAGAGAGTGAGATTAGTTCATAGTAGGAACTATTTTAATATAAGGAGTAGGTTGAGGAGAAGATAAAGTCAGATTATGGAGACCTAGAAAGCCTGTATAGAGAAAATTTGACTTTTCTGTAAAGAATGGAAAATGGCTTCAATGACATTTGTATTTAAGCTTAGTCTAACGAAGGTTTATGGGTGAAAAGAATATGGAAAGACCAGGTGCAGAGACTAATAAGATCAGGAAACAGCTTTGTTTTGTGCTAGTATAGTTTGGATGGCAAAGAAGTGAATTAAGAAAAATAAGATTTTATTGAGTTATTGAGGGAGAAGAGAATTTCAAGCCTAAATAGTGAAATAATGAAATACTGTAAAGAGAATAAAGACATTTTCCTCTTCCCTAGTTTCTGGGACAGTGAAGCCAGTGATGATTCTTTGGGACAAAACTCTAAGCAGATCCGACCCAAGTTAATTCAGTTTTAGAAAGCTTGCATGTGTAGACCCAGTTTCAGCATTTGGTAAAATGAGTTTCAGGATAAATAGTCTCAAATATTCTTCCTTCTATATATGAAATTCAAACAAACAAGCTAAGCCTATCTCACTGTCTTGTCATCTTAGTAACACAGAACAGCTGGACTTGTGCAGATACACTCAGCACCATCCATTTTTTTAATAAACTGTGTTTACCAACTCAGCTTACATCACCACATCAAGGAAGGCTGAATGGTAAAGGATTAGTCAGATAAAAGGAAAAAAAGATGAAATGTGGCATATATTTTAGAGGATGTTATAGAAAAACCCAAATGAACTTTTGGGCTAACCAGTATGTGAAAAATTTTGTTAAGAGTACAAGTTCACCAGGTTTTACTGGAGCCAGGATTCAAATCTACATCTGCTTATCTCCAAAGCCTACACTCTAACACTGTGCTTTACCCCATAATACAAAGAAACACACACACCTTTTCCTAGATTTCAGAGACTCAGAAACATTGTCCTTGAATGGAAGATCCATGGAGTTTTAAACTATGACCTGAACAAAGAGTGGGACTGGCAAGACCTAGAAAAACATTCTAAATAGAGTAGACAGTAAGAACTTGATAATGAACATGGTACTTCTAGAGGGGTGAGATTAGTTCATAGTAGGAACTATTTTAATATAAGGAGTAGGTTGAGGAGAAGATAAAGTCAGATTATGGAGACCTAGAAAGCCTGTATAGAGAAAATTTGACTTTTCTGTAAAGAATGGAAAATGGCTTCAATGACATTTGTATTTAAGCTTAGTCTAACGAAGGTTTATGGGTGAAAAGAATATGGAAAGACCAGGTGCAGAGACTAATAAGATCAGGAAACAGCTTTGTTTTGTGCTAGTATAGTTTGGATGGCAAAGAAGTGAATTAAGAAAAATAAGATTTTATTGAGTTATTGAGGGAGAAGAGAATTTCAAGCCTAAATAGTGAAATAATGAAATACTGTAAAGAGAATAAAGACATTTTCCTCTTCCCTAGTTTCTGGGACAGTGAAGCCAGTGATGATTCTTTGGGACAAAACTCTAAGCAGATCCGACCCAAGTTAATTCAGTTTTAGAAAGCTTGCATGTGTAGACCCAGTTTCAGCATTTGGTAAAATGAGTTTCAGGATAAATAGTCTCAAATATTCTTCCTTCTATATATGAAATTCAAACAAACAAGCTAAGCCTATCTCACTGTCTTGTCATCTTAGTAACACAGAACAGCTGGACTTGTGCAGATACACTCAGCACCATCCATTTTTTTAATAAACTGTGTTTACCAACTCAGCTTACATCACCACATCAAGGAAGGCTGAATGGTAAAGGATTAGTCAGATAAAAGGAAAAAAAGATGAAATGTGGCATATATTTTAGAGGATGTTATAGAAAAACCCAAATGAGCTTTTGGGCTAACCAGTATGTGAAAAATTTTGTTAAGGGTAAACTTCATCTAGACACTTTAAGTGTAAGAGAGTTTTACCACCCTCCTTGATTTTTTAAGATTTGTTAGTGCATTTTAAGACAGAATTATCTTACAGAGAGTAATAAGAATTCATGTCTTGTTCCAATCCACACTGATAAGTAATAGCAATGCTATTCTAAGAATGAATCTAAGCAGAAGTCCTACTTAGATTAAAGGACTAGTTTAATCTAGTAGATTGATTAGTTGGAGAAGAAAATGGCAACCCCCTCTACTATTCTTACCTGGAAAATTCCATGGAGAGAGAAGCCTGGTGCCTGGCAAGCTACAGTCCTTGGGGTCTCAAATATATACATTGCTTCCTTGTTGGCTCAATGGTGAGCAATGCAGGAGACCCAGCTTCCATTCCTGGGTTGGGAAGATCCCCTTGGAGAAGGGCATGGTGACCCGCTCCAATATTCTTGCCTGGAGAATTCCATGGATGGAGGAGCCTGACAGGCTGCCACTGACTAAGCAGCATGATTGATTAGTAGTGTCTGTCGGCATAAAGTTAGAAATTAATGTCAGTACTTTGATATTTTCATTTCTGAGCAATATTTATCAATTCTGATTAAAAATTATTTTAAATCTTTCCTATCTTAACCCAGGAGGTCAAATCTTTTTTTATTTCCTAGTCTTATTTTTTTATAATTATTTCCAGTTTTATAATATCTAGATTTTTTCCTTCTTCATTTTTATTGTCATATTTGCCATCCTAAATAGTAAAATACTATTTCCAGTGTGGAAAGCATTGTTAATATAAAAAGACTTAATTCTGAAAGCAATTGCTGTCTTTAAAGCTCAAATAACATTTCTGATTAGCTGTTAAGATTATTTACATTTTCTGAAATATTTTCCACTGAAAATCAATTGAATTTTTCATTCAACACTGTTTCTTTAGAGTTTTTTAAAAGTTATTGTTTTTAATATGCTGCTCTTTGTAGGCTACATCAATCTATAATGTTATAGTAATACAGCAAGTTTTGGTATTAATTAAAAATGTGGGCAAATTTCTAGACACTTGAATGGTAAGTTAGTAAAAAAGAGAGTTTAAAAAAAAACCCAAATGAACTTTTGGGCTAACCAGTATGTGAAAAATTTTGTTAAGGGTAAACTTCATCTAGACACTTTAAGTGTAAGAGAGTTTTACCACCCTCCTTGATTTTTTAAGATTTGTTAGTGCATTTTAAGACAGAATTATCTTACAGAGAGTAATAAGAATTCATGTCTTGTTCCAATCCACACTGATAAGTAATAGCAATGCTATTCTAAGAATGAATCTAAGCAGAAGTCCTACTTAGATTAAAGGACTAGTTTAATCTAGTAGATTGATTAGTTGGAGAAGAAAATGGCAACCCCCTCTACTATTCTTACCTGGAAAATTCCATGGAGAGAGAAGCCTGGTGCCTGGCAAGCTACAGTCCTTGGGGTCTCAAATATATACATTGCTTCCTTGTTGGCTCAATGGTGAGCAATGCAGGAGACCCAGCTTCCATTCCTGGGTTGGGAAGATCCCCTTGGAGAAGGGCATGGTGACCCGCTCCAATATTCTTGCCTGGAGAATTCCATGGATGGAGGAGCCTGACAGGCTGCCACTGACTAAGCAGCATGATTGATTAGTAGTGTCTGTCGGCATAAAGTTAGAAATTAATGTCAGTACTTTGATATTTTCATTTCTGAGCAATATTTATCAATTCTGATTTAAAATTATTTTAAATCTTTCCTATCTTAACCCAGGAGGTCAAATCTTTTTTTATTTCCTAGTCTTATTTTTTTATAATTATTTCCAGTTTTATAATATCTAGATTTTTTCCTTCTTCATTTTTATTGTCATATTTGCCATCCTAAATAGTAAAATACTATTTCCAGTGTGGAAAGCATTGTTAATATAAAAAGACTTAATTCTGAAAGCAATTGCTGTCTTTAAAGCTCAAATAACATTTCTGATTAGCTGTTAAGATTATTTACATTTTCTGAAATATTTTCCACTGAAAATCAATTGAATTTTTCATTCAACACTGTTTCTTTAGAGTTTTTTAAAAGTTATTGTTTTTAATATGCTGCTCTTTGTAGGCTACATCAATCTATAATGTTATAGTAATACAGCAAGTTTTGGTATTAATGTAATAGAAATCTAGATTTATGAAGTATGTCCAGAAGTAAGGAACATTCTTAGGCAAAAGTTTAATTTTTAGCAGCCCAGGAATATTGCCTCTTTAAACTGGACACAAAACAAAATTTATTGCATAAAGCACATGTAATTGGGTATTCAGTATAAACAACTTCATTAAGACTTGAGGATAAAGACATTATTTTCAAACAAGGTTAGAAGGTAAATTAGGTAATGAAGAAAGTGATTAACTGGAAGTACTCTTCTTAATTTACTTTAATCATAAGCATTGGTAATAAAAGCAACCTGTCAACAGGATTAATTTCTCATAATCAATTGGGTTGGGAAAGAAAGCTTATTAGGAGGTAAGGACTATAAAGAGTGACAACTTTTCAGTAGTTATTCAACAACTATTTATTCATTACTAACTATATGCATGGTACTGTGGAGAATACAAATATTGATAAAACACACTATTTCAAGAGATTTAAAGTTGTAGCAGAGGCCATGAAATTTGAACATGAACACTGTTTATAACTTTCTACTTAGGTGAACAGTGCCAAAAATCAAATCTCCATGTGCTTCATGGAGAGCTTGCTCTTGAAAAGTCTTGGAAACCTAGATAGAATTTAGTTGTGGAAAAAATGAGGGTACAGGACGTCCAGTTAGAAATACAATTATATACAAGGGTGCATAAACAGGAAAACATTCAAAAGATCAAGGGGTTAATTTGACTGGAGCCTATAGTTAATGAGAGAGTATGGCATTTTTTCTTTTTAATTTTTTCCTAGTCTTATTTTTTATAATTATTTCCAGTTTTATAATATCTAGATTTTCCTTCTTCATTTTTATTGTCATATTTGCCATCCTAAATAGTAAAATACTATTTCCAGTGTGGAAAGCATTGTTAATATAAAAAGACTTAATTCTGAAAGCAATTGCTGTCTTTAAAGCTCAAATAACATTTCTGATTAGCTGTTAAGATTATTTACATTTTCTGAAATATTTTCCACTGAAAATCAATTGAATTTTTCATTCAACACTGTTTCTTTAGAGTTTTTTAAAAGTTATTGTTTTTAATATGCTGCTCTTTGTAGGCTACATCAATCTATAATGTTATAGTAATACAGCAAGTTTTGGTATTAATGTAATAGAAATCTAGATTTATGAAGTATGTCCAGAAGTAAGGAACATTCTTAGGCAAAAGTTTAATTTTTAGCAGCCCAGGAATATTGCCTCTTTAAACTGGACACAAAACAAAATTTATTGCATAAAGCACATGTAATTGGGTATTCAGTATAAACAACTTCATTAAGACTTGAGGATAAAGACATTATTTTCAAACAAGGTTAGAAGGTAAATTAGGTAATGAAGAAAGTGATTAACTGGAAGTACTCTTCTTAATTTACTTTAATCATAAGCATTGGTAATAAAAGCAACCTGTCAACAGGATTAATTTCTCATAATCAATTGGGTTGGGAAAGAAAGCTTATTAGGAGGTAAGGACTATAAAGAGTGACAACTTTTCAGTAGTTATTCAACAACTATTTATTCATTACTAACTATATGCATGGTACTGTGGAGAATACAAATATTGATAAAACACACTATTTCAAGAGATTTAAAGTTGTAGCAGAGGCCATGAAATTTGAACATGAACACTGTTTATAACTTTCTACTTAGGTGAACAGTGCCAAAAATCAAATCTCCATGTGCTTCATGGAGAGCTTGCTCTTGAAAAGTCTTGGAAACCTAGATAGAATTTAGTTGTGGAAAAAATGAGGGTACAGGACGTCCAGTTAGAAATACAATTATATACAAGGGTGCATAAACAGGAAAACATTCAAAAGATCAACGGGTTAATTTGACTGGAGCCTATAGTTAATGAGAGAGTATGGCAAAAAGTGATTCCAGAAAGATGGTTTTGATGTAGATTATGATGGATGTTTTATACAAATAAATTTCATCTTATTTAATAGGCACTAAGGAGACAGTAAAAGACTTTGAGTAATGGCGTCTCAGTGATCATAACTGTGCTTGAAGGTAATGCCCCAGTTAGGTGGTGGAAATACAAGAAGCAGGAACTTCTACTGAGAATCTATTAAGAGTTTGAAGGAGAGAAAATGAGGGCATGAGTTAGGAAAATGACATGTGAAAACTGAAGAGAATGTAATTCACTGTGTGTGACTATCAGTAACAAAAATTGTCTATTAGCACTCTTTAGTAGGCAGAACTAGGAAATGGCCTCTAAGATTCCTGCCCTTGGGATGGACAGGCTCTGTATAATCCCCAGGGTTTAAGCATTTGATGGGAAAGTCACTCCTGTGATTAGATAAGAATATGGCACAGCTGACTCTAAGGAGAGATTATCTTTGGTGGACCCAACCACCAGGGCTCTTTTAAGGTTTGAGTCCTAAAAAGAGACTGTTCTATTCCTGAAGAAAGATTCAAATGTAAGAGAGATTTGATTCCATGAAGTCACCATTTCTGTGCATGAAGATTGAGAGGGTCTTGAGGCAATGAATGTGAGCAATTCTAGGACCTGAAAGTGGCCCCTGGCTACAGCCAAAGGAACTGTACTTACAACCACAATTCTACAATCATGAGGAACTGAACTGGGCTATCAACTTGAATGAGCTTAGAAATGGATTCTTATCCAGGGTTTCTAGAAAAAAGCACAACCCAAACCTTAATTTCAGTCCGAATAGAACATTTAGCCACATCATACCTGGAGTTCTGACACAATAAATAATTGCCTAGTTAAGCTACTAAATAGGGACTTCCCAGATGGCACAGTGGTAAAGAATCCACCTGACAAACAGGAGAGGTAGTTTCGATCCCTGGGTTCGGAAGATCCCCTGGAGAAGGAAATGGCAACCCACTCCTGTTTTCTTGCCTGGTAAATTTCATGGAGAGAGATGCCTGCCAGGTTACAGTCCATGGGGTTGCAAAGAGTCAGGCACGACTGAGTGACTATACAGCAACAAAGTCATTAAGTGTATGATAATTTAGTTTAAATTCATTTGAAAACTAAAATGATCTCAGAAATAATGAAAGTGTCTCATAAACTGAACTAGAAAATGTCTTATATTGAGGGAAGCTCAAAAAAAATAAATAAATAAACCTTAGTGTACAGGTGGAAATCTGGACCTAGACAGTGTGGAAACATGTTAAAAATGCACTGTAAAATAAGAATTTATCTATTTTCTTCAATACTTTATCCTGCTTTCTTTAAAAAACAAGAAAAAATAATTTTTTTAAGTTCATGTCACTGGGGCTTCCCTGGTGGTCCAGTGGGTAAGGACACCACCTTGCAGTGCAAGGGACACTGGTTGGATCCCTGGCCTGGGAAGATCCCACGTGCTGCGGAGCAGCTGGACTGATGTGTCCAATTACTGAGCCAGAGCTCTGGAGCGCATGTGCCAAGAGCCAGTGCTCTGCGACAACAGAAGCCACCGCGATGGGAGGCCAAAACAAGCCAAAGAACAAAGATGGATGAAAATAGACAAATGAAAGACCAATAGAAGTGGCCTGCCTGCTCCCCTCCCTCCCCACCCCACCCCCACCAAAATAAATAAATAAATAAATCTGACCAGGGACCAGGCTCGAGCCAGATGGGGAAGCTTGTGCCCGCCTTTGGGACTTGGACGTGTAACTGGCAGAGCGCGTGTGCCAGTGGCAGAGGAGCCCGTGCACCCCCATAGCTACACCCACAGCTGAGGAAGCCCGGAGAAGGGCAGGAATTGGAGGCTACCGGAGGGTGCGTGGCAGAGCCGGGGCGCCCCCCTCCAACAGGGCACTGCACGCGCCATGGCCCCCCGCCCAGTGGACTGGGATTAGCCCGCCATCCCGGCCAGCACCTGAGCTTGCAGCAACGCCTTATTTGGCTGAAAACAAACCATAGCAACCGGTACCTTAAGGGAAAGGCTACATCATCAAGACAACACCATCGAGAGCAGACTGGCTTCCACCAGACAGATGAGAGGATAAAAAACAGACAGTATTAGCTTTTTTGTTTGTTTATTTGTTGTGGAATGTTCTGTTTATTCATTTGATTGGTCAGGTTTGGCTTTTTTTTCTCTCTCTCTCTCTTTTGTCTCTTCTTATTAAGCTTTTCTTCCCTTTTTAATTCTTGATTTCCTTTTTTTTTTATTTTTAATTTTTAATTATTATTATTTTTTTTAATTTTAATTCTTGGAAATTTCTAATTTTCTTTCCTCTTTGCCACTGCTTCCTCCCTCTATGTTCTAAATATAAAACTTTCTCCTATCTACCACTATCCTCTAGATAAATATTTCCTATCTTCCTGTCTCCACTATTCTCTTCCAGCAGCACTAAACAATACAACACACTAATCTTGGCTACATAACCCTATAAAATCCTTCCAAGACGAATCTATTGCTTCTCGTTACTTATACATTCTCCGCCTCCTTACCCCCAACACATGTCTTAGCTAAAAATTGCTTTCAATGAAATAGTTCAAGCCAGGACCTTGCCCAGGATCTATTTTTCCAGGCACTATTTTAATTAATTCAGAGCTAAACGGGCAAGTATCGTCTTTGATTGCATCATTTGCCAGAAAAATTTCCTATGCTCTGTCACTGTAAGACTGGTTAGATGTGGTTATTGCTGTGTATGTATGTGTATCTTATGACTATGTTAGAAAACATCGGCATGCTTTTATGACCGTCACCCATCAGGGATACACCTCTTGCTGCTCAGATGCTAGTATGTGAACTAATATCACGAAACACCATAGCAAAGCAGACATAGAGCCTACACCCCCTGACCAATCATCAAACCAAGAATCCTCAGAGTAGAATTTCTGATTCCAAGACCCCACACTATCAAAGAACATA
Organism: Tragulus kanchil; assembly: GCA_022376925.1. Lineage (NCBI taxonomy): Eukaryota > Metazoa > Chordata > Mammalia > Artiodactyla > Tragulidae > Tragulus > Tragulus kanchil. Next base: position 37,621,444 of record JAIOJX010000004.1, read on the forward strand.
CAACACTAGAGACTGTTCAAGTGTAAACAAACCTAACACCACCCAAGACATAAACCATTGAACCCTTCTAGAAGGACAGAAGCCCAAAGGAAGGGAGAATTCAACCAAGAAGCCTGGTGGAGAAAAGAACATCATACACACAGACACACACAAAGAAACAAAAACTAACCTAATACTGAAACGACAGATAGGCACTACACAAATGAAGGACCAAGCTAGAGAAACACAGCTTCAAATGACAGAGGAGGTGATAGACAAATTATCTGAAAGAGAATTCAGAAAAACTATACTAATGAGGATGCAAAACACCGAAAACAGAATATTAGAGGAAATTAGTTCATTGAGATTAGGACATGCAGGAAATGAAAAATAAACAAATAGAGACCACCAACTCAATTGCTGAACTAAAAAATACTATAGAAGGCCTCAACAGTAGAGTATCGGCAACAGAAGAACGGATAAGCAAGCTAGAAGATAGACTGGTGGAAATAACTGGTGAGGAACAGAACAAAGTCAAAAGAATGAAAAGAACTGAGGGTAGCCTCAAAGACCTATGGGACAATATCAAATGCACCAACATTAAAATTATAGGAGTTCCAGAAGAAGAAGAGGGGAAGAAAGGCGACAAAAGATTCTTGAAGAGGTTATAGCTGAAGACTTCCCCAGCATGGGAAAGGAAATAGTCAACCAAGTTCAAGAAGCACCAAGAGTTCCATACAGGAGAAACCCCAGAAGAAACACACCAAGGCACATTCTAATAAAACTGACACAGACTAAATATAAAGACAGATTACTAAAAGCAGTTAGGAGCAAACAACAAATAACATATAAAGGAAACCCCATACGTATAACTGCGGATCTCTCAACAGACACCCTGCAGGTCAGAAGAGAATGGCAAGACACATTTAAACGGCTAAAAGAGAATAGCCTCCAACCACGAATTCTCTGCCCAGCAAGAATCTCATTCAGAATTGATGGTGAAGTCGAAAGCTTCACAGACAAGCAAAAACTAAAAGAATTCTGTACCACAAAACCAGCCCTACAACAAGTGTTAAAGGGCCTGATATAACCAATAAATATAAGAGTAGGAGAAGCCTTACAAATCAAACCCCTAATTTCTAAGAAGATGACAATAGGAACATTCGTATCAATAATTACTTTGAATGTAAATGGACTAAATGTTCCAACCAAACGACACAGGCTGGCTGAATGGATCCAGAAGCAAGACCCATATATATGAGACCCACTTCAGAACTAGAGACACTCATAGACTGAAAGTGAGAGGGTGGAAAAAGATATTCCATGCAAATGGGAATCAAAAGAAAGCTGGAGTAGCAAGCCTCAAAAAACCGAAAACAGAATATTAGAGGAAATTATCGGGACATGCAGGAAATGAAAAATAAACAAATAGAGACCACCAACTCAATTGCTGAACTAAAAAATACTATAGAAGGCCTCAACAGTAGAGTATCGGCAACAGAAGAACGGATAAGCAAGCTAGAAGATAGACTGGTGGAAATAACTGGTGAGGAACAGAACAAAGTCAAAAGAATGAAAAGAACTGAGGGTAGCCTCAAAGACCTATGGGACAATATCAAATGCACCAACATTAAAATTATAGGAGTTCCAGAAGAAGAAGAGGGGAAGAAAGGCGACAAAAGATTCTTGAAGAGGTTATAGCTGAAGACTTCCCCAGCATGGGAAAGGAAATAGTCAACCAAGTTCAAGAAGCACCAAGAGTTCCATACAGGAGAAACCCCAGAAGAAACACACCAAGGCACATTCTAATAAAACTGACACAGACTAAATATAAAGACAGATTACTAAAAGCAGTTAGGAGCAAACAACAAATAACATATAAAGGAAACCCCATACGTATAACTGCGGATCTCTCAACAGACACCCTGCAGGTCAGAAGAGAATGGCAAGACACATTTAAACGGCTAAAAGAGAATAGCCTCCAACCACGAATTCTCTGCCCAGCAAGAATCTCATTCAGAATTGATGGTGAAGTCGAAAGCTTCACAGACAAGCAAAAACTAAAAGAATTCTGTACCACAAAACCAGCCCTACAACAAGTGTTAAAGGGCCTGATATAACCAATAAATATAAGAGTAGGAGAAGCCTTACAAATCAAACCCCTAATTTCTAAGAAGATGACAATAGGAACATTCGTATCAATAATTACTTTGAATGTAAATGGACTAAATGTTCCAACCAAACGACACAGGCTGGCTGAATGGATCCAGAAGCAAGACCCATATATATGAGACCCACTTCAGAACTAGAGACACTCATAGACTGAAAGTGAGAGGGTGGAAAAAGATATTCCATGCAAATGGGAATCAAAAGAAAGCTGGAGTAGCAATCCTCATATCAGACAAAATAGACTTTAAAGTAAAGAAGATTCTAAGAGACAAGGCAGGTCCCTACATCATGATTAAGGGATCTATCCAAGAGGAAGATATAACAATCATGAATATCTACGCACCCAACACAGGGGCACCTCAGTACATAAGACAGATACTTTCAGACATAAAAGAAGAAATCAACAATAACACAATAATAGTAGGAGACTTTAACACTCATCTCACACCAGTGGACAGATCATCCAAACAGAAAATTAATAAAGAAACACAAGCCTTAAATGCCACACTAGAAAAGATGAACCTCATCGATATCTTTAGGACTTTCCATCCAAAAGCAGAAGAATACACCTTCTTCTCAAGTGCTCACGGAACATTCTCCAGGATAGACCACATCTTGGGCCACAAATCTAACCTCAGTCAGTTCAAGAAAACCGAAATTATATCAACCATCTTCTCGGACCACAATGCAATGAGACTAGAGATCAACCACAGGAAAAAAACCACTCAAAATACAAACACATGGCGATTAAACAACACATACCTAAAAAATCCAACTGATTACTGAGGAAATCAAAGGAGAAATTTAAAAATTCCTAGAAGAAAATGACAGTGAACATACAACCGTGCAAAACCTATGGGATATCGCAAAAACAGTTCCAAGAGGGAAATTTATAGCAATACAATCGTACCTCAAGAAACTAGGAAAATATGAAGCAGATGACCTAATACTCTGCTTAAAACAATTGGAAAAAGAAGAAAAAAAAAAAACATCCCAAAGCCAGCAGAAGACGAGAGATTATAAAGACTAGAGCAGAAATAAATGAGAAAGAAATGAAACTATAGTATGGATCAAACCCCTAATTTCTAAGAAGATGACAATAGGAACATTCGTATCAATAATTACTTTGAATGTAAATGGACTAAATGTTCCAACCAAACGACACAGGCTGGCTGAATGGATCCAGAAGCAAGACCCATATATATGAGACCCACTTCAGACCTAGAGACACTCATAGACTGAAAGTGAGAGGGTGGAAAAAGATATTCCATGCAAATGGGAATCAAAAGAAAGCTGGAGTAGCAATCCTCATATCAGACAAAATAGACTTTAAAGTAAAGAAGATTCTAAGAGACAAGGCAGGTCCCTACATCATGATTAAGGGATCTATCCAAGAGGAAGATATAACAATCATGAATATCTACGCACCCAACACAGGGGCACCTCAGTACATAAGACAGATACTTTCAGACATAAAAGAAGAAATCAACAATAACACAATAATAGTAGGAGACTTTAACACTCATCTCACACCAGTGGACAGATCATCCAAACAGAAAATTAATAAAGAAACACAAGCCTTAAATGCCACACTAGAAAAGATGAACCTCATCGATATCTTTAGGACTTTCCATCCAAAAGCAGAAGAATACACCTTCTTCTCAAGTGCTCACGGAACATTCTCCAGGATAGACCACATCTTGGGCCACAAATCTAACCTCAGTCAGTTCAAGAAAACCGAAATTATATCAACCATCTTCTCGGACCACAATGCAATGAGACTAGAGATCAACCACAGGAAAAAAACCACTCAAAATACAAACACATGGCGATTAAACAACACATACCTAAAAAATCCAACTGATTACTGAGGAAATCAAAGGAGAAATTTAAAAATTCCTAGAAGAAAATGACAGTGAACATACAACCGTGCAAAACCTATGGGATATCGCAAAAACAGTTCCAAGAGGGAAATTTATAGCAATACAATCGTACCTCAAGAAACTAGGAAAATATGAAGCAGATGACCTAATACTCTGCTTAAAACAATTGGAAAAAGAAGAAAAAAAAAAAACATCCCAAAGCCAGCAGAAGACGAGAGATTATAAAGACTAGAGCAGAAATAAATGAGAAAGAAATGAAACTATAGTATGGATAAATAAAACAGAAAGCTGGTTCTTTGAAAAGGTAAACAAAATTGACAAGCCTCTGGTCAGACTCATCAAGAGAAAGAGAGAGAAGAACCAAATCAACAAAATCAAAAACGAAAAAGGAGAGATTACAACAGATAATGCAGAAATCCAAAGGATTCCAAGAGACTATTATGAGCACTTCTATGGCAGCAAACAGGACAACCTGGAAGAAATGGACAGTTTCTTGGGGAAGATCAATCTCCCAAGACTGAGCCAGGAAGAAACAGAAACTTTGAACAACCCAACCACAAGCTCAAAAATCGAATCTGTCATTAAAAATCTGCCCAAAAATAAAAGCCCAGGGCCAGATGTCTTCACAGCCGAATTCTACCAAACATTTAAAGAAGAGCTAATGCCTGTCCTTCTAAAACTCTTTCAAAAAATTGCACAGGAAGGAAAACTCCCAAACACATTCATTTGGTATCACCCTGATACCAAAACCAGGCAAAGACAAAACACAAAAGGAAAATTACAGGCCGATTTCTCTGATGAACTTAGATGCCAAGATCCTCAACAAAATCCTAGCAAACAGAATTCAACGACACATCAAAAAACTCATACATCATGATCAAGTTGGGTTCATCCCAGGCATGCAAGGATTCTTCAACATCCGCAAATCAATCAATGTGATACACCATATCAACAAACTGAGAGACAAAAATCACATGATCATCTCAAAAGATGCAGAAAAAGCCTTCGACAAAATACAGCCCCCATTTATGATAAAAAACTCTTCAGAAAATGGGCATAGAAGGAACCTATCTCAACATAATAAAAGCCATATATGAGAAACCCACAGCGAACGTTATCCTGAATGGTGAAAAACTGAAAGCATTCCCTTTAAGATCAGGAACAAGACAGGGGTGCCCACTTTCACCACTGCTATTCAACATAGTCCTGGAAGTTCTAGCAACAGCAATAAGAGAAGAGAAAGAAATCAAAGGAATCCAGATTGGAAAGGAAGAAACCAAGCTCTCTCTTTTTGCAGACGACATGATATTATACATAGAAAATCCCAAAGACACTATTACAAAACTACTAGAGTTTTTTTTTTTTTTTTAAACCTTTATTTTGCTTTTAACTTTTACAGAGTTTTGTTGTTTACAGATATGTATGTTCCCAGATTAGTCATATGTATATCCCCCCCTTCCCACCCCTCCCGACCATCACACAGCACCCCTGAAGGATCCCTTTTTCTCACAGAGCAATGACTAGAGCTATTTTCTTCACTTATGATAGTACAGGCCTTCATGCTACTTCCTTTACACCTCCCACCTTCTCTTCCTTCCCCACAATGACCATATGTCCACTGTCCATGTCTGTCTTTCTGTCGCTTCACTGCGTGTGCCATCATCATCATCCTACTAGATTCCATATATATGTGTTAATAGACTGCATTTGTCCTTCTCTTTCTGACTGTCTTCACTTTTGATGATACGTTCTAGATCCAGCCACCTAATTAGGGCTGATTCTTCTGCATTTCTCTTTACAGGTGTGTAGTATTCCATTGTATATATGTACCAGAGCTTTTGGATCCATTCGTTCGTCGATGGGCATCTAGGTTCCTTCCATGTTCTAGCTATTGTATGGAGAGCTGCAATGAACATTGGGGTACAGTTGCTTCTGTCAGATTTGATTTCATCAGGATATAAAGTGAAAAATGCTTGTGTGATCACACCCTTCATCATCATATCTAAACAGGATGTTGGCTATCATCAAAAAATCTGCAGACAATAAATGCTGGAGAGGTGTGGAGAAAAGGGAACCCTCTTACATTGCTGGTGGAAATGTAAATTGATACAGCCTCTATGGAAGACCGTCTGGAGATTCCTTAAAAAACTAAAAATAGAAGCACCCTATGACCCAGCAATCCCACTACTAGGCCTATATCCTGATGAAATCAAAACTAAAAGAAGCACCTGTACCCCAATGTTCATTGCAGCTCTCTATACAATAGCCAGAGCATGGAAGCAACCTAGATGTCCATCGACGAATGAATGGATTCAGAAGCTCTGGTACGTATATATAATGGAATACTACTCAGCTGTTAAATGCAGAAGACTCAGTCCTAATGATGTGGCTGGCTCTAGAACCTATCATAAAAAGTGAAGTAAGTCAAAAAGAGAAAGACAAATACAGTATACTAACACACATATATGGAATCTAGTAGGATGGTCTTGATAACATACACAGTGAACTCATGGAAAAACAGAGCATAGCCATAGGGACATTGTGGGAAGAAATAGGGAGGGAGGCCTGGAGGTTTTCTTTTCCCCCCCCCTCCCAAAATAAATCCCTTTTTCTCACAGAGCAATGACTAGAGCTATTTTCTTCACTTATGATAGTACAGGCCTTCATGCTACTTCCTTTACACCTCCCACCTTCTCTTCCTTCCCCACAATGACCATATGTCCACTGTCCATGTCTGTCTTTCTGTCGCTTCACTGCGTGTGCCATCATCATCATCCTACTAGATTCCATATATATGTGTTAATAGACTGCATTTGTCCTTCTCTTTCTGACTGTCTTCACTTTTGATGATACGTTCTAGATCCAGCCACCTAATTAGGGCTGATTCTTCTGCATTTCTCTTTACAGGTGTGTAGTATTCCATTGTATATATGTACCAGAGCTTTTGGATCCATTCGTTCGTCGATGGGCATCTAGGTTCCTTCCATGTTCTAGCTATTGTATGGAGAGCTGCAATGAACATTGGGGTACAGTTGCTTCTGTCAGATTTGATTTCATCAGGATATAAAGTGAAAAATGCTTGTGTGATCACACCCTTCATCATCATATCTAAACAGGATGTTGGCTATCATCAAAAAATCTGCAGACAATAAATGCTGGAGAGGTGTGGAGAAAAGGGAACCCTCTTACATTGCTGGTGGAAATGTAAATTGATACAGCCTCTATGGAAGACCGTCTGGAGATTCCTTAAAAAACTAAAAATAGAAGCACCCTATGACCCAGCAATCCCACTACTAGGCCTATATCCTGATGAAATCAAAACTAAAAGAAGCACCTGTACCCCAATGTTCATTGCAGCTCTCTATACAATAGCCAGAGCATGGAAGCAACCTAGATGTCCATCGACGAATGAATGGATTCAGAAGCTCTGGTACGTATATATAATGGAATACTACTCAGCTGTTAAATGCAGAAGACTCAGTCCTAATGATGTGGCTGGCTCTAGAACCTATCATAAAAAGTGAAGTAAGTCAAAAAGAGAAAGACAAATACAGTATACTAACACACATATATGGAATCTAGTAGGATGGTCTTGATAACATACACAGTGAACTCATGGAAAAACAGAGCATAGCCATAGGGACATTGTGGGGAAGAAATAGGGAGGGGGAGGCCTGGAGGGAGTAACATGGAAACCTATACTGTCATGTGTGGAAAAATGGCTATTGACATTGTGCTAAGGGAATAGGAGTGCTTACAATGGCATGGGGCGATGGTCCGGAGGGGTGGGATGAGGGGAGCTGGGGGGGGCGGTACCAGGGATGTGCATATGACTGATCTGGGAACATACATGTCTGTGAACAACAAAACTGTAAAACCTTTAAAATAAAGAATCAAAAAATAAAAATAAAAAATAAATTTTTTTTAAAGTAAATTTAAAAAAAAAAAAAGTTCTTGTCACTGTTCATTGGGACTTGATATAGATTTATGATCAAACCTAAACAAAATTGTGAAGTATGCTATATTGTCTTTTGTGTATTCCCCTCATTTTAATTTAAACTGTAGTCTTAGACCCCCTAAGGGCTGTGACTCAACAGGCTTGAGCATCACCATAATGTGGTACCTGTGACAAAGTCCTGACTTACCTCCTCAGTGTTCCCCTAGCCGATTTAGTACAATGCTGGCTCTGTTTTCAGTTTCACAGCTCTCTCTGGTAATCATACCTCTCTATGCTAAACCATAAATACTTCAGTCCTCAAAAACACATATCTGCCATTAGAGCTTTCAGAGAGAATTACTTTGGCTATGGAGAAAATTTTAATTTTAGAGAGCAAAATTACTGATTGAACAGTAGTTTTAAAAAAAAAAAAAAGAAAGAAAGAAAGAAAAAAAAACCTGAGAATGTGGATCATTGACATCTTTGTCTCTGAACTTATTTACGTTGTCATTGAACAAAATCAATTCTTCATAGCTGTCTTGTCAATAAATGCCTTGAGTAATATATTTTTTCTACAGAATATGAAATAGCTAAATAGTAAGTGGCTACTTGACACCTGAACAGAAATTTCTAGAAAAAAAGCTTTTCCCCATGTCCAAAGACAAATGAGATGGTAGAAGGGGCATAATCATGATAAAATCAAATCCCATATCCACGGAGTGGGCAAGCCAGAAACTGGAGAACAATAGTACCAAAGAAGTTCTCCCACTGTTGTGAAGTTTCTCACAGACAAATCAAAAGCTTTCCAGACAAGCAAAAATTAAGAAAATTCAGCACCACCAAACCAACTTTACAGTAAATGCTAAAAGAACTTCTCTAGGAAGGAAACACAAGGAAAAGACTTACAACAAATAAACCCAAAACAAATGATAATAGGATCATGCATGGTACATCACTTCAATCGTGTCTGACTCTTTGCGAACCCATGGACTGTAACCCACCAGACTCCTCTGTCTATGGAATTCTCTAGGTAAGAACGCTGGAGTGGGTTTCCATGTCCTCCTCCAGGGCATCTTCCCCACCCAGGAATTGAATCCAAATCTCATTATGTCTCAGTAGAGTTCTTTACCACTAACACCACCTGGGAAGCCCAATAGGATCATATGTATTTGTAATTACCTTAAATATAAATACACTAAATGCACCAACCAGAAGACATAGACTGGCTGTGTGGTTGAAAACGTGTATATATGCACTTCCATTTACCATATCACTTGACTTAACCCCTCAAACTGTATGTAATTATTTTATATTGCTAGGTTAACAATCATGTTTCTATTATGGCTTGTTATTATATTTACTAATTATCTTATATTTTTGTCTGACTGTTGATTGCAAAAACTACAAAACATTTTTTACTCTTGTGATTATGTAAGTATTATTCATTTTAATACCATTCTATTATGATTGATCAGCAGAAAATAATAGAATTCTATATCACTAAAACTATCACTTAACAGAAAAACTTGTAATAACTTTTTAAAACCCAGATACACATTGGCATTGTCTTGGATTTTTTTGGAAAAATATAAATGCCCAGGGATTGTTTATTTTCCCAGAGTTCCAGGTGCAAGTCTAATGAGCAGCCATGGTTAGAAACAACTGGACTGTATGATGATCTCCTACTTTTATCTAGTTTTTTTCATTTTTCTATTTCTTATTCAGTGCTCCCATTTCATTTAGTTTATGTATTCCAATTTTTCTGTCTCCCTTTTTTTTTTGGTCTTTCTCAGGCTTTAATCATGTCTAGCAGAAAAGCTTTGGCATAGTATACATAGTATGTAGAATACATATTTTAGAAAATTTGTGAATTTTTTCTTAGCTAAACAATTCATGACATTTTGGTTTCACTTGTTTGAATAAATATGAACAGAATGCTAGATTTCTAATTTATGTTTATTCAAAAATCTGATATAGTTCTATTTATTCTGGCATCTAGTATTACTGGTAAAAGCCTAGAAAACCTATTATTTTAGTGATTATTTTAAAAAGTTTGAATGAAGTTTGAAATATCTAATTCAATTCTGAGATTATAAACAAATGCTATGCTGTATTTAAAAATGAAATTAACATGTGATATAGTATTGTTAATTAAAGTACAGATTTTGTTCAAAATTTACAATATTTTTTTTCTAATGTCCATCATTTGTTTTCATACCTTATTCAAGATTTCACATTTTATTTAGTTGCATTGAGCACCTTCAGCTATATGCAACAAATACTGATGAATGAAATTCTCTTTTCATTTTTATTCTGTTACAAGTAGTTTCTACTTTTCTTTGTTATGGCTTCTTAGATGCACCCATCATTTAAAAGTACACATTTAATTTCTAAATCCTTGAGGTTTTTATAGTATCTTTGATATTAATTTCTTATTTTGATATGAATATCTTTAATTTCTTCTCTTCAATCACCTTTTGCATTGTTTCTTTTAACTTTTTTTCTTTTAACTTTATTGAAGCTTTCAGTGGCTAAGTCAAAAATCTCTCTTGATAAATGTCACAGTATATTTGAAAACATGAGGATTATTTTCACATATCTTTTTATATTGATTTCTTACATAATTCCAAAATGTATGATTTAAATACCAACACACCATGAAATTTTTGCACCTTCTTTTATGTGCCTAGATTTGTTGCAGTGCCTCCTGGTTTATAGTCTATGAGATCTTGAATAGAATTTGTATCCTACTGTTGTGTGAAAACTGTATAAATCTTAATTATGTTGAGTTGGTTCATAGTCCTCTTCAGGTCTGCTATATCCTTCTACTTTTCTGTCTATTCATTCTATTAATTTTTGAGAGTTTGTTATTGAAACTCCAACTAAAAAATCTTAATTTATCTGCTTAAAAAGTTTCTTAATTTATCTATTATAGTATGTGTATGTAAATTTTTACTGTATTTTCCAAGTATCCTGTAAATGTATTGACCTCCTTTCATAATTAAAAAAAATAAAAAAGGAAGAAAAATGATCCTGAATTTAAAAAAGAGAATCTGAATAAAATATTATAAAAGCATTCAAGTAAGAGGTACCAGAGGGTGGTAATTAGTAAGATTCCAAAGAAAAATGCATCACTTAACCCCTCAAGGGCTGGATTTTCCCAAATAGAGAAAGAATAAGGGTATTTCAAACTGGGGAACACGTTATGCAAATGAAGAGAAGCATTTACCTCTGAATATTCCAGATCTGGCAGGACACCTGTTAGATCCCTGGGTCAGGAAGATGCCCTGGAGGAGGAAATGGCAACTCATTCTAGTATTCTAGCCTGAAAAATACCACAGACAGAAGAGCCTACCAGGTTAGTAGTGTCCACAGGGTGAGAGAGTTGAACACAACTGAGTGACTAAACACACAGCACATCCCAGAGCAAGAGCCAAACACCTATGGGCTATCTCAGGAGGCATGTGATAGAAGGAAAGACTGAACAAAAGTTGAGGTTAGTTTGCGGATCTTCAGAGACGCTCTAAGAAATCATTAATATATTTAATATAACAACTATCCTGATGTTGATTGAAGACCATCAGGTACTTTTCAGTGAGAGAGTGACTACTTCTCACCAATATTTTGTAAAGAAATTTCAAGGAATGAGGAACTGAAAAGATACAAAGAGTTTAGGGAGTTGCCTTTATTGGAATTACGAGTGTTAGTAGAGACTGTTTCACATTCTTTCCACTTTTTATGTTGCTTTTACATTAACATGATCATTGATGTCTACACTAATAAGAAATTAGTCACAAAGTAGGCCTTCACAAATAAAGTATAAAATACAAACGTAATCAGGGGAACCCAGCAGGTACCACCTTGACGAAGTAATTAAAGTTAACATCATTTATAATGGAATAACTGAAATCATGTGGCTCCTGATATACTTCACTGAGGACACATCACTTTTGAAGTATTCCTGCCAAAAACCTATAACCTGATCTAATCAATAGGAAACATCAGACAAGGGAAAATAGAGGCAAAGTCTACAAAACAACTAACCTGTATGATAAAAGTAAAGTCAATGTCCTTAAAGACAAAGAGAAGCAAGGGAATTATCCTAAACTAAGGGAGATGAAAGACACATGATAGTATATTGTGTGATCCTGGATTAGACGTTCAATCAGAAGAAAAATCACAACAAAGGAAATTATTGAGACAATTTCAAATATGAATAGGAACTATATATTAGGGAATAATATCGTGGCCTTCTTAAATTTTCTAATTGTAATCATTTTAATGCAGTCAACACTTGTATTAAATGTATCAATGACTAATATCTCTTTAAAAAATATACTATGAAGTATAGGGGCATCCTATCTCAAATGATTCAAAAGAAAAGATGAATATATATATATAACATGCAAGTATATTTTTATAGAATATATAATCTATGTATAAGCACAAACATATATGCATAAATGTGAATAAACACATATAATGCATAGGCTGGGAAGAGGGATAAAACAAAATAAATATGGTTAAAGAATTAACAGGTGGAAAACCCTATGCAGAAATTCTTTATCCTATTCTTGCAAATTTCTATAAACTTAAAATTATTACAAAATAAAATATTTTAAAAACCAATATAGAATATCAAACCCATTAACAAAATATTTCATGTTTCCTTATTATACCTTCCATTTCAGATATAAAGCATAAGTAATCACCTAAACTTGCATACAGGATTAATCAAATATAAACTATTAAAGTCTCTAATTTTCTGTTACATTTAGGCAAAATTGTGAAACCTTAAGTTTTGAATTTGGAGTATCTAAAGAAATTTAGTGTATTTTTTAATTTCTAATTTTAAAGTTAATGTATAGCTAAGGCATTATCTTTAATCCTGTTGTATTTTTCAGCAGGATGAAAGATAATGATCAGAAGTTGATAATTTTTTTAAGTAGCATTGTTCTGAATTGAAAATGTGCTGGTTTTTAATATTATCAATAACCAAAATCTTAATTAAATTTTGATACTGTCAATAACATAATTTAATATCTGGAATATTAATTTGATGAAAAATTATCAGTGCATCTGAATGTCTAAGACAAATAAATCAAGGTGTCACCAACCACCTAGAAATAGTGTATATTCTTATTTCCTTTATTCTTATTTCTAGAAATTTAACTGGGATTCATAGAAATTTGTGAAGAGACAGAAAGAGAGGAGGAGAGACAATAAGGGAAGGAAGAGAGCAGAGTAAAAGGAGAAGAGAAGAGCAAGAAAGAATCATAAGTCAATAGATACATTCATTGTTCTCTGCCAGTTAGGGATACTATCAATATGAACCATAGTATTCTACTGAAAAATGTTTTAAGATCCATTAGTTTAAGAGATCATAAAATATATTTATTAATCAGCAGCCTTTAAGTATTAAATGTATCAATGACTAATATCTCTTTAAAAATATACTATGAAGTATAGGGCATCCTATCTCAAATGATTCAAAAGAAAAGATGAATATATATATATAACATGCAAGTATATTTTTATAGAATATATAATCTATGTATAAGCACAAACATATATGCATAAATGTGAATAAACACATATAATGCATAGGCTGGGAAGAGGGATAAAACAAAATAAATATGGTTAAAGAATTAACAGGTGGAAAACCCTATGCAGAAATTCTTTATCCTATTCTTGCAAATTTCTATAAACTTAAAATTATTACAAAATAAAATATTTTAAAAACCAATATAGAATATCAAACCCATTAACAAAATATTTCATGTTTCCTTATTATACCTTCCATTTCAGATATAAAGCATAAGTAATCACCTAAACTTGCATACAGGATTAATCAAATATAAACTATTAAAGTCTCTAATTTTCTGTTACATTTAGGCAAAATTGTGAAACCTTAAGTTTTGAATTTGGAGTATCTAAAGAAATTTAGTGTATTTTTTAATTTCTAATTTTAAAGTTAATGTATAGCTAAGGCATTATCTTTAATCCTGTTGTATTTTTCAGCAGGATGAAAGATAATGATCAGAAGTTGATAATTTTTTTAAGTAGCATTGTTCTGAATTGAAAATGTGCTGGTTTTTAATATTATCAATAACCAAAATCTTAATTAAATTTTGATACTGTCAATAACATAATTTAATATCTGGAATATTAATTTGATGAAAAATTATCAGTGCATCTGAATGTCTAAGACAAATAAATCAAGGTGTCACCAACCACCTAGAAATAGTGTATATTCTTATTTCCTTTATTCTTATTTCTAGAAATTTAACTGGGATTCATAGAAATTTGTGAAGAGACAGAAAGAGAGGAGGAGAGACAATAAGGGAAGGAAGAGAGCAGAGTAAAAGGAGAAGAGAAGAGCAAGAAAGAATCATAAGTCAATAGATACATTCATTGTTCTCTGCCAGTTAGGGATACTATCAATATGAACCATAGTATTCTACTGAAAAATGTTTTAAGATCCATTAGTTTAAGAGATCATAAAATATATTTATTAATCAGCAGCCTTTAAGTATGAAGTCTGTAGAGAGTCATGTGATGATTGCAAATATACTGCTATTAACCATTGGATATTGAAGGGGGCAAACATTAATTGTTTTAAGCCTCTGGTCTAAGTGTTTATCAGATTATGAATAAGCAAATGAGTTTCATCAAGTAACACAACCACTATGATACACTCATGTTAGCACACTAAAATCTGTTATCAGTTCTGTAGGAAGATTTCAGAAAATGTTTGACATCTAGTAAAGTATTGACAATGAGTATGGATCGTAGGAGAGAGGTCAAAGGAAGTATCTTAAAGAAAACCAGTATTTAAGAAATGGATGAAAGATGGTGATTCAGTGCAGAGAATGAGATCCAGAGTAACAGCGGGGATCCAAGTTAGATATAGCACCAGCTCTAAGGAAGAATTTGGGGTTTTCAGATGTCATAGAGTGCCCCCAGTGAGAAATAGACTAAGAATTACCAATCAGTTACATAGATTAAATGCCCTCACCAAGAATGATTTCAATGGTTTAAACTAGATTGATTAACATTAGGTAGTAAATAGAGAGTGAAATCAGAGTGCTTTCAGCCAACTCTTTGAGAACTGGGTTGTGAAGAGGCTATTGATGTGCAGTTATAGGGGTGAAAATGTGAACAGAGGTTCTTACATCTTTATTTAAACATATTTTAAAAGGACTGGAAAGTTTATAAAGGTGATACAATTGTGCTTCCTCAGGTACTTTCTTTGTGAAACACAGTCACAAGCTCATCAACTTTATCTTGTGATAAGATCAACTATAGGCCATAGGAGACCTTACTCCTACATACTGACCAATAGCCAATCATTGCCAGTCTGCCCAGTCTGTCAGGAAAAGAGACTATCAACATCTACTTCTGTAGGAGTCTTTTAAAATCACTTTAAAACTAATACATTTCTTAAATATAATTATGTTACTTGCCTGCCCTTTTTTTTAAAAAACATTAGTGGGAAGGAAGAGAGCAGAGTAAAAGGAGAAGAGAAGAGCAAGAAAGAATCATAAGTCAATAGATACATTCATTGTTCTCTGCCAGTTAGGGATACTATCAATATGAACCATAGTATTCTACTGAAAAATGTTTTAAGATCCATTAGTTTAAGAGATCATAAAATATATTTATTAATCAGCAGCCTTTAAGTATGAAGTCTGTAGAGAGTCATGTGATGATTGCAAATATACTGCTATTAACCATTGGATATTGAAGGGGGCAAACATTAATTGTTTTAAGCCTCTGGTCTAAGTGTTTATCAGATTATGAATAAGCAAATGAGTTTCATCAAGTAACACAACCACTATGATACACTCATGTTAGCACACTAAAATCTGTTATCAGTTCTGTAGGAAGATTTCAGAAAATGTTTGACATCTAGTAAAGTATTGACAATGAGTATGGATCGTAGGAGAGAGGTCAAAGGAAGTATCTTAAAGAAAACCAGTATTTAAGAAATGGATGAAAGATGGTGATTCAGTGCAGAGAATGAGATCCAGAGTAACAGCGGGGATCCAAGTTAGATATAGCACCAGCTCTAAGGAAGAATTTGGGGTTTTCAGATGTCATAGAGTGCCCCCAGTGAGAAATAGACTAAGAATTACCAATCAGTTACATAGATTAAATGCCCTCACCAAGAATGATTTCAATGGTTTAAACTAGATTGATTAACATTAGGTAGTAAATAGAGAGTGAAATCAGAGTGCTTTCAGCCAACTCTTTGAGAACTGGGTTGTGAAGAGGCTATTGATGTGCAGTTATAGGGGTGAAAATGTGAACAGAGGTTCTTACATCTTTATTTAAACATATTTTAAAAGGACTGGAAAGTTTATAAAGGTGATACAATTGTGCTTCCTCAGGTACTTTCTTTGTGAAACACAGTCACAAGCTCATCAACTTTATCTTGTGATAAGATCAACTATAGGCCATAGGAGACCTTACTCCTACATACTGACCAATAGCCAATCATTGCCAGTCTGCCCAGTCTGTCAGGAAAAGAGACTATCAACATCTACTTCTGTAGGAGTCTTTTAAAAATCACTTTAAAACTAATACATTTCTTAAATATAATTATGTTACTTGCCTGCTTAAATTATTTCAACCACATTAGTATCGCATTTTCTGAAATACTGTATTATACATACTACTTAATCCTCTACATGACTCTCCTTCAGTATTTCTCCTTATACTCTGCCCTCTCACTTATTACTATTACTTATTGTTGTTGCTGTTCTATTTCAGTAAGATGCACTAAATGCATGTGGTGGGTGCTTTGTATGCCTGAAAGGTTCTTGTCAGTACTGAAGCTTCCCTCACCTACCCAACCTCTCTTCTGAATAATTCATTATTAAATCTTCTTATCTATTATTATACCTTACATATACATATCATGATGCATTTATCATAGTTCACAGCACGTATTTGCATATCCATTTTATACTCAAGGTTGTGAGATTTTTCCATGTCTTATGTACCACTTCTACCTAAAATAAGACTAGAATGCAGCAGGTATTTGTTTTTGAAATGAAATAATGGATTCATGCATGTATAAAACTATATTTTATTTAAGTAATAATTTTAATTAAGTGTCCTGATCCAGTCTTCTTCTACACAAGCATATTCTTCACACCAAAGAAAAAAAAAAGAAGTGTTAGTTGCTCAATTGTGTTGAACTCTTTGTGATCCCATGAACTGTAGCCCACCAGGCTGCTCTGTTCATGGGTTTCTCCAGGCAAGAGTAATGGAGTGGGTAACCATTCCCTTCTCTAGGGGATCTTTTCAACCCGGGATCAAACTCAGTTCTCCTGCATTGCAGGCAGATACTTTAGCATCTGAGGTACTAGGGAAGCACTCTTCATACTATAGTTACCATGTAAATGGAATTTACTATAGTGAAAATAATCATATTTTTCTGTTATTCTATATTTGATAAACAAATGCATTTGATGTCTACTATCCCTAAAATAACTTAGTTACATTTTATTAATGTTATCCTATTAAATAAAATCAGTCTAAGACCTTGGATATTCAAAATCCTCCAAGCCAGAACAGTCTGACAACATAATGAAGGTTATATTTTCATGAAATGATCCAGCTCCAGTTGATTAAGTATGGCTTATTATTTTCCAGTTAGAATAAATAAGAAAATCCATATATACCTAGAATACATTTCCAATTGTGCTCTTGGAAATAGGATCACAGGACTTAGAAAATCCCTGAATTGGGTCTTTCTCTTTTGGCATGAGCCCTCAATTTCCTAGGAGCTAGAGGGGTGGCATTTTCTGAAAAATACTGTATTATACATACTACTTAATCCTCTACATGACTCTCCTTCAGTATTTCTCCTTATACTCTGCCCTCTCACTTATTACTATTACTTATTGTTGTTGCTGTTCTATTTCAGTAAGATGCACTAAATGCATGTGGTGGGTGCTTTGTATGCCTGAAAGGTTCTTGTCAGTACTGAAGCTTCCCTCACCTACCCAACCTCTCTTCTGAATAATTCATTATTAAATCTTCTTATCTATTATTATACCTTACATATACATATCATGATGCATTTATCATAGTTCACAGCACGTATTTGCATATCCATTTTATACTCAAGGTTGTGAGATTTTTCCATGTCTTATGTACCACTTCTACCTAAAATAAGACTAGAATGCAGCAGGTATTTGTTTTTGAAATGAAATAATGGATTCATGCATGTATAAAACTATATTTTATTTAAGTAATAATTTTAATTAAGTGTCCTGATCCAGTCTTCTTCTACACAAGCATATTCTTCACACCAAAGAAAAAAAGAAGTGTTAGTTGCTCAATTGTGTTGAACTCTTTGTGATCCCATGAACTGTAGCCCACCAGGCTGCTCTGTTCATGGGTTTCTCCAGGCAAGAGTAATGGAGTGGGTAACCATTCCCTTCTCTAGGGGATCTTTTCAACCCGGGATCAAACTCAGTTCTCCTGCATTGCAGGCAGATACTTTAGCATCTGAGGTACTAGGGAAGCACTCTTCATACTATAGTTACCATGTAAATGGAATTTACTATAGTGAAAATAATCATATTTTTCTGTTATTCTATATTTGATAAACAAATGCATTTGATGTCTACTATCCCTAAAATAACTTAGTTACATTTTATTAATGTTATCCTATTAAATAAAATCAGTCTAAGACCTTGGATATTCAAAATCCTCCAAGCCAGAACAGTCTGACAACATAATGAAGGTTATATTTTCATGAAATGATCCAGCTCCAGTTGATTAAGTATGGCTTATTATTTTCCAGTTAGAATAAATAAGAAAATCCATATATACCTAGAATACATTTCCAATTGTGCTCTTGGAAATAGGATCACAGGACTTAGAAAATCCCTGAATTGGGTCTTTCTCTTTTGGCATGAGCCCTCAATTTCCTAGGAGCTAGAGGGATGGCATGAAATTGTTCTTCCTATGCTGCTTTGACAATAAATGCATGCAATCACCAATTAGGAATTAGCACACGTATGGTTTCAATTATATTGATTTATCACCAGCAACTTTTTAATACACAGTTTAGTTACAGTCTATCATGCCTTTATAATTAAAATGCACTTTGGTTTATTGTTTATTACTGACTTGTGGGAAAACAAGTAAAGTTAAAAACGCTTCTTGAATTGTCTATTTACTTCAGCTAATCATGAGCCAGAGTTTCTCTGTACCTAGAGCATTGTAAAATCCAGATAAATATCGTCATACTACTTCCAACTCTCTATACATCATTTTTTCCACTATAGCATAATTATGAGCAATGTTTACCTAAACTACCCCATAGACAGGAAAGCATAACTCTTAATTTTTTTTAAGATAAGAAGCACAGCCTGGGAAAATTTCAGAGACCTTCAAAGGCATCATCAGAGTCCCAGTATTCTGCTTTTGCTTCTGCTCCCCTCTCTTTTATAGTATTTATACGCCCCAAGCACCCAAGTCAAAACATCATCTGCTTTTAATCCTTTGCCACTTGCAAAACTGAGAAATGGTTTGAGTTCACTCATTATATCTGCTGATTCAGTAAATATACTTAATTGTGAATGGGTTTCATTGTATCATCAACCCTGGTTATTTGTGTGGTATGCCTAGGTATAAAAGTATTAGAGGGTGAACATTTTCCTTCAAAAACCAAGTAGGTTGTAATATTTCTTGTTGTCCTTGAAATAGTATGACCACTTCTATGACTTACTTGAAGTTTAAACATAGTTTATTTATTTTAGAGGAGCATATTGATAGTAAAAGTAATAATTCTGGAAATGACCTAGCTGCAGCTGCCATGATGTTGTTTCCAAAAGTTACCAGGAGCTGGAAAATGCATATACCCACTTGAATGTCTTTCTGAACCCCTATAACTAAATCTACTCTAACCAGCCTTTCCAGTCAATTGGTGATGTCACTCTTGAGGATCTCCAAACTTCCTTCACTAGCTTTCTTTTCCCTTGTATAAACAGCTATATTTGTTCTCCCATAACTTTGCTCAGGTAAGTCCAAGTACTCAGACCACAGTCAGAATTCCAGAATTGCCACATGTGGGTCTGCTTTGACAATGCATGCAATCACCAATTAGGAATTAGCACACGTATGGTTTCAATTATATTGATTTATCACCAGCAACTTTTTAATACACAGTTTAGTTACAGTCTATCATGCCTTTATAATTAAAATGCACTTTGGTTTATTGTTTATTACTGACTTGTGGGAAAACAAGTAAAGTTAAAAACGCTTCTTGAATTGTCTATTTACTTCAGCTAATCATGAGCCAGAGTTTCTCTGTACCTAGAGCATTGTAAAATCCAGATAAATATCGTCATACTACTTCCAACTCTCTATACATCATTTTTTCCACTATAGCATAATTATGAGCAATGTTTACCTAAACTACCCCATAGACAGGAAAGCATAACTCTTAATTTTTTTTAAGATAAGAAGCACAGCCTGGGAAAATTTCAGAGACCTTCAAAGGCATCATCAGAGTCCCAGTATTCTGCTTTTGCTTCTGCTCCCCTCTCTTTTATAGTATTTATACGCCCCAAGCACCCAAGTCAAAACATCATCTGCTTTTAATCCTTTGCCACTTGCAAAACTGAGAAATGGTTTGAGTTCACTCATTATATCTGCTGATTCAGTAAATATACTTAATTGTGAATGGGTTTCATTGTATCATCAACCCTGGTTATTTGTGTGGTATGCCTAGGTATAAAAGTATTAGAGGGTGAACATTTTCCTTCAAAAACCAAGTAGGTTGTAATATTTCTTGTTGTCCTTGAAATAGTATGACCACTTCTATGACTTACTTGAAGTTTAAACATAGTTTATTTATTTTAGAGGAGCATATTGATAGTAAAAGTAATAATTCTGGAAATGACCTAGCTGCAGCTACCATGATGTTGTTTCCAAAAGTTACCAGGAGCTGGAAAATGCATATACCCACTTGAATGTCTTTCTGAACCCCTATAACTAAATCTACTCTAACCAGCCTTTCCAGTCAATTGGTGATGTCACTCTTGAGGATCTCCAAACTTCCTTCACTAGCTTTCTTTTCCCTTGTATAAACAGCTATATTTGTTCTCCCATAACTTTGCTCAGGTAAGTCCAAGTACTCAGACCACAGTCAAAATCCCAGAATTGCCACATGTGGGGTCTGCCCAGTCAATCAAGTCAACTGTCCAACTCACATCTATAGGGTATCTAGCTTTACAGACCTTGGATCACTAGGAAACTAGGCTGGTGGAGTTTGTAACACCATCAGTTACAACTTATTGAGTGGCAACTATGTATCAGAGCCTGGACCAAATTCTTTACATCTGGTGAATTTGTAATTCACATGACACTACTTCCAAATAGGTCTCTACTTTATCAACTTTTAAAGAAACTGAGGTTTGGGAGCTTAGGTGTACTGTTCTATTTCACCCAACTAGAAAGTAACCAAAGATTAAACTCAAAGCCCAATTTACCTTACTACATAGTCATTCTTTTTAAAGTTACCTTTTGTTTACTTCTAGGTTGGGGAAGATTGTGTAGAAGGAAAAACAGGTCTCAAACCTGGTGTGTGGCTACAGGGACAGAAAGAGGAGACACATCTCTTTTGTAGTAACAGAACTACGTTCTTGTATTAATAGAACTCTTGACAGTAGAAGAGTCAGATTCAGACCTTGGTGGGCGGGCGGCATAACTATGGGGTTAGAATGTACACGTGTGACCTCAGACATACTGAAGACACAGTGGGTTTAGTTCTAGACCACTGCTCTAAAGCAAATTTCTTCAACATAAAGTTAACAGCAGCATTAGCCCCTAAGAGGAGAGTCAGCTTTTCTCTGAAGCTTTGAAGCCAGGTGTTGACTTCTCCTTTCTGGTTATCAAAGAAGATGGCATCCTCTTCCAATAGAAGGATGCTTTATCTACATTGACACTTTATAGTTTTAGTATGACCACTATCATTTGTTATCTTAGCTAGATTTTCCAAATAACTTGCTGCAGCTTTTACATCAGGACAAGTTGTTTAACCTTGCATTTTAGTGTTATGGACATGGCTTCTTTACTTTAGCTCCATGAACTAGCTTCCTCTAGTTTCAGAATTTTCTGAGGGTGCTTCAGCTTTAACAAAAACTGAGAAGAGTTAGAGAATTATGGCATTTTTCTGAATTAGTCTTTGATTTAAGGGAGCAGTGTGGCTGCTTTGATCTTCTATCCACACCACTAAAACTGCCCCCATATCAACAACAAAGCTGTCTTACTTTCTTATTGTTTGTGTGTCCACTGAAGTAGCATTTTTTAAATTTTCCCCCAACAACTTTTCTTTGCATTCACAACCTGGTTTTTTGTCTCAAGAGACTTAAGTTTCAGACTATCTCAGCTTTGGACATGCCTTCCTCACTAAATTTTAACTTTTGATTTAAAGAGAGAAAAGTGGGACTCTTCCTTTCACTTGAGGCCTTTGTACGGTTATTGATCAATCTAATTTCAATATTGTGTTTCAGGGAATAGGGAGGCCTGAGGAGCGGGAAAGCAATGGGAATAACTGATTGATGAAGCAGGCAGGACACACACAGCATTTATTGTTTGCTGTCTCATATGGGTGCAATTCAAAATGACTGCAGTAGTAATATCAAAGATCACTGATCGCAGAACACCATAACAAGTATAATAATAACGAAAAGGGTGAACTATTGAGAGGAGGGCAGAACTACGTTCTTGTATTAATAGAACTCTTGACAGTAGAAGAGTCAGATTCAGACCTTGGTGGGCGGGCGGCATAACTATGGGGTTAGAATGTACACGTGTGACCTCAGACATACTGAAGACACAGTGGGTTTAGTTCTAGACCACTGCTCTAAAGCAAATTTCTTCAACATAAAGTTAACAGCAGCATTAGCCCCTAAGAGGAGAGTCAGCTTTTCTCTGAAGCTTTGAAGCCAGGTGTTGACTTCTCCTTTCTGGTTATCAAAGAAGATGGCATCCTCTTCCAATAGAAGGATGCTTTATCTACATTGACACTTTATAGTTTTAGTATGACCACTATCATTTGTTATCTTAGCTAGATTTTCCAAATAACTTGCTGCAGCTTTTACATCAGGACAAGTTGTTTAACCTTGCATTTTAGTGTTATGGACATGGCTTCTTTACTTTAGCTCCATGAACTAGCTTCCTCTAGTTTCAGAATTTTCTGAGGGTGCTTCAGCTTTAACAAAAACTGAGAAGAGTTAGAGAATTATGGCATTTTTCTGAATTAGTCTTTGATTTAAGGGAGCAGTGTGGCTGCTTTGATCTTCTATCCACACCACTAAAACTGCCCCCATATCAACAACAAAGCTGTCTTACTTTCTTATTGTTTGTGTGTCCACTGAAGTAGCATTTTTAATTTCCCTCAACAACTTTTCTTTGCATTCACAACCTGGTTTTTTGTCTCAAGAGACTTAAGTTTCAGACTATCTCAGCTTTGGACATGCCTTCCTCACTAAATTTTAACTTTTGATTTAAAGAGAGAAAAGTGGGACTCTTCCTTTCACTTGAGGCCTTTGTACGGTTATTGATCAATCTAATTTCAATATTGTGTTTCAGGGAATAGGGAGGCCTGAGGAGCGGGAAAGCAATGGGAATAACTGATTGATGAAGCAGGCAGGACACACACAGCATTTATTGTTTGCTGTCTCATATGGGTGCAATTCAAAATGACTGCAGTAGTAATATCAAAGATCACTGATCGCAGAACACCATAACAAGTATAATAATAACGAAAAGGGTGAACTATTGAGAGGATTACCAAAATGTGACACACAGGTACAAAGTGAACAAATGTTGTTGGAAAAATGGTACAAACAAACTTATTTCATGTAGGGGTGCCACAAAGCTCAATCTGTTTAAAAAAAAAAAAAAACCTCATAATTTCTGCAAATCTCAATAAAGCTAGGTATAGTAAAATGAGGCATGTCCATAATGTGGATTAAGTTTTACATGGTATCAGATAAAATTGTCAGCACTACCAGTCATGAAAATACTAAAGAAGTTACAAAATAAAGAGAAGAGCTATAGAATTTTAGCTTTGCTATGTAAAATTACAATCATCTGTTGTCCATTCAGGCTTAATTACCATGTAGCACAATGACAATTATGCATATCATTAAATAGATGCTAGATTAACTTATGTACATTTTATTTGATCAAAGCAGTAAAACTTCGATTGCAATATGTCCAGTCTTTATAGTTTGTGGCTCATGTAACATAATGATTTACTCAAAGTTAGAAAATATTAGAAGATGTGTTGATTATGAAGCTTCAAGATACTGTGTTGCCTGATCAATTTTATAACCTTATACAAACAGTGGGAATGCAGCTGTTAATCTGATTATATGTTATCTATTCTGATAAAATATTTAACAGAAAGAAAATGTCCTTCTTAATGGCAGAATTGGTGTTTGGCTATTGTCTTTGAACCTCAGCTTATAACACTATTACTATTTTCTGATACCACCCAAAATACTGAATTTATTTTATCTAGGAAAAAATCTAGAAAAATAAAACTAAAAATTTTGCAACATGCCTTCCTCACTAAATTTTAACTTTTGATTTAAAGAGAAAAGTGGGACTCTTCCTTTCACTTGAGGCCTTTGTACGGTTATTGATCAATCTAATTTCAATATTGTGTTTCAGGAATAGGGAGGCCTGAGGAGCGGAAAGCAATGGGAATAACTGATTGATGAAGCAGGCAGGACACACACAGCATTTATTGTTTGCTGTCTCATATGGGTGCAATTCAAAATGACTGCAGTAGTAATATCAAAGATCACTGATCGCAGAACACCATAACAAGTATAATAATAACGAAAAGGGTGAACTATTGAGAGGATTACCAAAATGTGACACACAGGTACAAAGTGAACAAATGTTGTTGGAAAAATGGTACAAACAAACTTATTTCATGTAGGGGTGCCACAAAGCTCAATCTGTTTAAAAAAAAAAAAAAAAACCTCATAATTTCTGCAAATCTCAATAAAGCTAGGTATAGTAAAATGAGGCATGTCCATAATGTGGATTAAGTTTTACATGGTATCAGATAAAATTGTCAGCACTACCAGTCATGAAAATACTAAAGAAGTTACAAAATAAAGAGAAGAGCTATAGAATTTTAGCTTTGCTATGTAAAATTACAATCATCTGTTGTCCATTCAGGCTTAATTACCATGTAGCACAATGACAATTATGCATATCATTAAATAGATGCTAGATTAACTTATGTACATTTTATTTGATCAAAGCAGTAAAACTTCGATTGCAATATGTCCAGTCTTTATAGTTTGTGGCTCATGTAACATAATGATTTACTCAAAGTTAGAAAATATTAGAAGATGTGTTGATTATGAAGCTTCAAGATACTGTGTTGCCTGATCAATTTTATAACCTTATACAAACAGTGGGAATGCAGCTGTTAATCTGATTATATGTTATCTATTCTGATAAAATATTTAACAGAAAGAAAATGTCCTTCTTAATGGCAGAATTGGTGTTTGGCTATTGTCTTTGAACCTCAGCTTATAACACTATTACTATTTTCTGATACCACCCAAAATACTGAATTTATTTTATCTAGGAAAAAAAATCTAGAAAAATAAAACTAAGCAAATTTTGGCTAATGCTATCTGAAAGGTGGATATAATTTTTCCTATATGAGTGAACGTGTTAGTTGCTCAGTTGTGTCCAACTCTTTGCAATCCTGCCAGGCTCCTCCGCCCATGGAATTCTCCAGGCAAGAATACTGGAGTAGGTTGCCATTCCTTTCTCCAGGGGACCTTCAAACCCAGGGATCAAACCCAGGTACCCTGCATTGCAGTCCACTGTCTAAGCCACCAGAGAAATTGTTTGCTATCTATACTTCTGTATTTAAAAATCTTGTTTCAATTTCATAATACAGTGTTATAGAAGTGACATATCTGTGCTATTACCATCAATTGAATGAGGTACTGCAATGTGCTGTTAAACTTGTGAGCCCTGGGGAAATTTGGGAGACTAAATCTTAGTTCTTTGTCCTTCAGATTATGTGGCCTTCATATTTGTGAATGCACATTAATAGTTACACCAAATTATGTCTATTGCATGGGGATCTCTGGACAGACCGTATGAAATAGCCCATTTAATTCACTCAGTCCTGTTTCTGGCACTCAGTAAGTGATCAGTAAATGTGACCAACTATTACTGAGTGCTTTTGTTTTCTAATTTGTCTTACTCAATCTTCTTTTGGTCTGTCTGACATTTTACAAACTCCATTAAAGGGAAAACTGAATGTACAAAACTGATCAATTGTCAGGTATTCTTATAAAATACTTCAAAATGCAGCTTTAAAAAAAAAAGACTTTGTTGAATAAACTTGGCCACTTCAAAGCTACCACAAATTCTGGGACTTATCAAGCCCCAGATAGATGCTGTGGCAGATTTCTAGTGCCATATTAATGAAGAGTCTTGAGGAAAATGATGGGGAGCAAAGATGAATAAAGAACCCTCTGAGAACCAGCCTAATAAAATATTTAACAGAAAGAAAATGTCCTTCTTAATGGCAGAATTGGTGTTTGGCTATTGTCTTTGAACCTCAGCTTATAACACTATTACTATTTTCTGATACCACCCAAAATACTGAATTTATTTTATCTAGGTTAAAAAATCTAGAAAAATAAAACTAAGCAAATTTTGGCTAATGCTATCTGAAAGGTGGATATAATTTTTCCTATATGAGTGAACGTGTTAGTTGCTCAGTTGTGTCCAACTCTTTGCAATCCTGCCAGGCTCCTCCGCCCATGGAATTCTCCAGGCAAGAATACTGGAGTAGGTTGCCATTCCTTTCTCCAGGGGACCTTCAAACCCAGGGATCAAACCCAGGTACCCTGCATTGCAGTCCACTGTCTAAGCCACCAGAGAAATTGTTTGCTATCTATACTTCTGTATTTAAAAATCTTGTTTCAATTTCATAATACAGTGTTATAGAAGTGACATATCTGTGCTATTACCATCAATTGAATGAGGTACTGCAATGTGCTGTTAAACTTGTGAGCCCTGGGGAAATTTGGGAGACTAAATCTTAGTTCTTTGTCCTTCAGATTATGTGGCCTTCATATTTGTGAATGCACATTAATAGTTACACCAAATTATGTCTATTGCATGGGGATCTCTGGACAGACCGTATGAAATAGCCCATTTAATTCACTCAGTCCTGTTTCTGGCACTCAGTAAGTGATCAGTAAATGTGACCAACTATTACTGAGTGCTTTTGTTTTCTAATTTGTCTTACTCAATCTTCTTTTGGTCTGTCTGACATTTTACAAACTCCATTAAAGGGAAAACTGAATGTACAAAACTGATCAATTGTCAGGTATTCTTATAAAAATACTTCAAAATGCAGCTTTAAAAAAAAAAAAAAAGACTTTGTTGAATAAACTTGGCCACTTCAAAGCTACCACAAATTCTGGGACTTATCAAGCCCCAGATAGATGCTGTGGCAGATTTCTAGTGCCATATTAATGAAGAGTCTTGAGGAAAATGATGGGGAGCAAAGATGAATAAAGAACCCTCTGAGAACCAGCTTTAAATTAAAGTTAGAGACTTAAGGAATGTCTAAAGTACTGCTGAGTATTATTTGGGCCCTTGATTTTATCATTTGTAAACTGAAAGATTTAACCTAAAATGATAAACAAGGTCTCTTCTTTCTCTCTAACATTCTAAGAATCTAAGAAAAACCTAGAAGTCTAAGGTCTAAAATAGGGAAAGAGCTGTCCTGGATTATTCCAGAGAACAAAATCATAAGTAATTCATAGAAGTTAGAGGTAGGCAAATTGTATTACATTATAAAGTAGAAATTTCAGATAACCAAATCAGAAAATAGAGCTGTCTATTCATTATTAAGGATTTTTAAACACTTGAGCAGTGATTTAAGCAGGTAATTGGAAAAGTGAGTCCTATTATCACATCCAGCTTCTACCATATTTCTTTATGTTAAATAAAGGATAAAGAATCCTCTTGCAATGCAACAAACCTGGGCTCAAACCCAGGTTGGGAAGATCCCCTGTAGGTGGGCATGGCAACTCACTCCAGTATTCGTGCCTGGGGAATCCCCATGGACAGAGAAGCCCGGTGGGCTGCAGTCTTTGGAGTCACAAAGATCTAGACAAGACTGAAGCTACTTAGCACACACACACACATAACATTTCTTATAAATTTACTTGAAATCAGAGATTCTTACCCAAGATCCATGAACCCCAAGGATAGGGATTCAAAAGATGACCTTGAAATTGTATTTAAAAATTATGTGCATGTACATTTTTTTTCAGAGAGGAATGTCCTTTATTTTCACAAGATTCTCTAACAAATCAATATTGGAATCTGAGTCACTGATTTAATTTATACATTCTTTAATGTACAGAATCCTAGAAGATAAAGCCAGTGCATAAAACAAAATACTTCTAGAAAGGGTTTTATTAAGAATCTTTATCTGCAGGCCTTCTTTTTTTTCCTAAACACTTTTTGACAAAGTCTATTTAAAATGAGTTTATAGCTTAGATATGAAAAATGGGCAAGTGAACACAGTGATTAAATATCTAACAACTTTAAAAATCATATTTGATAAACCAAGATAGATGAAGATATTTCTGTCACCTGGTTATCTCACTCTGTTTGACTTCCTTATCTTGTTTCAATATGCACTATAAAAAAGATGCAGAAAATTATTCCCAAGTCCTTATTTTCTGCTCTAAGAATGATAAATAATTTTATCCTTGTAGTTATGTTTTTAAAAGTTAGAAATAGTCCCATTTTGAACTAAAATGGCCAAAAGAAAGCAAATTGCCAATATGACCATATTCTTTCTTCCAATGTATGTGATGTATGTGTCTATGTGTTCCTAATATCAGAAATAGAGATGTCCTATTTTTTAGATTATGTGAGAGTATGTAATTATTGCAAAGAGTTGGACACAACTGAGTGACTGAACAACAAGAACAAATGTAATTTTCTACCTGTTTAAAAGAGCACAAATGGGGCTGAAGGAATGTTGGGCGAGGAGGTCAACCTTCCCTGATATTCCATTCAATCTGAATAACGTTGGCAATGCAAAGTCAAGTCAGTACTGCCAAAGTCAATATCCCAGATCTCCATGTCTGTGCGACAGCTTTCTTTGTGCTAATAGTGCTTATGCCATCTGTCTGTTTTCAATTAAAGTCCATTTTTGATTCAATGACCAGATGTTCCACATTGTGGGGCCATTATCCTCTCCCTCTGCCTCAAAATTTGTGTATTTACTGCACTGTTAATGCTGTTTACTTTTTCTTTTTTCTCTCATTTTGCATTTCTGATATCATAATCTACTGCCCCTTGCATTTTTTGCAGGTCATGATATAGATTTTCCATTTCTTCCTTCAGATTTTATTACCTAAAAAGTTACTCTGCTCATATATCTAATTTTGGTTGATGATTTTTCATTCACAATGTCTATTTATTTGACTTTTTGTATACGGTTATCTGAATAAATTTTTCAAATTTAAATATTCTATATAAGTGATGCATTTTAAATTAAAATCACTAAATTTGTAATGCTTCAAGGAAAGTCAAAAGATTGTACCAATTACTTTTTTCTGTGCTTTATTACTTTTAAACATTTTCTAAATTCTATACATAAACCTTGTATATTTCCAATCCTAACTCCTTGAAAAACCAACTTTGATAGTTTTTAGGTAATTAAATAAAAACCCAAAATTGTAAAGTTTACAATCTCATTTTCTCCCCAAATTTTACTGATTTTTCTAATACTGAAGAAAATGTTTTTAAAACAGTTCTTAATGGTGGTTTGAGGGCACTATTATTCTCAAACCCTTGGCATGCTGCCCTTTCATGATGGGTAGATATATAGCATCTGTAGTTTTTTGTCTTCTGTTTTGTCATTGACATCAGTGAACAAGTTGAAACTCCTTTGAAAATGTCCCTATGCTTGCTATATAATCATGGAAAATTTGAATATCCTTTCTGACATAAAATCAGCATATCCTTTCTAGTTTTTTCATACCTATAGAGGTCTGGCTTTAGAAAAGTCATTGTTTTGGTAAAGAAACAGAAGTATTAGCATTTTAGGCTGTACAACAAGGAGGAGATAATCTCGGCCTTTAACTGCCCGCAGAACATGTGGCGACTTACTATAGTACTGGCTGCTTAAGTGAAGTTACTTTATAGCAGCGCTTTTGACTGGATTAAAACCATGGATTTCAGCTTCTCATTTCATTTCCCATATCATACACAGAACCATGTATTTGAATTTTTTTTGAACCTTAGTATGAGGAAAAATGTATATTTTGTTATTAGTGTTCATTTAGTTCCCTGTTCTAAGCGTTTATTCTCCCTTAGTGGACACTTGGTTCCTCCAGTGTCCATATACAGTGGTGTCAGATTCTTCACTGGAGTTTCCAAATATCCTAATTTTTTGCACTTTAAAGGTCAGGATTAAGTGTTAAGTCCTCCTGGGAACCTTATGAGCTATTTCAGCTCAGGAATTGCTGCCTCCTCTGTAGTCTTTATGAGTTCCTTGTGGCAGTGTACACCTAATATGATTATATATACTGGTACATAGGTTACTTCTTTTGTGTATTTTGAATCCCATATTAGGGACAAAGTTTATCTCTGAGCTTTCCAATAAAATATCTTATAATTTCAAGAATCCTTTATGAATTAAATTGATAGATTGATTACTCAGCCTGTGTTTAGCTGAGTTTCCTTGTGTTCTGAACTCTCTATACACAGGTAAATACTCAACTATTTCTGATTCAATCGTTCAGACACTGCTATATTACAGAAATTTCTCTAATCAAATAACATTCAAAGTGTTAATAGCCATAAATTATTTTTTTCTTAAAAAGGGATTATACATATCTGTAAACAACAAAACTCTGTAAAAACAAAAGGTAAAATTAAAATAATTATTAAAAAAGAAATAAAAGGGATTTTAAATTTAACTGAATCTATATTTTTTGAACCTAAAATATTGATAGAAAAGAATTTCCAAGTCCAATCATTGGGTAAATAGGAGAGACTTTGGTGCTTAAACATGGCATTCTGTCACATAATATTGCCTACTTTCTTTCAGGCAAAGCTGCTACTATTTGTTTTATATCAAACTATACTTCACCTGCCAATGCAGGAGACTCGAGAGACATGATTGATCTCTGTCAGAAAGATCCTCTGGAGTGGGAAATGGCAGCCCATTCCATATTCTTATCTGGAAAATTCTATGAACAGACAGGCCTGGCAGGCTATAGTCCATGAGGTTTCAAAGAGTCACACAGGATAGTAACTGAGTTCACATGCATGCATACTTTAAATTTTGTAAGACTATTTACACAAAGACATTAAAGTCTGCTTTAGATGATTCCATTAAACTTCATTACAAACATTAATTCAAATTTAATTTTCAAATTTTCAAATTTAATTTATATAAAATAAATAATCCTGAGTTTTCATGAGGACCATGAAATAACTGCCTATAAATTTGTCCTAATAATAGTAATGATACATAAAGTATATTTTTCTTAATAAAAACTTTGTGTTGTTCTTTAAAGAACAGATCTTCTAAAGATAAACATCAAAAATCTCTGTGTCACAGTTTAAAGTTTCATCAGGACCAGCTGTCTACCAAGAATTGTACCAGATATAAAGAAGATAGTATAGATTTTTATTGGGTATAAAGAAGTTACAAAGTCTTTTTAAAAAATTAAAGAGAACTAGAAAAAAATTTAAGCAACAAAAGATGGCTTTGTCTTTCTCAGATAGGTTTTTCCTAAAATTGTGTCAGAATTCTTAAAGTACTTCTCTCGAGTAAATCCCTAGGATTATGATGAGATAGTTGTGGGATACACAATTATATAATATTGTTTGAGCATGATATAAAAGAGGTATTCTTCATTCTGAGGATTTATGTATGTACTTCTAACTATACAAAAAAGTAAAAACAAAATTGGTAGCAAAGGAAGATAGGCTGAAAACTGCCACCACAGACTAAAGAAATATATGCATACTGCTCTATTATGATAAATGATCATTTGCACATACACATAACATTTTTTCTTTGATAATCATGAAGATTTCATAGTGCATTCAGGAATTGTCGCTCATTTTGATGTCTCTATAAAATAAATGAGCTTCCCTGGTGGCTCAGTGGTAAAGAATTGCCTGCCAGTGTAGGAAACAATGCATCAACCCCTGGATTGGAAGATCCCTTGGAGAAAAAAATGGTAACCCACTCCAATATTTTTGCCTGATAAATCCCATAGACTGAGGAACCTGCCAGGTTACAATCCATGAGGTTGCAAAAGAGTTGAACACAGCTTAGTGACTAAACAACAACAAATAAATAGCAAATTCAGATCATGTTTACAGGGGAAAAAATGCATATTATTATCCTTTATTTCTCAAACCACAAATTTTGCTTTCTGTATATATATATAATCATATATACACAGATACATACATGTATTTATAAAATAATGGTATCCATAAATATAGAGATATAAATTAAATTTAGATAAGGTAGATAAAATTTCAGTTTCTAAGCTTATCAACCACTGAAAATGTAAACGTGGAGATGTTCTTGTGATCTATACAACAGTGAACATGAAGAGATTGCATAGTAGTAATAAGGCTTCAAGAGGCTACAGCCAGAGGGAATATTTAATTCATTAATATAGGACATACCACTTTGTGACTCTGTCTAATAGAATCATTTTATACCTCTGATCCAAATGAGAAGTCATTCTTTATGCACAAAGTGAATAACATGAAAAACTCCTGACTAGGACAACAGAGCCAACTGATGAAGTAGTGCACAGACAGATTAAGAGAAATTGTCACCATACAGAGCTGTAATAGACTTTGCTCAGATGCGGAAATACAGATCAGACTACATTCACGAGATGAAGGAAAGTGATAACCCCAAAACAAAGGTAGAAAACTTATGTGATAATGAACAGATATTTTTGGCAATTTCATGAAGAAGCAACCTGTCATCAAAATGCTGTTGATTTAGATTCAAACTTAAAGCCTAAATCGTAAGTAATTGCAGACAAAGAAACTTGTTTTACTGTTATAATAATACTGATACAAAAATAGTAGCAAGAGACATAGAAATAAACACCTAGAGTTTTGCATACTGCTCTATTATGATAATCTTTGACACATAACATTTTTCTTTGATAATCATGAAGATTTCATAGTGCATTCAGGAATTGTCGCTCATTTTGATGTCTCTATAAAATAAATGAGCTTCCCTGGTGGCTCAGTGGTAAAGAATTGCCTGCCAGTGTAGGAAACAATGCATCAACCCCTGGATTGGAAGATCCCTTGGAGAAAAAAATGGTAACCCACTCCAATATTTTTGCCTGATAAATCCCATAGACTGAGGAACCTGCCAGGTTACAATCCATGAGGTTGCAAAAGAGTTGAACACAGCTTAGTGACTAAACAACAACAAATAAATAGCAAATTCAGATCATGTTTACAGGGGAAAAAATGCATATTATTATCCTTTATTTCTCAAACCACAAATTTTGCTTTCTGTATATATATATAATCATATATACACAGATACATACATGTATTTATAAAATAATGGTATCCATAAATATAGAGATATAAATTAAATTTAGATAAGGTAGATAAAATTTCAGTTTCTAAGCTTATCAACCACTGAAAATGTAAACGTGGAGATGTTCTTGTGATCTATACAACAGTGAACATGAAGAGATTGCATAGTAGTAATAAGGCTTCAAGAGGCTACAGCCAGAGGGAATATTTAATTCATTAATATAGGACATACCACTTTGTGACTCTGTCTAATAGAATCATTTTATACCTCTGATCCAAATGAGAAGTCATTCTTTATGCACAAAGTGAATAACATGAAAAACTCCTGACTAGGACAACAGAGCCAACTGATGAAGTAGTGCACAGACAGATTAAGAGAAATTGTCACCATACAGAGCTGTAATAGACTTTGCTCAGATGCGGAAATACAGATCAGACTACATTCACGAGATGAAGGAAAGTGATAACCCCAAAACAAAGGTAGAAAACTTATGTGATAATGAACAGATATTTTTGGCAATTTCATGAAGAAGCAACCTGTCATCAAAATGCTGTTGATTTAGATTCAAACTTAAAGCCTAAATCGTAAGTAATTGCAGACAAAGAAACTTGTTTTACTGTTATAATAATACTGATACAAAAATAGTAGCAAGAGACATAGAAATAAACACCTAGAGTTTTGCTACAAGGAGAAAAAACAAAGTTTTATTTTGTTTACATCTATTTAAGAATATTTCCACTTTTCTGTTAATAAAAAATAGAAATTATAGGATTAAAATGTATTATTATAATGGCTAATATAATTATAGATAATATTATCATAATGACTTTGATCATACAGCTTTCTCTATGGGAAAAGGCTGCAAATAGATATAAAGATTTAAATCCTTTTATTGCATGAGAGTTGGACTCATAGTATATAGGTCAGTCAAAAGAGTTCATTTCACTATAGGATGAAATTTTAAAAAATGAAAAAGAATATACAACATATATGCACATATGCATAACAGAATCACTTTGCTGTACACTTGAAGCATTGTAAATCAGCTACACTTTAACTTTTAAAAAGAAATATCAAAGGGAAATAAAAGAATGAGAAAGGCAAAGAAAGTTCATTCCAGATCATTAAAATATTTAACAAATTTTAAAAATAAATGATGTGGATACATAAATAGATGAAAAATGCTGCATATCATATTTTGACTTACAACATAAATATCCATTCACCAATTTGAAATTGGCCAGAGATAAATTGGACTATTGACCCATCTTTCTTCCAATAGCCATTTGTAATGCATCATCTCCAATTCCCAGTGTCAGTACCTTTAAAGTAAAACCAGAGCTTAAACGCATTTATAAAGCAATATGAGAGTCAAATCTTTCCTACTTCTACTATGTTTACAGCCAGAGGGAATATTTAATTCATTAATATAGGACATACCACTTTGTGACTCTGTCTAATAGAATCATTTTATACCTCTGATCCAAATGAGAAGTCATTCTTTATGCACAAAGTGAATAACATGAAAAACTCCTGACTAGGACAACAGAGCCAACTGATGAAGTAGTGCACAGACAGATTAAGAGAAATTGTCACCATACAGAGCTGTAATAGACTTTGCTCAGATGCGGA
Organism: Tragulus kanchil; assembly: GCA_022376925.1. Lineage (NCBI taxonomy): Eukaryota > Metazoa > Chordata > Mammalia > Artiodactyla > Tragulidae > Tragulus > Tragulus kanchil. The sequence continues at coordinate 37,656,707 of JAIOJX010000004.1, forward strand.
AATACAGATCAGACTACATTCACGAGATGAAGGAAAGTGATAACCCCAAAACAAAGGTAGAAAACTTATGTGATAATGAACAGATATTTTTGGCAATTTCATGAAGAAGCAACCTGTCATCAAAATGCTGTTGATTTAGATTCAAACTTAAAGCCTAAATCGTAAGTAATTGCAGACAAAGAAACTTGTTTTACTGTTATAATAATACTGATACAAAAATAGTAGCAAGAGACATAGAAATAAACACCTAGAGTTTTGCTACAAGGAGAAAAAACAAAGTTTTATTTTGTTTACATCTATTTAAGAATATTTCCACTTTTCTGTTAATAAAAAATAGAAATTATAGGATTAAAATGTATTATTATAATGGCTAATATAATTATAGATAATATTATCATAATGACTTTGATCATACAGCTTTCTCTATGGGAAAAGGCTGCAAATAGATATAAAGATTTAAATCCTTTTATTGCATGAGAGTTGGACTCATAGTATATAGGTCAGTCAAAAGAGTTCATTTCACTATAGGATGAAATTTTAAAAAATGAAAAAGAATATACAACATATATGCACATATGCATAACAGAATCACTTTGCTGTACACTTGAAGCATTGTAAATCAGCTACACTTTAACTTTTAAAAAGAAATATCAAAGGGAAATAAAAGAATGAGAAAGGCAAAGAAAGTTCATTCCAGATCATTAAAATATTTAACAAATTTTAAAAATAAATGATGTGGATACATAAATAGATGAAAAATGCTGCATATCATATTTTGACTTACAACATAAATATCCATTCACCAATTTGAAATTGGCCAGAGATAAATTGGACTATTGACCCATCTTTCTTCCAATAGCCATTTGTAATGCATCATCTCCAATTCCCAGTGTCAGTGCCTTTAAAGTAAAACCAGAGCTTAAACGCATTTATAAAGCAATATGAGAGTCAAATCTTTCCTACTTCTACTATGTTTCTTCATGTTTTACAATCACCACACAATGTTTAACTGTTTACACATATCAAGTCTTTCCAAAGCATTAATTTTAGATTTTATTGCAATGGCCTTCTCTTTAATATTTCATCAGTTTGCATTATGTTTATTTACACATTTGTGATTGAAAGAAGTCGTCAGTACAATTAGTACAAGCAAATATTCCTTGGCAAAGCAGAGCATATCCTATGAGCAATAAACTTTCAGCATGCCAAGGGCATAAGGTAGCATATATTGTATGGAAAACTTAACTCATTTGAGTTGATTAAGAAAAGGTTTATGGGGATTCCCTGGTGGTCCAGTGGGTAAGGACACCACCTTGCAGTGCAAGGGGCGCCAGTTCGATTCCTGGCCTGGGAAGATCCCACGTGCCGTGGAATGGCTGGACCGATGTGTCCAACTAAGGAGCTGGGGTTCTCGAGTGCATAAGCCCAGAGCGGGTGCTCTGCAGTGACAGAGGCCACTGCGATAGGAAGCCCACACGGGCCAAAGAACAAAGATGGATAAAAATAGATAAACAAAAGACCAATAGAAGTGGCCAAAAAAAAAAAATTATCAAAAAAAAAGTGTTATGAAAAGATCTTCTACCACAGATAATTAATTGATAGATGACTATATAAATGTATGCATTAACATTAGCAAGAATCTAATGTAAAGAATGCATAGGAAAGAAAAATCTCACATCTTAAAAAACTGTTAAGAATTTCTAAATTAAAACAAGATTAGGATACACTTTTTAAATATTTTTAATGAGCAAGAAAATGCATAGTTTCTGCAGTTGTTTATATATGATACAATTATATGGAAGAAAAATGTAGAAAAAAGAATGATTATCTCTGAAATCCATATAGATCCTCTCACTTAATATTGTTAATCTGCATTAATATGAAAAACAGACTATTGATATTCTTTGCAGTAAAATTGCTACTTAGAAACTGTGATCAAGTGGTCATTCTTTCTTTCCAAACAAGATACAAAGTAAAACACCCATCTGTGGTTGTTTTAACTATTTTGAGGTCAATGGCAGTGTTCACTTGTTTTACATAAAGATCAATTTCTCTGAAATGAAGAGGGTCCATGGAACAAGTTTCCCCACCTGATAAGAAACTACTATTAGACAAGTCCACTCCCAGCAATTGATAATCAGGAAAAAGCCATACTAGTTATCTAGATTAGCTAATAAAAATTTTACTCATGCTGCTGCTTAGAATCAGGACAGGGTAGAAGTTAACAGCAGCAATTAATTAATCCATGAATCAGTAAGCATTACAGACCTGTCCCAAATTCAGGCAAACACATATCTAGATATTCCCTTTATTACTTGCTTAGGATATTGAGAGAAATGAGGTAATCATTTATGTCTAATTTACAACAGAAAGATAAGATGTCTAATTTACTGCAGACAAGTATGAAAGTCCTAATTCTGGTCCAGAGGTGATGGAGTATTGAGTGAGGAAAACATATGTTAAATTAATGGTCATTGTTTGTTTCAACCTTAGCAGTTTAGCTTAATTCAAGTTAGATGAGGCCAGCATAAAGAAAGAGCTTATTTCTAATCCATAAAGTTTGGATAGTTCTCAGTTTTTTATTCATATATTTATCCTTCCAACCTGTTTATGTAAAAGTCCAAGATAGGATGCTACAGGTTGAGGCAAGGACAGTGCACCTGCTTCAAGGGCACACATTATTAAAATAATAACAGCAACAGGAACTCCTCATCAGAACCATAGCTGGTGTTCACAGGCTCTGACCACGGTCTGCCAACACACCACCCACAATTGTCACGTATGTAAATATGTGTCCACATTAACATAGAAGAATCAAAAACATAGGAAAGAAAAATCTCACATCTTAAAAACTGTTAAGAATTTCTAAATTAAAACAAGATTAGGATACACTTTTTAAATATTTTTAATGAGCAAGAAAATGCATAGTTTCTGCAGTTGTTTATATATGATACAATTATATGGAAGAAAAATGTAGAAAAAAGAATGATTATCTCTGAAATCCATATAGATCCTCTCACTTAATATTGTTAATCTGCATTAATATGAAAAACAGACTATTGATATTCTTTGCAGTAAAATTGCTACTTAGAAACTGTGATCAAGTGGTCATTCTTTCTTTCCAAACAAGATACAAAGTAAAACACCCATCTGTGGTTGTTTTAACTATTTTGAGGTCAATGGCAGTGTTCACTTGTTTTACATAAAGATCAATTTCTCTGAAATGAAGAGGGTCCATGGAACAAGTTTCCCCACCTGATAAGAAACTACTATTAGACAAGTCCACTCCCAGCAATTGATAATCAGGAAAAAGCCATACTAGTTATCTAGATTAGCTAATAAAAATTTTACTCATGCTGCTGCTTAGAATCAGGACAGGGTAGAAGTTAACAGCAGCAATTAATTAATCCATGAATCAGTAAGCATTACAGACCTGTCCCAAATTCAGGCAAACACATATCTAGATATTCCCTTTATTACTTGCTTAGGATATTGAGAGAAATGAGGTAATCATTTATGTCTAATTTACAACAGAAAGATAAGATGTCTAATTTACTGCAGACAAGTATGAAAGTCCTAATTCTGGTCCAGAGGTGATGGAGTATTGAGTGAGGAAAACATATGTTAAATTAATGGTCATTGTTTGTTTCAACCTTAGCAGTTTAGCTTAATTCAAGTTAGATGAGGCCAGCATAAAGAAAGAGCTTATTTCTAATCCATAAAGTTTGGATAGTTCTCAGTTTTTTATTCATATATTTATCCTTCCAACCTGTTTATGTAAAAGTCCAAGATAGGATGCTACAGGTTGAGGCAAGGACAGTGCACCTGCTTCAAGGGCACACATTATTAAAATAATAACAGCAACAGGAACTCCTCATCAGAACCATAGCTGGTGTTCACAGGCTCTGACCACGGTCTGCCAACACACCACCCACAATTGTCACGTATGTAAATATGTGTCACATTTCTCATTGGAAGTAAGATTGTATTAATAGCAATAAATCTGAGAAGGAACTCTTCCTTTCCCAAAGAATTAGTAGCTTTTTTTCATGAAAGGGATTAACCCTTAAAAAGTTAAACTTTAGATCAAGAAAAAAGGCTTTGCCAACTCAAAACAAAGAAAACTTTTATAAATTTGCCTACTGTAATTTTGGGGTGAGCCTATCTTTATCCAGGGCTTCCCAGGTGGCGCAGTGGTAAATAATCTGCCTGCCAATGCAGGAGACATCAGCGATGAGGGTTTGATCCCTGGGCTGGGAAGATCCTCTGGAGTAGAAAATAGCAAACCGCTCTAGTATTCTTGCCTGGAAAATTCCATGGACAGAGGAGCTTGGAGTGCTAGAATCCATGGAGTCACCAAGAGTCAGAACTACTGAGCACACAAACTCCATCTTTATCCACCATGAACTCTCAAGCTTGATATCCTTCTCATGATTACCAAAAGGGCTATGGCTCCTGCCCTTGTGTATATCTGATTTCAACCCAAGTCTATCTCCTGATTGTGCCTGTTACACATCAATATCTATTAGACATCTGGATCTGCCTCGTCATTTATTGTCTTCATGGTGCCAGTTTTCCAGTGAAATAGGCATAGCCATAAAAAAGAAACCTTGAGCTATAAGATATTGAAATATTTAAGTTGTTAAAGAGGGCCAGTCTTTGCATTTTACCTTGTGAAGGTCAATACTAGATAGCGCCTATGCTGTAGTTCATCCTTAGCCATTATCAAAGTACCAAAATAGACATTTTTAACTATATCAAAATGTGTACTAAACTAGTTAGTGCAACTTAGAATATTCAAAAAGCAGGGCGGAAATTTCAGGGCATTACCAGCATATGGCATGGCAGCCAGTACCATGAAATAAAAATCCTAACATACTATGTGATATATGTTTCATTCATATGTATGGGTATATATTTATATACAATCATATATTTGTACATACATATATAAATTTCACATGTATATACATATTTATATATACAATGTTGGCATATTCTCCAAGGAAGTGCACTTTACAAAAAACTTTTTGAACGTTAATTACCAAGAAAACAAAATTTCTCAAGAAAAGATTTTCTTTTCTCAAGAAAAGCCTAAATCTCCTTTCTTTAAGGGAGACTCCTTTCAATAAAATATTATCCAACTTATTTATTGGAATGGATACATAGGCTTTAACATATTTTATTTGAAAATAATACTTTCAACCAATTAAATCTTTTTTCTCCCTATAAAAAGTGAACAAAATCAGATCCAATTTAGGAGATTGTCTTGAGGTCCTCCCATAACAGTTACATAATTCAAATTTTTCTCTACACTTACTTGTTTTTATCTACTTGATCTGTCAAAGTTGTCAAAGCAGAAGTGAAGTTTCCCACTACCATTGTGCCCAATTTATTCTATATTTTTAGTTATATTATCTTATTTTCTATAACAGGCAGTCTGTGGGAACACACAGAACTCACTTGGTTCTATTCCTCCATTCCTCATGATCTGAAAAACTGGAGTCCTCAGTTTTTACTCAGTGAAAAGGACATGATAATCAGTGTTTTCTGAAAATGAAATGTAATAATGAATTTTCCATAATCCCTGACATATTTGTTAAACATTTGAATTACACTTTTATCATTACAGATTTTCATTATACTCAGGTTTATGAATTTTATAGCTTTCACTTTATGTTTCATTTTATCAATTTAAAATTGACCTCTGGTGACTGATTTGATTGTCTTGACTTCACTTTGCTTGAAATTAATATTTTTTACTCTGGGTTCTTTTATTTCATTTGCCCTTTTTTTTATTTCATTTTATTTTTCCCCATCATGCCTCTTTTGTTTATATATATATATATATATTTTTTTTCATCCATCTTTATTCTTTGGCATATGTGGGCTTCCCATTGCAGTGGCCTCTTTCCTTGCAGAGCTCCGGCTCTGGGCGCATGTGCTCCAGAATGCTGGCTAGTAATTCGACACACTGGCCCAGCTGCTTCCCAGCACATGAGATCCTCCTGGGCCAGGAATGGAACCAGTGCCCCTTGCACTGAAAGGCAGACTCTCTACCCATGAACCACCAGGGAAGCCCTCATTTGCTTTTTATCTTATTGCTAATCTTTCTGTGTCAGTCCGACTGGATATTATTCTTAGTACAAGGCAAAAGAGTTGGAACTTTTATGTGAGGGAGTGACATGATCTGATTTACCTTTGTTAGACAATTTACTCTGGCTCCTAGTTAGCAAATGCATTATAAGTAATAAAAAATATGAAGCAGGGAAATATTTGAAATGGTGAAAAATAAGATGATAATGACTTGGACCAGGCTGAGAGTAATATTTTGTTTGGGCAGTGAAAAGAGGCCAGTAAAAGAAAAATTCTAGCTTTCCTTATTTCAGAGGCTGGGAAAACATTTACTAAAATGATTCAAAGTTTTTTTCTATTCTTGCTATAATTTCAAGAAGTGAAGTTTCCCACTACCATTGTGCCCAATTTATTCTATATTTTTAGTTATATTATCTTATTTTCTATAACAGGCAGTCTGTGGGAACACACAGAACTCACTTGGTTCTATTCCTCCATTCCTCATGATCTGAAAAACTGGAGTCCTCAGTTTTTACTCAGTGAAAAGGACATGATAATCAGTGTTTTCTGAAAATGAAATGTAATAATGAATTTTCCATAATCCCTGACATATTTGTTAAACATTTGAATTACACTTTTATCATTACAGATTTTCATTATACTCAGGTTTATGAATTTTATAGCTTTCACTTTATGTTTCATTTTATCAATTTAAAATTGACCTCTGGTGACTGATTTGATTGTCTTGACTTCACTTTGCTTGAAATTAATATTTTTTACTCTGGGTTCTTTTATTTCATTTGCCCTTTTTTTTATTTCATTTTATTTTTCCCCATCATGCCTCTTTTGTTTATATATATATATATTTTTTTTTTTTCATCCATCTTTATTCTTTGGCATATGTGGGCTTCCCATTGCAGTGGCCTCTTTCCTTGCAGAGCTCCGGCTCTGGGCGCATGTGCTCCAGAATGCTGGCTAGTAATTCGACACACTGGCCCAGCTGCTTCCCAGCACATGAGATCCTCCTGGGCCAGGAATGGAACCAGTGCCCCTTGCACTGAAAGGCAGACTCTCTACCCATGAACCACCAGGGAAGCCCTCATTTGCTTTTTATCTTATTGCTAATCTTTCTGTGTCAGTCCGACTGGATATTATTCTTAGTACAAGGCAAAAGAGTTGGAACTTTTATGTGAGGGAGTGACATGATCTGATTTACCTTTGTTAGACAATTTACTCTGGCTCCTAGTTAGCAAATGCATTATAAGTGATTAAAAATATGAAGCAGGGAAATATTTGAAATGGTGAAAAATAAGATGATAATGACTTGGACCAGGCTGAGAGTAATATTTTGTTTGGGCAGTGAAAAGAGGCCAGTAAAAGAAAAATTCTAGCTTTCCTTATTTCAGAGGCTGGGAAAACATTTACTAAAATGAGAACAATTTGGGTTGTTGGATATAAAGAGACACAGAATTTGGGAGTGTGTGCATGTTAACTTTGAGAGATTATTTGATTTCCTAGTCAATGAATCATATCAACAGTAGCTAGTGAATCTGAGATTCAGTGACTATATGAATCCGAGATCTAAATTTGGCAACCTAAATTAGTGAGATCACTAGGGAGATGTGTTATGGAACTTAAGAAAAGGAAGACTTTCAAGAAGGAAAGTTCTGATAAGTAGATTTAAATAAAATCTACAAAGTGAGTATTAACTTTTGCTTGAAAAAAATAGATATGATCTCAATCCTAGAAGAATCAGTAGGGTAATAATGAGCAAGGTCAATGCAGATGGAGTTAAGCAGAGAATGGTAGATGAATCAGAATGAACTGAAAATTTTAGAAAAGAACAGATGCACACTTGCTTCAAGATATTTCATCTCTTAGGATCATTTACCCATGCTATGTTAGCTATTCATTCTCTTTTCTCCACATTAGTTCTTATATATTTTATTTTAGGAATGTAAAATACCTTCTCTAATACAGGTTACATTTTGACATTGTTTTTGCTCTTTGTTTAAACCAGGACATACTTTAATTCTATAACTGGAAAATAAATATCCTAATATTGCTTTCTAAGTCTTAATAAAGTCACTCTTAATATCAAGTATTATGGACTTCCCTGGTAGCTCAGTGGTAAGGAATCCACCTGCAATGCAGGAGACTTGGAGAAGACACAGGTTTAATCTCTGGGTCAGGAAGATCCTTTGGCAAAGGAATGGCCACCCACTCCATTATTCTTACCTGGAAAGTCCCAAGGATGGGGGAGCCTTATTGAATCTTTTGATTTACTTAGTACAAGGCAAAAGAGTTGGAACTTTTATGTGAGGGAGTGACATGATCTGATTTACCTTTGTTAGACAATTTACTCTGGCTCCTAGTTAGCAAATGCATTATAAGTGATTAAAAATATGAAGCAGGGAAATATTTGAAATGGTGAAAAATAAGATGATAATGACTTGGACCAGGCTGAGAGTAATATTTTGTTTGGGCAGTGAAAAGAGGCCAGTAAAAGAAAAATTCTAGCTTTCCTTATTTCAGAGGCTGGGAAAACATTTACTAAAATGAGAACAATTTGGGTTGTTGGATATAAAGAGACACAGAATTTGGGAGTGTGTGCATGTTAACTTTGAGAGATTATTTGATTTCCTAGTCAATGAATCATATCAACAGTAGCTAGTGAATCTGAGATTCAGTGACTATATGAATCCGAGATCTAAATTTGGCAACCTAAATTAGTGAGATCACTAGGGAGATGTGTTATGGAACTTAAGAAAAGGAAGACTTTCAAGAAGGAAAGTTCTGATAAGTAGATTTAAATAAAATCTACAAAGTGAGTATTAACTTTTGCTTGAAAAAAATAGATATGATCTCAATCCTAGAAGAATCAGTAGGGTAATAATGAGCAAGGTCAATGCAGATGGAGTTAAGCAGAGAATGGTAGATGAATCAGAATGAACTGAAAATTTTAGAAAAGAACAGATGCACACTTGCTTCAAGATATTTCATCTCTTAGGATCATTTACCCATGCTATGTTAGCTATTCATTCTCTTTTCTCCACATTAGTTCTTATATATTTTATTTTAGGAATGTAAAATACCTTCTCTAATACAGGTTACATTTTGACATTGTTTTTGCTCTTTGTTTAAACCAGGACATACTTTAATTCTATAACTGGAAAATAAATATCCTAATATTGCTTTCTAAGTCTTAATAAGGTCACTCTTAATATCAAGTATTATGGACTTCCCTGGTAGCTCAGTGGTAAGGAATCCACCTGCAATGCAGGAGACTTGGAGAAGACACAGGTTTAATCTCTGGGTCAGGAAGATCCTTTGGCAAAGGAATGGCCACCCACTCCATTATTCTTACCTGGAAAGTCCCAAGGATGGGGGAGCCTTATGGGCTACAGACCATGGGGTCACAAAAGAGTCAGAAATGACTGAGGGACTAAACAATAAACAACCAAAAGTAGCCCTTGAAACTTACCTAGTTATATTGTCATATTGCCCTGGTCTCTCTTCTGTACTAAAATGGGCATGTTCTTTTTCTAAAATATTTTTCCAATTCTTGTAATAAATCACTTTAGAGATTTATATTTATTTCCTCTGAGTCTTCAGGATAATTTCCTCTTCCTTTCAACCATGGTAATTTCCCCAGAGGACTCATGAGACATCTAGTATAATCTGATGGTTGACAAAATATAGTAGGCAAGGCTAGCCCTTTGTCTATTTTGGGACTAGTTGAAACCCCATGTCAAATCTACAGCCAGTGGATCAATGTATATGAATTTTAATCTGATTCCTAGTGTTTATTAGATTTTTATGTATCAAGACTCTGCTGGTCTGAGATGAACTGTTTCCTTACCTAAACCAATGAAGCATCTGAAAACCTATTGTTCTTTGGGCCATGCATTTGCTCTATGTTAAAAGAAATAAAATAAATTATTTCTATATCCCTCTTTTACTTCTACTTATTTAAACTTTGTTCCATAGATTTCATATTAGTGACTATTCCTCCTAAAACCCTGCATATATTGACTGTGATTCATGGAATTTAATATTAGAGTATATTCTAATTTTTTTCTTTGTCTATTTTCAGATATCCCACTAAGAATCTGTGTCATTTTGAATAAGGGTTTGTTCGCCAAAAGAGATTTTAATCAGGATTCCCACAATTCAAATTCAAACTGGTCTACAGAATATTATTTTACTTTGAGGAATTTTTAAAAATTCATATAGATGAGTACAGAGAAAATACTAAAATATTTTAAAAGTGAATTTAAAAGATCGCTAAGAGAAAATGAATTCAGTAAAAGTCTGTGTGTCAATAATTTATGTGTATAATTGAAATGAGATAAAAAATGAGTAGTCTATATATTTATATCAAGAAATTGAGATTATTGTATAAAGTGTAAAAAAAATTAAGTCCCTTTTAAGCCTTCCAAACCAGCATCCAGTATACTTCATGAGACTTCCAAGCCACTGATAATTCTTATGCCTTATTGATATATTATTGATTCAATTTACCCTGGTATAAAGAATAATACTGGAGTTGTATAAATCTGATTTTGAAAGTTGCTTGAGTTTTTTTGTTATTCAGACTCACACTTAAGCAGATGTTCACTTTGGCAGAAATAGTCTTCTATTAACTATGTAGTATCTGACTTTAAAGCACTAAACTTTGTTACTTTCAGTGGTTGCTCATTCTTATCATATATGAGACTGTTATCAGTCTTCTGTAATGAGGCCCTTGGTGGAGAGAAACATTGTTTACCATTGACTCTCACATACTTCTGTTCAGAAAGAAAGAGTCAGAGCTGTGACTTATAAAATTACCCATACACCCCTAAATCATTAACATCTTTTCCTAATCCCTGGGGCAAAGTTTCAGTTTATAAAAACAGTTCCAAAGGACACAACTTTTGATCCTGTGAGACAAGAGTACTCATCAGCATAACAGTGTGAATGCATGATCATTTACTTACCAGAACCAACAAACAACAACAAAAAGGAGAAATCGGTATTTGGATGGAAATTACAAAATATTCCAAATGATTATCCTAAATATTGAGGGAAACAAGGTTAACCATAGTGATCATGACAGGTGAAAGTCTGGGCTCAATATCATTTTTGTTAGTGTAGCATCCAGAGAAAGCTGTCCTTCTGGAGCCATAAACCATGCTCAAGGACAGAGACCACAACTGCTACCCACTGCTTCTCACGAGTAGCTAGAACTAAAGTCCTGGGTCAGAATGGTCAACATTACCATAAGTGGCTGCTCAGCCATTTAGACTAAGGCTGTAGCCTAGGCTCATTTTTTGCCTCTCCTGAGAAATAGCAGCCATGTGTGTACACTTGCAGACCATTTTCAGTATAGCACTCCAGGATTCACAAAAGAAGACTTCTCTCTTTTGCCTGGAAATGTCTGCAAACTTAATTCCTACTTTTTCAGAAATCTTGAATATCTTTATTTGACAAAGATTTTTTCTGCAATGAGAGAAGGACATTTCAGAATCTAGGTGGAGGTGGAACAAATTTAGGATAAAAATAGGGTGTTATGAATAGTTGAGCATAACGCTGAAAGAATGAAGATGTGAGGAGTAAATCTTCATTTTAATGTGCTCAGATTGGAGACTGAAGTCACTTGAGTTGATAATGTGAGTCAGACAAAATAGAAAGACTGTGGACCTGGGCATAAGACACTGAGGACTATAGCCAGTTGTCCTGGATTTTTGTGCTTCTCATTATTGCCCACTAGGGACAGTTATCCAACCCACTGTAGAGTACCCAAGACTTCAATATTCCTTAACATCCCCTAGATGATGCTCTATCCATTAGCTTTCTCATCTCATATCTCAACCTGGGTTCTGAATATTCCTTAGTGTACACTCTGATTTTTATCCTATGTGTGTGAGCCATCTGATTGTTCAAAACGAGCTAAAATATATGTATTTATTAATTTGTACTAACAACTTTAGATATGGAAGTATCGATGGCTGTAACTTTCATAACAACTCTCTCATGCAAGATTACCTTCCCCCTTTAAGAGGTGAGGCTACTAAGTTTTAACACAGTTAAGTCATGTGCCTGGACTAGTGAGAAACGAGCCACAGCTTATAATCAAGTGTGTTTCACACTAAAGCCTGTTTGACCATTGTGCATACACGTCCCTCTGCTTTATTTGTTCAAGAGAGGATATCTCTTAGCTGTTTGATATCTTCACCCAAAAAGGAAGACTATAATATTTTTCCATGGTCAGAGAAGCAAGGCAGCTAGAGATGTATGTATATGTGTGCTTGTATGTGTGTGTGTGTGTCTGTGTGTGCTTAAATTTTGAGAACCAACTCAACCAAAATTAGTGTTCCCAAAGAATGATAGAATGTAATGGAAAGTTCATCCTGTTTGCAATAATTTCAATGTTAATTTCAACCATTAATTTCAATTTTCAGAGCCTTTCTAAAATGAATTTCTCTTTATATCTTAAAATCTATTTTATGTCATGAATGATATGTGTTATATAGTGGTGTTTTTTTTTAAAAAGTGCATTGCATTTATTTATTTATATATTTATTTTTGACTATTAATGGTTTTCACTGCTGCTGCAGGGAAACCCTCTAGTTGAAGGGAGTGGGGGCTACTCTCTAGTTGAGGTGAGCAGGCTTCTTATTGCGGTGACTTGTTGTGGAACTCGGGCTCTAGGGCACACAGGCTTCAATAGTTGAGGCACATGGGCTCAACAGTTGCGGCTCCAAGGCTCTAGATCACAGGCTCCATTGTTGTAGCTCACAGGCTTAGTTGCTCTGCAGCATGTGGGATCTTCCTGAATCAGGGATTGAGCCCATATCTCCTGCATTGGCAGGCGAACTCTTTACCACTGAGCTACCAGGCAAGTCCCTAAATATTGGTTTTTAAAAGGGGCTATGTACAAAATGCACAGGATAATACAGGCTAAAAAGAAGTTTATATACGCAGTTTCTGATTTGGGTAGCATGAATATAATGAGAACTTCCATCTGTGAGAAAAGAACAATCTTTATACAAATATTTGCGTTATTTTGTTCTAGTTTACTAGAGTATACACATGAACCAAACATTATTAACATATGAACCAAACAGATTTTATGAGTCAAATAAACATTTGAAAAATATTTCAATTATGCTTTAAGACTGTAGACATTCAAATGTTAGCAAAATCACTATGAAAACTGCTTAGCAATAAAAATAAGAACTCAATAGCAATTTTAGCATTAATAATACTGTTATAATATAGCAGTGATAGCATAGCTATAATTGATAACATTTCCTAGGTAACTTTTTCTTTAGTGCACCCACCAGCTCCAAGGTTTCTCCTTTCTCCTACCTGCAAGGTCTTATATTTCTAATTTTCTCTTCAGACATCCAGTGTGCTTCAATTCAAACTATTCTATTTAAAAGCCATTTCACACTGCTATGTTAAAAACAGATAAGCAGCAAGAGCCTACTGTATAGCACAGGGAACTCCACTCAATATTATGTAAAAACCCAAAAGGAAAAGCATTTGAAAAATAATTCATACATGTATATGTGTACATGTATATGAATCACTTTGCTATATACCTAAAACTAACACAACATTCTTAATCAACTATACTCCAAGATACAATAAAAAGGTAAAAATATATATCCAGAAATCAGAGATATAGATTGAAGGGTAAACAGCTAAATAGTCCAAAATTACTTCACAGAAAAATTTACTTTGTAATAATTAGAGTATAATGGAAATCCAGATAACTATTGTTGTCATTATCACTTTATTTCTCATTGCTTAGTACTTGTTTTATGCCTACTAAACACTAAATATTACTGAAGCTCTAAGTGGTAGCTATTGTAATCACCTTCATTTTACAAATAAAGAGGCTAAATATTTAAAGTGCCTCATGCACATTGACATAGTTAATAAGTAGAGAAATCTATATTTTAAAATTATTTCTGTGTACATGTGTGCATAAAACATGTATATTTCTTATAAAAGTAGCCAGTTTTAAAAAATAAACTGTATTTTGTCTAAATATAAGGCTAGCTCAATTCAAGCACATGGAAACTTCCACTGAATTTACAGTTGCATAACTAGCTTTGCTACTCTAATTTTGCAGTACATTTTCAATATAGCCTTTGGTCTTACCATCCTATTTGGAATTAAGTAATTTTAATTTTATAAATATGCTATTTGTTTTCCAAAATATTATTGTAATAATAAATACATATTAGAGATGCATATCTGCATTTACTAAAAAGCATTTAGTAACCACTAACAGTAAATCAAGGAATCAAATACAGAGCTTAGATGTTTTTGAGTTTAAGATTGTTAGTTTGGTGTCTAGATAGTAGGTAAATACAGGATCATTACCTTACAGTTTCCTCATCACTGCTCTATGTGAAATGAGTAGATAGGACATTCTGTTTCTTTAAAAATAATACTCTGTCAAAATAATGAAACTTTGCTATCGCAACTGACACTAATTGGCATCCTTGTTAGCACTCTCAAAAGAGAGGTCAAAACTGAAGGTTCATGGAAGCTGAATTACCCTATCTTCTAAGTGGTTCCTCTGGGTTGAAGAGCAGAGATGTGGAAACTTTCAAAAAAGTTTGGAATGAAATTCCACTATAAGGAAAACAAAAGAGGTTGATGTTGAACTGAGAGAAATAACTGACATCTTGGTAGAGCATTATATAGGAAACTTGCAAACAGATGTCAAAAATAACTTAAAAGGTGAGATAATTAATTCACTTCCATAGTGTCTTATTCAAAGTCTTTGAGGTTGGATGTAGATATGTATAAAATCTGAGAGAGGTACCTGTGGGGAAAACAGTACATATACCTTATGTTATGTAACACCAAAGGATGGTAAGGGGCAGCATTACCTTAATATTTTTATAACAAAAGTATATGACTGTGTGCATAACAAATGCAAGACTATAAATCATGTCAGTTTAGATCAAAGTTCACCACCAAAAAAGTAAGTTTATGTGAGGTTAAGATTTGCTAAATTTTTTCAGCAAATCTTATGCTTTCAAAATTTATGTTGTAAAAGATTTTGTAATTTATGAATTATAGAAATGGTATTGCAGATTTGCACAGTAATTGGGATTATTTTATTAGAAGGAAGGGTACTGAAAATTAATTTTTTAAATTATATTTTGAGCAATATCAAGCAGGTGCCAGTTACCACGACAGATGAGACAGTGATGAACAAGATAAATATGATTGTATACTTGAATAGCACTTTCTGACCAGCTGTCTTCATCTCCAATGAAATCAGAAAAGGAAGCAAACATTTTAAATTATAGTAATTAAGTAAAATGAAATAATGCTTCTTATTTCCATGATTATTTACTAAAAGCATTTAGTACCCCTAGAAATCAGTAAAGGCTTAGATGTTTTGATTTTAAACAGGATAAAAATTACCTTACAGTTTCCTCATCACTGCTCTATGTGAAATGAGTAGATAGGACATTCTGTTTCTTTAAAAATAATACTCTGTCAAAATAATGAAACTTTGCTATCGCAACTGACACTAATTGGCATCCTTGTTAGCACTCTCAAAAGAGAGGTCAAAACTGAAGGTTCATGGAAGCTGAATTACCCTATCTTCTAAGTGGTTCCTCTGGGTTGAAGAGCAGAGATGTGGAAACTTTCAAAAAAGTTTGGAATGAAATTCCACTATAAGGAAAACAAAAGAGGTTGATGTTGAACTGAGAGAAATAACTGACATCTTGGTAGAGCATTATATAGGAAACTTGCAAACAGATGTCAAAAATAACTTAAAAGGTGAGATAATTAATTCACTTCCATAGTGTCTTATTCAAAGTCTTTGAGGTTGGATGTAGATATGTATAAAATCTGAGAGAGGTACCTGTGGGGAAAACAGTACATATACCTTATGTTATGTAACACCAAAGGATGGTAAGGGGCAGCATTACCTTAATATTTTTATAACAAAAGTATATGACTGTGTGCATAACAAATGCAAGACTATAAATCATGTCAGTTTAGATCAAAGTTCACCACCAAAAAAGTAAGTTTATGTGAGGTTAAGATTTGCTAAATTTTTTCAGCAAATCTTATGCTTTCAAAATTTATGTTGTAAAAGATTTTGTAATTTATGAATTATAGAAATGGTATTGCAGATTTGCACAGTAATTGGGATTATTTTATTAGAAGGAAGGGTACTGAAAATTAATTTTTTAAATTATATTTTGAGCAATATCAAGCAGGTGCCAGTTACCACGACAGATGAGACAGTGATGAACAAGATAAATATGATTGTATACTTGAATAGCACTTTCTGACCAGCTGTCTTCATCTCCAATGAAATCAGAAAAGGAAGCAAACATTTTAAATTATAGTAATTAAGTAAAAATGAAATAATGCTTCTTATTTCCATGATTATTTACAACAGGAAAACGTAAGAAGCCTATGGAATCTACTCTTTGTTTTAAATCTTAAAAGATAAAATCACCTGGATGATTTGGAGACAGAATCAACAGGATCACTTTTTAAGCCTCTTATTAACCAAGACTAAATAATTCAATGTTAATTTAACAAACTTAGTAGCTTTCAGGGTACCAGGTCTATATGTTTATATAGTTCTAGAAATTAATTATTTTGTGCACGCACACATACAGAGACACATGAATTAAATAGTCACAAGCCAGGAGATTTAAAAAAAAATTATTTTACTTTTAACTTTGTATTACAGAGTTTTGTTGTTTACAGATATGCATGTTCCCAGATTAGTCATATGTATATCCCCACCTTCCCACCCCTCCCGACCATCACACAGCACCCCTGAAGGATCCCCTTTTCTCACAGAGCAATGACTAGAGCTATTTTCTTCACTTATGATAGTACAGGCCTTCATGCTACTTCCTTTACGCCTCCCACCCTCTGTTCCTTCCCAACAATGTCCATATGTCCACTGTCCATGTCTGTCTTTCCGTCGCTTCACTGCATGTGCCATCATCACCATCCTGCTAGATTCCATATATATGTGTTAATATACTGTATTTGTCCTTTTCTTTCTGACTGACTTCACTTTTTATGATATGTTCTAGATCCAGCCACCTCATTAGGGCTGATTCTTCTGTATTTCTCTTTACAGCTGTGTAGTATTCCATTGTATGTATGTACCAGAGCTTCTGGATCCATTCGTTCATCGATGGGCATCTAGGTTGTTTCCATGTTCTAGTTATTGTATGGAGAGCTGCAATGAACATTGGGGTACAGGTGCTTCTTTCAGATTTGATTTCATCAGGGTATAAGCCTAAGAGTGGGATTGCTGGGTCGTAGGGTGCTTCTATTTTTAGTTTTTTAAGAAATCTCCAGACTGTCTTCCATAGAGGCTGTATCAGTTTACATTACCACCAGCAATATAGGAGTGTTCCCTTTTCTCCGCACCCTCTCCAACATTTATTGTCTGTCAATTTGTGGATGATGGCCATTCTGACGGTGTAAGGTGATAATCTCATTGTAGTTTTGATTTGCGTTTCTCTAATTATAAGCGAAGTTGAGCATCATTTCCTGTGTTTTTGGGCCATCTGTATGTCGTCTTTGGAGAGGTGTCTGTTTAGGTCCTTTTCCCATTTTTTGATTGGGTTGTTCGTTTTTCCGGTGCTGAGTTGTCTGAGTTGCTTGTAGATTTTGGAGATTAGTTCTTTGTCTGTTGTTTCATTTGCTATGATTTTCTCCCACTCTGTGGGGTGTCTGTTGAGCTTTTTTGTGATTTCTTTTGCTGTACAAAAGCTTTTAAGTTTCATGAGGTCCCACATGTTCATTTGTCTTTTTAGTTCCTCTATTCTAGTAGGTGGGTCAGAGAAGATCTTGCTTTGATTTATGTGTTTGAGGGTTTTGCCTATATTCTCCTCTAAGAGTTTGATGGTTTCTGGCCTTACATTTAGGTCTTTAATTCATTTTTAGTTGATCTTTGTGCATGGTGTCAGGGAATGTTCCAACTTCATTTTTTTGCATGTAGAAGACTGGAGATTTGACATATATAAATCAACAAAAGTCCAATTGATTTTTGATGATATCAACTGACTAAAAATAAACATGATAAAGATATAAACTAATAAATGAAAAAGTTAGTATATTCATTCTTATTTCTTTCATTTTCAATTAAGAATTTTTGACAAATGGAATTAAATCCCTACTGTTTCACTTGAAACTACCCATTCTTTTGTATGGAGAAGGCTGATTCTTCTGTATTTCTCTTTACAGCTGTGTAGTATTCCATTGTATGTATGTACCAGAGCTTCTGGATCCATTCGTTCATCGATGGGCATCTAGGTTGTTTCCATGTTCTAGTTATTGTATGGAGAGCTGCAATGAACATTGGGGTACAGGTGCTTCTTTCAGATTTGATTTCATCAGGGTATAAGCCTAAGAGTGGGATTGCTGGGTCGTAGGGTGCTTCTATTTTTAGTTTTTTAAGAAATCTCCAGACTGTCTTCCATAGAGGCTGTATCAGTTTACATTACCACCAGCAATATAGGAGTGTTCCCTTTTCTCCGCACCCTCTCCAACATTTATTGTCTGTCAATTTGTGGATGATGGCCATTCTGACGGTGTAAGGTGATAATCTCATTGTAGTTTTGATTTGCGTTTCTCTAATTATAAGCGAAGTTGAGCATCATTTCCTGTGTTTTTGGGCCATCTGTATGTCGTCTTTGGAGAGGTGTCTGTTTAGGTCCTTTTCCCATTTTTTGATTGGGTTGTTCGTTTTTCCGGTGCTGAGTTGTCTGAGTTGCTTGTAGATTTTGGAGATTAGTTCTTTGTCTGTTGTTTCATTTGCTATGATTTTCTCCCACTCTGTGGGGTGTCTGTTGAGCTTTTTTGTGATTTCTTTTGCTGTACAAAAGCTTTTAAGTTTCATGAGGTCCCACATGTTCATTTGTCTTTTTAGTTCCTCTATTCTAGTAGGTGGGTCAGAGAAGATCTTGCTTTGATTTATGTGTTTGAGGGTTTTGCCTATATTCTCCTCTAAGAGTTTGATGGTTTCTGGCCTTACATTTAGGTCTTTAATTCATTTTTAGTTGATCTTTGTGCATGGTGTCAGGGAATGTTCCAACTTCATTTTTTTGCATGTAGAAGACTGGAGATTTGACATATATAAATCAACAAAAGTCCAATTGATTTTTGATGATATCAACTGACTAAAAATAAACATGATAAAGATATAAACTAATAAATGAAAAAGTTAGTATATTCATTCTTATTTCTTTCATTTTCAATTAAGAATTTTTGACAAATGGAATTAAATCCCTACTGTTTCACTTGAAACATAATGTCAAGGACTTTGATACTGTTTTTAGTATTGTGATGTACAGAGATTAGTGCCTCAGGAAACCAGCAATATAAACACCTACACCACCACTTTTTAGTTATATGGAAAAGACATTTTCTATTCTGTATCCTTCTAGAAATACCATTACCTTTTCACTAAGATTTTTAGAGAATCTACATGTGTCAAAAATATTAGCGTATCCAATAGTGATTTTAAGTTTTCCTGAAGTTATTTTTACCTTAGTATTCAATAATTATCATTTTCTATAGCTATGTATATACAAATGATTAAACCAAACAGACCTATTGAGTAACTATTTTTACACATGTACACTTTTGCAAATATATACCTATACTTAATGGACAAATACACATTAGATTTTATTTCCTGAGATTTAGTGACCAAAGCTGTAATGCTACCATCATGCAGCCCCTTGCTGGGTATACTGGAACATCATGAGACATCTTTCCAAGAGAGGTCCCTAAAGATGCTAGAATAGGAGTTACTTTGTAGAAAAGTAATGATTGTTACCTCTAGAGCAAAATAAACCTTTTTTGGAATGGGTCATGTTCAAGGTCATCCATAAAAAAGATTTTCCCATATAAATGGAAATTGAAACATTCCTTAGACTATATTGCACCATCGTGGGAGAAATATGTGGTAGTTTATGTTTCCACAGAGGCATATATACTGGACCACCTGGTTTAATTTTTAACTAAACATTGTGGCAGAGAGACACAGTAAGCAGGAAAAATTTTGATGTGTTCTTTACTATCAGTCACAGAATGTTTGAGGGTTTTGCCTATATTCTCCTCTAAGAGTTTGATGGTTTCTGGCCTTACATTTAGGTCTTTAATTCATTTTTAGTTGATCTTTGTGCATGGTGTCAGGGAATGTTCCAACTTCATTTTTTTGCATGTAGAAGACTGGAGATTTGACATATATAAATCAACAAAAGTCCAATTGATTTTTGATGATATCAACTGACTAAAAATAAACATGATAAAGATATAAACTAATAAATGAAAAAGTTAGTATATTCATTCTTATTTCTTTCATTTTCAATTAAGAATTTTTGACAAATGGAATTAAATCCCTACTGTTTCACTTGAAACATAATGTCAAGGACTTTGATACTGTTTTTAGTATTGTGATGTACAGAGATTAGTGCCTCAGGAAACCAGCAATATAAACACCTACACCACCACTTTTTAGTTATATGGAAAAGACATTTTCTATTCTGTATCCTTCTAGAAATACCATTACCTTTTCACTAAGATTTTTAGAGAATCTACATGTGTCAAAAATATTAGCGTATCCAATAGTGATTTTAAGTTTTCCTGAAGTTATTTTTACCTTAGTATTCAATAATTATCATTTTCTATAGCTATGTATATACAAATGATTAAACCAAACAGACCTATTGAGTAACTATTTTTACACATGTACACTTTTGCAAATATATACCTATACTTAATGGACAAATACACATTAGATTTTATTTCCTGAGATTTAGTGACCAAAGCTGTAATGCTACCATCATGCAGCCCCTTGCTGGGTATACTGGAACATCATGAGACATCTTTCCAAGAGAGGTCCCTAAAGATGCTAGAATAGGAGTTACTTTGTAGAAAAGTAATGATTGTTACCTCTAGAGCAAAATAAACCTTTTTTGGAATGGGTCATGTTCAAGGTCATCCATAAAAAAGATTTTCCCATATAAATGGAAATTGAAACATTCCTTAGACTATATTGCACCATCGTGGGAGAAATATGTGGTAGTTTATGTTTCCACAGAGGCATATATACTGGACCACCTGGGAAAATTAAACAGGTCTAAATTTCCTCTTAGTCATTAATCTAAACATTCTCACAGGTGGCAGAGAGACACAGTAAGCAGGAAAAATTTTGATGTGTTCTTTACTATCAGTCACAAAGACAGGAAAGGAGAGGGAAGCAATGCTCATTCAAGAATCTTAAGCAAACCCTTTGTACAGTGCACAGTGAAAGTAGATGGGATTAGGGCCAATGTTTGCTATATCAAGCATAGCTCCACCAGCTGGTAGACACTGGTTTGTTTCTCAGAAAGGGCCACCTAGTACGTGTGTGTACTCCCTTTCTATTGAGCTGCCTCAGACTGCATATAATCTTGTCCTTGCTAGGCATATACTAGATATTTTCCTGCTAATCAGTACTGATAGCAAACATGGCAGGTAAAACTCAATCATAGAAACTGAGTATTGAGCAGATGTTGATGATTGCAAGACCAAGCTGATTAAATCCTAAATTCCCTAAAAATTATTGCTCCAACTGACTTGTATGGGTGGATATAGGATTGAAAAGAGTCATATTGAAAGGCTGATTGGGAAAAGGTGTTTTTTGTGAAATGCTAAAAAATATCCATCGGTAAGATCAGCTTGAGGTGATGGGCTGTCTCTCTTTATCTCTTTGTCTACACAAACTAAAAATAGGTGACCTTTGTATGATTAGTCTTAAGTTATCCTTGTAGCTATTGTCTCAAAGGCCCACAATTATAAAAAGTTAAGAGATGGATTCTCCATGATAAATAGATTTACCTTCTGTGAAAGCTAGTCTAGTCACATTAAGAGATGGGAGAGGCATTAACAAAGCCTCCATCAAGAAGTTGTGGCAAATAAGTGAACTAATGTAAATAGAAAGGTTAGTACCGTGCCCAGGGAAAGCTCGGATACATGTTAACTATCATCATGATATTAATAATTGTGAGGTGTGCAGCTTTGCACACATGTACTGTATTCCTCTTTCAAATGGCACTTTCCTAACTGATGCTTACGCATTGATAAGAGTACCATATTTCATTAAAAATAGCCCTATTGTGGTTTCTGCCTTGCCAGAGACTGTCTTTTTATATGACCTGATACAAGCTACTTCAAAACTGAAGAATTGTTTCCTTGTCTGTGAGTTGCACAATTCAGTGTGAGAGCTCTAAATTGCTTTCCTGCACTCTGGAATCATTGAATTCTTATGATCAAGATATATTATATTGTTTATGCAGTAGTAACATAAACTGAGTAAATATTTCATCCTTCCGACTTTCTAGATGAGGCTTGAAAAAATATAATTTTCATGTTTTAAAATGCTTTGCTACCTTGTCTTTGTACAAATGTCAGAGTCGCTAGCAATCACACCCACAAGAATAGCCCCCTTCTTTGATAAATAAAATGTGTACCCACTGCCTCACATTGGATCTATGAATTGCATAGATGGCCCCCTCTAATTTTTATTATTTAAGCACCTCCCTTGAACTACTGTGTTGCTATATTACCTATCTGACTGAAATAGATTGAGAATACCTGCAGTAAACCTGAAAGAATCTAAAGATATACTGTCAGTTTCCTGAAAGCCCACAAGTTTCTGAAAGGCCTTAAGATCCCAAGGGCTGCATTTGATTAGCTCACACCATTCCCCCTTTTGAGTGATTGGTTCAGAAAAAGTCATATCAGCCAATTTTTGGAAATGAAACAAGATAAAGTATGCAACAGATGTCTGGGGAAGGTGCCTTTGCTCTTAAAAAGAAGAGTAGAGAAATGTAGTTTTACTCTTTCTGGCCATTATTGCCTCTGTATGGTGTGTGAGGCTGCAGGAGCTGTTTTGTGTCCAAGAAGTGAGCCAGCCTAAGAAGCTGTAGAGAAAGATGCAATATGGGGAAAAGAAAAAAAAAGCTGCAGTGAAAAGGTACAAAAATCTAGGTCCTTCAGGACTTTACTGAGTCACTAAATTTACTAACACTGGAATTTAGCCAACTCTAGACTTCTTGTTATGTGAGATTAAAAATGACCTTATTCACATCTGAAGCCATCCTACCTAGTAAATAATAGATCAATCAGAAAAGTTGGCTACTATATATAACAACCATCCAAGATCTGTGTCTTAACTCAGTGGCAATTCATTGTTTGACCACTGCAGTCAGATTTGACTCAGCAAAAGTTTCTGCTCCAGGCAGCTGTCCACAACCCAGTCTTATTCCAGTGTAGTTCCACCTCTTTCCTATGCAGCCAAGTAATGGGGAAAGAGTGGTAATGGAAAACATTCCAATACCTGGACATTTGTCATGTAACCCAGTCTAATGAACTTGACCCAGTCAAGTTATATGCCCAGGTATAAGAAGAAGTTGGTTTGGCAAACACACAGTGTTATCTCTAATTTTCTTTTAATAGTTCTAATACGGTAATCGGTTTTTAAACAATATATCACTGTTGGCTTAATCACATGGGGCAGCAAGTGCAAAAATCACCTGCATTACCACATGTCCTGATAAAGCACTGCAAATAAATTTCCAGTCTACATATAAAACCCATAAAGAATCCTTCTTCCTCCTCCAATAAAGTCAAGGATCTTCTCTCTACACACTAGATGATACAAAATGGATGGGATTAATTATATGGTGGAGTTTCCTAGTGTATCGGTGGCAAAGTATCTGCCTGTCAACTCAGGAGACACGATTTCTATTCCTGTGTTGATAAGATCTCCTGGAGAAAGAAATGGCAACATACTCCTGTATTCTTGTCTGGCAATCCCATGGAAAGAGGAGTCCATTGGGTCACAAAGAGTTTGACACAACTTAATGCCTAAACAACAACAAAATTACACAGTATCTTCCAAAAATCAAGTTTATTTAATAGAAAGAAGTCTATTCAATTATACTGTGTATTTAATAAAGTGAATAATAAAAAAGGGTGACTTCAGATGTTTGGTTTAGAATACAAAAATGAATGTTATATTTATTGAGTCTTAGCCAATATTACCTATTTTTTCTGAGTGGTTTGTGAAAACCTAAGTATCTCTAATATTGCTTTTGATTTGTTTATGCTTTCACATTCCATTGTTATACTACGAACATCAAAGATTAAAAGGAATTGTTGGATAAATTGCCTATGGTCTCATATACATCTTTAGCTGTGTATGTGTGTATGTTAGTATATTCTCAGTGGCCTCATTTTACATACTCTATTTCAGGAATAAAGTTTTTCATGAAATAGAGAAATGCTCAGATCAATCACAAACACTATTCTATTGTTGTCAGTAGCCAATTATCTAATATCTATAGGGAAAACAAAGACTCAAGAAAAAAGACAACACTGAGCCACTCCTGGGAGATTTTTTTATGTCTGGTGGGTGACAGAGAAAGTGAAGCAGGACCAATCCATTACCACTAGTTATGCTTCAGCCGCCTCAATTTCAGTTTACTTTTATTTCTGATGTGCAGAAGCCATTTGATAAACTCCCTCCTGGGGACAGCCCAGTCTTGGAAAGATGTACATTAAAAAGTTATAAAGAGTACATAATTTATTAAACTCAACTCATTATTGAAAATGGTTAGCATATAATTCATTTAATAGGAATCACTGGTGAAGAAAATGACTGTTGTTTTGATCTGATCATATAAGCTATGGTGTAATTTTCCTTGTCTGTGGTGATTTACCTCATCTTGAACAGCATGAATACTCACTCAAACTCTGCTAGTTACTAGAAAACAGAGATGTATGTTCTGTTATTTGTTAATGGTGATGGCTTTGCCTTTTTATCACATTCTGTTACAAACCCTCCAAGTTTTCAGCAAAATGATTGAATAATTGAGTAGAGTCGCTATGCCCCTCAGTGTACAATGGGACAGGAAAAGGCTTTATTGACAGATACCTTGGGTCTATCATCTTTTAAGTTTTAGTCAGGGATAAACTGGATCAAAAGACTTCCTTCCTATCTACTATGCACAAAGAGGAAGCATTGTGAAGTGCAGCATGTGTGTACTTAGTCATGTCCAACTCTTTGCCACCCTATGGACTTGTAGCCCAACAGACTCCTCTGTTCATGGACTTCTCTAGGCAAGAACAATGGAATGGGTTATGATTTCCTGCTTCATGAGATCTTCCCAACCTAGGAACTGAACTTGCATCGCTGGCATCTCTTGCATTGGCAAGAAGATTCTTTACCACTGAGCCGCTGAAGAAGCCCATAACATTGTGCAGAGAAAACATAAAATGTCAAGGTACTAAGGAGGCAAGACATATACATTCAAATAGCTAGTTAGACATATAAAGCAGCATGCTAACAAATCCTAGACAATACAGACAAATATCAGAAGACTTCAGAAGGTGGGAGGTCAGTAACATGCGATGGCCAGGAATAATCTCTACCTTTAGCCTCATTTATGATGCTACAGAAACTTTTCTCCTGTAATTTTGAACATTAATCTTTAAGCCAAAATTTACAGAACTAAGTCTCTTTTTTGTATTTTTTTGTGGAGTTTTGTTGTTTACTGCCACATATCAACCTGAGTGAAGCAGGACCAATCCATTACCACTAGTTATGCTTCAGCCGCCTCAATTTCAGTTTACTTTTATTTCTGATGTGCAGAAGCCATTTGATAAACTCCCTCCTGGGGACAGCCCAGTCTTGGAAAGATGTACATTAAAAAGTTATAAAGAGTACATAATTTATTAAACTCAACTCATTATTGAAAATGGTTAGCATATAATTCATTTAATAGGAATCACTGGTGAAGAAAATGACTGTTGTTTTGATCTGATCATATAAGCTATGGTGTAATTTTCCTTGTCTGTGGTGATTTACCTCATCTTGAACAGCATGAATACTCACTCAAACTCTGCTAGTTACTAGAAAACAGAGATGTATGTTCTGTTATTTGTTAATGGTGATGGCTTTGCCTTTTTATCACATTCTGTTACAAACCCTCCAAGTTTTCAGCAAAATGATTGAATAATTGAGTAGAGTCGCTATGCCCCTCAGTGTACAATGGGACAGGAAAAGGCTTTATTGACAGATACCTTGGGTCTATCATCTTTTAAGTTTTAGTCAGGGATAAACTGGATCAAAAGACTTCCTTCCTATCTACTATGCACAAAGAGGAAGCATTGTGAAGTGCAGCATGTGTGTACTTAGTCATGTCCAACTCTTTGCCACCCTATGGACTTGTAGCCCAACAGACTCCTCTGTTCATGGACTTCTCTAGGCAAGAACAATGGAATGGGTTATGATTTCCTGCTTCATGAGATCTTCCCAACCTAGGAACTGAACTTGCATCGCTGGCATCTCTTGCATTGGCAAGAAGATTCTTTACCACTGAGCCGCTGAAGAAGCCCATAACATTGTGCAGAGAAAACATAAAATGTCAAGGTACTAAGGAGGCAAGACATATACATTCAAATAGCTAGTTAGACATATAAAGCAGCATGCTAACAAATCCTAGACAATACAGACAAATATCAGAAGACTTCAGAAGGTGGGAGGTCAGTAACATGCGATGGCCAGGAATAATCTCTACCTTTTAGCCTCATTTATGATGCTACAGAAACTTTTCTCCTGTAATTTTGAACATTAATCTTTAAGCCAAAATTTACAGAACTAAGTCTCTTTTTTGTATTTTTTTGTGGAGTTTTGTTGTTTACTGCCACATATCAACCTGATAATTTCAAGTGATACATTAAAATGTATTTAGGCATTTCCCTGTTAGAATGGATTTATTTTATTCCCGGCTTTTCCCACCACAAAGATACAGTAACAATTAATCTGGCAGGATTTTTGTTCTTACTTCTATAGAATACATTCTCAAAAGTGGAATTGCAGGGTCAAAAGGTAAAATTACTCTTCTATTCTTATTATGCTATCCTATAGATTTCAAAATAGGCACTCAAGCTCACCTCTCGCCACTGCAAGATCAGGAAGGACCACGTCACTGCCAGAGATTGTGCTATCACTATTTTTTCAGTTTTGGCAGTCTGATGAATGGGAAGTAATCTCACACCGCGACTTTCTTTCTCATTTTCCCAAATTCTCAATGGGTTTGATACTCTTACAAATATATTTTATGGCCATTTACATTTGCTCTTTTATGAAATTCTTATTTTCATTCTTCCTAATTTTCCTACTGTGTTGTCTTTCTTCTAATAAATAAAACATCTGAAATTTTACTTGCAGATTTTCAACATTGAGCCAAGTTATCAGTAAGTAGATCAAAAAATATCTATTTGATAGTGTTACTGAGCATCAACTGTCCACAATGCCTGGTGCTAAAAATCCCATCTGGGGAGACATGACATACTCCTGCTCCTACTCGGTTGCTCAGTTATGTCTGACTCTTTGCGACCCTATGGGCTGTAGCCCTTCAGGATCCTGTGTCCATGAGACTTCCCAGGCAAGAATACTGGAGTGGGTAGTTACTTCTTACTCTAGGGAGTCTTCACAACTTAGGGTTCAAATTTGTGTCTCCTGGATCTAATGCATTGGCAGGTGGACTCTTTACCACAGAGCCTCCTGGGAAGCCCTTATAACATGCCCAAATTTGGTAATAGAGCCAAGAGAGGTATTGAAGCATGTATACTGCCAAGCATTTCATAATAAATACTATGAAATAAAATGTAATGCACAATTCAATTAAAACAGAAGTTAAGAAAGAGAATCTATTTCTGGTTAATATGGTGAAGAGAAATCTCTCAGGAAAGAGAGTATGAGACTGATTTTCATAGATTCTGGTATGATTACAATGAGTTACAATTAGTTATAACAAGAGAGAGAAAATTATATAGGAAGAATAGCACACTTGAAAGCAAATAGGTAGTTAAAATGCCAGAAGAGCTGATCTAAGACCCATGACCTTCTTAACTTTTGGTAAAATTTCTTGTAACAATGTAGTGTATACAAATTTAAAATTCTAAAAATAGAATTTAAGAGAGTATACATGTCTTCTGGTTGCAGTTTGTTTTAAAAATATGTTAGGCTTCTTATTTTAAATGCAGAAAAATTTTTGTTTTTGTGTTTAGAATTTAAAATTTTAGTAATTTCTTAATTAGAATGTTTTAAAAATCAGGAAAATCTGTAAATTGTGCTAACATTAACTCAGTCGCTAACACTAAAATTTCTAGCGTTCCTCCACTAAAATTTCTTTGGTGAATTATGATTGTATTTAACTTTTTAACATACCACTATCTGTTCTGTTTATCATGTGAGGGTTATTGAAATTCACACATGACCTATGTTCCTGAAGCGACTTATCAGCTACATGGCACAGCATAAATAATACTGATGACTCATTTGGAGGCTGGATCTTTCTCTCTGCTGTGCAAATCTGAATATACAACTACTTCACAGTCTTCTAGACTGTGAACGTAGAAATTCCTGTGTGAGTGCTTAGTCACTTCAGTTGTGCCTGACTGTGAGCCAACGGACGATAGGCTCCTTTATCCATCAGATTCTCCAAGCGAGAATACTAGAGTGGGTTGCCATGCCCTCCTCTAGGGAATCTTCCCAACCTAGAGATCCAACCAGCCTCTCTTAAGCCTCCTGCATTGGTAGGCAAGTTCTTTCCCGCTAGTGCCACCTGGGAAGCTAAAGGTTCCTTAAGGTACCTATTCTTAAAACTAGTGTGCTGTCTGTTTAATGTTCTGCCTTTGCTGGGCAGTGCAGCTCCATGGTGCCAGTACTACCATCTGACACCTTGCATTTTTCACACATCATTGCTGCTCCAATGAACACAATTGAGTTCTACTGCTTCGGCCCTAAACACACCATTTTACCAGGCAAAGCTGCTGCTTGCCTCCTGTCTGCTAAGGGCCCTATCATTAGGATCTGGTACAAAATCTTTACCATCTTCTTCCTGACAGCACACTCTCCTGTACGTTGCTACCACTGATGTGACAGAAAGCAGAAGATGCCAAATTACACTATGGCCCTGGTAAAAAGGAAAATAATCACTTTTCCTTCTCAGTGTTCTGATCTGATACAGGAGTTCCTGTCCTAGTGGATTTGCCAGTTTTTAATGAAAACCCTCTCTATTCCAGGACCTGAAGCAGAATAAGGAGTAAAAGGTGGGGACAGATTGTAATAATGCCCTCACTGCACACTCGTGCACTGTTTGGCCACTTAAGAATGACAAGTTTCCAGGAGGCACAGGACAGTCACCCAGCTTTAGTTATCCTAAAGGACCACTTAAATGGTTCTGGCCTGGCCAAGCAAAGGAGACCTTTGCAAATTCCTGGTTCTCAGGAGAGGTGGGAGGTCAAGAGAGGTTTAAAGTACAATTCCACATTCAAGTTGGTGAAACTTTCAATGCAGCAGCCTGTAAAGAATCTAAAAATGCTTGAAATGCTTGCCAAGAAAACAAGTCAGCTTTGTTTTTTTTTTGATTCTATTGGGTCTTGGTTGCGCCATGTGAGATCTTAAGTTGTGGCATGTGGGATCCCCACCAGGGATCAAACCTGGGCCTCCTTCACTGGATGAACAGAGTCTTAGCCTTTGAACCACCAGGGAAGTCCCCCAAACAAATCAGTTTTGAGCATCAATATGGCCATGAAGTTCCAATATTAGGTCACATTAGAAGCAATCTGTTAAGACTTTTTCTGCATATTAGTTCTGCCCGCTTACCCTCACAGTCTCAAATGCCAGTTCTGGAAAGGATTGGAAACTGAACCAGTGAGCATGGAGGAAGAAGAAAGACTATGAGACTCAAAAAACATAAAAGATGCTGATATATTACTTTGCCTAATATGGACACTGAGCCTGAAGCTGAATGAAACTGGAGAAGCTTTAACTTTAAACTATTTATAAGCATTTTAGTTCTAAAATCAAGAGTCTGTGATTCAAATTGCCAGATAATTGTTTTAACTATTTGAGAGTGACTATAAAGTCATGAGAGCTGCACTATAGAAGAGAACTACTCCTATAGAGCAAATTGGAAAGTCATGATAGAAAAATATAAAGGTCTTTCACCCCTAGAAACCAACATTTCTTGTTCTTTCCTTTCAATGTAATGATTATTGACTTTCCACTTTATTCCAATGCTCTTCTTAGCTAAGAAGATAAAGAGAAAATGTCTTGATAAACTTAATCATCAAAACAACTCTATAAGATGAACACTATTATTATCAACCCTATTTTATAAACAAGGACATTTAGGTGCAAAGATCAAAAATCACTGAGCTAGTAAGTGGTAGAGCTTTGATAGACTGTTGCATATAAGAATCACTAAAAATAGGAGCATGACAGACCACAGAGAAACTGAATTCCAATGAATGCAGTCTTCACTTCTGTAAAGATTATGAACTGATTCTCTTGAAAATAATCTAAAGGACAAAAAACATCTTAAAATATCTTTATGTTCACACAGAGGCATTGAACATGTGAATCTAGACTAAATTACCAGTAAATTAGAAAGCTAACTCAGTGGAAAAGACCCTGATGCTGGAAAAGATTGAAGGCAAAAGGAGAAAGCTGCAGAGTGTGAGATGGTTAGATAGCATCACTTACTGAATGGAAATGAGTTTGAGCAAACTCTGGGAGACAGTGAAGGACAGGGAAGCTTGGTGTGCTGCAGTCCATGGGGTCGTAAAGAGCAGGACACGGCTTAGCAACTAAACAACAAAAGCCACAACACAGAAAGTTCAAATAAGAACGATTACACATATTTTATTTATTTCTAAATTACAGCTTCTGAATTTTATACAAAATCAAATTAATATCATATAAGAGAATATGACAAATTCTTCTGAAGCATAAAAAGAAGGAATAAAAATTAAAGTGAGAAGAAAAAAATAAGCCATATGTAAAACGGACTGCCAGTGATTAATCAAAGTAAGAATAGATGGAGCAGAAGCAATAATCAAATAAATAATGGGGAAATTTTTTCATCTAGTAAAACCTCATTCTGAAATCTGAGAGTAAATGCTGTATTTTAGGAAATCAATAAAAAGAAAACATCAACACATATCTAGTGGAACTGTCACAGTTAAAAGGTAAAGAAAGAATTGTACAACCATCTAGGGAAAAAAATAATAACATACAAAGATTTAAGATTCATTTGGCCCAGATTTCTCTGCAACGCTAAAGGCCAGGAGACCCTTGGGCAATATTTATCTAACTTTGAGAAAGTTACTCAGGAATGCTATTCCTAGGAAATGTGTCAATCAATATGTGAAGGCAGCAAGAAGATAATGGATATGCAGAGTGCAGAAAACATTTCCCAGATATATTTCCTGACTGTGTGAATCAAAGACACTCTGAAGTACGAGGATAAAAATCCAGGAATGTAATTTTTACACCTAGAAAGAAGTGGCAGTAAGCATTTGTGATCATTTAACCATACTGAGTTACTTTCTAATATAACTGGAGTGCTCTTAAACTGAACTCAATTAAGAACCTCCCCTTCCCATGTAAATCATTCTGATTCTCAATGTTTGTTCAATATTGGTCTTCTAGGACTGTCATAACAAAACACCACAGACTGGGTGGCTTAACAATAGGAAGCTATGTGACTGCAATCCAGAAAAGAAAGCAAAGTGGAAAAGACCCTGATGCTGGAAAAGATTGAAGGCAAAAGGAGAAAGCTGCAGAGTGTGAGATGGTTAGATAGCATCACTTACTGAATGGAAATGAGTTTGAGCAAACTCTGGGAGACAGTGAAGGACAGGGAAGCTTGGTGTGCTGCAGTCCATGGGGTCGTAAAGAGCAGGACACGGCTTAGCAACTAAACAACAAAAGCCACAACACAGAAAGTTCAAATAAGAACGATTACACATATTTTATTTATTTCTAAATTACAGCTTCTGAATTTTATACAAAATCAAATTAATATCATATAAGAGAATATGACAAATTCTTCTGAAGCATAAAAAGAAGGAATAAAAATTAAAGTGAGAAGAAAAAAATAAGCCATATGTAAAACGGACTGCCAGTGATTAATCAAAGTAAGAATAGATGGAGCAGAAGCAATAATCAAATAAATAATGGGGAAATTTTTTCATCTAGTAAAACCTCATTCTGAAATCTGAGAGTAAATGCTGTATTTTAGGAAATCAATAAAAAGAAAACATCAACACATATCTAGTGGAACTGTCACAGTTAAAAGGTAAAGAAAGAATTGTACAACCATCTAGGGAAAAAAATAATAACATACAAAGATTTAAGATTCATTTGGCCCAGATTTCTCTGCAACGCTAAAGGCCAGGAGACCCTTGGGCAATATTTATCTAACTTTGAGAAAGTTACTCAGGAATGCTATTCCTAGGAAATGTGTCAATCAATATGTGAAGGCAGCAAGAAGATAATGGATATGCAGAGTGCAGAAAACATTTCCCAGATATATTTCCTGACTGTGTGAATCAAAGACACTCTGAAGTACGAGGATAAAAATCCAGGAATGTAATTTTTACACCTAGAAAGAAGTGGCAGTAAGCATTTGTGATCATTTAACCATACTGAGTTACTTTCTAATATAACTGGAGTGCTCTTAAACTGAACTCAATTAAGAACCTCCCCTTCCCATGTAAATCATTCTGATTCTCAATGTTTGTTCAATATTGGTCTTCTAGGACTGTCATAACAAAACACCACAGACTGGGTGGCTTAACAATAGGAAGCTATTTTTGCATAGTTCTAGAGGCCCTGGGAGTCTAAGTTCAAGGTGCTAGCACAGTTGCTTTCTGATGAGACTTGTCTTCCTGGCTTGCAAAAATCTGCCTTCTCACTGTGTTCTCTCCTAGAGTTTTCTCTGTCCACATGCATTTCCGGCCTTTCTTCTTTTTCTAAGGACAGCAGTTCCATTGAGTTTTGCCCCCAACATTTGGCTTCTTAATTGCCTCCTTAAAAGTTTTTATCTT
Organism: Tragulus kanchil; assembly: GCA_022376925.1. Taxonomy (NCBI): domain Eukaryota; kingdom Metazoa; phylum Chordata; class Mammalia; order Artiodactyla; family Tragulidae; genus Tragulus; species Tragulus kanchil. The sequence goes on from JAIOJX010000004.1 coordinate 37,689,746, forward strand.
TCAAATAAATTCACACTGAAGGCTTTCAATAAAAGAATTGTGGGGGAGACACAATTTTCAGTCTGTCTATTGTTCATAAACTAACAGGCTACTCTCAGTTCCCTCTGAAAACTATTAACTCTTAATGCTGATTGGTAAGGGTTATCCCTAGGGCAACAGGCTACCTGTAATTTTGATTCCACCTTGTAAGTGGTAAAATGACCAGCCAAGTTACTTACGATAAATAATTTTCAAATCTTTTATGCCAGTTATAATTGTTAATTAAATAACTTACCTAAATATTATACAGACCAATGGAGTATGAGTTTGAAAACTTAAAAAAATAATGTGTCTAAAATCAATTAGGCTATTTGGAAAGTCTCAGTAAAAGGAAATCATGTAATGACATGGTTTGTGAATTAGTTAGTTGTTGCTGAGGCAACTACAAAAGAATGAGAGTAAAACTTTAAACATCCATAAAGATACCTTCCACAAATCACCTCATAAATGTCTAAGATTTCACTCTACTTGAATGAAACAGTAACTGAAAATTACTGACCATGTTTTAAGAATGCATCATATGTAAGAAAAACAAAGTGGAATTGCAATTGGTAGCAATGTACTCAAAATGATATTTCAACCCTACATCTAAATATTAGTGAATAAAATATATGCTTTAAGTTCAAATAAATTATGTTTCACTTGAACAGAAGAATCAACTTTTTGGTTACTCAGGCATCTAGGGATCATTACCATATCATATAATAAGGATTCTCCTATATTTACTTTTTAATATTTTAATTGAAGCAAATATTTGATGTATAATGCTATTTAAGTTACAGTTATACAGCATACTGATTCACAAACTTAAAGGCCATACTCCGTTTATAATTTTTAGAAAAGGCTGTATTCCCCACATTGTACAATATATCCCTGTAGCTAATTTTATGCCTAATAGTTTGGACCTCTTTATCCCTGACTCCTATGTTACCTTTCTTCCCTTTTCTCTTCCTCCTGGTAACCAATAATTTGTTTTTCATATCTGTGAGTCTGCTTTTTTTTTTTCATTATATTCGATAGTTTGTTGTATTTTTTTAGATTCCATTTATAAATGATATCATACAGTGTTTCTCTTTGTCTGACTTAATGATTTTGCATGATACCCTCCAAATCCATCTGTATTGCTGCATATGGCAAAATTTTGTTGTTTTATGGCTGAGTAGTATTCCCTCTTCTTTATCTATTCATCTGTTGATGGATATTTAGGTTGCTGCCATATCTTGACAATTATAAATAACCCTGCTATGAAGAGTAGGGGAATTCTCTGATGACTCAGTGGTAAAGAATCTGCCTGCCAATGTAGGAGATGTGGGTTCAGTCCCTGGGTCAGGAAGATACCCTAGAGAAGGAATTGTCTGGGAAATCCCATGAACAGAGGAGCTAGGTAGGCTACAGTCTAGAGGATCACAGAGGAGTCGGACATGACTCAGCAAATAAACAACAAAAACTTAAACTCTGGACTATATGTATCTTTTTAAATTAAGGTTTTTTTATTTATTTATTTTTTTGCATACACACCCAGAAGTAGAATTGGTGGGTCGTATGGTACTTCTACTTTTAGTTTTTTGAAAAAGCAGCATACTCTTTCCAATTGATGACTGAACAAATTTACATCCTCACTAACAGTATGGAGGGCTCTGATTTCTTGACATTCTTGCCAACGTTCATCATTTGTGTTCTCTTTGAGATAGCCATTTTGCCAAGAATGGGGTAATATTTCATTGTAGTTTTGATTTGCATTCCCTGATGAATAGTGATGTTGATAGCCATGCACAGCTGAATGTGAAGAATTTTATTTGAAAATATATATATTTGTTTTAAAAATAGCTTATTACCCCTCAATTTCCATTAAAATAAAGGTATCAGGAAGACTGAGAAGGTTGCACAATTGTTCTAACTGTTCTAGGGGATGGAAGAATTTTATGGGGCTTATCAAGGAAAAAGATACAGTGTAGCCTACACAAGTTTTAATGGGCTGTACTTGGATAGAGCTACTTAAGAAGGAAGACATTCACAGAGATTATCCAGAGGGGCATGATGACAAGGTAACTCTTGGGAGTGAGAGGACAACAGAGGAGCAAGCATCTCGAGTGTGCTCCTCCACAGCAGGGCTAGGAGTCTCCGGGTCAGAGGACTCCAGTGGGCCACAGCAGCCCGAGGTCTAGTTTATCAATGGCCAGCAGAAGTGGAATAAGTTTCCTCAGTGGAGTATACAGAGCAGGCAGATTTTAAATGACTAAAAATCTATTTTAAGGGTGCATATACACCCAGAAGTAGAATTGGTGGGTCATATGGTAGTTCTACTTTTAGTTTTTTGAAAAACCAGCATACTCTTTCCAATTGGTGACTGAACAAATTTACATTCCCACTAACAGCATTGAGGGTTCCGATTTCTCCACATTCTTGCCAACATTCATCATTTGTGTTCTCTTTGAGGTAGCCATTTTGACAAGCGTGGGGTAATAATTGGATGCATAAAAATTCAAGTTTGGTGCTGGTAGACTTTTGAGGCACCATGTCTCAGAAATAAACAAGCAAGGGCAACTACACAATAGCCAACTGTGCTTTTGTGTATAACAATTACAGAGTATTATAAGCAGCATGTGTTTATATGTACATAAATACTGCATGTACATAAAAATATATATACCATTTCAAACTGATATTTGTGATAGTCAACAATGAAATTGTGAAACTGTAATTGCCATAAATGAGTGTGAACAGGAAAGGGTTGAATATTTATTTCCCCATAGTGAAAACAATTCTTGTGAATGAAAACAATATATAGGAAAAAATCTCTACTTAAGCATCTTTATTGATTATAAATGTATATTTTAATGTGTATAATTTTATATCAGTTATTTTAACTTGTATAAACATGACAAAAGAATAGGCTGTTGTATTTTTCAGAGGAAATTTTAATTATTTTCTGCTCTCTCATCCTTATTTTTATTCTTCTGCTTGTTGTTTCCTTAGAGTGAGTCTGGCATTACTGCCAGGGAAGGAAAGTCAATTGAAATGCACATTATTGATGTTATATTAACAGACTCCACAGATAACAATGTGAACCATGGCTATAACCACATAAAATACAGATGTCCTCAATATTAGGTTGTAGAGAGAAGGAGGTAATAAATAATGGCTTTAATATTGTGTGACAAGGTAACTCTTGGGAGTGAGAGGACAACAGAGGAGCAAGCATCTCGAGTGTGCTCCTCCACAGCAGGGCTAGGAGTCTCCGGGTCAGAGGACTCCAGTGGGCCACAGCAGCCCGAGGTCTAGTTTATCAATGGCCAGCAGAAGTGGAATAAGTTTCCTCAGTGGAGTATACAGAGCAGGCAGATTTTAAATGACTAAAAATCTATTTTAAGGGTGCATATACACCCAGAAGTAGAATTGGTGGGTCATATGGTAGTTCTACTTTTAGTTTTTTGAAAAACCAGCATACTCTTTCCAATTGGTGACTGAACAAATTTACTTTCCCCACTAACAGCATTGAGGGTTCCGATTTCTCCACATTCTTGCCAACATTCATCATTTGTGTTCTCTTTGAGGTAGCCATTTTGACAAGCGTGGGGTAATAATTGGATGCATAAAAATTCAAGTTTGGTGCTGGTAGACTTTTGAGGCACCATGTCTCAGAAATAAACAAGCAAGGGCAACTACACAATAGCCAACTGTGCTTTTGTGTATAACAATTACAGAGTATTATAAGCAGCATGTGTTTATATGTACATAAATACTGCATGTACATAAAAATATATATACCATTTCAAACTGATATTTGTGATAGTCAACAATGAAATTGTGAAACTGTAATTGCCATAAATGAGTGTGAACAGGAAAGGGTTGAATATTTATTTCCCATAGTGAAAACAATTCTTGTGAATGAAAACAATATATAGGAAAAAATCTCTACTTAAGCATCTTTATTGATTATAAATGTATATTTTAATGTGTATAATTTTATATCAGTTATTTTAACTTGTATAAACATGACAAAAGAATAGGCTGTTGTATTTTTCAGAGGAAATTTTAATTATTTTCTGCTCTCTCATCCTTATTTTTATTCTTCTGCTTGTTGTTTCCTTAGAGTGAGTCTGGCATTACTGCCAGGGAAGGAAAGTCAATTGAAATGCACATTATTGATGTTATATTAACAGACTCCACAGATAACAATGTGAACCATGGCTATAACCACATAAAATACAGATGTCCTCAATATTAGGTTGTAGAGAGAAGGAGGTAATAAATAATGGCTTTAATATTGTGTGAAAAGAAATAAAGCATAATTCTAATAAATTCACAAATAGGATTTATTAAACTTATAAAAATGCAAAGCACTATGTGCTTTGAATGAAGTTAATAAAACCAAATAGAAAATATTTTATTAAGAAGCTATTAAAAATAAAAAATTCTTAAGGTAACTGTGGGTTGAAAATTGCCTCTGAAACTAAAATAATGATGATATAATAATAACAATAGAGATTGCGACGTGTTAACAGAAGAAGAAGTCTATCATTAGGACCCTATTAAGCAGTAGGTACCCAGGATGTCAAGATGAATAAAAAAAAATGTTCTTTCCAGAGTCATCACAAGTGGGCAGCCATTATTCTCATGTTTAAGTAGCTCAGAAGCCTACTAGATAAGAAAAAAAAAAAAAATCTATGTAAAGAATAATTGTTCTTTCCCTTCATAATTACCATATTGCCTGTCTTCCTTACAAAACTATGAGCACTTTGAATACAGGAGCTTTGTTCTCAAGTTGTCCACTATATTTATAATTCTTGCAGAGTGATGTTTGCCTAGTAGGCTCTCAGCAAACATGTGTTAAATTGATTAGTAAATACTATGGGAAGGGTACCAGCCTGCAATTCTATACTGCCTCAACCATAAAACCAAGGTTTAGCCAAGTGACTCTACCACCTCCTTGTAGTTACCACTACTCTAATTGCAAACTTAGAACTTCCCAAAACTCAACTTCACTACATTTCTTCTCATTTGCAAAGAACCTCCCTATGTATATGAGCTGGGGAAATGTTAACATAGTTTCCTCAGTAACGGAGTAAGCATTTTTAGTTTAGCAAAGCAAAGGGGAAATTTCAGAGCGTACGTCTGAAGCCCAGTTGGAAACCAATAGAGGGAAAAGCCAGAATGCTGGATGACCTGCACTCCACTCTGGCATTGCTACCAGCTCCTTCCAAGATCTCTGGTGCAACTCAGAAGAGAAATCAAGGCCCACATTTCATAGGATCCCCTTCCCTATTTGGTTCTATAGAAGGTTAGCATTTTCCAGTAAGATGCACTAGCATGAGATTTTGAGAGCCAAAGAAGAGAATCCAGATTTCTTTCGGCAGGTATCGTCAGCTGCGTGAACAGATCTGAGTTTCATAGCAGCTTTCTGTCAAGTTTTGGTAAACCATCTGCTTCACAAATGCATACCAAGAGGAACCAGTGAAAGTTTCCCAGAGAACCTACAGTAGTAAAGCTGCTCCAGGCACCTTAAGGACCATCCACTTTGACATGTTAGACTGAAGTCTTTGACACAGCCTTTCCTGACATTTGTTCTCTCAGCTCCTCTAATAATACTTTGAGCCTAAATTTCCTTGTGTAGTCCTTTGTGTCTAATTCACATAGGAAATGAATAATTAGATGAATCATTTCAGGCAATCCTATTGTCTTTGTCCACCTCCAGTTTTCAAGTGCAGATAAAAGGTCAGAGTGAAAAACCCCACATAAATATCTCCATGTCAACCACTAAGCGGTGTCTGATTCTTTTGCAACCCCATGAAGTGTAGCCTTTCAGGCTCTTCTGTCCATGGGATTTCCCAGGCAAGAATAGTGATATGGGTAGACATTTCCTTCTCCAAGGGATCTTCCCAGCCAAGAGATCGAACCCACGTCTCCTATATTGCAGGTGGATTCTGTACAAGTGAGCTATCAGGAAAGCCCATGTCAGCCACATTGACTGATGTCAAAATTAGTTGCATGGCTTTCCCTATCCTTTTTTACTTTAATAAACTTCTCACTGCACGAAAAAAAAAAAATTGTTGTGTGGATAGTAAAAATAGATCTCTTCTTCATGGATTTTTTCTGAGAATGGAACCTGATGTGAGTGATTAGATTGATCCAAACAACTTCCTGAGCTTGTAGGCAAGTGAATTCACATTGTGGTGCTCCTCACCTAATTGGGAAATAAGACACACTGTGCAAATTTGCTTCTTTCTCGTGTTTTCATTCTTTCAGATACAATTAATTGTGCTAAAGTAAATTACTCATCTCAGCTCTTGAACTGCTGTGCTCAGTGTGAGAGCCTCTTTTCCTTACCTGTACTTGTCATATGTCTACTCGCAAAGACTCCTGCCTTGACAAATGGTTCTTAGTATTACTGAAAACCGAGTGACTGCTTAATATTTTTAGCTTTGTTTCTTCTCTGATGTTTTCTTCTGAAGTTAATGGTGGTAAACTAGCTATATTGTCATTGTGTTAGTTGTTCAGTTGTGTCCAACTCTTTGTGATCCCATGGACTGTAGCCAGCCAGGCTTCTTTCTCCATGGAATTCTCGAGGCAAATATACTGAGTGGGTAGCCATTTTCTTCTCCACGGGATCCCCTGTAACCAGGGACTGAACCTGGGTTTCCTGAATTGCAGACAGACTCTTTACCATCTGAGCCACAAGAGAAACTAGTTATGAATACATACATTCTGACAAATACAAGGAATGCCTTAATTTATCATTTTCACAAGCCACATTTTAAACAGTTTCATAACAGTATCTCTGAATTCGAAATGTGATCACTTCAATATGCTGTGAGTATAAATATAAGTTGAGATTTTTTGCCCTAGCCCTCTCTATAATCAGATCCTAAATATTAAATTATTCTGGACTATTTAATTACTCTTTTAATTGACCTCTCCATATCCAACAGTTCCCTTCCCCCATCCCCAATTTCTTCCCGACTACTTATCCTGCATAATCTCTGAGAATGGGCAGGACCAAGTGGATCAGTTCTGATACAATGAAGCCAGAAGAGAAATGCTCTTTTAGTCCTGGCCCCACAAACCTTCTCATACCTTTAAGTTAGATGCAAAAGAATCATTGGAAGACACAGAGGCCCTAGAAGCTGGAGGAAGAAGCTTGGATCCATGAGTGACCATATGAAGCAGAGCTTCTCACTGACCCACATTAAATTATGAGCAGGGGGATATGTTTGTTTATAAAGCCACTGAAATTTTGGAAGTAATTGGTTAAGAGTATGTAACCTAATCTGATTAAATGGGCTAGTCTAGTCTGTCTAATCTTCAATGAGCCCCCACTGTTCACAGACTAGAACCTAAATATTTTTGAGTTATTTTTGAAGGCATCATTTCAACAAAATGTTCTGATGTAATCTTCTCCCTTTCACAGATGTAATGCACAATATTGGAGTCTGAATTAAGCTTTTCACATGATCTGAATATTATAAGAATATATCCATCTCGGTTTTTCTATTTAGAATTTCTTTTCTCAAATATTTTCCACTTTAAATCCCACATATATATTCATTAAAAGGGCTCTGTATTTTTGTGAATGTGTGAGTATGAACACACATGAGTATATGCATTTTAACAGCTGCCATGATAATTTCATTCCTTTTTATGTCTGTGTAATATTCCATTGTATATACATATACCATATCGTCTTTATTCATTCCTCTGTTGCTGGGCATTTAGGCTGCTTCCGTATCCTGGCTATTGTAAGTAGTGCTGCAGAACATTGGGGTGCATATACCTTTCAGAATTTTGGTTTTCTCTAGGTATATACCTAGGTATGGGATTGATGGATCATATAGTTTCTATATTTAGTTGTTATAAAAATCTCCACACTATCCTCCATAGTGGCTGTACCAATTTCCATTCCCAATGATAGTGTAGGAGGGTTGTCATACAGAGTGAAGTAAGTCAGGAAGAGAAAAACAAATATTGTATAATATTGCTTATATATGGAATCTAGAAAAATGGTACAGATGAACTGATTTTCAAAGCAGAAATAGAGATATGGTTATGCAGAATAAACATATGGATACCAAGGAGGGATAAATTGGGAAATTGGGGTTAGCATATATACACTGCTATGTATAAAATAGTGAACTAATGAGAACCTACTGTATAGCATAGGGGATACTACTCAATGTTTTGTGGTGACCTAAATGAGAAGTAAATCCAAAAAAATAGGGGACATACGTACATGTATAGTCAATTCACTTAGCTGTATAGCAGATACTAACAGAATATTGTAAAGCAACTATACTCCAATTAAAAATTTTATAAATCAGAATCGTCATGACAATAAAAGAAGATTTGCTAGATAAATATCAAGGTATTTTGTTGCACAAAGATAGGGATTCTCATCTGTGAACTAGGGTAATTCAACATTCTGGTATTGAAGTGATGTGTTAATTATTTTTTCATAAAGAAAAGATATTATGGTGTCATTTGAAAAAAAAAAGCTTCACATTATATTCCATACTCAGAATGGTGAACTAGATTGAATATTAAGCAAAAAGTTGAATATCATTCCTAATTTTTTTAAAACCTTATTTCCCTTACTGACACAGGAAGTATATTTTGGAAATGGTGTTGTTTTCCAGCTGTATATTACCCCAACAGAGATAGGATTCAATAAACAAAATAAAGACATCCAATTTATTTCATTTTTTTTTGACAATTATAATTCATTTTATTTTTTTTTTAAATAATTTTTTTTTATTCTTTATTTTAAAGGTTTTACAGAGTTTGTTGTTCACAGACATGTATGCTCCCAGATCAGTCATATGCATATCTCTGGTCACTACCCACCCAGCTCCCCCCATCCCACCCCTCCGGACCATTGCCACATGCCATTGTAAGCACTCCTATTCCCTTAGCACAATGACAATAGCTGTCTTTTCCACACATGACAGTATAGGTTTCCATGTTACTCCCTCCATGCCTCCCCCTCCCTATTTCTTCCCCACAATGTCCTTATGTCTGTGCTCTGTCTGTTTTTCCATGAGTTCCCTGCGTGTGATATCAAGACCATCCTACTAGATTCCATATATGTGTGTTAGTATACTGTATTTGTCCTTCTCTTTCTGACTGACTTCACTTTTTATGATAGGTTCTAGAGCCAGCCACTTCATTAGAACTGAGTCTTCTGCATTTCTTTTAACAGCTGAGTAGTATTCCATTGTATATATGTACCAGAGCTTCTGGATCCATTCATTCGTCGATGGACATCTAGGTTGCTTCCATGTTCTGGCTATTGTATAGACAGCTGCAATGAACATTGGGGAACAGGTGCTTCTTTCAGTTTTGATTTCATCAGGATATAGGCCTAGTAGTGGGATTGCTGGGTCATAGGGTGCTTCTATTTTTAGTTTTTTAAGAAATCTCCAGACGGTCTTCCATAGAGGCTGTATCAATTTACATCCCACGCATGCAGGAAAAAAAAAAGATTTGACAAAAAGATTAAATATCAAGGTATTTTGTTGCACAAAGATAGGGATTCTCATCTGTGAACTAGGGTAATTCAACATTCTGGTATTGAAGTGATGTGTTAATTATTTTTTCATAAAGAAAAGATATTATGGTGTCATTTGAAAAAAAAAAGCTTCACATTATATTCCATACTCAGAATGGTGAACTAGATTGAATATTAAGCAAAAAGTTGAATATCATTCCTAATTTTTTTAAAACCTTATTTCCCTTACTGACACAGGAAGTATATTTTGGAAATGGTGTTGTTTTCCAGCTGTATATTACCCCAACAGAGATAGGATTCAATAAACAAAATAAAGACATCCAATTTATTTCATTTTTTTTTGACAATTATAATTCATTTTATTTTTTTTTTAAATAATTTTTTTTTATTCTTTATTTTAAAGGTTTTACAGAGTTTGTTGTTCACAGACATGTATGCTCCCAGATCAGTCATATGCATATCTCTGGTCACTACCCACCCAGCTCCCCCCATCCCACCCCTCCGGACCATTGCCACATGCCATTGTAAGCACTCCTATTCCCTTAGCACAATGACAATAGCTGTCTTTTCCACACATGACAGTATAGGTTTCCATGTTACTCCCTCCATGCCTCCCCCTCCCTATTTCTTCCCCACAATGTCCTTATGTCTGTGCTCTGTCTGTTTTTCCATGAGTTCCCTGCGTGTGATATCAAGACCATCCTACTAGATTCCATATATGTGTGTTAGTATACTGTATTTGTCCTTCTCTTTCTGACTGACTTCACTTTTTATGATAGGTTCTAGAGCCAGCCACTTCATTAGAACTGAGTCTTCTGCATTTCTTTTAACAGCTGAGTAGTATTCCATTGTATATATGTACCAGAGCTTCTGGATCCATTCATTCGTCGATGGACATCTAGGTTGCTTCCATGTTCTGGCTATTGTATAGACAGCTGCAATGAACATTGGGGAACAGGTGCTTCTTTCAGTTTTGATTTCATCAGGATATAGGCCTAGTAGTGGGATTGCTGGGTCATAGGGTGCTTCTATTTTTAGTTTTTTAAGAAATCTCCAGACGGTCTTCCATAGAGGCTGTATCAATTTACACTCCCACCAGCAATGCAGGAGTGTTCCCTTTTCTCCGCATCCTCTCCAGCATTTATTGTCTGCAGATTTGTTGAAGATGGCCATTCTGACGGGTGTGAGGTGATATCTCATTGTAGTTTTAATTTGCATTTCTCTAATAATAAGCGAGGTTGAGTGTCGTTTCATGTGCTTTTGGGCCATTTGTATGTCATCTTTGGAGAGGTGTCTGTTTAGGTCCTTTTCCCATTTTCTGATTGGGTTGTTCGTTTTTCCTGTGCTGAGTTGTCTGAGTTGCTTACAGATTTTGGAGATTAATTCTTTGTCTGTTGTTTCATTTGCTATGATTTTCTCCCACTCTGTGGGGTGTCTGTTGAGCTTTTTTGTGATTTCTTTTGCTGTACAAAAGCTTTTAAGTTTCACGAGGTCCTATATGTTCATTTTTCTTTTGAGTTCCGCTATTTTAGTAGGTGGGTCAGAGAAGATCTTGCTTCGATTGATGTCCTTGAGGGTTTTGCCTATATTCTCCCCTAAGAGCTTGATGGTTTCTGGTCTTACATTTAGGTCTTTAATCCATTTTGAGTTGATCTTAGTGTATGGTATCAGGGAATGTTCCAACTTTATTTTTTTGCATGTAGCTGTCCAATTCTCCCAGCACCATTTGTTGAAGAGGCTGTCTTTCTCCCATTTTATAGTTTCTCCTCCATTGTCAAAAATAAGGTACCCATAGGTGCGTGGGTTTATCTCTGGGTTCTCAATCTTGTTCCATTGGTCTATAGTTCTGTTTTTGTGCCAGTACCATACTGTCATTTTTTGAGTCTGAAGTTAGGAGGCTGATTCCTCCAGTACTCCATGTCTGACTATCATTTATGATACTGCAGATTGCTTTTTGCATTTCTTTTAACAGCTGAGTAGTATTCCATTGTATATATGTACCAGAGCTTCTGGATCCATTCATTCGTCGATGGACATCTAGGTTGCTTCCATGTTCTGGCTATTGTATAGACAGCTGCAATGAACATTGGGGAACAGGTGCTTCTTTCAGTTTTGATTTCATCAGGATATAGGCCTAGTAGTGGGATTGCTGGGTCATAGGGTGCTTCTATTTTTAGTTTTTTAAGAAATCTCCAGACGGTCTTCCATAGAGGCTGTATCAATTTACACTCCCACCAGCAATGCAGGAGTGTTCCCTTTTCTCCGCATCCTCTCCAGCATTTATTGTCTGCAGATTTGTTGAAGATGGCCATTCTGACGGGTGTGAGGTGATATCTCATTGTAGTTTTAATTTGCATTTCTCTAATAATAAGCGAGGTTGAGTGTCGTTTCATGTGCTTTTGGGCCATTTGTATGTCATCTTTGGAGAGGTGTCTGTTTAGGTCCTTTTCCCATTTTCTGATTGGGTTGTTCGTTTTTCCTGTGCTGAGTTGTCTGAGTTGCTTACAGATTTTGGAGATTAATTCTTTGTCTGTTGTTTCATTTGCTATGATTTTCTCCCACTCTGTGGGGTGTCTGTTGAGCTTTTTTGTGATTTCTTTTGCTGTACAAAAGCTTTTAAGTTTCACGAGGTCCTATATGTTCATTTTTCTTTTGAGTTCTGCTATTTTAGTAGGTGGGTCAGAGAAGATCTTGCTTCGATTGATGTCCTTGAGGGTTTTGCCTATATTCTCCCCTAAGAGCTTGATGGTTTCTGGTCTTACATTTAGGTCTTTAATCCATTTTGAGTTGATCTTAGTGTATGGTATCAGGGAATGTTCCAACTTTATTTTTTTGCATGTAGCTGTCCAATTCTCCCAGCACCATTTGTTGAAGAGGCTGTCTTTCTCCCATTTTATAGTTTCGCCTCCATTGTCAAAAATAAGGTACCCATAGGTGCGTGGGTTTATCTCTGGGTTCTCAATCTTGTTCCATTGGTCTATAGTTCTGTTTTTGTGCCAGTACCATACTGTCTTGATGACTGTTGCTTTGTAGTAGAGTCTGAAGTTAGGGAGGCTGATTCCTCCAGCTCCATTCTTCTTCCTCAGGATTGCTTGGGCTATTCAAGGTCTTTTGTGCTTCCATACGAACTGTGTTATTCTTTGGTCTAGTTCTGTGAAAAATGTCACTGGAAGCTGAATAGGTATTGCATTGAATCTGTAGATGATATTTGGTAGTATGGTCATTTTCACAATATTGATTCTTTCGGCCCAGGAACATGGAATATCTCTCCATCTGTTTAAGTCTTCTTTAATTTCTCTCATGAGTGTCTTGTAATTTTCTGTGTACAATTCTTTTGTTTCTTTGGGTAGGTTTATTCCTAGATAGTTGATTCTTTTGGTTGCAATGGTGAAGGGGATTGCCTCTTTGATTTCGTTTTCTGATTTTTCATTGTTTGTGTATAGGAATGCCAGTGACTTCTGTGTGTTGACTTTGTATCCTGAGACTTTGCTGAATTGGTTGATTAGCTCTAGTAGTTTTGTAATAGTGTCTTTGGGATTTTCCATGTACAATATCATGTCATCTGCAAAAAGAGAGAGCTTGACTTCTTCCTTTCCAATCTGGATTCCTTTTATTTCTTTCTTTTCTCTTATTGCTGTTTCTAGCACTTCCAGGACTATGTTGAATAGTAGTGGTGAAAGTGGACACCCCTGTCTTGTTCCTGATCTTAGAGGGAATGCTTTCAGTTTTTCACCGTTCAGGAAAATGTTCGCTGTGGGCTTCTCATATATGGCTTTTATTATGTTGAGATAGGTTCCTTCTATGCCCATTTTCTGGAGAGTTTTTATCATAAATGGATGTTGTACGTTGTCAAAGGCTTTTTCTGCATCTATTGAGATGATCATGTGATTTTTGTCTCTCATTTTGTTGATATGGTGTATCACATTGATTGATTTGCGGATATTGAAGAATCCTTGCATGCCTGGGATGAACACAATTTGATCATGATGTATGAGTTTTTTGATGTGTCGTTGAATTCTGTTTGCTAGGATTTTGTTGAGGATCTTGGCATCTAAATTCAGCAGAGAAATTGGCCTGTAATTTTCCTTTTTTGTGTTGTCTTTGCCTGGTTTGGGTATCAGGGTGATGGTGGCCTCATAGAATGTGTTTGGAAGTTTTCCTTTCTGTGCAATTTTTGAGAAGTCTGGAACTGATTAGGTATTCATTGAATTTTTGTCTTGTTTAGGATTCTGTGAAAATGTCACTGGAAGCTGAATAGGTATTGCATTGAATCTGTAGATGATATTTGGTAGTATGGTCATTTTCACAATATTGATTCTTTCGGCCCAGGAACATGGAATATCTCTCCATCTGTTTAAGTCTTCTTTAATTTCTCTCATGAGTGTCTTGTAATTTTCTGTGTACAATTCTTTTGTTTCTTTGGGTAGGTTTATTCCTAGATAGTTGATTCTTTTGGTTGCAATGGTGAAGGGGATTGCCTCTTTGATTTCGTTTTCTGATTTTTCATTGTTTGTGTATAGGAATGCCAGTGACTTCTGTGTGTTGACTTTGTATCCTGAGACTTTGCTGAATTGGTTGATTAGCTCTAGTAGTTTTGTAATAGTGTCTTTGGGATTTTCCATGTACAATATCATGTCATCTGCAAAAAGAGAGAGCTTGACTTCTTCCTTTCCAATCTGGATTCCTTTTATTTCTTTCTTTTCTCTTATTGCTGTTTCTAGCACTTCCAGGACTATGTTGAATAGTAGTGGTGAAAGTGGACACCCCTGTCTTGTTCCTGATCTTAGAGGGAATGCTTTCAGTTTTTCACCGTTCAGGAAAATGTTCGCTGTGGGCTTCTCATATATGGCTTTTATTATGTTGAGATAGGTTCCTTCTATGCCCATTTTCTGGAGAGTTTTTATCATAAATGGATGTTGTACGTTGTCAAAGGCTTTTTCTGCATCTATTGAGATGATCATGTGATTTTTGTCTCTCATTTTGTTGATATGGTGTATCACATTGATTGATTTGCGGATATTGAAGAATCCTTGCATGCCTGGGATGAACACAATTTGATCATGATGTATGAGTTTTTTGATGTGTCGTTGAATTCTGTTTGCTAGGATTTTGTTGAGGATCTTGGCATCTAAATTCAGCAGAGAAATTGGCCTGTAATTTTCCTTTTTTGTGTTGTCTTTGCCTGGTTTGGGTATCAGGGTGATGGTGGCCTCATAGAATGTGTTTGGAAGTTTTCCTTTCTGTGCAATTTTTTGAAAGAGTTTTAGAAGGACAGGCATTAGCTCTTCTTTAAATGTTTGGTAGAATTCGGTTGTGAAGCCTTCTGGCCCTGGGCTTTTTTGGGGGGGGGTAGATTTTTAATGACAGATTTGATTTCTGAGCTTGTGACTGGGTTGTTCAAGGTTTCTGTTTCTCCCTGGCTCAGGAAGACATCCACTTTAAATGATAACCGTTCATTGTTGTTTTTGTAGACTCATATGGAAAATCTGTATAAATGCTCTTACACTGCTTGAGCCAAAGTTAAATAACTAATTATTCCAAAATATTGTAAAATATTTGTATTTATAGATCAGTCAGCATTCTGAATCATGAAAGACATCTTTTTTTATATTATACAAGAATTGTTTCATACATAAGAAAATATTGAGCCTTAAGGCTCAATTGACATTTGTAAGAAACAAAGTTTACGCATAGTACCATCTGTTTACTATCAAAAGAATAAAAGATTCATTATCTTATGAACAATTATTCCAAAAGCATTTTTTTAATCATTCCAACTGAGTGGTTCAGTAGCAGAAAATATCATTTTGCTACAAAGTTAGATTGATTTCCATTTAGAAAAAAACTATGGAACCATGATTGCCCTCCTTTCAGACTTGAAGTAACTTCTTAGCAATGCTTAAATTGTACATAGCAACCAACAAGATAGGTTTACTTCCTTTATTCTTGAATGCTTGGAATCATTAGAGATGACTAAGAATGGTTTAAGGACAATATTGAGTCTTTATACCCCAGATGATGTCTATCAGAAATTATTTTATACGTAATAAGTAAAAAAAACTAAAAATTAAATAAATGAACAACTTGCTATTTTGTTGATATGGTGTATCACATTGATTGATTTGCGGATATTGAAGAATCCTTGCATGCCTGGGATGAACACAATTTGATCATGATGTATGAGTTTTTTGATGTGTCGTTGAATTCTGTTTGCTAGGATTTTGTTGAGGATCTTGGCATCTAAATTCAGCAGAGAAATTGGCCTGTAATTTTCCTTTTTTGTGTTGTCTTTGCCTGGTTTGGGTATCAGGGTGATGGTGGCCTCATAGAATGTGTTTGGAAGTTTTCCTTTCTGTGCAATTTTTTGAAAGAGTTTTAGAAGGACAGGCATTAGCTCTTCTTTAAATGTTTGGTAGAATTCGGTTGTGAAGCCTTCTGGCCCTGGGCTTTTTTGGGGGGGGGGTAGATTTTTAATGACAGATTTGATTTCTGAGCTTGTGACTGGGTTGTTCAAGGTTTCTGTTTCTCCCTGGCTCAGGAAGACATCCACTTTAAATGATAACCGTTCATTGTTGTTTTTGTAGACTCATATGGAAAATCTGTATAAATGCTCTTACACTGCTTGAGCCAAAGTTAAATAACTAATTATTCCAAAATATTGTAAAATATTTGTATTTATAGATCAGTCAGCATTCTGAATCATGAAAGACATCTTTTTTTATATTATACAAGAATTGTTTCATACATAAGAAAATATTGAGCCTTAAGGCTCAATTGACATTTGTAAGAAACAAAGTTTACGCATAGTACCATCTGTTTACTATCAAAAGAATAAAAGATTCATTATCTTATGAACAATTATTCCAAAAGCATTTTTTTAATCATTCCAACTGAGTGGTTCAGTAGCAGAAAAATATCATTTTGCTACAAAGTTAGATTGATTTCCATTTAGAAAAAAACTATGGAACCATGATTGCCCTCCTTTCAGACTTGAAGTAACTTCTTAGCAATGCTTAAATTGTACATAGCAACCAACAAGATAGGTTTACTTCCTTTATTCTTGAATGCTTGGAATCATTAGAGATGACTAAGAATGGTTTAAGGACAATATTGAGTCTTTATACCCCAGATGATGTCTATCAGAATTATTTTATACGTAATAAGTAGCTAAATATTTGCTGAATTTAATTGGAGAAACCAATGTAGCATCTAAAGATGCAAACAGAGTTTTTTTTTTAAAAAAAACATAAATATAATTAAACTAAATGAACAACTTGCTTCCTATCATGTTTTGGCATAAACACAGAAAAATAAAAACTAGCAAAGTTGAAAATCCAGTGCTTATTGTTTTGGAGAAAAAAAAAGCAATATGAGCCCTGCTCTTTGTGAACATATAAAAAAAAAAATTGCATATCTGAGTCAGGAGGAAGTTGGACTAACTCTGAAAACGTCATTCCTTTTATACCTGTGGTCTTTTATTTTCCCACTCAGTACTGAATTCTGTTTTCTGATTTTTAACCTGAGATCGTTGATGTGCAGGCTTGACAATATAGGTAAGTAGGAACAAGGTTCAATAAATGTCAATGATACACAATTTTCTAGAGACAATGACTATAATCAAGTCCATTCCACAACTTTTCCATCTGAAGTGATAGCATGACAAAACTAAAATTATATAAAATGACATACTTCCCAAATTATGCACGATAAAGACATTACATTAAAGATATTGTAAAGTAATCATAAGTAAAAGAGGAAAAGACTGTTATCTAATTCTTCAAATGAAATTATCTATTATCCAGCTTCTACTTTTTTGAACGTAAATACCTATTCATGAGTTATTTCCTCTGTGTTTCCACACAGAATGTTTGCTTACATTCCCACATAACTTTGCATATATCTCTACAAGATAGTAAGCATTTGGATAAATATGACTCTAACATTTAATTTTATACTGTCTCTAGACAGAGAAATATAATAACCCAAGTAGAGCATTAAAATTGATTAAAATATGTTGATAAATTTAGCCATTATCTTTAATAATTAATTTTATATATTAAAAATAAAAAATTATGGCACACAGGTAAACCAAGACAGATAGGATTTTATACCACTAAATATTTACATTAGGGGGAAAATAAGAAATTTTCAAATCAACCATTTATACCTTACCTTTTATGAAGTTAATATAATCCTGATACAAAAGCCAGACAAAGAGAATACAAAAAGAAATAAAAGAAAACTCAGTCTGTTATCTCTCATGAATATAGATATAAAAATCCTTAACAAAATATTACCAAATAGAGTTTAGCAATATATGCAAAGAATCATATACAATTCCAAAGATGTAAGACTGGCTCAGTATTTGAAAATCAAACAATATAATTCATTATATTAACAAGCTGAAGAACAAAATCATGTGATGATATCAGTTGCTGCAGAAAACTCATTTGACAAAATTAAAACATCTATGCATGATAAAAACAAAACTCATAGAAAACAGGCATCTTGATAAAGAACATCTTTATCAACTTGATAAAGAACATAAAAAACCTTACAGCCAAAATCATGCCTAATGTTGAAACTTTTTCACAAAAATCAAGAAAACATGTGATATCCGTTCTCACCATTGCTATTAAATGTAGTGTTGGACGTTTAACCAATGCCATAAGGCAAGAAAAAATACAAGACTTACAGATGAGAATTTCCAGACCTAGTACAAGCTAGATTTAGAAAAGGCTGAGGAACCAGAGATCAAATTGCCAACATCTGTTGGATCGTAGAAAGAGCAAAAGAATTCCAGAAAAATATCTACTTCTGCTTTGTTGACTATGCTAAAGCCTTTGACTGTGTCGATTACAATAAACTGTGGAAAATTCTAAAAGAAATGGGAATGTGAGACCACCTTACCTGCCTTCTGAGAATCTTGTGTGCAGCATAAGAAGCAACAGTTAGAATTGGACATGGAACAATGGAATGATTCCAGATTGGAAAAGGAGTTCATCAAGGCTGTATATAGTCATCCTGCTTATTTAATTTATATGCACAGTACATCATGCAAAATGCCAGTCTGGATGAAGCACAAACTGGAATCAAGATTGCCAGAAGAAATATCAACAACCTCAGGTATGCAGATGACACCACTCTTATGTCAGAAAGCAAAGAGAAGCTAAAGAGCCTCTTGATGAAGGTGAAAGAGGAGAATAAAAAAGTTGGCCTAAAATTCAACATTCAAGAAACAAAGATCAGGGCATCTGGTCCCATCACTTCATGGCAAACATGGCAAACAGATGGGCAAATGATGGAAACCATGACAGATTTTGTTTTCTTGGATTCCAAAATTACTGTGGATGGTGACTGCAGCCATGAAAATTAAAAGACTCTTGCTCCTTGGAAGAAAAGCTATGACAAACCTAGACAGCATATTCAAAAGCAGAGACATCATTTTTCTGACAAAAGTCTGTGTAGTCAAAGCTGTGGTTTTCCCAGTAGTCATGTTATGGATGTGAGAGTTGGACCATAAAGAAGCCTGAGCACCAAAGAATTGATATCTTTGAACTGTGTTGTTGGAGAAAAGTTCTTGAGAGTCCCTCAGACTGCAAGGAGATCAAACCAGTCAATCTTAAAGGAAATCAATCCTGAATATTCATTGGCAGGATTGATGCTGAAGCTGAAGCTTCAATACTTTGATCACCTGAGCAAGAGATTACTCACTGGAAAAGAGCCAGATATTGGAAAAAATAGAGGCAAAAAGAGAAGTGGACGACAGAGGACAAGATGGCTGGATGGCATCACTGAGTCAATGGGCATGAGTTTGAGTAAGCTCTGAGAGGTGGTTAAGCTAGATTTAGAAAAGGCTGAGGAACCAGAGATCAAATTGCCAACATCTGTTGGATCGTAGAAAGAGCAAAAGAATTCCAGAAAAATATCTACTTCTGCTTTGTTGACTATGCTAAAGCCTTTGACTGTGTCGATTACAATAAACTGTGGAAAATTCTAAAAGAAATGGGAATGTGAGACCACCTTACCTGCCTTCTGAGAATCTTGTGTGCAGCATAAGAAGCAACAGTTAGAATTGGACATGGAACAATGGAATGATTCCAGATTGGAAAAGGAGTTCATCAAGGCTGTATATAGTCATCCTGCTTATTTAATTTATATGCACAGTACATCATGCAAAATGCCAGTCTGGATGAAGCACAAACTGGAATCAAGATTGCCAGAAGAAATATCAACAACCTCAGGTATGCAGATGACACCACTCTTATGTCAGAAAGCAAAGAGAAGCTAAAGAGCCTCTTGATGAAGGTGAAAGAGGAGAATAAAAAAGTTGGCCTAAAATTCAACATTCAAGAAACAAAGATCAGGGCATCTGGTCCCATCACTTCATGGCAAACATGGCAAACAGATGGGCAAATGATGGAAACCATGACAGATTTTGTTTTCTTGGATTCCAAAATTACTGTGGATGGTGACTGCAGCCATGAAAATTAAAAGACTCTTGCTCCTTGGAAGAAAAGCTATGACAAACCTAGACAGCATATTCAAAAGCAGAGACATCATTTTTCTGACAAAAGTCTGTGTAGTCAAAGCTGTGGTTTTCCCAGTAGTCATGTTATGGATGTGAGAGTTGGACCATAAAGAAGCCTGAGCACCAAAGAATTGATATCTTTGAACTGTGTTGTTGGAGAAAAGTTCTTGAGAGTCCCTCAGACTGCAAGGAGATCAAACCAGTCAATCTTAAAGGAAATCAATCCTGAATATTCATTGGCAGGATTGATGCTGAAGCTGAAGCTTCAATACTTTGATCACCTGAGCAAGAGATTGCTCACTGGAAAAGAGCCAGATATTGGAAAAAATAGAGGCAAAAAGAGAAGTGGACGACAGAGGACAAGATGGCTGGATGGCATCACTGAGTCAATGGGCATGAGTTTGAGTAAGCTCTGAGAGGTGGTTAAGTACAGGGAAGCCTGGCGTGCTGCAGTCCATGGGGCCTCAAAGCACTGGACATGATTGAGTGACTGAACTGAACAGATGGGTAAGGGAGATGTAATGGTCTACGTAAAAAATTATGCGTAGTTGCAAACCTAGTCCCCCCAAAGCATCATCTGGCATCATTTACATAGTGTATGTACTTTATGATTTCATAGAATGTAAAACTGGTCTACAAGTGTTCTATTAATAATAATAGTAAATAGGGCATGTTTTAGATGTTTTGAAGTTTATACATATTGAATATACTGATATCAGCTTAATATAGATTGACAGTGCATAATAAAATGAATTTCTGAAAACACTTTTTAAAACAGATTTTCTAATATATTTTTATATTTCCATAAAAATTCTTCACCCAGACTATATTTACCACAAATGAAAGACATATGTAGTAATGTGTTTTGAATTTTTCTACAATGAATTTCAAAGGAAAGGCTCTTATCAGCAATTACTTTGGAGCTTATTGATCATTTTCTCAAAAACCAAATTAGAAAGTCTGGTTATCAAATATGTTATGAAAATATAAATTTGCTACAAAAGATTAATAGAAACTCTTTTCATTCTTTCCACTTAAATATCAATATGAATCAATATGATCACTTTCCTTTTTGTTCACAAAAATGACTAATGTATAGCAGTAGAAGATACTCAAGCAGAAGAATATTTCCAGAGTAATTAAGTAGTTTGACATTTTTCTGACAAAAGTCTGTGTAGTCAAAGCTGTGGTTTTCCCAGTAGTCATGTTATGGATGTGAGAGTTGGACCATAAAGAAGCCTGAGCACCAAAGAATTGATATCTTTGAACTGTGTTGTTGGAGAAAAGTTCTTGAGAGTCCCTCAGACTGCAAGGAGATCAAACCAGTCAATCTTAAAGGAAATCAATCCTGAATATTCATTGGCAGGATTGATGCTGAAGCTGAAGCTTCAATACTTTGATCACCTGAGCAAGAGATTGCTCACTGGAAAAGAGCCAGATATTGGAAAAAATAGAGGCAAAAAGAGAAGTGGACGACAGAGGACAAGATGGCTGGATGGCATCACTGAGTCAATGGGCATGAGTTTGAGTAAGCTCTGAGAGGTGGTTAAGTACAGGGAAGCCTGGCGTGCTGCAGTCCATGGGGCCTCAAAGCACTGGACATGATTGAGTGACTGAACTGAACAGATGGGTAAGGGAGATGTAATGGTCTACGTAAAAAATTATGCGTAGTTGCAAACCTAGTCCCCCCAAAGCATCATCTGGCATCATTTACATAGTGTATGTACTTTATGATTTCATAGAATGTAAAACTGGTCTACAAGTGTTCTATTAATAATAATAGTAAATAGGGCATGTTTTAGATGTTTTGAAGTTTGTACATATTGAATATACTGATATCAGCTTAATATAGATTGACAGTGCATAATAAAATGAATTTCTGAAAACACTTTTTAAAAACAGATTTTCTAATATATTTTTATATTTCCATAAAAATTCTTCACCCAGACTATATTTACCACAAATGAAAGACATATGTAGTAATGTGTTTTGAATTTTTCTACAATGAATTTCAAAGGAAAGGCTCTTATCAGCAGTTACTTTGGAGCTTATTGATCATTTTCTCAAAAACCAAATTAGAAAGTCTGGTTATCAAATATGTTATGAAAATATAAATTTGCTACAAAAGATTAATAGAAACTCTTTTCATTCTTTCCACTTATATATCAATATGAATCAATATGATCACTTTCCTTTTTGTTCACAAAAATGACTAATGTATATCAGTAGAAGATACTCAAGCAGAAGAATATTTCCAGAGTAATTAAGTAGTTTGCTACATTTAAGGGTAGTAAAATGATTCTGGTTTATTTCCTTTGTCTACAGGCATCTTTCCTTCACACATAAAAAATATTTCAGTAAAGTTATGCAGCCTAGTAATCCACATCAATTAGTACTATTATACTATTAGGAAGATCCCATTCATATATCAAACTTTATAACAGATGAATGTCTTTTATTTTCTGATATAAGTATATTAAAGCCAGCATACTTTCTATATGTATATATATTTTTCCCAGTGCAACTATGATATACAGTTTTTATTTAGTTTTGCACTGTGGATTTATGCTTTCACTCAAACATTTTTAAGAATTCTATTTGTTTAGAGTATAAAGATGCACTATTGTTTACTGCAACCTCAAACATTAAAGCATTTCAAAAGCAACTAAGGGGAAAAATGAATGTGATATTCCCAAACAACAGCAAAGCACTAGATGAATTTCATAGTTGTAGCAAAACCTTTCTTTTAAGATAGGAGAAAGATATTTATATCAGAGTTCATCATCATAATCAAATACAGCATTATTATACTGAATATTGACTGTGTACATCATGCAAGACTTTGCTATTCCTGAAATTTATTATTAAAAGTAGATGACGGATGTGACAAAATCTACTGCTTGTGCCTTCAGCCACATTAAGTCTCGTCACAATCTGAAAGGAAAATGTATCACATGGGATAAAGAATAAAAAGAACAGGGCTTCTCTTGTGGCTCAGTGGATAAGAACCTGTCTGCCAATGCAGGAGACACAAGTTCAAGCCCTGATCCAGGAAGATCCCACATACCACAGAGCAGCTAAACCCACACATCAACAAAGACCCAGCACAGCCAAAAATAAATAAATAAAAAGTTTTTTTTAAAAAAAAGAATAAAATGAACAACTCCAAGAGTTATTATCTTGTCACTTCCTATGTATTCAGACTTACTCTAAAGTCATTCTTTCAAATAAATAAAGACCCAGAATACATTATATTATAGACTATAGTAGGTTTCTGCCTAAGACCACTCTTTCAATTTACTCTTCTGTCCTTAAATGAGCATATCTAAGTCCATTGCCTCAAATCAATTCTAAATTGATGATGCTCTAAAATAGTTCTATCTCAGAATTCTCTGAGGTCTATATTGCACTATGGGAATGTCTATTCAGTATCTTTATTTGAATGTTTCAGGAGCTCTTCAGGAATTTCAACATATTCAAAACTGAGCCAAAGTCCATCTATCTCCACAAACTTCCAGTTTTACCTCATATCATTTTCATATTCATTTATATTTTATCTCCATTGTGAACACCTGAATCCGATCTGCTATTTCTGTCATCAAACTTCTATTATCACCAATAGCCTTCCCATAGGTCTCTTAAAAGCCATTCTTGGCCCCTTCCTGGTCATTCTTAACTCAACAGCCATAAATAATTTTTTTAAGACAAAGGGAAAAAAAAAAACAGAACTTGGAACAAAGGAAATGGTCAAATAGATCTTTTCCTACTTTCAAGTAAGACGATAAGTGACAAGAGAAAATAAACAGAGAAGCTATCAAAACATAGAACACTGGTAAAGTTGACAAGATTCAATAGAGTGGTAGAGAGGGAACCAGAATGGCCTGGGATGGAGCAAGTAAGAAAGTAGATATACTATATGAAGACAATGAATTTGCAGAGTTTACAGATTGACACAAGGAAACAGGGTAGTAGTAACAATGAAATGCCGATTCAAGGGAGAATTTTCTAGGGTGAAAAGTAACAGAGAATATTTGTATACTAGTGGATCCATCATGCTCTAACAGAACAGAACCAGGACACATATTTTTAAAGGCAGGTTTCTGAGTTTTGAGAGAAATTATTTTAGATAAAATTTTTGATTCATGGAACTCTTTTTCAACTAAAACTTTAGCCCTATAAATAAGACTGATGTCCAAAAGGGGGAATTTGGGAGCTAGAAAAATGCATTTCCACCCCCTTCCCATTGGCTTCACTTCAAGACTGGTGGATGTAAGGTACCAAAGTATTTGAAATGGCTCTTCACCAAGAACTCTAACTGAAAGGCATTAGAGAATGATTATTGTAGAACTCTGCCAGATTACGAACTACTACCACTTCCTCCTTCCTCTATCATGAGTGCTAATAACACCCAACTATATAGATCCTTACTAAATAATTAATAACAAATTAAAATGAAGGATAATTCGCATCAGCCTACTGCAGTGCCTAGTGACCAGATTTCTCAGATGTCTGGATGTAGGAGTTGAACTAATATCTACACAGTTTCTGACCTGAAGTTATGCTACAACATGAAAGGAAACTGGAAACGACATGAAAGCACTGGAGCCCTAGACCACACCCCCAAGGTATAGACCAAGGGATGAAATAATGAAATTATAATAAGGGTACAATAAAAGAAAAACTAAAGTTTCTCTCCTTGTAAACTTGCAACTTCCTTATGTTTTTATTTAAAAACCCAAGCTTTCAAGTTAAACTGAGTTCAAAACTCATACAGACCCCATCACTTACCTGTAAGGTAACACTGAGCAACCAGTGTTCTGGAAACGTCAGATTTCTCTGCCTAAACAATATAGTCATTTTCTTTTCAATTTCGCATTGGCATATCTATGAATACCAACTGTTTTTATTATTATTACTTATAAAACAATAATACAAAAATGTTTCAAGGAAACACTCTCACATTTTGATTACCTTCTGAGATACTGTCCCATCACACCACATATGAATTCCTGTTAATAACACAGGAGAAGATTTTCCTCAAGAAGAATGAAAGGAAAAAGAAAAAAAAAGAGAAGAAAAAAGGGAAAGAAGAAAGGAGATTTAGAGTTAAATTTCACTGGATTAGATAGTTGAGGCTTGTTAGAAGGATATGCTGCTGAAGCAGAGTGGCACATCAGGCTTATAGTCTTCGTGGTTTGTTTTAACCAGTTATTTCTAATATATACGCCCTGCAGCAGTTACCATTGATTGACTTCTCACATCCAAAATGAGCTAGGAGAAGCCAGAGCTGATACTGTCACAAAGAGGTTCAACACTTGGCCTATCAGAAACTAAGACTGTTTTTAGCAGAATAACTCCTTCAAAAAGGCCTGGCTGAAAACTTTTATTTCACCCTCCCAGGGAGAATGAGTCCAAAGTATTTGAAATGGCTCTTCACCAAGAACTCTAACTGAAAGGCATTAGAGAATGATTATTGTAGAACTCTGCCAGATTACGAACTACTACCACTTCCTCCTTCCTCTATCATGAGTGCTAATAACACCCAACTATATAGATCCTTACTAAATAATTAATAACAAATTAAAATGAAGGATAATTCGCATCAGCCTACTGCAGTGCCTAGTGACCAGATTTCTCAGATGTCTGGATGTAGGAGTTGAACTAATATCTACACAGTTTCTGACCTGAAGTTATGCTACAACATGAAAGGAAACTGGAAACGACATGAAAGCACTGGAGCCCTAGACCACACCCCCAAGGTATAGACCAAGGGATGAAATAATGAAATTATAATAAGGGTACAATAAAAGAAAAACTAAAGTTTCTCTCCTTGTAAACTTGCAACTTCCTTATGTTTTATTTAAAACCCAAGCTTTCAAGTTAAACTGAGTTCAAAACTCATACAGACCCCATCACTTACCTGTAAGGTAACACTGAGCAACCAGTGTTCTGGAAACGTCAGATTTCTCTGCCTAAACAATATAGTCATTTTCTTTTCAATTTCGCATTGGCATATCTATGAATACCAACTGTTTTTATTATTATTACTTATAAAACAATAATACAAAAATGTTTCAAGGAAACACTCTCACATTTTGATTACCTTCTGAGATACTGTCCCATCACACCACATATGAATTCCTGTTAATAACACAGGAGAAGATTTTCCTCAAGAAGAATGAAAGGAAAAAGAAAAAAAAAGAGAAGAAAAAAGGGAAAGAAGAAAGGAGATTTAGAGTTAAATTTCACTGGATTAGATAGTTGAGGCTTGTTAGAAGGATATGCTGCTGAAGCAGAGTGGCACATCAGGCTTATAGTCTTCGTGGTTTGTTTTAACCAGTTATTTCTAATATATACGCCCTGCAGCAGTTACCATTGATTGACTTCTCACATCCAAAATGAGCTAGGAGAAGCCAGAGCTGATACTGTCACAAAGAGGTTCAACACTTGGCCTATCAGAAACTAAGACTGTTTTTAGCAGAATAACTCCTTCAAAAAGGCCTGGCTGAAAACTTTTTTATTTCTATTGTCTAACCTATATTCATTTCAGGGTTCTTTAAAGTCATCTTTAAAAAAAGGAAAGAAAAAAGAATGTATATCGTTTTCTCATATTAAATGTGGCTGTAAAATGTGTTTAATAAAACATCTGCCAAACTCTGTTCTAAATTGATTTAGAGTAAGAGCCAACATTCTGTGAACTAATTAACCTAATATTCCTGCTTCATTTTTATTACTATACTTTTTGCTTCCCTAGTGGGTCAGACAGTAAAGAATCTTAATTATTTTGCCTATAATGTGGGAGTCCCAGGTTTGATCCCTGGGTCAGGAAGATCCCCTGGAAAAGGGCATGATTACCCACTCAGGTATTCTTGCCTGGAGAATTCCATGGACAGAGGAACCTAGAAGACTAAGAGTCAGACACAACTGAGCATGCATAATAGTAAGAAGAAGTCAACTAAAGTCGTTCTTTTATTGCATAATATTATGAATGTAAGAAAATGAATGAACTGGTGAAGTATTGTATATCCATTTGTATTTATTACATGAATGCATGTAAATCTTTGACTGGTGTAAAACAGAAAACATTTTTGTCTGTCAAATTTACTGTCTTAAGGGTAATTATATTAAAACCACAGTGACTCAGACAGACAGTAAAGAATCTGCCTGCAATGCAGTAGATACGATTTTGATCTCTGGGTGAGGAACATCCCCTGGAGAAGGGAACCACTACCCATTTCAATATTCTTGTCCGGAGAATTCCATGGACGGGGAAGTCTGGCAGGCTGCAGTTCATGGGTCACAAATAGCCAGACCCAAATGAGAGACTAACACATTCACTTTCATATAAAAACTGACCTATGGGGCTTCCTTGGTGGTCCAGTGGGTAAGGACACCGCCTTGTAGTGCAAGGGGCGCCGGTTCGATCCCTGGCCTGGGAAGATCCCACGTGCCGTGGAGCAGCTGGACCCATGTGTCCAATTACCGAGCCGGAGCTCTGGAGCGCATGCGCCCAGAGCCAGTGCTCTGTGACAACAGAGGCCACCGCGATGGGAGGCCCACACGGGCCAAAGAATAAAGATAGATGAAAATGGATAAATGAAAGACCAAAAGAAGTGGCCCGCCCGCCCCCCTCCCTCCCCAACCGGCCCCTCCACGCCCCCTCCAAAAAGAGTAAAAAAAAAAAAAAAAAATTGACCTATGAAAACTCTGTGTGGAATTTGCGTGTCAGCCTTTGAAGTCTGGTGTCTTCCTTCACATTTTACTGCATTGTCAGTAGAAACTTGAGTATTTTATCAGGTTCTGGAGAAAAGGCAGCATTCCAAACATAAATAATGGTTGACATACTTTTTAAAAATATAATGAGCAGCTTATTTCCATTAAGACAAGAAAATTGCTATTGCAGACAATCATCACTTATAACTCTAATTGCAGCATTCTAAAAACGCCTGTTTAGGAAAATTACTTTTAGAAGATTTAAGGGCCGCTTGGAGATATACAAATTGAAGATTGACAAAATTTTCTCTAGGAAGCAATAAATTATAGATAAATACAGCTTGATCAACAGTTCAAAATAAGTTGCTTCATTATCTTTAAAAAAGGTACGTATAGGGCTTCCCTGGTGGTCCAGTGGGTAAGGACACCACTTTGCAGTGCAAGGGGCGCCGGTTCGATCACTGGCCTGGGAGGATCCCACATGCCGCAGAGCGGCTGGACTGATGTGTACATTTACCGAGCCGGAGCTCTGGAGTGCATGCGCCCTGAGCCGGCGCTCTGCGACAACAGAGGCCACCATGATGGGAGTCCCACAAGAGCCAAAGAACAAAGACGGATGAAAACAGACAAATGAAAGACCAATAAAAGTGGCCTGCCCACCTCCTCCCTCCCCAACCCGCCCCCCTCAAAATAAATATAAATAAATAAATGTTTTTTAAAAAAATAGAAATGTTAAAAAAATAAAAATAAAAATAAAGGTACGTATATTTTATTCCATTACTTTGCTTAATGTTTGTTTTAAAATAGCTCAAACATATGTTTGACAGAACTTAACTGAGTGTCTCAATCCAGAAATAACTGTCAAATTTAATGAATGAATGATTCCATGAATGAGCTAATTAAACAGGTAAGTATCTACTCAAGAATATTCATAGAGTCAAAAATAGGTGCTTCAATAAGTACTGATTTAGAACTGTTTTTTTCATATAACACGTTAATATGGGGCTTTCCTGGTAGTTTAGGTGTGAAGAGTTCACCTGCCACTGCAGGGGACATGGGTTTGATCCCTGATTCAGGAGGATCAGACATGCTGTGGAGAGCTGAGCCTGTGAGCCACAACTATTGAGCCTGTGCTCTAGAGCCTCAGAGCCACAACTATTGAGCCCATGTGCCACAACTACTGAAGCCCGTGTGCCCTAGAGCCTGAGTTCCACAAGAAAAGTCACCACAATAAGAAATCTGCTCACCTCAACTAGAGAGTAGCCCCCAGTCCCTGCAACTAGAGAAGAGCTTACAGCAGCAGTGAAAACCCAGAAAAGGCAAAAAAAAAAAAAAAAACATAAAATGCATTTCTTTTTTTAAAAAAATGATGTTAACCTTTGCTGTATCAAAATTCTCATGCCATCCCTTGCATCTCTGCCATTGCCTGGGCATGGCATTCTTCCTTAAGTAGTGTAGGATGCTGTGATCACTTTATCATTTGTGAAACTTTGTTATAATCATCTTTTGTGTCCTCAGCTAGTCTATTACCTACCTGAGAGGTAAGGTGTGTGTTCCTGACAGCCTAGCACCATATCTAGTATCTAGCATTGTGCCACGTCCGATGCATTAAAGTTATTTGAATAAATCAGTAAACATGTTCATCTGGAATGGAGTGAATGATTTGGTATAGAGAGACTGGGAGAGCCAGGCAAGGCTGCTGCCAGCATGATAGATATATCTTAAAGATGAGAAGCTTTCACAGAGGGGGAAAGGAACATCGCTTAAGCAAAAAGAATATTCAAAGATACAAAAACTGCAACCTGAAAATTGTTCAGTAAGTCAATAATTCACTATATCTAAGGAGGAAACTGGAAACTTAGAAAGCCCTTGGAGTCATTGATGTTGATGCCCTGACCAGATCCCCTCTGCTTTGCTGGTGCTTCATTGTAAATATCGAATCAAAATTGTCAAATTTAATGAATGAATGATTCCATGAATGAGCTAATTAAACAGGTAAGTATCTACTCAAGAATATTCATAGAGTCAAAAATAGGTGCTTCAATAAGTACTGATTTAGAACTGTTTTTTTCATATAACACGTTAATATGGGGCTTTCCTGGTAGTTTAGGTGTGAAGAGTTCACCTGCCACTGCAGGGGACATGGGTTTGATCCCTGATTCAGGAGGATCAGACATGCTGTGGAGAGCTGAGCCTGTGAGCCACAACTATTGAGCCTGTGCTCTAGAGCCTCAGAGCCACAACTATTGAGCCCATGTGCCACAACTACTGAAGCCCGTGTGCCCTAGAGCCTGAGTTCCACAAGAAAAGTCACCACAATAAGAAATCTGCTCACCTCAACTAGAGAGTAGCCCCCAGTCCCTGCAACTAGAGAAGAGCTTACAGCAGCAGTGAAAACCCAGAAAAGGCAAAAAAAAAAAAAAACAAAAACATAAAATGCATTTCTTTTTTTAAAAAAATGATGTTAACCTTTGCTGTATCAAAATTCTCATGCCATCCCTTGCATCTCTGCCATTGCCTGGGCATGGCATTCTTCCTTAAGTAGTGTAGGATGCTGTGATCACTTTATCATTTGTGAAACTTTGTTATAATCATCTTTTGTGTCCTCAGCTAGTCTATTACCTACCTGAGAGGTAAGGTGTGTATTCCTGACAGCCTAGCACCATATCTAGTATCTAGCATTGTGCCACGTCCGATGCATTAAAGTTATTTGAATAAATCAGTAAACATGTTCATCTGGAATGGAGTGAATGATTTGGTATAGAGAGACTGGGAGAGCCAGGCAAGGCTGCTGCCAGCATGATAGATATATCTTAAAGATGAGAAGCTTTCACAGAGGGGGAAAGGAACATCGCTTAAGCAAAAAGAATATTCAAAGATACAAAAACTGCAACCTGAAAATTGTTCAGTAAGTCAATAATTCACTATATCTAAGGAGGAAACTGGAAACTTAGAAAGCCCTTGGAGTCATTGATGTTGATGCCCTGACCAGATCCCCTCTGCTTTGCTGGTGCTTCATTGTTATGGGCTACATTGTGCCTCCCCAAAAGATACGTTGACTCAGAATCCTCGTACATGTGAATATGATTTTATTTGGAAATAAAGTCTTTGCAGATATAGTCAAGTTAGGATGAGGTCATTGGGATGGGCCTAGTATGGCTGGTTTTCTTTAAAAAAGAAAAAAAGCTGGGCACAAGACATACAGAATGTCATGTGGCAACGGAGATACAAGTCCACTGCCTGATCCCCAAAACAGTGGCAGCACTTCATTCTGTTCCAGTTATGTACTGATGCATTAAAAACCACCCCACGCTTAGTGGTGTAAATAACCATTTTATTATTCCATAAGTTAGATATACTCTGGAATAAAGTTTCCCTGCTGAAATCCATGCTGATTCTGATCTTTAAGAACCACATCTGTGTGCTCCCTCAAAGTGATGAGGTGTCATTATCAGAGGTAGACTACTGTGCTGGGAAGACCCCTGGTCTCACAAGCCTGAAAATTCTTTTGGGCTGTAGATTATGGATCTGCATGTATAACTCTTTTATCCTTTATAAACAGACTTTAATGACTAGCAAGAAAAACTAAAATATGCATTGCTAGTAGGTAGAATGTGTTCCTACTACAAAATTCCTGCTTTTTTACTCGGATTAATTTTCTGCTTTATCTCTTTAAGTTACTTTATAAATCAAAGTTACAAACAGTTGTAATTAAAATCCAATGAAAATCATCCATCATTCTTTGTGATTTCTGGTCCCATTTATGCGTATGTAGGTAAGAATATTCACAAACATAGCAAACAGGGCATGTTTTAATGTGCTGGTAAACAGAAAGAAAATACTAAGGAAATATTAGCCATTTTCCTCTTTTAATTTACATTTTTATTAGTTCTGAGTTGTTCTTCGTACTACACATTATAAAATAAGTATTTGAAATCAATTGGATGAAAGTATTGGCGCTCATTAGTAAAAAGTGGAATCAAGGTAATTAAATGTTGAACATCTTCCAAAACATTCTTTTTACCTTCTGGTTGCACAAGCGTAAGCTTAGAAAGCCCTTGAGTCATTGATGTTGATGCCCTGACCAGATCCCTCTGCTTTGCTGGTGCTTCATTGTTATGGGCTACATTGTGCCTCCCCAAAGATACGTTGACTCAGAATCCTCGTACATGTGAATATGATTTTATTTGGAAATAAAGTCTTTGCAGATATAGTCAAGTTAGGATGAGGTCATTGGGATGGGCCTAGTATGGCTGGTTTTCTTTAAAAAAGAAAAAAAGCTGGGCACAAGACATACAGAATGTCATGTGGCAACGGAGATACAAGTCCACTGCCTGATCCCCAAAACAGTGGCAGCACTTCATTCTGTTCCAGTTATGTACTGATGCATTAAAAACCACCCCACGCTTAGTGGTGTAAATAACCATTTTATTATTCCATAAGTTAGATATACTCTGGAATAAAGTTTCCCTGCTGAAATCCATGCTGATTCTGATCTTTAAGAACCACATCTGTGTGCTCCCTCAAAGTGATGAGGTGTCATTATCAGAGGTAGACTACTGTGCTGGGAAGACCCCTGGTCTCACAAGCCTGAAAATTCTTTTGGGCTGTAGATTATGGATCTGCATGTATAACTCTTTTATCCTTTATAAACAGACTTTAATGACTAGCAAGAAAAACTAAAATATGCATTGCTAGTAGGTAGAATGTGTTCCTACTACAAAATTCCTGCTTTTTTACTCGGATTAATTTTCTGCTTTATCTCTTTAAGTTACTTTATAAATCAAAGTTACAAACAGTTGTAATTAAAATCCAATGAAAATCATCCATCATTCTTTGTGATTTCTGGTCCCATTTATGCGTATGTAGGTAAGAATATTCACAAACATAGCAAACAGGGCATGTTTTAATGTGCTGGTAAACAGAAAGAAAATACTAAGGAAATATTAGCCATTTTCCTCTTTTTAATTTACATTTTTATTAGTTCTGAGTTGTTCTTCGTACTACACATTATAAAATAAGTATTTGAAATCAATTGGATGAAAGTATTGGCGCTCATTAGTAAAAAGTGGAATCAAGGTAATTAAATGTTGAACATCTTCCAAAACATTCTTTTTACCTTCTGGTTGCACAAGCGTAAGCTCAAAAGATACATTGCCATTACCTCTCTGTTCTCACTGTCCTGCCTAAAATCAGTGCTCATTTAATAATAAAACAGTATTGATTTTTTAAAGTTACATAATATGGGGAATTTTTCTTCTGATCTTTCATACTTTAATCAATTTCTTTATTTTAAAAAACTACTTCAACTTCAGGAAGTAAATGTGTGTTTTAAATAAACATACTGTTAGGCTGAATATGGTCATGGTGGTGTAGGTGCTAAGGCAGGTTGACTTTTGCATCACCATGGACTGTAGCCCACCAGGCTCCTCTGTCCATGGGATTTCTCAGGCAAGAATACTGGAGTGGGTTACCATTTCTTTCTCCAATTAGGCTAAATAAGGTTAATAAAATTCATACTTTGTTATTTTTTTGTTTCAGTACTAAAGCACTTGACAGTTGATCTTATTTTCAAAACCACAGTACATACAGAATTTATCAATAAAACCTGAAAATGAGTAAACAGGTTTAAGCAAAACTTTCCTTATAAACTGAAAATCAATGAACTTAGAAACTATAGCTCTGATCTCTCATAGGCTGGTTATAATTGAAAGAAACTTTATGCACTGTTAAGAAATTTTAGATTACATTGGAAACCTTCTATATACTTCAATTTTAAGATTAGTTACTTACTGGCAAATACCTAAAATATTATATCCTAGTGAAAAAAATTAACTGCTATTTACTGTTTGATAATTTCCCCTTTCAAGAAAAAAATTTTTGATTGAACTTTTGTTTTGAAAAAATTTTTTTTAAATATTCATAATATGCTTATTTCTATAGGCACCAAAGTAAAGGGACACAGCATTAAGGCTTGTGCTAAAATCTGTTTCTTTGCTTCCATTATCTGTATACTTCACAAGGAAAAAATTTGACCCCAATCCTATTTTCCACTTTGGCTACTGTTTTTACTTTTAATATTATTTCATTATTTCCTTAAAATCATTTTATGTACTATAACCAAACCATAATATATAACATATTCTTAAAGATATGAGGTAGCATTTTCTGGGAGAAATGATTATAAATTTTCTGTATTTCTTTTCTCTAGTACATCCAAATTTCTTTACATTATTTATGATACTAACTGGCTCATTAATAAAATCACATACCCCTTTAGACTATAGTGTCTAACATTATGTACTGCATTCATAGAATAGAATCATTAGTACAAAAAAGCTAAAATTATGAAGTTTCAGCATGAATGCTGTAGCTTTCTTTCATACTTTAATCAATTTCTTTCTTTTAAAAACTTCAACTTCAGGAAGTAAATGTGTGTTTTAAATAAACATACTGTTAGGCTGAATATGGTCATGGTGGTGTAGGTGCTAAGGCAGGTTGACTTTTGCATCACCATGGACTGTAGCCCACCAGGCTCCTCTGTCCATGGGATTTCTCAGGCAAGAATACTGGAGTGGGTTACCATTTCTTTCTCCAATTAGGCTAAATAAGGTTAATAAAATTCATACTTTGTTATTTTTTTGTTTCAGTACTAAAGCACTTGACAGTTGATCTTATTTTCAAAACCACAGTACATACAGAATTTATCAATAAAACCTGAAAATGAGTAAACAGGTTTAAGCAAAACTTTCCTTATAAACTGAAAATCAATGAACTTAGAAACTATAGCTCTGATCTCTCATAGGCTGGTTATAATTGAAAGAAACTTTATGCACTGTTAAGAAATTTTAGATTACATTGGAAACCTTCTATATACTTCAATTTTAAGATTAGTTACTTACTGGCAAATACCTAAAATATTATATCCTAGTGAAAAAAATTAACTGCTATTTACTGTTTGATAATTTCCCCTTTCAAGAAAAAATTTTAGATTGAACTTTTGTTTTGAAAAATTTTTATTAAATATTCATAATATGCTTATTTCTATAGGCACCAAAGTAAAGGGACACAGCATTAAGGCTTGTGCTAAAATCTGTTTCTTTGCTTCCATTATCTGTATACTTCACAAGGAAAAAATTTGACCCCAATCCTATTTTCCACTTTGGCTACTGTTTTTACTTTTAATATTATTTCATTATTTCCTTAAAATCATTTTATGTACTATAACCAAACCATAATATATAACATATTCTTAAAGATATGAGGTAGCATTTTCTGGGAGAAATGATTATAAATTTTCTGTATTTCTTTTCTCTAGTACATCCAAATTTCTTTACATTATTTATGATACTAACTGGCTCATTAATAAAATCACATACCCCTTTAGACTATAGTGTCTAACATTATGTACTGCATTCATAGAATAGAATCATTAGTACAAAAAAGCTAAAATTATGAAGTTTCAGCATGAATGCTGTAACTTTCTCTTCAAAGTTAACATTTGTAAACTAGCACTTTTTTTTTTAATGAGCTTTTTCTTAGTTATTTATTATTTTCATCTATCTTTTTATTCTTTGGCATTTGTGGGCCTCCCATCACAGTGGCCTCTCTGGTTGCAGAGCACCGGCTCTGGGCACATGGGCTCCAGGGCACTGGCTCCTAATTGGACACACCGGTTCAGCCGCTCCCCAGCACATGGGATTTTCCCAGGTCAAGGATCGAAACAGTGCACCTTGCACTGAAAGGCGGACTCTTTACCCACTGGACCACCAGGGAAACCCCTGTATATTAAAACTTTTGAAAGATAAAAATGATTTAATATTGCCAGAAACAATACTATTTTATTAAAACAATTAAAATATATCATGTTTCCTTATATTTTCAAGTTGAACATACTTTTCTAACCAACATACAAAAACTGAACCCATGGGGTTGTTTAAAAACTGTTATTGAAGATTCTAGTTTAAATACCTAAATAAAAACATTGTAATCTAAAATATGACATGTAAATCATATAGTTGCAATTATGCCAAAGAAAGAAACTATCTAAAATCTATCATAACTTTGTAACACTTAAATGGCACAGGAACCATGTGAATATTTAAAATTTTGTCCAAAACATTCTCTCAGACACAAAGAACTGTCCTCCTCCCCATGTTGTCTGAAATTACCTTCAGAACAATTAGTCCTTTTACATATGTGTGTCAATTCCTATTAATTTGAAAAGTTTTCGAAGAACACTAGTGTTCCAATGTAATGGGTATATATTAATGGTTAATGGCTTATATATTAAATTAACTAATGGTTTATATATTAAATACTTTTTAAGTTTAGATCACATAAAAGTCTTTTTTTCTTTTCTAAAAAAAGAATGTGATTTCTGGAATCCTTGAGAGGAACATGCAGAAGAAGAGAAGAGTCACACAGAGTAGTAAGAATGGAGTAACATTCAGAAGCTGAAAGGCTAACAGCAACATTTTTCTATCTACGAATTGTGTTTAGCGTAGGTACTGTTTTCATCCACAACCAGGTGTGACTTTGAAATCAGAAGCAAGAAAGTCAGTAAAGCTTCTAACTTTCTTAGAGTAATGCAAGAAGAATACTTTACTTTCCTGTCTTCCTTCTACTTGACTGAGAAAAATAACCAGCTGTGGTCTATACTCATATACCCATGTAATATGTCATCATTGTAACACTAGGTAACCATGTGCACTGGTAAGGAAAAAAGACTCAGTCTTATGTATAGTCATTAAAAACATGTTATGATTTTTTTCCCTCTGCTAGTCTGCATGTTCCTTCCAGCCTACCCCTATTAAGTGGTAAGTCTCCTGAAAAAAGTAAAAGGAGTCAAAGACAATTCTCAGATTCTGGGTTGGGATAACCTGGAAATGGGAACTACACGTGTAAAAAAGGAAAATAGAGAAGAAAATAGATTTTTGGTGTAGGATGGAGGAACACTAGTGTAGGACTTCCCAAATGACTCAGAGGTAAAGAATCTGACTGCCAGTGCAGGAGACATAAGAGACGCAGGTTTGATCCCTAGATCAGGAAGATCCCCTGGAGGAAGAAATGGCAGCCTAGTCCAGTATTCTTGCCTGAGAAATCCCATGGACAGAGGAGCCTGAAGAGCTACAGTCCATGGGGTCGCAAAGAGTCTGGCACAACTGATCAAGCACGCATACACTAATGGAACACACTCACTTTTCCAAAGACTCCCTCTATGTGCTGTTATGACTTCATGGAAAGGCTTATCATTAAAACTCTTCAATGGTGGCAGCATTGAGGGATGTCAGATTAAGCACAGAAGACGACCAGTCTGGTACCTAAGAGGGAAAGTATGAGATTTTTATAATAAAATAATAATAAAAGCGATTATTTTTGTCAAACCACCTTGTCAGACTTCTTTGGTCTTTCTGATTCAGATTTTTGAATCTATCATTCTTGTTTTCTTGATATGTTTAAATTTGGCATCATTAATCTTTAACACCTGTTTCTGTAATTTTTGTGCAACTTATTTAAAGCTGTAAAGTGATTTCACTTCTGTATCTGTATATTTTCCACCAAATGTTCTTAGTTTGTGTAAAAGACAGAGAGAGAGAGAAACAGAAGATCTTGCTTGAAACAGAACTATGCACCTTCTGCAAATGTTCCTGTTTTTCATCTTGCATGTTGTTCTATCACTTTGCTGCTTCCAGATGTGAGTCCCCACTTCCCTAGGTAATCATGCCTTTTAGAAGGCCTTACATTGAATTTAAATAAAACTCTAAATATTTATGTAACCTTTGGCCTCCAAAAGTAGAAACAAAGGACTTACTTTTCTCTTGAGAATGACAGGAAAAGTATAGGGATTTTTTATCCCCTGGAAGTCTGGTTTGTCTGCATGACCAGTACTTAGGCAAGACTGCTCTACTAAGTAGTTATAACTCAAATCAGTCATTTTACATCAGGTAGTAGAAATCTGTGTCCTGGGGAAAACATTTTTAATTCATCACCTGTTTCTATTAATAATAGATTGTCATTAGCCCTACACTCTACCACCATTTCCTCCTTTCAGATCAGGATTTATGCAACAGGAATGAAAATCAAAAACAAAAAAAAAAAAAAGAAAGAAAAGAAAATCTCAGCTTTTGAGTTTCTGAAAAGACTGGAAAATTCCAGGTAACATAATAGTTTTAGCAATAG
Source organism: Tragulus kanchil (assembly GCA_022376925.1). Classification (NCBI taxonomy): domain Eukaryota; kingdom Metazoa; phylum Chordata; class Mammalia; order Artiodactyla; family Tragulidae; genus Tragulus; species Tragulus kanchil. Next base: position 37,727,713 of record JAIOJX010000004.1, read on the forward strand.
AGATTTGAGATTTCAGAAAATTTGGAAAACTCAGCAGTGGCTGCAGGACTGGTAAAGGTCAGTTTTCATTCCAATCTCAAAGAAAGACAATGTCAAAGAATGTTGGAACTCACTTACAAGTGTGTTCATTTCGCATTCTAGGAAGGTTGTGCTCAAAATCCTTCAAGTAATGTGAACCGCGAACTTCTAGAGGCACAAGCTGGATTTAGAAAAGACTGAGGAACCAGAGATCAAATTGCCAACATCCACTAGATCATAGAAAGAGCAAGGAAATTCCAGAAAAATATCTATTTCTTCTTCACTGACTATGCTAAAGCCTTTGACTATGTGGAACACAATAAACTGTGGAAAACTCTGAAAGAGATGGGAATACCAAACTACCTTACCTTCTGTGAAACCTGTATGGGGGTCAAGAAGCAACACTTAGAACCAGACAAGAAACAACAGACTTGTTCCAAATTGGGAAAGGAGTATGACAAGGCTGTATATTGTCACTCTGCTTATCTAACTAATATGCAGAGTATATCATGCAAAATGCCAATCTGGATGAAGCACAAACTGGAATCAAGAATACCAGGAGAAATAGAAACAATCTCAGGTATGCAGATGACACCACCCTAATGGCAAAAAGCAAAGACAATGTAAACAGCCTCTTGATGAAGGCAAAAGGTGAAAGTGAAAAGGCTGCCTTAAAACTCAACTTGCAAAAAATAAATATTGTGGCATCCAGTTCCATAACTTCATGACAAATAGAAGAAGAAAAGGTGGAAACAGTGACATATTTTATTTTGTTGAGTGCCAAAATCGCTATGGACGGTGAATGTGGCTGTGAAATTAAAAGACGCTTATTCCTTGGAAGAAAAGCTATGACAAGCCTAGATAGCATATTAAAAAGCAGAGAGATCACTTTGCCAACAAAGGTCCACATAGTTAAAGTTATGGTTTTTCCAGTGGTCATATACAGATGTGAGAGTTGGACCATAAGGAAGGCCAAGCACCAAAGAACTGATGCTTTTGAACTCTGTTACTGGAGAAGACTCTTGAGAGTCCCTTGGACTACAAGGAGATCATACCAGTCAATCCTAAAGGAAATCAACCCAGAATATTCATTGGAAGTACTAATGCTAAAATTGAAGCTCCAATACTCTGGTCAGCTGATGAGAAGAGCCAACTAATTGGAAAAGACCCTGATGCTGGAAGAGATTGAAGGCAAATGGAGAAGAGGGCAACAGAGGGTGAGATGGTTAGATAGCATCACTGACTCGATGGACATGAATTTGAACAACTCCAAGAGATAGTAAAGGACAAGTAAGCCTGGTGTGTTGCAGTCCATGAGGTCACCAAGAGCTGGACAGTACGTAGCGACTGAACATTACATAGAACTAAGAATAGGTTCATTACATTCTAAATGAGTGGATCTCATAGAACACAGATTCATACGAGAGAAATAAAACAAAAGCAAGTTTTATTACCACTTTCTATCTGCCCTGGATTTAGTGTGGAACAGAGAGGAAGATCAATGGAAGCTTATAAATATTCAACACTACAGGCAGTGCAGGATACATAATGATGGCAGAGAAGGAAGTGAGTGTTCCTGGTAACTGATGGTTTCCCTGGTAAGTGATGAGCCCTGGTAAGTGATGTCAGTTCCCCTTTAAAATAATAGTCTTCTTCTCCCCTGAGTACTGAGGTTAGTGAGATTGCTGTAGTGTCCTTCCTGCCATCTGTGCCTGCCTCCTGCAGTAGGGTCTTGCTCCAGGATCTTTTGTGAGAACTCCTAAGATCACCTATCCAATAAATCGTTGATGTCTCTGTCTCTGTCTCTGGGCTCTTTTTTTTTTTTTTACCTTTGGAGGCCTGGGCAGTCACAGGCTTACAGGCTTGAGAGGTGCAGCTTCTCACCCTTTTAACAACCCTATAAAATAAGTAACATTACTGTTCCCATATAAAAGATGAGGAAAGATCATGCAACTTGTCCAAAGCTAAACAGTCAGGGTAGATCTTGAATTTGAACTCATATCACTCTGATTCCAAGCACTATATTGCCTGCAGTGTGAAAATCTGGGAAATGTGCAGGAATTGGAAGTTACCAAAGAATTATGAGAATTTGTAGCAAAACTCCAAGGTAAGAAATAATCACTGGATATTGAATTCCTACAGAGGTACTCCCTAAGTGTCCAGCAAGAAACTAGAAAATCTCTTTTAGGAGATGCTGTATTCAGCTAAATCATTTCCAATTTCTTCTCAGACACACAGAAATCTGTATATCATATAATTGGTTTGGATAAGGGTGATAACACGTGTGTGATTGGCTTTGATTACAGAATATAGGCACAAGTAGTGCATGCCACCTACTAACCTAGCCCTTGTGTGAGTCTTTACCTTCTCCCTCTTAGAATGGTGGCAGGCAGGGTCAATCCAGATTGACTGGAGGCCCAAGAAGATGATGGCACTCAGGATTACCAACTGGAAGACTGCATGCTGAACATCTGATTCAGATCGTGACATATGTTAGAAATAAATCCTCATTGTGTGAAGTCATTAAAATTGGTGGATCATTTGTTACATTTGCTAGCTTTAATTACATTATCCAGTCCAGGCTCCATAAAGCAAAGAACAAAATCGATAAAATAACACTAAAACAACTTTCTATATGAGGAGATTGATGATTTATTAGCTTATTTACATGCTAATACTGTTTCAGAAAACATTTGAGGTATAGAACAAAGACACATGCTATATAATATAATAAAATAAAATTGGGTAGAAAAATGAAGTAAAGCTAAATAAATTAAGAAGAGAAGATGGAGTTAAGAGTAAAATACACAAAACACCTTCACAGTCTCCAATGAAGGTAGGTCACACATTTGGCTCTAAACTTTCCAGGAATCACTATAAGGAAAAAAACGGCAATAAACTTTGTATTCACAGCATTCATAAGGCAAAAGCAAATCAGCTACTCAGGAGAAGCATGCTTATTTTACTTTGAAGACCAGAGCAAAATTTTTCTTATGGGTCCTCATAAAAATGACACCATGAAATATATTGAAACACATCCTCAAAGGGAAAAAAAATCCTCACAGTAAACTCAGCAATGAGTTTCATAAGTCTGTTGTTCAAAAAAATCCTTTAGTACAAACTGGTAAGAAGATCCTGAGCACAATTCAGGGACAATGATAGGGTTGTTAATGCTGGTAATGAGAGTATAAATTAACTGAGGGACGTGAAAAGAGCTGGGAGATTAAACCTAACCCATTTTGTGTAATTTTATAATTAACTGAAATATTTAAAAGAACTGTTTGGTGAATTTGCTATTAATTTACTCAAAGTGCATAAATATTATTCTCCAGAAAACTCTACTTTTCTTAATTGTAAGCCCAAACTGAAAATCCAAATACAAAAGCTATTATAGCATAAGCACACACATCTTTCTGGATTGTATTAACTATGTCATTGCCAATCCATTGTCTAGAGGAATGGAGTGCCTTTGACTGGATTCCCATAATCTCACCTGAACTTGGTAGAAATATACTAGCACTTTGTATGCCTTGATCAGCAAAAAACGGCCTAGTTATAAATCAGATTTCCAGATAGTCTTTATGTGCACAATTCTTTTTTTTTTTTAAAACATTTATTTTATTTATTTATCTTTTTTGGGGGGGGCGGGAGGGGGATGGGTGGGCCACTTCTATTGGTCTTTCATTTCTCTATTTTCATCCGTCTTTGTTCTTTGGCTCCTGTGGGCCTTCCATCGTGGTGGCCTCTGTCGTCGCAGAGCACTGGTTCTGGGCGCATGCGCGCCAGAGCTCCGGCTCGGTAATTGGACACATAAATCCAGTCGCTCTGCGGCACGTGGAATCTTCCCAGGCCAGGGATCGAACCGGCGCCCCTTATGTGCACAATTCTTTACAAAACAACTTAAATGCAATAAAGTTGGCTTCCTTTCAAATATCTCCTATGTTTTACTTACTTCTAACAAAAAAAAGATATCTTTTTAGAACGATGAAAGATTAATTTGCAAAATTCTCTTCTTCATTTAAGTACGTGTTTCACTAAAAGAAATGGATGAAACTATTTAATTATTCAGTATTTCAGTTATAGAAAGAAACCTGGTCAAAGCAATACCAAGTATCACTGTAAGTTAAATGAAGGAGATGGAACATAAATATAAACGCAATCCGTGATTTTCAAATTGAGCAATGTGAGTTTCTGGGTTCACTTTGTAAAAACGTATATAACTATACATTGGAAATTCTCAATGACAAATAATTAATTACAAATTAATCTTCAAAAAGTAAATCATCCTTAAGCTCCCACTGAGATTAAACAATAAAGTTGGAATCAAAAACATGAAGTGCTTTTAGGGAAAAAAATGGTATTCAAAAGTAATAAAACAAGATGAAGAGTAAAATATACAACTCAATCACACAAGCTTTTTTTTTTGCACAAATTTTTCTTCCAGTTAGTCATCACTAAATCATTCAGAAGGCTGGAAGAATATTCTCCAACAGTAACTACCTCAGTGGAGTCACATTTTCTCCTTTCCTCAAACCAGATTTTTTTCCTTTCTATCTACAAATGTAAAAATTTTTAAAGTTGCCATGACATTCTGATTTTAATTCTACAGTAGCAGGAAATTCAAAAAATTTGAGAACAAAAGAAACTTGTTAACTTGAGTTTTTAAATGTAGGACAGAAACATATAATTTCTTCAGTAAAAAATTTCTAACCTAGTTCCTAAAAATCAAATATAGTAGATGTTGAGAAACATGACACATACTAGACTTTAATTTTTAGATATATGGTTCTGTATAATGCAGTTTTAGTCTCCAAAAGATACATGTGGATCTTGAAAGTGCCTTGTTTACTCTATAATATATACCCTAGTCAGTATTAAAATAATTAGATTTTATTTTTAAAATACAAATCTCGTGTCCCTAAAGATCTTTTCTGTTTTGTTCCAAGCCATGTCTCTTTTGTCTTAAAATTCATTTTATAGAAAAAGAGCATTTTACTGAATCAGAATGTTCTCAAAAATGATTTGTATCTTCCTTGCCAGTCATTATGACTGAATTTAGAATGTTAGATTATGTGTAAAAGAAACCATGCATGGTACCCGTACAACAAACTACCCCCAAATTTAGCAGCTCACAGTAATTAATTATTTCCTCTAAAGTTCTGGAAGCTAATGGGTTCAGCTGAGTAGGTCTTGTTCCAGTTATTTACTATTGCCTAAGAAACTACCTCAAATTTAATGGTTTAAAAGAACAACCATTTAATTATGTCTCACAAATCCATAGCTAAGCATTTTGGGCGAGGCTAAACTGAGCAACTCTACTCTACACAGCACTGACTGGGGTTCCTAAGTGATATTCAGCTGGCAGCTCGACTGGACTGGAGAATCCAAGACAGCTTCACTCGCATACCTGACACCTGAGCTGATGCCCTGCTTTTTTTCAGTGGATTCTTGGGTACTCTCCAGGGGTCGTCTCCAGCAGAGTAGTGAAACTTGTTACAGGATGCTCAGGGTTACAATGGAAAATGTTCGAAAAACAGGAAAGGAAGCTGCCAATACCACAAGGCCTGTACAGGATACTACAGTATCACTTATACCAAATTCTCTTGGTCAAAACGTTCATAGAGTCCATCCAGATTCAGAGAGAAAAGGCATAGATCCCCAATTCATGATAAAAAGGGTTCACAGAGACCCTGATGGGGCAGACGAGTTTAAATTCATACACTAGAATTTCTCCTGTTGCTCCCTCTGGATTTAACTGACAGATACACAGAGAATCAATTAGTATGAATTTGAAGTAACAGTGAACCAAAAATATAGGAAGTATTATTTACATTAGACTGAAAAAGAGAATTCAGATAACAGTAGCTATTAATTGTGAAAACATGTCCCAGTTATAGTTAAATAAAAATCCTTTAATACATAAAGACACTGATGGGGACTTTTTAAAAAAGTGAATATCATATATATATATATTCTCTATGAATTAGAATGCCAGTGATGCATTACATACATCTTTACTTAATTACAAGCTCCTTGTAGAAATAAAATTTCTTCACTATGCTTTTTGTGTTTTGGTCAAAGTGAAACATGGCTTTTCTCTTTTAAAAGCTAAAGGGAAAGGAAAGCATACACTTCATATCCAGTTTTCAAAGCAAGACTTAAATTTTAATCAGTTTTATTTTACTAGTGCTGTACAAATGAATCGCTAAAGCAATGCACACTTTGCCACAGATGAATAACATAAAACCTAGGTTATCAAGACCCTTAACAATTCAACTAATACTGCTTTTCCAGCCTCATTTTGCACTAATTTCTTCCCAATATGCACTATTTGAACACTACAAGGAGTACATCTATAAATAATGAAGTTGGGTTTATTACTCATTGCAGTAAGGCTTACCGAAAAGCCAGAGGAACCCTGGAGATGTCACTAAGGAGCTAGGATTTCCAGTGATTTTTACTATCTTAACTAAATTTTACTTAAGAGGAAGAAATATTAGTCTATGGTTAAGGTTGTAACTGATAAAGAAGCAGAAACCATACTGCCGGGATATGGTGATGTTTGCTCATTTTTGTACTTTGAAGAATGTTCGTGTTTTGTCTATGTTCCATATATTATAGAGTGATCTTATGTTTTTAAGCCATCTCTGAGGAAAGTAACTTTGATGTGCATGTCCTGTAAACTGTTTAGCTTCAAAAGAAAAGAACTAGTTCCTAGTCCAGGCTGGCCCCACACGACAGGCTGTTTTCTCTTCCACACTCCAGACACTCCACATTCATGCTGGCCTTGAGGTTCTCTTCCCTCTCTCCCTATTTGTTTAACTTAGTTTTCTATAACTTCAGGAACCCTTCCCTTGGTAGTCCAACTCAGTTTTCTCTTTGAAATCCTATGCACTGCCTATTATTTGGTTACTTGCTTTTATGCTTCGTTTATACATCTCTCACAAAGCGGCAGAATAGCACTGCGGAAAGAAACACCGCGAAAAGCGGCTGCGAGACTACGTTTCCCACAACCCTTCAGGGCCAGCAACTAGCCGCGATGCAACAAACTACAATTCCCACAATCCATGGAGAGCGCGCCGCTGTCTCGCGTTGCCCAAGAGCTCTGCCCCATTTCCCATCTTCCCTTTCGATCCTTGCAGTTCACGGAACAAGGTCAGAAAAAAGCAGCGCTCCTTTGCGGCCGCCATTTCTTCCACCTTCAGCCTCTGCATCTTTCGCAGAGCTTCCAACGGCGCTATGTTGGGACAGAGCATCCGGAGGTTCACAACCTCTGTGGTCCGTAGGAGCCACTATGAGGAGGGTCCAGGGAAGGTTAGTATGGAAGCGCCCTGCTTCGCTGGGTAGCGACCACTTGGCTGCCACAGACTGGACTCCAAGGCCGGCTCTGGGCCATGAAGAGACAGATGGGAAGCCAGGGTTTTGAACGGGGACGTCGACTAGCATTCTGATTCCCTCAGGGACCAGGGAGAAAGTTCAGGAGCCGGACTGCGTGCCGTATTCACGGAGAGTAATGAGTAGGTAAAGCCAGAGGTCTTACCTCGCTTTAGCGCTCTGCCATTTCCCCCTCGCGCCTCATCTTGCCCCTCAAGATGTGGAGGGCCGTGGAGACCCGGCTGCAGATTCTGTGGCCTAAGGCCTAGCTAAAGGTGACCGGACTCGGAAGTAAAGGTCATTGACGACTTGGGGATGTGAGGGCCTGTGATGTGGGGCTCGTCTTAAACTAGTTGGCGAAATTAAAGTATTAACGCTTCTGAAGTTGATTTTAACTTGAGAAATAGCTTGGAGCGAGTAGTTAAGGAGTAAACAGCCTCCTGGATTTACCTGAGGCCCAGAAGGGTGTAGGGAGATAGAGTTGAAGAGAAAAACTAGGGTTTTTTTTGTTTTGTTTTTGTATTTTAACCACCTAGTGATTGATGTGAAAGTCTTACATGATTTTAAAGATATTTAAAGGTACTATGGTTAAGAAGAAAAATGTTGATGCCTAGTATTCCATAGCTAGCAGTGGTGGACCAGAGTTTTTATCCAGGCAGTCTTGTTACAGAGCCCATCCGTAAAATCAGTTGAAGTTCAGTTTCTGTTCTCTTTTGTTCCCCACAGAATATACCATTTTCAGTGGAAAACAAGTGGAGGTTACTAGCTATGATGACTTTGTTCTTTGGGTCTGGATTTGCTGCACCTTTCTTTATAGTAAGACACCAGCTGCTGAAAAAATAATCCGTGAGACAGGTAAATTTAGTAGATTTATAAGCTTGGCAGAGGTTTTTCCTTCATTTCTTTCTTCCTACCGCTCACTCCCTCAAAATCACTAATACATCATAAATGTGGGTGTGTCGTTGGTGGAGACAGTAAAATCTGTAGGTAAATGTATCTTCGCCTGAGAACCAGTGTTTATAGAATGGTATTGTGTGTCAGGCACACCTAATAATAAGCTTAGGTCACTTCCCAGGCAAGACCATGCGGTGCTAACCTGATCTGAGACATGTTAAGTTGCCCATTATTCCCAATAGCTACCTGTGGTGGACCAGGATTTTTCTCCAGGCAGTCTGGTTCCAGAGCTCAGGTTTTTAACCAAGTAAAGTTCTTGAAAAATGATAAACTTTCTTCTATCTTGAGGGTGGTATGTTAGCATACAACTTAGAATTTTTATCAAACAAAAAGCCCACTACAGGAGGCTCTATGGGGTGGTTGGAATAAATTTCAAGACATACTTTAGAAAGAAGGGCTTTTAATTTATAAGGGAAATGATTTATCCAAGCCATTACTTGGAAAGATTCTGGTGCATATGATGAAGCAAATCAGTATGAGTAAAGTCATGATACTGTAAACGCTTTCTGATGCACCAGTTAGAAAGTAAAGGACAGATAATACATTAATGAAGCTTCATGATTTCTGTTAAATGAACTTTTTAATAGTTTTTTTCTGTTTTTATTCACAGATGGGAAGAGGAGCATATTTAAGAGATGGAATCTCTTTTAAAAAGGATCAAACCCTTGAATTCAGCATCCTAAATATGTTTGTAAATAAACTTACAGCATAAGTCCTTAAGGCCTCTTCTCTGAAATGTAGAACGTGATAATTGAACGTGTGCTTATATTTTATTTGGGTAGTATTGCATTATTAATTTCTTAAATATCTATGTGATCTAGCATGTTTTTTGGTCTTAAATTCTGATTTTTTTGATTTCTGAGTCAGGAATTTGTCAGCTATTCATTATAGAAGTGCAAACGTATTTTTTTAAGGGAAAAAATCTGTATTTTTAGTCTTTTTTCTTTTACTTTGAAGGAGTAAATTGATTTTTTTCAGCGAGTTATGATTAATCATTTAGAAAATCAGTAAGTGTATGCAGATTTAAATTAAAGATTTTCATTTTGTTCCTCATGACCTGTACCCTAAAACTGGAATTTTTTCCTTGATAGGTATGCTACTGACCAATATTAGTCTTATTTTGACTGAATGAAAGAATATTTGAAATTAATAGCATGTGAGTCAATTTCGGAAATAGTTCCTTTTTATTTTGGAGTTTTGACTAGGAGAAATAGGTTGTGAGATATAGCTGGTAAGTAATTCTATCAGTGATGAGCTTAGGTCACTTCCCAGCGATCGTGGAAAACCCATTATTCCCAATAGCTACCTGTGGTGGACCAGGATTTTCTCCAGGCAGTCTGGTTCCAGAGCTCAGGTTTTTAACCAAGTAAAGTTCTTGAAAAATGATAAACTTTCTTCTATCTTGAGGGTGGTATGTTAGCATACAACTTAGAATTTTTATCAAACAAAAAGCCCACTACAGGAGGCTCTATGGGGTGGTTGGAATAAATTTCAAGACATACTTTAGAAAGAAGGGCTTTTAATTTATAAGGGAAATGATTTATCCAAGCCATTACTTGGAAAGATTCTGGTGCATATGATGAAGCAAATCAGTATGAGTAAAGTCATGATACTGTAAACGCTTTCTGATGCACCAGTTAGAAAGTAAAGGACAGATAATACATTAATGAAGCTTCATGATTTCTGTTAAATGAACTTTTAATAGTTTTTCTGTTTTTATTCACAGATGGGAAGAGGAGCATATTTAAGAGATGGAATCTCTTTTAAAAAGGATCAAACCCTTGAATTCAGCATCCTAAATATGTTTGTAAATAAACTTACAGCATAAGTCCTTAAGGCCTCTTCTCTGAAATGTAGAACGTGATAATTGAACGTGTGCTTATATTTTATTTGGGTAGTATTGCATTATTAATTTCTTAAATATCTATGTGATCTAGCATGTTTTTTGGTCTTAAATTCTGATTTTTTTGATTTCTGAGTCAGGAATTTGTCAGCTATTCATTATAGAAGTGCAAACGTATTTTTTTAAGGGAAAAAATCTGTATTTTTAGTCTTTTTTCTTTTTACTTTGAAGGAGTAAATTGATTTTTTTCAGCGAGTTATGATTAATCATTTAGAAAATCAGTAAGTGTATGCAGATTTAAATTAAAGATTTTCATTTTGTTCCTCATGACCTGTACCCTAAAACTGGAATTTTTTCCTTGATAGGTATGCTACTGACCAATATTAGTCTTATTTTGACTGAATGAAAGAATATTTGAAATTAATAGCATGTGAGTCAATTTCGGAAATAGTTCCTTTTTATTTTGGAGTTTTGACTAGGAGAAATAGGTTGTGAGATATAGCTGGTAAGTAATTCTATCAGTGATGAGTCAGAAGCTTTTCTGTGCCTGGGGAGTTTTTATATATAACATTTCTACTTTTGGGAACTACAGAAACAAAGAGTTTAGGTTTCATAAAATAATTTTGAATTCTTTGTTCAAATAATTGCTAAGTTAGAAATTTAGCCATTTGGGTTTTCTTTGAGGAAATGGGAATAGAACCTCCTTCCTATTTTGAGATTCATTGAATTAGATAAAACATTTTAGGTTCTGGCAAGTCCTAAGTGATTTATTTCCCCGGCTTAAAATTTCTGTTAAGAGCCAAAAGTAATGTTATATTTTATGTAATAGTCTAGGTATGAAATATCCAAAGCCACTTTGCAATTACCAATTGGTATTTTCAGTTATTGGTCTAGCTACAGTTCTAACCAACTGTCTAGCAAATTGTGTGTGTGCTCAGTCGTGTCCCACTCTGTAAGCCCAATGGTCTGTAGTGTGTAGTTCCTCTGCCCATCACCCCGAGCAATGAACCTGCCTCTCCTGCGTTGGCAGGTGGATTCTTTACCACTAGAACCACTTATGAAATCCAGCAAACACTTCAGGCTTAGCCATGTCCCACAATGCCTGGAGTCATGGTAATAAATGCAAGTCTGCTTATACAACGTGTCACCATCAGTGAAATTATAGCTCCATAGCATCGTATTTAGTCATTTCTCTAGTTTCAGTCTCATTCTGGTTGATTTCCTCCCTGTTATCCCAAACAATATACTTAGTCTCCAATACCCTGTAAATAGCTTTTTAACTACCTTGGCTTATAATGTAGTCACTGACTCCTATATCCCGCTTCCCTGGTGACTCAGATGGTAAACAATTTACCTGCAATGCAAGAGATCCAGATTCAGTGCCTAGGTCAGGAAGATCCCCTGGAAAAAGGCATAGCAACCCACTCCAGTATTCTTGCCTGAAGAAACCAATGAACAGAGGAACCTGGTGGATTATGGCCCATAGGGTCACAAAGAGTTCGACAGGGCTGAGCAACTAACATTTTCATTTTCCTGTCTCCCATCATTGTGTGCATGATCAGTTATATCTGACTGCAGCACCATGAACCATAGCCCACCAGTCTCCTCTATTCATGGAATTTTCCAGGCAAGATTACTGGAGTGGGTTGCCATTTCCTACCGACCCAAAGATGGAACCCACATCTTCCACCTGACAGGTTGATTCTCCACCACATCACCACCTGGGAAACCTTATCTCCTGTAGCAACTTGTTTTTGAAGTCAGAAAGGCTTTTATTCATTTGTCTTACGTATATAATTTTAAGTGATCAGTGAACATTTATTGAATGGATTATTGAAGCTAAGAATAGCAAAATTACCTAAAAACAAACCCCAGGCTTTGTAGTCTACGCCAGAGTGGCATATGTGTTGGTGTTTTCTAGAGAAAAAAATGAATTTTTCCTAGAAAACTATTAGTTGAGTTCACTAACCAAATAATAATAGTTGCTACATAGTAAATGAGATTAAGCTTTTCTGCTAAAGTGAAGCTCAGCTATGTCACTGACCACTGTTTAGGTTAGTCCATTGTAGGTAACCATTCCTTGATTTGCATGTTTGAAACCCACATTTTGAGAAGCACTGACTTAAAGGTTTAGGGCCGAGTACAGCCCTTTGTTAAATACATAGTATGAGCTGAAATTCATAGCCTTCCATAGGCTTAGCCATGTCCCACAATGCCTGGAGTCATGGTAATAAATGCAAGTCTGCTTATACAACGTGTCACCATCAGTGAAATTATAGCTCCATAGCATCGTATTTAGTCATTTCTCTAGTTTCAGTCTCATTCTGGTTGATTTCCTCCCTGTTATCCCAAACAATATACTTAGTCTCCAATACCCTGTAAATAGCTTTTTAACTACCTTGGCTTATAATGTAGTCACTGACTCCTATATCCCGCTTCCCTGGTGACTCAGATGGTAAACAATTTACCTGCAATGCAAGAGATCCAGATTCAGTGCCTAGGTCAGGAAGACCCCCTGGAAAAAGGCATAGCAACCCACTCCAGTATTCTTGCCTGAAGAAACCAATGAACAGAGGAACCTGGTGGATTATGGCCCATAGGGTCACAAAGAGTTCGACAGGGCTGAGCAACTAACATTTTCATTTTCCTGTCTCCCATCATTGTGTGCATGATCAGTTATATCTGACTGCAGCACCATGAACCATAGCCCACCAGTCTCCTCTATTCATGGAATTTTCCAGGCAAGATTACTGGAGTGGGTTGCCATTTCCTACCGACCCAAAGATGGAACCCACATCTTCCACCTGACAGGTTGATTCTCCACCACATCACCACCTGGGAAACCTTATCTCCTGTAGCAACTTGTTTTGAAGTCAGAAAGGCTTTTATTCATTTGTCTTACGTATATAATTTTAAGTGATCAGTGAACATTTATTGAATGGATTATTGAAGCTAAGAATAGCAAAATTACCTAAAAACAAACCCCAGGCTTTGTAGTCTACGCCAGAGTGGCATATGTGTTGGTGTTTTCTAGAGAAAAAAATGAATTTTTCCTAGAAAACTATTAGTTGAGTTCACTAACCAAATAATAATAGTTGCTACATAGTAAATGAGATTAAGCTTTTCTGCTAAAGTGAAGCTCAGCTATGTCACTGACCACTGTTTAGGTTAGTCCATTGTAGGTAACCATTCCTTGATTTGCATGTTTGAAACCCACATTTTGAGAAGCACTGACTTAAAGGTTTAGGGCCGAGTACAGCCCTTTGTTAAATACATAGTATGAGCAAGAAACTTTCCCATTGTTTTCAGCCCCATGGAGTTTGAAGACTAACTGCAGTAAAGCTTGGCCTACTTGAGTACCCACTAAGATGTTGAAAAGGATTATTTCTCTATATTTGAATCTTTAATTTTAAAACTCTTTGGTAATCTGTATCTTCTAGGGACTCTTCCAACTTAAAATGAGTTGTATCTACAATTACAGCCATACAAAAGCATGACTTGATCATAAGGAGAGATCTCTTTTCAGCCCTTCCCATGTGTTGACAGGGGTCAGAATGACGGTAAATAACTTTCAGCTTTAAAAGTAATTTTTAGAGCAGCATTTCCACCACGTCTCATTTTGATGGATCCCACTTATCCAATGGGCAGCTCTGTAAAAATGAGTCCTTTCTAGGGTGCCATAGCATCAAACCAGACCAGACTTGTTCCATTGTTCAAGCATGTTCATTGTATATTGTCCATTGAAAAACAGTACAACTCTATGTAGCGTTCCTGTGTAAAATCGTATCAAATTTAGGTTTTTCAGCTAAAATTCACCAATTCACCCAGTCTTCCCAGATCTGACAAAAGGCAGATACCACAGTAGTTGATATTGAATGATTTCAAGATTTTAATGTGATCTATATTAGAATACATGTTGTGTTTTCTTTGCTGGATTCCAAACTTACTACAATGCCAGATAAATATTAGAATTTCAACAGCTGTGTTTAGGTAGATGGAGACAGGATCACTATCAGTTGGGTTTAATAGCATTTCCCCAGTAAATGAGGACCCAGTATAGGAAATTCTCTTGCTGCCTAGTAACAGTGAAAGTGTTTGTCTCTCAGTCATGTCTGACTGCTACGCCATGGACTAGCCCACCAGGCTCCCCTGTCCATGGAATTCTTGCAAGAATGCTGGAATGGGTTGCCATGCCCCTCTCCAGGGGATCTTCCCTACCCAGGAATCAAACCCAAGTCTCCTGCATTGTAGGCATATTCTTTATCATATGAGCCACCAGGGAAATCTGGTAACAGGAGATGAACAGTTAAACATCTATGTGTTATATATGGGGTCTAGTAGGATGGTGATGATGGCACATGCAGTGAAGCAACGGAAAGACAGACATGGACTGGACATATGGACATTGTGGGGAAGGAACAGTGGGTGAAATGTGTAAAGGAAGTGGCATGAAGGCCTGTACTATCGTATGTGAAGAAAATAGCTATAGTCATTGCTCTGTGAGAAAAGCAGATCCTTCATGGGTGCTGTATGATGGTCTGGACGGGTGGGATGGGGGGGATATACATATGACTCATCTGGGAACATGCATATCTGTAAACAAAACTAAAAGTTAAAAGTAAAAAAAAAAATGTAAAGTTTAAAAAACAAACATCTATGTGTTGATAAGTTTATCAGGCTTACATCTTACCCTTCTTTTGGTTCAATTAATACAATCAACAGAAGTGTTCATCTTTATGTTCTGAGAGCTTTGCTTAATGCAGATGTTTCTATAAACTATGTAGTATAAAATCTCTTCATGCTGAGGCCTCATGCTAACTACCAAAATGAGTCCTTTCTAGGGTGCCATAGCATCAAACCAGACCAGACTTGTTCCATTGTTCAAGCATGTTCATTGTATATTGTCCATTGAAAAACAGTACAACTCTATGTAGCGTTCCTGTGTAAAATCGTATCAAATTTAGGTTTTTCAGCTAAAATTCACCAATTCACCCAGTCTTCCCAGATCTGACAAAAGGCAGATACCACAGTAGTTGATATTGAATGATTTCAAGATTTTAATGTGATCTATATTAGAATACATGTTGTGTTTTCTTTGCTGGATTCCAAACTTACTACAATGCCAGATAAATATTAGAATTTCAACAGCTGTGTTTAGGTAGATGGAGACAGGATCACTATCAGTTGGGTTTAATAGCATTTCCCCAGTAAATGAGGACCCAGTATAGGAAATTCTCTTGCTGCCTAGTAACAGTGAAAGTGTTTGTCTCTCAGTCATGTCTGACTGCTACGCCATGGACTAGCCCACCAGGCTCCCCTGTCCATGGAATTCTTGCAAGAATGCTGGAATGGGTTGCCATGCCCCTCTGCAGGGGATCTTCCCTACCCAGGAATCAAACCCAAGTCTCCTGCATTGTAGGCATATTCTTTATCATATGAGCCACCAGGGAAATCTGGTAACAGGAGATGAACAGTTAAACATCTATGTGTTATATATGGGGTCTAGTAGGATGGTGATGATGGCACATGCAGTGAAGCAACGGAAAGACAGACATGGACTGGACATATGGACATTGTGGGGAAGGAACAGTGGGTGAAATGTGTAAAGGAAGTGGCATGAAGGCCTGTACTATCGTATGTGAAGAAAATAGCTATAGTCATTGCTCTGTGAGAAAAGCAGATCCTTCATGGGTGCTGTATGATGGTCTGGACGGGTGGGATGGGGGGGATATACATATGACTCATCTGGGAACATGCATATCTGTAAACAAAACTAAAAGTTAAAAGTAAAAAAAAAAATGTAAAGTTTAAAAAACAAACATCTATGTGTTGATAAGTTTATCAGGCTTACATCTTACCCTTCTTTTGGTTCAATTAATACAATCAACAGAAGTGTTCATCTTTATGTTCTGAGAGCTTTGCTTAATGCAGATGTTTCTATAAACTATGTAGTATAAAATCTCTTCATGCTGAGGCCTCATGCTAACTACCAAAATCAATTACACTTTTCTCAGGGTATGCATTAAGCTAAACCATTTGAAGCTAACAGTATTTCACATTTTAAGCTACAGGTAGCAATTTTTGATGGTTTCATGATAAGTATCCCTTCTTAGCTACTGGGCCACTTATGGCCTTTTCCTTCATGTACTGACCTGTGTGAGAAGCTGTTTTCCCCAATTTCCACCAGAAATTAAGTAGATTGTATTCACTCTACTGTAGGCTTTCCTGGTCATATAGTGGTAAAGAAACCACCTGACCATGCAGTTAATGTGCTTTCAGTCCCTGGGTCAGGAAGTACCCTGTAGGAGGAAAGGGCAACCCAGTTCAGTATTGCCTGGGAAATCCCATGGATAGAAGAGCCTGGAGAGCTACAGTCCAGGGAGTTGCAAAATAGTGGAATTCAACTTCAGTGACTAAGTGACATACTCTGTATAGCAGAAATGAAGTTGTTTAACCTGGGCATCATTATTACCAGTTAAAGAACTAGGTAATTTGAAATTTTAATTGCTGTCTCTTCCCCAAAGAGAGCTCTGAAGACATTCCTCTCAATTACAGTACCAACAAATACATTTTGATGCACAAAAATGGATGAGTTTACAGGACAGTGGCTTGCAGTGTTTACCAGTGTGGAAATTAATATGAATTATCTGGGGAGGGAGGGCAGTGTTTAAATTTAGAAAGCAAATTCTGGATATCTTCAAGTTCTAGAATAAAAGAGAACTTCCTGCTATAGACAATATTTATGTTGAAATCTTATCCCTAATGTGACAATATTTACAGCTAGGACATTTGGGATGTGATTACATCCTGTTTGGAACTCTCATGATGAAATCAGTGCCCCTGAAAAGGAGACCCCATGTAAAAAATAAAATTCAAAATTAGTCAGGAGGCCTGAGGGCTTCCCAGGTGGCACCAGTGATAAAGG
Organism: Tragulus kanchil; assembly: GCA_022376925.1. Classification (NCBI taxonomy): domain Eukaryota; kingdom Metazoa; phylum Chordata; class Mammalia; order Artiodactyla; family Tragulidae; genus Tragulus; species Tragulus kanchil. Next base: position 37,744,827 of record JAIOJX010000004.1, read on the forward strand.
GTCCCCCTGCCAATGCAGGAGGTGCAAGAGATGCAGGTTCAATACCTGGCTCAGAAGGATCCCCTATAGTAGGAAGTGGCAGCTCACTCCAGTATTCTTGCCTGGGAATTCTCATGGAAAGAGGAGCATAGTGGACTACAGTCCACAGAGCTGAAGAGAGTGAGATATGACTGAACGACTGAGCGTGCACACATACACGCCGGAGACCAGAAGGAGGAGCTCTCTCACCCTATGATAATAGCTGAGCCCAACAGGAAGAAGAAATAGCCCTTTTCTTTCCTGGAAAGGACTCAGTTATAGTCCTCCCATCTTCCTTTTCCTCTGTATAAAAGCATTCTCCTTTTGCATTGTGGAGACTTGCATGTGGCCTACCATGGTTGCAGATCTGTAATTACAATTCTCTACCAGTCCTGAGTAAACCCATAGTTGTCAGAAATATCAAGGAGTTTATTTGTTTCAGATCAACACCCCTGAGTGTTCCCTAACACTGTTTGCCACTTAAGGACCCTGCAGGGAGACACATTTATAATCCAGGAAGCAGACTCTCACCAGACACCAAATCTGCCAGCACTTTGATCTTGAACTTCTTGGCCTCCAAAACTGTGAGAAATAAATTTTTCTTGCTTATAAACCACATTATTTGTGATATACTGCGGCTTCCCTGGTGGCTCAGAGGTAAAGAATCTCTGCAATGCAGGAGATGTAGGAGACCGGGCGTCAATCCTTGAATCAGGAATATCCCCAAGAAAAGGAAGTGGCAGCTCACTCCAGTATTCTTGCCTGGGAATTCTCATGGAAAGAGGAGCATAGTGGACTACAGTCCACAGAGCTGAAGAGAGTGAGATATGACTGAACGACTGAGCGTGCACACATACACGCCGGAGACCAGAAGGAGGAGCTCTCTCACCCTATGATAATAGCTGAGCCCAACAGGAAGAAGAAATAGCCCTTTTCTTTCCTGGAAAGGACTCAGTTATAGTCCTCCCATCTTCCTTTTCCTCTGTATAAAAGCATTCTCCTTTTGCATTGTGGAGACTTGCATGTGGCCTACCATGGTTGCAGATCTGTAATTACAATTCTCTACCAGTCCTGAGTAAACCCATAGTTGTCAGAAATAACAAGGAGTTTATTTGTTTCAGATCAACACCCCTGAGTGTTCCCTAACACTGTTTGCCACTTAAGGACCCTGCAGGGAGACACATTTATAATCCAGGAAGCAGACTCTCACCAGACACCAAATCTGCCAGCACTTTGATCTTGAACTTCTTGGCCTCCAAAACTGTGAGAAATAAATTTTTCTTGCTTATAAACCACATTATTTGTGATATACTGCGGCTTCCCTGGTGGCTCAGAGGTAAAGAATCTCTGCAATGCAGGAGATGTAGGAGACCGGGCGTCAATCCTTGAATCAGGAATATCCCCAAGAAAAGGAATTGGCACCTCACTCCAGTCTTCTTGTCTGGAGAATTCCATGGGCAGAGGAGCCTGGTGGGCTGGAGGGTGCAAAGAGTCAGACATGACTGAAGCGACTAAGCATTCACTCAGGTACTGCGATATTGTTACCCAAGTCAAACTAAGACGTCCTAATTCTAAATTTCCCCCCATGTCCTCCAGAGAACTGTACTGATCAATAAGAAATGCAGCCATAACCTATGCCTTTTTTTTTTTTTTTAAAGATTTATTCATTTATTTATTTATTTATTTTGGGGCAGGGATCGGGTTGGGGAGGGAGGGGAGCAGGCGGGCCACTTCTATTGGTCTTTCATTTCTCTGTTTTCATCCGTCTTTGTTCTTTGGCTCCTGCGGGCCTCCCATCGCGGTGGCATCTGTCGTTGCAGAGCGCCGGCTCTAGGCGCATGTGCTCCAGAGCTCCGGCTCGCTGATTGGACACATCAGTCCAACCGCTCCGCGGCACGTGGGATCTTCCCAGGCCAGGGATCGAACTGGCGCCCCTTGCACTGCAAGGCGGTGTCCTTATCCACTGGACCACCAGGGGAAGCCCAACCTATGCCTTTAATGTAACTAAGTGTGATATTGTGATTTATCAGATGTATATATGCATATATATCTTTGGTTATTCAGATGAACACAAGATATATATGTATATCATGTACATTTGGTCTTTTTCCACAGTTCCTGGCTCCTTATCTCCCAAAGCTGTTGCAATTCTCTGAGCCATAAGATCAGTGGGAACATTTTTTGTTACAAAATTTAGTCACCTGTCCTCAGTTCCTGAAAATACCTCTTAGTCATAAAGGTATCTTGTTATTCATAACAACCCCTTTGTACCATAAGTAGGTTTGTGTTAATCAATGTGACTTTTGGAAAGCTCCTTAGGAATGTGACTAATTGCCAGGGGAAATCAACTTTGAATAAGAGGTTGGAACTTTCAGTCTTAACTGCCTGATTTCTGGAGAAAGGATAAGGGGCTAGAGGGTAAATCAGTCACCAGTGGTTGATGTGTTAATAAATCATGCTTGTGTAATGAATCCTCCATAAAAAATTCCCAAAGGGACAAGGTTCAGAGGGCTTCCTGGTTGAAGAATCAGAATGCTTCTAACGTGCCACAGTGCTGGGCCTCAAGCTCCAGGAGAGCAAAAACTCCTTAGTTTTGGACCATACCCTAGGTATCTCTTCATATAGATATTGATTGGTATCCATTAGTATCCTTTGTAATAAATCTGTAATCTAGTGAATACAAGGATTTCCTGAATTTTGTAATCTGCACTAGAAAATTAATCAAACCCAAGCAAAGGTTTGTGGGAACCTCTGGTTTATAGCCAGTTGATCAGAAACACAGGGAACAGCCTGGGGTTGTGATTGGCACCTAAAGTGGAGAATGGTCTTATGGGACTATGAAACCTGATGTTGCCTCTCGGTAATGTCAGAATTTAGTTGGAAATTTGGCCAAAACTTCAGTTTCCGTTTTCATCCGTCTTTGTTCTTTGGCTCGGGCGGGCCTCCCACCGCGATGGCATCTGTCGTTGCAGAGCGCCGGCTCTAGGCGCATGTGCTCCAGAGCTCCGGCTCGCTGATTGGACACATCAGTCCAACCGCTCCGCGGCACGTGGGATCTTCCCAGGCCAGGGATCGAACTGGCGCCCCTTGCACTGCAAGGCGGTGTCCTTATCCACTGGACCACCAGGGGAAGCCCAACCTATGCCTTTAATGTAACTAAGTGTGATATTGTGATTTATCAGATGTATATATGCATATATATCTTTGGTTATTCAGATGAACACAAGATATATATGTATATCATGTACATTTGGTTTTTTTCCACAGTTCCTGGCTCCTTATCTCCCAAAGCTGTTGCAATTCTCTGAGCCATAAGATCAGTGGGAACATTTTTTGTTACAAAATTTGGTCACCTGTCCTCAGTTCCTGAAAATACCTCTTAGTCATAAAGGTATCTTGTTATTCATAACAACCCCTTTGTACCATAAGTAGGTTTGTGTTAATCAATGTGACTTTTGGAAAGCTCCTTAGGAATGTGACTAATTGCCAGGGGAAATCAACTTTGAATAAGAGGTTGGAACTTTCAGTCTTAACTGCCTGATTTCTGGAGAAAGGATAAGGGGCTAGAGGGTAAATCAGTCACCAGTGGTTGATGTGTTAATAAATCATGCTTGTGTAATGAATCCTCCATAAAAAATTCCCAAAGGGACAAGGTTCAGAGGGCTTCCTGGTTGAAGAATCAGAATGCTTCTAACGTGCCACAGTGCTGGGCCTCAAGCTCCAGGAGAGCAAAAACTCCTTAGTTTTGGACCATACCCTAGGTATCTCTTCATATAGATATTGATTGGTATCCATTAGTATCCTTTGTAATAAATCTGTAATCTAGTGAATACAAGGATTTCCTGAATTTTGTAATCTGCACTAGAAAATTAATCAAACCCAAGCAAAGGTTTGTGGGAACCTCTGGTTTATAGCCAGTTGATCAGAAACACAGGGAACAGCCTGGGGTTGTGATTGGCACCTAAAGTGGAGAATGGTCTTATGGGACTATGAAACCTGATGTTGCCTCTCGGTAATGTCAGAATTTAGTTGGATTCTCAGACACCCTGCTGGCATTTGAGAACCACTTACATAGGAAGTCTACATGCACAGAAATTTGGTTCAGGAACCCAAAATACTAAGAGACAAATTTTTAAGTTACCTATAATTAGAAAAACAAGCTCTCAGTCCAGCAAAATCATATATAGAGCCTATACCCAAGGGGACACTTGTACAGAGATGTGAGTAAGGTCAGAGGGTATGGATGAGGGGTGGAAATAGGGAGACTGGGGATGTTGGGGTACAGATAAAATCATTCTCAAAAAACAGGTGTGCTCAGAGTGTGAAAACACTGAGAATCAGATTGAGGGCTTGTGAACTGGAGCATTAACTGCAGTGAAAATGAAAGGAAAGTACTTGAAAATGATCAGAAACCAAGGCAGGAATTTCAGAATGGCACCACTTCTGAGTAAATGAAAAGTGTCAGGGAGATGCACCCTTGGAGGCTTACTGGTGAATTAAGGAAAGGAAGCAAGAGGGGAAAATTGTTTCCTGTAAAAAAGCAGAGTACAAAACTAGAAGTGCACCAGGCCCTCTCCCATCAAAATAAGTGCAAAATTTGTTTTGAAAAAAGTAATATTTCACTAGATGAAAGAGGAGACTGCCTTTGAAAAAAAAAAAAAAAAACTAGTTAGCCTCCTTAAACTCTCACTCTGGCTACATATAATTCTGTTACTACTACCGGAAAATAGGATTTCAAAGTGAATAGCCTATGATAGCATTCATACAAAGTTACTATAAAAAGAAATAGAATTTTAGATTCATAGCATTTCATTTCAGCTGATGAAAAATTTGCTGCCAAAAGCACCATCCTTAAAGCAGAAGCAATCTTAACAGAATCTAATCTGAATTAAATATTAAACATTTGCAAGGGCTTCCTAGGTGGCTCAGTAATAAAGAATCCACCTGACAAGCAGGAGTCATGGGTTGGATCCCTCAGTCATGAACATCCCCTGGGGAAGTAAATGGAAACCTATTACAGTATTCTTGCCTGGGAAATCCCAAACTGAAGGCTACAGTGCAAACATTGGAGAATGGTCTTATGGGACTATGAAACCTGATGTTGCCTCTCGGTAATGTCAGAATTTAGTTGGATTCTCAGACACCCTGCTGGCATTTGAGAACCACTTACATAGGAAGTCTACATGCACAGAAATTTGGTTCAGGAACCCAAAATACTAAGAGACAAATTTTTAAGTTACCTATAATTAGAAAAACAAGCTCTCAGTCCAGCAAAATCATATATAGAGCCTATACCCAAGGGGACACTTGTACAGAGATGTGAGTAAGGTCAGCGGGTATGGATGAGGGGTGGAAATAGGGAGACTGGGGATGTTGGGGTACAGATAAAATCATTCTCAAAAAACAGGTGTGCTCAGAGTGTGAAAACACTGAGAATCAGATTGAGGGCTTGTGAACTGGAGCATTAACTGCAGTGAAAATGAAAGGAAAGTACTTGAAAATGATCAGAAACCAAGGCAGGAATTTCAGAATGGCACCACTTCTGAGTAAATGAAAAGTGTCAGGGAGATGCACCCTTGGAGGCTTACTGGTGAATTAAGGAAAGGAAGCAAGAGGGGAAAATTGTTTCCTGTAAAAAAGCAGAGTACAAAACTAGAAGTGCACCAGGCCCTCTCCCATCAAAATAAGTGCAAAATTTGTTTTGAAAAGTAATATTTCACTAGATGAAAGAGGAGACTGCCTTTGAAAAAAAAAAAAAAAACTAGTTAGCCTCCTTAAACTCTCACTCTGGCTACATATAATTCTGTTACTACTACCGGAAAATAGGATTTCAAAGTGAATAGCCTATGATAGCATTCATACAAAGTTACTATAAAAAGAAATAGAATTTTAGATTCATAGCATTTCATTTCAGCTGATGAAAAATTTGCTGCCAAAAGCACCATCCTTAAAGCAGAAGCAATCTTAACAGAATCTAATCTGAGTTAAATATTAAACATTTGCAAGGGCTTCCTAGGTGGCTCAGTAATAAAGAATCCACCTGACAAGCAGGAGTCATGGGTTGGATCCCTCAGTCATGAACATCCCCTGGGGAAGTAAATGTCAACCCACTACAGTATTCTTGCCTGGGAAATCCCATGGACAAAAGAGTCTGGAAGGCTACAGTCCATTCGATTGCAAAACAGTCAGACTTAGCAACTAAATAACAAGTATTTGCGAATAGTGAAGGAAAAATATCTTGATTTAAAAATTAAAAAGCTTAGAATTTATGGCTGGGAGGTATGAAATAAGAACTGATCAACAAGAAAACATATAAGAAAAAAGATACAATGATCTTTGATATTATAAGATGCCTAAGATATATTTGCCTGAAATTCGTAAAGGAATTGACAGGAAGGCATAAAACAGCTAAGAAATAAATAGAAAATGACATAAAAAAGTAAAATCCATGTACAGTGAAATGGACAAAATCTTAATAGTTATTTGTTGAGTTTAGACAAATACATACATCTATATAATTCAAATCTTAATTGTAAAAAGTTCTCTTATACTCCTTCCCAGTCAATTCCTGTTCCTATCTCCAGAAGCAACAATTCTTTTTATTATTTACCAAATTACTCTCTTTTAGAGCTTCACAGGGTATATAATTTCTACATAGGATCATTTCAGAGTGTGAAGATGCTAGTATCTATTCAATGCTGTTGTATTTTATATATATATATATATATATATATATATATATATACACACACACACACACACATATTATACTATTAGTTTTCACACTTTTGAAACATTTCTGAGAGAAAACCTGACCTAAGAAGTTACAAAATGATGTAATACAATTTAGAACTATGGCTTATGGAGTTAGAAGATGTATGGTCAAGCTACTCAGGAAAGGTTATTCTCTTCCTCTCTATAAATCCCTGCTCCCCCGTGCCTGTTTCACCTACACCCTCCTCATAAAATTGATCTTCCTACACACCTGCCTCCTGTGGCCCCAACTGCTTAAAACAGGGGATGGTGATGAGAGGCATGCATCTCTGTTGGTTTCCCTGGTAACTAATGACTCAAACTGTCAAATCCACCCTATAATTGCCAATCTCCCATCCATGACAGGAGCGAAGACTGCCACCATGTCCTGCCTGCTGTCTACCACCTGACAAGCAGGAGTCATGGGTTGGATCCCTCAGTCATGAACATCCCCTGGGGAAGTAAATGTCAACCCACTACAGTATTCTTGCCTGGGAAATCCCATGGACAAAAGAGTCTGGAAGGCTACAGTCCATTCGATTGCAAAACAGTCAGACTTAGCAACTAAATAACAAGTATTTGCGAATAGTGAAGGAAAAATATCTTGATTTAAAAATTAAAAAGCTTAGAATTTATGGCTGGGAGGTATGAAATAAGAACTGATCAACAAGAAAACATATAAGAAAAAAGATACAATGATCTTTGATATTATAAGATGCCTAAGATATATTTGCCTGAAATTCGTAAAGGAATTGACAGGAAGGCATAAAACAGCTAAGAAATAAATAGAAAATGACATAAAAAAGTAAAATCCATGTACAGTGAAATGGACAAAATCTTAATAGTTATTTGTTGAGTTTAGACAAATACATACATCTATATAATTCAAATCTTAATTGTAAAAAGTTCTCTTATACTCCTTCCCAGTCAATTCCTGTTCCTATCTCCAGAAGCAACAATTCTTTTTATTATTTACCAAATTACTCTCTTTTAGAGCTTCACAGGGTATATAATTTCTACATAGGATCATTTCAGAGTGTGAAGATGCTAGTATCTATTCAATGCTGTTGTATTTTATATATATATATATATACACACACACACACACACATATTATACTATTAGTTTTCACACTTTTGAAACATTTCTGAGAGAAAACCTGACCTAAGAAGTTACAAAATGATGTAATACAATTTAGAACTATGGCTTATGGAGTTAGAAGATGTATGGTCAAGCTACTCAGGAAAGGTTATTCTCTTCCTCTCTATAAATCCCTGCCCCCCCGTGCCTGTTTCACCTACACCCTCCTCATAAAATTGATCTTCCTACACACCTGCCTCCTGTGGCCCCAACTGCTTAAAACAGGGGATGGTGATGAGAGGCATGCATCTCTGTTGGTTTCCCTGGTAACTAATGACTCAAACTGTCAAATCCACCCTATAATTGCCAATCTCCCATCCATGACAGGAGCGAAGACTGCCACCATGTCCTGCCTGCTGTCTACCACATGTGGTGGGGTGTTGCTCCAGGACCTTGCTTCAGACCTATAAGCTTTTCCATCCATTAAACCACTGATTTCTCCATCACTGACTTCGGGTTCTTTCTTCCATCTTAAAGCTGAGCAAGTCAGGCCTTGTTATCCCCCAGTGTGCAGCCCAGAAGAAAATATATGGAGTAAAATAATGAGCAGCATCAGGTGAGGGGAATCAAAAATATTTTTCTTAGAAGTTGCTTCAGTAGCATGTAAAGATGAGAAACCACTAACAAAGATGATAAGAATGATGTATCCTTAAAAGGCAACTACTGCATCTTTACATTTTTGTGTCCCTAGTGACATGTAAATAATAAGTACTCAGTATTTGTTAAAAAGTAAGTATTCAATATTTGTGGAAGTGAATTAAACTGAAGAATGTTACAGGTATAGAGATGAGTGTGAGCATAAGATTTCAGGAAATATGAAGAGGTCTTGGCTTAACTGAGATCCCAAAATGAAACTAGATAAATATGTGTGGCAAAGAGGAAAGAAAGGTCTTGGTGGGGTGGAGATGGGGATCAGGAGCGTGGCTGATGTGGCAACTCAAGGTCTAGAACTGGGTCTAGGTGGGTGTCAGCTCTTTGCAATTCTTAACCTGTGGGTTACAAGAGTAACAATATTAATTTGTGTCTACTGGCCTGATGGACTAGTAAGAAGAGAAACTGGGAAAGAAGAATAACTAGGAAAAAATAATCTGAGGTTCAATTAGGATTAGAACATGAAAAGTAGGGGGTAGAGTATTCAATATGAGATACTTTATAATGAATACAGGAAAATTCCCTTTAATTTTTTCTGATGGTTAATAGAATTTCTCTTCCTCTATAAATCCCTGCTCCCCCGTGCCTGTTTCACCTACACCCTCCTCATAAAATTGATCTTCCTACACACCTGCCTCCTGTGGCCCCAACTGCTTAAAACAGGGGATGGTGATGAGAGGCATGCATCTCTGTTGGTTTCCCTGGTAACTAATGACTCAAACTGTCAAATCCACCCTATAATTGCCAATCTCCCATCCATGACAGGAGCGAAGACTGCCACCATGTCCTGCCTGCTGTCTACCACATGTGGTGGGGTGTTGCTCCAGGACCTTGCTTCAGACCTATAAGCTTCTCCATCCATTAAACCACTGATTTCTCCATCACTGACTTCGGGTTCTTTCTTCCATCTTAAAGCTGAGCAAGTCAAGCCTTGTTATCCCCCAGTGTGCAGCCCAGAAGAAAATATATGGAGTAAAATAATGAGCAGCATCAGGTGAGGGGAATCAAAAATATTTTTCTTAGAAGTTGCTTCAGTAGCATGTAAAGATGAGAAACCACTAACAAAGATGATAAGAATGATGTATCCTTAAAAGGCAACTACTGCATCTTTACATTTTTGTGTCCCTAGTGACATGTAAATAATAAGTACTCAGTATTTGTTAAAAAGTAAGTATTCAATATTTGTGGAAGTGAATTAAACTGAAGAATGTTACAGGTATAGAGATGAGTGTGAGCATAAGATTTCAGGAAATATGAAGAGGTCTTGGCTTAACTGAGATCCCAAAATGAAACTAGATAAATATGTGTGGCAAAGAGGAAAGAAAGGTCTTGGTGGGGTGGAGATGGGGATCAGGGGCGTGGCTGATGTGGCAACTCAAGGTCTAGAACTGGGTCTAGGTGGGTGTCAGCTCTTTGCAATTCTTAACCTGTGGGTTACAAGAGTAACAATATTAATTTGTGTCTACTGGCCTGATGGACTAGTAAGAAGAGAAACTGGGAAAGAAGAATAACTAGGAAAAAATAATCTGAGGTTCAATTAGGATTAGAACATGAAAAGTAGGGGGTAGAGTATTCAATATGAGATACTTTATAATGAATACAGGAAAATAATGCTTCCCATTGTTGCTAATTGTCTTGTTTCTATAATGAACTTGTCATATCTCTGTGCTTTGTTAAATTCTTTAGCAATTCTATTATAGGATGTACATGTGCAAATCTTTGCATTGTAATTGAAAAAGAAATGAGAATAGAAAATTCTTCAAGAGGCCAGCCAATGTGAAAAGTATTTTGGTTCCTCTATCTCTACACTTAATTAATTCTGGTTTTAAAATCTTAAGGTCTCAACATTGTAAGACCTGTGGTAAAGTCTTTTGATGTCTTGAATACTTAGCACCTCCTCTGGCATTATAAAATAACTTTATAGTATAGTTAATCAAGTGACAGTAAGAGGCAGCACTCTACAGAGAGCTCATTTTAATATTTAATAAGATGAATGTTAAACTCTAAAGTTGAAGACAGCTCCATTTGCATATGTACCTAGGATGTCAGTACTCCATCAAAGCAGATATCTAGCGCCCTGCCCAAGGAGTTGCTTGACAAAGACATTCATTTCAGTCAATATATACTTAAGTCCTCTGTTTTAAGGTAGTTAGCAGTCTTTAAAAAAAATACTAAGAAGACTAAGATGGTATTTCCCGTCTTTCAGGAAAGATAAAATACTTACACACATGAATACAAAGTAGTATTAGTATTTAGTACAAATAAATACTGGAAATAAGGCTAAAAAAGGGCTGTGAAAGCAAGAGGGAGCTGGGAACTTAGGATATCTGAGACAATTTTGTGAAGTTTGGTTGGGCCTTAAAGTTTGGGCAGAACTTGAGGTGATAGAGATGTGGAGAAAAGGAAGGGTCATACAGATATAGAGCATATATTTACATATATTGGTATAGATAAGCACACATGCATATATTCATATAGAGAGGTTTACATATACAAATTACACAGATATGTTTATTCACAGGAAAGCCCTTATAAATTCCTCTTTAATGCTCAAGGTAAATGTTCCATTTATTTTACAGGTAGTTCAAAGCAATCATGAAAGATATTACTTAGGTATAAAAATTACAAGATTAAAAACAGGATATTTTTTCAATTGTCATATCTCTGTGCTTTGTTAAATTCTTTAGCAATTCTATTATAGGATGTACATGTGCAAATCTTTGCATTGTAATTGAAAAGAAATGAGAATAGAAAATTCTTCAAGAGGCCAGCCAATGTGAAAAGTATTTTGGTTCCTCTATCTCTACACTTAATTAATTCTGGTTTTAAAATCTTAAGGTCTCAACATTGTAAGACCTGTGGTAAAGTCTTTTGATGTCTTGAATACTTAGCACCTCCTCTGGCATTATAAAATAACTTTATAGTATAGTTAATCAAGTGACAGTAAGACGCAGCACTCTACAGAGAGCTCATTTTAATATTTAATAAGATGAATGTTAAACTCTAAAGTTGAAGACAGCTCCATTTGCATATGTACCTAGGATGTCAGTACTCCATCAAAGCAGATATCTAGCGCCCTGCCCAAGGAGTTGCTTGACAAAGACATTCATTTCAGTCAATATATACTTAAGTCCTCTGTTTTAAGGTAGTTAGCAGTCTTTAAAAAAAATACTAAGAAGACTAAGATGGTATTTCCCGTCTTTCAGGAAAGATAAAATACTTACACACATGAATACAAAGTAGTATTAGTATTTAGTACAAATAAATACTGGAAATAAGGCTAAAAAAGGGCTGTGAAAGCAAGAGGGAGCTGGGAACTTAGGATATCTGAGACAATTTTGTGAAGTTTGGTTGGGCCTTAAAGTTTGGGCAGAACTTGAGGTGATAGAGATGTGGAGAAAAGGAAGAGTCATACAGATACAGAGCATATATTTACATATATTGGTATAGATAAGCACACATGCATATATTCATATAGAGAGGTTTACATATACAAATTACACAGATATGTTTATTCACAGGAAAGCCCTTATAAATTCCTCTTTAATGCTCAAGGTAAATGTTCCATTTATTTTACAGGTAGTTCAAAGCAATCATGAAAGATATTACTTAGGTATAAAAATTTAATCTCAAAATTTGGAATACTAAGCCACTAAGTTGTGGTTGTTATGACAACGTCGTCTGTATAGTTTGTAAGCAATGACAATACACTCCAAAAAAAATGACAGTGTTAGAAGGAGTCTAAAGACAAAGGTCTTTAGACCTCTGTGCCCTAGAGTCAAATTGAGCTTCAATTTGCAAATGTGGAAGACTTCCAAAGTAACAAACTGGAAAACATGTTAAGGGAATTTTAAAAGGCTAAAATTCAGTCATTAAAATGTAAACTATAAGAAATGAAACTGATTGTTAATTGGGAATTGAAGCAAGAGTTGGCAGATTTAGAAACAATTTTTGGCCACATTTATTTTTATTTAATATGTATTGGCATAGAAACACATTTTGATTTGCTCTCAAGGATAATTTGGTCAGATACTTCAGTCTTTAAACTTTTAATCTGTGTGTATGTTTGTGTGTGTGTGTGTGTACACATATATGTCTCATAAGTATTTCAAAAGAGTGAATAAGGAAATTGATGGGTCTTTGAGTACACTGAGAATCTCCTAAGAAGGGAGACTAAGGTCTGAAACTTACTAAAAGATTGTAATTACACCTAGGATTTTCTGACTGTGTTTCATGAGAGTTCTATACCAGTACAATGACTACATGAGTCTAGTCCATCATGTTTAATCATTCATTGTATCATTTTATTTGTATGGGGGTAAAAAAAAGTCACATAAGACTGACTTAAAAATATGAGTGACAATTTATTGGTGTAGATATAATAGTCTGGACATACCTTCTCAGGGGGAAAATTTACTGGAGAGATTAAGTTATTATAAAAGTGTGCTTTGCTTCTTATAGTTAGGGAATATAAAATTTAAAAATAATAATTTCACATCAAATTATAAAGTACAGTGTATTTTGTTTTAATGTTAGAGATGAACTAATATTTATTGAGAAATAGCTACTGAATTTTAGGTTCTTCACACATTATCTGTTGTATGCTTTAACATAGTGAAAGGAGGAATTAATATTTCTTTGCATTTTACTACATATTACACAGTAAATTAAGCTGTTAACGTTAACTGAATTGAAGACATTTTTTACATGTCAGTATATTTTGTCACATCTTTATGCTGTCACTGATTCTCTTAACTCTTAAAATAAGCCATTGTTCCTGATGACGTGCATACAACACACACACGCACACACTTAGTGTTTCCACAGAGCCTTAATCTCTTCTTACTCAGACAAACAATGGACAGTGTTAGAAGGAGTCTAAAGACAAAGGTCTTTAGACCTCTGTGCCCTAGAGTCAAATTGAGCTTCAATTTGCAAATGTGGAAGACTTCCAAAGTAACAAACTGGAAAACATGTTAAGGGAATTTTAAAAGGCTAAAATTCAGTCATTAAAATGTAAACTATAAGAAATGAAACTGATTGTTAATTAGGAATTGAAGCAAGAGTTGGCAGATTTAGAAACAATTTTTGGCCACATTTATTTTTATTTAATATGTATTGGCATAGAAACACATTTTGATTTGCTCTCAAGGATAATTTGGTCAGATACTTCAGTCTTTAAACTTTTAATCTGTGTGTATGTTTGTGTGTGTGTGTGTGTACACATATATGTCTCATAAGTATTTCAAAAGAGTGAATAAGGAAATTGATGGGTCTTTGAGTACACTGAGAATCTCCTAAGAAGGGAGACTAAGGTCTGAAACTTACTAAAAGATTGTAATTACACCTAGGATTTTCTGACTGTGTTTCATGAGAGTTCTATACCAGTACAATGACTACATGAGTCTAGTCCATCATGTTTAATCATTCATTGTATCATTTTATTTGTATGGGGGTAAAAAAAAGTCACATAAGACTGACTTAAAAATATGAGTGACAATTTATTGGTGTAGATATAATAGTCTGGACATACCTTCTCAGGGGGAAAATTTACTGGAGAGATTAAGTTATTATAAAAGTGTGCTTTGCTTCTTATAGTTAGGGAATATAAAATTTAAAAATAATAATTTCACATCAAATTATAAAGTACAGTGTATTTTGTTTTAATGTTAGAGATGAACTAATATTTATTGAGAAATAGCTACTGAATTTTAGGTTCTTCACACATTATCTGTTGTATGCTTTAACATAGTGAAAGGAGGAATTAATATTTCTTTGCATTTTACTACATATTACACAGTAAATTAAGCTGTTAACGTTAACTGAATTGAAGACATTTTTTACATGTCAGTATATTTTGTCACATCTTTATGCTGTCACTGATTCTCTTAACTCTTAAAATAAGCCATTGTTCCTGATGACGTGCATACAACACACACACGCACACACTTAGTGTTTCCACAGAGCCTTAATCTCTTCCAGATGTTCTGTTAGCAGCAGGCTGAGAAAGGATTTACTAAAATGCATCTAATAAAGATATGAATGGGGCTTTCCTGGTGGTCCAGTGGGTAAGGACACTGCCTTGCAGTGCAAGGGGCGCCAGTTCGATCCCTGGCCTGGGAAGATCCCACGTGCCGCAGAGCGGCTGGACCCATGTGTCCAATTACCGAGCCGGAGCTCTGGAGCGCATGTGCCCAGAGCCAGTGCTCTGCAGCGACAGAGGCCGCTGCGATGGGAGGCCCACACGGGCCAAAGAACGAAAATGGAGGAAAATAGATAAATGAAAGACCAATAGAAGTGGCCTGCCCGCCCCCCTCCTTCTCCAAACCTCCCCCCGCCCCCCCAAAAAAAAAAAAAAAAAAGATTTGAATGTTGGTGGCTTAAGGAACCTAAAAATATAGCTCATTCTCATCATGTGCATGGTGTCTTTTTATGTTTAACGATTTTGTAATTGAGAATATAGGGAAGACCAATGACGTTTTATAAGTAGGACAGTTTAAAAATAATTTAGTAGTATTAATAGTATAGCTATTCATTCATTTAACAAATATTTGTTGAGCACCTACTAGGTTTCAAGTATTGCTCTAAGAGCTGGATATACATTTGTGAACAAAACAGTAAAACCCCTGTTTTTTAAGTTTACATATTAAAGGATTAAAGATAACAAATCTTGAGCATAATAAGAAAATCACACAATATCTTAGAAGTTGGAGACCATGGGGGGAAAAAATAGAACTGGGGCAGAGTGATTGTGGGTAGGGGAGAAAGAGGTAAGTTGTAACTTTTTTTAAAATATTTTTCTTTTGTTGTATGCTTTAACATAGTGAAAGGAGGAATTAATATTTCTTTGCATTTTACTACATATTACACAGTAAATTAAGCTGTTAACGTTAACTGAATTGAAGACATTTTTTACATGTCAGTATATTTTGTCACATCTTTATGCTGTCACTGATTCTCTTAACTCTTAAAATAAGCCATTGTTCCTGATGACGTGCATACAACACACACACGCACACACTTAGTGTTTCCACAGAGCCTTAATCTCTTCCAGATGTTCTGTTAGCAGCAGGCTGAGAAAGGATTTACTAAAATGCATCTAATAAAGATATGAATGGGGCTTTCCTGGTGGTCCAGTGGGTAAGGACACTGCCTTGCAGTGCAAGGGGCGCCAGTTCGATCCCTGGCCTGGGAAGATCCCACGTGCCGCAGAGCGGCTGGACCCATGTGTCCAATTACCGAGCCGGAGCTCTGGAGCGCACGCGTCCAGAGCCAGTGCTCTGCGACGACAGAGGCCGCTGCGATGGGAGGCCCACACGGGCCAAAGAACGAAGATGGAGGAAAATAGATAAATGAAAGACCAATAGAAGTGGCCTGCCCGCCCCCCTCCTTCTCCAACCCCCCCCCCGCACCCCCAAAAAAAAAAAAAAAAAAGATTTGAATGTTGGTGGCTTAAGGAACCTAAAAATATAGCTCATTCTCATCATGTGCATGGTGTCTTTTTATGTTTAACGATTTTGTAATTGAGAATATAGGGAAGACCAATGACGTTTTATAAGTAGGACAGTTTAGAAATAATTTAGTAGTATTAATAGTATAGCTATTCATTCATTTAACAAATATTTGTTGAGCACCTACTAGGTTTCAAGTATTGCTCTAAGAGCTGGATATACATTTGTGAACAAAACAGTAAAACCCCTGTTTTTTAAGTTTACATATTAAAGGATTAAAGATAACAAATCTTGAGCATAATAAGAAAATCACACAATATCTTAGAAGTTGGAGACCATGGGGGAAAAAAATAGAACTGGGGCAGAGTGATTGTGGGTAGGGGAGAAAGAGGTAAGTTGTAACTTAAATAAGTGATCAATGTAGGCCTTACTGAGAAGCTAACATTTAAGCCAAAATGAGATATAAGGAATAAAAGTGTTCCTAAGGCAGGAGCTTGTCTTTTGGATTCAAGAAGTAGCAAAGATGTCAGAGTGGCCAGAGTATAGCAGTGGAGGAGCCTAGTTAGAGATAGCCTCTGGGGGCTAGGGCAGGTAGAACCTCGTCAGCCTTTGTAAGAACCATGGCTTTTACTCAGAGTGAGAAGGGGAGTTCCTGGATTGGCTTAGAAAGAGAAGTGACACCATCTGACTTTTAATTTTCAAAAATTATCTGTGACTTCTCAATGCAGCTTTGAAAAGAGTGAGGAGCAAGATTGGAAGCAAGAGGCAAAGGAGAAGAATATTGTAGTGTTCAGATGAAGGATAATGATGGGACTTGGAAAGAGATATTTTGAAGGTAGAACTAACAGGATTTCTTGACAAGGATTTCCTAGCAAATTACTTGTTAAGGGGTGAGAGAACATGTTTTTTTTATAAACTGTGGCTCAGAGAGGACCCAGTGTTTCTACAGACAAGTACCTATTAAATGACATATGGGCATTTGCATTCGCACCTGATTCCTGCCACAGCAGCTCTTACTGCATAGAGCAGGGAAGGAAGAAAGTGGAGGGATGCTACAGAATCACTCATTCTCTCTCCACCAAAATAAGTGTTTCTTTTGCAAATGTTTTCTCTTTTTATGTCTCTACACTCTTGAGTCTCACTTATCTCTCTGTTTGTCATCTAAACTATTTGCTTGCCTCCTCTTCAGTTTTCAGTATATCACATGGCATTTGAAATTTATTAAGATTAAGGTAAAATTATTTTGAGCCAAACCTATCCTGATAACATAATTATGAGGAAAAAATAAGCTATTGAAAGCAGCTCTGTCAGAAGTCTTACAGGGTAAATAGCTTCTTATTTACTTTCAATTTTTGATATGGAAATTAGTATGTGCTTATCATCTATAAGCATATTGTTTATTTTTCAATTAAATTTGCAATACCTTCAAATACTTTAATTATGCGCTATTAAGAGCTGGAAAATTATAACTAGGCGTGTTTCAGATATTCATTCCCAGATGTCAAACTAAATTACAGATGAAAAAACACAGCATGTGAAATGCTATAATGATATGCACAGCTGATAAAAGAAATACAATCACTATTTATTTACCTCAATTTTTTGAGTATATGGATTTTTATGGGAGAAAGAACATTATTATTATTCTTTTCATTGGCAAGTCTAATCTCGAGGCAGAATATTAGGGGTTTAAAGGCAGACCCCTGTGGCTCTGTGTTGATGAATCAAATTCAAAATGAAAAGACTAAGTTAAGGATAAGTTCATGTTGTTTCATGTTGTGTTCTGCTGGGCTCTTTCTGTTTACCAAAAGAAGAATCTTCAATATAGGGTACACCAAAGATTTATATTCATAAAACCCTGATTGCTCAAGAGAACCTTGAAACCTCCCTTGAAACCTGAATTAGAATTTAGATTTAGAAAGATTTTACAGCTGATATTTAGATTTCCATTTAGTTTCACTTAAGTCCTCAAAAATCATTGTGATACTTTTGTATGAATACAATACCAAACCCTTGGTCTGACATGCTTAGTCCTCAAAAATACACATGCAGGCTACATTTTCAGGATCATCTTTTCATTTTCTTTTAAGTATGCTTTCCTTATGCTAGATTAGTCTGATTATTGACCCTTTTATTATTCAGATGAGGCCAGACCACCATAAACATAGGGAAGTAAACTTTCTCTGGATTTCTCAAAGCTCCACTGCTTTTTACATTCTAAGAGGAGTAAAACAGACATAAAGTTAGAGAGTTTTCACTGCTCTTAGAATGTACAAAGCATTTCGTACCATGAAATTAGTTATGTACTTACCTCCCTACCTAATTTCTTTGATTGGAAAGCATAAAACCCTTCTCTTTCAAGAAGACCAACAAGTTAAATCCTGGACCATGTCCCTATGTGAAGTCCCAAGGCACCTGGAAGACTGGAGGGCTCTCTCAGGGATTTGCATGTCAAAAAGGGGTAAAGCTCCAGAAGACCTCTCTAAGAAGGTGGCTTTTAAAAGCTGAAATCTGGCTCAACTATTTGGCTTCCAACATTCCACTCCAAGGTAAGGACTAGGGCGAATGGTGCCCTATTCATTTATTATTTACTGTGAGGAATTTACTGAGAAATCTGAGTCAGAAAACCTTACGTGTGCATTCCTACTTTTACCAGAGAAAAAATACAGCATGTGAAATGCTATAATGATATGCACAGCTGATAAAAGAAATACAATCACTATTTATTTACCTCAATTTTTTGAGTATATGGATTTTTATGGGAGAAAGAACATTATTATTATTCTTTTCATTGGCAAGTCTAATCTCGAGGCAGAATATTAGGGGTTTAAAGGCAGACCCCTGTGGCTCTGTGTTGATGAATCAAATTCAAAATGAAAAGACTAAGTTAAGGATAAGTTCATGTTGTTTCATGTTGTGTTCTGCTGGGCTCTTTCTGTTTACCAAAAGAAGAATCTTCAATATAGGGTACACCAAAGATTTATATTCATAAAACCCTGATTGCTCAAGAGAACCTTGAAACCTCCCTTGAAACCTGAATTAGAATTTAGATTTAGAAAGATTTTACAGCTGATATTTAGATTTCCATTTAGTTTCACTTAAGTCCTCAAAAATCATTGTGATACTTTTGTATGAATACAATACCAAACCCTTGGTCTGACATGCTTAGTCCTCAAAAATACACATGCAGGCTACATTTTCAGGATCATCTTTTCATTTTCTTTTAAGTATGCTTTCCTTATGCTAGATTAGTCTGATTATTGACCCTTTTATTATTCAGATGAGGCCAGACCACCATAAACATAGGGAAGTAAACTTTCTCTGGATTTCTCAAAGCTCCCACTGCTTTTTACATTCTAAGAGGAGTAAAAACAGACATAAAGTTAGAGAGTTTTTCACTGCTCTTAGAATGTACAAAGCATTTCTCGTACCATGAAATTAGTTCTGTAGTTACTTGCCTACCTAATTTCTTTGATTGGAAAGGATAAAACACTTCTCTTTCAAGAAGACCAACAAGTTAAATCCTGGACCATGTCCCTATGTGAAGTCCCAAGGCACCTGGAAGACTGGAGGGCTCTCTCAGGGATTTGCATGTCAAAAAGGGGTAAAGCTCCAGAAGACCTCTCTAAGAAGGTGGCTTTTAAAAGCTGAAATCTGGCTCAACTATTTGGCTTCCAACATTCCACTCCAAGGTAAGGACTAGGGCGAATGGTGCCCTATTCATTTATTATTTACTGTGAGGAATTTACTGAGAAATCTGAGTCAGAAAACCTTACGTGTGCATTCCAGATACAGTGAATAAAAAGGGACATTGAAAATGTACCAGTAATAAAAGTCCCCAAATCAAATAGTTTAACAAAACAAAAAATTCTTTCTCATGATAATTACTCATCAGGTTGGGTAGGAGAGGTCTGCTTCTTGTTCAGTGACCCAGGAAGACAAAGGTTCTGCCCTCTCTGGCACCATCTCTGAAGTAAACTTCTAGGGCTTACTGTGGCAGGGAGCGAGAGTGCAGGAGGAGTGGTGGGGAAGATACATATGTCAGGCTTCTGCCAGAAGAAGTATATCACTTTGCACCAACATCATTGGCTAGAAAAAGTTGCACAACCCTGCCTAACTACAAGGAGGCTGGGAAATGTTGGGGAGGATGTGAAAACTAATACATTGTAAATATCTGTACTGTGTCTTCACTTCCATTCTGAATGTTTCACAGGCTCTTGACAAAGAGGAAAATGGAGTATTAATCTAAGCAAAGGCTAATCCAAGACCTTTAATTCTTCCCTTGATGAAACTCTCTAACCTCTCAACACTGTAACATAGGACAAACTTGTCATTTTCTGTTAAGTATCATTCACACATTTGGAATACTGACAGTTTCTAAAGTTCTTTCTGAAGGACTGCCATTGAATCCTAATCCGAGACGGTGCTA
This sequence comes from Tragulus kanchil, assembly GCA_022376925.1. Taxonomy (NCBI): domain Eukaryota; kingdom Metazoa; phylum Chordata; class Mammalia; order Artiodactyla; family Tragulidae; genus Tragulus; species Tragulus kanchil. Next base: position 37,765,269 of record JAIOJX010000004.1, read on the forward strand.
AGTGGTAAAGAATTCACCTGCTAATGTAGAAAACACAAGACCCAGGTCCCATCCCTGGGTCGGGAAGATCCCCTGGAGAAGGGCATGGCAGCCCACTCCATTATTTTTGCCTAGAGAATCCCATGGATGTGGTGCCTGTCAGGTTATAGTCCATAAAGTCACAAAGAGTCAGACATGACTGAAGTAACTTAGCATGGAGACTAGAAAAGTGTGGGATCATGAATTTCAAGGATGGCTTGATTTTTGTTCCATCATATTTCTTTATCACATTGCTGATAATTTTCTTTTTTGTCAGTTGATCAATACATAACTATCTTTATGTGTGTTCCTGTTTAAAGTTAAAAGTTAATTTTCCTGTAAGGACTAGGGCGAATGGTGCCCTATTCATTTATTATTTACTGTGAGGAATTTACTGAGAAATCTAGTCAGAAAACCTTACGTGTGCATTCCAGATACAGTGAATAAAAAGGGACATTGAAAATGTACCAGTAATAAAAGTCCCCAAATCAAATAGTTTAACAAAACAAAAAATTCTTTCTCATGATAATTACTCATCAGGTTGGGTAGGAGAGGTCTGCTTCTTGTTCAGTGACCCAGGAAGACAAAGGTTCTGCCCTCTCTGGCACCATCTCTGAAGTAAACTTCTAGGGCTTACTGTGGCAGGGAGTGAGAGTGCAGGAGGAGTGGTGGGGAAGATACATATGTCAGGCTTCTGCCAGAAGAAGTATATCACTTTGCACCAACATCATTGGCTAGAAAAAGTTGCACAACCCTGCCTAACTACAAGGAGGCTGGGAAATGTTGGGGAGGATGTGAAAACTAATACATTGTAAATATCTGTACTGTGTCTTCACTTCCATTCTGAATGTTTCACAGGCTCTTGACAAAGAGGAAAATGGAGTATTAATCTAAGCAAAGGCTAATCCAAGACCTTTAATTCTTCCCTTGATGAAACTCTCTAACCTCTCAACACTGTAACATAGGACAAACTTGTCATTTTCTGTTAAGTATCATTCACACATTTGGAATACTGACAGTTTCTAAAGTTCTTTCTGAAGGACTGCCATTGAATCCTAATCCGAGACGGTGCTAAGTGGTAAAGAATTCACCTGCTAATGTAGAAAACACAAGACCCAGGTCCCATCCCTGGGTCGGGAAGATCCCCTGGAGAAGGGCATGGCAGCCCACTCCATTATTTTTGCCTAGAGAATCCCATGGATGGGGTGCCTGTCAGGTTATAGTCCATAAAGTCACAAAGAGTCAGACATGACTGAAGTAACTTAGCATGGAGACTAGAAAAGTGTGGGATCATGAATTTCAAGGATGGCTTGATTTTTGTTCCATCATATTTCTTTATCACATTGCTGATAATTTTCTTTTTTGTCAGTTGATCAATACATAACTATCTTTATGTGTGTTCCTGTTTAAAGTTAAAAGATGTTATCATTGGTTCATTAACACTCAGCTCTAGAACAACAGCGCTATAAGTCATGCTAAACAAAGTTTACCTAAAACATATTTTTTTCCTATGAGGCACCCTTTCTGGTTTAGGAACACTAGACAGTACTTCAGCATAGCTTGAGGACTATATTTAGTAAAATAACCAACACAAAGTACAAAAATGCCAAAAATGTGACACTAAATAGCTCCCTTGTAAAGGACACCTTTTTTTTCCTTACAGTGTGATATTTAGAACAAGGCATAGTATCATCTTGTTCCTCAAGTGGGAATGTGCACATTCTGCAATTCAAATTTTGACACCTTGTGCATTTCTATAAATGATGTGAAAATGTCATGAGTATTGACTTTCAGGTCACAAATACATTTTTGAGAGTAGACAGAATTTTAAAGTACAAAATTCACAAATATGAGAATTGGCTCTGTTTGCAAAGAAACTGAAAATGAAATAGACACAGCCAATCCTGGGTATAGACACTGTGATTTGCCATTTCTCTGCAGTTAAAAGCAAAAATGGAATAACTTTGGTGAGATATTTTGTGAAATTATTCAAAAGACACAAGAAATTTGAGGCTAGATGATTTTTAAGACTTTGTTCTGGACAGACTATATGCCAGAATATCAAACCTAAAAGATGCCTTGGACCTCAGAAATTTTTTAAGGAAATATTTTTAATAATTAGCTGAGTTTTTCAGTTGTCACATTAATTATAACTTTTCCTCCGGCAATAAATATCTTCTTCTGGCAATACAGATACAAATGTTGTCTTGATCTTCAAAGAGAATCTTCTAGAAAAATGAGGAAACTCTCTCTCTCTCTTTCTTACACATGCACACAACTCTTATAGCATATAGTACTATATACTAAAGCACTTAAATTATGTTCAAATTCACATAATTGAATGAACACATTCTTTCCAAGTTCTCTGGTAAAACTGGACTAAGTATCTCTTATAGCATCATTGCTGTATTCTAAAAACTTTCTTTCTCTTTAGAACTATTTGGATTCTTCCAGGAGAGTTTCTAAATCACAAAGAAAGTAAGTCTCTCCTTTTTTTAAAAACAAACAAAACAACCTTCCTTTGACCTCAAAATGGTGGCATTATTTTCTTTTCTATCAGAGTCATATAACACTTAGTCCTTCACAAGTTCCCTACTGTCAAACTTAAATCTGCTACTCATGTTAAAGACTTATCTCACACATAAGCTATTAAAAAAAACAAAATTCTGAGTGTGCACATGTACACTGTGTTTAGTGAAGGCAAGCATTATGTCTTTGTTTCCCCTATTTCATTCTCATTGCCTTATATGCTGCTTGAAAGTGAAAGTGTTAGTTGCTCCATTGTGCCCCACAGTTTGAGACCCCATGGACTGTATGTAGCCCACCAGTCTCCTCCGTCCATGGAATTCTCCAGGCAAGAATACTGGAGTAAGGACCCATTTCCTTCTCCAGGGGATCTTCCCAACCCAGGGATCGAACCCCAGTCTTCTGCATTGTAGGTAGATTCTTTACTATCTGAGCCACCAGGGAAGACCATTATATACTGCTTACCAGAGATCGTAAAATACCTGTTGAGTGAAACAATGAGAAAACACAAGAATTCAATGCATAAATTAAATTAAAACAGTTACAGGGCTTCCCTGGTGGTACAGTGGGTAAAGAGTCCGCCTTGCAGTGCAAGGCTCAATCCCTGGCCTGGGAACATGCCACGTGTCACGGAGTGGCTGGACCAATGTGTCCAATTACAAGTCAGAGCTCTGGAGCGCAAGTGCCCAGAGCTGGTGCTCTGCAATGAGAGAGGCCACCACAATGGGAGGCCCACACAGGCCAAAGAATAAAGATGGATGAAAATAAATAAATAAAAAAGACCAATAAAAGAGGCCAAAATTCATTAAAAAAAAAAAGAAAGAAAACAATTACATATGGAAAACTGTCACATGAGGCCATTTTCATCAAACAAGAAAATGCTCCATACTGATGATATTTAGGACACTTACCACTGTTCTAAATAACATTGTATAACAAAAAGTCTGAGTGTGGGTCTCAGCCAGACTTTTGTTGGTGTGGCAAATCATGTTATCTGAAGATCTGCACACTGATACATAATCTATGCCACGTTCTTGCTATATGACATTGACCCTCCTCCATCAAATATTTCCATAAATGTTCCATTCCCTTGGACCTGAGTTGAGTATTTTAACTGAATTCATCAATAAATCTGGTAGAAGGCAAGGTCTTAAAAGGTGGTGCAAATTCTGTCTGGTTCTCTCTTTCTCAGACACACACCTTGGGAATTCTGAGACAATATATAGGAAGCACGCCTCTCTGAAGCCACCATGCTGTAAAGATGTCCAAGACCCCAGCTGTTTTAGTGCCCAATGTTTTGACTCTCCCCAGATCAAATGCATGATGTAAGTAAAGAAAGCTGAGACAGAACTGTATAACTGAGCTTCTTAAAATCTTGACCCATGAAAATCATGAGATAAATGACTACCGATATTTTATAACCACTAAATTTGGGAGTCATTTTGTACACAGACATCATTGTGATCAAAATGGTTTGGAAGGGTAAAAAGAACAACTGCCAAAGTGCTAAGAGGTGGGGCACTATGTGAGATCTTGTAGATTTTTACTTAGTGAAAATCCTAAGGCCCTATTATTGTTGATTCTCTGAAAATTCAGTTTTGCACTCAGTTTTAAAGTGGTGTCTCTTAGGAACACTCTTAAAATTTCAGCAGTTTATGTAAGGTATCTATAGTCTAGTGCGTGCTTGTGTGTGTGTTTCTAAACATGGGACAAATTTCAAATACATATCTAATAGTATAAATTTAAGGATACAGAAGTGCATGAAAGCTACCAAACTTCTAATGAAAAATGTTATGTCTTGATGGAAATTAGAGTTCTCTCCTTAATTTCTCAAGTATTTCAAAGAAGTCCATTTTTGGTTCTTTGCAGTAGAAAATACTTTGATGGGAAAATTGGCTTTTTATTTTTAAAAAATTCCAAATTAATAGTTCTTTCTATTTTGCATCAAATGGATGCATTCAGTGTTCTACTCAAGGCTTCTCAGCCCACATACTCCATCAACATTCCTTACTATGTTTTTAAAGTTATTTCTGATGTGTTATTATGTGAGAGTGGGTTGGCAGAGATTGGACTTAATACAGTTTCTTAACTCCAAAAGTAATGTCTTTGCAAAAAAGAGCATACTGCTTTTGCTGCTTTTAAGTTTGTTACATTAAGATATTCCTCTTAAATCCATGAAACATGGATTTAAGAGGAATATATATATATATGTGTGTGTATATATATATATATTTTTTTTTACTAATTATCTCCAGCTAATTCTGTCACTAATTTCTTTCTGATGGTAAAAGGAAAAACAAATATGAAGGCCAAGGGACAAAAGATTGAGACTTGAGGGAAACAACATTTGCCATCAAGCAGGAATTCACTTCAGCACTGAATCTGGGCTCCAAGTTTCAGAGGAAGAGATACAGCTAGGTCTTTTAAAACCAAAGTATCTCTGTCTTATTTTATGAAACCATGTCACCATGTCTCCAACTAGCCTCTAGTTGCAGGCGAGATACCATTAAATGGATTTGCCAATTATGTAAATGTTGGCTTGATAAGTTGGCTTCTATTAACACTTCCAAGGCATAGTACCCACCTAAGGAGTATGGTGTCCAGCTGCCTCTGCTGCATGTGTGATTATTTCAGGAATATGACTCTAGTCAGAGCTGCAACATGTCAGCAAATGAGGTGCCGGTTAATAGTTGATCAGCCGTGACAGATGGTTATTCTAGCTCAGAAGAGCAATATGTGGTCCAGTGTATTTTCCTGTTAGTGTTCACATGAGGGCCATCCTTGGACCTAATTTCTGCAACTGTTGGTAGAGTCTTTATCATTATCACACACCTCTGTCTGCTGGCTGATCCGTCTGTCCTAGAGAGTTAAATCCTCTTGGTGAGCCAGTAATGAAATACGTGGATCAATATATAGGTAAAAAGGTGGAAATAGCTAAAGCTGGATCTGTTACTTTGGCACTTAAGAGTAGAGCTTCATCAAAGGAAAATTTAACTCAAAAAAAAAAAAAATTTCAAGTAAGTGCCTTTTTGAAGGGGACAGAGAAAATATTTCTTATTTTAGCTTCTTATCTTTTACCGAGAAGCTGCCTCAGCTCCTCTTCGTATTAGACTTTGGCCTGACTGCCAGGTTAACTCTGATCAATCTTTTTCAGGAAAGGAAAATTTAGACATTAGTTTCTGGACTTCCAAAGCTTAGCTTTTGGATGTTTAAGAGTATTTTAAGGGATTCTTCAAAGAGATGTTGTCATCCTAAGAGTAATTTTCTTGCTACCTGCTGGATGCAACTCAGTTTTCACTTCTACAATGCCATTTTGAGAGACTTTTCCTTGGTATGAATTGTCAAAACTCTTCTATTACACCTTTCAAGGAAAGGAACATACTAATTAATGTCCACTGGTAATATTAATTAGTTGCCGTTTAGGGAATTGCAAGAAAAGCTTAGACATTTTTGTATGCAGAGAAATGTAAAAGGGCCTGTAAAAATAAATACAGAGAAGAATTCAAAAAATAGATCAATCAGAAGCTGGGAAAACAAGAGCTATCAAAAAGAAGATTTAGAATATGTATCAAAAAAGAACAAGAGGGAATGGGAGCTAAGACTTGGCAGTCTATAATTAGGACCAGCTACCCCTTAGATGGGAAGAGATTCTGCTTGCTGATTAGATGTAAACCAGAGTTAAATCTGGAGAACAAGACAGACTCAGAAAAATAGTTTAGGTGGCTAAGGAAAGGAAATAAAGAATCAGTGGTGTACAGAGTTACATAGCAGTTTTCTAAATATTAGACCTTATTATTCAAAAATAAAAAGCATTTAGAAAAATTCGAGTACAGTGAATATAAATTAAAACTAAATATCTTTTATTTGTGTGAACTTCCCAATTCTATTCTTTGCCTTTTTAAATTTGGGATGTTTTTTTATCAGTTATTGATTCATTAATTTATAAGGACTTCTGTCTATTAAGGAATTAGTCTTTTGTCTCTTGTACCATTTATGTAAAGCACACTAAAGTGTTTGTCTTAGAATCCTAATGAGAAGGACGAAATAAAGGTGCAATACTAGATTCTATTATAAAAGAGAAATAACTTATGTGTTAACAAAGAAGTTTACATTTCCAATTTCTACCATCTTCTGTTTTCCTCAGTTAGAGGATAATCTTTAAATAAAGCTTTCCCCTGCAACTCTGTTATCTCTGGAATTAAAACAATTAATTAAATGGGTTTAAAATTAATTAAATGGATTTAGAGCTTTTTTCTTAATTGGAAATCAATTGGTTTTGGATAGATCAGAAACTAAATGGTTACAGGACACAATCAAAGTAAATTTAGATGATAAAACTTGTGCCTTCCCTTTCAATCTGATAAAGAACAGCATTAGGTGAAGATATGCCTGGAAAATATTGCATGGTTATAAAACACAAAAATGAAGCCTTAAATTAAGCTACAACTAAAACCATGTATTTTCAGAGACACAGTTCATAGCTTCCCTCCCCATCTGTATCACTTCATTAAATCAGCACACAGGATTTTAAAATACCATGGCAAGTAATTTAATAAGAATTACTCAATGTACCTGATCCAATTTTTCTGCAGCTAGATAATAAAAAAGGGGAATGTGACAGCATTCAAGATTTTATCCAGTTTCATGATTTTAAGTACCATCTATAAACTCAAAAAGAACAAGAGGGAATGGGAGCTAAGACTTGGCAGTCTATAATTAGGACCAGCTACCCCTTAGATGGGAAGAGATTCTGCTTGCTGATTAGATGTAAACCAGAGTTAAATCTGGAGAACAAGACAGACTCAGAAAAATAGTTTAGGTGGCTAAGGAAAGGAAATAAAGAATCAGTGGTGTACAGAGTTACATAGCAGTTTTCTAAATATTAGACCTTATTATTCAAAAATAAAAAGCATTTAGAAAAATTCGAGTACAGTGAATATAAATTAAAACTAAATATCTTTTATTTGTGTGAACTTCCCAATTCTATTCTTTGCCTTTTTAAATTTGGGATGTTTTTTTATCAGTTATTGATTCATTAATTTATAAGGACTTCTGTCTATTAAGGAATTAGTCTTTTGTCTCTTGTACCATTTATGTAAAGCACACTAAAGTGTTTGTCTTAGAATCCTAATGAGAAGGACGAAATAAAGGTGCAATACTAGATTCTATTATAAAAGAGAAATAACTTATGTGTTAACAAAGAAGTTTACATTTCCAATTTCTACCATCTTCTGTTTTCCTCAGTTAGAGGATAATCTTTAAATAAAGCTTTCCCCTGCAACTCTGTTATCTCTGGAATTAAAACAATTAATTAAATGGGTTTAAAATTAATTAAATGGATTTAGAGCTTTTTTCTTAATTGGAAATCAATTGGTTTTGGATAGATCAGAAACTAAATGGTTACAGGACACAATCAAAGTAAATTTAGATGATAAAACTTGTGCCTTCCCTTTCAATCTGATAAAGAACAGCATTAGGTGAAGATATGCCTGGAAAATATTGCATGGTTATAAAACACAAAAATGAAGCCTTAAATTAAGCTACAACTAAAACCATGTATTTTCAGAGACACAGTTCATAGCTTCTCTCCCCATCTGTATCACTTCATTAAATCAGCACACAGGATTTTAAAATACCATGGCAAGTAATTTAATAAGAATTACTCAATGTACCTGATCCAATTTTTCTGCAGCTAGATAATAAAAAGGTGAATGTGACAGCATTCAAGATTTTATCCAGTTTCATGATTTTAAGTACCATCTATAAACTGAGGTCTCCCAAATCTCCATTTCAACCTTGACATCTCCACTGAAAGGCAGCCACACATAGAGCTGAATTGTTGCAAATTACAACCAAGCCTATATGTTATCTCTACAGATAAAACCATATATTTGATCAGATCAGTAGCTAGGCATTTTTAGCTCCCTGTTTTTCCTCACACCCCACCTCCAGTCCATTAGCAAGTCTTGTTTTTGCTCCCTCCTGAGTCTACATTGAAGTTGACTGTTTTTCACTATGGTCACCCTGCTGAAGAACTTGCCTGTTTCCTCATCCTCTCGCTTTTGCTTTCCTGCTTCCACTCTTGCTTCTCTGCCTTCTGTTCCCCACATAACACAACAGGGATTTGTCTTCAGGCTTAGATCATACCATTTCCCAGAAACAAGAACTTCAATGGCTTCCTTTTATCAATAGTCCTAAACTCAAACCCAAATTCCTTATCACAGACTCACCTCCCCACTGTCATTTCCTATCACCACCACAGCCCACATCATGACTTTTGTCCTGCTTTGGGGTATTTGCATGTTATGTTCTCTCTGCCTACCAAACTCCCATATTATCATATGCCTAGTTTCAGCTTAAATGTCACACTTTAGGCTTTATTATGTATATCATTACCTGAAATTATGTTACTAATTTACAGGTTCATTGTCTGTTTCTCCCTAAGTGAAAGAAAGCAGTAAGGGTCCATAATGATCCTGGATAGATCAGAAACTAAATGGTTACAGGACACAATCAAAGTAAATTTAGATGATAAAACTTGTGCCTTCCCTTTCAATCTGATAAAGAACAGCATTAGGTGAAGATATGCCTGGAAAATATTGCATGGTTATAAAACACAAAAATGAAGCCTTAAATTAAGCTACAACTAAAACCATGTATTTTCAGAGACACAGTTCATAGCTTCTCTCCCCATCTGTATCACTTCATTAAATCAGCACACAGGATTTTAAAATACCATAGCAAGTAATTTAATAAGAATTACTCAATGTACCTGATCCAATTTTTCTGCAGCTAGATAATAAAAAGGTGAATGTGACAGCATTCAAGATTTTATCCAGTTTCATGATTTTAAGTACCATCTATAAACTGAGGTCTCCCAAATCTCCATTTCAACCTTGACATCTCCACTGAAAGGCAGCCACACATAGAGCTGAATTGTTGCAAATTACAACCAAGCCTATATGTTATCTCTACAGATAAAACCATATATTTGATCAGATCAGTAGCTAGGCATTTTTCAGCTCCCTGTTTTCCTCACACCCCACCTCCAGTCCATTAGCAAGTCTTGTTTTTGCTCCCTCCTGAGTCTACATTGAAGTTGACTGTTTTTCACTATGGTCACCCTGCTGAAGAACTTGCCTGTTTCCTCATCCTCTCGCTTTTGCTTTCCTGCTTCCACTCTTGCTTCTCTGCCTTCTGTTCCCCACATAACACAACAGGGATTTGTCTTCAGGCTTAGATCATACCATTTCCCAGAAACAAGAGCTTCAATGGCTTCCTTTTATCAATAGTCCTAAACTCAAACCCAAATTCCTTATCACAGACTCACCTCCCCACTGTCATTTCCTATCACCACCACAGCCCACATCATGACTTTTGTCCTGCTTTGGGGTATTTGCATGTTATGTTCTCTCTGCCTACCAAACTCCCATATTATCATATGCCTAGTTTCAGCTTAAATGTCACACTTTAGGCTTTATTATGTATATCATTACCTGAAATTATGTTACTAATTTACAGGTTCATTGTCTGTTTCTCCCTAAGTGAAAGAAAGCAGTAAGGGTCCATAATGATCCTGTGATTCAACTTCCTATTGTTGTTTAAGGAGAAACTGAGGTTCACAGAAGCTAGATATTTTGCGGATGTATATTCAGTTAGTTACAAAGACAGAAAGAAAAAGGAATTCTCCTAAGACAGCAACAGAAGAGAATTCTTCCTGCTCTATCCCCCTAAGTAACAGTCACCAGTTATTTAATCCAACTATACCTCCTTTTCCAGTGGAGGAGAGAAAGCTACACCATTTCACCACAAATCTTTTGTTTTTAAACTACTATAGCTCTAAAAAAGCTATGCTGTACTTACGCACTTGATAGAATATTTATACAACTATCTACCTCTAGAGCCCTTACAAAAACTGAGATGCTTTGTCTGGTAACTTTTGTTTATTTGGTGACACTAGGCAATTAATTGTTTTTGTGTGTGTGATTTTCAAACTTTCCTCCTACTCCAGTTCCACTTCATGGAGTAGAAAACTCTCAATTAGTTCTTACTACAGCTTTAATTACTAAGTAAGTCACTGTAATTTGAACTCAAAGAGATTGTGATATATGGTGTCTCCTTAACTCTATTATTCAAAGACACTTTATTTTGGGCGGGAGGGGGGATTGGGGAGGGAGAGGGGCCGGCGGGCCACTTCTTTTGGTCTTTCATTTATCCATTTTCATCCATCTTTGTTCTCTGGCCCGTGTGGGCCTCCCATCACGTTGGCCTCTGTTGTCACAGAGCACTGGCTCTGGGCACATACACTCCAGAGCTCCGGCTCGGTAATTGGACACATGGGTCCAGCCGCTCCGAGGCACGTGGGATCTTCCCAGGCCAGGGATCAAACTGGCACACCTTGCATTGTGAGGTGGTGTCCTTACCCACTGGACCACCAGGAAAGCCCTCAAAGACACTTTAAATGTGAACTTCTGCTTTTAAAAATTGAAAATGTATAGAGTACCAGAGACTGAAGCATTGGAGATAGAATCCTGATCAGCCTTTACTGAAGAAGGGTCTGGTAGTTCCCTTGGCCTCATATTATGAGTATAAGTCCTTATGTACAGCAAGACAACATAAGACAAAGAATTAGTAAGGCAAGAAATGTCAGAGATGTGGCCTTGTGTATAGTTACTGCCTAGAAGTTATTTCAAAGAATTCAGTTCCTGAAGTTAGCTTGTTTTCATATGACATTGGTGTTTCTCCTTGGAGGGTTGAAAAACAAATCTGGATATTGGAGCACTTTGATCAACTGCTTTCAAAACAGTCTTATTATTGGAAGAATTTTGTAAACAAATATGGTAGTTTATACAAATTATTCATGTAGCAAGAAAGTATTAGTCAAAGCATGATCAGCATTGTATTAGCTACTGTGTTGGTGTACATACAGGAAGCAGAAAGCATGTTTCCTGTCTTTTGAAGTTTCAGAATCAACCTTGCCATACTTTTTGATTTTGACATTCTTATCTAGGCCAGTAATGCCTGGGTAACATTTGGCTGATGTCACGTCAATAGTCATATTAATATGACCAATTCAGTAAACATGTAAGGAATGTAGTGAATTTATCAGAATTACCACAAAGACATGTTAAAATTAATAAAGCATATACTTGTGAGGGCTTCCCAGGTAGTTTAGTTGGTAAAGAATTTACCTGCAATGCAGGAGACACCAGTTCAATTCCTGGATCAGGAAGATCCCCTGGAGAAGGGATAGACTACCACTCTACTATTCTTGCATTTCCCTGGCAGTTAAGATGGTAAAAAGTCTGCCTGCTACACAGGAGACATGGGTTCAATTCCTTGGTCAGGAAGATCCCCTGAAGAAGGAAATGGCAACCCTCTCCAGTATTCTTGCCTGGAGAATTTCATAGACAGAAGAGCCTGGTGGGATAAAGTTCACAGGGTTGCAGAGTCGGGCACAACTGAGTGACTAACAGGCATACACACATACACACACATACCCCACACCCTGTGTGTGTTTAACAGTCTGTCCTCTCCCTCATATGTCACCTCAGTAGTCATTTAACATGATCATTTCAGTAAACATGGAAGGACTGTAGCAACTTTTTCAGAATTAACACAAAAACATGTTAAAATTATTTGAATATATACTTATGAAGGTCTATAGCATGCAAAATACAGTGCTTTGTTTTGTGAATGAGGAATAGAAAATATCAAATAGATTTTAAAGCATGGCTTCTTTCCTAACATGGGGATCCAATAAGTATACAAATAGTCACTATAACACATGTGATAATTGTTCTTTAAGAAGTATTCGCAAAATGTTTTAGATATTAATAAAAAGAAAATGTAATATGATGAAGGCATGAATGAGACAGTCTCTTAAAAGCTGTGTCATTTGTATAATGTGTCGAATGATGGAGGTGTCTTTATGGGATGAGGGATGGGAAAAGGGTCTTATTATTGAAAATTTTGTAAACAAATATGGTAGTTTATACAAATTATTCATGTAGCAAGAAAGTATTGAAAATATCCTTGTAGCTACTGTGTTGGTGTACATACAGGAAGCAGAAAGCATGTTTCCTGTCTTTTGAAGTTTCAGAATCAACCTTGCCATACTTTTTGATTTTGACATTCTTATCTAGGCCAGTAATGCCTGGGTAACATTTGGCTGATGTCACGTCAATAGTCATATTAATATGACCAATTCAGTAAACATGTAAGGAATGTAGTGAATTTATCAGAATTACCACAAAGACATGTTAAAATTAATAAAGCATATACTTGTGAGGGCTTCCCAGGTAGTTTAGTTGGTAAAGAATTTACCTGCAATGCAGGAGACACCAGTTCAATTCCTGGATCAGGAAGATCCCCTGGAGAAGGGATAGACTACCACTCTACTATTCTTGCATTTCCCTGGCAGTTAAGATGGTAAAAAGTCTGCCTGCTACACAGGAGACATGGGTTCAATTCCTTGGTCAGGAAGATCCCCTGAAGAAGGAAATGGCAACCCTCCAGTATTCTTGCCTGGAAAATTCCATAGACAGAAGAGCCTGGTGGGATAAAGTTCACAGGGTTGCAGAGTCGGGCACAACTGAGTGACTAACAGGCATACACACATACACACACATACTCCACACCCTGTGTGTGTTTAACAGTCTGTCCTCTCCCTCATATGTCACCTCAGTAGTCATTTAACATGATCATTTCAGTAAACATGGAAGGACTGTAGCAACTTTTTCAGAATTAACACAAAAACATGTTAAAATTATTTGAATATATACTTATGAAGGTCTATAGCATGCAAAATACAGTGCTTTGTTTTGTGAATGAGGAATAGAAAATATCAAATAGATTTTAAAGCATGGCTTCTTTCCTAACATGGGGATCCAATAAGTATACAAATAGTCACTATAACACATGTGATAATTGTTCTTTAAGAAGTATTCGCAAAATGTTTTAGATATTAATAAAAAGAAAATGTAATATGATGAAGGCATGAATGAGACAGTCTCTTAAAAAGCTGTGTCATTTGTATAATGTGTCGAATGATGGAGGTGTCTTTATGGGATGAGGGATGGGAAAAGGGCTGTGGAAAGGAGACATTCTAGATGGAAAGAAACATGAAAAGAGGCAGGAGATTCTGGATTTTACTTGGGAAGTGGGAAATTGCTTGCTTTGGCTAGAGATTAGGGGATATGTTATAGAAAATTCAGACAAAGGTCATAAATGCCAAACAAAATAGTTTGTATTTAATTCTCTGTAATGGGGAGCTATTGAGTTTGTGAGCAGAAATGTGATGCACTTAGAGTTGTGCATTAGGACTGCTCTATAGCAGATGTCTAAATCAGAGCAAAGACCAAAGGCCACTTAAGAGGCTATTATGACAGTTCAGCTAAGAGGTAATGAGAGAAGAGACCATGGGAATGGAACAGAAGAGACCAGTTCAAGAGATTAGAGATGTCAAACCAACAGAATTCTATTTGAACTCGATTTTAGACAAGTTTGAGGTATTGCACAACCCAAAATGCAGATCTAGACACTGGACAAAGCTCAGAACTCATGATATAGTATGTATTGTGTGTGATACAAGTTTAAACTAACACTGTAGGACTCAGTGATCTCACCAACGAAGAAACAATGAGCATTATCCCTTTCATGTAAGAGATGAAATAGAGAGGGGACATTTGAGAAGATGGGGTTATTGTCAGAGTAGTTGGAGGAGAATCAGCATACTAGCATCACTAAATCAACAGCACTTTTCTTCCTTTGAAACATTTATGTTGTATTAGAAGATGATTTTTAGATTGTGCTTTAGATTTTCTTTAATTTCAGAAAAGATTTTTGTATATAATTAACCTCATCATAGTTAATAATACAAATTAAAATTATTTGAATATATACTTATGAAGGTCTATAGCATGCAAAATACAGTGCTTTGTTTTGTGAATGAGGAATAGAAAATATCAAATAGATTTTAAAGCATGGCTTCTTTCCTAACATGGGGATCCAATAAGTATACAAATAGTCACTATAACACATGTGATAATTGTTCTTTAAGAAGTATTCGCAAAATGTTTTAGATATTAATAAAAAGAAAATGTAATATGATGAAGGCATGAATGAGACAGTCTTTTAAAAAAGCTGTGTCATTTGTATAATGTGTCGAATGATGGAGGTGTCTTTATGGGATGAGGGATGGGAAAAGGGCTGTGGAAAGGAGACATTCTAGATGGAAAGAAACATGAAAAGAGGCAGGAGATTCTGGATTTTACTTGGGAAGTGGGAAATTGCTTGCTTTGGCTAGAGATTAGGGGATATGTTATAGAAAATTCAGACAAAGGTCATAAATGCCAAACAAAATAGTTTGTATTTAATTCTCTGTAATGGGGAGCTATTGAGTTTGTGAGCAGAAATGTGATGAACTTAGAGTTGTGCATTAGGACTGCTCTATAGCAGATGTCTAAATCAGAGCAAAGACCAAAGGCCACTTAAGAGGCTATTATGACAGTTCAGCTAAGAGGTAATGAGAGAAGAGACCATGGGAATGGAACAGAAGAGACCAGTTCAAGAGATTAGAGATGTCAAACCAACAGAATTCTATTTGAACTCGATTTTAGACAAGTTTGAGGTATTGCACAACCCAAAATGCAGATCTAGACACTGGACAAAGCTCAGAACTCATGATATAGTATGTATTGTGTGTGATACAAGTTTAAACTAACACTGTAGGACTCAGTGATCTCACCAACGAAGAAACAATGAGCATTATCCCTTTCATGTAAGAGATGAAATAGAGAGGGGACATTTGAGAAGATGGGGTTATTGTCAGAGTAGTTGGAGGAGAATCAGCATACTAGCATCACTAAATCAACAGCACTTTTCTTCCTTTGAAACATTTATGTTGTATTAGAAGATGATTTTTAGATTGTGCTTTAGATTTTCTTTAATTTCAGAAAAGATTTTTGTATATAATTAACCTCATCATAGTAATAATATAATTAAAATAACAAGATAACTACAAATCAGAAATCGTGAAACATTCCTTTTCTGTAGAGAAAAATTAGGACATACTTTATCAGAAAACTCAGTAAACTAGTGAGTTTTGCATCCATACATTTAATAAGTAGTTTCTAAGCATAGAAGACAATTAATTTGGAATTTTTTTTGAGAAATAGAACTGAAGACTATTAATGGGAGAAATAAAAATTATGCCCCTAATTCTTTGGCAAACAGATGTTTGTGGTTATTAGCAAGAGTAGTAGGTAAATAATTTAAAGCCATTATAATTTACATACAGTGGAGCATACATTCCTAATGTGAATTCTTAACTCACAGTGGTGACAAATAACCAGACTGGGATTTCCTCTTTGTTCTCTTTTCTTTTGATGTAATCACTGTTAACTACACACTTCTTGAAATTATCTCACTCATTAATTCAATATTTATTTAATAAATATTTACCAAGAGCTTCTGATGTGCCAACCAACCATCTGTCTAGGTCTTAACAATCCAGCACAGAACAAAATAGACAAAATTTTCTGCCTTCATTTGATAAACCAGTGGATATTTACACTAATGAAATTTTATTAATTTTAATATTTTTGTTGAAATGTCTATTACATCATGTCATTGTACAGTATTCTCATATAATTTGCTAATGTTACACATTTATATATTTGTGTCCTAAATGGTTCTTTTGACATTATACTCATATCCTCTGGGGAACTGAATCAATTAGTTGTTGCCTTTTTAAAAAAGTTTTTTTTAAAAAGATAAACCAACAGAATTCTATTTGAACTCGATTTTAGACAAGTTTGAGGTATTGCACAACCCAAAATGCAGATCTAGACACTGGACAAAGCTCAGAACTCATGATATAGTATGTATTGTGTGTGATACAAGTTTAAACTAACACTGTAGGACTCAGTGATCTCACCAACGAAGAAACAATGAGCATTATCCCTTTCATGTAAGAGATGAAATAGAGAGGGGACATTTGAGAAGATGGGGTTATTGTCAGAGTAGTTGGAGGAGAATCAGCATACTAGCATCACTAAATCAACAGCACTTTTCTTCCTTTGAAACATTTATGTTGTATTAGAAGATGATTTTTAGATTGTGCTTTAGATTTTCTTTAATTTCAGAAAAGATTTTTGTATATAATTAACCTCATCATAGTAATAATACAATTAAAATAACAAGATAACTACAAATCAGAAATCGTGAAACATTCCTTTTCTGTAGAGAAAAAAATTAGGACATACTTTATCAGAAAACTCAGTAAACTAGTGAGTTTTGCATCCATACATTTAATAAGTAGTTTCTAAGCATAGAAGACAATTAATTTGGAATTTTTTTTGAGAAATAGAACTGAAGACTATTAATGGGAGAAATAAAAATTATGCCCCTAATTCTTTGGCAAACAGATGTTTGTGGTTATTAGCAAGAGTAGTAGGTAAATAATTTAAAGCCATTATAATTTACATACAGTGGAGCATACATTCCTAATGTGAATTCTTAACTCACAGTGGTGACAAATAACCAGACTGGGATTTCCTCTTTGTTCTCTTTTCTTTTGATGTAATCACTGTTAACTACACACTTCTTGAAATTATCTCACTCATTAATTCAATATTTATTTAATAAATATTTACCAAGAGCTTCTGATGTGCCAACCAACCATCTGTCTAGGTCTTAACAATCCAGCACAGAACAAAATAGACAAAATTTTCTGCCTTCATTTGATAAACCAGTGGATATTTACACTAATGAAATTTTATTAATTTTAATATTTTTGTTGAAATGTCTATTACATCATGTCATTGTACAGTATTCTCATATAATTTGCTAATGTTACACATTTATATATTTGTGTCCTAAATGGTTCTTTTTTGACATTATACTCATATCCTCTGGGGAACTGAATCAATTAGTTGTTGCTCCTATTTTACAGAAAAGAACAATGCTGTCTCTTCCTTATTTCCTACTTCAAAATCATTGCCATAATTTTGAGTAACATTCTTTGCTTTTTGACAAGGTAAAAACATCACAGGATTCAGGAAAATAAGTTTTGTATATATTGTTCACATATTGATCATATTAACAAAGAGATATAGAAGGAATCTAAGTAATAAGTAGGTAAGGAATAATAGAATTAGAAAGTCTCCCTTTTGCAAGATTTAATATGACAACTCATCTACCTAGCAATCATCCATGGCTGCTAAAACCATTAGGTAAATGGTTGATGGCCATTTTATAATGGATGAAGCTGAACCTTTTGATCAATCTTAATATCACTAAAAGTAGGAAAATCAGACATCATGTTTCCTAATGTAAAACAATAAGAAGCACATAGAACCAATTATGCTTTGCAAATTAAATGAAATTTGAATTCTCAAATCTAATTAAGATTATAGATATAACCTCTATACCTAAAAATAGGTCTGGACAAGTAAGACCACTAAATCAATCCACAAAAATATCATTCAAATGTGTAATGGGAGAAATTCAATAAGGCAAATGATGTAGTTTTAAAGAAATGACCTTGAGAATAAGATAAAGAGAGACAGTGGAAAGAAAGAGTTATGGATTAGAAAAGATTTAAGTCAGAAATCATTCAATTGTGGTGTGTGAGACGTGTTTGAATTCAAATTTAAGTAATTAAACTATAAAGAGATATGTTTGAGACAACTGGGAAGTAAGATGAAAGATGTTCAAAAGCTCAGTAATTGTGATCAATGGGGCTTCATTCTTATACATTGCTTTTAAAACTTTTCATTATAAAAACATAATTTTTATAATTTTTTTCTTATATGATGTTATGAAGCCCACTTTGGTGTGATATTTGGGTGCAGGACCATCATGTTAAGTAGGACTTTAGAAAGCATTTGCTTTTCATTCGCATGTGTGGTAGCTGAAGAAAAAGGAAACAAAAATAATTCAGAATGGTGAAGAATATAATAAGCTGGATTCAGAAGAAACTGCAGTGATGGAATACCCTAATTCATGTCCACATTAAGTGATATTCAAACATTTCTGAAAAACTCCCTCCTCCCCATTCCCTCCTTCTCCTTGATGATCAGTTTTATACTTACTTAACTACTTTGCCTGAAACTGTCAGTTTGGTGATATCTGGACACTCTAAATCATCTTCACAGAGCCAGAACACTATCAGTCAAATAAGGTGACCTTTCCCAGAACAAAACCTTCCTGCATGTGTCTCAGCAAGTGTTGACAAAAGTATATGAGAACAAGAGTGATAATAAGATTTATCATATTGAGGTACTAGGTAATGGGATTCTTCTATAAATTAACAACCATAGTTGACATTATTTGTGCCTTTGTGAAAATGCCAATACAGTATAACATTTGTCCTGTCAGACAAAAAAGACATGACTCATTTGATATAGTTATAGCTCCCCTCATTCCGAAAAGGTCACTTGCTCTTTAACCTGCTTTGGTTAATTATCAGCCAGCAGATAACATCACTAGAAGTCACGGCCTCCTGTTCAGATTATACTGACAAGGAAAACACTATTTGTCCTGTCTCTAAATAAATTGTTTCATAATGTGAAAGCCTCAAATGTTTACCACTATTATGCAATAAATAATATTATCACTACTATTTACATATACACATAAATCAAGAAGCTTTACAATCTAACATTTTAATGCTATTTGCTCTGCTTTCAGGTTGGGTTCATTTTCACTTGAAAATATTTTATAGTTCTAAATTATCCCCATGAATTTCTTTTTATAAATGCTGTTTTATGCCCTTCAGCAAAACAATGCTATGTGAATCTGATGGTTCTGAAATTTGACTCTTGCAATAACAGATAAAGCACTTTTTGTCTGATTTCTGTTAAGGTGGACTATCTTTACATTGGGCTTTCCAGCTGGTGCTAGTGGTAAAGACAAAGATAGTGGTAAAGATGCAAGAGACATGGGTTCAATCTCAGGGTTGGTGTGATATTTGGGTGCAGGAAGAAAATTTGAAACATTTTTTAGATGGAAAAAAAATAATTCAGAATGGTGAAGAATATAATAAGCTGGATTCAGAAGAAACTGCAGTGATGGAATACCCTAATTCATGTCCACATTAAGTGATATTCAAACATTTCTGAAAAACTCCCTCCTCCCCATTCCCTCCTTCTCCTTGATGATCAGTTTTATACTTACTTAACTACTTTGCCTGAAACTGTCAGTTTGGTGATATCTGGACACTCTAAATCATCTTCACAGAGCCAGAACACTATCAGTCAAATAAGGTGACCTTTCCCAGAACAAAACCTTCCTGCATGTGTCTCAGCAAGTGTTGACAAAAGTATATGAGAACAAGAGTGATAATAAGATTTATCATATTGAGGTACTAGGTAATGGGATTCTTCTATAAATTAACAACCATAGTTGACATTATTTGTGCCTTTGTGAAAATGCCAATACAGTATAACATTTGTCCTGTCAGACAAAAAAGACATGACTCATTTGATATAGTTATAGCTCCCCTCATTCCGAAAAGGTCACTTGCTCTTTAACCTGCTTTGGTTAATTATCAGCCAGCAGATAACATCACTAGAAGTCACGGCCTCCTGTTCAGATTATACTGACAAGGAAAACACTATTTGTCCTGTCTCTAAATAAATTGTTTCATAATGTGAAAGCCTCAAATGTTTACCACTACTATGCAATAAATAATATTATCACTACTATTTACATATACACATAAATCAAGAAGCTTTACAATCTAACATTTTAATGCTATTTGCTCTGCTTTCAGGTTGGGTTCATTTTCACTTGAAAATATTTTATAGTTCTAAATTATCCCCATGAATTTCTTTTTATAAATGCTGTTTTATGCCCTTCAGCAAAACAATGCTATGTGAATCTGATGGTTCTGAAATTTGACTCTTGCAATAACAGATAAAGCACTTTTTGTCTGATTTCTGTTAAGGTGGACTATCTTTACATTGGGCTTTCCAGCTGGTGCTAGTGGTAAAGACAAAGATAGTGGTAAAGATGTAAGAGACATGGGTTCAATCTCAGGGTCAGGAAGATCCCCTAGAAGAGGACATGGCAACCTACTTCAGTATTCTTGCCTGGAGAATTCCATGGACAGAAGAGCCTGGTGAGCTACAGTCCACAGGGTCACGAAAACTTGGACATGGCTGAAGAGCACACACACAACTTGATATTATTCAAAGGTGTACATATGCTTTTTAAAATAAAAAGGAAGCATGTTATATCCTTCCTTCTGTCCAGCCTGTCAGTTTGTTTGTCTACCAGCAAACAAAACTGTAATGGCATTTTACAGACAAAAATGAGATTTGAAAACTGTGTGTTTAGCAAATCTTGATCATATTCTCTGTGCAAGATTTAGGTTAAGCAATATCAAAGATGTAAAGATCTATCAGACTCAGATCCCTCCCTTTGTTCATAATTTAGCTAAAATACCCAAATATTTTAAGTATTATAGCTTTGATGCCAGATAGAAATTTTTTTTACAAAGCTGTAGTTTTATCAAAAAATAAGGTATCACATTGATCAATGAAATAGAATATTTAGTCCAGAAATAGAAGAACACATATATAGTCAATTGACTCAATCAATTTACAAAGACATTTCGATGAAGAAAGTCCAATCAAAGGAACCTTGACTTGATATATGCTCAAAATAGATCATTGACCAGAATGCAAAATAAAACTTCTAGAAGAAAACAAAGGAGATAATATTTTTGGCCCTGAATTCAGCAAGAATTTCTTAGATAGAATATCAAAAGCTCAGTTGATTAAAAAGTGAATAAATTGAACATCATGGAAATTTAACTTTTGCTCTTTGAAAAAAATTATTGAAAAAGGAGAATATAAACTACAGGCTTGGAAGAATGTTTGTAAAATGTGTATCTAATAAGGGACATGTATCCAAGACATTTAAGGTACTTTCAAAACACAATAATAAAATAATCCACTTAATAAAAATAGATATAGATATGTAAAGGTTTGAATAAACTCTGGACAAAAGAAAATATATGGATGACAATTAGACACATGAAAATATATTCAGCATCATTAGTCATTGTGCTTAGTTGCTCAGTTGTGTCCTACTCTTTGTGACCCCGTGGGCTGTAGCCTGCCAGCCTACTCCGTCCATGGGATTCTCCAGGCAAGAATACTAGAGTGGGGAACCATTGCCTTCTCCACATTATTCATAAAGGAAATGCAAATTAAAACCACAGTAGGATACCAATATATAACTATCAGAAAGATGTAATTGAATCTCTCAAATATTGCTAGTAAGAATTCAAAACAGTTTGAAAAAATACTCTGGCAGCCTTTTGTAAAGTTTAAAGTTACAGTTACCATACAACCCGTAAATTCTTCTCCTAGATAGTTACTCATGAGAAATAAAAAGCTTACACAAAAATCTGTATCTTGTTTGCAAGTGTTAATAGTAGCCATCTAAAAAGTGGAAACAATTCAAATACCTTTCAACTGATGAATGTATTAACAAAGTGCACATTCACTTGACAAGAAATAATATTCAGAAAGCAAAAGGAATAAATAAGTTGTATTATAAATTATATTACAATATAATAGGAATGAATATCAAATATTTTGCACTGAGTGTAAGAAGTCAGACTTAGGAGACTACATATTGTATGCTTCCACTTGAACAGCATTTGGAATATGCAAACCTATAGGGATGTGAAACTGATAAGCCAGAGTCTGGAGGTAAAGAGGAGGCATTATCTACAAGGGAGTCCAAGGGAAATCCTGAAGGATGAAACTTCTATGTCTTGATTGTAGTGGATGTCTGACTACATGTATTTGTCAAAAGTCATAGAACCAACATTGAAAGTGTGAGTTCAGAGGAAGGAGAACATTTCACTAGGCAATGGAAGTAAGGACAACTCACTGTTGGAAAAATCCTAAGGGAGAAAACTGCAGACCATACCTAGGAATCAATGGGAAAAGTAGCTGTAAGGAATTAATGGGTGAAACTGGCTAGGGAAAAAACTACAGAGGTTTGAGTTATATGCTAAAATAAAATGAGCTGGGGCTTTCCTTGTGGTCCAGTGGATAAAGAGTCCGCCTTGCAGTGTAAGGGCACTGGTTCGATCCCTGGCCCGGGAAGATCCCACATGCCGCAGAATGTCTGGGGTGTCCAATTACTAGTCAGTGTTCTGGAGCGCATGCGCCCAGAGCCGTTGCTTTGCAAAGAGAGAGGCCACTGTAGTAGGAGGCCCACACAGGCCAAAGAATAAAGATGGATGAAAATAAATACATACAAAACCAATAAAAGAGGCCAAAATTTTTTTTAAGAAAAATGAGTCTTTCTATGAGATCATCATCAACATTAGAGAATTTTAGGATCAAAATGACATATGTTTGTATTTAAAACAAGAAAATCATTTATACCTTCTCAAAAATTCTCGTGCTTGAGAGATTGTATTTCTGATTTAGTAAATAGGAGTAATGGCCCAGAAACATGCACTTTTACCAAAAGGCCCAGCACCAACCCCAGGTGTTTCTGATACAGTGTATTCTTGAAACTTGGAAGAAAATTATTGGTACATTCTGTCAACCAATAAAGTGATTTCATCCATTGTTTGGCAAAAAATGCTAACAGCTCTCTACCCTACATGTCCTTACAGGGGAAAGGCCCAGCTTGTTGTCTGCAGCTTCATCCCTTGAATGTTACCAGTCCTATGAGAAGATGGAACCACTGGGCACTTGCATGTTTGAGTAACAAATGCATAGATTTGCAGTGTCAGTTGTGAAAGTAAGAATGCTGAATCAGGAGTCACCAGTCCTCTGTCGATATCTTAATATTTACTGTGTGGCTTTAAGGCAGCTACTGAGCTTCTCAAGTTTTCAACAGTGTGCATGTAAATTAAAATGCCTACTCTCTGCCTCAGGGTGACTTAGAGGTTCATAAGAAATCTTGTTTGTGAAAAGCTCCTTGAAATAATCTACCAAGTGCTATACAAATGTGAGACATTTTAATCCCTTTGGGTTAAATCATTAAATCTCCAGACAACTCTATTTAAATGCAAATATGTTGTATAAAAAGGTATAGCATTAGCACATATATTAGAATTTCAGCTATGCATTAGGGTACCGTGGTATTTTCACAAACATCTGACACTGAAGAAATGGGTAGTTTACTACTCATTACATTTGGGTGGGAGTGAGGTAGAAGCTGTAGAGGAGAAAAAACTCGACCTCTACCCTCTTAGGGTCTCCAACTGGGTTTGAGAATGAAATTGATATAAGACCAGTTAACAGGAGAAAAACATTTCAATTAATATAAGTTTTACATAATATGGAAACCCACACGAGGAAATGAAAATCTAAATAAAGAAGGCGCAAAATCTAAAGGCTTTTATACTAGGTTGAATCAACAGAAGCAATTGAGGAAAAGTAGATAAAATATTTTGAGAGGCTAAAGGAATTTAAGAATTGTTTTAACAAGGTGTTTTCATACAGAATTCTCTTCAGCCTTGAGTCACCTCTGGTGATTAGAATGTTTCTTTCCTTCAGGTATAGGGTGGACATTTTCACAAAGGAGTACTATTTATTATTTTAAGGACAAAAAGAGGAGGTCAAACACTCTTCAGATTCCCAGTGTTTTTGAATGCCCTTAACTCAAAATAATATTATGCAAAAGTGGCATATTTGGGAAAGGCATATACTGGTACCCTTCAGAAGCACTGGGGCTTCCATGGTGGCTCAGATGGTATAAAGAATCTTCCTACAGTGCAGGACATTCCATACAGTGCCTGACAACCTGTCAGGCTATAGTCCCTGGGGTCACAAAGAATCGGACATGACTGAGTGACTAACACTTTCAGAAGCGTGAAGAAAGGGAGAGGAAGAGAGTTGGGAAAATTCAATGCATGGGTCTGACAATCAGGCCTATGAAACTTACATTGCTTGAAGTTCAAACATGAAAGGGTTTGAAAGCCAACAGACTTACTTTAAACTGTTCCTGAGACCTGGTGCTAATCCTCAGAAAGAAAATCTGTTTCAAAAGACACAACTTTTTATTTTTCCCAGAGGCAAACAATGAAGGGAATAGCACATATAGCTTAGCAATATGTTGTAACCTCTTTGTTGGTATCCCTGTCTATATATAGGCATATATGTACATATTGTTGACTAAAAGGATGAACAACTTAGGAGTTGCAAGTTAAGTTTTATTTGGGGAAAAACGAGGACTGCCACCAGGAAGCAGCATCTGAGATAGCTCTGAGAAACTGCTCCATCTTTGTTGGTGGGGGAGAGGTCAATATATAAGGTTTTGATGAAGAGGGAGTTCACTACCATTAAACAGTTATTTTACAACGGGTTTTTGGTTAGTCATGAGGATCTGATGTCACCATGAAGGCAATTAGTGCTTTTCTAGATATGAGGAGATGGAAGGATTGAGATCATAAAATCTGTTCCTAAAAACATTCAGCTAAATACCTGTCCCAACAGATTCCCTGGAGCACAGAGTGCCTCACTCCACACTGAACCCTCAGGGTTGTTGAAGATCAGCAGCTGCAGAACAGGGGTCAATCTCCACAGAGGCAGATGGCCAATGCCCTTGTTGTTCAGTCATTGGCAATGTGATTGCTAAGTGCCAATTTGCAGTTGGAAATATGTTTGGCCAAGGGATGCTCTGTGGATGTACCAAACTGTAGATCACAAAGCAGTATCCCTATTGGTCTAAAGAGACCATTGTACGTATGAACTCCCCGCTGCTCTACCTTGTCTAGGGTTTTAAATTTAAATGCTTAGTATACTGAGGGGAGAAATGGGACCTGTTGCTATTTAGCTTTCATTTTAGACTCTTCCAATATTAGAACCTCCCAATAAAGTTAACGGACATTCCATACAGTACAATGGGCTATAGTCCCTGGGGTCACAAAGAATCGGACATGACTGAGTGACTAACACTTTCAGAAGCGTGAAGAAAGGGAGAGGAAGAGAGTTGGGAAAATTCAATGCATGGGTCTGACAATCAGGCCTATGAAACTTACATTGCTTGAAGTTCAAACATGAAAGGGTTTGAAAGCCAACAGACTTACTTTAAACTGTTCCTGAGACCTGGTGCTAATCCTCAGAAAGAAAATCTGTTTCAAAAGACACAACTTTTTATTTTTCCCAGAGGCAAACAATGAAGGGAATAGCACATATAGCTTAGCAATATGTTGTAACCTCTTTGTTGGTATCCCTGTCTATATATAGGCATATATGTACATATTGTTGACTAAAAGGATGAACAACTTAGGAGTTGCAAGTTAAGTTTTATTTGGGGAAAAACGAGGACTGCCACCAGGAAGCAGCATCTGAGATAGCTCTGAGAAACTGCTCCATCTTTGTTGGTGGGGGAGAGGTCAATATATAAGGTTTTGATGAAGAGGGAGTTCACTACCATTAAACAGTTATTTTACAACGGGTTTTTGGTTAGTCATGAGGATCTGATGTCACCATGAAGGCAATTAGTGCTTTTCTAGATATGAGGAGATGGAAGGATTGAGATCATAAAATCTGTTCCTAAAAACATTCAGCTAAATACCTGTCCCAACAGATTCCCTGGAGCACAGAGTGCCTCACTCCACACTGAACCCTCAGGGTTGTTGAAGATCAGCAGCTGCAGAACAGGGGTCAATCTCCACAGAGGCAGATGGCCAATGCCCTTGTTGTTCAGTCATTGGCAATGTGATTGCTAAGTGCCAATTTGCAGTTGGAAATATGTTTGGCCGAGGGATGCTCTGTGGATGTACCAAACTGTAGATCACAAAGCAGTATCCCTATTGGTCTAAAGAGACCATTGTACGTATGAACTCCCCGCTGCTCTACCTTGTCTAGGGTTTTAAATTTAAATGCTTAGTATACTGAGGGGAGAAATGGGACCTGTTGCTATTTAGCTTTCATTTTAGACCCTTCCAATATTAGAACCTCCCAATAAAGTTAACGAGGTCATGGCATTTCCAGAAAGAACCTGTAGGCACCAACTTTCACAGATACTCAAAGGCATTTAGCCTCAGGGAAAACAGGGAAAGGACAAAAATCATACTAGGCCCTACAGGTTATTTGCACATCCTGGATTTCATCCTCTCCATTCACAGCTCAAGTTGAAGGCTTTTATGTAACATTAGTAAGCTCAGAGTTCTGGTTATAAATACAGAGGGCAATGGCACAGTCTAAGGAAGAACTGTATTCTGATGAAGATGCATTTGAATCTCTTAAATGGCTTGGTAGTTGCTTGGGTTTAAGGCATCCAAGTGTGTTGATCCTTGGGGTTTACATGTGCATCTCAATTACAAAGACACAATTTCACCTTTGGAATTAGCCTTGAAAACTGCTGCAGGCTCTAAAATCTCTCATGCAGAATAACTTGCCCAAACAGAGTCAGCTTTGGCATGGGTGGGTTAGAACTTCCCCTGGGCATTCTGCCTGCCATCCAGAAAAGGCTGATAAACAAATGGAAGCTGCATAAGGAATGCAAGAAAATCACAGAAAATAACCTTGTTTTCAAGAATAACTACCTATCTGTACTTTTTTTCAATCACTCTTTCTCAAAAGAAAGATGAGTTCCAAATGTAGAATTAATTTTGCATTAAACCTTTGTATTTGTCTTCACACTCATACCTGACATTTGGCAGTAAGACACAAGTTCAGCTACTTAGACTGCATTGTTTCCTTTTAAATATTAATTAATTAATGAAAGGTTTCTGGAAAGCAGAGCATTCCCATGACAGCAAATGCAAAATATGCAAAAGGATACAAAGAGGGAAAATAGTCATTTCTTTCATCTTTGCCCCCAGCCACCTGTTCCTTTTCAAGAAGATACCACGATTGCCAATATCAGAGGTAATCTGCATATACAAGTATGTATTTCCTTTGTTCTTTTCTTTTTACCCAAATCCTTGTATATTATAGCAAGGAAGTAAGATCCAAGAGTATCTCTGTAGCTAGCTAGCTAGCTCTGTATGATAAACATGTTTGTCTTTTGTGTGAGTTATGCATAAGTTTACCTTGTTATTTTTAATGGTGCATCATGTTTCTTTGTGTGGATATAGCATGATTTATTTTACTGACCTCCATCCATAGCTGCTTAAATTATTAACTTCATATTATAACACTGAATATGTGTGACAGTATCATTTCATACAAGTGCAAGAATATACTGGATAAATACCTAGACATGAAATTCCTTGGAAATAGAATATATGTTTTCAATTTTGTTATATGTTACAAAATTTCTCTACCTAAAAATTTATATCAACTCACAGACCAATAATATCTAAGATTTTCTGTTTCCTTATGCTACTGAACTTTGTGATTTTTGACAATTAGGTAAGTTAGAATTTTTTGTAGTTTTAATTTGCCTTCCTCCCAAAATAAATGAGATTATCTTTTTATATACTTAAAACCTCTTTTATATCTATTTTGTAAACTGTTCCTATTTCTGTTCCTGTGTCTTTGATCTGGTTGACTTGTGGGAATTTCTTGCATATTGACTGTTAAATATGATATAGTACTTTTTCTAACATTTTGTCTTTTGTTCTTCTGTTTTTGTGGTTGTTACTGTCTTTTGACTGTTACTGACACCAAAGCTCCAATCCTTTGGCCACCTGATGCAAAGATCCAAGTCATTGGATAAGACACTGAGGCTGGAAAAGATTGAAGGGAGGAGGAGAAGGGGGCAACAGAGGATGAGATGGTTAGATGGCATAACTGACTCAGGATTTAGCAAACTCTGGGAGACTGCATTGTTTCCTTTTAAATATTAATTAATTAATGAAAGGTTTCTGGAAAGCAGAGCATTCCCATGACAGCAAATGCAAAATATGCAAAAGGATACAAAGAGGGAAAATAGTCATTTCTTTCATCTTTGCCCCCAGCCACCTGTTCCTTTTCAAGAAGATACCACGATTGCCAATATCAGAGGTAATCTGCATATACAAGTATGTATTTCCTTTGTTCTTTTCTTTTTACCCAAATCCTTGTATATTATAGCAAGGAAGTAAGATCCAAGAGTATCTCTGTAGCTAGCTAGCTAGCTCTGTATGATAAACATGTTTGTCTTTTGTGTGAGTTATGCATAAGTTTACCTTGTTATTTTTAATGGTGCATCATGTTTCTTTGTGTGGATATAGCATGATTTATTTTACTGACCTCCATCCATAGCTGCTTAAATTATTAACTTCATATTATAACACTGAATATGTGTGACAGTATCATTTCATACAAGTGCAAGAATATACTGGATAAATACCTAGACATGAAATTCCTTGGAAATAGAATATATGTTTTCAATTTTGTTATATGTTACAAAATTTCTCTACCTAAAAATTTATATCAACTCACAGACCAATAATATCTAAGATTTTCTGTTTCCTTATGCTACTGAACTTTGTGATTTTTGACAATTAGGTAAGTTAGAATTTTTTGTAGTTTTAATTTGCCTTCCTCCCAAAATAAATGAGATTATCTTTTTATATACTTAAAACCTCTTTTATATCTATTTTGTAAACTGTTCCTATTTCTGTTCCTGTGTCTTTGATCTGGTTGACTTGTGGGAATTTCTTGCATATTGACTGTTAAATATGATATAGTACTTTTTCTAACATTTTGTCTTTTGTTCTTCTGTTTTTGTGGTTGTTACTGTCTTTTGACTGTTACTGACACCAAAGCTCCAATCCTTTGGCCACCTGATGCAAAGATCCAAGTCATTGGATAAGACACTGAGGCTGGAAAAGATTGAAGGGAGGAGGAGAAGGGGGCAACAGAGGATGAGATGGTTAGATGGCATAACTGACTCAATGGACATGAATTTGAGCAAACTCTGGGAGATAGTAAAGGGCAAGGAACCTGGTGTACTGTAGTCCACGGGGTTGCAAAGAACTCGACACAACTTAGCCACTAACCAACAACCACAGATAAATGGTTTGCAAATATTTTCTCACATCCCATAGACTATCTCCTAACTCTATTAATTGCTTCATTTGCTGTGCAGGAGATTTGTACTTTTTTATTTTTTTTAAGATTTATTTATTTATTTACTTTGGGCAGGGGTCAGGTTGGGGAGGGAGGGGAGCAGGCGGGCCACTTCTATTGGTCTTTCACTTCTCTATTTTCATTCGTCTTCGTTCTTTGGCTCCATGGGCCTCCCATCACTGTGGCATCTGTCGTTGCAGAGCACCAGCTCTGGGCGCATGCGCTCCAGAGCTCTGGCTCGGTGATTGGACACATCAGTCCAGTCGCTCTGGGGCATGTGGGATCTTCCCAGGCCAGGGCTCGAACCGGTGCCCCTTGCACTGCAAGGCGGTGTCCTTATCCACTGGACCACCAGGGGAAGCCCAGATTTGTACTTTAATGTAATACCATTTCTCCATTTTTGCTTTTATTTCCTATGTTTTCAGGTGTATATCCAAAAATTAATTGCCCACAAGAATGTCAAGAAAATTTTCCCTTGTGTTTCCTCCTAGTAGTTCTAAATTTTCAGCTCTTGTATTTAAATATCATTCATTTTGAGTTGATTTTTGTGTATGGTATGAGATAGTTGGCCCAATTTGATTTTTCTGTGTGAATATCCAATATTCTCAATACCATTTATTAAAGAGACTATCCTTTCCCCACTGTATGTCTTTGGCATCTTTGTCAGTCATCAGTTGACCATGAATGTTTGATTTATTTCTAGGTTCTCAATTATTTTCCATGGATAAATGTGTCTGTCTGTATTTTATTTTTTTCTGAAGCTATTGTAAATGGAATCATATTTGCCTAGTTTGTTTTTCAGATAGTTCTTTGTTGGTGTGTAGGAATATTGTTGATTTTTGAATGTTGTATCTTGCAACTTTACCGAATTTATTTATTTGTTCTAACAGGTGTTTTGTGTGTGTGGAGTCTTTAGGGTTTTCTATGTTTAAGATGATGATATCTGCAGACAGAAGTAATCTTACTTCATCTTTTCTGATTTAGATGTATTTTATTTATTTTTTTCCTGTTATAGCCCTGGCTAGGAATTCCAGAGGTATTTTCAGTAGAAGTATCAAGAGTGGGCATCCTTTTCTTGTCTTGAGAAGCCTTCAGCTTTCCATTGAGTATCACATTAGCTGTAGCTTGTTACATATGGCCTTTCTTATGTCCAGGCACATCTCCTCTGTAACCACAGTGCTGAGAATGCTTGTCATGAAAGGATGTTGAATTTTGTCAGATGCTTTTGTCAGATGCACTTACAGAGATGATTACCTGATTTTTATCCCTTGTTCTGTTAATGTGGTGTGTCATATTTGTCGATTTGTGTTAAACCATCCTTTCATTCCACAAATAAATACCATTTGATTATAGTATATGATCCTCTTACTGTATTATTGAACTCAGTTTGCTAAGTTTTTCTTAGAGGTTTTTGTATCTAATTTCATCAGGCATATTGGTCTCTAGTTTTCTTGTACTATGTTTGTTTCACTTTGGTATTGGGGCTTTTGAAGTGTTTCTTCCTCTTCAATTTTTTACAAGAGTTTTGGAAGGATTGGTATAAATTCTTTAAATATTTGGTAAAATTCACCCATGGAGCCATCAGCTCCTGGACTTTTCTTTGTTGGGAGTCTTTTGATTATTGATTTAATCCCCTTATTATATTGCTTCATGATTCAGACATATAACTGGCACCTGAATTTAAAAAAGCTCAACTTTATTAATTAACAAGGAAATTTAAATCAAAACTACAGTGAGATGTTATATCTGTTAGAAAAGTTAGTATTAAAGAAAAAAGATAATTATTGACAATAATATGAAGAAAATGAAAACTTTGTACACAGTAGGTGGGAATATAAAATGGTAAAACTGATATGGAGAACTGTAGGAAGAGTCATCAAAAAAATATGACTGAAATATTACCCAGCAATTCCACTTCTGGGCATATATACCAAGGAAATAAAATCAATGTGTCAAAGAGATAACCATACTCAGCTCACTGCAGCATAGTTCACACTAGCCAAGGTACAGAATCAGCCTAAGTGTACACTGGAGATTTTGAAAACGTGATATAGATATAGACATAGATATGGGCAAACATTTCGGCTTTAAGAAAGGAAATCATCCTGTTACTTGCAACAGCACAAAGGGACCTGCAGGAGAATTTGGCTAAGTGAACCAAGCCTGACACAGCAAGGCAAATACCATATGATGTCACTTATTTGTAGAATCTAGTAAAGTCAAATACCTAGATGTAGAGAGTAAAATGGTACTTGCCAAGAACTAATAGGGATGTGCTGAGGGGAGGGGCAGGGATGGGAAGATGTTGGTCAAAGAGCCCAAGGTTTCAGTTATGCAGGATAAGTCTTAGAGATCAAATATATACCACTGTAAATATAGTTAATAATATTGTATTATATATTTAAAATTTTCCAAGAGATTTTAAGTATTTAATGTTTTCACTTAATATAAAAAGTTAGCTATCTCTTATGAAGTATTAATTTTGAGTTTAGCTTTAAAATTCTGTCTTCATTAGTAACACACACAAAAAAAAACTCTTCCAACTCCTGAACGAAATTCTACTCTGGAATCTAACTCTTGACCCTAGACTCCTCAAACCTACTTCCTAACCACTACTCTATCTAACTGCCTGACAGACCTTGCCTCCTGCCTCCCCCAGAGCTCTCAGAAGGCATCCTCTTTCGAAAGAGATATAGATCCTTCCCTTCCTGACTCTGGCCCAGTTCTCAATGACACTCCACATGCATCTCATAGCACTTGTACTGCATCTCTACTATCCAGCATTCTCTGAATTTTTCCCTCCCTGAACACACAGAGTTCAGTCTAATAACTCTCCTATCTTTCCTGCCTTTCCTCTCTTTAACTACATCTCGACTCTGACCTCAGCAAAGCGAGATGCTGGTGAGTAGGGAAATTATTGACAATAATATGAAGAAAATGAAAACTTTGTACACAGTAGGTGGGAATATAAAATGGTAAACTGTAGGAAGGGGGTCATCAAAAATATGACTGAAATATTACCCAGCAATTCCACTTCTGGGCATATATACCAAGGAAATAAAATCAATGTGTCAAAGAGATAACCATACTCAGCTCACTGCAGCATAGTTCACACTAGCCAAGGTACAGAATCAGCCTAAGTGTACACTGGAGATTTTGAAAACGTGATATAGATATAGACATAGATATGGGCAAACATTTCGGCTTTAAGAAAGGAAATCATCCTGTTACTTGCAACAGCACAAAGGGACCTGCAGGAGAATTTGGCTAAGTGAACCAAGCCTGACACAGCAAGGCAAATACCATATGATGTCACTTATTTGTAGAATCTAGTAAAGTCAAATACCTAGATGTAGAGAGTAAAATGGTACTTGCCAAGAACTAATAGGGATGTGCTGAGGGGAGGGGCAGGGATGGGAAGATGTTGGTCAAAGAGCCCAAGGTTTCAGTTATGCAGGATAAGTCTTAGAGATCAAATATATACCACTGTAAATATAGTTAATAATATTGTATTATATATTTAAAATTTTCCAAGAGATTTTAAGTATTTAATGTTTTCACTTAATATAAAAGTTAGCTATCTCTTATGAAGTATTAATTTTGAGTTTAGCTTTAAAATTCTGTCTTCATTAGTAACACACACAAAAAACTCTTCCAACTCCTGAACCAAATTCTACTCTGGAATCTAACTCTTGACCCTAGACTCCTCAAACCTACTTCCTAACCACTACTCTATCTAACTGCCTGACAGACCTTGCCTCCTGCCTCCCCCAGAGCTCTCAGAAGGCATCCTCTTTCGAAAGAGATATAGATCCTTCCCTTCCTGACTCTGGCCCAGTTCTCAATGACACTCCACATGCATCTCATAGCACTTGTACTGCATCTCTACTATCCAGCATTCTCTGAATTTTTCCCTCCCTGAACACACAGAGTTCAGTCTAATAACTCTCCTATCTTTCCTGCCTTTCCTCTCTTTAACTACATCTCGACTCTGACCTCAGCAAAGCGAGATGCTGGTGAGTAGGGAAACATAGGAGAGGAGAGCCGAGGCAGGAGAGCATAGGAGACCTAGGAGAGAAGAGGAGAGCCAGGTGAGGGTAAGGTAGGAGTAGGAGTCCTAGATGTTCCTTTGGAGCCTAGCTCTCTCCTCTTATCACGATCCTATAGCCAGGCTCCTGAGTGCCTCTGAAAATGGTCAGACAGGGCAAGGAGTAACTGATCATCCTTGCCAACAACTGCCCAGCCTTGAGGAATTCTGAAAGAGAGTACTACGCCATGTTGGCCAAAACTGGTGCCCCTCACTACTGTGACAATAATATTGAACCAGGCACAGCATGTGGAGACTACTACAGAGTATGCACCCTGGCTATCATTGATACAAGTGATTCTGATATCATTAGCAGCATGCTGGAACAGACTGGTGGTAAGTAAATTATGCACAATTTTCCTTCCTTTAAAATTGGCAAGAGCTTCTTTCTGGAAACAAAAAAGAATCGAACCTATGACCCTCGGATCTTCGAAGCTACTTCCCAACTACTCTATGTAACTACCTGACAGCTCTTGCCTTCTACTTCCCTCCTTGTCCCCAGAAGACATCCTCCTTGGAAAGAGGTATAGAGCCTCCTTCTCCTGACTCTGGCCCAGTGCTCAAGACTCCTCTACGTGAATCCTGCAATACTTGTACTGCATCCCTGCTCTACAGCCCTCTCAGCATTTTCTTTCCTTTAATACACATATTCCAGTCTACTTCCTCTCGTACGTCTCCTGCCTCTCCCATCTTTTCCTGCATCTTCTCTCTGACCTCAGCAAATGAGATACTGTAAAGCAGGGGAAACCTAGCAGTGGATACCAGAGGCAGGAGAACGTAGAAGACCTAGGATGATAGCAGTCCTAGAGGTTACTTAGGAGACGGACTCTCCTCTCCTCATGGGGATCCTATGTGTGGGCTCCTGATGTCTAGTGCCTCGCCTCCTACAGCACTGTCTCATCCTAACTGTGTATGGTCACGTACCCTGAGTCCTGAGTCTCCAGGCTCCCCCTACTGACACACTCGCGTCATATGGGGAGAAATCAAACTGATACAAACAGAAGGCATTCACCTGTACAAAGCTTATGGTTTGCACTGTATATCCATTCCAAATGAACCTATATATAGGAGCCCTCAAATTGCAACCCAAAAACGGACTCTGGGGTTTTATAGTCAAAAAAATATGTATACTGTGCTGAATCAGACATACGATGCTAGGCTCTCAGCAGCTACTCCCTAACCACTACTCTATGTAACTGCCTGTCAGCCCTTGCCTCCTACTTCCCTCCTAGCTCTCAGAAGTCATCCTCCTTGGAAAGCTGTATAGAGCCTCCCCTTCCTGACTCTGGCTCAGTGCTCAAGACTCCTCTACCCGAATCCCACAACATTTGTACTGCACCTCCGCTCCTCAGCACTCTCTGCACTTTCCCTCTCTTAACCCACTTTGTTGTTTCATAACTCTCCTGTCTTTCCTGCCTTTCCTATTGTTACTTATATCTCCACTCTGACCTCAGCAAAAACAAGATGCCACTGGGTTTGGGGGAGACCTAGGACAAGATCGCAGAGGCAGGTGAGCATAGGTCACCTAGGAGGATAAGTGTCCTAGAGGTTACCTGGGAGCCTAATTCTCTTCTCCTCTCATCAGGATCCTACATCCAGGCTCCTGAGTGCCTAGTGCCTCGCCTCCTACAGCACTGTCTCATCCTAACTGTGTATGGTCACGTACCCTGAGTCCTGAGTCTCCAGGCTCCCCCTACTGACACACTCGCGTCATATGGGGAGAAATCAAACTGATAGAAACAGAAGGCATTCACCTGTACAAAGCTTATGGTTTGCACTGTATATCCATTCCAAATGAACCTATATATAGGAGCCCTCAAATTGCAACCCAAAAACGGACTCTGGGGTTTTATAGTCAAAAAAATATGTATACTGTGCTGAATCAAACATACGATGCTAGGCTCTCAGCAGCTACTCCCTAACCACTACTCTATGTAACTGCCTGTCAGCCCTTGCCTCCTACTTCCCTCCTAGCTCTCAGAAGTCATCCTCCTTGGAAAGCTGTATAGAGCCTCCCCTTCCTGACTCTGGCTCAGTGCTCAAGACTCCTCTACCCGAATCCCACAACATTTGTACTGCACCTCCGCTCCTCAGCACTCTCTGCACTTTCCCTCTCTTAACCCACTTTGTTGTTTCATAACTTTCCTGTCTTTCCTGCCTTTCCTATTGTTACTTATATCTCCACTCTGACCTCAGCAAAAACAAGATGCCACTGGGTTTGGGGGAGACCTAGGACAAGATCGCAGAGGCAGGTGAGCATAGGTCACCTAGGAGGATAAGTGTCCTAGAGGTTACCTGGGAGCCTAATTCTCTTCTCCTCTCATCAGGATCCTACATCCAGGCTCCTGAGTGCCTCGCGCCTCGCCTCATATAGCAGTGTCTCATCCTGACTGTGTATGGCCACGTGTCCTGAGTCTCCAGGGTCTTTAGTGACAGTATAGTGCTCTCAGAAGAGAAGTCATCCTGACATACAAGCGGAAGGCATTCAACAGTAGGAAGCTTATGGTCTGCACTCTATATCCATGGTCAATGAACATACATAGAGGAGTCAAGAAATGACAACCCGAAAACAGACTCAGATTTTGTAATCAAAAGAAAAAATGATAAAAAAAAGTTTCAAAAATTATATAATTAAAGAAATAAACACTGTGAGGAGCCTGGAAAAAAAATTAGCTATGTGAGGTGGCTAATCTGTCAACTAACTCTATTATGGTAATCATTTCACAGTGTACATGTATATGAAAACATTGCATTATATACTATAAAAGCATACAAATTTTTAGTTGTCAATTATATTTCAGTAAAGTATCATTTTTTACACATGCAAGAAGTAAATATGCAATTATTTGGAAAAGATTCTAGGAAGTTTTTAAATAATGCTTTAAAATTATTTCCTCCAAGGTTTTGACTTATTTTATAATTTCCATATTTACCTAAAGTTCTATAATGAACATATATTAGCCTTATAATTACTACACTGCATTAAATACTACCTACACCACAAATATCACTGTTATTGTTCATATCTTCGAATACACTTCCATCAATTAAAAAGCATTAGTGGGAAAAGAAATCCCAGAGAAAAAAGAAAGAAAGCAGGCAGCCCAGAGTAGAGATGTGGCTAAGGAAGGAGAAGGAGAAGGCAGAAAAGCTAAGCAGGGCTCTGAAAGGGCAAGAGGATATTGGGCCCACACCTCAGTTCTCAGATAGCTTCAAATTTATATTTATTATGTTGTCTCCAAATGAAGTTTTAATGCACACATTGCATTATTGAATTAAAAATATTGTTTTGATATACAAAAATATTTAAAATAAGACACAATTTTAAACACAAGTTTTTCTGTTTTTTTTTTTTTTAAAGATTTATTTATTTATTTATTTTTGGGCAAGGGTCGGGTTGGGGAGGGAGGGGAGCTTGGTCTTTTTTGTTTCTCTCTGTTCATTCGTAAGGCTCCTGTGGGCCTCCCATCGCGGTGGCGTCTGTCGTTGCAGAGCACCGGCTCTGGGCGCATGCGCTCCAGAGCTCTGGCTCGGTAATTGGACACATCAGTCCAGCTGCTCCGCGGCACGTGGGATCTTCCCAGGCCAGGGCTCGAACTGGCGCCCCTTGCACTGCAAGGAGGTGTCCTTACCCACTGGACCACCAGGGGAAGCCCTAAATGCAAGTTTAATGTTTCCTGCCTCTTCCTCTTTCTTTTACTTCTTCTTTTCTCCCTTTTACTTTTGCCTGAAAACATGGACATGCTCAGAACCTGTTTGAAAATGTAATAGCTGCTATATGTATTTGTAGTGTAATACACTAATGCACTTGAGTGATTTTTTCCACATCAAGTATTTGGCACAAGAAAAATAAAATCAGAGCCCTGAACAAATGGCCCATTTTTCTTAAGGCCCTTTCCAAAAACCCTGCAAAAGAAACTGTTTTACAGAGTAGGACTAGAGGTGGAGAAAAACAAATAGCAACTAGCAACAAGTAAGCAGACAGTAATGGATAATGTGGAGTTGAAACTGAGTGGGAGAAAATGGCTGATGTATGTTTTTCTTAAATTTGAACGTGGAAGGCTTAAGCAAAAACATTTTGATATGCCACTACACTCTCACCTTTTTGAGTTAATTGTTAGTACTAAGTCTGTCTGACTCTTTGTGATCCTACAGATTGTAGTCCACCAGGCTCCTTTTCCATCCATGGGGTTTCCCAGGCAAGAACACTGGAGTGGGCTGCCATTTCCTTCTTCAGGGTATCTTCTGGACCCAGGAATCAAATGTGGGTCTCCTGCACTGCAGGCAGATTCTTTACTGACTGAGCTACAAGGTAAGCCAATTTCTTTCCAACATTCTTCTCATTCCAATTTCCTCATTTATTTTATTATGTTGTGGATATTTCACTGAAGTGAATTCCTTAAAATATTAAAATTGAAATGTGATGAACATTTCCTGATAGTTTAAGAACAAGGCTATATTGCAGTATTTACTTACAAACCCTATATTAATATACAGTCCAAAAGTAAACATTTTATATAGTAAATACATACTGATCCAAAAATTTCAACCATAAAGTAATATGGGAGGTGGAAGAAAAAAAGACCCCTTCCTAACAGGATCCTCAATCCTGCTCCCAAGAAGTAACACTTGTTCACAATTTCTAATTTACCCTTCTAGAATTCATCTATGCATTTCAAAATCACTGTATGAAATAAACAATTTTATAACATAAATCAGATCTTTCTATTCCTACTGAACTTAAATTTATTTTTTACATTTACAAGCATCTTTCCAAATTAATATCTGTACTGCTACATCATTTCTGAGACATTTACATAATCTTTTTTGTATATACACAAAAAAGTGGATATGCAGTTCAGTGTATGTGGGAGGCTTCCCTCATGACTCAGATGGTAAACAATCTGCCTACAATGCAGGAAACCAGGTATGATCCCTGGATCAGAAAGATCCTTTAGAGAGGGGAATGTCTACCCATTCCAGTATTCTTTTATTTATTTATTTAAACTTTTTTGGGAGGGTATAACCAATTAACAATGTTGTGATAGTTTCAGGTGAACAGTGAAGGAACTCAGCCATATGTATACATGTATCCATTCTCCCCCAAACTCCTCTCCTACCCAGGCTGAGCTTAGCATTGGAGAATTCCATGGACAGAGGAGTCTGGAGGGCTACAGTCAATGGGGTCGCCAAGAGTTGGGCACAACTGAGCAGCTGATCAAGCTGAGATAGTGAATTTATGGAGTAGGAAATGGTAGCCCAGTCCAGTATTCTTGTCTGGAAAATTCTATGGACAGAGTAGACTGGTGGGCTACAGTCACAAACAGTCATTCATGACTAAGGGACTTCGCACAGACACATATATAGTATATTTAAGATATTTTCATTCATGGATTATAAGGTTTTATTTTTCAAATAATGCAATACCAAATGTCTTTATATATATTTGTTCTTCCAGTTCTACATTTAAGATTCTATATT
This sequence comes from Tragulus kanchil, assembly GCA_022376925.1. Lineage (NCBI taxonomy): Eukaryota > Metazoa > Chordata > Mammalia > Artiodactyla > Tragulidae > Tragulus > Tragulus kanchil. The sequence goes on from JAIOJX010000004.1 coordinate 37,804,374, forward strand.
GAAATTTGGTTTATAGTGAGATTCTATATTAATAGCATAAAATAAAGGAGGCTTTAACATGGAAAACACAAGTGGTAAGCTTATAAAAAGAAAACAAACTCAGTTTTTCCTCTTTTAGTCTCTATATTTAGTATCAGCAATGATCTCAAACTAGAAACGGTAATAATAAAGAAAATAATATCTGTAAAAGGAGTGAAATAAAATTTTCTTCAGTATTTTATTGTTTCTGATTTTACTGAGTCAGCAATGTTTTTTTCCAAGTGTATCGAAAAAGTGGATATGAAGGCCAGTGTTGAAAGTTTTGGTCAAAATTTGGGGTTTACAGATTCTTGGTCCTTATTCCTCAGACAATTAAGACTGCAATTGCTTGTCACTCTCTAGCTTGATAATAAATTGAAGTCAATCTTGATTTCAAGTTTCTCTATAAATTTTGTAAGTATATAAATTTGAAAAACAGAACATAATTATTTTAATAATAGTCTCGCTAAGCCTTCCTAAGTGATTGGCAAAAATGTATGTTACTGATAGTTCTCTCAAGTTAATCCCTGAGAACTTCAGGAGTATCTCTCATGCCAAATAAAATAACTTCAAGCCTGAAGGGTTCTGTTGGTATCATGCTGGTATCATGCCTTGTAAGCCTTTGTAAGAGCTTACAGACATGAAAGTTGCCTCACCCTCAATATAGTCTCTCCTAAAACTGATCTACCGAGAATGAACTTCTCAGGTACTGCTACTTGCCAACGCCTTCCCTATCTCCCCTTTCTCATTCACCCAGTTTCTACTTCACTAAAAAAAGATTTTTTACCAATTTATAGTGCACTGCCCCAGACAGTCAAAAAGAAAACAAACAACAACAAAAAAACACTTTGAAAGAGAAAAAAGAAAAAACACAAGATTTTGGTATTTTTGCTGGCCAAGTGATTTCCAATTATTTGAATAAAACTGAAGGTGACCTAATAGAAATTTAACCTCAGAGAATATTAGAAATAATTTCTGATGAGCGTTTACTATGTGATAAATACATACATACACATGGTTTATTTTTGATAACATTAAAACTATTAAAGCAAAAAACTAGGAAGAGAATTAGCAATACTCATCAAAAGGAACAATGTAACCTTTCTAACTATTAAAAGTTTGCATGTGTTATGAACCCTCATCTGTAAAATGAACAAACAGAATTAGATGTAAGATACCATGTTCGATGTCCTAAAACCAGAGTTTATTTTCCACATGCGGGGGCCTTCCACAGAAAGGGAAGGCAGCGGGATTGCCCCCGGCTGAACCGGGTGATCTCAGAGAGAGGTGAATCTTGCTGCTGGCCCCCCAGCCCCCCAGCAGGTGGGAGACAATCGGACGCGAGAGGGGTTCTGCCCGAGCAGTTCCGCTTTATTAGTGTAGATCCACAGCTTTTATAGGCAAGTGAAGGGGGTTTTGCACGGGACTTCCTATAGATTACACCAATCGAGCTAAAGGCCAAGCAATCATCCACGAGCGCAGAAACCAGGGGAACCAATGAGAAATTTTGACCATCAATTAACAATTTAGATCACGCCCTGTCTCTTCCTGTAGGCGCCATCTTAGCTCCAAACTGCAAACATGTGCTTAAGCTTCTTTCACTCCCACGTCCCTTCCTGTACGTGCCATCTTAGCTCCAAACTGCAAACATGTGCTTAAACTTCTTTCACTCCCACGTCTCTTCCTGTAGGCGCCATCTAAGCTCCAAGCTGAAACAATGTGCTTAAGCGTCCTTATGCTTGCAACGGTCCTCTTTCAATTCAGAGCCCCACACCACAATTCATGGAGTAGAGACACTTTGACTACATCATCCTTATAATAATCAGTTGAGTAAAATTGAGTAACTGTTCTGAACATAGAAATAAGACCAATTAGAAATGATTTGACAGTCTATAATAGAAACTGTCATGTATTGAAAGCCTAGTGTTAGGTACTCATTTGATTCTAATGTTTTCATTTAATCACTAAATTACAGATATTACTTGAAATATTTTTAAAGATGATTTGTTGTATCCCTAACTTGTATTTTACTCCCATGTATTTCTTCCCCTTAGCAAGGTTTCAGCCAGGTTTTTGTTGCCTTGTTACAAGAGTACTAATATTGCAGGTTTAAAGCAGATGAACCCTCATCTGTAAAATGAACAAACAGAATTAGATGTAAGATACCATGTTCGATGTCCTAAAACCAGAGTTTATTTTCCACATGCGGGGGCCTTCCACAGAAAGGGAAGGCAGCGGGATTGCCCCCGGCTGAACCGGGTGATCTCAGAGAGAGGTGAATCTTGCTGCTGGCCCCCCAGCCCCCCAGCAGGTGGGAGACAATCGGACGCGAGAGGGGTTCTGTCCGAGCAGTTCCGCTTTATTAGTGTAGATCCACAGCTTTTATAGGCAAGTGAAGGGGGTTTTGCACGGGACTTCCTATAGATTACACCAATCGAGCTAAAGGCCAAGCAATCATCCACGAGCGCAGAAGCCAGGGGAACCAATCAGAAATTTTGACCATCAATTAACAATTTAGATCACGCCCTGTCTCTTCCTGTAGGCGCCATCTTAGCTCCAAACTGCAAACATGTGCTTAAGCTTCTTTCACTCCCACGTCCCTTCCTGTACGTGCCATCTTAGCTCCAAACTGCAAACATGTGCTTAAACTTCTTTCACTCCCACGTCTCTTCCTGTAGGCGCCATCTAAGCTCCAAGCTGAAACAATGTGCTTAAGCGTCCTTATGCTTGCAACGGTCCTCTTTCAATTCAGAGCCCCACACCACAATTCATGGAGTAGAGACACTTTGACTACATCATCCTTAAAATAATCAGTTGAGTAAAATTGAGTAACTGTTCTGAACATAGAAATAAGACCAATTAGAAATGATTTGACAGTCTATAATAGAAACTGTCATGTATTGAAAGCCTAGTGTTAGGTACTCATTTGATTCTAATGTTTTCATTTAATCACTAAATTACAGATATTACTTGAAATATTTTTAAAGATGATTTGTTGTATCCCTAACTTGTATTTTACTCCCATGTATTTCTTCCCCTTAGCAAGGTTTCAGCCAGGTTTTTGTTGCCTTGTTACAAGAGTACTAATATTGCAGGTTTAAAGCAGATGTTGTTAAACCACAACCTCCTCTCTTTACCTCATTTCTGAAAACAGAAACCCATTTAAAGGATTAATCCAGTTCATCGTAGAGTAAGATAGAAGAGAGACCCCATATAGGAGGTATGGAGTAAATAAACAGCATTGGGCAGAACTATTGTTATTTAATTGCTAAGTTGTGTACGACTCTTTTGAGACCCCATGGGCTGTAGTCATCCAGGCTCCTCTGAGCAAGGTATTTCAGTCAAGATTACTGGAGTTGGTTGCCTGGGGATCTTCCTGATCAAACCTGTATCTCCTGCACTGGCAGGTGGATTCTTTATGGCTGTGCAACCAGCGAAGCCCAGACAGAATCATAATATTAAAGTATTCCTTAAGACTATGGTAGAAGGTGTATGCCCATGATGATGAAAATTATGTTTCTGTGTAGTAACCTAAGGAGGGAACAGGACTTCTAAAGGGGTGGCTACAATATGCAGTTGTGGAGCCTAGACAGTTGGCCAGAGTGTTTAGCCTCACAATTATTGCACACTATCTCCAAATGAACAGTGCCCAGGCTAAGAATATAAATAGCAATCAAAGTTCATTTTCTAATGGATCACATAGGATTGGGTAATTTATTTCTAAGTTGTGACCATGGTGTAATGAAGAGCTGAGAATCTTTCATGGCAGGATGAAAGCTCTTGGATATTTGTGCAACATTATTTTTTAAGGACTGTTTTATTTGTTTATATTTATTTATTTATTTGTGGCTTACCTGGTGGCTCAGTAGTAAAGAATCTGCCTGCAGTGCAGGAGACCTGGGTTCAATCCTTGTGTTGGGAAGATCCCCGGGAGAAGGAAATGGCTATCCACTCTAGTATTCTTGTTTGGAGAATGCCATGGAACCTGGTGGCTACAGTCCAGAGGGTCACAAACCGTGGGACACAACTCAGCGATTAACACTTTCACTATATTTGTTGGCTGTTCCGTATGGTATGCAGGATCTTAATTCCCTAACCAGAGATTGAATTCTTGCGCCCCTCAGTGGAAGCATGGAGTCCTAATCACTGGACCGCTAGGGAATTCCCAACACTTGTACAACCTTAAAGAGATAAGGTTGTTTTTCTCCCAACAATGTAAATTACTTACTAGCTTGGGCTCTGGTGGCTCAGCATTAGATTTCAATTGACTTAGAAAAACAGTGTTACGACATTTTCTTGTAAAAACATACAAGACAGTTATAACAGATAAGTATACTGTAATTGAATTATATAACCCACATGTTGTTGTTGTTTGGTCGCTCAATCCTGAGCGACTGTTTTTTGACTCCATGGACTGTAGCCCTCCAGGCTCCTCTCTCCATGGGATTTCCCAAGCAAGAATACTGGAATGGGTTGCCATTTCCTTCTCCAGGAATTCTCCCCTATCCAGGAATTGAACCCACCTCTCCTGCATTGCACAGATTTTTCACTGCTGTGAGCAACGGGGAAAGCCTATAACCACATAACAAATAGCTGTGGTAATTTCCATTTTTCAGTGAGACAACTATGATAGCCACTGGTACTTTGGACTAGATTTTTCTGGTCTTCCTCCAGGATACCAGCTACGTTCACTTTTCCTCCTCAGGCTCTGAAGGTAGGTGGAGCCACGTGGGTCTTTCCAGGTGGCACTAATGGTAAAGAACCTGCCTGACTTTACAGGGGAATTAAGAGATTCAGAGTTTGATCCCTGTGTTGAGAAAATCCCCAAGAGGAGGGCATGGCAACGCACTCCAGTATTCTTGCCTGGAGAATCCCATGGACAGAGGAGCCTGGCGGGCTATGGTCCAAGGGGTCGCTAAGAGCTGGGTTTGACTGAAGCGACTTAGCACCCATGCACTTAGTCCTGTGACTTGTTCGAACAATGGCAGGAACGCAGACGCTTGCATCCATTGCAGGTGGCAGCTGTTAAGATTGGGTTTGCCAATCCTGCAAAGGTGTCTCTGTTTCTCTCTGCCTCTTCATATGCAGTGTCTCTGACGGTGGCTTGCGGTCTGGAGTGAGGATACCATGCAGCCGTGTCCACAGCCTACCACAAGGACGTGACCTGTGAGCAAAAAGTAAGTGATTTTGATTTAATGCAGAGATTCAGGGGTTGTCTGTACAGCATTACCTGTCCTATCCTCCTTGATACAATAATGAGGCTAGGAGAGTTAAGCAATTTGTTTCTGTGTATTTCTGAGTGAATCCATACTGGTTTCAAAACAACCCTCCTTTCTAAACCATTAATATTCAATAAATATTAAGTACCTACTAAGGACATATCCTGTGAAAGATACTGAGGATCCAGTTGTGAATGATGTTAACAGTTCTCTGCATTCAAGAAAGCTACTCCTTCACAGACTGCCTAACCATTGTTCAGAAACGTGACTAGGAGCTTATGTTGAGTTTTTATTTTTTCGAATCTGTTTCCTCTGCCTCTCACCCACATATCCACTTTAAGAAACAGGGATAGTATTTGCCCCTCTGTGGACCTCCAGGGTCTCTTTTTTTCTCTGAGATTTCTTAGAGTTTAACGACGATAGTTCCTTGATCACATCTGCAAGTTATTTAAATATCCTAGGATATAATTTATCTGGGCCTGTAGGCTTGAATTAATTTAAAACTGTAAAACACTCCCTTATTATCTCTGCACCTATCGTGCGCTTCAATTCCTTCCTAATGATGTTTGTTCTGGATTTGCCAGCTTGAAAATTATTTTCTTTGATGGAAAAAACAGAAGCAAAACAATACGAATAAATCTATTCTCTTGGTTTTGTTCCTTAACATATTTCTTGTCATAAATTATAAACTTTTTCCCAGGGGTGTGGATTGTTTTGAGTAAGTGCGTTTTTCTGCAGCATATCCCAGAAAGGCTGCTTATCAGGGATCCAGACCAGTTAATAACCAGTGAAGCTGAAACTAAAAATTTATACACAGGTATTCAAACAAATTGCCAAGGTGAGCTTGATGAAATTAATCAGTATTTGGGAAAACTCAGTGTAGAAGCCGCTGGGATTTTTGGTGCTATGGAACATTCCAGCTGAATGCCGTTTTTTTTTTTTTTTTTTTTTTAATCTGGGCCAACCTAGTTAGAACTTCCATATATTGGCAAACATATAGTTACAAGTTTAGTTAACATTTGTGAAGCACCTTCTTTGTATTTGGCACAGAGTCTGTGTGGTTGTCATTACCCTACCATGGTGACAGTGGTCTAAATTGTGTCCCTGTATTTGTGCTAGAATTCAGTGCTCTCTCTAATTGGAATATTGTGGGCTCAGTATGGCCTAGGGAAAGCTTTATTCCTCAGAACTGATTAACTCATCAGATTTTTGGAAAAAATTCTCACCATTGGATTTTGATTTTATTTGAATCCCTATCCTTTTCTACTTAATCTATTCAAAAGCCCTCGTTATTTTGCTCTAGAACTTCCAAATGGTCTAGGTCTTTGTAGACTCTCTTCATATTATCTGAGTCTTTAACATTATTTTTTTTCTCAATATTTAATGTCTGAGCTTCAGGAACTTCCTGTTTAGCCCTGAATATTTTATCTTTGATTTTTGATCAATACATGTGTTCAGAGCTCACATTAAATTCATAATAACTTAGAATCTCTGATTTTTCTCTGACCAGATGTACAATCCCACCTATGTCAAAACTTTAGCGATGTTCTTTAACATACGCATATATGCTCAGTTGTGTTCAACTCTCTGTGACCCCATGGACTATGGCCTGCTTGGCTCCTCTGTCCAAGGAATTTCCCATGCAGGAATACCATAGCAACTTGCCATTTCCTTCTGTAGGTGCTCTTCCTGACCCCAAGTCTGAACGCATATCTCCTGTGTCTCCTGAATTGGCAGGCAGGTTCTTTACTGCTGACTCACCTAGGAAACCCTAATACCATGTTTGGCTTTTCTGAGTTTGATTCCAGGGCTTTTATGGGGTGACATGGCTACTGTCTCACATAATATCTGCTGCCTCTATGCTCCTAGCCCCTTCTTCCTAGAGATAAGAAGTATGTCGAGAGTAACATTGCTCTGCTTTGGTTTTTAACCTGCAACATCACCTGTTCTCAGTCTTCAGCTTATATCACCATGTGGTCTGCTGATGTATGAATTGAAATCAGGTGCAGTGGGTATTTAAAATGCAGATCTTGGAGTGTTCCTTCCCTGGACAGCTACACCAGCAGCAGAGCACACTGTATAATGAAAGTGTGAAACCCCTTGCTCAAAAGTCATTAAGAATGTCAAGATGACAATAGCTGGGCATTAAAGCATGCACAGGGCCCTTGGATGCTCGCCCAGGAAGCCAGCCTCAGAAATTCTGATTGAGAGAGTTTGGTTTGGGTCTTGAAAGCTGAATTTTTAGCAGGCTCACTGGGTTTTCAAATAGCTGCTGATCTGTAGTTTCCTGTTTGAAAGTTCTGTTCTCCAATATTCTGGATCACACACTTTCAGAAGGTAAACATTTTACTAACAGATCTTGCCATGTTGTCTGTTTTCCAAGGTGCTTTAGTAAATCATTATTCACATACTCTCTTGAGTTGTTTATAATACTATTCCACAGGCATATCATATCTACCTCTCTACTGTTTTAATCTAACAAATGCTTATTTTCAGGTGGTTCAGTCTTCATATTCTTAACTATATACTTTTAGTTTTTGCATGATGCAGATAGATTGATATGGAAATAGAGTAGTGGATCTGAAAAACTGTATTCAAATACTCAAAATAGCATATACTTATAGACTTTTCTTTTGAAACAAGTGAAAGGAAGATGTAACAAACGGTGGAAATTGTTTTAGTAGGGTACATATTCAAACGCTACACTGGCTTCTGTTGGATATAGAAATCCTAGAATTTTTCTCCTCTACATGGGCTTAACATATTTGTATACTTTTAAAGAATAAAAATTTTAAATTAAAAAATATTTTATAGATATATAAGCTGCCTTGACCCAGTATGCAGTATTATATATACTAATACCACCTATGAAATCATATTTGCCAATTGGTTTTAATAGTTTGAAGTTTCTTAATTCATAGATACTATGTGTTATTATATAAACATGTTAGTTTACCTATTTTTCATTAATGTCTTCATTACTTGTAGGTACTTTCTTTCCTATTGTTTTATGATACAAAATCCTGTCTTTATTTTCACTTTACTTATGCATGTCAACATTTCCACTGAGATTTCAGTTCAGTACCCCAGCTATATATATTCACTGAGCATATGCCATATCCTATGTTAAGCACAGAGATTATAAGGACAAAAACTACAAGGATATTATCTGTCTTTAATGAGCCCAGAAGGACATTCAAATTATCAGATGGACATTTATAGTAGTATATGCTGAACACCCAATTTATGTTGAAGTCAAGAAGCTGTTAGAGACCCATAAAAGGAGGCCTACCAAACCCAGTTAAACTGATGAAAATAGTTTAGGAAAGCCTTTCTGAATTAGGTGTAAACTGAGATGAGGCTAGAAGGATGAGGAATTAACAAGGAAACAAGTGATAAAGGCTATTTTTATCAGAGTTAAGTGCCCAGAGACAAAACCACATCACACTTTTTTTTTTTTTCATGCAGGCCCAAAGGGGCAAAAAGAGACTTTAATTAGGGAAGGGAGGATCCAAGAGAATAAGAAAAGGTACAGCGAGCGTGGGAGCAGAGGAGCCAGAGCACCGCAGGAGGTCTGCTCTGGAGGACTCACCTCTCCACCGCTAGCACAGGCACTGCACTGATAGACAAGGCGAGACAGCAGCCCCTCTCAGTTGGGAGAGCATTGAAGCAGCCCCCACGGCCAAAGGCTGCCTAACTTCCAGTCCCCAGGTCCCAGGCATGGCTGGTCACCAGTTCAGCCTTTGTCCCAAATCGGTGCTAGGTGGCTGGCTGCCTGCAGGCAGAGCTCAGGAAGCTGACAGAGGGGCCCCACCTCTTTACTGGGCCCAAGGAGATAAGAGGATGAAGGAGAAGAACACACATCTGAAACCTCCCTCCCACCTGGGGTGGCTCCAGGGAGGAACAGTAGTTGCCTTCTGGCTCCAGGCCCACCCAGACCCAAGTGACCAATAAGGTACAATCACTGAGACCAGTCACAGCCACTGGAGGTGGAGGTTGTTTGTTTGTTTGTTTGTTTTTTTTAAAAAAAGACAAAAAGGTTACAGTTTCCTACAAGCACAGAGTTTTAAGCTTCAAGATGTTTAAAAAAAAATCTGTCCCGGCCCAGGGGACTAAACATCAGAAGCCAGCCTGACCAGCCACATGTGGCCTTGGGGAAGGTCTACTGCTGCTTTGTGCCCCAGCCAGCATGCACACCACCCCCCTCCCGCATCTAATGCCCACCCCGACCCAGCTCCCTTCCGCTGCTGCCACCACTGCTGCTCCAGGAAGTTAACTCCAGGACACCTTCGCAGAGACACCGGAGAGTCTGAAGGGGAAGGCCACGAGATCCAGCCAAATAGTTTAGAAATTCTTTACTAGGATAAAGAAAGTTCTATCAAAGCGAATATATTTTAATTTGGGGAATGTTGGTAAAGAATTTTAACTAAGCCATAGCATCCTATTTTTGTATATGATCTACAAGCCTCATGAATTACCCAATCTTCTTACTTCTAAAAGATATTTTAGAAGTGAGAAGAATATTTTAGAAATTTAGTTCACCAAAATGGTAAACGCTTCTCAGGTTTGTTTGGAAGATGTTAGTCAGTGGATCAACAGTGTAGCTATCACTAGGAAAAATTGCTTAGTTTGCTAGGAAAAATCCCATAGGGTTTGCTCTCATAAACTCCGGGTATGACTTCCTCAGAGGTCACATGCTTTCCCGTATACTACATCTCATTTTCCTGTGGCTGTTCAATTTTTCCGTATTTACATGTCTACTCTTATCTAGGGAAGAAAAATAATTAAGCCAAATCTTACATAAGAGTATGCTATTGTTAAATATCATGAGTGTTCAGTTGTGTCTGACTCTGTGTGACCCCATAGACCATAGCCCACCAAGCTCCTCTGTCCATGGGATTTTCCCGGCAAGAATACTGGACTGGGTTGCCATTTCCTCTTTCAATTTTTAAGTAGAAATAATACAAACAAACAAGCAAACAAAAAGAAACAATACAAATATAAGAGACAGAGTTGGTTGCTGTTTGTCATGTAGTTTTTTTTTTTTTTTTAATTTTTAAATTTATTTTTATTCTTTATTTTAAAGGTTTTACAGAGTTTTGTTGTTCACATACATGTATGTTCCCAGATCAGTCATATGCATATCCATGGTCCCCACCCACCCAGATCCCCCCATCCCACTCCTCCAGACCTTTGCCCCAAGCCATTGTAAGCACTCCTATTCCCTTAGCACTGTGACACTAGCTATCTTTTCCACACATAACACTATAGGTTTCCTTGTTACTTCCTCCATGCTTCCCCCTCCCTATTTATTTGCCACGATGTCCCTATGTCTATGCTCTGTCTTTTTTTTTTTTTTTCATGAGTTCCCTGTGTGTGATATCAAGACCGTCCTACTAGATTCCATATATGTGTGTTAGTATACTGTATTTGTCTTTCTCTTTTTGACTTACTTCACTTTTTATGATAGGTTCTAGAGCCAGCCACTTCATTAGGATTGAGTCTTCTGCATTTCTTTTAACAGCTGAGTAGTATTCCATTGTATATATGTACCAGAGCTTCTGGATCCATTCGTTCGTCGATGGACATCTAGGCTGCTTCCATGTCCTGGCTATTGTATAGAGAGCTGCAATGAACATTGGGGTTGTCATGTAGTTTTAACATTTGAGCATCTTACCTAAATACAGAGAAAAGCTTCTCCTAAGTCCATACATTGATCTTAGTTGGGGGCTAGGAAAAATCCATAGGGTTTGCTCTCATAAACTCCGGGTATGACTTCCTCAGAGGTCACATGCTTTCCCGTATACTACATCTCATTTTCCTGTGGCTGTTCAATTTTTCCGTATTTACATGTCTACTCTTATCTAGGGAAGAAAAATAATTAAGCCAAATCTTACATAAGAGTATGCTATTGTTAAATATCATGAGTGTTCAGTTGTGTCTGACTCTGTGTGACCCCATAGACCATAGCCCACCAAGCTCCTCTGTCCGTGGGATTTTCCCGGCAAGAATACTGGACTGGGTTGCCATTTCCTCTTTAAATTTTTTAAGTAGAAATAATACAAACAAACAAGCAAACAAAAGAAACAATACAAATATAAGAGACAGAGTTGGTTGCTGTTTGTCATGTAGTTTTTTTTTTTTTAATTTTTTAAATTTATTTTTATTCTTTATTTTAAAGGTTTTACAGAGTTTTGTTGTTCACAGACATGTATGTTCCCAGATCAGTCATATGCATATCCATGGTCCCCACCCACCCAGATCCCCCCATCCCACTCCTCCAGACCTTTGCCCCAAGCCATTGTAAGCACTCCTATTCCCTTAGCACTGTGACACTAGCTATCTTTTCCGCACATAACACTATAGGTTTCCTTGTTACTTCCTCCATGCTTCCCCCTCCCTATTTATTTGCCACGATGTCCCTATGTCTATGCTCTGTTTTTTTTTTTTTTTTTCATGAGTTCCCTGTGTGTGATATCAAGACCGTCCTACTAGATTCCATATATGTGTGTTAGTATACTGTATTTGTCTTTCTCTTTTTGACTTACTTCACTTTTTATGATAGGTTCTAGAGCTAGCCACTTCATTAGGATTGAGTCTTCTGCATTTCTTTTAACAGCTGAGTAGTATTCCATTGTATATATGTACCAGAGCTTCTGGATCCATTCGTTCGTCGATGGACATCTAGGCTGCTTCCATGTCCTGGCTATTGTATAGAGAGCTGCAATGAACATTGGGGTTGTCATGTAGTTTTAACATTTGAGCATCTTACCTAAATACAGAGAAAAGCTTCTCCTAAGTCCTCATTATTTCATGTGAGATTTAGAAAAATATATATTTAGAAAAAATATATATATGCTGTCATTGGTTCATATTTACTTGCAAAAATCAGCATATCTCTGACAACTACTAAATAGGTGATATAACTTATTCAAAGTTAAGGAAGAGATATTTGAACTATGGGAATCTCACTCTATGAGAATGTTATTGCCAATTTTCAGTAATGTATATTCTCAAGGATTTACCATTATGTGAAATTTCTGTGAAATCTATACTATTATAAACCTTGAAGATTGTAGAGACAATGTTGCTTTCTGAATGTTAATCTCTACAAGCCCTGGTATTCGTATCAGAAGTTACTTTTAAGAGTTTCAATTTTTTTTTTATACTTCTAACATTTTGAGTTAATTACTAGTACTCGGTCATGTCTGACCCTGCCACTCCATTGACTGTAGCCTGCCAGGCTCCTCCATCCATGGGATTTTCCGGGCAAGAATACTGGAGTGGGTTGCTATTTCCCTCTCCAGGGAATCTTCCCAACCCAGGGTTCAAACCTAGGTCTATCACATTGCAAGCATTAGTCTTTGAGCCACAAATCTAACTTTGTTTTTTTAATTCTTTTCACATAAAATAATAGGCTCACTCTTTCCCAGAGGCATGAAGTTTTTCTTTCTAAACAAAAATGAACTCATCAGTGAAACATTCTTTAAACTGTATTTCCTTCATCACTTCCACATTTAAGATGATATCATGGGAGGAACAATTATTGCCTTGTTCACTTTGATTTATTTGGCCCCACGCCTCCTCACCTTGCTAATGAAAAATAAACTGTTCTACATGGGTCATTTATGATGTGATTTAATAGGATGCTTTTTATATTGCCAGTTTGCAGCATAATATACTAACTTAAAGTCACCTAATAGGAAAGAATTTCTCTTTTTTTCTCTATTTTTCCTGTCTGTCAAATAGGTAACTTTGAGCAAAGATGTATTTATCACTATTATAAGGACTTACATTCAAAGGACAAATGATGGCTATTATCAAAATAAGAAGTTTTGCTAAGCCATATTCTCCTACTCCCTATTTTCCTGAGTCCTGATACTTAAATAGGCTCTTACTCTTATTCCCTGTGTCAAGCTGTCACAGGGCAGTTTTAGGACAGACTCTACACACCAGCAAGTCAGATAAATACCTTTATTTCAACAGAAATGTGTGAATGTGGCAACTTTCCCAATAAAGGAGCTAATGTCTAAGAGAGTTTTAAGTCACCATGGATTGTGGGCAAAGGCACCTTGAGTTGCTTCATTGATGGCGAAGGAGATAGAATTGTATAAAATAAAAATTTAGACCTAATCTTCTTCAAGAAAAATAAAACATTATGTTAGCAGATTAAGAGACTCATTTTGTACCATGATTTATTAGCAGTATAGTTGAGGCCAGAAAATGTTTTTTCTTAATATGAAGTTTGACTTGATGTTAAATGGAGAAGGATATATCATTGTTTAGTGGTGCGACTTTATAGTTCTCAGAATGCTAGTTTTCACAGAAATTCCTCAGTCTTCATCCTTAGTCAAGAGTTAATTTTACTCCTATAATGTATAGCTCATAAACATTCTTTTGCTCATATGTGAACCACTTAGTCTAGGGGGAAGGACTGTGGGGGTATAAACCAGGACATGAAGCCACACTTTGACTTGGGAATGGGTTGTTTCTGTCCTGGCCTTGGCTTGAGGACTGCATATAGAAAAGAGATGTCAGCGTCTGCTGTCTTTCAGAGGATTGTTGAGAAGGTAGTCCAAAAACTCACCCAGAACTCTGAGTCCATGTGAAAGTCTAGACAGGTCTGGTTCATGTTGGTTTTAGATTTTAGCATCAAATCTGACATGATTCAAAAGGTAAAACTTATGTATATTTGTATATATGTGTGCTTTATATATAAGTTGGACAATGACATTGATAGTCTGTATCCTTATACCAATTCATGGGAACTAACTACAGCTATTTTGACTTATAGTGCTTAATTTTGTGGTTGTTTTCTTTATGTACACAGTCAAGGTCATAAATAACCAAGACAGTATATGTTTAATCTAACTTAAAAAAGTCACCTAATAGGTTCTTTTTTATTTTCCTGTCTGTCAAATAGGTAACTTTGAGCAAAGATGCATTTATCACTATTATAAGGACTTACATTCAAAGGACAAATGATGGCTATTATCAAAATAAGAAGTTTTGCTAAGCCATATTCTCCTACTCCCTATTTTCCTGAGTCCTGATACTTAAATAGGCTCTTACTCTTATTCCCTGTGTCAAGCTGTCACAGGGCAGTTTTAGGACAGACTCTACACACCAGCAAGTCAGATAAATACCTTTATTTCAACAGAAATGTGTGAATGTGGCAACTTTCCCAATAAAGGAGCTAATGTCTAAGAGAGTTTTAAGTCACCATGGATTGTGGGCAAAGGCACCTTGAGTTGCTTCATTGATGGCGAAGGAGATAGAATTGTATAAAATAAAAATTTAGACCTAATCTTCTTCAAGAAAAATAAAACATTATGTTAGCAGATTAAGAGACTCATTTTGTACCATGATTTATTAGCAGTATAGTTGAGGCCAGAAAATGTTTTTTCTTAATATGAAGTTTGACTTGATGTTAAATGGAGAAGGATATATCATTGTTTAGTGGTGCGACTTTATAGTTCTCAGAATGCTAGTTTTCACAGAAATTCCTCAGTCTTCATCCTTAGTCAAGAGTTAATTTTACTCCTATAATGTATAGCTCATAAACATTCTTTTGCTCATATGTGAACCACTTAGTCTAGGGGGAAGGACTGTGGGGGTATAAACCAGGACATGAAGCCACACTTTGACTTGGGAATGGGTTGTTTCTGTCCTGGCCTTGGCTTGAGGACTGCATATAGAAAAGAGATGTCAGCGTCTGCTGTCTTTCAGAGGATTGTTGAGAAGGTAGTCCAAAAACTCACCCAGAACTCTGAGTCCATGTGAAAGTCTAGACAGGTCTGGTTCATGTTGGTTTTAGATTTTAGCATCAAATCTGACATGATTCAAAAGGTAAAACTTATGTATATTTGTATATATGTGTGCTTTATATATAAGTTGGACAATGACATTGATAGTCTGTATCCTTATACCAATTCATGGGAACTAACTACAGCTATTTTGACTTATAGTGCTTAATTTTGTGGTTGTTTTCTTTATGTACACAGTCAAGGTCATAAATAACCAAGACAGTATATGTTTTGACTAAAGACTACTGTATTTGTTTCCACTTTTTCCTGCTGACCATATTGTAGATAGTCTTTTATAACATTAATCATTCAAAACATAGTTTCGAACAGTCAGCCCACTGTGATCAGATTCCAGTAAATATAAATTCTATTTTTCCTTCCAAAGACCTACCAGTATGAACATAATTTAAAGTTTGTTGATCCTTTTTAACCAGATCACCATCTCTCCTAGGTTTTCATAGTTTATTGAAAGCTGTTTCACACTGGAGAGAGATACAGGATAATTGAATACATAGGATTCTGTGAAAAGAAAATGACATGCTGTTATTACTCATGAACTCTAATTTTGCTGAAGGAATGATTGCATGAAAATACCCACCTGAACACATGTACTACAATCATAATGATCTACAGGGACTCCGCATTCTTCTGTATCTAGAGCAAAGTGCTCTTCTACCTGTGTTGTTGGATGGCTATGAGTTTTGCAGATACTGTGAATTCAAAGTCTCACAGATGGTTGTTGTAACCTGACATGCTCTGTGGCAGAAGAGCTTCTTAAATTTCATCAACCTCTTTAAAAAGGACACAAATAACTAAGTCAAGAGAATTCCTTCTGATCATTTTAGAAATCAATAACAATAACATAAATACCTCTTTTAAGAATCATAAACAGTATGTTTTCTGAAAAGGAATAGTTATAGGGAATGTATTGCTTATGATCCTAAATGAGAGAAGAACTAAAAATCTGCTTATTGTAATTATTGTAGCAGCATTAGAGATGACTGGACAACCAGAGCAGTAGAAAGAACAGCCTAAACAATGGACACTGTATACAGAAGGAAAGCTACTTAACCAGAGCAGTAGAAAGAACAGCCTAAACAATGGACACTGTATACAGAAGGAAAGATACTTTTGTAAAGGAGTATCAGTTAAAGGTGTAAAACCCAAAGGAAGAAGTAAGCCAAAGGCCTAACTCCATTCATGCATAGCATGGAAGGCCTCTAATCATACGTGAATAAGAACAGTAGTATCATTTTTGACTTAGGGAAATTATGCTATGGAAATAGTATGTATAGCCTGATATTGTGTGTATATTATCACATTTATATAGAATTGATTATGTAGACTTTTATATGTATACAACATACAGATACACCAAGAAATCCCAAGAGGAAACCCACAAAAATTAACCTTCCTAAACTCAATCTTTCAAATCCCACTTCATCCTTACTCTGGTTCTAACTCAAATTTTCCAAAGAGTTTTTAGGCTGGAGAATAAAATGAATAGTTAAGTAGTGGAAGTGGGAGAATAGGGACTTTGGCTGCAGTTCAAGTTATATAGGGAAAGAGAGGAGCAGTTGAAGAATCAAAACTTTCTGGAATAGGCCAACTAGGGTAGTGTGCTGTGAGCAGCTATATGTATTCATGATGTTTTGCTTTGTTTTCATATTTTCTTTTGGCAGGGTAACCAAAAATCCCAGCTGTGCAGATATTAGTTTATCATTCCATTTTATATTCAGTTATTTCCAAATAATAAGCTAATATTTGACATATTTGCTATGAAAATAGTGTTTAGACATAGACTGATGATACTTTCGTAGCAGAGTTTAAGATTTTATTGCAAGAGTCTTCGTGAGTGTTAGAAGTGACTTGAAATAAATCAAAATCTCTTGGAAGTACTGGCACCACAAAGCCTAATTTGTCTACACACAAGATTATCCATATTAACCTAACTGAAAGGAAAAGTCATTTTTGGTATAAGGAAACAACCAAAGTCCACCATGTGAAGGAATTGCCATAGACTGCACTTGACAGAAAAGCAAATGATTTTCTGAACCTGAGCCAGGTAGAGGGTACTTTGGTTTGGACAAAACCAATTTATTATAATCTATAAATATAACCCATAATGCAATCCACCCTGTTTTAAACTTTTGCCATTTAGTAGTTGTGTAGTGTTTGTAAGGGTACTAGCAGCTGGCAAATAAAAACAATGTTCTTGGAACACTTCCAAACACATTCTATGAGGCCACAATCACCCTGATATCAAAGCCAGGCAAAGACAACATAAAAAAAGAAAATTATAGGCCAATTTCAATGATGAATCTAGATGCCAAAATCCTCAACAAAATCCTAGCAAACAGAATTCAACAACACATCAAAAAACTCATACATCATGATCAAGTTGGGTTCATCCCAGGCATGCAAGGATTCTTCAATATTCACAAATCAATCAATGTGATACACCATATCAACAAACTGAGAGACAAAAACCACATGATCATCTCAATAGATGCAGAAAAAGCCTTTGACGAAGTACAGCCTCCATTTATGATAAAAACTCTTCAGAAAATGGGCATAGAAGGAACCTATTTCAACATAGTGAAAGCCATATATGAGAAGCCCACAGCGAACATTATCCTCAACAGTGAAAAACTGAAAGCTTTTCCTCTAAGATCAGCAACAAGACAAGGGTGTCCACTTTCACCACTACTATTCAACATAGTCCTGGAAGTTCTAGCAACAGCAATAAGAGAAGAGAAAGAAATCAAAGGAATCCAGATTGGAAAGGAAGAAGTCAAACTCTATTTGCAGATGACATGATATTATACATAGAAAATCCCAAAGATACTATTACAAAACTACTAGAGTTAATCAGCGAATTCAGCAGTCACAGGATTATTTGCTTGTAGTTTAGTAGTTAGTACAGTTGATTTTATTGCAAGAGTCTTCGTGAGTGTTAGAAGTGACTTGAAATAAATCAAAATCTCTTGGAAGTACTGGCACCACAAAGCCTAATTTGTCTACACACAAGATTATCCATATTAACCTAACTGAAAGGAAAAGTCATTTTTGGTATAAGGAAACAACCAAAGTCCACCATGTGAAGGAATTGCCATAGACTGCACTTGACAGAAAAGCAAATGATTTTCTGAACCTGAGCCAGGTAGAGGGTACTTTGGTTTGGACAAAACCAATTTATTATAATCTATAAATATAACCCATAATGCAATCCACCCTGTTTTAAACTTTTGCCATTTAGTAGTTGTGTAGTGTTTGTAAGGGTACTAGCAGCTGGCAAATAAAAACAATGTTCTTGGAACACTTCCAAACACATTCTATGAGGCCACAATCACCCTGATATCAAAGCCAGGCAAAGACAACATAAAAAAAGAAAATTATAGGCCAATTTCAATGATGAATCTAGATGCCAAAATCCTCAACAAAATCCTAGCAAACAGAATTCAACAACACATCAAAAAGCTCATACATCATGATCAAGTTGGGTTCATCCCAGGCATGCAAGGATTCTTCAATATTCACAAATCAATCAATGTGATACACCATATCAACAAACTGAGAGACAAAAACCACATGATCATCTCAATAGATGCAGAAAAAGCCTTTGACAAAGTACAGCATCCATTTATGATAAAAACTCTTCAGAAAATGGGCATAGAAGGAACCTATTTCAACATAGTGAAAGCCATATATGAGAAGCCCACAGCGAACATTATCCTCAACGGTGAAAAACTGAAAGCTTTTCCTCTAAGATCAGCAACAAGACAAGGGTGTCCACTTTCACCACTACTATTCAACATAGTCCTGGAAGTTCTAGCAACAGCAATAAGAGAAGAGAAAGAAATCAAAGGAATCCAGATTGGAAAGGAAGAAGTCAAACTCTATTTGCAGATGACATGATATTATACATAGAAAATCCCAAAGATACTATTACAAAACTACTAGAGTTAATCAGCGAATTCAGCAGTCACAGGATACAAAATAAATACACAGAAATCACTGGCATTCCTATACACAAACAATGAAAAATCAGAAAATGAAATTAAAGAGGCAATCCCCTTCACCATTGCAACCAAGAGAATCAAATATCTAGGAATAAACCTACCCAAAGAAACAAAAGAATTGTACACAGAAAATTACAACACACTCATGAGAGAAATTAAAGAAGACTTAAACAGATGGAGAGATATTCCATGTTCCTGGGTCGGAAGAATCAATATTGTGAAAATGACCATACTACCAAATGTCATCTATAGATTCAATGTGATCCCTATCAAACTTCCAGTGACATTCTTCACAGAACTAGACCAAAGAATAACACAGTTCGTATGGAAACACAAAAGACCTTGAATAGCCAAAGCAATCCTGAGAAAGAAAAACAGAGCTGGAGGGATCAGCCTCCCTAACTTCAGACTCTACTACAAAGCAACAGTCATCAAGACAGTATGGTACTGGTGCAAAAACAGAACTATAGACCAATGGAACAAGATCGAGAACCCAGAGATAAACCCACGCACCTATGAATACCTTATTTTTGACAAAGGAGGCGAAACTATAAAATGGGACAAAGACAGCCTCTTACAAATGGCGCTGGGAAAATTGGACAGCTACATGCAAAAAAATGAAGTTGGAACATTCCCTGACACCAGACACTAAGATCAACTCAAAATGGATTAAAGACCTAAATGTAAGACGGGAAACCATCAAGCTCTTAGAAGAGAATATAGGCAAAACCCTCAAGGACATCAATCAAAGCAAGATCTTCTCTGACCCACCTACTAAAATAGCGGAACTGAGAAGACAAATGAACATGTGGGACCTCATGAAACTTAAAAGCTTTTGTACAGCAAAAGAAATCACAAAATAGCTCAACAGACACCCCACAGAGTGGGAGAAAATCATAGCAAATGAAACAACAGACAAAGAATTAATCTCCAAAATCTGTAAGCAACTCAGACAACTCAGCACTGGAAAAACGAACAACCCAATCAGAAAATGGGAAAAGGATCTAAAGAGACACCTCTCCAAAGACGACGTATAGATGGCCCAAAAGCACATGAAACGATGTTCAACCTCGCTTATTATTAGAGAAATGCAAATTAAAACTACAATGAGATATCACCTCACACCCGTCAGAATGGCCATCTTCAACAAATCTGCAGACAATAAATGCTGGAGAGGGTGCGGAGAAAAGGGAACACTCCTGCATTGCTGGTGGGAATGTAAATTGATACAGCCTCTATGGAAGACAGTCTGGAGATTTCTTAAACTAAAAATAGAAGCACCCTACAACCCAGCAATCCCACTGTTAGGCTTATACCCTGATGAAATCAAAACTGAAAGAAGCACCTGTACCCCAATGTTCATTGCAGCTCTTTATACAATAGCTAGAACACGGAAGCAACCTAGATGTCCATCGACGAATGAATGGATCCAGAAGCTCATTGTAAATGGAATAATACACAGCTGTAAAGAGAAATGCAGAAGAATCAGCCCTAATTGAGGTGACTGGATCTAGAACGTATCATAAAAAGTGAAGTCAGTCAGAAAGAGAAGGACAAATACAGTATATTAACACATATATATGGAATCTAGCAGGATGGTGATGATGGCGCATGCAGTGACACCACGGAAAGACAGACATGGACAGTGGACATATGGACATTGTTGGGAAGGAACAGAGGGTGGGAGGCGTAAAGGAGGTAGCATGAAGGCCTGTACTTTCATAACTAAAGAAAATAGCTCTAGTCATTGCTATGTGAGAAAAGGGGATCCTTCAGGGGTGCTGTGTGATGGTCAGGAGGGGTGGGAGGGGGGAGATATACATGTGACTGATCTGGGAACATGCATGCCTTTAAACAACAAAACTCTGTAAAAGTTAAAAGTAAAATAAAGGTTTTAAAAACAAAAACAAACAAAAAACCAGTGTTCTTAAGTAATGTTCCCATTTGCTATGTTTGTTTCCAAAGTACCGCCCTGTGACCCCAAGATAGCAAAAATGAAACAACAGACAAAGAATTAATCTCCAAAATCTGTAAGCAACTCAGACAACTCAGCACTGGAAAAACGAACAACCCAATCAGAAAATGGGAAAAGGATCTAAAGAGACACCTCTCCAAAGACGACGTATAGATGGCCCAAAAGCACATGAAACGATGTTCAACCTCGCTTATTATTAGAGAAATGCAAATTAAAACTACAATGAGATATCACCTCACACCCGTCAGAATGGCCATCTTCAACAAATCTGCAGACAATAAATGCTGGAGAGGGTGCGGAGAAAAGGGAACACTCCTGCATTGCTGGTGGGAATGTAAATTGATACAGCCTCTATGGAAGACAGTCTGGAGATTTCTTAAACTAAAAATAGAAGCACCCTACAACCCAGCAATCCCACTGTTAGGCTTATACCCTGATGAAATCAAAACTGAAAGAAGCACCTGTACCCCAATGTTCATTGCAGCTCTTTATACAATAGCTAGAACACGGAAGCAACCTAGATGCCCATAGACGAACGAATGGATCCAGAAGCTCATTGTAAATGGAATAATACACAGCTGTAAAGAGAAATGCAGAAGAATCAGCCCTAATTGAGGTGACTGGATCTAGAACGTATCATAAAAAGTGAAGTCAGTCAGAAAGAGAAGGACAAATACAGTATATTAACACATATATATGGAATCTAGCAGGATGGTGATGATGGCGCATGCAGTGACACCACGGAAAGACAGACATGGACAGTGGACATATGGACATTGTTGGGAAGGAACAGAGGGTGGGAGGCGTAAAGGAGGTAGCATGAAGGCCTGTACTTTCATAACTAAAGAAAATAGCTCTAGTCATTGCTATGTGAGAAA
Organism: Tragulus kanchil; assembly: GCA_022376925.1. Classification (NCBI taxonomy): domain Eukaryota; kingdom Metazoa; phylum Chordata; class Mammalia; order Artiodactyla; family Tragulidae; genus Tragulus; species Tragulus kanchil. The sequence continues at coordinate 37,826,292 of JAIOJX010000004.1, forward strand.
AGGGGATCCTTCAGGGGTGCTGTGTGATGGTCAGGAGGGGTGGGAGGGGGGAGATATACATGTGACTGATCTGGGAACATGCATGCCTTTAAACAACAAAACTCTGTAAAAGTTAAAAGTAAAATAAAGGTTTTAAAAACAAAAACAAACAAAAAACCAGTGTTCTTAAGTAATGTTCCCATTTGCTATGTTTGTTTCCAAAGTACCGCCCTGTGAATTTTCTTGGTAAATATTGCCCCCTTCAGTTCATTCTGAGGATGTGCAGGGTAGTAAGTGGAGAACGTGGTCTTTCCCTGGACTGCGGTGAACTTCGCACCAGGAAGACTCCGATGCTCTGGGTTGCTATGGCCTTAGTGGACAGTCTAGTTCTTTCCTAGGCATTATGCCCACATGAAGAAAAGCACTGCTGTATTTCAGGGAACCAGGAACCCAAACAAATATCTACATCAATATAATTATTGATAATTGTATTGACGTTAGTGAAAATGAACGATTTTGAAATGTGTGTACATTTTTCCTAAAACTATTTTAAAGAAATTATATGGGTCTATTTGTGTTAATATACTACATATTTATGTATAAATACCAGTAACTATATAAATGAGTATTAAAATGTATACATTTTCCTCCCTCAGACTATGGAAGGTAGAAGCTGAGATTGTGAAAATCCTAATTCTTTAAGGGCAGAGAGAGAAATGAAAGCTGGAGAACATTAAATTCATTCAGCCCACACTTCCTTATTGATTTAATATCTTTAGTAACATTCAGTTACCAAGTACTCTGTGTATCAAGATAGCCAGGATATTTCAGAAAAGACTGCTTGTTGGTAAGAGAGCTCCGGAGAACTTCTGAGAAAATTTTAAGAAAAGCAGCTACTTTTGCAAAGAAGATATAATTAGACATTTTATATTTTAAAGAAACTGTTAACCATTTTTAACAACCACAAAATATACCACAAAAAAATACTGTTGTAGACATGTTGAAGTACTCTTTATAGGTCTAGAGAACTATTCAGTGATTTCGCAAAGCATTCCAGACTTACACCAATCTGGAACATATTTTCCAGAAGGCAAAAAGCTCACACACACTGTCATTAGGCAACACTGAATTGCTTAAATATTAATCCCATTGTTTATTCTGCTGATTTCTTTTACAGTATTAATTTTCAACAGGCTAATAAAACTTAAACCTACCTCTACATTTAATTCTAGAATTTCCAACAAGCATTGGAAATTCAGTGAAAGTAAACTGACAGTGTAAACAAAGGATCCCTATGTGATAAAATATAAATATGCTTTTAATTTTTCATGAAAGATGTAGATGGAAGATGTTAAGTTACTTTGGCCTCTAATGCCAATTTTGACAAGTTGATTACCTTTGATTATGGAACTAAAGATTAATATTTTATCCACTATTGCTGAATTTCTGTTATGTTCCACCAGTAGTGTTTGTGATTTTTTTAAATAATGAAAGACTACAAAAAATATTTGCGTATCTCCCCTTTCATTTGGGATATCACATGAAAGAAATATGACATATTTAATATTAATTGGCAATTAATTACTTAAAAAGTCTAGTGCAGCAGGTTTCATACTTTATTTTGAAAAATTTCTTTTATTCCTTCTTGTTAATATGTGTATGTGTGTGCACAGTTTTTTTTTCCCTATGAGAACTAAAATGACTTAACTCTAAATGTTTGGAGAATCTAGGGAACTAGGAGCAGAAATGAAAAGAGCATCTGTTTTTTGCTATTCCAAATGTTGTTCTATTGTTGCAGAAATAAAACTGTTGAGAAACCAAGCACCACACTTGGAGGGTTGGGAAACTCAGGTTTATTACGTCAGAGGTCCCAGATGAGCTAGCACTCAGAAATTCTGGGCCACGAGCTCAGGGTGAGCTCCTCTTTCATAGAATAAGCATATGCCATTACAGTTGGAAATTTTTGATTGGTTGCTTTGAATATTAGCAGTTACAGAGCGAAGGAGTTGCTAGGAGTTATGGGTAAACAGTCTTTAAACAAAGGCCCACTGATGTAGGAACAAAGCATTCCAGACTTACACCAATCTGGAACATATTTTCCAGAAGGCAAAAAGCTCACACACACTGTCATTAGGCAACACTGAATTGCTTAAATATTAATCCCATTGTTTATTCTGCTGATTTCTTTTACAGTATTAATTTTCAACAGGCTAATAAAACTTAAACCTACCTCTACATTTAATTCTAGAATTTCCAACAAGCATTGGAAATTCAGTGAAAGTAAACTGACAGTGTAAACAAAGGATCCCTATGTGATAAAATATAAATATGCTTTTAATTTTTCATGAAAGATGTAGATGGAAGATGTTAAGTTACTTTGGCCTCTAATGCCAATTTTGACAAGTTGATTACCTTTGATTATGGAACTAAAGATTAATATTTTATCCACTATTGCTGAATTTCTGTTATGTTCCACCAGTAGTGTTTGTGATTTTTTTAAATAATGAAAGACTACAAAAAATATTTGCGTATCTCCCCTTTCATTTGGGATATCACATGAAAGAAATATGACATATTTAATATTAATTGGCAATTAATTACTTAAAAAGTCTAGTGCAGCAGGTTTCATACTTTATTTTGAAAAATTTCTTTTATTCCTTCTTGTTAATATGTGTATGTGTGTGCACAGTTTTTTTTTTCCCTATGAGAACTAAAATGACTTAACTCTAAATGTTTGGAGAATCTAGGGAACTAGGAGCAGAAATGAAAAGAGCATCTGTTTTTTGTTATTCCAAATGTTGTTCTATTGTTGCAGAAATAAAACTGTTGAGAAACCAAGCACCACACTTGGAGGGTTGGGAAACTCAGGTTTATTACGTCAGAGGTCCCAGATGAGCTAGCACTCAGAAATTCTGGGCCACGAGCTCAGGGTGAGCTCCTCTTTCATAGAATAAGCATATGCCATTACAGTTGGAAATTTTTGATTGGTTGCTTTGAATATTAGCAGTTACAGAGCGAAGGAGTTGCTAGGAGTTATGGGTAAACAGTCTTTAAACAAAGGCCCACTGATGTAGGAACAGAGCATTCCATACTTATCAAAACATCCTGCAGTTAGCAATGGTCTCGTATAGTTAATCATTATTGAACATGAGTCTCAGTTTTCTTCTTCACTATGTATGGCTTTTTGTTTCATGATACTTTATAAGAACTATGTCATGGCATCTTTACCAGTTATTCACAGCCACCTAAGATGCTCTTGTTCCTAAATTTATTTTCTACTCAGAAGCCTTCAAGTGAATGCTGAATTTCTGCTGATGTCTATAAAGTCCTGTATGATCTTGGCACACCTCACTCACCATTTTAGTTCATGAATGCCTTTTCCTGCTCCAGGATAATTGAACTCCATACATGACAAGCTCCACATTCTGCTCTTTCTGGTTTAATGTCTTTGTAGGCCATTCATTCAAGTTGGATTCTCCAAGTTATTCTTTCTCACTGTACTGTTTCTTCCCTTCAAAGCACTTATCATCATATAAAATATGTTCACTTATTTATATGTGTACTTGTTAAATGTCTGTTCACCAGTATGTCCCTAGAGAAGTTGCATGAAAAGTTATATTCCTAATCAAATTTTAAAGAGCATTGATTGATGTACTGAGTCAGACATAGGTCCCATTGTAAACATGGAATGTTATTGGCTATTATGTGTAAGGAATCATCCTACATTCAGTGACTGCATCAATTAAAAACAAACCTGTTCCCACTGAGTTTATATTCTGAGCATGATGGTGGGGGATGTTGGGGAAGGTAAACAGGCAAATTGCTAGGTAAATTAAAAGGGCAAAATTGCTACAGAAATGAAAGAATAAAGAAAGATAAGTGTAGCAGTGATAGGGAGCAACTTTAAAGAAAATGACCAGGGAACTTCCCAACTGATAGAAAAATCATTCCAAACAAGTAAAATAAAGCAAAACAACCAATAAAAAGTACACATACCAAAAGGTTGGAAGTGTGCTAATGAAGACCTGGAGGAGTAGAAGGAGAAGCAGGGAGATACTAGGTTTTTCAGGCCCTTAGAAGGAGTTCAGCTTTTACTCTACATGAAAATAAATCCAAATAGGATCCTCTGGCTGCCCTGGTAGTCTTTAAACAAAGGCCCACTGATGTAGGAACAGAGCATTCCATACTTATCAAAACATCCTGCAGTTAGCAATGGTCTCGTATAGTTAATCATTATTGAACATGAGTCTCAGTTTTCTTCTTCACTATGTATGGCTTTTTGTTTCATGATACTTTATAAGAACTATGTCATGGCATCTTTACCAGTTATTCACAGCCACCTAAGATGCTCTTGTTCCTAAATTTATTTTCTACTCAGAAGCCTTCAAGTGAATGCTGAATTTCTGCTGATGTCTATAAAGTCCTGTATGATCTTGGCACACCTCACTCACCATTTTAGTTCATGAATGCCTTTTCCTGCTCCAGGATAATTGAACTCCATACATGACAAGCTCCACATTCTGCTCTTTCTGGTTTAATGTCTTTGTAGGCCATTCATTCAAGTTGGATTCTCCAAGTTATTCTTTCTCACTGTACTGTTTCTTCCCTTCAAAGCACTTATCATCATATAAAATATGTTCACTTATTTATATGTGTACTTGTTAAATGTCTGTTCACCAGTATGTCCCTAGAGAAGTTGCATGAAAAGTTATATTCCTAATCAAATTTTAAAGAGCATTGATTGATGTACTGAGTCAGACATAGGTCCCATTGTAAACATGGAATGTTATTGGCTATTATGTGTAAGGAATCATCCTACATTCAGTGACTGCATCAATTAAAAACAAACCTGTTCCCACTGAGTTTATATTCTGAGCATGATGGTGGGGGATGTTGGGGAAGGTAAACAGGCAAATTGCTAGGTAAATTAAAAGGGCAAAATTGCTACAGAAATGAAAGAATAAAGAAAGATAAGTGTAGCAGTGATAGGGAGCAACTTTAAAGAAAATGACCAGGGAACTTCCCAACTGATAGAAAAATCATTCCAAACAAGTAAAATAAAGCAAAACAACCAATAAAAAGTACACATACCAAAAGGTTGGAAGTGTGCTAATGAAGACCTGGAGGAGTAGAAGGAGAAGCAGGGAGATACTAGGTTTTTCAGGCCCTTAGAAGGAGTTCAGCTTTTACTCTACATGAAAATAAATCCAAATAGGATCCTCTGGCTGCCCTGGTAGTAGTCAGTAAGGGGTCAAGACTGGAATCTGGGAGACCATTTCTGGAACTAATCCTTGTGGGAGAAGTTGGTGACTGAGACTAAAATGGTCACAGTGGAAGAGCGAAAAAGTGGTTAGATTCTGGGCTTCTTATAAATGTTGAGTGTTTACTGCCAAAGTTTAACCTAATAAATAATGTAGCAGAGAAGGTAGCACTAACAATGAGGGCAGTTAATAACCATACCATGTAGGAATTTTCACTTATAAATTTCCCTGTAGAGAGTTTTCTGTATTTGGGAGAAGATGCTTCAGAGGCTTAATTGTGGGAGAGAGGCTAGCAACAGGGGCTGAATTTATGAGGAAAAAGCATGCTGTACCTGAGAAAATGGAAGATTGTGTCAGTTATTCTGAAGAAGCAAATTACTGAGAGGAAATGAGAGGACAAGATTTTGGAGGCTATGAGGTAATGGAAGACACCTTATTCCATGATATGGCCATTTCCTCAATGGCCAGATTTTTCAGCAAAGCTATTAAAATCATGAAATGTTTAATGTGAGTAAGCATATGTGAAGATAGTCCTTACTGTAATAGGTAAGTTGAGGAATGAGGCACAGAGAAACAGAAATTTAGTTAGGCAAACTCAACCAAAGGAAGAAGTTTTCTTCTTTCATTAGATAATGAAATTGGGTGCTAAAGACAATTTATTCAAATTTTGGGGGGTGGGCTGGGGAGGCTACAATTGGCTGCTGTAATGTCTTAATAAATTTTAAATCTAAAACTTCTGATTTGTGGATCTGACTAGGGCACAGGCAATAACCAGTTGAGATGAATAAGGAAGATATCAAGTTATGGGTGAGATCAAATTTGCCTATTGTCATTTTAAACAAAAACACAAAATAAAAAATCCCAAGATGATTAGGCCACAGAACTAGAACATTTGCTAGCAAATGCAATGGCTGTATTGGTAACAACTACCATATTTCAAAAGACAAAGGTGTCTAGTAGTTTTACAAAATCATAGTGTGAAAACTTTTTTACTTCTTAGAAGGAGTTCAGCTTTTACTCTACATGAAAATAAACCAAATAGGATCCTCTGGCTGCCCTGGTAGTAGTCAGTAAGGGGTCAAGACTGGAATCTGGGAGACCATTTCTGGAACTAATCCTTGTGGGAGAAGTTGGTGACTGAGACTAAAATGGTCACAGTGGAAGAGCGAAAAAGTGGTTAGATTCTGGGCTTCTTATAAATGTTGAGTGTTTACTGCCAAAGTTTAACCTAATAAATAATGTAGCAGAGAAGGTAGCACTAACAATGAGGGCAGTTAATAACCATACCATGTAGGAATTTTCACTTATAAATTTCCCTGTAGAGAGTTTTCTGTATTTGGGAGAAGATGCTTCAGAGGCTTAATTGTGGGAGAGAGGCTAGCAACAGGGGCTGAATTTATGAGGAAAAAGCATGCTGTACCTGAGAAAATGGAAGATTGTGTCAGTTATTCTGAAGAAGCAAATTACTGAGAGGAAATGAGAGGACAAGATTTTGGAGGCTATGAGGTAATGGAAGACACCTTATTCCATGATATGGCCATTTCCTCAATGGCCAGATTTTTCAGCAAAGCTATTAAAATCATGAAATGTTTAATGTGAGTAAGCATATGTGAAGATAGTCCTTACTGTAATAGGTAAGTTGAGGAATGAGGCACAGAGAAACAGAAATTTAGTTAGGCAAACTCAACCAAAGGAAGAAGTTTTCTTCTTTCATTAGATAATGAAATTGGGTGCTAAAGACAATTTATTCAAATTTTGGGGGGTGGGCTGGGGAGGCTACAATTGGCTGCTGTAATGTCTTAATAAATTTTAAATCTAAAACTTCTGATTTGTGGATCTGACTAGGGCACAGGCAATAACCAGTTGAGATGAATAAGGAAGATATCAAGTTATGGGTGAGATCAAATTTGCCTATTGTCATTTTAAACAAAAACACAAAATAAAAAATCCCAAGATGATTAGGCCACAGAACTAGAACATTTGCTAGCAAATGCAATGGCTGTATTGGTAACAACTACCATATTTCAAAAAAGACAAAGGTGTCTAGTAGTTATTTGACAAAATCATAGTGTGAAAAACTATTTTATAAAATTGTGAGAAGATTAAAGGAAACATTCTTTGATATGTTTCCCCCTAAGACTCCAATTCCAAAGATAATTAATAGTTATCTTGAGATAATTTAAAAATCTTTTAAAATGAACAATGTCAGAGTATATTTATCACTATTCAGTGATTATAATAATAGCTAGCAATTTATAGACTATGAACCTTTTATCCATTACGCTGAGTTAAAGTAGTTAGTCATAAAAGACTACATATATATTGTAGGATCCCATTTTTATGAAATTTTCAGAATAGGCAGGTTAGTATAGTCAGAAAGTAGGTTGGTAATTGTATAGGGTTTACTGAAGGGACAGGTAGACAAAATGGCACTGATTACAAGTGGTTACACAGATTCTTTCACAGAGTACAAAAACGCTCAAAAATTACCTGGTGGTCAAGATAGTGATGGTTGCATAAGCCTGTGACTTTACCAAACACACATACATATTGAATCATACTCTTAAGTAGTAAATTGTATGGTATATGAATTAGATCTCAATAAAACTGTTTAAGGAATGAGATTTAGATGAAGACAGTCCATCTTAAAAATGGAATGACATTTAATTTTAAAGTAAATCCAACAAGATGCATTGTTCAGACCTGAAATTCAGAGTTGTTTAAAGATGTAATGGGTTTCTAAGGACATAATGAGCTTCCTGTCACAGGAAGCATTCAACCATAGGCTCATTGCCTGCCAGGGTATCAGCTGGGGATGTCAGCATAGGATGAGTGTTTAGTTTAGATGACTTTCAGGGTTACATTCAGTTCCATGATTCTGATTCAGAAGTTCTGTGCTTAGTGTTGCATGAGGGCCAGAAAAACTGATGGAATCCAATTTTTGTCAGTAAAAGTAGAGTATTAGATCAAAGAAGATAAAAGTCCCACTGTACTGTTTCTGTTAAGACTTCACTAAAGAGCAGGGTAGATGTGGAATTTAGGTTTTATAGAGTCAAAGCACACATGATTTGGGGGAAACTTTAAAAATTTAAAATACAAAAATAAATTTGCTGCAAATGATAATTAAAGACAAAGGTGTCTAGTAGTTTTTGCAAATTTGGGGAAATTTTAAAAGAGAAGATTAAAGGAAACATTCTTTGATATGTTTCCCCCTAAGACTCCAATTCCAAAGATAATTAATAGTTATCTTGAGATAATTTAAAAATCTTTTAAAATGAACAATGTCAGAGTATATTTATCACTATTCAGTGATTATAATAATAGCTAGCAATTTATAGACTATGAACCTTTTATCCATTACGCTGAGTTAAAGTAGTTAGTCATAAAAGACTACATATATATTGTAGGATCCCATTTTTATGAAATTTTCAGAATAGGCAGGTTAGTATAGTCAGAAAGTAGGTTGGTAATTGTATAGGGTTTACTGAAGGGACAGGTAGACAAAATGGCACTGATTACAAGTGGTTACACAGATTCTTTCACAGAGTACAAAAACGCTCAAAAATTACCTGGTGGTCAAGATAGTGATGGTTGCATAAGCCTGTGACTTTACCAAACACACATACATATTGAATCATACTCTTAAGTAGTAAATTGTATGGTATATGAATTAGATCTCAATAAAACTGTTTAAGGAATGAGATTTAGATGAAGACAGTCCATCTTAAAAATGGAATGACATTTAATTTTAAAGTAAATCCAACAAGATGCATTGTTCAGACCTGAAATTCAGAGTTGTTTAAAGATGTAATGGGTTTCTAAGGACATAATGAGCTTCCTGTCACAGGAAGCATTCAACCATAGGCTCATTGCCTGCCAGGGTATCAGCTGGGGATGTCAGCATAGGATGAGTGTTTAGTTTAGATGACTTTCAGGGTTACATTCAGTTCCATGATTCTGATTCAGAAGTTCTGTGCTTAGTGTTGCATGAGGGCCAGAAAAACTGATGGAATCCAATTTTTGTCAGTAAAAGTAGAGTATTAGATCAAAGAAGATAAAAGTCCCACTGTACTGTTTCTGTTAAGACTTCACTAAAGAGCAGGGTAGATGTGGAATTTAGGTTTTATAGAGTCAAAGCACACATGATTTGGGGGAAACTTTAAAAATTTAAAATACAAAAATAAATTTAAAAATTAATGGTTAATTAGGATGAAAAAGATCACAAATGATAAAGCTGATAATGCCACAAATATCACAAAATTCACAATATTCTCATTAATTGAGATACTTTTGAAAAGTGACTACAGAGCCTTAGGTTCCATCTTTACAAAATTGCAGTTTTTTGAGTTCTTTTTGTAAAGGAGATAATTCAATCTTCTTAGTCTGGATGGATGAAATTGTTTTTATTAGACCACTTGGAAACATTTTTTTAGCTTCACAATTCATTGTCAACTTCAGAAAATCTGTTCTCTGGTTTCTTTCATGTATAAGCTGTTAAGATTTCTTATGCACTAATTTTAATACCCTTTAAACTTCAGTGATACTATATCGGTCGTCTTCAATTTACTCAAGTTAGGATGCAAGGAACTGACACAGCAGATAAAGAAGCATTCCTGCAAGTCATTCTTACTCTAGTTCACCTAATGGAAGCTTAACTGTCACAGAGGTGACTGCAAACACACATATACACCCCAATAAACCACTGAAAAATATCCTCAGTTAGCCTAATCTAGAAATGCTTATGGCCAATCCGAAGCTGCTTGGTGTTTCCACCTAAAGTCTGAAAAGTCAGAGCGGTCTTAATGCACTGAAGTTTAACTATCTTACTTTTGCAGGTTTTGCTATATAGACACATGGCTCAGTGGCCTCCAGAGGCTGTGTGGGTGAGGCCCATGCAAGTGAAGTCCCGAAGCTCTTAACTTCATGGTAAATCCACCTCTGTCAGAGAGTGATTTTTAAAGACAAACTGGCTACTAGGATGCCAAAACTGTGCAGCATGAGAAACATTTGAGGGAACCAGGGATTTTTAGCCTGGAGCATGAAAGACCTAGAGGGACAAGATTACTGCCCTCAAATATTTGAAGGACTGTCATGTACACATCAGTGCAGGCAGTCACTCTGAGTAGCTCTAGAGGACAAAACTAAGAACAGTGGAAAGAAGTTACAAGGGAGATTTCGACCAACTGTAAGAAAGAGCTTTCTAAGCAATGAAAGTTGCTCAAAATAGAGTGAATTGCCTCATGTTGTAATGAGCTCCCTGTCACTTGAAAAGCTCCACAGAGGCCAAATGATTAGCTGTCAAGAAGAGTTCTGTAGATAAGATTTCTACAATGAATAGAAGTTCAGACCAAGTTACAATTTATTTAACTCTTTACTGTACCCAGGAGGTTAGATTACCAGGAAAAAATAAGCCTTCAGTGTATCTATGGTCAGAGTCGTTTCTTAAGCAAATTTGGAAAGAGTATATTATAGCATTTCCATGTGTATCAAATCATACCTTTCAGAATTTAGAAGCTAAATTCCATAGGATTATGCAATAATACTTGAGTCTGTCCTCCAGAACGCCGATCTGTATTTGACATCAGCGTATAACCTCATTAATATCATTTGTTAATTCATAAGTAAGTATTGATTACCTTGTATGTGTCAAATACTATGTTACACTACTGGGCACTCAGGAAAATGAGTAAAACAAGTAATGGTCTCTTCATGTGACTTAGAGTAAAATTACATTTCTATGTAGGAGAAGTTTATGCATTCAGAAAAGCATGTGCAGGTTTTAGAATTTTATTAAGCAATATTGTCAAAAGCATGAGCTCTCTAGCCAGGCAGCCAGAGTTCAGATCCTAGCATGTAACCTGCATGGGTCGTTTACTAGTCTCTCTGTAGCTGCTTCCTTGTTTATAAAATGAGGATAATACATACTTCACAAGATTGCCGAATGAATGATCTTTTGGCAACTGGCTAAGACCTAGAGGCGACCACAGATCCCAAGCTCTTAACTTCATGGTAAATCCACCTCTGTCAGAGAGTGATTTTAAAGACAAACTGGCTACTAGGATGCCAAAACTGTGCAGCATGAGAAACATTTGAGGGAACCAGGGATTTTTAGCCTGGAGCATGAAAGACCTAGAGGGACAAGATTACTGCCCTCAAATATTTGAAGGACTGTCATGTACACATCAGTGCAGGCAGTCACTCTGAGTAGCTCTAGAGGACAAAACTAAGAACAGTGGAAAGAAGTTACAAGGGAGATTTCGACCAACTGTAAGAAAGAGCTTTCTAAGCAATGAAAGTTGCTCAAAATAGAGTGAATTGCCTCATGTTGTAATGAGCTCCCTGTCACTTGAAAAGCTCCACAGAGGCCAAATGATTAGCTGTCAAGAAGAGTTCTGTAGATAAGATTTCTACAATGAATAGAAGTTCAGACCAAGTTACAATTTATTTAACTCTTTACTGTACCCAGGAGGTTAGATTACCAGGAAAAAATAAGCCTTCAGTGTATCTATGGTCAGAGTCGTTTCTTAAGCAAATTTGGAAAGAGTATATTATAGCATTTCCATGTGTATCAAATCATACCTTTCAGAATTTAGAAGCTAAATTCCATAGGATTATGCAATAATACTTGAGTCTGTCCTCCAGAACGCCGATCTGTATTTGACATCAGTGTATAACCTCATTAATATCATTTGTTTATTCATAAGTATTGATTACCTTGTATGTGTCAAATACTATGTTACACTACTGGGCACTCAGGAAAATGAGTAAAACAAGTAATGGTCTCTTCATGTGACTTAGAGTAAAATTACATTTCTATGTAGGAGAAGTTTATGCATTCAGAAAAGCATGTGCAGGTTTTAGAATTTTATTAAGCAATATTGTCAAAAGCATGAACTCTCTAGCCAGGCAGCCAGAGTTCAGATCCTAGCATGTAACCTGCATGGGTCGTTTACTAATCTCTCTGTAGCTGCTTCCTTGTTTATAAAATGAGGATAATACATACTTCACAAGATTGCCATGAATATAGATGATGTCTGGAAAAATGCCTGGTAGAATATCTGGCACATAGGAATACTGTGTAAATATTAGCTTTCTTTTTAAGTGATTTATATATTTTTTATATTATTTTTTATTTTTTTTACAGAGTTTAATTGTTTACTGCCACACATCAGCCTGAATCAGCCATAGGTATACATATGCCCCCTCTCTCTTGAACTTCCCTCTCTTCCCTCCCCATCCACCCCTCTTAGGTTGAACAGACTGTCTGAAGTTCACGTTGGTTGTCTATTTTACATATGGTATTGTAAGTTTCCATGTTACTCTTTCCATACATCTAGCCCATTCCTCCTTTGTCATGTCTGTTCAGGTTATATCTGAGCTCATTTGCTAATAAAAATAGTTAATGAGCATATGGACATATAGCCATTTTCTATTTGAGAGCTTCTAAAGGGAATAGTTAGCCCTCATTCAAAACTTCCTTGAGCAAAGCCACTGAACTGAACCTGAGAACTAACGTCTGAAGATCATAGTGGCTCAGCTCTCAACCCTCTCTCTCCTATCTCAACTCAGACAGCCTCCCATGCACCTTTGCTGTGGGTATCACAGGAGACCTCTCAGTAATATCTTGGTAAAAAAAACCCTGGGCCACCTTTCCACTGCCAGCTCCCTTGCTTCTCTCTGGAATCCCGATACTTGGATTTCACATTCTGTACCCTTCTCTGTTTCCAACAGATGTCTTTTCTCGGGCTTCCTTTTATGCCTTCCAACCTTAACCAAGCTCTGTTTCCTTCTACTGTATACAAATTCTGGCTTTACTGATGAATTTGGAATGTTTTGAATAAGTCACTTTCTTGGTCCTGATAATGTCCCCCTATTGTTTCAACAAATTGGTGAACTTTTGTTAATATTACACAGAAAATATATTGACAGTGTTACATCTTATTGACTCTGTGGGCTTATATGCATATCTTTCATTAAAAAAATATTATTTTAGAAAGCTTTCACAAAATTCAAACACAAAGTTCAAATACCAGACAGCAGTTCAATACCAGGCATTTGGCAAATCTATAGCTTTAAACTAGGGGCTAGTCCCCATTCCCTCCCAAGCTTCTCTACCTATTCTAGAGAAGTAGATAAAATAGCTTATGTTGACTTTCTCCAAATGATATATATATGCAATGGCCAGAATTGTACTTGTCTCAGATAATGAGTATAAAACTGAAATGTTTACCATATTTAATTCAGCTATAGTAGTAATGTCCAAAGTTCACTCTCTTTTTTTCTTTAAGGAGGTGGGAAATTAAGAATCAATGTAAGATCAAGAGTTCTGAGGGTATACACAATCCTTAGGTGCTTTATCTTTATTAAATATATACTTCAAGTGTCTATTTTACATATGGTATTGTAAGTTTCCATGTTATTTTCATCTAGCCCATTCCTCCTTTGTCATGTCTGTTCAGGTTATATCTGAGCTCATTTGCTAATAAAATAGTTAATGAGCATATGGACATATAGCCATTTTCTATTTGAGAGCTTCTAAAGGGAATAGTTAGCCCTCATTCAAAACTTCCTTGAGCAAAGCCACTGAACTGAACCTGAGAACTAACGTCTGAAGATCATAGTGGCTCAGCTCTCAACCCTCTCTCTCCTATCTCAACTCAGACAGCCTCCCATGCACCTTTGCTGTGGGTATCACAGGAGACCTCTCAGTAATATCTTGGTAAAAAAAACCCTGGGCCACCTTTCCACTGCCAGCTCCCTTGCTTCTCTCTGGAATCCCGATACTTGGATTTCACATTCTGTACCCTTCTCTGTTTCCATCAGATGTCTTTTCTCGGGCTTCCTTTTATGCCTTCCAACCTTAACCAAGCTCTGTTTCCTTCTACTGTATACAAATTCTGGCTTTACTGATGAATTTGGAATGTTTTGAATAAGTCACTTTCTTGGTCCTGATAATGTCCCCCTATTGTTTCAACAAATTGGTGAACTTTTGTTAATATTACACAGAAAATATATTGACAGTGTTACATCTTATTGACTCTGTGGGCTTATATGCATATCTTTCATTAAAAAAATATTATTTTAGAAAGCTTTCACAAAATTCAAACACAAAGTTCAAATACCAGACAGCAGTTCAATACCAGGCATTTGGCAAATCTATAGCTTTAAACTAGGGGCTAGTCCCCATTCCCTCCCAAGCTTCTCTACCTATTCTAGAGAAGTAGACAAAATAGCTTATGTTGACTTTCTCCAAATGATATATATATGCAATGGCCAGAATTGTACTTGTCTCAGATAATGAGTATAAAACTGAAATGTTTACCATATTTGATTCAGCTATAGTAGTAATGTCCAAAGTTCACTCTCTTTTTTTCTTTAAGGAGGTGGGAAATTAAGAATCAATGTAAGATCAAGAGTTCTGAGGGTATACACAATCCTTAGGTGCTTTATCTTTATTAAATATATACTTCAAGTGGTTCCATAAAGATCATGAAGGATAAAGATAATTGTATGTCTTGGAGTTCCATTAGGACTTGAGGTCAAGTGATTTAGTGATGTATAGACAATATATTTGAAAATTACCTACGAATGATTCCATGGCAAAAGCATCCTGACAACCACTGAAAATGTCCCTGTGCATACAGATGCCATTCTGATAGTTCTGCTTTTCACACGTGAGACATCAAACAAAAGGTAGTACCTTGAGGACATGCATACACAGAGCGAAAGGGACTTCAGGTACAACTGGTTTATTAGAGCACAAAGCCTTCCTGGACAATCAGTGCTATGTTATGGTCTAAATTAAGTAAGGTTGTGATGAATAGACAAGTGAAATCAAGAAAAAAGAAGAATTAATTTTTGAAAAACCCCAAATTCATTATGGGTTTGTATCTTGCTATATTTTCTCATGTTCCTCAGTCTTAACTAGCATAGTGTAAGATAAATTTTACAAGCTTTGGTTGGGGAATTAACATGGCCAGAAAGAAATTGGCTTTAATACATTCCTAAGCCTTCCAATTGCAACTTAAATCAAGACATCTTGTCCAGTCATGTTTCAATCACTTTTTAAGATGAATTATGCATGTGCAATAGACTTGAACAGCCTTCTGTCCCTAAATCATATCTGCAAACTCTGTTGCAATCTTATTTAATTGCATTAAATGTTTTCAATTATTTCTCTCCATTTTTTCCCAGGAGATTTGAAAGCTTTCACAAAATTCAAACACAAAGTTCAAATACCAGACAGCAGTTCAATACCAGGCATTTGGCAAATCTATAGCTTTAAACTAGGGGCTAGTCCCCATTCCCTCCCAAGCTTCTCTACCTATTCTAGAGAAGTAGATAAAATAGCTTATGTTGACTTTCTCCAAATGATATATATATGCAATGGCCAGAATTGTACTTGTCTCAGATAATGAGTATAAAACTGAAATGTTTACCATATTTGATTCAGCTATAGTAGTAATGTCCAAAGTTCACTCTCTTTTTTTCTTTAAGGAGGTGGGAAATTAAGAATCAATGTAAGATCAAGAGTTCTGAGTGTATACACAATCCTTAGGTGCTTTATCTTTATTAAATATATACTTCAAGTGGTTCCATAAAGATCATGAAGGATAAAGATAATTGTATGTCTTGGAGTTCCATTGGGACTTGAGGTCAAGTGATTTAGTGATGTATAGACAATATATTTGAAAATTACCTACGAATGATTCCATGGCAAAAGCATCCTGACAACCACTGAAAATGTCCCTGTGCATACAGATGCCATTCTGATAGTTCTGCTTTTCACACGTGAGACATCAAACAAAAGGTAGTACCTTGAGGACATGCATACACAGAGCGAAAGGGACTTCAGGTACAACTGGTTTATTAGAGCACAAAGCCTTCCTGGACAATCAGTGCTATGTTATGGTCTAAATTAAGTAAGGTTGTGATGAATAGACAAGTGAAATCAAGAAAAAAGAAGAATTAATTTTTGAAAAACCCCAAATTCATTATGGGTTTGTATCTTGCTATATTTTCTCATGTTCCTCAGTCTTAACTAGCATAGTGTAAGATAAATTTTACAAGCTTTGGTTGGGGAATTAACATGGCCAGAAAGAAATTGGCTTTAATACATTCCTAAGCCTTCCAATTGCAACTTAAATCAAGACATCTTGTCCAGTCATGTTTCAATCACTTTTTAAGATGAATTATGCATGTGCAATAGACTTGAACAGCCTTCTGTCCCTAAATCATATCTGCAAACTCTGTTGCAATCTTATTTAATTGCATTAAATGTTTTCAATTATTTCTCTCCCCCCCATTTTTTTCCCAGGGAGATTTCTTGACTCTATTCTAACTCTTTGATGCTTTATAAGTTTCTATAAGCATTCACAGTTTACCAGAGTAGACAAGCATGAAATTAATGCTGTGTAGTAGTAATTCACTAATGCCAAGAGTGTTTGTTGCTTGATTATTAGGTAATACTGCTAGCATTTCAGGTCCTGATTTTTCTTCAGTGGAATGTGGCCAGAAGTTTGTAACTCTTTGAACCAAATAATTTCAGTTTCATGAACAAATAAGTAGATTTATCTGGTTTTTTGACTAATATTGGTGGGGGAGGAATACGTGATAATTGCTTAAGCAAAAAGAGCTCCATTTATTTTTTAGCTTCACTTATATCT
Organism: Tragulus kanchil; assembly: GCA_022376925.1. Taxonomy (NCBI): domain Eukaryota; kingdom Metazoa; phylum Chordata; class Mammalia; order Artiodactyla; family Tragulidae; genus Tragulus; species Tragulus kanchil. The sequence goes on from JAIOJX010000004.1 coordinate 37,843,198, forward strand.
TAAGGAAACATGGCTGTTAATTCTTTTGTTGTTGGTTTCTTTACCAAATGTCTCTCTGACTGAAACCCAACTGTAGATTCAAATGGCTTACAGTCTTTGTGTCTATCATCAGTGAAATGATCACTTGGGGGATTTAGCCACAGCTTTAATCTTTTTTTGGCAAATTTTTCAAACATTTTTGCACAATGATTCAAGTCATACAAGTGACTGTTGATAAGGTAAAAATTATCAGGGCAAACATTTCTGTATCTACTGTGGAAAAAATCACACAGACTGTCTTTGTAAGTAGCTCTGATAATCTCCTTTTTGGTGCCTGAAACTTCCTAAATAAATGTCACTTTGTAATGAGATTTTTACACCTAAAATGTACTAGTCCTTATATGTGAAGTCCTTGAAGTCCATGTGATGCAACTTGTTTGTTATATAGCAAGTTTAATTGTGGTAAAACTCTTACAAGTGAAATCAAGAAAAAAGAAGAATTAATTTTTGAAAAACCCCAAATTCATTATGGGTTTGTATCTTGCTGTATTTTCTCATGTTCCTCAGTCTTAACTAGCATAGTGTAAGATAAATTTTACAAGCTTTGGTTGGGGAATTAACATGGCCAGAAAGAAATTGGCTTTAATACATTCCTAAGCCTTCCAATTGCAACTTAAATCAAGACATCTTGTCCAGTCATGTTTCAATCACTTTTTAAGATGAATTATGCATGTGCAATAGACTTGAACAGCCTTCTGTCCCTAAATCATATCTGCAAACTCTGTTGCAATCTTATTTAATTGCATTAAATGTTTTCAATTATTTCTCTCCCCCCCATTTTTTTCCCAGGGAGATTTCTTGACTCTATTCTAACTCTTTGATGCTTTATAAGTTTCTATAAGCATTCACAGTTTACCAGAGTAGACAAGCATGAAATTAATGCTGTGTAGTAGTAATTCACTAATGCCAAGAGTGTTTGTTGCTTGATTATTAGGTAATACTGCTAGCATTTCAGGTCCTGATTTTTCTTCAGTGGAATGTGGCCAGAAGTTTGTAACTCTTTGAACCAAATAATTTCAGTTTCATGAACAAATAAGTAGATTTATCTGGTTTTTTGACTAATATTGGTGGGGGAGGAATACATGATAATTGCTTAAGCAAAAAGAGCTCCATTTATTTTTTAGCTTCACTTATATCTTAAGGAAACATGGCTGTTAATTCTTTTGTTGTTGGTTTCTTTACCAAATGTCTCTCTGACTGAAACCCAACTGTAGATTCAAATGGCTTACAGTCTTTGTGTCTATCATCAGTGAAATGATCACTTGGGGGATTTAGCCACAGCTTTAATCTTTTTTTGGCAAATTTTTCAAACATTTTTGCACAATGATTCAAGTCATACAAGTGACTGTTGATAAGGTAAAAATTATCAGGGCAAACATTTCTGTATCTACTGTGGAAAAAATCACACAGACTGTCTTTGTAAGTAGCTCTGATAATCTCCTTTTTGGTGCCTGAAACTTCCTAAATAAATGTCACTTTGTAATGAGACTTTCTTTGGTCTACAGACTGTCCTTAAAAAATTGTAGTCTGGAGTCCTTATATGTGAAGTCCTTGAAGTCCATGTGATGCAACTTGTTTGTTATATAGCAAGTTTAATTGTGGTACAAATGCTACATTTGACATAGCAAAGTCTAATAGGCTTTGCTGTCTGTTACAAGGATTGAGTTACATGTATCTAAGTGGCCAGACTGCTGAATGCCAGGACACTCACAAGAAGAATTATGATTCTACTTGGCAGGACCCCATAAGCAGAAGGGCTGGATACCCACAGGGTATTGAAAACATTTCAGTCTCCTAGTTTCAAACTCTCTGGAGTCATAGAATCTCTAACTTCTAGTAGATCCAGAGCTTCCCTCTTCTTCCCATGTGTCTTGGGATGACTCAAGTCAACATTTGTTTTGTTTTTAATTTTTGGCTTCTTTTATTGGCTCTTCTATTTATTTATTTTCATCCATCTCAACTCTTTGGCCTTTGTGGGCCTCCCACTGCAGCTTCCCCTCTCGCTGCAGAGCACCGGCCCTGGGTACATGCATGCCAGAGCACCAGCTCACAACTGGACACATCAGTCCAGTCACTCCATGGGCACGCAGGATCCTCCTGGGCCAGGAATTGAACTAGTGCCCCCTGCACTGCAAGGCGGGCTCTCTACCCACTGGGCCACCAGAGTAGCCCCAACATTTGATTTTTTAACTTCCCCGTTGTCAGTATATAAAGGTCCATGTACTTAGAGCAAAATCAGGGCAGCTCTATTTACTTCTGTCTTTAAAAATTAATCTTCAGCCAGACTAGTATACAGACACACAGTCTATTACCCCTACTATAGTAATTTTGTTAAATTTTGGTCTTTTTGTTATATTCACAGTCCTGGAAGACTAATGTCTTGTTGTACATCACAGTTCACAGAATTTGGTTCTGATAATCTACCAATTTTTTTGGTGCCTGAAAAAAACAGGGCAAACATTTCTGTATCTACTGTGGAAAAAATCACACAGACTGTCTTTGTAAGTAGCTCTGATAATCTCCTTTTTGGTGCCTGAAACTTCCTAAATAAATGTCACTTTGTAATGAGACTTTCTTTGGTCTACAGACTGTCCTTAAAAAATTGTAGTCTGGAGTCCTTATATGTGAAGTCCTTGAAGTCCATGTGATGCAACTTGTTTGTTATATAGCAAGTTTAATTGTGGTACAAATGCTACATTTGACATAGCAAAGTCTAATAGGCTTTGCTGTCTGTTACAAGGATTGAGTTACATGTATCTAAGTGGCCAGACTGCTGAATGCCAGGACACTCACAAGAAGAATTATGATTCTACTTGGCAGGACCCCATAAGCAGAAGGGCTGGATACCCACAGGGTATTGAAAACATTTCAGTCTCCTAGTTTCAAACTCTCTGGAGTCATAGAATCTCTAACTTCTAGTAGATCCAGAGCTTCCCTCTTCTTCCCATGTGTCTTGGGATGACTCAAGTCAACATTTGTTTTGTTTTTAATTTTTGGCTTCTTTTATTGGCTCTTCTATTTATTTATTTTCATCCATCTCAACTCTTTGGCCTTTGTGGGCCTCCCACTGCAGCTTCCCCTCTCGCTGCAGAGCACCGGCCCTGGGTACATGCATGCCAGAGCACCAGCTCACAACTGGACACATCAGTCCAGTCACTCCATGGGCACGCAGGATCCTCCTGGGCCAGGAATTGAACTAGTGCCCCCTGCACTGCAAGGCGGGCTCTCTACCCACTGGGCCACCAGAGTAGCCCCAACATTTGATTTTTTAACTTCCCCGTTGTCAGTATATAAAGGTCCATGTACTTAGAGCAAAATCAGGGCAGCTCTATTTACTTCTGTCTTTAAAAATTAATCTTCAGCCAGACTAGTATACAGACACACAGTCTATTACCCCTACTATAGTAATTTTGTTAAATTTTGGTCTTTTTGTTATATTCACAGTCCTGGAAGACTAATGTCTTGTTGTACATCACAGTATCACAGAATTTGGTTCTTATTCACTCATGCGTTAATTTTGTTTATCAACCCCCCCAGTTGTGAGACTGAGAAATGGGACTTTACACTCCAAGGTAAAATAAACACACATGAACAGAGAAATACTAAACTTTATGACTGTATTGAAATTACAGGATAAGTGAATAGATTTAAGTCCAAGATGACACTACAGAAGTAATTGGAATTGTCATAGGAAAAACAGAATAGTTGGAAATGAGTGTATTTTAGAAGTGTGTTAAATTTGATGGAAAAAAAAATCAGTTTTAAAATTGTAATTAACTTTATAAATTGTGGTGTTGAATAGCATCCTTTTGTAGACAATGAGAGTGAAATCCATAGTGTTTAGGTGGCATTTTCTAAACCAGCTAGTTAATAATGAATCCAGCCTAGAATTCCTGATTCTAGATCTAGCTTTGTTTACTATAGCTTAATGTATCTCCTATTGAATTTCATATGACAAAGAAGCGTTTAGAGACATTCAGGCTGCTGGAAAAACAGAACTGGAGTTAATATGCTTCCTAAGATACATAAAACAGAGAAAGCGAATCAGTAAACCATAAAGAATACTAGTAAAAGTGATGAAAATATAAGACAAAACAGTAGCTGCAGGGAAGAATAAAAATTTAAAGTTGCAGTGCTATTAAGAGAAAATATAGAAAGAGGTAATCAAGAACTTGACCTCCAGAAACAGAAAGAAAAATGTTAAATTGTGTACCACTTAACTGTTGAATAATGTTAGTCAGCTCTTAAACTGAATTACAATGTCCCAGTCTATTAAATAGAACAGAAACAGTACCTACCACAACTACTGTTATGAAACATGTGGTAAAAATGTACAAGTAGTACATTGGCCCATAAAAGTGCTTTATAAGTAGTGGTTATGACTATTATTGTCAAGTCTGGAAGCCAATAGGATAGCAGTTTTCAATGAGTAGAGTGATGTTAAATGTTAATATGAAGATCTGAGAAATAATCCCACCAAAAATGTTTTAGATATATTAAGTTTGGGCCATTGTTAATCAGTAACAGTCAATTGAAATAAAAAATGCATTTATATTGTTACTTTTAGAAAAAAGAAGGAAAATTGTATGTTTAACTTGGGGTCTGTTTTGAAAAGATTGCTTATGTGATGCATAAAATAATCCAGGCATCTATGTTTTAGTTCTAAGTAGTATATATATATAGCTAAAAATCTTAGCAGATATGTTTTCTTTTTAAAGGACTTATTTTTATTTATTTATTTATTTTTCATCCATCTTTATTCTTCAGCCTGTGTGCGCCTCCCATTCCAGTGGCCTCTCTTGTTGCAGAGGACTGGCTCTGGGCACATGCTCTCCAGAGCACCAGCTCATAATTGAACACACTGGTCCATACACTCCACAGCACGTGAAATCTTCCCTGGCCAGGGATCAAACTGGTGCCCCTTGCACTGCATGGCTGACTCTTTTCCCACTGGACCACCAGGGAAGCCCAGCAGATATGTTTTTGAAAGTCATGAAACTAGCACAACTTACATATTCAGATGTTTTAAAAGCGTGCTGAAGTAGTACAAAATTTCCATGTAACCAGCACTCATATCCAAAGTCATCAGAAGTTTTGAGTGTTTTCACTTCATAGTATATTTACAATATATTCACATTTCAGCCACAAATAGTTCATTGGGAAAATTAGGCATCTGAGAATCAGCTTACAAATATCCACACATAGTATTTTCTTCCAAATGCACTTTATATGGTTAATATTTAAGGACCACTAAGTGTGATTGCTGATTCAAAGTAGTGAAGCAAGAGTTAATAGAGGCAGAAAGATAGTAATTCTGTTTTATGCATAGAACAAAGTGACCTAATATTATCTTCCATTATTTATTGCAACACACATGAGTCACTTAAGTCTCTCCTAAGAGCATTTTGAAATTCTTAAGGTCAGAGGACAGAACAGAAAGTTTGCTTTAGCTTTTGTGACTTCTACAGTGCCTCATTTCAAAGACGTCTTCAAAAAGAATTTAATTGAGGATATTCTTTATTCCTTATATGCATCTCTTAGAAGATAGAGTTATGCCAATTTTGGAAAGGCCAGAGGTACTGATTATAACATTTATGTTGTGTTTAAAACTGTGCCACTTAAATGTTATATTCAATATCCCTTTTCTATGTTTTTTCCCTTCTGATTATGTGATGTTTGCATCACTTCAAACGCTCACACTCAAGCTCTGTCCATTGCAAAATCTACCTTCTGAATTATAATTGCCAGCAGTGAACGATGGAAAAAATGGATAGTTAGGGAGTTTGGGATCAGTATGCACACTGCTGTATTTAAAACAGATAACCAACAAGGTCCTACTGTATAGCACAGGGATTTCTGCTCAGTGTTATGTGGTAGCTTGGATAGGAGAGAAGTTTTGGAAAGAAAGGATACCTATGTATGTATGACTGATTGGCTCTGCTGTCCACCTGAAACTTTTGGGCTGTTGAGTTGTTTAGTCACTCATTAGTGTCCATTTCTTTTGCAGCCCTGTGGTCGGTAGCCCACCAGGCTCCGCTGTCCATGGGATTTCTGGGCAAAAATACTGGAGTGGGTTGCCATTTCCTTCTCGAGGGGATCTTCCCGACTCAGGGATCAAACATGCATCTTCTCCATTGACAGGCAGATTCTTTACCACTGAATCACCAGGGAAGTCCTCTTGAAAGTATTATAACATTGTTAATTGACTCTACTCCAATATAAAATAAAAAGTTAAAAAAAAAAAAAAAAACTACCTTCTGGAGAGAGTGTGCTTTAACCATGTTCGCCACAGTATGAATATTTAAGGACCACTAAGTGTGATTGCTGATTCAAAGTAGTGAAGCAAGAGTTAATAGAGGCAGAAAGATAGTAATTCTGTTTTATGCATAGAACAAAGTGACCTAATATTATCTTCCATTATTTATTGCAACACACATGAGTCACTTAAGTCTCTCCTAAGAGCATTTTGAAATTCTTAAGGTCAGAGGACAGAACAGAAAGTTTGCTTTAGCTTTTGTGACTTCTACAGTGCCTCATTTCAAAGACGTCTTCAAAAAGAATTTAATTGAGGATATTCTTTATTCCTTATATGCATCTCTTAGAAGATAGAGTTATGCCAATTTTGGAAAGGCCAGAGGTACTGATTATAACATTTATGTTGTGTTTAAAACTGTGCCACTTAAATGTTATATTCAATATCCCTTTTCTATGTTTTTTCCCTTCTGATTATGTGATGTTTGCATCACTTCAAACGCTCACACTCAAGCTCTGTCCATTGCAAAATCTACCTTCTGAATTATAATTGCCAGCAGTGAACGATGGAAAAAATGGATAGTTAGGGAGTTTGGGATCAGTATGCACACTGCTGTATTTAAAACAGATAACCAACAAGGTCCTACTGTATAGCACAGGGATTTCTGCTCAGTGTTATGTGGTAGCTTGGATAGGAGAGAAGTTTTGGAAAGAAAGGATACCTATGTATGTATGACTGATTGGCTCTGCTGTCCACCTGAAACTTTTGGGCTGTTGAGTTGTTTAGTCACTCATTAGTGTCCATTTCTTTTGCAGCCCTGTGGTCGGTAGCCCACCAGGCTCCGCTGTCCATGGGATTTCTGGGCAAAAATACTGGAGTGGGTTGCCATTTCCTTCTCGAGGGGATCTTCCCGACTCAGGGATCAAACATGCATCTTCTCCATTGACAGGCAGATTCTTTACCACTGAATCACCAGGGAAGTCCTCTTGAAAGTATTATAACATTGTTAATTGACTCTACTCCAATATAAAATAAAAAGTTAAAAAAAAAAAAAAACTACCTTCTGGAGAGAGTGTGCTTTAACCATGTTCGCCACAGTATGAATATAGGTCACCATGTTTCATCTCCCAGAGTTATCTCCTTCGTATGTCTTATCTTACTGAAGAGTAACACTGTGGGGTATAAGTACTTACTGGCTCTGTCTTTAGAGGGTCCATACATATATACAAAGATTCCAAACTTTTATGAAAATAGAACGTTAGTCACTTTATTAGAGGTCACCAGTCCATAGTTTCCTTATACCTCAGCCTCAGTAAAGTGCCCTCTGCACTCTGAGGTGTGTTTGCCCCACACAAACACATTGTGCATTCAGATGTTAATTCATGCTCCATGGCGTTTTTCTCATCTCCACTGAATGGAAAGTCAAATTTGCTCTTTATCTGATGTTCAAGTATTAAATCAAATATTCTTGTTCATAAAGTTCAGAAAGATGTTCTGTAGAGAAAAGCATCTGGTTATGTAGCTATGTTAGAAAAGTCTGAGATACGGGATTCCTTTGATGAGAAAATAGGATTATTATGAGGTCTTCAATATATTTTAGTAACTGAGCCCTTTATTGGATATAATGTAATTTAGCACTACCTTCTGGAATGTCATTATTAAAGAGGTTATACAGTGAGACCCCACTGAAATGAATGCAGCCTAATTTTAAAATGACCCTCTGTAATACCAAGTATTGGCCAATTATTTATTCCTTAAAAGAATCTGAGAAAGAATAGATATATGTATAACTGAATCATCTTATTACACACCTGAAACTAATATAATATTGTAAATCAGTTATACTCCAACATGAAATTAAAATGAAAAATTTAGAATATTGTAGAAAAAAATTTAAAGGGTAGTTCAAAAGGGTATACATGGAAAAAATCTGAAAAATAAACAACAAAACTGTAAGTAGCATGTTGTATATAATACAGATTGTTAGAGTCATTCAATCTTGGGTATTTCTCTCAAACATTTAGTACCTTTACACATTTATGTTAATTTGAAAATAAATCGGATCCAAATAAAGCCTTTCCTTACTCTATAATACAGAAAGTTGTTACATTAATAAATTTTTCCTTCAATGATCTGTTCTAGCGCTATAACATTTGCGAATTCCATAAAAATGTTCTTAGGAAGAATTTTATGAAGACAGTATATGGACTCATCTATCAACTGCTTCATGTGGACGTATAAGTAATAAAACTATAAGGATTAGAATCTGTTTTTAATAACAGTCATATATTTAACTAAAGGGAAGAACCAGAGAGTGGACATATTCGTAGAGCTTAGAGAAGTACTATAAAAATGATTCTTGAACCTACCAGCCCATAGTTTCCTTATACCTCAGCCTCAGTAAAGTGCCCTCTGCACTCTGAGGTGTGTTTGCCCCACACAAACACATTGTGCATTCAGATGTTAATTCATGCTCCATGGCGTTTTTCTCATCTCCACTGAATGGAAAGTCAAATTTGCTCTTTATCTGATGTTCAAGTATTAAATCAAATATTCTTGTTCATAAAGTTCAGAAAGATGTTCTGTAGAGAAAAGCATCTGGTTATGTAGCTATGTTAGAAAAGTCTGAGATACGGGATTCCTTTGATGAGAAAATAGGATTATTATGAGGTCTTCAATATATTTTAGTAACTGAGCCCTTTATTGGATATAATGTAATTTAGCACTACCTTCTGGAATGTCATTATTAAAGAGGTTATACAGTGAGACCCCACTGAAATGAATGCAGCCTAATTTTAAAATGACCCTCTGTAATACCAAGTATTGGCCAATTATTTATTCCTTAAAAGAATCTGAGAAAGAATAGATATATGTATAACTGAATCATCTTATTACACACCTGAAACTAATATAATATTGTAAATCAGTTATACTCCAACATGAAATTAAAATGAAAAATTTAGAATATTGTAGAAAAAATTAAGGCTAGTTCAAAAGGGTATACATGGAAAAAATCTGAAAAATAAACAACAAAACTGTAAGTAGCATGTTGTATATAATACAGATTGTTAGAGTCATTCAATCTTGGGTATTTCTCTCAAACATTTAGTACCTTTACACATTTATGTTAATTTGAAAATAAATTGGATCCAAATAAAGCCTTTCCTTACTCTATAATACAGAAAGTTGTTACATTAATAAATTTTTCCTTCAATGATCTGTTCTAGCGCTATAACATTTGCGAATTCCATAAAAATGTTCTTAGGAAGAATTTTATGAAGACAGTATATGGACTCATCTATCAACTGCTTCATGTGGACGTATAAGTAATAAAACTATAAGGATTAGAATCTGTTTTTAATAACAGTCATATATTTAACTAAAGGGAAGAACCAGAGAGTGGACATATTCGTGTAGAGCTTAGAGAAGTACTATAAAAATGATTCTTGAACTTTAATTATTCCAAAAAAAGAGAGAAAACTTACTCCTTCTTCATAAATGCCACTTAGAATTTAATTTTATGTGTTCTGCTTGGTGAGTATTTGAAAATAAAGTTTGGCAGAACTTATGGCTTCAGATTTAATCCAGTCTTCCTGTGACCGATGTCTTGAAAATAGGAATGAAAGATGTAAATTGACTTATTCTTTAAGTTGAGGAATGAGTGGCACGTTTACTAGTAATAGGAAATAGAAGAATTTTAATCTACCCAAGAAAAGATAGGTTGTTATCAATAATGAGTTCTCACTGATAAAAATAATATTTTGCAGACTCTAGAACTCAATGTGTGATTTCCACTTTAAAACAGTCTCAGAAAAATCTTTCAATGTGATTCAGTATCTTGTTGTAAACAACTTTTTTGTTCAGAATGGTAACAAAAGTCTTAAGTGTCTATAAGATAGTTTATTCAGGTTTTAGGCTAACCAGTATTGCCTTGTGGCATAAACCAATATTGAAAATGTTCAGAACACAGGAAGTATTTTTTCAAGAAATGGCATGGTGTTCCACTACCAATTTAGAGAAGGTGGTTTTAGAAATTCTCTTGGGGAAGATGTGGAAGTGGAAGGTGGACTACCAAAGGTGGTAGCTGCACCCTTCGTGTATTCTTTCAAGCCTTTTTGGAATGAGGCACATAAGGGTAATAGAGAAAATAAATCAAGAATCTTGAAATAAGACTTCCCTGGTGGTCCAGTGGGTAGGGACACCACCTTGCAGTGCAAGGGGCACCGGTTTGATCCCTGGCCTGGGAGGATCCCACGTGCTGTGGAGCATCTAGACCTATGTGTCCAACTACCGAGCCAGGGCTCTGGAGTATGTGTGCGCAGAGCCAGTGCTCTGTGGCGAGAGGGGTTGCTGTGATGGGAGGCCCACACAGGCCAAAGAACAAAGATAAATTAATGAAAGATCAATAGAAGTGACCTCCCCCCCCAAAAAAAGAGAGAGAACCTTGAAATAAAACTTGTAAATTTGAAAGTTCATTGATATATTAATGTTTCAGAATCCGTTAGACTCAGGTTAAAGACACTTTGGTTCTCTTTTCTCCATGCTGTAACCTCTCTGCGATGTTCTCTGCAATTTTGAAATCACATCAGAGATTAACTACTGAGTCTGAATCAGACGGGGACTGAGGTGACATTATGTCATTGTTACAGGTTTGAAGTCAGTGATGTAAGCATATGAGAATGTTGAAAATCAGAAGGAAGTTATAACATTACAATCTTCATTTTAGTCCAGGCTTTTCTGGAGCCTTTTGGTGGAAGAGCAACATGTAAAGGGGGTTTTGGTAGTCTCCTCCTTTTGTGAAACAGAGCAGAGGGTAAAAGCAACTCTGATACAAAGAGAAGATAAAAAATAGCAGCTGAGACAGCTCTGAATTTTCTCTGATGACCCTCACTCATGAGTGTCAGGTAGCCTCCTGGTTACAACTTGCCACAGGAGACTGTTTATTTGAACATATCATATCAAAATGACGTATCAGAATTTCCTCAGTAAAGCCAGCCTCAAAGAGATTGGCATCCTTATTCCTCTAAATGTTGTTTTATATTGAGCAGCCAATTTTTTGACATAGTAAATGTTAGGTTTTTGTGGGAAAAAAGAGAAAAATATCCACAGCTAACAGAATGTGGGCCAAGAGAATTAACTAGCATTCCAAGTATTGTCTTGCTGTTCTGCCTCAGTGCTTCTTCGCAAGGAGAACTTAATGTTACAGACATCTTCACTGAACTCTCATGACATAAATTGAGTACCTACAGGAATGTTAACTTGATCCTAACTGTAAAAGTGTTATTGTTGGTTTAAAATATTTTAGATGAACTTTTCTATGACAAATGAAACCCCAAACACCCTTGCAGTGCAAGGCACCGGTTTGATCCCTGGCCTGGGAGGATCCCACGTGCTGTGGAGCATCTAGACCTATGTGTCCAACTACCGAGCCAGGGCTCTGGAGTATGTGTCAGAGCCAGTGCTCTGTGGCGAGAGGGGTTGCTGTGATGGGAGGCCCACACAGGCCAAAGAACAAAGATAAATTAATGAAAGATCAATAGAAGTGACCTCCCCCCCCCAAAAAAGAGAGAGAACCTTGAAATAAAACTTGTAAATTTGAAAGTTCATTGATATATTAATGTTTCAGAATCCGTTAGACTCAGGTTAAAGACACTTTGGTTCTCTTTTCTCCATGCTGTAACCTCTCTGCGATGTTCTCTGCAATTTTGAAATCACATCAGAGATTAACTACTGAGTCTGAATCAGACGGGGACTGAGGTGACATTATGTCATTGTTACAGGTTTGAAGTCAGTGATGTAAGCATATGAGAATGTTGAAAATCAGAAGGAAGTTATAACATTACAATCTTCATTTTAGTCCAGGCTTTTCTGGAGCCTTTTGGTGGAAGAGCAACATGTAAAGGGGATTTTGGTAGTCTCCTCCTTTTGTGAAACAGAGCAGAGGGTAAAAGCAACTCTGATACAAAGAGAAGATAAAAAATAGCAGCTGAGACAGCTCTGAATTTTCTCTGATGACCCTCACTCATGAGTGTCAGGTAGCCTCCTGGTTACAACTTGCCACAGGAGACTGTTTATTTGAACATATCATATCAAAATGACGTATCAGAATTTCCTCAGTAAAGCCAGCCTCAAAGAGATTGGCATCCTTATTCCTCTAAATGTTGTTTTATATTGAGCAGCCAATTTTTTGACATAGTAAATGTTAGGTTTTTGTGGGAAAAAAGAGAAAAATATCCACAGCTAACAGAATGTGGGCCAAGAGAATTAACTAGCATTCCAAGTATTGTCTTGCTGTTCTGCCTCAGTGCTTCTTCGCAAGGAGAACTTAATGTTACAGACATCTTCACTGAACTCTCATGACATAAATTGAGTACCTACAGGAATGTTAACTTGATCCTAACTGTAAAAGTGTTATTGTTGGTTTAAAATATTTTAGATGAATTTATTAAGCTTTATCTGCAAGTATGAACAAATAGTGTAGCCCAACATAACTGAGGTTTACAGACATATGTGAGATGGTTTTAGCAGCCATTTGAGTTTTTCTGCCAAGTTGGGTAAATAAAAGATATCTTCTCTTAAGTAAAATCTCGAGGAGAAATGTTCTTTCAGAATACTAGGCATAATGTTAGCTTAACTTCCATGTGCCAAGTGCCTGTTGTGTGCTAGGTATTATTAGAATCACTGAGGAAAATCCAAAATAATTGAAAACGACTGTAACCACTGTTCATTAAGGACTTACATACTTTGCCAGCACCAGGCATTCTGCATGGTGGCACTTCCAACAGCTTTTGTGGAGTTAAGAAGTTACAAGGTTTACAGGGACTAGAGAGTTTATACTGGTAAAGGATTAAGAGAGACCTCAGGTTCTAGAACCTAAAAGAATCTATACCTTTTATATTTGTCATCTTTCTGGGTAAAGTGAGAATGTTAGAAGGGAAAGAAAGAGGAGCTAAAACCTGTACTAGCTCTCCTTCACCCCAGAGTGCCCACATAGTGCAGGGAGAGCAGACCGATCCAAGATAAAGTGATTAGGGTGAAATATCAATAAAAAGAGGGAAAGGAAAAGTACTTGGCTGGAAGCTACTAGTAGTCAGATTGTGTTTAACTGAGGTGAATTAAAAATGTAAAGAAACTGTTGTCAATAAGTCAGAAATATCTTTATGAGTTTGTGCTCATTATATGAATCAGGGCTAAACTTTAGTGACTCATTGCAACTCTTCAATTAGGCTCTGTTCTAAAGAAGGATTTTGAGCTGTGGACTGCTATCTCTGCAGAGTTCCAGGCTGATATTACAAGCTGCTCTTTGGAGTACCTTCTGAAGTGATATATTCACTAAGTTTATAAAGGAGCACAGTAAAAAAGTTAACAAGGCTTCTCTCTACAGTATATATATATATATATATATATATATATATTTTTTTTTTAAGTTTTCTCCTTTCTTGACATCAGCTTTCTAAACCTAAGAAATAGTAATGCATGACTGAGATACAGACATTTGCAATTTCTTCTAAGCATAGCTTGGAGGAGGTAATACTATAAAAATTCAGCAGATTTCCCTCATGGAATAAATTCCATAATTTGCTATAGAGTTCACCCTGTGCAAACACAAGGTCTTATCATTTGGCTGAGAAGGGCCTATTGAAAAACACATTCTGACCCTAACACATTTAAAGTGGAAGATGACTTTGGCTGTAGAATGATCTTTTTTTGGTTGGGGGAGAGATGTGACCTTTTGTTCCATGATGTCTCAAATGTATCTCACTCTTGAATCACTCAACTAGTATTTATTGAGAACAACTGATCTAACATTTTATTCACATCTCACTTGCTATCTCATTGGCAGGATAAAACACATGAAACAATTTAGAAAATAAAATAGCATGGCTTTCAAGGAATTTGTCTGAAGGACCAAAAAAAAAAAGGCAGATCAGGATAATACAGGAGAATTTGTGGAGGTTTAGGAAAGATTGGAGCTAGATTTAGTCACAAAGGTTAAGTAGAATTTGAGTAAACTAGAAAGTGAGAAGATAAGAGAATTTTTTAGGAGTTTTGAGTATACAAATACACATGCCATTAGAGAGGGAGGAATGTGAAGTGGTCCGAGTGGAGAGATAAAATATATTAAATGAGCAAGTGATACCATTAGAGGTCTTCAAGTGAAATTTGCTCAGACATGTCTGACTCTTTGCAACCCATAGATGACAAGCCATGAAATTCTCCAGGCAAGGACATTGGAGTGGGTAGTCTTTTCATTCTCTAGGGGGTCTACCCAACCTAGGGATCAAATCCAGGTCACCCACATTACAGGCAGATTCTTTACTGCCTGAGTCACCAGGGAAGCCTTGAAGTTTGGAGTAATTTCAGAATTTAAACCACAACTGTAAGAGGTAGAAAGCATTGTAGATCCTTGAGCCACTTATTTGCCTTCATGTGCTTCCAACCTCTACTTAAGTCCCAAGTAATGGATGGGAGGGGTGGATACTCAGTCTTGAGTTAGAGAAAGTTGTCTTGACCTAGTAGACAAAAGAAATAGAAAGTTCTGTGGTGAAGTACAACAAAAAGAGAAGGAAACACAATACAAAAGATGAGGTTTTACAAAAAGACAGATACTGATTCCTGTTCCAACTCTAAGATTTTCAAGTGTACTGGGGAAAGCAAGACTTAACTTACCTATGTCTTAGTTCTCTTATTTTGAAAATGGAAAAAAATTATATTTTAATGAGAATATTAAAAATTTTGTATGATACCTAGTATAGTACTTGGAATCAAACACTCATAAATGTAACTACTGAGATTGGTCTCCTTTCCAAACATCTCTTTCATAACCTTGCTAGAGATCTTTCAAAATCTTCTATTAGAGTAACAAATCACAAAGAATAAGACTAGGTAACATAAATAATTCCATAGGAAGAACAGAAGGGAAAGATGGAGGAGGGTCAGAGAAAATTGATGTATATCTTGGTCTAAGATGGACCTTGAAAAGAGTTAGAATTGGGAAATGAGGTATTGCCAATTTCTTCTTATCTCAAGGTCGTAGTTCATTAAAGTCAAGAATCCATCTTTGAAGCCAAATTCTCTGCCAGAAATTGTCATATTGATAGCCCTGAAAACTTTAATTTTCTCATCCAGTTAGAATACAGTCTCTCACTTGGTCTTGCCCTTGCACTGAGAAAGATTAGAATCTGGTCCTCAGCCTCCTGTAAAGAATTTTGATAAAAAGTTTCCCCAGGTCTGGGAAGACTCTTCAGGTAGTCAATAAACAGAATCACCTCTCACCTGATTTTCCACACTGAAATCTCTCCCATAGAAATAAATTAAAATCTCTATATTATTTTTTGGTTGTTTTATTTTTGTTTTTTTGTCAATGTGGTAGCTAGAGCAAATCATTTCTTATTTGAAAAGATATTTTTGAAATGAAAAGTTAAGAGATTCCAGTACTTCTTCCTTTATTTCAAATGTTGGAGGGCTGTGTTCAGGTGTTAGAGGACAGAAGGAGGCTTTGTATGCTCACAATGACCTAGTGTTAATTAAGTTGAATTTTCTCAGGTATTCACTTACTCATTTCCTTGCTTCAGAATTTCAGCTGGGATACAGCAGAGGAAAGCTGACAAATTGTAAAGTATTATGGCTCTGAACCGAATTTAGTCATAACTAAATGTCTTTAAACAATGACACTTTTCGTAAGCTGCAGAACTGTTTGCCTTTCAAGGTTAACTGGCAAGTTAAGTCCCATCTTGTTAGGAAATGGATTGACTCATGGGCAAGATCAATTAGATTGAGGAACAGTAAAGACTGGATTACTGAATCTTATTTTGAAAATGGAAAAAATTATATTTTAATGAGAATATTAAAAATTTTGTATGATACCTAGTATAGTACTTGGAATCAAACACTCATAAATGTAACTACTGAGATTGGTCTCCTTTCCAAACATCTCTTTCATAACCTTGCTAGAGATCTTTCAAAATCTTCTATCAGAGTAACAAATCACAAAGAATAAGACTAGGTAACATAAATAATTCCATAGGAAGAACAGAAGGGAAAGATGGAGGAGGGTCAGAGAAAATTGATGTATATCTTGGTCTAAGATGGACCTTGAAAAGAGTTAGAATTGGGAAATGAGGTATTGCCAATTTCTTCTTATCTCAAGGTCGTAGTTCATTAAAGTCAAGAATCCATCTTTGAAGCCAAATTCTCTGCCAGAAATTGTCATATTGATAGCCCTGAAAACTTTAATTTTCTCATCCAGTTAGAATACAGTCTCTCACTTGGTCTTGCCCTTGCACTGAGAAAGATTAGAATCTGGTCCTCAGCCTCCTGTAAAGAATTTTGATAAAAAGTTTCCCCAGGTCTGGGAAGACTCTTCAGGTAGTCAATAAACAGAATCACCTCTCACCTGATTTTCCACACTGAAATCTCTCCCATAGAAATAAATTAAAATCTCTATATTATTTTTTGGTTGTTTTTTTTTTTTTTTTTTTTTTAATGTGGTAGCTAGAGCAAATCATTTCTTATTTGAAAAGATATTTTTGAAATGAAAAGTTAAGAGATTCCAGTACTTCTTCCTTTATTTCAAATGTTGGAGGGCTGTGTTCAGGTGTTAGAGGACAGAAGGAGGCTTTGTATGCTCACAATGACCTAGTGTTAATTAAGTTGAATTTTCTCAGGTATTCACTTACTCATTTCCTTGCTTCAGAATTTCAGCTGGGATACAGCAGAGGAAAGCTGACAAATTGTAAAGTATTATGGCTCTGAACCGAATTTAGTCATAACTAAATGTCTTTAAACAATGACACTTTTCGTAAGCTGCAGAACTGTTTGCCTTTCAAGGTTAACTGGCAAGTTAAGTCCCATCTTGTTAGGAAATGGATTGACTCATGGGCAAGATCAATTAGATTGAGGAACAGTAAAGACTGGATTACTGAAGTTTCATTCTGAAAGTTCCTATTAATACTTTAACGGTCCCTCTAGCTTCTGTCTTTTAGAACTGTTGACAAATTACAAATATATGTGTTTGAAATTCATGGATTCTGTGAAAGCATGCACACTTTGATTTGTCTTCCTTTTGTGAAAGTAGCTTAGCTTTTATTTCTCAGATAGAAGTGACTCCTTTCCTAATACATGTTTTCTCTCCCATGCTCTTTTTTTTTCACATTAAAAATACCAGATAAACTCAGTTCTAACATTAGAGAATCATGTATTTAATGC
Source organism: Tragulus kanchil (assembly GCA_022376925.1). NCBI lineage: Eukaryota > Metazoa > Chordata > Mammalia > Artiodactyla > Tragulidae > Tragulus > Tragulus kanchil. The sequence continues at coordinate 37,860,698 of JAIOJX010000004.1, forward strand.
CAAACAACTCATTTCCACAGAGAAAAGTTAAGACTGACTCAGTTTAAGTGATACACTAGCAAGGTCAAACAAGTAGTGGCAAAACTGATTATGGATACCAGACTTCTTGAATACCATGGGTTCAGATGAGTTTGCCATCTCATTGTATCATCTTCCCTAGGCCAAGCAACTGAAAAAACATAGTGCCAGTTTACAGAGGAATTATCTTTAAAACATGATATTAGAAGAAACTATAGCATATGAGGAACCCTCCACTCCCAAAGAGGATCCTAGTGTGCTACCGTTCATGGACATTAATTGTTATCACTAATTGCACACGACTTAGTGATTGAACATCAACAACAACTGCTCCCAAATGTCTGCCTAAAAATGTATCCTTTTGTCTGAAAACATTGTTAAAACATGGTACAGCTATATAAAAGCTGCTTTTAAAATACCAGCATTCTTTAAAAATAATTAAACCTCTAGCATTTTAGCAAGAATTAGTTCATTTCATTGGGTTACTGAGAAATATTGGGAGGACATGTTATTTTGTCTTAAAGTGAAGACAGGCCAACTGAAAGCAAAGGGGTATGCTTTCCAATAGAAAAGTAGGGGTGGGCTTCCCTGGTGGTTCAGTGGGTAAGGACACTGCCATGCAGTTCAAGGGGCACCGGTTCGATCCCTGGCCTGGGAAGATCCCACGTGCCACGGAGCGGCTGGACTGATGTGTCCAACTACCCAACCAGAGCTATGGAGCGCATGCGCCCAGAGCTGGTGCTCTGTGACAACAGGCAATGGGAGGCCCACAAGGGCCAAAGAACAAAGATGGATGAAAATGGACAAATGAAAGACCAATAGAAGTGGCCCGCCTGCTCCCCTCCCTCCCCACCCTTCCCCCTCTCCTCCCCCACTAAAATAAATAAACAAATAAATCTTTAAAAAAAAAAAAAAGAAAAGTAGGGGTGTGTGTGTGTGTGTAGTAGCATTGTTCTAGTGCAATTATAGATGGATGGCTTTAGACAATTTAGTTGTTACCATGTGAAATATTCCGATAGCTGATAATTCCTAGTTTAAAAATATATTTCAAAACTTGAATTCTGGGATATACAACAAAAACTCACAAATTTAAATATGAACACAAATATAAGAGGGCAGAAGACTTTCAGGACTATCCTCACATCAAAGCGAGTGACTGGATCTGCAGTTAGACAATATGGGGCTGGCACCACAAGACATGGGTGCTTAATAGAATAAGTCAGAATCTAAAAGGAAAAAAGTGGAAAAAATGTATTCAAAAACTTTAAGGGACTCCACATGCCTATAGAGAACTGAATGTAGCAGCAGACGGAATCTCTTTAGCAAGAGACGCATGGCAGCCTGAACTAGTAAATTCTGAGAATTTAGCTTGTGTTTCAAGCCCACAATATTATTCACCCATGGTTGCTGTGTGATGCTCAAGTGTTACACTATGAAGAGCTAGTATTCTCTTTTCTGAGATGAGACATTTTTATTCCAGAGATCTGAATGACTTTGACTGAATACTGGGGAAAACGGCCTTTGAAGGGAGTGTGGCACAGAAGGCATAAAAGAGAGTAAGTTCAGTTCAGTTGCTCAGTTGTGGCCAACTTTTTATGACCCCATGGACTGCAGTATGCCAGGCTTTCCTGTCCTCCACCATCTCCTGGAGCTTGCTCAAATTCATGTTTCTTTTCATGTCTTCATTAACTCACTCTCACCACGTACTTTCACGTATCTGATATATTTAGTTTGTCTTATTCTCTAAAGAGAAGAAGGGCTCTAAAGGGCTCAGGTCTGAGTACATTTCTATAGCCAAAATAACCTAAGTATGAACCAATGCCATGCATATTTGCTGCAATCGATTTTTTAAATTCTTTCCTCAAACCTCCACCTCACTTACCACACACACAGAAGTTTTGTATAAAAAGACAGTCAATGTATTTTCTGTAAAGGTAAAAGATTATTTAATAAGAGCAACACCAATTTAAAGTAGTATATTCCTAAATCGAATAAAGCTCTATTTTCTCATCCCACTCACATTCTTTTCAAGACTGACATTTAAAAGTTTCATCCTTATGCACCATTAACTTCAAATATACCTTCTTAAGACATTTTAAATTCTCGAATATTTGAAACTATAGACAACACCTTTACTGAGATTCTATTTACCTCATTTATTTTGTATGACTAAGTTGGAATTTGCCTTAGAGACCTCAATCTCAGAGAGAAAACAGTATTTTATTACTTACAGGTACATAAATCCTATCTTAATGATTCAAATGTTGTTAGCCATTATTGGACCAGAGTAATTCTCTCTGCTTAGTGCTTTTAGCATTTGTTGGTAACTTTGTCAGGTACCTACTCATCCTAAATAGAGGCTATACTTTTGGTAAAACTATTGCTAAAACTTGAATAGTGACTCAAATTTTAGCCATTTACTGCAAGTTTATCTGTTAGTAATTTTTCAGCAATTGGATTGTGACATTCTAATGATCTATGTGCGTGCTGTGGCAGTTTGTACACACTGCCTGGCTTCTTGATGCAACCTAGAAGCTCCAACATTTGCAGAAACCCCAGGTTCTGTAGTGATCAGTGCAAAGGGATGGTGTTCAGTGACTTTCAGTTTCAACTTTTCAGCCTCTGGTAGCCTTCAGCAAAGTGCCTGAACTCTCATGTCAGAGCTAATTCACTGGTAAACAGGCTTAATGATAAGCCTAATTCATAGTGTTGATGTGATGTTAGAATGTTGTTGCTGTTATTCAATTGCTCAGCTGTGTCAGACTCTTTGTGATCCCACAGACTGCAGTATGGCAAGGCTTTCCTGTCTTTAACTCTTTCCTTGTAAAGCTTTTGATTTCTCCATCAATTTTGAATGAGATCCTTGCAGGGTAGAGGATTCTTGGTTGCAGATTATTCTCTTTTAGCCGTTTAAATGTGTCCTGCCATTCCCTTCTGGCCTGCAGAGTTTCTGTTGAAAGATTAGCTATTAAACGTATGGGCTTTCCCTTGTATGTCACTTGCTGCTTTTCCCTTGCTACTCTGAGAATTCTGTCCTTGTGTTTAATTTTTTTTATCTTCATTAATATGTGTCTTGGTGTGTTTCTTCTCAAATTGGTTCTGTATGGTACTCTTTGAGCTTCTTGGACTTGATTGGCTATTTCTTTTCCCATGTTGGGGAAATTTTCAACTAGAATCTCTTCAAAAATTTTCTCATAGCCTTTCTTCTTTTCTTCTTCTTCTGGAACCCCTATAATTCGAATATTGGTGCATTTGATATTATCCCAGATATCTCTGAGACTATCCTCTGCTCTTTTCATTCTTTGAGCTAGATTCTGTTTTTCAGCAGTTACTTCCACCATTCTATCTTCCAGCTCACTTATCTGGTCTTCTGTCTCAGATACTCTGCTCTTGATTCCTTCTACAGTGTTTTTCAGTTCAGCAATTGAGTTGTTTGTCTCTGCTACATTTTTGGTAAGTTCTTGTATTTCTTTATTCAGTGTGTTAATTGTGTCTTGCAATTTCTCTGAAATTCTGTTTTCAGTGTCTTTGATCATCTTTACTATCATTCTTCTGAAATCATTTTCAGAAAGTTTGTCCAAATCCTCTTCATTGATTTGATCTTGTGTGTTTGCAGATTGTTCCTTCACTTGTGTGGTATTTCTCTGATGTTTCATTGTTGTTATTAATTTTTTAACTGACTCTGTTTGGGATTTCCTTTTCCCAGACTTTGAGTTATGTCTGTTGGTGTTTGTTGTTTGGAGGGGGCTTCTTATTCTGGGTGATGCTGGTGGTTGGGTGATGTCAGGACTTGCATACAAGTGATTACCGTTTGGAAATGTGCAAGGCTTTCCTGTCTTTAACTCTTTCCTTGTAAAGCTTTTGATTTCTCCATCAATTTTGAATGAGATCCTTGCAGGGTAGAGGATTCTTGGTTGCAGATTATTCTCTTTTAGCCGTTTAAATGTGTCCTGCCATTCCCTTCTGGCCTGCAGAGTTTCTGTTGAAAGATTAGCTATTAAACGTATGGGCTTTCCCTTGTATGTCACTTGCTGCTTTTCCCTTGCTACTCTGAGAATTCTGTCCTTGTGTTTAATTTTTTTTATCTTCATTAATATGTGTCTTGGTGTGTTTCTTCTCAAATTGGTTCTGTATGGTACTCTTTGAGCTTCTTGGACTTGATTGGCTATTTCTTTTCCCATGTTGGGGAAATTTTCAACTAGAATCTCTTCAAAAATTTTCTCATAGCCTTTCTTCTTTTCTTCTTCTTCTGGAACCCCTATAATTCGAATATTGGTGCATTTGATATTATCCCAGATATCTCTGAGACTATCCTCTGCTCTTTTCATTCTTTGAGCTAGATTCTGTTTTTCAGCAGTTACTTCCACCATTCTATCTTCCAGCTCACTTATCTGGTCTTCTGTCTCAGATACTCTGCTCTTGATTCCTTCTACAGTGTTTTTCAGTTCAGCAATTGAGTTGTTTGTCTCTGCTACATTTTTGGTAAGTTCTTGTATTTCTTTATTCAGTGTGTTAATTGTGTCTTGCAATTTCTCTGAAATTCTGTTTTCAGTGTCTTTGATCATCTTTACTATCATTCTTCTGAAATCATTTTCAGAAAGTTTGTCCAAATCCTCTTCATTGATTTGATCTTGTGTGTTTGCAGATTGTTCCTTCACTTGTGTGGTATTTCTCTGATGTTTCATTGTTGTTATTAATTTTTTAACTGACTCTGTTTGGGATTTCCTTTTCCCAGACTTTGAGTTACGTCTGTTGGTGTTTGTTGTTTGGAGGGGGCTTCTTATTCTGGGTGATGCTGGTGGTTGGGTGATGTCAGGACTTGCATACAAGTGATTACCTTTGTTGGCGTTCTCACTTGTATAGTGCTCTCAAGTGTTAGGCGTTCTCTAGTATTGTAGAGTTTTGGAGTCAGTGCTCCCTCCCTAAAGCCCTGGGGCTTGTTGCCTGACCAGGGAATGAAGATTTCACGGCTGGTTTGTTATGGCATTAAATGATATTAAAACATATATACATGAATGAGAAACAGAAGGTATACCTTTGACAAATGGCAATTAAAATATTATGCAAATACTATCCAGTGTATTGAATTATACACATAAGCATATACAGCTGTAACATAACCCAAGCATTCCAACCAAAAATACAGTACAATACGTTAGCATGGCGAATAGAGAAAACCAAGAATGATCTCTACCAGTTAATAACCAAACTAAGTAGAGCACCAATTGGAGAATAATGCTAGAGCAGGGTCCCCGTTGGGGATAAGGCAATGAGGACAGAACAGACTAAGAAATATGGTGGGGAAAGGGAAAAAGAGAAAGGGAGGATAGAAGAGAAATATAGAATAATACTGCAGAGTTAAATATAGGGAAATAAAGATTTGTATGTATTAGAGTTTAGTGCTATAGGAAAGGAGCTTCAGAGAAAGCAAAGAATTATAGAGGAAGTAGTAGTACAAATGAAAAATTTAAAAAATTAAAAGAGATAAGTATATAGAAAAATATAGAAAAACAAAGCAAAAACAATAAAAACAAACAAAACCCCCACAGAACCTTAAAAGGTCAATGTGGAACCAGAAGTTTATACCAAAATAAAATGTGTGGTTTAAAAGGAAAAAGTCAAAAAGAAAATAAAATTATGTAAACTTCAATATATTCAGTCTTACTGATAAGATTAGTAGCTTCAATAGAATTCAGTGAAGGAAATAAACACACCCACTCGCACACACACCCAAAAAAACCCAAAAAAACAACAAAAAAAGGGGGGGTGCACTGAGGGAGTTTGGAACAAAGGGAAAAAAACAATTGAAACAAAGCAATACAATACAAAAAAAAAAGCAATAAAAAAGAATAAGGAATAAAATGAAATTTTAAAAATCCAGCAGTAACTCCAGCTTCAGACAGAACAGGAAAATTTTATGCTGGTGGTTGGGTGATGTCAGAACTTGCATACAAGTGCTTACCTTTGTTGGCGTTCTCACTTGTATAGTGCTCTCCAGTGTTAGGCGTTCTCTAGTATTGTAGAGTTTTGGAGTCAGTGCTCCCTCCCTAAAGCCCTGGGGCTTGTTGCCTGACCAGGGAATGAAGATTTCACGGCTGGTTTGTTATGGCATTAAATGATATTAAAACATATATACATGAATGAGAAACAGAAGGTATACCTTTGACAAATGGCAATTAAAATATTATGCAAATACTATCCAGTGTATTGAATTATACACATAAGCATATACAGCTGTAACATAACCCAAGCATTCCAACCAAAAATACAGTACAATACGTTAGCATGGCGAATAGAGAAAACCAAGAATGATCTCTACCAGTTAATAACCAAACTAAGTAGAGCACCAATTGGAGAATAATGCTAGAGCAGGGTCCCCGTTGGGGATAAGGCAATGAGGACAGAACAGACTAAGAAATATGGTGGGGAAAGGGAAAAAGAGAAAGGGAGGATAGAAGAGAAATATAGAATAATACTGCAGAGTTAAATATAGGGAAATAAAGATTTGTATGTATTAGAGTTTAGTGTTATAGGAAAGGAGCTTCAGAGAAAGCAAAGAATTATAGAGGAAGTAGTAGTACAAATGAAAAATTTAAAAAATTAAAAGAGATAAGTATATAGAAAAATATAGAAAAACAAAGCAAAAACAATAAAAACAAACAAAACCCCCACAGAACCTTAAAAGGTCAATGTGGAACCAGAAGTTTATACCAAAATAAAATGTGTGGTTTAAAAGGAAAAAGTCAAAAAGAAAATAAAATTATGTAAACTTCAATATATTCAGTCTTACTGATAAGATTAGTAGCTTCAATAGAATTCAGTGAAGGAAATAAACACACCCACTCGCACACACACCCAAAAAAACCCAAAAAAACAACAAAAAAAGGGGGGGTGCACTGAGGGAGTTTGGAACAAAGGGAAAAGAACAATTGAAACAAAGCAATATAATACAAAAAAAAAAGCAATAAAAAAGAATAAGGAATAAAATGAAATTTTAAAAATCCAGCAGTAACTCCAGCTTCAGACAGAACAGGAAAATAGTGTTTATGTTTTTCTGTCTCTTGCTGACTATTCAGGAATTATCAGTCTTTTTCTTGCCTCTGGTAGTGGTTGGATCTGAAGACCTCTTTGACTGCTTGTTTATTTTGGCCTATTCCAGAACTAAAGGGCCCTCCCAGGCTGGCCCTGGGAGTTTCTTAATCCAAATCCCTTTTCTTGCTGATTGGTGCTAAGTTCCCTCCCTGTAGCTTGACCAGCAACCCTGCAGTTTGACTAGCAGCCAAGCTACAGTAGGGAAAATGGCGTCTGTCTCACAAAGGATTTATTCCCACACGCTCTATGGGAGCACTTCTGCAGTGACCCCGACCCTGCTGCAGGCCACCGTTGACCCCCACCACCGTTGGAGACATCAGATTACTCAGAGGTGAGTCTGGCTCAGTCTCATGCAGGATCGCAATTCCCCTCTCCCGGATTACAGTGCACACAGAGTTTTCAGTCCTCCTTGGTGACTCTGTGATCGGGTTAATGGTAACCTCCTCCAAAAGGAACTGAGTACCGTCCTTCCGAGGACTGCTCAAGGGCACTTCTAACTCAAGGGGGGGCACCTGGACACTCCAAAGCAGGTGTGGCTCAGTCCCTTGTGGGTGTCACTGCTCCTTTCCCGGGTCTTGATCTGCAACAGGCTTTGTGCCTTTGGTCCGCCCAGCCTCTCTGGAGGGTATGAGGTTTGACTTTTACAAGTGCGACTGCGCCTTTCCTACCGTCTTGATGTGGCTTCTCCTTTGTTCTTCGATGTGGGGTATCCTCTCTGTGGTCAGATCCAATCTCCTCCTGTCGATAGTTTCCCAGGAACTCATTGCAATTCAGGCGATTTTGCAGGAGAGATGAGTGCACGTCCTTCTACGCCGCCATCTTAGCTCCTTCTAACTCTTTCCCTGAGTTTGTGCAAACTCATGTCTATTGTGTCGGCGATGACATCCTACCATCTTGCCCTCTGTCGCCCTGTTCTCTTCCTGCCTTTCATCTTTCCCAGCATCAGGGTTTTTTTCCCACTGAGCCAGCCGTCTCTTTGCATCAAGTGTCCAAAATATTGGAGCTGCAGCTTTAGCATTAGTCCTTCCAATGAATATTCAGTGTTGATTTCCTTTAGGATGAACTGATTTGATCTTGTAGTTAACAAGGAAGTCTCCAGAGTCTTCTCCAGCACCACAGTTCAAAGGCACCAGTTCTTCAGTGGTCAGTATTTCTTATTGTAAATTTTAGGAAAATGCCTGCCACATAGTTCACATTCCATAAAAATAGAGCAATTGTTACCTTAAGGCCATTAAGTCAGATCTCTGAGTTTCAGGTAAATTCTTGGGAATGACTTCTAGGATAGGAATAGTGCCCTATATGACGATGATTAAGGGCTTGGGGAAGGACATTCTACAAGCTGCTTAAACATGTTCATGCTTAGAGATCCTTTGGGAGAATAACATTTTAAGAACAGCTAGCCTCAGAGGTGAGTCTGGCTCAGTCTCATGCAGGATCGCATTCCCCTCTCCCGGATTACAGTGCACACAGAGTTTTCAGTCCTCCTTGGTGACTCTGTGATCGGGTTAATGGTAACCTCCTCCAAAGGGAACTGAGTACCGTCCTTCCGAGGACTGCTCAAGGGCACTTCTAACTCAAGGGGGGGCACCTGGACACTCCAAAGCAGGTGTGGCTCAGTCCCTTGTGGGTGTCACTGCTCCTTTCCCGGGTCTTGATCTGCAACAGGCTTTGTGCCTTTGGTCCGCCCAGCCTCTCTGGAGGGTATGAGGTTTGACTTTTACAAGTGCGACTGCGCCTTTCCTACCGTCTTGATGTGGCTTCTCCTTTGTTCTTCGATGTGGGGTATCCTCTCTGTGGTCAGATCCAATCTCCTCCTGTCGATAGTTTCCCAGGAACTCATTGCAATTCAGGCGATTTTGCAGGAGAGATGAGTGCACGTCCTTCTACGCCGCCATCTTAGCTCCTTCTAACTCTTTCCCTGAGTTTGTGCAAACTCATGTCTATTGTGTCGGCGATGACATCCTACCATCTTGCCCTCTGTCGCCCTGTTCTCTTCCTGCCTTTCATCTTTCCCAGCATCAGGGTTTTTTTTCCACTGAGCCAGCCGTCTCTTTGCATCAAGTGTCCAAAATATTGGAGCTGCAGCTTTAGCATTAGTCCTTCCGATGAATATTCAGTGTTGATTTCCTTTAGGATGAACTGATTTGATCTTGTAGTTAACAAGGAAGTCTCCAGAGTCTTCTCCAGCACCACAGTTCAAAGGCACCAGTTCTTCAGTGGTCAGTATTTCTTATTGTAAATTTTAGGAAAATGCCTGCCACATAGTTCACATTCCATAAAAATAGAGCAATTGTTACCTTAAGGCCATTAAGTCAGATCTCTGAGTTTCAGGTAAATTCTTGGGAATGACTTCTAGGATAGGAATAGTGCCCTATATGACGATGATTAAGGGCTTGGGGAAGGACATTCTACAAGCTGCTTAAACATGTTCATGCTTAGAGATCCTTTGGGAGAATAACATTTTAAGAACAGCTAGCCAAATACTCAAGTACAAAACAAAGTTCATCCTCTTTCTTTCATTTGTTTCTTTCTTCCCTACTTGCCCTACTCTCACTCAGGGGTACAGAAAATATTTTTCCAATGTCCTTTATCTAGTAGCTATGTACAACTTACTCTATTAAATGTCATCAGCTTTTTCATATATAGAAGTTACTCTAATTTGTTAAATTTTCTATTATATCTGATTTTTTATATCTGATTTTTATTTAAAATTAATTTTTCTGCTATCTCATTTTTTTCCACAGATCCACATTCTCCTTAGGTTATGTAAGTAAAACCTGGACACAATTTTTAAATAAGATTCTGACCAACACTAACTAAAATAATATTTCCTTCTGGTTTCTTTATATCTTATTTATCCAAATATTATTTGTTCATTTTTAAACAGCTCAATATTATATCTGTAATTAATAAAATTGCTTTATACCAAGTGTTTACAGATCTGACAATCCCCAGTTAGCATTTGTGATAAGATTTTCCCATAAATATGCGAGTGGTCTTAGTGTCTATAAAATGTAATAAAAAACCAACTACTAACTATATGGTATCCTAAATAAGTTCCTCATGATTAACCTGTATGCTGCTGTGGGAATCCATAGTAACAAATTAGGCCTTTATGAATGACACCATGAATGGTTTTTCCATGATGTAATCCTTTAGATAAATCAACTGTAAGACAGCTTGGTATTGACCAAGGCAGGTTTAAGAAGAACTATAATATATGCTCAATAAATATTTGTTCAACTTTAGAGTCCTTCCGATGAATATTCAGTGTTGATTTCCTTTAGGATGAACTGATTTGATCTTGTAGTTAACAAGGAAGTCTCCAGAGTCTTCTCCAGCACCACAGTTCAAAGGCACCAGTTCTTCAGTGGTCAGTATTTCTTATTGTAAATTTTAGGAAAATGCCTGCCACATAGTTCACATTCCATAAAAATAGAGCAATTGTTACCTTAAGGCCATTAAGTCAGATCTCTGAGTTTCAGGTAAATTCTTGGGAATGACTTCTAGGATAGGAATAGTGCCCTATATGACGATGATTAAGGGCTTGGGGAAGGACATTCTACAAGCTGCTTAAACATGTTCATGCTTAGAGATCCTTTGGGAGAATAACATTTTAAGAACAGCTAGCCAAATACTCAAGTACAAAACAAAGTTCATCCTCTTTCTTTCATTTGTTTCTTTCTTCCCTACTTGCCCTACTCTCACTCAGGGGTACAGAAAATATTTTTCCAATGTCCTTTATCTAGTAGCTATGTACAACTTACTCTATTAAATGTCATCAGCTTTTTCATATATAGAAGTTACTCTAATTTGTTAAATTTTCTATTATATCTGATTTTTTATATCTGATTTTTATTTAAAATTAATTTTTCTGCTATCTCATTTTTTTCCACAGATCCACATTCTCCTTAGGTTATGTAAGTAAAACCTGGACACAATTTTTAAATAAGATTCTGACCAACACTAACTAAAATAATATTTCCTTCTGGTTTCTTTATATCTTATTTATCCAAATATTATTTGTTCATTTTTAAACAGCTCAATATTATATCTGTAATTAATAAAATTGCTTTATACCAAATGTTTACAGATCTGACAATCCCCAGTTAGCATTTGTGATAAGATTTTCCCATAAATATGCGAGTGGTCTTAGTGTCTATAAAATGTAATAAAAAACCAACTACTAACTATATGGTATCCTAAATAAGTTCCTCATGATTAACCTGTATGCTGCTGTGGGAATCCATAGTAACAAATTAGGCCTTTATGAATGACACCATGAATGGTTTTTCCATGATGTAATCCTTTAGATAAATCAACTGTAAGACAGCTTGGTATTGACCAAGTCAGGTTTAAGAAGAACTATAATATATGCTCAATAAATATTTGTTCAACAAGTAAGTGATTAAATAGAGAAGAGAATGCTTTGAATAAGACATTCCTTGTCTTTAATAAATTTATAAGTGAGGAACATATTGCTGTGAGAAACTAAAAAGTGCTTTATTAGCTAAGAAAAGTAGTCAGTATTTCTTTAAGAAAGGAAAAAGCATACAGCATCATGTTACATACCATTGCTCAGAGTTTGACATGTCTAAATTTTTTGACCCAAGGCTCTGCCTGCCATCTCTTGGCAGGTGTAGATCTGAGGTCTGTAAAATGGTGGGGCCTGTGACAGAACCTGGTAGTAACCAGAACCGTGCATTTTCCTTTTCCTTTGCTATGTCCCTATCTTAACATCACTTTAATACAAATCTTTAAGTGTTGATGAGTCATTAAAGGAGAGTTCTAACATCTGCAACATCCTCTGTGTGCTTAGTCACTTAGCTGTGTCTGCCACCCTCTGGACTGGAGCCTGCCCGCTTCCTTTGTCCATGGGATTCTCCAGGCAAGAATACTGGAGTGGGATGCTATTTCCCACTCCAAGGGATCTCCCTGACCCAAGGATCCTCTACAGAATTATTAAGTTTCACCATACACATTCGTGTTTATAGATTTGTCTCATGTGTCAAAAGTAATTTTGTGCCTCCTTAGCTTGCATATTCCTTTTTAGAGTTTAATTACAAGTACAGTGTCTTTTTTTTTTTTTTTTTTTTTTTTTTACCTGTAAACTAGGTAACAGACTTCCAGTGGTGTCCACTTGGTAACAGTTAGGTGACATTATATTGATTTTCTTTATCATTTTCTTTATAGGGTTAATTAAAGATTTTTATATTTATTATTTTTATCTATCTGTCTATTTATGTGTTCTCTTTGTACTTCTCTAGAAAACAAGTGGCATAAGATAAGGGACACTAATTCTCCACTGTTAGCCAAGCATTTACAAAGTAACCAGCAAATCGTTGGAGCTTAACAATTATTTAAAGGATGGATCAGCAAAGACCTGCAACTAAAAAATTCATGTTCCAAATAAGACACTTTAATTTGGCTACATTGTCCTTACTGTTGCAAGAATTCTACTATTGAAGCCTCATTAATTGGCAGCTGAGAAAAAAAAACATAGCCTAGATCCTCCTTATTTATGAGAAAACACTTAAAGTAGTGTCTGATTTACTTGGAACGGAGTGATTATGTTGTATACCCAAAGTCCAAATACTCGGTTAAAACCAAATGTTTTCATATATACTTTCCAAAATTTTTGGAATATTTTCCAGGTATTTATCTGGAATACTGTGGGCCAAAGAAGATTGTTTTACTATGTCAACAGTTCTTGAGGATAATAAAGATTAGTGACTAGTTTTATTAATCCATTTATTCTTATTCAGTGAAGTCAAATGTCCTACCCAGTTTTTTTTTGTATGCATTTCGATTACTTGATTAAAAAGCTAAACAAATTAAAGGGAGGCAAGAGATCTTGGCTTTAGTCTTTTTCCATCATAGAATCTTCTCTTGCTCAATGAATAGCTATTTAACTATTAGCCACAAGAGTTAAACTGATGACCAGGGATACGTTTAATGCTCATTTAACTAAACAAATCTATGAGCCCATTAATGAAACAAGCTATTTTGACCAGGTAATTTATTCAAACCAGAATTAGTTTGCCCTAATATACTCTTTATCTGAGGTCAGTTCCAAGACCTGGATATGGAAGAGTCTATAAGAGTTTATAGCTATGAAATAAAAGAGTCAGTTAAATCAGAATCTAATATTCCTTACCTAATCCTTATATTAATGCCAAGAAATTGCTGCCTTACATAGCAGTAATAGTCATGGGTCTTGGGAAGATGACTCATAGATAAAAATGCACTAAAAACAAAATCTTTGGATGCTTAAATACATCAGCTGCTTTTAGTGATAAAATATGTTTGGATCAATATCTGTGGTTGTCAGCATATAAAAAATGTTGGAGAAATCTATTGAACTGGTTAAAAGTACATACAAATCAAAGGCTTTTTAAGGTTGTTGAGGACAGTGTTTTAAATGTGTAGTAGATTTTGTACACCTGAGGCTGCTCTCACCCACAATTTTTCCATGTCATCACTAACCATCTTTCTGAATAGTAGAAATAAGGTTAATTTCCACAAATCTCCCAGAGGGCCAATACATATACTTTATGTAAATTCTTAATATAATCTGTAATACATTTCTATTTCATGTATTGCATTTCACTTTATTGCCTTAAAATTGAATGAATCAGGGCTTCCCTGGTGGTCCAGTGGGTAAAGAGTCCACTGTGCAGTGCAAGGAGCACTGGTTCTATCCTTGGCCTGGGAAGTTCCCACATGCCATGGAGCAGTTAGACTGGTGTGTCCAACTGCAAGTCAGAGCTCTGAAGCGTGTGTGCCCAGAGCCGGTGCTCTGCAGTGAGAGAGGCCACTGCAATGGGAAGCCCACATGGGCCAGAGAGTTAAGATGGATGAAAATAGACAAATGAAGGACCAGTAAAGGAGGTCAAAATTTAAAAAAAAAAAAATGAATGAATCATGTAAAAATTAAATATTAAAACTCATGTTCCAGCTTACAAATTTGGACTTTCTGCCTAATCATGTTTGCTTATGAACTATTTCAGGTCAAAAACTGAGTCATGTACATGTTGATGCTATCCATCCCTGTGATAAAACTCACATAGAATAGGTGTTCTCTGGTGCTTGGGGAATTTCTGTTTTCTTGTTCCCTTGAGTACTTGTGCCCACATTTTGGCCATGAATTTGTGTTTAAATTGTGTGTTTTTTTTTTTTTTTTTGAAATGATCAATTTCTATCCAAAAGAATTGAACTATGTGTCCATAAACACTTTGAACTGTGGTGATAGAGAAGACTCTTGAGAGTCCCTTGAAAAGTAATGGGCTTCCCTGGTTGCTCAGATGCTAAAGAGTCTGCCTGTAGTACAGGAGACTTGGGTTATATTCCTGAACTGAGAAGATCTCCTGGAGAAGGGAATGGCTACCCACTCCAGTATTCTTGCCTGGAGAATTCCATGGACAGGAGGAGCCTGGCAGGCTACAGTCCAAAGCGTTGCAGAGAGTCATATAGGACTGAGCGACTTTCAATATTGGGGATTCCCTGGTAGCTCACCTGGTAAATAATCTATCTGCAATGCAGGAGACCCCGGTTCAATCCTTGGATCAGCAAGATTCCCTGGAAAACAGATAGGCTACTCACTCTAGTACTGTTGCTGGGAGAATTCCATGGCTTGTCCATGGGATCACAAAGAGTCAAACATGACTGAGTGCCTTGAATTTTTAGTTTGGACAGCAAGGAGATCAAACTAGGCAATCCTAAAAGAAATCAGTCCTGAACATTCACTGGAAAGACTGATTCTGAAGCTGAAGCTCCAATATTCTGGCCACCTGTAGTGAAGATCTGAACCGTTGGAAAGACCCTGATGCTGGGACAAAATTGAGGGCAGGAGGAGAAGAGGACAACAGAGGATGAGATGGTGGGATGGCATCACTGACTCAATGGAAATGTGTTTGAGCAAACTCAGGAAGATAGTGATGGACAGAGAAACCTGGCATGCTGTAGTTCATGTGGTTGAAAAGAGTTGGATATGACCTAGTGACTGAAGAACAACAGCAACAATCCATAAACTTAGATTAAAAAAAATGATGGCATTAATTTAACAGTACTTTTAAGTGCATTATTGGTCTATTAACTAATATGGCATCTCTATATGCTTAAAGATAAGGAAACATATGTATGTGAGACTTACTTATTCAGTGTATAGGCAGTGATAAATAGTTAAGTTGTTGAGAAGGGGGCTCTCAAAAGATTAAGTTCCATGCAGACCATGGTTATCCATGGAATGGAAAGTGTCTAGATTATTGCCAACATTAATAATGTTGTTTAGAACCAGCTGCAGATTTAATCATTGGGTTTGGGAATGAGGGGTGGACAAAGGTAAAAGTATCCAAACACTCTTACATCGGATCAAATTACTCAAATGGCTAAACCAATTCATTTGAGAAGAGTGAACAAACTGAGCAAGTTTCTATTCATATTTCCATTATTATAAATGACCTTTTGTATTTTAAGTGCTTGTGTTTTGAATAAAAGAATGATTTAACATGCGAATTTGTAGATGCAGGGTATTTATTCATTTATTTATTTTTATTTTTGGTGGCACTAGTTCTTTGTTGCTTTGCACGGGCTTTGTCTAGTTTTGGCAAGCAGGGCCTTCGCCTCATTGTAGTGTGTAGACTTCTTGTTGCAGAGGCTTCTCTTGTGGTGGAGCATAGGCTCTCAGTAGTTGGGCTTCAGTAGATGGGCTTCAGTAGTTGTGACCTGCAAGCTCTGTAGTTGCAGTTCATGGGCCCTAGAGTGTGGGCTCAGTACTTGTGTTGCATGGGGTCAGTTGTTCTACAGCATGTGGAATCCTCCCAGATCAGGGATTGAACCTTTGTCCCCCGCAATGGCAGATAGATTCTTACCCACTGCACCACCAGGGAAGTCCAAGATATTTCCTTTCATGAAATATACAATTTACTTAGGTGAAACTGAAACCATCTTGAGGTAATGAAATACATTTTTATTGTACACAGAAGGATCTAGTTTTAATTAGGACATGTAATTTTGTTTAAAATATGAAGCCTGCTATATACACATAAAGCCTGATATATAGAAGCTAAGGCCTTGAGTAGTGGTTTGTTTTGTTTTTAGACTTTTGATAGTACAGCTTCTTACGCATTGTTTAGTCTAGAACTAACCACCATCTTCAGACAGAAGTTTCAGCAGATATACAGATCTGCAGGTGTTTTGAGAGGAGCTATTCCTGATTCTGTAAACTGAAATGATTTTCTAAGATTTCTTAAGCTAATTCTTAAGGCCCATATGCTATAATGTTTTTCTTGACAGGACATATTCAAACTGTACTATTTGAAAATGCAGATTACAGAATTTTATTCAAATGCAGTCAATTTTCTGCTGAGTCTTTGGGATACCACTCAGCCCCCCCCAAACTACATAGTTTTTACTCTGACTCACTGGAGGCCATGGGGGGAAAAAACAAAGGTAAAAGTATCCAAACACTCTTACATCGGATCAAATTACTCAAATGGCTAAACCAATTCATTTGAGAAGAGTGAACAAACTGAGCAAGTTTCTATTCATATTTCCATTATTATAAATGACCTTTTGTATTTTAAGTGCTTGTGTTTTGAATAAAAGAATGATTTAACATGCGAATTTGTAGATGCAGGGTATTTATTCATTTATTTATTTTTATTTTTGGTGGCACTAGTTCTTTGTTGCTTTGCACGGGCTTTGTCTAGTTTTGGCAAGCAGGGCCTTCGCCTCATTGTAGTGTGTAGACTTCTTGTTGCAGAGGCTTCTCTTGTGGTGGAGCATAGGCTCTCAGTAGTTGGGCTTCAGTAGATGGGCTTCAGTAGTTGTGACCTGCAAGCTCTGTAGTTGCAGTTCATGGGCCCTAGAGTGTGGGCTCAGTACTTGTGTTGCATGGGGTCAGTTGTTCTACAGCATGTGGAATCCTCCCAGATCAGGGATTGAACCTTTGTCCCCCGCAATGGCAGATAGATTCTTACCCACTGCACCACCAGGGAAGTCCAAGATATTTCCTTTCATGAAATATACAATTTACTTAGGTGAAACTGAAACCATCTTGAGGTAATGAAATACATTTTTATTGTACACAGAAGGATCTAGTTTTAATTAGGACATGTAATTTTGTTTAAAATATGAAGCCTGCTATATACACATAAAGCCTGATATATAGAAGCTAAGGCCTTGAGTAGTGGTTTGTTTTGTTTTTAGACTTTTGATAGTACAGCTTCTTACGCATTGTTTAGTCTAGAACTAACCACCATCTTCAGACAGAAGTTTCAGCAGATATACAGATCTGCAGGTGTTTTGAGAGGAGCTATTCCTGATTCTGTAAACTGAAATGATTTTCTAAGATTTCTTAAGCTAATTCTTAAGGCCCATATGCTATAATGTTTTTCTTGACAGGACATATTCAAACTGTACTATTTGAAAATGCAGATTACAGAATTTTATTCAAATGCAGTCAATTTTCTGCTGAGTCTTTGGGATACCACTCAGCTTCACATCAAAACTCAAACAAACCTCCTCAAATCTACATATGTGATTTGATACCTCTGACTCACTGGAGGCCAGGATAATGGTGGAGTAGAGCTAATGGAAGTTAGAATAGTAATGCCTAGGTGCAGTATTTGCATAATGACTTTGGAACCAACAGTGTATTTGCTATGCATGGTAGGGGTAGCCGAGTGAACGAAATGAAATGCTAAGGTAAAAGCAATTGATCATCTTGTACAGTGTGCAGCAAACATTAAGCAATCTGAAAGGTTAATGAACAAAGCAGTGGTTCTCTATGAGGGCCTCCAGAAAACATTAGTGAACAGCAAAATGAAACTGCCTAAAGCTTGAGAAAAGATCTATAGAACTCTTTCTCTCTTTTTTCTCTAGTGTTCTGTGGATGAAACAATAGCAACTTCAACATAAGGCATGTGTTAAGAATTTGTAAATTGTTGGATTAATTGCAGTTTTGTCTCAAGCCAGCCATTCCTTCTAACTTGTCATTAATCCTCAAGAAATGTCCTGTATTGCACTCGTATCTGCCAAAATCATGCTAGTTTAAATTAACAATAGAATAAACAAACAAATAAATCTTCCTAGGACTTAAAAGTTATTATTATTGGACAAATTAGATACAGGACCAAAAAAGCTCCAACTATTTCTAAGAATTATGTAATTGTTGCTTGGAAATAAAATGATCAGTCTCTCCAAAAGAGGTCAGCAATCTTCTATTTCTCTCCTAAAATATAGTTTACTCACTTGTTGCTGCATCTTTACCGGCTGTAACAAGTATGTCTAGTGTGCATTTGGTATGAACCCAGGACCAGTACTTCTCTTGAGGGGCCCAAAGATGCAAAATTCAAAAAAGGGAATCTGCAGGTGTTTTGAGAGGAGCTATTCCTGATTCTGTAAACTGAAATGATTTTCTAAGATTTCTTAAGCTAATTCTTAAGGCCCATATGCTATAATGTTTTTCTTGACAGGACATATTCAAACTGTACTATTTGAAAATGCAGATTACAGAATTTTATTCAAATGCAGTCAATTTTCTGCTGAGTCTTTGGGATACCACTCAGCTTCACATCAAAACTCAAACAAACCTCCTCAAATCTACATATGTGATTTGATACCTCTGACTCACTGGAGGCCAGGATAATGGTGGAGTAGAGCTAATGGAAGTTAGAATAGTAATGCCTAGGTGCAGTATTTGCATAATGACTTTGGAACCAACAGTGTATTTGCTATGCATGGTAGGGGTAGCCGAGTGAACGAAATGAAATGCTAAGGTAAAAGCAATTGATCATCTTGTACAGTGTGCAGCAAACATTAAGCAATCTGAAAGGTTAATGAACAAAGCAGTGGTTCTCTATGAGGGCCTCCAGAAAACATTAGTGAACAGCAAAATGAAACTGCCTAAAGCTTGAGAAAAGATCTATAGAACTCTTTCTCTCTTTTTTCTCTAGTGTTCTGTGGATGAAACAATAGCAACTTCAACATAAGGCATGTGTTAAGAATTTGTAAATTGTTGGATTAATTGCAGTTTTGTCTCAAGCCAGTCATTCCTTCTAACTTGTCATTAATCCTCAAGAAATGTCCTGTATTGCACTCGTATCTGCCAAATCATGCTAGTTTAAATTAATAATAGAATAAACAAACAAATAAATCTTCCTAGGACTTAAAAGTTATTATTATTGGACAAATTAGATACAGGACCAAAAAAGCTCCAACTATTTCTAAGAATTATGTAATTGTTGCTTGGAAATAAAATGATCAGTCTCTCCAAAAGAGGTCAGCAATCTTCTATTTCTCTCCTAAAATATAGTTTACTCCCTTGTTGCTGCATCTTTACAGGCTGTAAAAAGTATGTCTAATGTGCATTTGGTATGAACCCAGGACCAGTACTTCTCAAAAACTTTAATGTGTCTATGAATCACCCTGGTATCTTGTTAAGTGTAGATTCTGATTCAGTAGGTCTGGGATGTCCAAGTACTCTACAAATCTAATAAGATCCCTCTTGATGTTGATGCTGTTGATATGGGGAACATGTTGACAGTAGGTATCCAAAAGGCTTCCACGGGATCTGATGGGAATACGAGTGTACTTGTGCATCAAGAAAAGGCAGGGATGAGGGGTGGGAGGGGTGGGCAGACGGAGGTCTGAGGTGGGTGACAGGCTGGCTGCCTAGAAAAGCTGGGAGAAGGGAGGATAATCTGATAATCCCCTTACAAAAGTGTTACAGTGAATTTGAAAGCTTGGTGTAATGGAGTGAGTAGAGATGGTCCTCTCGCCTGCAGCATTCCAGGCACTGCAGTACCTGCTAGGAGACAGTGATGACCTCAGCCCACACTGGTGAAGCTCTGAGTCTGTTATAAAGACTCTGTGTTTTCTTTCTGCATCTGAAGAGTGAGATGATTATAACAAAATAGAAATCACGAGTTTTTAAAGAATTAGAAAACAGACTCTAGTTCTTCTTTCTGTTCGGGGTCTATACATTTGGGAAACTCACCCAGCCTCTCTGGGTCTAGTTTTCTTAGGAAGTTTTAAGTGAAGGGGTTATCTTTAGGCTCCCTCATAGCTTTTACCTAATTAAACTTGAGTCTTCCCTCCTGCCACACAGGAAAGTCAATTTACTGACACTGGATTGTGATGAAGGAAAGTGCAGTGTTTATTGCAGGAGGAGTAGAGGTGGCTCCTGCTGAGAAGGTCCAAACTCCTTGAGGTTTTCAGGAGAGTATTTTTAAAGGCAATATTTGGGAGGGAGGGCTTTCTTGTGATTGGTTGTTGATGACGAAACAGGGTAGTGCTCTAGGAATCTGGATTATCAACCTTAGTTCCAACCAGTTTGGGGTCTGCTCAGCGTGTAGCTGACACCTCCACCTGAGGGCTGCAGCTGGAGGGGTTGCAGCTAGGGACAGAATAGGGCGTCTTTGTACCTGAAGAATAGCTCAAAGATATCCCTAACATTGTTACATATATCCCTTGAGGAGAGAGACTAAGACACTGTTTTGGAGCTGAACAATTGTTATTTTATTTAACTGTTTTCCCTTTGTTTCTACATTCCTTCAGT
Source organism: Tragulus kanchil (assembly GCA_022376925.1). Lineage (NCBI taxonomy): Eukaryota > Metazoa > Chordata > Mammalia > Artiodactyla > Tragulidae > Tragulus > Tragulus kanchil. Next base: position 37,881,369 of record JAIOJX010000004.1, read on the forward strand.
TCCCTAATTAGTATGGCTTCTGCCTGCTCTTTGGAACTTAGGGCACGCTTAGGAGACTAAAACCTTTTTCTATAACAAGAAATAGGGGGCATACAGAGTGGCTTTATCCGGAATGGCCCGCTGGGACCTGGGCAAAAAGCTTCCCTCTTGATGTTGATGCTGTTGATATGGGGAACATGTTGACAGTAGGTATCCAAAAGGCTTCCACGGGATCTGATGGGAATACGAGTGTACTTGTGCATCAAGAAAAGGCAGGGATGAGGGGTGGGAGGGGTGGGCAGACGGAGGTCTGAGGTGGGTGACAGGCTGGCTGCCTAGAAAAGCTGGGAGAAGGGAGGATAATCTGATAATCCCCTTACAAAAGTGTTACAGTGAATTTGAAAGCTTGGTGTAATGGAGTGAGTAGAGATGGTCCTCTCGCCTGCAGCATTCCAGGCACTGCAGTACCTGCTAGGAGACAGTGATGACCTCAGCCCACACTGGTGAAGCTCTGAGTCTGTTATAAAGACTCTGTGTTTTCTTTCTGCATCTGAAGAGTGAGATGATTATAACAAAATAGAAATCACGAGTTTTTAAAGAATTAGAAAACAGACTCTAGTTCTTCTTTCTGTTCGGGGTCTATACATTTGGGAAACTCACCCAGCCTCTCTGGGTCTAGTTTTCTTAGGAAGTTTTAAGTGAAGGGGTTATCTTTAGGCTCCCTCATAGCTTTTACCTAATTAAACTTGAGTCTTCCCTCCTGCCACACAGGAAAGTCAATTTACTGACACTGGATTGTGATGAAGGAAAGTGCAGTGTTTATTGCAGGAGGAGTAGAGGTGGCTCCTGCTGAGAAGGTCCAAACTCCTTGAGGTTTTCAGGAGAGTATTTTTAAAGGCAATATTTGGGAGGGAGGGCTTTCTTGTGATTGGTTGTTGATGACGAAACAGGGTAGTGCTCTAGGAATCTGGATTATCAACCTTAGTTCCAACCAGTTTGGGGTCTGCTCAGCGTGTAGCTGACACCTCCACCTGAGGGCTGCAGCTGGAGGGGTTGCAGCTAGGGACAGAATAGGGCGTCTTTGTACCTGAAGAATAGCTCAAAGATATCCCTAACATTGTTACATATATCCCTTGAGGAGAGAGACTAAGACACTGTTTTGGAGCTGAACAATTGTTATTTTATTTAACTGTTTTCCCTTTGTTTCTACATTCCTTCAGTTCCCTAATTAGTATGGCTTCTGCCTGCTCTTTGGAACTTAGGGCACGCTTAGGAGACTAAAACCTTTTTCTATAACAAGAAATAGGGGGCATACAGAGTGGCTTTTGTATCCGGAATGGCCCCGCTGGGACCTGCTTGTTTTCAGATTCAAAATTATATGCTTGTAAGTATCAATCATGTGACTTTTAAGTAATAGGATTTTTTTCCCCCTAATAGCACCGTTAAAATTTTTTTTCTGTGTGTGCTTGAAATCTGTCCTCTTGGAAATTAGTTACTCCAAATATTTTAGGAACTTCACTTTTGTGATTTCTTTCAGTGTTCATCCGATGCTACCTAAAAAAGTCAATAACACTTAGTCCCACTTAACTGAACCATAAAGCTGTCTTAATTATACCTTCAAATATTAGAAGAAAATCTGATCAATGATGTTTGAGAGGATCTAAAATCCTGGAGAGTGGGCTTTTTATTTACTTGATTTTTGTATTTTTTAAGCAAGATTTCCCCAATTTTTTTTTGTTTATAAGAACCTCCTGCAGTGGGTGCTATAAGTATTTAGTTGTAGATGTATTCTAGCCTCACTCTTGAAATTTTTCAAGAGAAGTCATGTTTTTCCGGTAAAGATGATTCTAATTGTTGGGAAATCCTAGGTAAATTATTTTACAGTTCACACAGTATTTAGTACAGAGGAGTTAGTCATTTGTCAACAAAAGAGAGAAGATTCTGTCATGTAAGTGATGAATTGCCATTTTTGCAACTATAAACAATGCATTAGTTAGCTTCAGAATCTAAGGCTTAAAATTTTTTTGTGCCACTGTCTCAAATCTTACTTTATTCAGATAAAAGGTCATAGATGAACTCTTCTCTACCATCAGCCTTTAGGTTCCACAAGGGCCAATACCATGTGTTATACACTATTATATCCTCAGGACCCACAGTAGCAATTAACACCTATGTATTTGATAACTAAATATTTTATGACTTGAACTTAATTGCAGTGAATAACTTTGCTGACAGCCTGGCTAGTTTAAGTATAGATAAGACTGCGACAATCACCTGAAATGCCTCCACTTAAGGTTTCTTCAACACAGCCTGGCTGTGTTTATCTTCCAGGTCCCCAGAAATTAGTTGTACTTTTCCCTTGAAGAAGAACCCTGATTCTAGAGCCATGAAATTCTTTCACAAAATACATCTCTAAGCAATCATCAATCACTTGGACATTCAAAAAAAAAAACAAAAAACAAAACAGTGTTTTGTGGACAAAGAAAGAAACAGGACTAGATATTCTCTTCCCACTAAATGTGTCCAGAATCATTTCACCAGGAAAAGCATGCCTGTTCATAAAATGTTAGGAGGGAAAAAAACGTCTCTAGAAATGATTGTGTTTAAATTAATAAGCCCTAGGAACAGAATGGCCTGAGTCCGGTTCCAACCCTGTTCGCCTACTAAGTTCATGACCTTCTGCAAACAAACCAAAACTCAGTCTCTATAATGCCTACCACACTTCACTGTAGAGCTGCTGCAAAAAAATGACTTGACATTTGTGTATCAGTGGTTTTATATATATATATATATATCCCCCTATATATATATATATATATATATATAGGCTGATGTCCTGATGTCTTTGCCTTTTCAGAGAGAACTTAGCACAGCATCAAAACCAAAAAAATGATTCTTATTATTTGAGCACCATAGATTTGAAGGATTAGCTGCTGAATCTGATTTTTCTATTGCAGGGGTTAAAGCATACCCTGTGATAGGAGAAAAGATGGACATGTTGGAAAGGAGATCACTTATGTGGATGAGAAAGAAATTCTAAGAATTACTTAGGAAAGAAGGCATACCTCCTTCCTCAGTAGAATTTCTGCAGGTATACTGGGTGATCTCAGGTTAGAGGGGACATCAACATGGCGTGAGAGGAACCAAAGAGTGGTTGATGCTATTTCTAGACAGAGGAGTCTGAGACCAGCAAATATCCAGTTTGGTCTGTCTTGGGGATCGGCTGACTCTTTTTCAGTGTAATCACCATTGGAATAGCAGGGTCATTCTCAGTGCTGGATCTGAAGAGTTGTTCTAGTCCATGGGGAGGATGAAAACAGTGGACATCAGAGAATCAAGTAAGACTGAGAAAGGTTAGGAAGGGTGAAGATCATCACGGCAAATAAGACAACAAACAGCTCAGAAGAGGTTAGTGTAGGTGAGAAATGGCTGAGGACAAAATGCTTTCTTTGATCAAAAACTGGATACTACATGAATATCTCCAAACTGCCTTCCGCACCCCAGTAGCAGTATAATTTTGAAGATAGAGAATGAAAGGAAATTCTGAATAGACTTAGTTCATTCCAAACTTAGGATTCCATCTTTGTCACCAGTGGAGTGGGTTTTGAAATAGAAGTTCAGTAATGGAAAAAATAAAGTTACATCTTTGGTTCACTAAATTTATAGTCAGTGAAGCTTGTACGACTCATAAAGAACTAAACCACATGACTGGAACAGAGAATTAGATCTGTTAAAACACAGTTGGGGTTACTAGCAAGAAGGAGAACTCATAGAAGTGGAGGGAATTTGAAGTTTAAGAAACAAAACTGAAAAGCTTATGCTTGGTAGAGAGTAGGGTCTTAGTCAATGTTAAAGAAACTTTGGAAGTGAAAGGTGGAAGCAAAGTGACTAGATTTTAACCTTATTGGGCAGGGGCAAGCCTTCATCCTTCTTTTTGTTCCTTGTAACATCTAGCAGAGTGTTGGACTTTCTGTTTTACTTCATAGTTGCTAAAATATTTTTAAAAACTGAGGAAGGTAAGCAACATAAATGATGACATTGGAGTAGGAGAATCAAACAATACAGGCATATTTCTTCAAGGAGAGATGCATAGGTCGTCATGAAGATTTAAGTAGGTGAGCTCTCAAGGCTTTATACATGATTATGTGAAGAGCTGGGGAAGGGGAACATGTCTGTCTTTAGCAGATTATAGTTGTGGTAGATTGAAAGGAATGGAGAAATCACTATATATTGTAGAGAAAAATGCTAAAAATGTTTAGAGCTATATATTTTTAGATCATGCAGCATGTTTATGCAGAAAATCCCATTGGAGTATTTTGATCCACAGCAGACCAGGCAATAGACATGTGTAAGACTACCTTTTCAATCCTTTCAGAACTTGCATAGCATGAGTACTAATGGCTAGGCAGTGAAAGAGGGTTTCCAATCACCCTAGTAAATTTTTAATTAAGGGGATACTAAACATGAGAATCAAGTAAGACTGAGAAAGGTTAGGAAGGGTGAAGATCATCACGGCAAATAAGACAACAAACAGCTCAGAAGAGGTTAGTGTAGGTGAGAAATGGCTGAGGACAAAATGCTTTCTTTGATCAAAACTGGATACTACATTAATAACTCCAAACTGCCTTCCGCACCCCAGTAGCAGTATAATTTTGAAGATAGAGAATGAAAGGAAATTCTGAATAGACTTAGTTCATTCCAAACTTAGGATTCCATCTTTGTCACCAGTGGAGTGGGTTTTGAAATAGAAGTTCAGTAATGGAAAAAATAAAGTTACATCTTTGGTTCACTAAATTTATAGTCAGTGAAGCTTGTACGACTCATAAAGAACTAAACCACATGACTGGAACAGAGAATTAGATCTGTTAAAACACAGTTGGGGTTACTAGCAAGAAGGAGAACTCATAGAAGTGGAGGGAATTTGAAGTTTAAGAAACAAAACTGAAAAGCTTATGCTTGGTAGAGAGTAGGGTCTTAGTCAATGTTAAAGAAACTTTGGAAGTGAAAGGTGGAAGCAAAGTGACTAGATTTTAACCTTATTGGGCAGGGGCAAGCCTTCATCCTTCTTTTTGTTCCTTGTAACATCTAGCAGAGTGTTGGACTTTCTGTTTTACTTCATAGTTGCTAAAATATTTTTAAAAACTGAGGAAGGTAAGCAACATAAATGATGACATTGGAGTAGGAGAATCAAACAATACAGGCATATTTCTTCAAGGAGAGATGCATAGGTCATCATGAAGATTTAAGTAGGTGAGCTCTCAAGGCTTTATACATGATTATGTGAAGAGCTGGGGAAGGGGAACATGTCTGTCTTTAGCAGATTATAGTTGTGGTAGATTGAAAGGAATGGAGAAATCACTATATATTGTAGAGAAAAATGCTAAAAATGTTTAGAGCTATATATTTTTAGATCATGCAGCATGTTTATGCAGAAAATCCCATTGGAGTATTTTGATCCACAGCAGACCAGGCAATAGACATGTGTAAGACTACCTTTTCAATCCTTTCAGAACTTGCATAGCATGAGTACTAATGGCTAGGCAGTGAAAGAGGGTTTCCAATCACCCTAGTATGTCCTATTAACACTGGAATTACTGTGCTGTATTTATCTTTAATTTATTTATTTGGAGTCTTAAAATTTTTGAATATGTAATAATTCCTGGTTCAGAAATCACAAACTATAGAAACAGTTATGAGGAAATCACTTTCTACATCCGCCCTCCATCCAATTTCAACACAATTTCCTCTCAAAACAGAGGTAACAGTTAGTAGTTTCTTCATATTCTTTATGCATAAATAACAAGTGCATTGTCTTGAAACCCATTTTACACAAAAGATAGATTTCTATACACACGGACCTTTGCTTTTGTTTCATTTAAACATATATTTTCTTGATGTTCCCATTATCCATATACAGAGTACTTTCTTTTTTTAAAAGTTGTGTCGTGTTCCATTTTATGAGTCTATCATAACGCATTTAGTCACTCCATTAGTGTTGCATGTTTATATTACTCCCCATCACTGGAATTATTAAACAATGTGGAAGTGAATAAGCTTGCAGTCATGTCATTTCTCACATGTGCTAGTGTTTCTGTAGCATGCATTTTCAAAATTTTTTGACCAGGGATTACAGGGTCAAGGGTTATACATTTATAACTTTGATGATCTTGTCACATTGCCCTCCACAGGGTTTGTTTCTTTGGAATCATTTTAAACTTCATCATCTAAAGCAGACTTCTTTTGAGAAAATTGTCAAGACTCCTAAATTGAGAAGACTAGAAGACCAATAAGGGGATTCTTTGTTAAACGAAATAATTTTAAATGCTAAAAAATAAAAAAGGCACTACTCACTTTAATAATTAAACATAAACAACTGAACCCAAATTATGCAGAAAGGTAACCATAAGTCGGTTGCAATATGATGTCTTGGAAACCCAAAGGGACGCTGAATGTCAAGTTAATCTTAGAGACTGGTATAGGACTTGAGTTATTTGACTGGTTATTTTAGTTTTACTGTGTACTTGAGAGTTACCAGTCTTTATAAAATGCAGAGGTGCTCTGCTTATTAAGTTTTCCACCTTTGTTCAATCAAAATGTCACTACAGGAAGAAGTTAACACCAGTGTTAATAACTAAAAGTTCTAATTCACACTTCCATTTAAAAATGCAATGGAAAGTTAAACCCTGAAGATCATCCAGTGCAGGTGCTTGGAGATATTTCAAGAGGCTATAATTTTAGTTGAAAAAAAATTGTTTTATAACTTATACAGACACATTCCTCTTTATACATATATACATGCCACATAAACATACATACATACATACATACATCAAATAATTATCTCTAAATTTTAGCATCTCCACACAGAGTCCTCAGAGTTTGAGCTCTAAGGGTTTGACACTGATGCATTCTAGCATTTGAAGAAATATGTTTTTCAAACAAAACACAGGGTGCAGAGGCTCACGGTGCAGCTGTGGAATCCTAAGGCAAGAAGCAATGTATAGGCTGAAGATGAGGGTCCTACCATGGAGGAATGAGGATAGGCCCCTTTCTGTGTATCCAAGCACTGATTCTCTGGCAAAGAAAGGACAAATGAATAATAGATGAATGCTATGATTTGTAATTTTAACAGATGCAGTGAAATCTGTTTTGTGACAGCAGTGTTTCAAAAATTTTCCCCTTTAAACCTGTAATTGTTTTCCTTGAATATGCAAATATTTTCTAAGATAATTCAAAGGTGTGTTCTTTTGAATTTGATCCATGATAAAAGATAATAAAATGATTGTGGAAGGCTTAGGCAAAATTTATGTCATGGGCCTGAAAGCACATCATTCAGTTACAGAACTTTATATGCACATATTTCAATTTCCCCACACTTTTCTTACATAAATAAAATATATTTAAAGGTCAGTAGGAAATAGCTAGCTTTGGCAACTGTACATTTCATTTGCTGAACTGGAATAGAAATTATAGCACCCTGGTCTTTTCATTAAAAGTTTTTTCAAGAGTTCCACAGTTCTGCTTTTGGTGCAGTGGTAGGAGACATTTAAGTAATTCAGTTTTAAGTTTAAAGCAATCTTAGAGACTGGTATAGGACTTGAGTTATTTGACTGGTTATTTTAGTTTTACTGTGTACTTGAGAGTTACCAGTCTTTATAAAATGCAGAGGTGCTCTGCTTATTAAATTTTCCACCTTTGTTCAATCAAAATGTCACTACAGGAAGAAGTTAACACCAGTGTTAATAACTAAAAGTTCTAATTCACACTTCCATTTAAAAATGCAATGGAAAGTTAAACCCTGAAGATCATCCAGTGCAGGTGCTTGGAGATATTTCAAGAGGCTATAATTTTAGTTGAAAAAAAATTGTTTTATAACTTATACAGACACATTCCTCTTTATACATATATACATGCCACATAAACATACATACATACATACATACATCAAATAATTATCTCTAAATTTTAGCATCTCCACACAGAGTCCTCAGAGTTTGAGCTCTAAGGGTTTGACACTGATGCATTCTAGCATTTGAAGAAATATGTTTTTCAAACAAAACACAGGGTGCAGAGGCTCACGGTGCAGCTGTGGAATCCTAAGGCAAGAAGCGATGTATAGGCTGAAGATGAGGGTCCTACCATGGAGGAATGAGGATAGGCCCCTTTCTGTGTATCCAAGCACTGATTCTCTGGCAAAGAAAGGACAAATGAATAATAGATGAATGCTATGATTTGTAATTTTAACAGATGCAGTGAAATCTGTTTTGTGACAGCAGTGTTTCAAAAATTTTCCCCTTTAAACCTGTAATTGTTTTCCTTGAATATGCAAATATTTTCTAAGATAATTCAAAGGTGTGTTCTTTTGAATTTGATCCATGATAAAAGATAATAAAATGATTGTGGAAGGCTTAGGCAAAATTTATGTCATGGGCCTGAAAGCACATCATTCAGTTACAGAACTTTATATGCACATATTTCAATTTCCCCACACTTTTCTTACATAAATAAAATATATTTAAAGGTCAGTAGGAAATAGCTAGCTTTGGCAACTGTACATTTCATTTGCTGAACTGGAATAGAAATTATAGCACCCTGGTCTTTTCATTAAAAGTTTTTTCAAGAGTTCCACAGTTCTGCTTTTGGTGCAGTGGTAGGAGACATTTAAGTAATTCAGTTTTAAGTTTAAAGCAATATTAGGTCAGCATAAAACATAGGCTGCATTTATGCCACAGTTATTGAGTCAAGAGTGGTAAAATTCAGTATCTAATCAGAGCACACAGTCAATTTCAGAGCTTTGGATAAACATCCTTTATGAATGTCAACTAATTTATTTGGCTGAGTGTTTTTCTCCCAACTATTACAGTATTCCTGAGTTATTGGAGTCAGAGATACTTCTAATCATACCTCCATTTCCTAAGCCTGTCAGTTATAATTTCTCAATGATAATGCCAAGAGTTTGCTCACAGGAACAAAGGAAAGGGTCTAGAGAATCCATGTCATTCTATTGCTGACACAGTCCATTATCCTCTGGGCTTGAATGCATTAGCTTGGACTCCTCCTTTCTGCATATTTTGTTTCTTTCCTTTGAGCACAAGAAAGTACTGATAGTCTTTATGATAGTCCCAAGAGAGAAAAACATTGCTCAGTAATTTTCTCAAAGTTTCAATTGTATCAGGCTACATGCTATATACCATGGCTATGAATATGAACAATACTTATCCTCAAAGAATTTACTCATTTGTAGGCCAGAAGATTGCTTAGTTAAAGAATGTGGGTCTGTTGTCAGAGCAATTGTGGGAAAGGGAGAGAATCCAGAAAATGAATTCACAAGATTTGTCTAAAGAGCATAAAGGTCAAGAAAGGCCCTACCCCTACTCTCTCAAGTCCAAGGAAAGAATTTACATTATTGACTTTTTAGCTAAAGGAAATCATAAATATTCCCACTCAACAACACAGAATAACATCCCTTGGGAGAAATTCTGAAGAGGATTACTCCTTGACTACTTAGTTGATCTTTCTAGGTTTAGAGCTATAAGTGTATTAGTTTCTGAGGGCTTTCATGACAAAATGCCATAAACTGAGCAACTTATAACAGAAACACATTGTCTCACAGTTCTGAAGGCTAGAAGTTTGAAATCAAGGTGTTACCAGGGACATGCTCCATATGAAGGTGATATAGAAGGAACTGCTCATTTATAGTTTCAGGTAGCCTCAGGTGTCCCTTGGCTTATAGATGCACCACTGTGATTTTTTCCTCCTCATGTGGCATTGTACCTGTCCATAGTTGTATCATGTTACCTTTGTCATGTGTTACCTGTCTCTGTGTACATGTTTCCTCTTCTTAAAGGACACTAATTTCACTGATTTAGGAAAGATCACATGATGAGGTACTGAGGGTTGTGCTTAGTTGCTCAGTTACGTCCAACTCTTTGTGACCCCATGGACAAGCCTGCCAGGCTCCTCTGTCCACGGGAATTCTCCAGGCAAGAATATTGGAGTGGGTTTCCATGCTCCTCTCCAGGGAATCTTCCCAACCACGGGATTGAACCCACGTCTTCCACATTGCAGGCGGATTCTTTACCATCACGTTACGGGGTAGAGATACAGGTCAACACAAGTAATTAAGTTAACATGAAGTCATAACAATGCATCCTAATCCACATGACTAGTGCCCTTAATACAATTCAACCCATAATGGGGTCTGTAGTGAATGCAGACCAGATTCTCTTTAGCCAAAGTGGCACCCAGTCTACACTTGTTGCCTCAAGATGGTTCAAACAGCCCTTCTCCTGGTAAATGCTTATAGATACATGGGAGTCACCTTGACCTGTAGGCTACAGGCATGCTCACACCTCTAGCAGGTCTTATGACTCAAGTTGGAAAAATTCTGTAGTTCACTTGGACTCAGGCTAAAGATAATCTCCAACTGAGATCATATCTTGATTTACCTTTGTTGTCCAGCCTATCCTGCTCCCTTTCTGTTCTATGAGAACACTCATAATCAATTCAGTTCAGTTGCTTATCAGTTCAGTTCAGTTGTGCCCAACTCTTTGCCACCCCATGGACTGAGGCATGCCAGGCTTCCCTGTTTTTCACCAGCTCCCAGAGCTTGCTCAACTCATGTCCTTTGACTTAGTGATGACATCCAACCAATCTCATCCTCTGTCATCCCCTTCTCCATTTGCCTTCTATTTTCCCCAGCATCAGGGTCTTTTCCAACAAGTTGTCTCTTCACATCAGGTGGCCAAAGTATTGGAGTTTCAGTTTCAACATCAGTCCTTTCAATGATTATTCAGGGTTGATTTCCTTTAGGATTGACTAGTTTGATTTCCTTGCAGTCCAACGGACTCTCAAGAGCCTTCTCCAACAGTACAGTTCAAAGGCATCAGTTCTTTGGCGCTCAGCCTTTTCTGTGGTCCAACTCTCATATCCATACATGACTATTGACTATACAGACTTTTGCCAGCAAACTGGTGTCTCTGCTTTTGAATATGCTGTCTAGGTTTGTCACAGCTTTTCTTCCAAGGAGCAAGCATCTTTTCATTTCATGTCACCATCCACAGTGATTTCGAGCCCATGAAAATAAAGTCTGTCACTGTCTCCATTGTTTGCCCATCTAATTGCAATGAAGTGGTGGTACCAATGCTGAATCATCTCTGTTTTCTTTGCCCAGGAATCTCTTCATTTTGCTTCTCTCTGAAAATCAAGGAGTGGTCATGAAATAAGTCTACATCAACATGATATAGTGTGCAAATATATTCCAATTTAAAATTTGTATTTTATTATCTACTGCAGAAAATTTATTTTATCAAGAAAGAAAAACATATGATTAGGGGAATTTTTCTTTGCCTTATTTCAATGAATGTTTTAGTGCCCTTAATACAATTCCAACCCATAATGGGGTCTGTAGTGAATGCAGACCAGATTCTCTTTAGCCAAAGTGGCACCCAGTCTACACTTGTTGCCTCAAGATGGTTCAAACAGCCCTTCTCCTGGTAAATGCTTATAGATACATGGGAATCACCTTGACCTGTAGGCTACAGGCATGCTCACACCTCTAGCAGGTCTTATGACTCAAGTTGGAAAAATTCTGTAGTTCACTTGGACTCAGGCTAAAGATAATCTCCAACTGAGATCATATCTTGATTTACCTTTGTTGTCCAGCCTATCCTGCTCCCTTTCTGTTCTATGAGAACACTCATAATCAATTCAGTTCAGTTGCTTATCAGTTCAGTTCAGTTGTGCCCAACTCTTTGCCACCCCATGGACTGAGGCATGCCAGGCTTCCTGTTTTTCACCAGCTCCCAGAGCTTGCTCAACTCATGTCCTTTGACTTAGTGATGACATCCAACCAATCTCATCCTCTGTCATCCCCTTCTCCATTTGCCTTCTATTTTCCCCAGCATCAGGGTCTTTTCCAACAAGTTGTCTCTTCACATCAGGTGGCCAAAGTATTGGAGTTTCAGTTTCAACATCAGTCCTTTCAATGATTATTCAGGGTTGATTTCCTTTAGGATTGACTAGTTTGATTTCCTTGCAGTCCAACGGACTCTCAAGAGCCTTCTCCAACAGTACAGTTCAAAGGCATCAGTTCTTTGGCGCTCAGCCTTTTCTGTGGTCCAACTCTCATATCCATACATGACTATTGACTATACAGACTTTTGCCAGCAAACTGGTGTCTCTGCTTTTGAATATGCTGTCTAGGTTTGTCACAGCTTTTCTTCCAAGGAGCAAGCATCTTTTCATTTCATGTCACCATCCACAGTGATTTCGGAGCCCATGAAAATAAAGTCTGTCACTGTCTCCATTGTTTGCCCATCTAATTGCAATGAAGTGGTGGTACCAATGCTGAATCATCTCTGTTTTCTTTGCCCAGGAATCTCTTCATTTTGCTTCTCTCTGAAAATCAAGGAGTGGTCATGAAATAAGTCTACATCAACATGATATAGTGTGCAAATATATTCCAATTTAAAATTTGTATTTTATTATCTACTGCAGAAAATTTATTTTATCAAGAAAGAAAAACATATGATTAGGGGAATGTCTGCCTTATTTCTAGTTTATCAACAAAGCTTAGCTAAATGACAGAAGCAGAAGACATTTACAATTGATATGATTTATTTCAATCATGCTTAAATTTATTCTACAGAGAATACCCTGCATGAAGGAGCATTTTTCAGATGTGCTTTTAAAGCTTAAAAGAGGACTACTTATGGCTGTTGTTTAAAATGCAGATTTCTGTACCTTACCTCTTTGAAAATGTGTAATATTCTTAGTGATAGCCCCTAGTAACTTCAGGATTTTGAGGATAGTCCTCAAGCTGCTGAGTGATTTTGTGTAAGACACCTCAATTATGCATGCCTCAGTTTGTCCATTATTAACATTTGATAGCAACTTATTTAAGAGAGACTCTGCATGTTCCTTTTAGTTCAGAAAATAATGAACAGTATAATTGAGATACAATTAGAATTGATTAGCCTGAACAGTACATTTGGATTTAAGTGATCGACAAATTTCTATTTCTTTAAGTTAAACTATATCCATGCATCATTATTTGAATAAAAATGGAAGTACATGTACAGTCATTTGTATTGCTTGAAAAGGTTAGGGAGCATACTTAATTTTAAAAACTTCTTGAAATATATTGTAAAGGATTATTTGCCTTATGAAAGGCAAAAGAAACACTTAGGCAACCAGCTACCTAAAGTTGAACAACTGTTAAGGAACTAGTGAAAGTTCTTGGCAGGAAATGGCTGGGAAGAGGGAAATGTGCATGCAAAGAGATTATCGAGTTTGTATTCTATTGGCTTATAAATCTCTGTTGATAATGTGGACTTGAGAAGGTAATTGACCATCATAATATTTAGTGGCAATTTCTATTAAGCAATGTGTTTTCCATAGTGTTAAGTAAAGTCTCTCCCATTTTGCTTCTTTCTCTGAATCATCTCTGTTTTCTTTGCCCAGGAATCTCTTCATTTTGCTTCTCTCTGAAAATCAAGGAGTGGTCATGAAATAAGTCTACATCAACATGATATAGTGTGCAAATATATTCCAATTTAAAATTTGTATTTTATTATCTACTGCAGAAAATTTATTTTATCAAGAAAGAAAAACATATGATTAGGGGAATGTCTGCCTTATTTCTAGTTTATCAACAAAGCTTAGCTAAATGACAGAAGCAGAAGACATTTACAATTGATATGATTTATTTCAATCATGCTTAAATTTATTCTACAGAGAATACCCTGCACGAAGGAGCATTTTTCAGATGTGCTTTTAAAGCTTAAAAGAGGACTACTTATGGCTGTTGTTTAAAATGCAGATTTCTGTACCTTACCTCTTTGAAAATGTGTAATATTCTTAGTGATAGCCCCTAGTAACTTCAGGATTTTGAGGATAGTCCTCAAGCTGCTGAGTGATTTTGTGTAAGACACCTCAATTATGCATGCCTCAGTTTGTCCATTATTAACATTTGATAGCAACTTATTTAAGAGAGACTCTGCATGTTCCTTTTAGTTCAGAAAATAATGAACAGTATAATTGAGATACAATTAGAATTGATTAGCCTGAACAGTACATTTGGATTTAAGTGATCGACAAATTTCTATTTCTTTAAGTTAAACTATATCCATGCATCATTATTTGAATAAAAATGGAAGTACATGTACAGTCATTTGTATTGCTTGAAAAGGTTAGGGAGCATACTTAATTTTAAAAACTTCTTGAAATATATTGTAAAGGATTATTTGCCTTATGAAAGGCAAAAGAAACACTTAGGCAACCAGCTACCTAAAGTTGAACAACTGTTAAGGAACTAGTGAAAGTTCTTGGCAGGAAATGGCTGGGAAGAGGGAAATGTGCATGCAAAGAGATTATCGAGTTTGTATTCTATTGGCTTATAAATCTCTGTTGATAATGTGGACTTGAGAAGGTAATTGACCATCATAATATTTAGTGGCAATTTCTATTAAGCAATGTGTTTTTCCCTTTTGCCATACAGTGTGCTCACAATTGTAATGAATAGTAAAGAAGTATGAAGTATGGTTTCTGCTCTCTGAAGCTTTAATGTGTAATAGCAGAAATGAGACAAATATATAAAACAGTTGAAGTGTATATGTGTGTGTTCATGTGTATAGATATGTATTAGAAATATTTTAAATACATATTGATATTGTTAAATTTATACTTCTATAAAATATTTAAGGAATGGGTGATGCTAAATTATATCATTTGAATGCAAATTTGCTATAAAATTTCAGAGAGGGAAAGATTAGTAGAAACCGAAATAATTAGAAAGTCAATTCAGGACTTAATGACCTGCTCTGTCCCCATCCAGAATTTTAAACACTTTAAGCCTGTGAATCTTTGGCTTGATGATGGTTTAATGTTTATCAGAAGCTGGGTTTCTTTCTTTCTTTTTTTTTTTCATTTAATGCCCCATTTATTTATTATTCACAATGACTAAGCCGAAAAAAGAAAAGCATCAACTACTGGGCAACATTTAGCATATTTTTTCTTTAAAGTTTATCACTATAATGGCTCTGCCAGATAAATAAGGACACTGGATAGGATTGAACTAACAAAAGAAGGAGCTTTGCAAACATTCATTTGCTTTGATTTCTTCCTTAGAGGTAGCATTTGAAATGCAAGAGCAAACTAAGAACTTTCTGTGGCTTCTGAGATAGAACAGAACAGTTTGTGACTCAGCCCTTCCCAAGGTATAGCAACCACTTAGAGTATTTATTCATTAAGATTTAGATTTTAAAGTATCTTCAGCAATCCCTCTTTCAGAGATTTTATCTCCTTGGAAATAAATCTGAGGTGAATCATCTTATTGGTCCTGAAAGAAGTCCAGTCTAATGATATCATTTGGAAAAGGCAATGCAGAACTTTGAAACACATTATTTAAGTCTCAAAATAGGACATTGCTTTTTGTTGTTGTTGCTCACTACTTACTGTTTTTTTCTTTTGTAGGACATTGCTTTTTTTACAAAAAATACAAGCCAGCACTTTTAAATTACTCTTAAGTTTCAAAACTCATGCAACAAGATTTGTGAAACTCTGATTTTATATACAGTTTAGTAGATTCAGAAAGAAAATTCGAAGATCTAAGTAATTTAATATTATGAAGGGCATAAATATAATTTTTATTATTGGAAATTGGAATTTTTAATTGGTAATTCCAATCCCTGGTTGGATCTGTGGATGCAAAACCCCTCTAATTCAGAAGGTCAACCATGTGTGTATTAAAAAAACTAACTACAGTTCAAATTCCTGATGTTCAAGGGTCAACTGAACATACCATGTTTTATTTTCTTGATCCGTCCACGCTTCAGTGGACATTTAAGTTATTTCCACACTTTTGCTACAAGGAATAATATTGTAATGATCAGAAGAGTACAAATATCTCTATAATCTTATTTTCAATTATTTTGGATAAATACACAGATGTGGAATTACTGAATCATAGGGTAGTTTTAATTTTAACTTTTTGAGGAAAATTCATACTGTCTTCCATAGCAGCTTCACAATCGTACCTTCCCATCAAGGACGTAGACGGTTTCGAATTAGTTTAGCCTTTTTTAAGACAAAGAGCTGAGATTCAGGTAGGTTTAAGTAAACTGCTCAAAGTTATAAGCCTAAAAATGGTGGACCTGAAATTTAAACCTTGGTCTGACACCAAACACTGCGCTCTCCACCCTCTCTTTTTCTAGTTCTTTGTCCCTATTTCATAGGATTAATAAATAGATATTTTATAAGTAGACATGTTCATCATTGTTCTATATATCCTACAGAGCTTAACTAGTCTTCGAGGAGTCTCCAAACTCCACAGGCTGCTCAAAGCAGATTAATCTGTAAGAGTCTTTCACTGACAGATTGACTTCACTAGTAAAACCCTATTTCCTCTTGTCCTGACTCTTACTCTCCCCATGTATCTGAGCTTAGGCCTCATATCTTCCATGAAGCAGCAGGGGCATATACTTATTACAGACTTATTAACTTGAATTAAAATCACTTTTGCATTAGAGTGAGGCTTCCCTAGTCATAAAGAATCTGCCTAGATGTGGGTCCAATCCCTGGGTTGGGAAGATCCCCTGGGGAAGGACATGGCAACCCACTCCAGCATTCTTGCCTGGGAAATCTCATGGACAGAGAAGCCTGGCAGGCTACAGTCCATAGAGTTGCAAAGAGTTGGACATGACTTAGAGACTAAACAACAACAACAGCAACAATATCTACTTAAGTATCTTACTTCTCTTCCAATCATCTAATGCTAGGAGACAGCCCAAGTCACCAGCCCTACTGTATACACCAGGCATGCTGGAAGTTTCACAAAAACTTATTGTCAAATATGAAACAAATTTGAACTTTATAATGACTGAGTACAAAACAGGCAGAGACATATGGGAGTGAGAAATTTAACAAGTTGGAAATGCTTAGGTCCTACTGAGGATGCTGGTTAGAGAAATTTGGTTATCAATCCTTCTCTTTTTTCTTCCATGCACTTCACAATTTTCGGTACTTTTAAACTTTTCAATTATTTTGGATAAATACACAGATGTGGAATTACTGAATCATAGGGTAGTTTTAATTTTAACTTTTTGAGGAAAATTCATACTGTCTTCCATAGCAGCTTCACAATCGTACCTTCCATCAAGGACGTGACGGTTTCGAATTAGTTTAGCCTTTTTTAAGACAAAGAGCTGAGATTCAGGTAGGTTTAAGTAAACTGCTCAAAGTTATAAGCCTAAAAATGGTGGACCTGAAATTTAAACCTTGGTCTGACACCAAACACTGCGCTCTCCACCCTCTCTTTTTCTAGTTCTTTGTCCCTATTTCATAGGATTAATAAATAGATATTTTATAAGTAGACATGTTCATCATTGTTCTATATATCCTACAGTGCTTAACTAGTCTTCGAGGAGTCTCCAAACTCCACAGGCTGCTCAAAGCAGATTAATCTGTAAGAGTCTTTCACTGACAGATTGACTTCACTAGTAAAACCCTATTTCCTCTTGTCCTGACTCTTACTCTCCCCATGTATCTGAGCTTAGGCCTCATATCTTCCATGAAGCAGCAGGGGCATATACTTATTACAGACTTATTAACTTGAATTAAAATCACTTTTGCATTAGAGTGAGGCTTCCCTAGTCATAAAGAATCTGCCTAGATGTGGGTTCAATCCCTGGGTTGGGAAGATTCCCTGGAGAAGGGAGTGGCAACCCACTCCAGCATTCTTGCCTGGGAAATCCCATGGACAGAGGAGCCTGGCAGGCTACAGTCCATAGAGTTGCAAAGAGTTGGACATGACTTAGAGACTAAACAACAACAACAGCAACAATATCTACTTAAGTATCTTACTTCTCTTCCAATCATCTAATGCTAGGAGACAGCCCAAGTCACCAGCCCTACTGTATACACCAGGCATGCTGGAAGTTTCACAAAAACTTATTGTCAAATATGAAACAAATTTGAACTTTATAATGACTGAGTACAAAACAGGCAGAGACATATGGGAGTGAGAAATTTAACAAGTTGGAAATGCTTAGGTCCTACTGAGGATGCTGGTTAGAGAAATTTGGTTATCAATCCTTGGATGGCAAGAAGAGTTAGACCAATAGTAGTTTAAGTCAAGGCTGAAGAAAGAGAATGACTTGAGATGGACAACTGATACACTTTGACCATTCTCTGACACATGAAGAAAATTGTGCCTAAATAATGGGCGTACTTCATATTTTTCACTCTTCTTATCATTGTTATGTTTACTAAGCCTAAGAAAGTATATTTTATAAGATTGTATCAGTAGAGTGTTTCTCCATTAAAGTTCCAAGAGGGAGTAGTATTGAAACTTGAGTGTGCATCAGGATCATTCTGACAGTCTATTAAAAATGCACGTTTCAAGCTCTATTCACAAGGGATTTTGGCCAAGAATATTTCAGATAATATCTGGTGTCTGTAGTTTTGCCCCCTAAGTATCTCAAATGATGCTGCTGCAGTGATTTCACAACATCACTGGAGAAAGTTCAAACTCAAGGATAAGAAACATTTAGAATTCTTTGAGTTGTCCAGGCCTAATGTGAGGTACACATTAAATGAATGCTAGAGTTTGGAGTCCTGGAGCTCACCTTCGGGCCCCTCCCTGGCTTCTCAGGTTTTCTCAGTGATACTTGAAGCAACATTAGAGCAGCTCTGAGGTCAGATATTCACACAACTTTTATTCAAACTCTGAATTGCAGCCATAAATTGAGTGTGCATTTTTCCTTGCTGAATCCTTAATTTTTTTCTCATACACTATGAGGCCTATTTTACATGAATAAATGAGAAAATTTATGTGAGCAATTTTAGAAACTGGTGGGTGAAAATTAACCTCCTGTATCTTAAATTTTAACACTGGAGACTTGACTCATTTCTACTAATCAGTATTCCTTTATGTTCCTTTTATTACAAATGGGGCTGTGATCTGCTTTTGCAATAGGGCTCTTCTTTAATATCCCAATATAATTTTCTTGGAAATGTAATATTCATTGGAACTTAATTTGAGAAAATTATATCAGTTGGAATTGGCCTTGGCACCAGCATTTCAAATTTTTATGTTTACATTAATTGTGCATATATAATATCATGCTGAGATTCATTTTCCCTAGAAGGTAGCCTATCTTTTGGTTGGTTACCAAGAGTTAAGCATTTTGGCAATTTTTATTAGCTTTTTAAAGTCAGCAGGACCAAGGTTAACAATTCTTCATGTACATTACAAGCCATTCTGTAACCTCTACTCTTGCCTTCAGCTCGGTGCTGCTGAACTAAAATTCCATTTGTTCTTTTCTCTTTGAGCGCCGTGACTTTGGTTGTAGCGGCATTGGCAGGGCTTTGTGCCCAGAAAATCCAAGGCTCCTATTTGAGCAAAAACTATATTCACTTGCCAACTCATCCCCCTATCCAAATTGCCATAGCAACCAAAAAGATTGCTGGTGCTTCTATTATAGAATAATGTACTGCACAGATGTCATCATTTACAAAATGGTGTTTTGTTGAATCTGAATGATTCAGGCAGCTGCAAACAGAATAACTCCTCCCTGAGAAATTTCAGGGTGTCAAACTGCAAAACATGCATGACTTGTTATGGTGAGGAGCCAAGTGGAATAGAAAGGATCACTCACCCTGGTGGGACATGAACATGTGTACACATACACAGCCCTCCTTCTCCTCTCCCTTGCTAACTAAGCAAGCAGCTATGAGAGAAGTCTAACTAACGAGTATGTCAAGGACGTGAACTGCTCACCTTTAGGACTGAGATGCTTCTCTGGCTCAAATACAGCAAGAAAGAAAAGGTATTTATCCAAAAGGGGTAAGGTAAAAATGGAGATGGCAGGTAACTGATAGGATAGGAGAGGTTTTGCTGAGCTTCCTTAATAAATATGTAGTGCCAGAAATGTTATCACTTCAGATTTAGAGATTGAAGACGTCAAACAAATATGGTATCTCCCTGGAAAGGAAGTAACATGAATGTGATTACATATTAGTATAATTAGTATAAAATAATTTATAAGATTATTAGAAATTAGATTCCGAGAAAAGTCATGAGGCAATAAAAGTGGTAATTTGTAGAGGTCGGCAGAGCTATAGGTGGATACACAATTTAAACACTGAACCAAGAACAGCACATGGATGTGAGAGACCAACTGTGAATGAAAAAGACCAAAAAAGAAGTTCAAGCAATATTGGAAGGAACCTCCAAGTAGGTTATACTAATTGGCTAGAAACCAACTGATTTTCTCTCTCCTGTAAACCATGAAGGTACATATTTAGTGGCTTCCAAATAAAATGGGGGAAATATAGGCAGATAGTCAAAAAACCAGAATATTCTCCTTAGTATGTTGCTTTAATGATGGATTTTAATATCCATTATGTTTACTCATGATATGTGTTAACCTGATATTCTCTAGCATATTTCATCAGTGAATACATTCTTTGTTTTTCTTTGAGCGCCGTGACTTTGGTTGTAGCGGCATTGGCAGGGCTTTGTGCCCAGAAAATCCAAGGCTCCTATTTGAGCAAAACTATATTCACTTGCCAACTCATCCCCCTATCCAAATTGCCATAGCAACCAAAAAGATTGCTGGTGCTTCTATTATAGAATAATGTACTGCACAGATGTCATCATTTACAAAATGGTGTTTTGTTGAATCTGAATGATTCAGGCAGCTGCAAACAGAATAACTCCTCCCTGAGAAATTTCAGGGTGTCAAACTGCAAAACATGCATGACTTGTTATGGTGAGGAGCCAAGTGGAATAGAAAGGATCACTCACCCTGGTGGGACATGAACATGTGTACACATACACAGCCCTCCTTCTCCTCTCCCTTGCTAACTAAGCAAGCAGCTATGAGAGAAGTCTAACTAACGAGTATGTCAAGGACGTGAACTGCTCACCTTTAGGACTGAGATGCTTCTCTGGCTCAAATACAGCAAGAAAGAAAAGGTATTTATCCAAAAGGGGTAAGGTAAAAATGGAGATGGCAGGTAACTGATAGGATAGGAGAGGTTTTGCTGAGCTTCCTTAATAAATATGTAGTGCCAGAAATGTTATCACTTCAGATTTAGAGATTGAAGACGTCAAACAAATATGGTATCTCCCTGGAAAGGAAGTAACATGAATGTGATTACATATTAGTATAATTAGTATAAAATAATTTATAAGATTATTAGAAATTAGATTCCGAGAAAAGTCATGAGGCAATAAAAGTGGTAATTTGTAGAGGTTGGCAGAGCTATAGGTGGATACACAATTTAAACACTGAACCAAGAACAGCACATGGATGTGAGAGACCAACTGTGAATGAAAAAGACCAAAAAAGAAGTTCAAGCAATATTGGAAGGAACCTCCAAGTAGGTTATACTAATTGGCTAGAAACCAACTGATTTTCTCTCTCCTGTAAACCATGAAGGTACATATTTAGTGGCTTCCAAATAAAATGGGGGAAATATAGGCAGATAGTCAAAAAACCAGAATATTCTCCTTAGTATGTTGCTTTAATGATGGATTTTAATATCCATTATGTTTACTCATGATATGTGTTAACCTGATATTCTCTAGCATATTTCATCAGTGAATACAGATAAGATCTACAAGTATTAAAAGCTTTAGACTGATCATATATTTTCTTCTGATAAGTACAGAATAAAAACTTAATATCCAATAGGGGCCTTTACTGACTGCCCTTGGTGCATCTGTCTCTTGTGCACACAAAGACTACATGAAGCCAGGAAGTTTCACATCTAGAAGAAAACTTTAAGAATATGAACCTAAAATTCAAAAGGGGAATTTTGTCTGACACAAAACCAAACTTTTAAAAGGCGAATTTTAGTAAGTAATAGAATACTGAAAAACAAGGGATGGAATTAGTTTTTCTGTATATTTGTGTATCGACTGCCAATCTTTTTTTTTTTTAATTTATTTTGGGCGGGGGTCGGATTGGGGGGGGAGGGGGGTGGGCGGGCCACTTCTATTGGTCTTTCATTTCTCTGTTTTCCTCCGTCTTTGTTCTTTGGCTCCTGCAGGCCACCCATCGTGGTGGCGTCTGTTGTCGCAGAGTGCCGACTCTGGGCGCATGCACTCCAGAGCTCAGGCTCGCTGATTGGACACATCAGTCCAGCCGCTCCGCGGCACGTGGGATCCTCCCAGGCCAGGGATCGAACCGGCGCCCCTTGCACTGCAAGGCGGTGTCCCTATCCACTGGACCACCAGGGGAAGCCCTGCCAATCTTAAAACTGGTTTAGTCAATGTATTTTGAGAAACCAGAAAACCAACACCCCTGAGTTTTCACAATGGGATGGCAAGATCCAGTACATGTGACAGCAACTTTCTTGGGCCTAGAAGCTTCCATTTTCCTATAAACTACCTGCAGGTTTATGACACCTGAAACTTAGAGTCGTCATTATAGAGAGGAAGGAAGGAGCAAGCAGAAAGCAATGTCATCAGCACACTGCATGGCTGATTGCCATGCACAAGTCATTCTGGAAGTTAATGTCTTAAAACAACAATCATCTATTATTGCTTGTGAGTTTATGGGTCAGCTGGACCTTCCTGCTGATCTTGGCCTGGCAAGGCTCATTTTGAAAGGGTTTGTTTATGGACTGCAGACATTGACAATCACCTTTGAGGCTGGCTGACAGATGGTTTCAGCCAGGATGACTCCTCCCTGCTGTGTGTTTCTCTTCTCTTCCAGCAAGATGAGACTAGCTCCCCTAGTAGTTACGGGGGGCCAGGAGTCAGAAGAACTGTGGAAAGTCCTGAAAGCCATGCCCATACCTACAGAACTTGGTTTACACTGCATTCTCTTGGCCAAATCAAATTGCAAGAACAGTCAAAGTTTATGAAGGTGAAGAAATAAGAGTCCATCTCTTGATAGGAGGAACTGAAAAGAACTGTGATAATCTTCACCAAAAATAGTATGTTCAGAAGAGTTACTGTAAGAAGATATACCCTCCACCAAGTTTCCAGAGAAAAATACAGCTTTTTAAAATACAGCATTATAGAACTGTCTAAAATTTCTAGAGACATCTACAACTTTCAGTTGAAATACTTGAACCTTTTCTTCTAAATGACTTTAAAGAAGCTATGGTAGAAATTAATTATTTCAGGCATACATTAAGACCCATGTATATACACAGTCCACTTTTGATGTGTAAATGTTTCTGAACTGAGTTGAAAGATAATAAAAAACTGAAGAAAAAGATGCTATGAGAAACCCATCAATATCAAACATAAATTATCTCAGTTTCTGAAATATTGAGTGATGCATTCCTGATATTTCCATTTAGGCTATGAAAGTTCTAGTCTGGTGTAAAGAGAGAATATTCTACTGGGTCTTTGGCAGGCCTGTAATTATATCCGATGCTGTCTTGAAACTTCAAGATCTAGAATCTTCCATTGGTGCTTACCAAAAGGGTAAGAAATATTAATATACTTACATCATACTGATCTTAAGTTAACTATTGTTTGTTGGGCATGGTTTAAAATCATTGAAACATATATATGTATTTTAATTTTATTGATTTATCCCACAACCAGTTCCAAAGTAGATTTTTTAAATATTAGAAAAACAAATAAAATGCTAAGAGAGGAAGGAAGGAGCAAGCAGAAAGCAATGTCATCAGCACACTGCATGGCTTCCTGCCATCTTCTGATTTTAAAACAACAATCATCTATTATTTCTTGTGTGTTTATGGGTCAGCTGGACCTTCCTGCTGATCTTGGCCTGGCAAGGCTCATTTTGAAAGGGTTTGTTTATGGACTGCAGACATTGACAATCACCTTTGAGGCTGGCTGACAGATGGTTTCAGCCAGGATGACTCCTCCCTGCTGTGTGTTTCTCTTCTCTTCCAGCAAGATGAGACTAGCTCCCCTAGTAGTTACGGGGGACCAGGAGTCAGAAGAACTGTGGAAAGTCCTGAAAGCCATGCCCATACCTACAGAACTTGGTTTACACTGCATTCTCTTGGCCAAATCAAATTGCAAGAACAGTCAAAGTTTATGAAGGTGAAGAAATAAGAGTCCATCTCTTGATAGGAGGAACTGGAAAGAACTGTGATAATCTTCACCAAAAATAGTATGTTCAGAAGAGTTACTGTAAGAAGATATACCCTCCACCAAGTTTCCAGAGAAAAATACAGCTTTTTAAAATACAGCATTATAGAACTGTCTAAAATTTCTAGAGACATCTACAACTTTCAGTTGAAATACTTGAACCTTTTCTTCTAAATGACTTTAAAGAAGCTATGGTAGAAATTAATTATTTCAGGCATACATTAAGACCCATGTATATACACAGTCCACTTTTGATGTGTAAATGTTACTGAACTGAGTTGAAAGATAATAAAAAACTGAAGAAAAAGATGCTATGAGAAACCCATCAATATCAAACATAAATTATCTCAGTTTCTGAAATATTGAGTGATGCATTCCTGATATTTCCATTTAGGCTATGAAAGTTCTAGTCTGGTGTAAAGAGAGAATATTCTATTGGGTCTTTGGCAGGCCTGTAATTATATCCGATGCTGTCTTGAAACTTCAAGATCTAGAATCTTCCATTGGTGCTTACCAAAAGGGTAAGAAATATTAATATACTTACATCATACTGATCTTAAGTTAACTATTGTTTGTTGGGCATGGTTTAAAATCATTGAAACATATATATGTATTTTAATTTTATTGATTTATCCCACAACCAGTTCCAAAGTAGATTTTTTAAATATTAGAAAAACAAATAAAATGCTAAAAAATAAAATGTGTACAGCTCTTAAAAAAATACATAAAAGCAATTAGAAACAATATAAGTTAAACTCAATTTAAAATAAGCTTAAACTAAGGTTAAAAAGCAGACATCATACTTAATATTAATACACACCTCGAATACCTGTACAGTTACCAAATATTTGGCTGTAGAACTTCAGTCAACTAAAACAAAGAGGTAAACAATCAAATTTAGCATTGTGTGGTGGACTGTGGGAGTTATAGTCTTTTCCTAACTCTCATATTTTCATATCCTTGATATAAAGAGAACTACTTTCATAATCCTGACAGGAATTATCAAGCGTGGTAAAACAATTTAAATATTGAGACAAAATTGGATTTAAATCTTGAGTGATTTCCAAATCAATAAATCTGGTTTATGAATTTAGAAGAATTACTATCTTGAGCTTGTAAATTCCTTATATCAGTCATTGAAAGTAGATACTTTATAAATTAAAGAGCTTAGCAAATAAATAATATGGTGCTTAGAAGAATATCAATAGATATAACTTCTGTTTCAAATTAAACTTTTTTTTTTATTGACCACTTCTATTGGTCCTTCATCATCTATATTCATCTATCTTTGTTCTTTGGCCTATTCTTTGGCCTGGGCGCATGTGCTCCAGAGCTCCAGATAGGTCCAGCTGCTCTGCGACACGTGGGATCTTCCCAGGTCAGAGATTGAACCAGCACCCTTTGCACTGCAAGGCGGTGTCCTTAGCCACTGGAGCACCAGGGAAGCCCAGATTCAATAACTTTTTAAGCAAGAAAAAAAATAGATTTACGACATTATAACCGAGAAAAGTTTTTGTCACCAAGAAGTATGTGTCTGTATTTAGCTGCAGTCCATAACCTTTCCTGAACACTTTATCTGTGGGAAATGATTTTGGTTTTATGAATACCAGGTCAATGAAAGAATAGTTGACTAGTCAGAAAACCTGAATTGGGCAGTTAGCATCGGTGGGTAATTATTAATAACAACAGGTGAACAGCAAAGATTTTGAGTCAAAGCAGGTCATAGAGGAACTTCAAAATTATGAGTATTTTCTATTTTAATATGAGTGGTATTTTGTGGTTCTTTAAAATTTGTTTTTTCCCCCAAAGCAACAATTGCAAAATAGTAAGGAAACATTATTCTGGTTTCTTTATCAGTTTTCTCTTTGCCTTTTTTATGATAAAGAGAGATTTCTTTGGTACCAAAACCAAGCAAAAACTCTTTTGATGACACAATCCAAGTGTTTCAGGATTACTTGCTGACAAACTCACCCAAGCATGATGCAGCCTCCCTATCCTTTGACCCAATGCAGATTTGAGTACAGCATGAGTCTTACCCTTCTCGTGTGGAGCAGACAACCTAGTCTCAGTGGGATTGCAGTCACCAGCCAGGCATTAAAAGCAGCACATAAATTAAAGAGCATGACAGAGAAAAGAGGCAGAGATCCACAGGACATTATTGTTACAAAGAGGAAGAATGTAATCAAGGGGACATTATTAAGAAATCACTGGTTTGGGGGATGACACTTGCTAGAATGAATTCCAGAACTTTTTACAGAGTCCGTAAAGTTGGAATGGCACCA
This sequence comes from Tragulus kanchil, assembly GCA_022376925.1. Taxonomy (NCBI): domain Eukaryota; kingdom Metazoa; phylum Chordata; class Mammalia; order Artiodactyla; family Tragulidae; genus Tragulus; species Tragulus kanchil. The sequence goes on from JAIOJX010000004.1 coordinate 37,907,718, forward strand.
TAGTGCTCAGTCATGGCTTTTTGGATTCTTCATCTCTAAAGGGTGAAACAATCAAGGTATATCAGCACCAGTTCCCATTGTTCCTTGAAACATAAGTTCCCTCAGTTATTGTTGATGTCAATATCAAAGGCAGAACATCTTGCAAGCAAACATTATATTATAGAAATGCCACATAAATTGGGTATTGCCATGTAATTTTGTAAACTTCAGGTTAGCACTATTCCTTGCCCCTGTTACCTCTAGTATATAGATATCAAAAAGAATGTGGAGGCCATATTGAAATCAGGACCAGAATCACGACTGGGAAACTATGAAACTATTGAAAAAGAATAGTTTTGGATTTTGCACATGTGTGTGTGTGTGTGTGTGTGTGTGTGTGTTAGTCACTCAGTCTTGTCCTACTGTTTGCGACCCTATGAACTATACCCCACCAGGCACCTCTGTCCACAATTCTCCAGGCAAGAATACTGGAGTGGGTAGCCATTCCCTTCTCCAGGGGATCTTCCCAACCCAGGGATGGAACCTGTGTCTTCTGCATTGCAGGCAAATTCTTTCCCATCTGAGCCATGAGGGTAGCCCCTTTGTATAAATACTAAAGGTCAAAACAATTAAAGTTCAGTTTGGAACCATCATTGGATTGTAAAGCAATAGTTTGCCTTGAGGAATTCCCTTTAATCAATTAGAAGTAAGGGCCATTTGGCAAACCCTAGGAAATATGCTGATTTGTTTTAACAAACTTTGAATTATCACTCAGTAGCAACAAAAAATGGGAATTTGTTCAAACCAAATTATTTCAAAAACATACCGTGTACCTAAACCCAAAAATTATTTCCTATCCTTTGCCTGTTGGAGCAGACTTAACCTAGTCTCAGTGGGATTGCAGTCACCAGCCAGGCATTAAAAGCAGCACATAAATTAAAGAGCATGACAGAGAAAAGAGGCAGAGATCCACAGGACATTATTGTTACAAAGAGGAAGAATGTAATCAAGGGGACATTATTAAGAAATCACTGGTTTGGGGGATGACACTTGCTAGAATGAATTCCAGAACTTTTTACAGAGTCCGTAAAGTTGGAATGGCACCATAGTGCTCAGTCATGGCTTTTTGGATTCTTCATCTCTAAAGGGTGAAACAATCAAGGTATATCAGCACCAGTTCCCATTGTTCCTTGAAACATAAGTTCCCTCAGTTATTGTTGATGTCAATATCAAAGGCAGAACATCTTGCAAGCAAACATTATATTATAGAAATGCCACATAAATTGGGTATTGCCATGTAATTTTGTAAACTTCAGGTTAGCACTATTCCTTGCCCCTGTTACCTCTAGTATATAGATATCAAAAAGAATGTGGAGGCCATATTGAAATCAGGACCAGAATCACGACTGGGAAACTATGAAACTATTGAAAAAGAATAGTTTTGGATTTTGCACATGTGTGTGTGTGTGTGTGTGTGTGTGTGTGTTAGTCACTCAGTCTTGTCCTACTGTTTGCGACCCTATGAACTATACCCCACCAGGCACCTCTGTCCACAATTCTCCAGGCAAGAATACTGGAGTGGGTAGCCATTCCCTTCTCCAGGGGATCTTCCCAACCCAGGGATGGAACCTGTGTCTTCTGCATTGCAGGCAAATTCTTTCCCATCTGAGCCATGAGGGTAGCCCCTTTGTATAAATACTAAAGGTCAAAACAATTAAAGTTCAGTTTGGAACCATCATTGGATTGTAAAGCAATAGTTTGCCTTGAGGAATTCCCTTTAATCAATTAGAAGTAAGGGCCATTTGGCAAACCCTAGGAAATATGCTGATTTGTTTTAACAAACTTTGAATTATCACTCAGTAGCAACAAAAAATGGGAATTTGTTCAAACCAAATTATTTCAAAAAACATACCGTGTACCTACTACCCACTCCCATTGAGTATTATACAAAATATTTAACTGAACTTTGATTTCAAATAGCCATCTCAAAAAGGTCAATATCCTGCCCTTTGAGTAGACACAGATGGCATAGTTCCTGCAAGATCATGGTTACAGGATGATTCAAGGTTAATCAGATCAGCGAGGGCAGTCAGAACAAGATTACAGGCAGGACACACAGATTACAGGGCAGACCAGAGAGGAAGGGACTCTGAGAACCAATTATACACACTGCAATGAGGGCAGACATGATTACAGGGTAGAAATATCCTAGAGGTAAAAGCATAAAGTGGAAAGGAAATGAGTACGCCAGGGACAGATGGCCTAAATTTCCTTTTCAAGGAGAAATGAGCCAAAGTAGTAACAACAATAAAAAGTCCTAACAGAAAAAGTGAAGTTGAACCTGATACTAAAAATGTCTCCATATTAAGAGTTAATTATCACTTAAAATCCTCCTGTTTTATACTCTCTAGGACATCCCACTCTCCTGGCTGTCCTGGATTCAGATATTGGCCATGTGTTCTTAGTCTCTTTGCTATCTTCCTCATCACATTCAGCCAGTGAGTCCAGTCTCTCTCAGTCCTCACTGTTTCCTAAATCTTCCCTTCCTCTCCTGCCCTTACAGCCATGACCACATTCAGGCCCTCACTTCCTCTAACCTGCCTCTGAAGCCACTCTCTCCAACTCAGAACTCTGCCTTCCCTCATGGGTCCTATATGCTGTTGATGAATGTATATATTGCCCTTTAAACACACTCATGGGTCCTATATGCTGTTGATGAATGTATATATTAACCCAGGGATGGAACCTGTGTCTTCTGCATTGCAGGCAAATTCTTTCCCATCTGAGCCATGAGGGTAGCCCCTTTGTATAAATACTAAAGGTCAAAACAATTAAAGTTCAGTTTGGAACCATCATTGGATTGTAAAGCAATAGTTTGCCTTGAGGAATTCCCTTTAATCAATTAGAAGTAAGGGCCATTTGGCAAACCCTAGGAAATATGCTGATTTGTTTTAACAAACTTTGAATTATCACTCAGTAGCAACAAAAAATGGGAATTTGTTCAAACCAAATTATTTCAAAAAACATACCGTGTACCTACTACCCACTCCCATTGAGTATTATACAAAATATTTAACTGAACTTTGATTTCAAATAGCCATCTCAAAAAGGTCAATATCCTGCCCTTTGAGTAGACACAGATGGCATAGTTCCTGCAAGATCATGGTTACAGGATGATTCAAGGTTAATCAGATCAGCGAGGGCAGTCAGAACAAGATTACAGGCAGGACACACAGATTACAGGGCAGACCAGAGAGGAAGGGACTCTGAGAACCAATTATACACACTGCAATGAGGGCAGACATGATTACAGGGTAGAAATATCCTAGAGGTAAAAGCATAAAGTGGAAAGGAAATGAGTACGCCAGGGACAGATGGCCTAAATTTCCTTTTCAAGGAGAAATGAGCCAAAGTAGTAACAACAATAAAAAGTCCTAACAGAAAAAGTGAAGTTGAACCTGATACTAAAAATGTCTCCATATTAAGAGTTAATTATCACTTAAAATCCTCCTGTTTTATACTCTCTAGGACATCCCACTCTCCTGGCTGTCCTGGATTCAGATATTGGCCATGTGTTCTTAGTCTTTTTGCTATCTTCCTCATCACATTCAGCCAGTGAGTCCAGTCTCTCTCAGTCCTCACTGTTTCCTAAATCTTCCCTTCCTCTCCTGCCCTTACAGCCATGACCAATTCAGGCCCTCACTTCCTCTAACCTGCCTCTGAAGCCACTCTCTCCAACTCAGAACTCTGCCTTCCCTCATGGGTCCTATATGCTGTTGATGAATGTATATATTGCTTACATACAACTATAGTTTTTTGTCATTTTCCTAAACAGAAACACTCAAGGATGTCCTCATTCTATGAAGTAATGCAAGAACACTTACTCCTTGAATTTAGGTTTTCCTGTCCCTTGACCTGATCCATTCCCCAGTTTTATCCTGCATCTCATCATACACTCAATGACACAGTTCTTTCAATGCATACTCCCAGTTTTCCTTTTTCTAGTCATTTGCGTTATTAGACCTTCCACACATGTACCTCCATTTCAAAGTTGAGTTTAATTGCTACCCATTCATGAAGTTTCTATGACCTTAAGAGAAAGCAGTGTTTTTTTCAGAAATACTTGGTCACTTTTTTTCTAATGACTCTGGTTCTATTTGAATTCATCAAAATCAAAACAAAAAGACAAAAAAACTTTAAGTGCTTGTCACAGCTCCCCCTGTTGGAGGGAGGGCAAGAACACAGCCTATTTGTCCATTGTGTAAGGCATTAAATCCTGCATATACAAAGTGATAACAAATGTGATTGGATTTAGAGCTAACGTTTTAAAGAGGTTGCCATTCTTACTGAGATAGGGGAAAAAAGGAATAAAATAAAATGCTGTTTTAATCTAAATAATAAATGCAAATTTAAGCTATTTGCCTCTTCTTCTGAGAACAGCCTCATACCAACAATCTTCTTGCTGGGGTCAGCCTCTTTATAACAATACCAAGCTTCATAGTCAGGACATATATGCATACATGAAAAGATCTAACAGTATGTTAATAATGGTTATCTCTGAAATATAGTAATTGAAGTAACTTTTAATATTTTATGCACTTCTGCTTTTATATGAAGTATTTATAGCATTCATACTCAGAAGAAATGATTAATAATCCATTGTTCAAATACATCTTTGATGTATCAAGCATTGTAAAGATATAAACTTTGATTAAGATAAAGCTGAATCCTAACAGTACAATAATTATCCTCTATAGGTTGAATGTGATAAGATTTATATTTTGAGCAATAACCTTACAGCCATGACCACATTCAGGCCCTCACTTCCTCTAACCTGCCTCTGAAGCCACTCTCTCCAACTCAGAACTCTGCCTTCCCTCATGGGTCCTATATGCTGTTGATGAATGTATATATTGCTTACATACAACTATAGTTTTTTGTCATTTTCCTAAACAGAAACACTCAAGGATGTCCTCATTCTATGAAGTAATGCAAGAACACTTACTCCTTGAATTTAGGTTTTCCTGTCCCTTGACCTGATCCATTCCCCAGTTTTATCCTGCATCTCATCATACACTCAATGACACAGTTCTTTCAATGCATACTCCCAGTTTTCCTTTTTCTAGTCATTTGCGTTATTAGACCTTCCACACATGTACCTCCATTTCAAAGTTGAGTTTAATTGCTACCCATTCATGAAGTTTCTATGACCTTAAGAGAAAGCAGTGTTTTTTTCAGAAATACTTGGTCACTTTTTTTCTAATGACTCTGGTTCTATTTGAATTCATCAAAATCAAAACAAAAAGACAAAAAAACTTTAAGTGCTTGTCACAGCTCCCCCTGTTGGAGGGAGGGCAAGAACACAGCCTATTTGTCCATTGTGTAAGGCATTAAATCCTGCATATACAAAGTGATAACAAATGTGATTGGATTTAGAGCTAACGTTTTAAAGAGGTTGCCATTCTTACTGAGATAGGGGAAAAAAGGAATAAAATAAAATGCTGTTTTAATCTAAATAATAAATGCAAATTTAAGCTATTTGCCTCTTCTTCTGAGAACAGCCTCATACCAACAATCTTCTTGCTGGGGTCAGCCTCTTTATAACAATACCAAGCTTCATAGTCAGGACATATATGCATACATGAAAAGATCTAACAGTATGTTAATAATGGTTATCTCTGAAATATAGTAATTGAAGTAACTTTTAATATTTTATGCACTTCTGCTTTTATATGAAGTATTTATAGCATTCATACTCAGAAGAAATGATTAATAATCCATTGTTCAAATACATTTTTGATGTATCAAGCATTGTAAAGATATAAACTTTGATTAAGATAAAGCTGAATCCTAACAGTACAATAATTATCCTCTATAGGTTGAATGTGATAAGATTTATATTTTGGAACAATAACTCTGACAGCTTTTTGAAAATATAGTGAAGGCAAAAAAATCTGATGCAAAGAGAACAACAAAGAGACTTGTAATTGTTATTTCTAACAGTAGAATAAAGGTTTGAACTAAGATCGTAGCAGTGGGAAGAGAGGAAAGCTTAAATTTTAATTAATGAAGATTTGATGGCTGGTTTGTTATGGCATTAAATGATATTATATATATGCCAATGAGAAACAGAAGGTATACCTTTGACAAATGGCAATTAAAATATTATGCAAATAGACCAGAAACCATCAAACTCTTAGGGGAGAATATAGGCAAAACCCTCAAGGACATCAGTCAAAGCAAGATCTTCTCTGACCCACCAACTAAAATAGCAGAACTGAAAACAAAAATGAACACGTGGAACCTCAGGAAACTTAAAAGCTTTTGTACAGCAAAAGAAATTCCAAAAAACTGAACAGACACCCCACAGAGTGGGAGAAAATCATAGCAAATGAAACAACAGACAAAGAATTAATCTCCAAAATCTACAAGCAACTCAGACAACTCAGCACTGGAAAAATGAACAACCCAATCAAAAAATGGGAAAAGGACCTAAACAGACACCTCTCCAACAACAACATACAGCATTGTTGAATTGGTCAACAATTCAAAAAGGGACTGAGGGAGTGAAAGGATCTCCCAATCGTCAGACACTGTCCGTACCTGATTGATAAAGGTTTTGCTTTTGATGCTAAGAGATGGTAATTAAGTGATGCAAAAATTAGTTGACAGAATCATTTACAAAGATGCTTCTAACAGAAAGAAGTTTTAAAGGATTATAAAGAAGTCAACAGTGAAAAACCTGATATGTAAGCTCTTATCTTCAAGGACTTCTGGTCAGCTCGAGTCACAGTCAGAAGAGATAACAGGGTTTCTTGTTGAGTTTTTTTTTTTTTTTTAAGAGGAAGAAAGATTCTGCCAAGAGCTAGCTCTACAGGAAAGATGGTGAGAAACATTCTCTGAAAAGAACAAATAACTGGTTCTAAAGGAAACATGACTCTATAAAGGAAGGAGTAGAGAGCAGGGTAGATTGTACTTCAGGGAGGAATGCTTGTGGCATTTGATAGTGGTGGGCAAATTAACTGGTTTAATTTATCAGTGATAGGTTTCTGATGCAAAGAGAACAACAAAGAGACTTGTAATTGTTATTTCTAACAGTAGAATAAAGGTTTGAACTAAGATCGTAGCAGTGGGAAGAGAGGAAAGCTTAAATTTTAATTAATGAAGATTTGATGGCTGGTTTGTTATGGCATTAAATGATATTATATATATGCCAATGAGAAACAGAAGGTATACCTTTGACAAATGGCAATTAAAATATTATGCAAATAGACCAGAAACCATCAAACTCTTAGGGGAGAATATAGGCAAAACCCTCAAGGACATCAGTCAAAGCAAGATCTTCTCTGACCCACCAACTAAAATAGCAGAACTGAAAACAAAAATGAACACGTGGAACCTCAGGAAACTTAAAAGCTTTTGTACAGCAAAAGAAATTCCAAAAAACTGAACAGACACCCCACAGAGTGGGAGAAAATCATAGCAAATGAAACAACAGACAAAGAATTAATCTCCAAAATCTACAAGCAACTCAGACAACTCAGCACTGGAAAAATGAACAACCCAATCAAAAAATGGGAAAAGGACCTAAACAGACACCTCTCCAACAACAACATACAGCATTGTTGAATTGGTCAACAATTCAATAAGGGGACTGAGGGAGTGAAAGGATCTCCCAATCGTCAGACACTGTCCGTACCTGATTGATAAAGGTTTTGCTTTTGATGCTAAGAGATGGTAATTAAGTGATGCAAAAATTAGTTGACAGAATCATTTACAAAGATGCTTCTAACAGAAAGAAGTTTTAAAGGATTATAAAGAAGTCAACAGTGAAAAACCTGATATGTAAGCTCTTATCTTCAAGGACTTCTGGTCAGCTCGAGTCACAGTCAGAAGAGATAACAGGGTTTCTTGTTGAGTTTTTTTTTTTTTTTTTAAGAGGAAGAAAGATTCTGCCAAGAGCTAGCTCTACAGGAAAGATGGTGAGAAACATTCTCTGAAAAGAACAAATAACTGGTTCTAAAGGAAACATGACTCTATAAAGGAAGGTGTAGAGAGCAGGGTAGATTGTACTTCAGGGAGGAATGCTTGTGGCATTTGATAGTGGTGGGCAAATTAACTGGTTTAATTTATCAGTGATAGGTTTCAATTAATAATAGTCCCAGTTTGCACTGTATATTTTTAAGTATTTTTTTCATGACATACATTTCCAGTCATTTAATGTAGCCACTACATCTACCACCATTTTAATATAGAAATTTGTTAAAAAGTAGCATTAATTTATTGTTATTTTTATTTATTTGGAGGCATTAACTCATCAAGTTCTATAACTATAGTTGAGCTTTGTACCAACCATATAAAATGCATTTGAAATGCCTAGGAGGAAGCAGTCTTCATAGACTGTCTCACAAATTTAACCCTATATTAGGAACTAAAACATATAAATCCCTTTACAGTTATATCTTTTCTTAAATATGTATAGTGGCATTTTATTCCCTACTTTTTAAAAATTTTATTTTATTTTTTAAAAATGTTTACAGAGTTTTGTTGTTCACAGACATGCAAGTTCCCACTTTTATGTACAAGTACTATATTGGACTGATGAAACAAGAACTAAGTTATTTAAGTAATTACTTTTCAATATCACCTTATGCTATCAGGAGATAGAACAGAGAAACTGTATTCTAGTTCTACTGTAACAATGTATTACTACTTTTGATCTTGAAAAAATTGATGAGATTTGAGGTACCTCAATTTTCTCATCTATAAAGTATACATTTCAATTGCAGGAACTACCACTTTACCAGGATTAAATATTCCTACCATGGTCAATTTATCAACCTACTCAAAAATGTCCTGAATATTTAATAATAGTCAGCTCTACTGGTTGGTATAATCAGTATGAGCTACACCTAGTAGGCAATAGTTGAGGAAATAGATAAATAAGAAGTTAGGAAGCAAGGGGCTGTAGACTAGAAATAACAACTTGTCGACTTGAATTACATAATTGTTAGAGCTGCAAGTTAAGTTTTATTGGGCTCAAATTAAGGACTGCAGCCTGGGAGACAGCACCTCAGACAACTCTGAGAAACTGCTCCTGAAAATACCTAAGTAACTGTTCTGCCGGTTTTTCCCCAAACATAGAGTGCCTGATTTCTGTCTCCACTCTGAACTCCTTTCAGGGGGTGTTGAAAATTAGCAGCTGCAGAAGCACATGATTTAATCCTTGTAGAAGCAGATGGCAAATGCCAATAGCAAGTGCTAATTTGTAGTTGACAAACTTAAAGACAGATTGAATATTGAGTTTATATCAATGTAACATCCAGATATAAGATCATTAACTCAAAAGCCTACATCTACCACCATTTTAATATAGAAATTTGTTAAAAGTAGCATTAATTTATTGTTATTTTTATTTATTTGGAGGCATTAACTCATCAAGTTCTATAACTATAGTTGAGCTTTGTACCAACCATATAAAATGCATTTGAAATGCCTAGGAGGAAGCAGTCTTCATAGACTGTCTCACAAATTTAACCCTATATTAGGAACTAAAACATATAAATCCCTTTACAGTTATATCTTTTCTTAAATATGTATAGTGGCATTTTATTCCCTACTTTTTAAAAATTTTATTTTATTTTTTAAAAATGTTTACAGAGTTTTGTTGTTCACAGACATGCAAGTTCCCACTTTTATGTACAAGTACTATATTGGACTGATGAAACAAGAACTAAGTTATTTAAGTAATTACTTTTCAATATCACCTTATGCTATCAGGAGATAGAACAGAGAAAACTGTATTCTAGTTCTACTGTAACAATGTATTACTACTTTTGATCTTGAAAAAATTGATGAGATTTGAGGTACCTCAATTTTCTCATCTATAAAGTATACATTTCAATTGCAGGAACTACCACTTTACCAGGATTAAATATTCCTACCATGGTCAATTTATCAACCTACTCAAAAATGTCCTGAATATTTAATAATAGTCAGCTCTACTGGTTGGTATAATCAGTATGAGCTACACCTAGTAGGCAATAGTTGAGGGAAATAGATAAATAAGAAGTTAGGAAGCAAGGGGCTGTAGACTAGAAATAACAACTTGTCGACTTGAATTACATAATTGTTAGAGCTGCAAGTTAAGTTTTATTGGGCTCAAATTAAGGACTGCAGCCTGGGAGACAGCACCTCAGACAACTCTGAGAAACTGCTCCTGAAAATACCTAAGTAACTGTTCTGCCGGTTTTTCCCCAAACATAGAGTGCCTGATTTCTGTCTCCACTCTGAACTCCTTTCAGGGGGTGTTGAAAATTAGCAGCTGCAGAAGCACATGATTTAATCCTTGTAGAAGCAGATGGCAAATGCCAATAGCAAGTGCTAATTTGTAGTTGACAAACTTAAAGACAGATTGAATATTGAGTTTATATCAATGTAACATCCAGATATAAGATCATTAACTCAAAAGCCATAAAATAAATAGTCATAAAAACAGATGGAAATTATATATATATATATATATATTATGGGAAAACCTGGAAGTTTGGAACCAGAATAGGTGAGTGAAACATTTGAAATATGTTACTTTAGGTAGCAAGTCTATAAAGACCAGGGCTTTATAAAAGAGGTGATTGTGATCACTTATTAAAAGTTGATATATAAAGAGTATAGACATTGTAGAATGAATGCAAGATCACGTGTAAAAGTCTTTCCATACCAACAGCAGTTAAAGGCAACCTAGGATATTAGGTGGAATGATCAAGACCAAGCTCTATTAAGTTTTACTTAAGGTGAAAAGAGAAATGAATAAGATATTATCAGTTTTCAGATTTGTGTCTGTGCCATTGCCATCACAATTTCCTAAATGTAAATCTATTTCCACTTCTATCCTAGAAATCATTCCTACTCCAGTTTTTAATAGCATCTTAATCCAAGTCTCAGCCCCATTCTTAGTACTACTGGTAATTCTAGCAGTCTTTCCTAGGCACATCAAGGAATTCCATCTTGCCTATAAGATTTTTGTCAACTTAAAAAATATATTCACAACCTAAAAGTTGAGAGTCATGTTTTATTCAGGGGGAATTTTTCGGATTTGGGAGACAGCATCTCAAGTGACCCTGAGAGAACTGCTCTGGGGAGGCACAGAAAGGATCCAGGTTATATGGAAGTTTTGCAACTAAGGGCAGGTAGTCTGAATATCAAAGGATTATTGTTAATTAGTTAATTAAAAACCAGATATCCCTAGTTAAGGAATTTAACACTTTTCTGTGTATGGGAAGATGCAAGTGTCTGGGCTCCTGAAATAATTTCTTTCACATGCATTTCAGTCCCGGGGCCCGTATCTTGTATTTTTGACATCCTGAGTTCGGTCTTTTGGGTTCTGCCGGTTTTCCCCAAACATAGAGTGCCTGATTTCTGTCTCCACTCTGAACTCCTTTCAGGGGGTGTTGAAAATTAGCAGCTGCAGAAGCACATGATTTAATCCTTGTAGAAGCAGATGGCAAATGCCAATAGCAAGTGCTAATTTGTAGTTGACAAACTTAAAGACAGATTGAATATTGAGTTTATATCAATGTAACATCCAGATATAAGATCATTAACTCAAAAGCCATAAAATAAATAGTCATAAAAACAGATGGAAATTATATATATATATATATATTATGGGAAAACCTGGAAGTTTGGAACCAGAATAGGTGAGTGAAACATTTGAAATATGTTACTTTAGGTAGCAAGTCTATAAAGACCAGGGCTTTATAAAAGAGGTGATTGTGATCACTTATTAAAAGTTGATATATAAAGAGTATAGACATTGTAGAATGAATGCAAGATCACGTGTAAAAGTCTTTCCATACCAACAGCAGTTAAAGGCAACCTAGGATATTAGGTGGAATGATCAAGACCAAGCTCTATTAAGTTTTACTTAAGGTGAAAAGAGAAATGAATAAGATATTATCAGTTTTCAGATTTGTGTCTGTGCCATTGCCATCACAATTTCCTAAATGTAAATCTATTTCCACTTCTATCCTAGAAATCATTCCTACTCCAGTTTTTAATAGCATCTTAATCCAAGTCTCAGCCCCATTCTTAGTACTACTGGTAATTCTAGCAGTCTTTCCTAGGCACATCAAGGAATTCCATCTTGCCTATAAGATTTTTGTCAACTTAAAAAATATATTCACAACCTAAAAGTTGAGAGTCATGTTTTATTCAGGGGGAATTTTTCGGATTTGGGAGACAGCATCTCAAGTGACCCTGAGAGAACTGCTCTGGGGAGGCACAGAAAGGATCCAGGTTATATGGAAGTTTTGCAACTAAGGGCAGGTAGTCTGAATATCAAAGGATTATTGTTAATTAGTTAATTAAAAACCAGATATCCCTAGTTAAGGAATTTAACACTTTTCTGTGTATGGGAAGATGCAAGTGTCTGGGCTCCCTGAAATAATTTCTTTCACATGCATTTCAGTCCCGGGGCCCGTATCTTGTATTTTTGACATCCTGAGTTCGTCTTTGGGTTCACTGTATGTAGTGACTGCAGTCTGACGGCTGCTAGAGTGCAAGTATTTTTCTTCTTCCCGAGTGAGCTTTGGAATCACCAGCTCACATCCGAAGGCTGCAGTTTCCAATGACTGTAACATCTTTGTTTGCTGATTTGGCAGGAAATATTCCATTTCTCACTTTCACATGGTCCTTCTTAATCCTTGTGTGCATCTCACCAAATTTGTCTTAAGCCAACTATACATTGAGAGAATGTGCCAAGGAAAACCCATCAGTTTGACTTACATTGGAATTATTTATTCATGGGTTTAGCCTTTGTTACTCTGCTTAGTGCTGGCATGGAGGAAGAAATTCTCCTCTGTCCTTCTTGGTTCTTCTGCCTGGTCTAAAGATTAAATTGGCATGGGACACATAAGCAGAAAAAAAATCAAACAAAAGTTTAGTAACATGTATACATGAGAGAGACCCAGGAAAATTCAGTGACTTGCCAAAATGGCTAAGCCTGCACTTAAATATCATCTTCAGCTAATGACAAAAGACAAGATGATATTAGGATGTTGGGGATATTGGTTTGGGACTTCAAAGGAGAGGAAAGCAATACACAGGATGATGGAAAAGCAAATGTTTAGTAAACAGATGTTTGCTAAGAGACAATGGGACACAGAGGAATTTTGACAGACTATGCTAGGTTTCTCCCTGTCTATCACATTCATGTAATATTATGATTATCTGTGGTGGTAACTCCCTTTCTGGAACAGGTCCCATATCTACACTATTTTGGCAGACAAAGAGGAGGTATAAAAAAGATTTCTTGAGTCTTCTGATTCTTAAAAATAATCAAGCTAAATTAATCACCATGACAAGAGACACGTTTTGGGATGGTAGATTTTGTTCCCCTACAATGCTCTCTCCAGAGTCAGTAAGTAGGTTAGGTGCTGTTCCTGGACAGTATGGAAAAGGGTAGTCTGAATATCAAAGGATTATTGTTAATTAGTTAATTAAACCAGATATCCCTAGTTAAGGAATTTAACACTTTTCTGTGTATGGGAAGATGCAAGTGTCTGGGCTCCTGAAATAATTTCTTTCACATGCATTTCAGTCCCGGGGCCCGTATCTTGTATTTTTGACATCCTGAGTTCGTCTTTGGGTTCACTGTATGTAGTGACTGCAGTCTGACGGCTGCTAGAGTGCAAGTATTTTTCTTCTTCCCGAGTGAGCTTTGGAATCACCAGCTCACATCCGAAGGCTGAAGTTTCCAATGACTGTAACATCTTTGTTTGCTGATTTGGCAGGAAATATTCCATTTCTCACTTTCACATGGTCCTTCTTAATCCTTGTGTGCATCTCACCAAATTTGTCTTAAGCCAACTATACATTGAGAGAATGTGCCAAGGAAAACCCATCAGTTTGACTTACACTGGAATTATTTATTCATGGGTTTAGCCTTTGTTACTCTGCTTAGTGCTGGCATGGAGGAAGAAATTCTCCTCTGTCCTTCTTGGTTCTTCTGCCTGGTCTAAAGATTAAATTGGCATGGGACACATAAGCAGAAAAAAAATCAAACAAAAGTTTAGTAACATGTATACATGAGAGAGACCCAGGAAAATTCAGTGACTTGCCAAAATGGCTAAGCCTGCACTTAAATATCATCTTCAGCTAATGACAAAAGACAAGATGATATTAGGATGTTGGGGATATTGGTTTGGGACTTCAAAGGAGAGGAAAGCAATACACAGGATGATGGAAAAGCAAATGTTTAGTAAACAGATGTTTGCTGAGAGACAATGGGACACAGAGGAATTTTGACAGACGATGCTAGGTTTCTCCCTGTCTATCACATTCATGTAATATTATGATTATCTGTGGTGGTAACTCCCTTTCTGGAACAGGTCCCATATCTACACTATTTTGGCAGACAAAGAGGAGGTATAAAAAAGATTTCTTGAGTCTTCTGATTCTTAAAAATAATCAAGCTAAATTAATCACCATGACAAGAGACACGTTTTGGGATGGTAGATTTTGTTCCCCTACAATGCTCTCTCCAGAGTCAGTAAGTAGGTTAGGTGCTGTTCCTGGATCCACAGATTCTGCTGTTGGCATGATTTATAAGTGGAACCTTTTCCAATAGTTGATGGCTATTGAACTCTGCCTCCTAATACTATTTTAAAATTTTCATCATATTTACGATTTTTTCCCATAACATCCTAGTATGCATAATCTACTCTCTCTACTCTCTGTGATCAGCTGTTGTACTGAATCACTTCTTTCTAGGTCTAGCCCAGCTAAATCTCTTTGTGTACTCTCTTATTCCCCCATAATATTGGTCAGGAAGTCTGTGCCCACCCAGGTTAACTTCTGGCTTGGAAGCTACATTCTGTACCATATCAAAAACCATAGGAGCAGTGTGTCTTCAGGTGGGAAGATAGAAAAGTCCTAAAAAATTATGAAACCATAGGACCCAAGTATCTAACTTAAAAAGCAGTCGGTACACTTAAATATAAAGAGCATGTCAAATAGTCTTCAGTAACAAAGAGTGCATTCAAGTAATGTTCTATTAGATCATCCAGAAAATCTGTTTTTACATCATAATGCTATAAAAGGAATATTTTATTTATCCTTGGAATGCATCAGGCTGTCTTTGTTTTTTATAGATTATATCCCATTCATAATTATTATAAAATATTGACTATATTCCTGTACTATGCAATATATCCTTACAATTTATTTTATACATAATAGTTTGTACCTTGTAATCCCTTACTTCTGTCTTGTCCATCTCCTCTCCCCACTGATAATCATTAATTTACTCTCTATATCTGTCAGTCTGCCTTTTTATTGTGCTTACCAGTTTTAATTTTCAGATTCCAAATATAAAAACATATAGTGTTTTTGTTTTTCTCTTTTTGGCTTATTTCACTTAGCATAATGCCCTCTTAAATTCATCCACTTTACAAATGGCAAAATTTTATTCTTTTTTATGACTAGTAGCATTCCATTGTATGCTTATGCCACATTTTCTATATCTATTTTGGCAGACAAAGAGGAGGTATAAAAAAGATTTCTTGAGTCTTCTGATTCTTAAAAATAATCAAGCTAAATTAATCACCATGACAAGAGACACGTTTTGGGATGGTAGATTTTGTTCCCCTACAATGCTCTCTCCAGAGTCAGTAAGTAGGTTAGGTGCTGTTCCTGGATCCACAGATTCTGCTATTGGCATGATTTATAAGTGGAACCTTTTCCAATAGTTGATGGCTATTGAACTCTGCCTCCTAATACTATTTTAAAATTTTCATCATAGTTACGATTTTTTCCCATAACATCCTAGTATGCATAATCTACTCTCTCTACTCTCTGTGATCAGCTGTTGTACTGAATCACTTCTTTCTAGGTCTAGCCCAGCTAAATCTCTTTGTGTACTCTCTTATTCCCCCATAATATTGGTCAGGAAGTCTGTGCCCACCCAGGTTAACTTCTGGCTTGGAAGCTACATTCTGTACCATATCAAAAACCATAGGAGCAGTGTGTCTTCAGGTGGGAAGATAGAAAAGTCCTAAAAAATTATGAAACCATAGGACCCAAGTATCTAACTTAAAAAGCAGTCGGTACACTTAAATATAAAGAGCATGTCAAATAGTCTTCAGTAACAAAGAGTGCATTCAAGTAATGTTCTATTAGATCATCCAGAAAATCTGTTTTTACATCATAATGCTATAAAAGGAATATTTTATTTATCCTTGGAATGCATCAGGCTGTCTTTGTTTTTTATAGATTATATCCCATTCATAATTATTATAAAATATTGACTATATTCCTGTACTATGCAATATATCCTTACAATTTATTTTATACATAATAGTTTGTACCTTGTAATCCCTTACTTCTGTCTTGTCCATCTCCTCTCCCCACTGATAATCATTAATTTACTCTCTATATCTGTCAGTCTGCCTTTTTATTGTGCTTACCAGTTTTAATTTTCAGATTCCAAATATAAAAACATATAGTGTTTTTGTTTTTCTCTTTTTGGCTTATTTCACTTAGCATAATGCCCTCTTAAATTCATCCACTTTACAAATGGCAAAATTTTATTCTTTTTTATGACTAGTAGCATTCCATTGTATGCTTATGCCACATTTTCTATATCTATTCATCGGCATCTTTGTTGAATAAATACCCACGAGTGTAAGTAAAAAGACAGTGTATTGAATGGGAGAAAATATTTGCAAATAACCTGACTGGTAAGGGTTAGTATCCATAAATATAAACAGTTTATTCAAGTCAATATCAAAAAACCAACCTGATAAAAAGATAACCAGAAAACCTGAATATACATTTTTCAATGCAGATGGCTTAGGGGCATATGAAAATATGCTCAGCACTGTTAATCAGAGAAATAAAAATTAAAACCATGATGATGTATTACCTCACCCCTGTCAGAATGGCTATTATCAAAAAGCAAATGTTGACAACAAATGTTGTCAAGGATGTAGAGAAAAGAGAATTGTTGGTATGTAAATTGGTGTGGCCAATTTACATTGGGAATGTAAACTGAAAGTGGAAATTCAACTCCACTATGAAGAAAAGGATAGTCTATGTTGTCTACAAAGCTATATCAGTAATATCCTCTAGATACAGGGAAGGTCAAGGAAATAAGCTTTCAGATGCTTGCTGGTGACTGAAGAATGAGGTTTATTCCCATCTCTCTTCTGCATAACTCACTTACTAGTTTTCTGAAAGTGAACACAGTAATGACCTTTACTACATGAAGATCTAAGTAGTATTTTGTTAATGCCAAAACTACAGAAACAGGGGACTTGAAAAGCAGTTGTCCATGAGTCTAAGATTAAGAAAATGTCTAAACTTGGAAATGGGCAAAATGTATCACTATATTGCCTTTCAGTGGCATGACGCCTATTGTCTGGTGGACTTGCAAATGATTATATGATTCACTAGGAAAATATAATTTTGATTTTCTCACTAGTCTATTGTATGTTCTGTAGGTCCAAAGATTAAATAAATTATAGAAGTTATGTTGAAAGTGATTCCTCTCCTTGGCAATGCAAATGATTTCTATTTATAATTATGCAAATGAATTTTTCCAGTAGGGATTCCAATAATGCCCTCTTAAATTCATCCACTTTACAAATGGCAAAATTTTATTCTTTTTATGACTAGTAGCATTCCATTGTATGCTTATGCCACATTTTCTATATCTATTCATCGGCATCTTTGTTGAATAAATACCCACGAGTGTAAGTAAAAGACAGTGTATTGAATGGGAGAAAATATTTGCAAATAACCTGACTGGTAAGGGTTAGTATCCATAAATATAAACAGTTTATTCAAGTCAATATCAAAAAACCAACCTGATAAAAAGATAACCAGAAAACCTGAATACACATTTTTCAATGCAGATGGCTTAGGGGCATATGAAAATATGCTCAGCACTGTTAATCAGAGAAATAAAAATTAAAACCATGATGATGTATTACCTCACCCCTGTCAGAATGGCTATTATCAAAAAGCAAATGTTGACAACAAATGTTGTCAAGGATGTAGAGAAAAGAGAATTGTTGGTATGTAAATTGGTGTGGCCAATTTACATTGGGAATGTAAACTGAAAGTGGAAATTCAACTCCACTATGAAGAAAAGGATAGTCTATGTTGTCTACAAAGCTATATCAGTAATATCCTCTAGATACAGGGAAGGTCAAGGAAATAAGCTTTCAGATGCTTGCTGGTGACTGAAGAATGAGGTTTATTCCCATCTCTCTTCTGCATAACTCACTTACTAGTTTTCTGAAAGTGAACACAGTAATGACCTTTACTACATGAAGATCTAAGTAGTATTTTGTTAATGCCAAAACTACAGAAACAGGGGACTTGAAAAGCAGTTGTCCATGAGTCTAAGATTAAGAAAATGTCTAAACTTGGAAATGGGCAAAATGTATCACTATATTGCCTTTCAGTGGCATGACGCCTATTGTCTGGTGGACTTGCAAATGATTATATGATTCACTAGGAAAATATAATTTTGATTTTCTCACTAGTCTATTGTATGTTCTGTAGGTCCAAAGATTAAATAAATTATAGAAGTTATGTTGAAAGTGATTCCTCTCCTTGGCAATGCAAATGATTTCTATTTATAATTATGCAAATGAATTTTTTCCAGTAGAGATTGAATTGAATTCCTCCTAATTGAAATAATAACACAAACATTACAGTTTATTGCTCAGTAGGCTATTAGACAGTTTTCTTTGTGTTAACAAATTCATTTCACCATTCCTGACTTTGTGGCATATATGTATGTGTGTGTGTGTGTGTGTGTGTGTGTGTATCTTCTACAGATTTTCTTTTGACTCCCCCTTATTGCTTCCCACATTCATAAATTAAGCTTTTTAATTCATGTTCATTTTATACTTGCAGAAAACTCATTTTATCTTTTCAAAAATTATTTCTACTACTAACTGATCTGTGTCTTTGTACCCTAAAAAAAATGGAGCCTTACTGCCAGGATCTTTCGCATGGATGAGAGAGTCTATTTTTTCTCCTGAAATTCTATTTTTTAAATAAAAACTTCACCTTTTTTTATTATCCCCAATTTTACCATATTTTATTTTTCCAAAATCCTATACCTCTGGGAAAATCACAACTCACTTTCTTCAAAAATTCTCTTGTACCACTGCACCATTTACATTTTCTAACTATGTTGGACATGACTTAGTGACTAAACAATGACAACAAACTGTATAATCTAGTCTTTGCTGCTGGCTAAAGGGAAGGGTGTTTCTTAGCATGGTGAAGAAAAGTAGCATGATACAAACTCCCAAAACTTAGCTGTTACTTAGTCTAGACAAAAGGAAAACAAAAAAGAGAAAAACAAAAGCCAAAAAAGAGCACTGTATGAATTTTAAAATCCTCCTAAAAAGCATGACCAGTTTTTTATTTTTAGATTTATAAAAATCCTCCTTTTAGGGACACACAAGTCATGTTCTGAAGTCTTTGCTTATTTGTCCAAAACTACAGAAACAGGGGACTTGAAAAGCTTCATTGAAAAATGTCTCTTGTAAAGCAGTTCGGGCGCCTATTGTCTGGTGGACTTGCAAATGATTATATGATTCACTAGGAAAATATAATTTTGATTTTCTCACTAGTCTATTGTATGTTCTGTAGGTCCAAAGATTAAATAAATTATAGAAGTTATGTTGAAAGTGATTCCTCTCCTTGGCAATGCAAATGATTTCTATTTATAATTATGCAAATGAATTTTTTCCAGTAGAGATTGAATTGAATTCCTCCTAATTGAAATAATAACACAAACATTACAGTTTATTGCTCAGTAGGCTATTAGACAGTTTTCTTTGTGTTAACAAATTCATTTCACCATTCCTGACTTTGTGGCATATATGTATGTGTGTGTGTGTGTGTGTGTGTGTGTGTGTGTATCTTCTACAGATTTTCTTTTGACTCCCCCTTATTGCTTCCCACATTCATAAATTAAGCTTTTTAATTCATGTTCATTTTATACTTGCAGAAAACTCATTTTATCTTTTCAAAAATTATTTCTACTACTAACTGATCTGTGTCTTTGTACCCTAAAAAAAATGGAGCCTTACTGCCAGGATCTTTCGCATGGATGAGAGAGTCTATTTTTTCTCCTGAAATTCTATTTTTTAAATAAAAACTTCACCTTTTTTTATTATCCCCAATTTTACCATATTTTATTTTTCCAAAATCCTATACCTCTGGGAAAATCACAACTCACTTTCTTCAAAAATTCTCTTGTACCACTGCACCATTTACATTTTCTAACTATGTTGGACATGACTTAGTGACTAAACAATGACAACAAACTGTATAATCTAGTCTTTGCTGCTGGCTAAAGGGAAGGGTGTTTCTTAGCATGGTGAAGAAAAGTAGCATGATACAAACTCCCAAAACTTAGCTGTTACTTAGTCTAGACAAAAGGAAAACAAAAAAGAGAAAAACAAAAGCCAAAAAAGAGCACTGTATGAATTTTAAAATCCTCCTAAAAAGCATGACCAGTGTTATTTAGATTTATATTCCTCCTTTTAGCATATCCTTGATTTGATTATGCTGAAAATGCATCCTCCTTACCACTGCCCTCCCTAGGTACACACAAGTCATGTTCTGAAGTCTTTGCTTATTTGTCCAACAGCAAAACTGCTCCTGTCCATCACTTTGGTCTAATTTCTGAATTTTGGTGTGTTTTTCTGGCTGTATGAGATGGCAAAAAGCAGGGTTATTAGGAACTGATGGAATAGAACTATCTGGAAAGATGTTTGTACCTCAAAAGAACTGAATCCGGTGGAAGTGTGAACATATCCCACCACAGTCTCTTCTTCACATGTATCTGGTACATGGTCTGTTTCCATGAGTAAATGAAAAATACTTCTTTTTAAAAATGGCATCCCTCAGCCTCAAGACACAAAGGTACTTACTTGCTATGTGTTTATTCAATGTCCTTTGGCTTAGATAAGCCGCGAATAAAAGCATTTTCAATGAACTCGCGTCCCAAGTGTCAAAAGTGTCTCTAATTGAGTAAATTCTGTGATTTATTAGCCTTATAGTCTGGCTATTTTCTTTTTCTTTATTCCATCCTAATTGTTCTCAATCGAAGAAAGTTTCTGAGATGTAATAACAAAAATGTCTTTCCTGAGCCATGCACCAACTCTCATTGTGTGTTCAGTTAACATTGTATCTGCCTTCCTGTATTTCTTTTCACACCTTTGTTCTGCCAAAACCCCTTCTGGTAAAAAAGGAGTTCACAGAGGGGAAATGAGTGGGTAGAAGAGAAAACAGCACATACACACATGCTTTGAAATGAGAAATAAACCAGAGTGCAATCTTTATTGAATAGCGATGGATTCAGACAATAGTTTGCAGAGTTTCTCTCCTGCAGAGATTCGTCAGGGATTCACCTTGAACAGAAAATTGTTATATCCTATCTGAACAAAGGTCTGCTGTTTTCCTCACAGCTTTCATATGCCCCTGATGTCGAGCTTCATGTATTCAGACAGAGGTCAAAATTGCTGCTGTCATCAAACTAAGGAGATTCTAGAGATGAACTATGGAGGTCTGTACTTCAGATTCAGAGATGTGAATTTTTTGGCTTTCATTTTGGTTCTGGTACTTTGTTTCAAAAGAAGTACACCAGTTTTGCAGTTAAAACTCCAACTTCCTTGACAGAATTTCATTTATTCACAAACTACTTTGAAGATTAAAAGAAAGACATAATATTCTCCAACAGACCATAGCTCTAACAAACCTTGACTGAGAATGAGTGCCTGAATCCAATCATTCATGCCCCTTCCATACATATCCTGAGGCATCCTGAGTCAGCTTATCATTATCCCCACGGAAAGTCTACAATGCTGTGGGCTTTGAAGGCTTTTGTGAAGAGCAAGGAGAGAACTACCCTTGGGATTAAAAGCAAAGTCCAGCCATGGTAGTGACTATCCACCACAGTCTCTTCTTCACATGTATCTGGTACATGGTCTGTTTCCATGAGTAAATGAAAAATACTTCTTTTTAAAAATGGCATCCCTCAGCCTCAAGACACAAAGGTACTTACTTGCTATGTGTTTATTCAATGTCCTTTGGCTTAGATAAGCCGCGAATAAAAGCATTTTCAATGAACTCGCGTCCCAAGTGTCAAAAGTGTCTCTAATTGAGTAAATTCTGTGATTTATTAGCCTTATAGTCTGGCTATTTTCTTTTTCTTTATTCCATCCTAATTGTTCTCAATCGAAGAAAGTTTCTGAGATGTAATAACAAAAATGTCTTTCCTGAGCCATGCACCAACTCTCATTGTGTGTTCAGTTAACATTGTATCTGCCTTCCTGTATTTCTTTTCACACCTTTGTTCTGCCAAAACCCCTTCTGGTAAAAAAGGAGTTCACAGAGGGGAAATGAGTGGGTAGAAGAGAAAACAGCACATACACACATGCTTTGAAATGAGAAATAAACCAGAGTGCAATCTTTATTGAATAGCGATGGATTCAGACAATAGTTTGCAGAGTTTCTCTCCTGCAGAGATTCGTCAGGATTCACCTTGAACAGAAAATTGTTATATCCTATCTGAACAAAGGTCTGCTGTTTTCCTCACAGCTTTCATATGCCCCTGATGTCAAGCTTCATGTATTCAGACAGAGGTCAAAATTGCTGCTGTCATCAAACTAAGGAGATTCTAGAGATGAACTATGGAGGTCTGTACTTCAGATTCAGAGATGTGAATTTTTTGGCTTTCATTTTGGTTCTGGTACTTTGTTTCAAAAGAAGTACACCAGTTTTGCAGTTAAAACTCCAACTTCCTTGACAGAATTTCATTTATTCACAAACTACTTTGAAGATTAAAAGAAAGACATAATATTCTCCAACAGACCATAGCTCTAACAAACCTTGACTGAGAATGAGTGCCTGAATCCAATCATTCATGCCCCTTCCATACATATCCTGAGGCATCCTGAGTCAGCTTATCATTATCCCCACGGAAAGTCTACAATGCTGTGGGCTTTGAAGGCTTTTGTGAAGAGCAAGGAGAGAACTACCCTTGGGATTGGAAAGCAAGACCACACAGCTGCCCTCCAGTTTCCTTATGGTATTTTAAGGGGAAAGTCCTTTCATTTTCTAGGACATGTTTCAGATTAATAAAAATATCATATTTTTCCCATTTTTAATTTTATTACAAACTTCTAAAAGTTTTCTCATAATTGTGTCATTTGAAGTGACAAACCCTTTCTGAAGTAGCAGGATAAATATAAGCATTCTCATTATACAAGTGAGGGAGCACAGAAGTGACTTGCCCAAGAGCATGCGACTCCCCACATAGCCGGGGGTGGAGCAGAGCCCTCCTGATTCTTACTTCACTGCTTTTCCACTGGACTTTGCAATACTAGCTGCAGCTTGATTGCTCCCATTGGCTAATTGCAGACGTCCTATACAGACAAAAAGAAGACTAAAATGTTTCCCAGAAAATAGACAGTTGTTTATGCAAGCAATAGCATTAGGAAAATCAGGAAAACACCTAGTTAGGTAAGAGAATGATAAAGAAGAAGAAAGGAAAAAGGAAATGGAAGTTATTAAATTCCTACTTCATGCCAGGCATCAAGTACAGAGCTGTCCTTACACTTTGTTTTTGTCCCTAAACAGTGGATGAAATGTTCACCCCCACAGTTTAAGGAACTAAAGTTCTAAGAAACAAAATGTCTTGCCTAGGGTCAGACAGCTTTGTAGAACTGAGTTTTGAAGTCACTTCATCTCCAAAGTCTGTGTTTGTTTTCCTAACCATAAGCTGCATGACCTGAAAGGTGAAAGGCAGATCTATAACATCTGGAGGAAATTCTGTAGATGCCAACACAACAATTTCAGTGGACCAAAGTATGGCCAACAGATAGATGAAATGATTACCTAACCTCCAAGGCAAAATTTTGCAACTGTACTTGTCTAGTCACATGCACAGGAGAGTAGGAATATACATAGCACTGTCTCTGAGCATTATACAATTATCAAATTTATTTTCTCTGAAAGTACGGAGTAAATTGTAAAGTAACACACAAAATGAGGGCTTCCCTGGTGGCTCAGATGGTAAAGAATCTGCCTGCAATGCAGGAGACTTGGGTTCGATCCCTAGGTCGGGAAGATCCCTAGAGGAGGAAAGGGTAACCCACTCCAGTATTCTTGCCTGGAGAATCCTATGGACAGAGGAGCCTGTGGGCTACAGTCCATATGGTCACAAAGACTCAGACATGACTGAGTGGCTAATGTACATAGAATGAAAGGTGAGGTACCTTATAATAAGAGTATATCTTGATTGTGGTTTAAATGTAAGTTTCTCCAGGAAGAGAATCATTTTTTCTTCCAAAATGTTTCCCAAGAAAGACAGAGACCAAAGGTCAGAAAAAAAGAAGGACAGCACAACACATTAATATTAGTGTCAATGCTCTTAAACCACCATAGCACCACGATCAACCTTCCTAGAGATACTAAATTAAATTATGATTTGCCTCTCCTTTCTCAGTGGAGTTTTTTTGTTTGTTTGATTACAAAGTCCTTTTTATGGAATTTTGCTTACTTATTGTTATGGAGATAACTGAAGCACAGTGAAGTTGAACCCATGTCCAGAGTTCCACAAGTGTAAGTAACAGAACCAGTCCTGCTTCCTACTTGTTCCTGGTCCATGTCCAGGGTTTATTCAACTGAACCAAAACTGTGTATTCCTTTCCAATTAATAAAGATAATTATTGTATATGAGAATTCTTGCTATGATGAGAAATTCAGCATATATTTTGACCTGTGTTAGTCACTCAGTCATGTGCACTCTTTGTGACGCTATGGACTGTAGCCCATCAGGTCCCTTTGTCCATGGAGTTCTCCAGGCAAGAATACTGGAGTGGGTAGCCATTCCCTTCACCACAGGATCTTCCCAACCCAGAGATTGAACCCTGGTCTCCTGCATTGCAGACAGATTCTTCTCTATCTGAGCCACCAGGGAAGCCCTTTTGACCCATTATGGGAGAGTTTATTGAATAATGAACTATATTATATTAGACTTTAAGTGAATTTTTAACAGTTTATAACATATGATCAACATATATGATAACATATGCCCAGAGATACTAAATTAAATGGTAGCAACACTGGTGCTTGTTTTGCTTCTGAGGAAACCAAACTGCCAGTGTTATTTGATCAAGTCCTCTCTGGGTATATTAACAAGATGTTAGCTCACATAAACACCCAGCCCCACCTCCATTTTAAAATAAACCCAATTATTCAAATTAGGAATCTGAGACACAGTTTTTAAGACTGTACAGAGTAAATGACAGTAACTTTTTGACCAGTAACTTTCCAACTCATTTATTCCAGAAGCTAAGATGGCTATGGTTTGTGGAGTGGCAGAACACTATCGGTGACCATAGCTCTGATGATTTTTCCAGGAAGAGAATCATTTTTTCTTCCAAAATGTTTCCCAAGAAAGACAGAGACCAAAGGTCAGAAAAAAAGAAGGACAGCACAACACATTAATATTAGTGTCAATGCTCTTAAACCACCATAGCACCACGATCAACCTTCCTAGAGATACTAAATTAAATTATGATTTGCCTCTCCTTTCTCAGTGGAGTTTTTTTGTTTGTTTGATTACAAAGTCCTTTTTATGGAATTTTGCTTACTTATTGTTATGGAGATAACTGAAGCACAGTGAAGTTGAACCCATGTCCAGAGTTCCACAAGTGTAAGTAACAGAACCAGTCCTGCTTCCTACTTGTTCCTGGTCCATGTCCAGGGTTTATTCAACTGAACCAAAACTGTGTATTCCTTTCCAATTAATAAAGATAATTATTGTATATGAGAATTCTTGCTATGATGAGAAATTCAGCATATATTTTGACCTGTGTTAGTCACTCAGTCATGTGCACTCTTTGTGACGCTATGGACTGTAGCCCATCAGGTCCCTTTGTCCATGGAGTTCTCCAGGCAAGAATACTGGAGTGGGTAGCCATTCCCTTCACCACAGGATCTTCCCAACCCAGAGATTGAACCCTGGTCTCCTGCATTGCAGACAGATTCTTCTCTATCTGAGCCACCAGGGAAGCCCTTTTGACCCATTATGGGAGAGTTTATTGAATAATGAACTATATTATATTAGACTTTAAGTGAATTTTTAAAAACAGTTTATAACATATGATCAACATATATGATAACATATGCCCAGAGATACTAAATTAAATGGTAGCAACACTGGTGCTTGTTTTGCTTCTGAGGAAACCAAACTGCCAGTGTTATTTGATCAAGTCCTCTCTGGGTATATTAACAAGATGTTAGCTCACATAAACACCCAGCCCCACCTCCATTTTAAAATAAACCCAATTATTCAAATTAGGAATCTGAGACACAGTTTTTAAGACTGTACAGAGTAAATGACAGTAACTTTTTGACCAGTAACTTTCCAACTCATTTATTCCAGAAGCTAAGATGGCTATGGTTTGTGGAGTGGCAGAACACTATCGGTGACCATAGCTCTTGAGTGAGTGGGGAGATAAGAGCTGCATAAGGTCTTTCATCTCTGGTCAAGTTTTGTCAGTAGAAGCCATTTGCATTCTGGCAGCAGAAATCCCCCTGATATTCCTCTTGGCACATTCTATGTAGGCCTGCTGTGACCTAGAAAAATGTTGAATTCATTTGCATAAGCAGTATACTGTCCTCGTTAAGGTATATTTAGAAGTCTACGTTTGCAAGAATGGGATTAAGTTGCTTTTGTAAAAACCCACGTGCTCTTTCTTTTAAGCCTCAGCAAGCTATGCTCTGCAGGAGGGACTAACAGTTTCTAGCCAACTCAGGATTGATGTAGTACTTTACAAAGAGGGGGATTAATTTAGTGAACATTTTTCTCCAAGAGAGTTTCCGTTCAGGAAGTATAAATGCACTAAAACATATCTGGAGGCACTTATGAATTCCAGGGCTATACATGGCCATTAAAAGAATTTAGCATTAAATTTTCTATTGATTGAAGAATATGCACCTTCTGACCCTAGTGTGGCACCAATGAGTCATATTGCTTGAATATATCATTTAAATTTTATTGGCATCAATTTCCTCATTTGTAGAAAAAAATGGTTGAATTCAGGGGGTACTTAATGGCACTTAAGTAGAATTTGACCAATAAAGGTATTTTTTTGCCCAGCTCAGTAATGTAAGAAGATGTGAATATTAATGCTATTTTTAATACTACTTTTTGTTTGTAATGTTGCACAAACCTTTAACAGCGTGGAGAAGAAAAGTTTCTTCAACCTTCTCTGAATTGCTCACTGACTTTTATTTTTCTACCTTTGTTTCCTTCACTCTAAAGTCTCTAAACAGTCAGGATGAATTTGATGACTGGATAAAAGAATTCCCCCATTTGAGCTGCATTCTCCAGGAGCCCTATAGATACATAGACTGCAGGTGGCGAAGCAGGACTGGGGAGTGGGGAGCTGTTACACACCTGGGACCAGCTTCCTGCCTCTTCAAGCCCACATTCCTAGCTGGAACAAATAGAAATTAACTGCCTGAGCACTAAAGAAGTCAATAAACCTTTCCACAACTGGGAGTCCTCATGGCAGCTTTGTAAAATCCATACCTAGGGCAAGATTGGGGGAAGATCTGGATATCATCAGCTATGCAGTGAATGTAACTCTTTAACATATAACAATTTCTTATCTATCAAGATTTTTCAGACCCAAAGTAACTAACACTTTCCCTTCATGGACAGTAAACTGACTGTCCACTGTTTAAACAAGGAACAAAGGACAAGAACAACTAGAGGCTGCTAATTCCTTCAGGTCTCAGTCTTGGGGGAAAGTGTTAGAAACCACTGACCTATTTGTGCAGAGTCCTGCGAGATGCACAAGTTATAAGACTGCCCAGGAGTAGGTGAGATGAGAAACAAGGAGAATTCAGGGGCTCCTTTAAGGGAAAATTTTCCAGGAGCTAGTATAAATGCAAAAATCTGGAGGCACTTATGAATTCCAGGGCTATACATGGCCATTAAAAGAATTTAGCATTAAATTTTCTATTGATTGAAGAATATGCACCTTCTGACCCTAGTGTGGCACCAATGAGTCATATTGCTTAAATATATCATTTAAATTTTATTGGCATCAATTTCCTCATTTGTAGAAAAAAATGGTTGAATTCAGGGGGTACTTAATGGCACTTAAGTAGAATTTGACCAATAAAGGTATTTTTTTTGCCCAGCTCAGTAATGTAAGAAGATGTGAATATTAATGCTATTTTTAATACTACTTTTTGTTTGTAATGTTGCACAAACCTTTAACAGCGTGGAGAAGAAAAGTTTCTTCAACCTTCTCTGAATTGCGCACTGACTTTTATTTTTCTACCTTTGTTTCCTTCACTCTAAAGTCTCTAAACAGTCAGGATGAATTTGATGACTGGATAAAAGAATTCCCCCATTTGAGCTGCATTCTCCAGGAGCCCTATAGATACATAGACTGCAGGTGGCGAAGCAGGACTGGGGAGTGGGGAGCTGTTACACACCTGGGACCAGCTTCCTGCCTCTTCAAGCCCACATTCCTAGCTGGAACAAATAGAAATTAACTGCCTGAGCACTAAAGAAGTCAATAAACCTTTCCACAACTGGGAGTCCTCATGGCAGCTTTGTAAAATCCATACCTAGGGCAAGATTGGGGGAAGATCTGGATATCATCAGCTATGCAGTGAATGTAACTCTTTAACATATAACAATTTCTTATCTATCAAGATTTTTCAGACCCAAAGTAACTAACACTTTCCCTTCATGGACAGTAAACTGACTGTCCACTGTTTAAACAAGGAACAAAGGACAAGAACAACTAGAGGCTGCTAATTCCTTCAGGTCTCAGTCTTGGGGGAAAGTGTTAGAAACCACTGACCTATTTGTGCAGAGTCCTGCGAGATGCACAAGTTATAAGACTGCCCAGGAGTAGGTGAGATGAGAAACAAGGAGAATTCAGGGGCTCCTTTAAGGGAAATATGCTTGTCAAATAAAAGGTGAATGATGATGTGTACGTGTGTGCTAAGTTGTTTCAGTTGTGTCTGACTTTTTGCAACCCCATGAACTGTAGCCCACAAGACTTCCCTGTCTATTGGATTCTCCAAGTAAGAATACTGAAGTGGGTTGCCATGCTCTTCTCCAGGGGATCTTCCAACCCAAGAAATTGAAACCGAGTCTCGATCTCCTACGTTGGCAGGCAGGTTCTTTACCACTAGCGCCACCTAAAAAGCCTGAATGCTGATGTGATGATGCCATAGACAGCAGAGAATAGTCTGAGTGCTTTTGCTTTGTTGTTTGGTCACTTACTGTATCAGTTCAGTTCAGTTCAGTTTAGTCACTCAGTCCTGTCCCACTGTCTGTTATCCCATGAACTGCAGCACTCCAGGCTTTCCTGTTCTTCACCAGCTCCCGGAGTTTCCTCAAGCTCATATCCATTGACTCAGTGATGGCATCCAACCGTCACATCCTCTGCCATCCCCTTCTCCTTCTGTTTTTTCTATTTTTCCCAACATCAGAGGCTTTTCCAATGAGTCATCTCTTTGCATCAGATGGCCAAAGTATTGGAGCTTCAGCTTCAGCATCAGTCCTTCCAAAGAATGTTCAGGGTTGATTTCCTTTAGAATTGAGTGATTTGATCTCCTTGCAATAGTCCGAGGGACTCTTGAGAGTCTTTTCCAACACCACAGTTCAAAGGCATCAGTTCTTTGGCTCTCAGTCTCCTTTATGGGCCAACTCTCACATCTGTATGTCACTACTGGGAAAATCACAGCTTTGACTATACAGACTTTTGTTGGCAAAGTAATGTCTCTGCTTTTGAATACACAGTCTAGGTTTATCATAGCTTTTCTTACAAGGAGCAAGCATCTTTTAATTTCACAACTGCATTCACCATTTACAGTGATTTTGTAGTCCAAGAAAATAAAGTCTGTCACTGTTTCCATTGTTTGTCCATATATTTGTCAAGAAGCGATGGAACCATATGCCTTGATCTTCATTTTTTGGAGGTTGAATTTCAGGCTAGCTTTTACACTCTTCTCTTTCACCTTCCTCAAGAGGCTGTTTAGTTCCTCTTCACTTCCTGCCATAAGACTGTTGTCATCTGCATATGTGAGGTTATTGATATTTCTCTGGCAGTCTTGATTCCAGCTTGGGCTTCATCCAGACCAGCATTTCACATGATGTACTCTACATATAAATTAACTAAGCAGGGTAACAATATACAGTCTTGATGTACTCCTTTCTCAATCTGGAACAAGTCCATTGTTCCATGTCCAGTTCTGACCATTGCTTCTTGTCCTGCATACAGGTTTCTCGGAGGCAGGTAGGGTGGTCTGGTATTTCCCTCTTTTTCAAAATTTCCAGTTTGTTGTGATCCACATAGTCAAAGACTTTAGTGTAGTCAATGAAGCAGAAGTAGGTGTTTTTTTTCCCTGGAATTCCCTTCTATTTCTATGATACAACAGAGGTTGGCAACTTGATCTCTGGTTCTTCTGCCCTTTCTAAATTCAGTTTATGCATGACCCAGCACTCCAGGCTTTCCTGTTCTTCACCAGCTCCCGGAGTTTCCTCAAGCTCATATCCATTGACTCAGTGATGGCATCCAACCGTCACATCCTCTGCCATCCCCTTCTCCTTCTGTTTTTTCTATTTTTCCCAACATCAGAGGCTTTTCCAATGAGTCATCTCTTTGCATCAGATGGCCAAAGTATTGGAGCTTCAGCTTCAGCATCAGTCCTTCCAAAGAATGTTCAGGGTTGATTTCCTTTAGAATTGAGTGATTTGATCTCCTTGCAATAGTCCGAGGGACTCTTGAGAGTCTTTTCCAACACCACAGTTCAAAGGCATCAGTTCTTTGGCTCTCAGTCTCCTTTATGGGCCAACTCTCACATCTGTATGTCACTACTGGGAAAATCACAGCTTTGACTATACAGACTTTTGTTGGCAAAGTAATGTCTCTGCTTTTGAATACACAGTCTAGGTTTATCATAGCTTTTCTTACAAGGAGCAAGCATCTTTTAATTTCACAACTGCATTCACCATTTACAGTGATTTTGTAGTCCAAGAAAATAAAGTCTGTCACTGTTTCCATTGTTTGTCCATATATTTGTCAAGAAGCGATGGAACCATATGCCTTGATCTTCATTTTTTGGAGGTTGAATTTCAGGCTAGCTTTTACACTCTTCTCTTTCACCTTCCTCAAGAGGCTGTTTAGTTCCTCTTCACTTCCTGCCATAAGACTGTTGTCATCTGCATATGTGAGGTTATTGATATTTCTCTGGCAGTCTTGATTCCAGCTTGGGCTTCATCCAGACCAGCATTTCACATGATGTACTCTACATATAAATTAACTAAGCAGGGTAACAATATACAGTCTTGATGTACTCCTTTCTCAATCTGGAACAAGTCCATTGTTCCATGTCCAGTTCTGACCATTGCTTCTTGTCCTGCATACAGGTTTCTCGGGAGGCAGGTAGGGTGGTCTGGTATTTCCCTCTTTTTCAAAATTTCCAGTTTGTTGTGATCCACATAGTCAAAGACTTTAGTGTAGTCAATGAAGCAGAAGTAGGTGTTTTTTTTCCCTGGAATTCCCTTCTATTTCTATGATACAACAGAGGTTGGCAACTTGATCTCTGGTTCTTCTGCCCTTTCTAAATTCAGTTTATGCATCCGGAAGTTCTTGGTTCATGTACTGTTGAAGCTTAGCTTGGAGGATTTTGAGCAGCTCTTTGCTAGCGTGTGAAATGAGCACAATGGTGCAGTAGTTTTGCATTGCTGTTCTTTGTGAATGGAATGAAAAGTGACCTTTTCCAGACCTGAGGGCACTGCTGAGTTTTTCAAATTTGCTAGCATATTGAGTGCACCACTTTAACAGCATTATCTTTTAATATTTGAAATATCTCAGTTGGAATTCCATCACCTCCACTAGCTTTGTTCATTATAATGCTTCCTGGGGCCCATTTGACCTCACACTGTAAGAGGTCTCGCTCTAGGTGAGTGATCACACTGTCGTGGTCATTCGACTCATTAAGATCATTTTTGTATAATTCTTCTGTGTATTCTTTCTACCTCTTCTTAATATCTTCTGCTTCTGTTAGGTCCATACTGTTCCTGTCCTTTATTGTATGGTATGAATCTGTTTCTGTCCTTTATTGTATGGTATGTATGGTATATGGCATATTATATACTTGCTGTATACTATAGTATACATACACTTACAATAATAGTATGAATCTAAAACCATTATGTTTTTGAAAGCACCAAAGCAGCGTGGACAACATGTAATGAATTGACATGGCTGAGTTCTAGTAAAACTTTATGAAATGTAATCTTCCCTTCACTAGGAAATTAGTTACATGAATTATATGAAATTATATGAAATTGTTATTTTCACAGCTCAAAAAACAATTATCTAAAATTTCATTGTGTTTAACCTGTTAAATTATATTACATCTGTACATTGGAACTATTACTTAGACATTAATGATGAGGAGACTTTATATATGATGTATAGTATCTAGTATATTTTTACTTAAAAATATATAGAAGTCTATGTACAACATGCACCATATACATAAAACATAAGAAATAAACTATTCATATTTTGTATTTGCTTTATTACTTAAAACATTCCTGGAAAGATAAAAAAGAAAGTTTACAGTGATTATGTGCTTGGCCAGTGGAGGGGAAAGATGCGTAAAATTGAGCAGATAGGGATTAAAGGTGGGAGATATTTCACTGGATCCTCATATAAAACTTTAATTTTGAAATTTATATTCAAATATTTCACTCAAAAGATAAAAAAATCATACTTCAAACTTTATACATCATTTAGAATTACACCTCAATATGTGTTATTTTTGCATTTTTATGTTATTTTTGTTTATGAAAGCAATAAGACCCAAATATCATGATTGTTTATTGATCTGTTTCTTCCTCTTAACAGTAATCATCTTTATAATATTACTTAATGCCTATTTTATTGAGGATCAATTGAACTGTGTTACTCTTACTTTTGACTGCATTGAATGTATCATCTCTTTTGAATCATCCTAATAATATGATAACTATTATCATTGCCTATTTTTTATTGTAGTAAGAACATTTAACCTGAGATCTACTCTTTTAACAAATTTTGAAATACACAACATATTGCTAAGTATAGGCATCGTGTTGAGCAGCAGACCTCTAGAACTTACTCATTTTCCATAAGTGAAATTGTTTGCCGGTTGAATAGTAATGCCTTGTTTCCTGCTCCACTCGGCCCAGGGAAGTCACTATTCACCTCTCTGCTTCTTTGACTGTAGGTTTTTTATCTACTCCACATAAGTGGACTCATACTGTATTTATTCTTCTGTGATTGGCTTATTTCACCTAGCATAATGTTTCTGTGTTTATTTACAGTGCCATAAAAGGAAGAATTTCTTTCTTTTCAAATGCTGAATAATATTCTATGTGCAGTTGTTCCTCAGAATCTGAGAAGCATTGATTTCAGGAGCCCCTGCGTATACCAAACTCTGACAACACTCAAGATCCCATCAGCCCTCTGTAACCACAGATTCCACATTCATGGATTTAGTGAACAGCAGTAGGAAACTACAACCCCTGGTTGAATTTGCAGATGCAAAACCTCCAATACAGAAGACCAACAGTGTGCATATTGAAAAATACCCACAGTTCAAAGTCATGTTATTCAACGGTCAATTGTATATACCATGTTTTATTTTTTTTAATCCAATCATCCTTCAATGGGCATTTAAGTTATTTCCACACTTCAGCTATCAGGAATAATGCCTTAATGAACAAAGGATTAAAAATAGCTCACGCTTTCCCAAGGATGTACAGAATTTCCAATTATCTTTGCCTTTATTTGAGACAGAGAGCCAAGAGTCGTGTAGGTTGGGTAAATTGCTCAAAGTTAAAAGCCTATTTCCTCTTGTCTTGACTCCTGCTCACCCCACATATATGAGCTCGGGCCTCATACTTTCCATGAAGCAGCAGCAGTATATGCTCATACTTACTACAGATTTGTTAATCTGAACTAAAATCTCATGTTAGATTGGGGCTTCCCCAGTGGCTCAGCAGTAAAGAATCCAACTGCAATGCAAGAGAGGCAGATTTGATCCCTGGGTTGAGAAGATACCCTGGAGAAGGAAATGGCTATGCACTCTAGTTTTTTTTTTTGGCCTGGAAAATTCCATGGACAGAGAAACCTGGTGGGCTATGGTCCATGCAGCTGCAAAAGAGTTGGATATGACTGAATGACCAAAGAACAACAAAAATGCATTAGATTAAGCATATAAAATTGTCAATATTCACCTTTTTTTTTTTCCCACTTCTATTGGTCTTTCGTTTATTTGTTTTCATCCATCTTTGTTCTTTGACTTGTGTGGGCCTCCCACCGCAGCGGCCCTTCTCACTGCAGAGCACTGGCTCTGGGCACATGTGTTCCGGAGCTCCTGCTCGGTAGTTGGACACTTTGGTCCAACTGCTCCGTGGCATGTGGGATCTTCCGAGGCCAGGGATAGAACCGGCACCCCCTGCACTGCAAGGTGTTGTCCTTACCCACTGGACCACCAGGGAAGCCTAATTAATATTCACCATTTTTGTACTACAAATACAGCTATTTGAAATGATTTTATCTAAAGACTGTTTCTTATACTAAAAAGCTCCTCGAAGGCAAGGCTATTTTAACTACTAACAGTCTCCAAGAGCTTAGCACAGTGCCTATGATTTAGCAGGCATTTAACATAACTTTTACATTAAGTGAATAAAACCTCCAATACAGAAGACCAACAGTGTGCTTTGTTAATTTTTCAACGGTCAATTGTATATACCATGTTTTATTTTTTAATCCAATCATCCTTCAATGGGCATTTAAGTTATTTCCACACTTCAGCTATCAGGAATAATGCCTTAATGAACAAAGGATTAAAAATAGCTCACGCTTTCCCAAGGATGTACAGAATTTCCAATTATCTTTGCCTTTATTTGAGACAGAGAGCCAAGAGTCGTGTAGGTTGGGTAAATTGCTCAAAGTTAAAAGCCTATTTCCTCTTGTCTTGACTCCTGCTCACCCCACATATATGAGCTCGGGCCTCATACTTTCCATGAAGCAGCAGCAGTATATGCTCATACTTACTACAGATTTGTTAATCTGAACTAAAATCTCATGTTAGATTGGGGTTTCCCCCAGTGGCTCAGCAGTAAAGAATCCAACTGCAATGCAAGAGAGGCAGATTTGATCCCTGGGTTGAGAAGATACCCTGGAGAAGGAAATGGCTATGCACTCTAGTTTTTTTTTTTGGCCTGGAAAATTCCATGGACAGAGAAACCTGGTGGGCTATGGTCCATGCAGCTGCAAAAGAGTTGGATATGACTGAATGACCAAAGAACAACAAAAATGCATTAGATTAAGCATATAAAATTGTCAATATTCACCTTTTTTTTTTTTTTCCCCACTTCTATTGGTCTTTCGTTTATTTGTTTTCATCCATCTTTGTTCTTTGACTTGTGTGGGCCTCCCACCGCAGCGGCCCTTCTCACTGCAGAGCACTGGCTCTGGGCACATGTGTTCCGGAGCTCCTGCTCGGTAGTTGGACACTTTGGTCCAACTGCTCCGTGGCACGTGGGATCTTCCGAGGCCAGGGATAGAACCGGCACCCCCTGCACTGCAAGGTGTTGTCCTTACCCACTGGACCACCAGGGAAGCCTAATTAATATTCACCATTTTTGTACTACAAATACAGCTATTTGAAATGATTTTATCTAAAGACTGTTTCTTATACTAAAAAAAAACTCCTCGAAGGCAAGGCTATTTTAACTACTAACAGTCTCCAAGAGCTTAGCACAGTGCCTATGATTTAGCAGGCATTTAACATAACTTTTACATTAAGTGAATAAAATAAAGTAAACTAGTACATAAATGAACCAACAGAATTTCATGGACATTGTTTTATAAAAAATTGAAGCCTGATTATTCTACTTCAATTCAGTTCAGTTCAGTAGCTCAGTGGTGTCTGATTCTTTGTGACCCCATGGACTGCAGCACACCAGACTTCCCTGTCCTTCATCATCCTCCGGAGCCTGCTCAAACTCATGTCCATTGAGTTGGTGATGCCTTCCAACCATCTTGTCCTCTGTTGTCCCCTTCTCCTTCTGCCTTCTATTTTTCCCAGCATCAGGGGCTTTTTCAAAGAGTTGTTTCTTCACATCAGGTGGCCAAAGTATTTGAGCTTTAGCTTCAGCATCAGTCCTTTGAGTGTATATTCAGGGTTGATTTCCTTTAGGATTGATTGGTTTGATTATTCTACTTAAAAATATCTAATTAGCTCACCTTATGTGTATCTAAGTCTATAATGCAATTTATGATAGATGCTATTGTTTCAAAACAATACTTGCATCTTATGCAACTTTCTTTTACAATTACAAAATGAAGCCTAAATGCATATGAAATCATATGAATTTATTATTGTCTTTCTGTTTTATTTGGTTTCTTTTTGTTTGGTTGTATGTTGTTCAAATGTGTATGACTTGTTTTAACATGAACAAATAGAAAGATGACTTTCCAAATCTATTCTTTTAAAGGTATGCCTTCAAAGATTTTTATGACTGAGGTTGTTTACTAATTCTGACAAGACCTTCCCCAGTGGGAGGCAATTTGTATATAAAACTGGAAATTTTTATTCCATCTGCTGATGACCATACACACACACACACAAAGAGTTGAGAAAATTATGTACGGATTAAAGTGTTCTTATCAGTGGATATATCATCTGTTCATATTCTTACTATAGCAGTTTTAAAATATAAATTACAGGGCTTCCCTGGTGGTCCAGTGGATTAGGACACCGCCTTGCAGTGCAAGGGGCATCAGTTCAATCCCTGGCCTGGAAAGATCCCACATGCTGCAGAGCAGCTGGACCAATGTGCCCAACTACTGAGCCGGAGCTCCGGAGCACATGCACCCAGAGCTAGTGTTCTGCAACGAGAGAGGCCACTATGATGGGAGGTCCACACAGATCAAAGGAACAAAGATAAATGAATGGAAGACCAATAGAAGTGGCCAGATAAATAGATGGATAGATATAGATATAAATTACATAGCATTCTGGGATTCCCTAAATTGTCACTGAAAAGAAAGTGAAAAAATGAAAGGCTTAAGTCGTTCAGTCACGTCCAAGTCTTTGTGACCCCATGTAGCTTGCCAGACTCCCCGTCCATGGAATTCTCCAGGCAAAATTACTAGAGTGGATAGCCATTTCTGTCTCCATGGGATTTTCCCAACCCAAGAATTGAACCTTGGTTTCCCACATTGCAGGTAGATTCTTTACTGTCTGAGCCACATAGTGCTGTCTAATAGGCCTTTCTGAAACGATGCAAATATTCTATATCCACACTGTCTATCACAGCAGTCATTAGCCACATGTAACTGCTGATCACTTAAAATGTGGCTGATAGGAAATGAAGCCTAAATGCATATGAAATCTTTTTTAAAATTTGCAATCTTTCTTTTACAATTACAAAATGAAGCCTAAATGCATATGAAATCATATGAATTTATTATTGTCTTTCTGTTTTATTTGGTTTCTTTTTGTTTGGTTGTATGTTGTTCAAATGTGTATGACTTGTTTTAACATGAACAAATAGAAAGATGACTTTCCAAATCTATTCTTTTTAAGGTATGCCTTCAAAGATTTTTATGACTGAGGTTGTTTACTAATTCTGACAAGACCTTCCCCAGTGGGAGGCAATTTGTATATAAAACTGGAAATTTTTATTCCATCTGCTGATGACCATACACACACACACACAAAGAGTTGAGAAAATTATGTACTGATTAAAGTGTTCTTATCAGTGGATATATCATCTGTTCATATTCTTACTATAGCAGTTTTAAAATATAAATTACAGGGCTTCCCTGGTGGTCCAGTGGATTAGGACACCGCCTTGCAGTGCAAGGGGCATCAGTTCAATCCCTGGCCTGGAAAGATCCCACATGCTGCAGAGCAGCTGGACCAATGTGCCCAACTACTGAGCCGGAGCTCCGGAGCACATGCACCCAGAGCTAGTGTTCTGCAACGAGAGAGGCCACTATGATGCGAGGTCCACACAGATCAAAGGAACAAAGATAAATGAATGGAAGACCAATAGAAGTGGCCAGATAAATAGATGGATAGATATAGATATAAATTACATAGCATTCTGGGATTCCCTAAATTGTCACTGAAAAGAAAGTGAAAAAATGAAAGGCTTAAGTCGTTCAGTCACGTCCAAGTCTTTGTGACCCCATGTAGCTTGCCAGACTCCCCGTCCATGGAATTCTCCAGGCAAAATTACTAGAGTGGATAGCCATTTCTTTCTCCATGGGATTTTCCCAACCCAAGAATTGAACCTTGGTTTCCCACATTGCAGGTAGATTCTTTACTGTCTGAGCCACATAGTGCTGTCTAATAGGCCTTTCTGAAACGATGCAAATATTCTATATCCACACTGTCTATCACAGCAGTCATTAGCCACATGTAACTGCTGATCACTTAAAATGTGGCTGATAGGAAATGAGGCTAAATTTTTAGCTTCATTTAATTTTAATTAATTAAAAATCTAATAGGCACTAGAGCTAGTTGCTGCTCTATTGAATAACTCAAGAAGCTTCCTTTAAAAACCAGACAAAAATTATCTCAGTGTGGGTTTAGCCCATTTTCTCTTCTTCTTGCATCTGACTCTTCTGCTCTTTTGTTTTTAAAATTTTTGCTGAACAAATGCTTTGCTAGTTCTCTCAGTGAGGTGTGTGGGTGGTAAACTGTCTTTGTCTTCTGTGTCAGGAAATACTCTGATTTGCTCACAGTCTTGAACAGTTCTTGGACTGATATAAAATTCTTTGACCAGTTATTGTTCTCCAGCATTTTGAAACTGTTCTTTTATTATGTTCCAGCAGCTTTGTTGCTGATAAACAGCTGTAGTCTACTTGACCTTTAAAAAA
The DNA here is from genome assembly GCA_022376925.1 of Tragulus kanchil. NCBI lineage: Eukaryota > Metazoa > Chordata > Mammalia > Artiodactyla > Tragulidae > Tragulus > Tragulus kanchil. The sequence goes on from JAIOJX010000004.1 coordinate 37,946,726, forward strand.
AACTCTCATTCTTTTTTTCTTCCAGTTATACTGAGAGATATTTGACATACAGTACTATAAAAGTTTAAGGTGTACAGCATAATGATTTGACTTACAGATATCATAAAAGTGTTGCCACAGTAAGTTTAGTGAACATTCACCATCTCATAAAGGTATATAATTTTAATATAATGTAAAAGGTTCCTTGTGATGAGAACTCTTAAGATTTCTACACATTTTAAAATATTTACATGATAAGTCTGGTTATAGTATGTCACCATACAAAGACATTATATAGTTACTGAATATATTTCCCAAATTATACATTCCATACCATGACTCATTTAATTTGCAACAGGAAATTTGTATCTCTTAATCTCCATTATGTCTTTCTTTCCTCTTCCATTCCCCTCTCCTGTGGCAATGACCTGTTTGGTCACTGTATCTATAAACTCTGTTTCTATTTTGCTGTGTTTGTTCATTTGTTTTCTTTTTAGATTCTGCATATAAGAGAAATCATATAGTATTTGTGTTTCTCTGTCTGACTTATTTCACTTACCATAGTACATTTTAGGTACATCTATGTTGTCTCAAGATTTCATTCTTCTTTATGGCTGAGTAAAAGGTTATTGTCTATATGTGTGTGTGTATATATATGTATATGTGTGTGTATATATATATATATATATATATATATATATATATGTTTTAGCCATTCATCAGTTGATGCACACTTAAGTCGCTTGCATATCTTGACTATTATAAATAATGCTATGGTAAACATAGGGTTGCATATATAATTTCTAATTAGTATTTTTTTCAGATATATATCAAGAAGTAGAGCATCTACATTATATGGTACTCCTGCCTTTAATTTTTTGAATTAAAAATAGTTTCCAGGGCTTCCCCTTGTGGTCCAGTGGGCAAGGACACCGCCTTGCAGTGCAAGGGGCACCAGTTCGATCCCTGGCCCGGGAAGATCCCACGTGCCGCGGAGCGGTTGGACTAATGTGTCCAATTACCGAGCCGGAGCTCTGGAGTGCATGCGCCCAGAGCCGGCACTCTGCAGTGACAGATGCCACCGCAATGGGAGGCCCACAGGAGCCAAAGAACAAAGACCGATGAAAATAGAGAAATGAAAATACCAATGGAAGTGGCCCGCCCGCTCCCCTCCCTCCCCAACCTGACCCCCGCCCATAACAAATAAATAAATAAATCTTTAAAAAAAGGAAGTTTCCATACGGTTTTCTATAGTGGCTGCACCAATTTATATTCCCATCATCAGTGTAGAAATGTTCCCTTACCCCATATCTTCACCAACACTTATGTGCTGTCCTTTTGATAATATCATTTCTGAGAAGTGTGAGACATCTCATTGTGGTTTTGATTTGCATTTCCCTGATTAGTCTTGGTGAGCATCTTTTCATGTGTTTGTTGCCCACCTGTATGTCTTCATTGGAAAAATGTCCATCCAGATCCTCTATCCACTCTTTGAGTTTGTCTTTTTTTTTTTTTTGCATTGAGTTGTGTGAATTCTTTGTTTAAAACATCTAACTTCTCACTCTGTTAATTCGATTTTCTCTTGAGTATTTGAACATCTTCACAATAATTACCTTGAACTTTTTATTTGGAAGACTGTCTTCTCTTCACTTTGTTGTTCTTCTGGACTTTTACCCTATTCCTTCATGTGGAACATGCTACACTGTCACATCATTTTGCCTAATTTGCTATTTTTGTATCTGTGTATTCAGTTGATTGCTTATGTCTCCTGACCTTGGAGTCGTGGCATTTTAAAAGAGACATCTTGTTTATTCTAATAGTGTACTCCCCTCTAGTCACCAAAGCTGTCTGTTCTAGAGGTGTCCCTTTTGTGGGCTGTATGGATCCTTCTGTTGTGATGGAATGACTGCTGTGGATGGTGTGGTAGGCATGGTTGGTCCTTCGTCATTTGTTGCCAGGGCCTGCCTTGTGCTTAGGCTGCCAGCCACTGGTGGACAGGGCTAGGGTTGAGGGGGAGTGTTTGTGGATCTTAGATCCTTGTGTCAGCCCCCATCTGAGCAGAACTTGTACCTGACACAGTTAGCTGAAAGGTCCAATGTGTCTTGGAGCTGATATTGGCCTCCTGGTGGGTGATGCCAGGGCCCTGGGTGGCAGTAGGCTCAGGAATTCTTAAAGCAGCTAGCCTGCTGGTGGGTACAGCTGTGGCCTCACACTGCGTGCTGCTTGGCCTAAGGTGCTGACAAGTTGGCTGGCCAGGTTTGGGGACTACTAAACTAGAGGAACAATTCCAGATGCTTGCCAGCATCATTGTCTCTATGTTACAACAGGCTTATAAAAATGGCTTCTACTGGTGCCCCCTGGAGTGAGTTCCAGTTGCCTTCTCTCTCTCTAAGAGGTTCTCCAAGGTCAACAGGTGGGTTTGACTTAGGCTCTTTTCAAATTCCTGCTTCTACCCTCGGTCTTGGAGTATATGGGATACTGTGTGTGCACTCTGTATGAGTGGTGTCTCTGTTTCTCTCACTGCTTGATTCTCCTGGATGGAGAGTCTTCAGAGTGGCCTTCAGAGCCAAACCTTCCTGGGGCTAATCTTCCTAAAGAAGAACCTCCAGGTTGGGGAGCCCATTGGGTGACATACACCCTTTGCTCCTGGGGAGAACCTCTGCAATTGTAATTATCCCGTTTATGGGTCGCCCTAGGCATATGGATCTTGACTATACTAAGCCTTTGCCTCTTTTACCCTTCTTGCCATGACTTCTTTATTCCTTCATGTGGAACATGCTACACTGTCACATCATTTTGCCTAATTTGCTATTTTTGTATCTGTGTATTCAGTTGATTGCTTATGTCTCCTGACCTTGGAGTCGTGGCATTTTAAAAGAGACATCTTGTTTATTCTAATAGTGTACTCCCCTCTAGTCACCAAAGCTGTCTGTTCTAGAGGTGTCCCTTTTGTGGGCTGTATGGATCCTTCTGTTGTGATGGAATGACTGCTGTGGATGGTGTGGTAGGCATGGTTGGTCCTTCATCATTTGTTGCCAGGGCCTGCCTTGTGCTTAGGCTGCCAGCCACTGGTGGACAGGGCTAGGGTTGAGGGGGAGTGTTTGTGGATCTTAGATCCTTGTGTCAGCCCCCATCTGAGCAGAACTTGTACCTGACACAGTTAGCTGAAAGGTCCAATGTGTCTTGGAGCTGATATTGGCCTCCTGGTGGGTGATGCCAGGGCCCTGGGTGGCAGTAGGCTCAGGAATTCTTAAAGCAGCTAGCCTGCTGGTGGGTACAGCTGTGGCCTCACACTGCGTGCTGCTTGGCCTAAGGTGCTGACAAGTTGGCTGGCCAGGTTTGGGGACTACTAAACTAGAGGAACAATTCCAGATGCTTGCCAGCATCATTGTCTCCATGTTACAACAGGCTTATAAAAATGGCTTCTACTGGTGCCCCCTGGAGTGAGTTCCAGTTGCCTTCTCTCTCTCTAAGAGGTTCTCCAAGGTCAACAGGTGGGTTTGACTTAGGCTCTTTTCAAATTCCTGCTTCTACCCTCGGTCTTGGAGTATATGGGATACTGTGTGTGCACTCTGTATGAGTGGTGTCTCTGTTTCTCTCACTGCTTGATTCTCCTGGATGGAGAGTCTTCAGAGTGGCCTTCAGAGCCAAACCTTCCTGGGGCTAATCTTCCTAAAGAAGAACCTCCAGGTTGGGGAGCCCATTGGGTGACATACACCCTTTGCTCCTGGGGAGAACCTCTGCAATTGTAATTATCCCCGTTTATGGGTCGCCCTAGGCATATGGATCTTGACTATACTAAGCCTTTGCCTCTTTTACCCTTCTTGCCATGACTTCTTTATACCTTTAGTTGTATTAATGGAACATCTTCTCATCAATACTCTGTAAATTATAAATTTGTGTGCCCTTGGAAGAGGTGGATTTAGGTTCCTCCTATTCTGATATCTTGGCTACTATCCCCCTCACTCTTCCTATCTGTGTTTTCTTTATTCTTGATACTCTATTCCTTAACTAGTATGGATCTTGGTGTTAATTTGACATTATTTTACATGGTATCTGAAGTACTTTCAACTTGACGACTCACACTTTTTTTCATTTCTGGAAAACATTCAGCTGTCATATTTGAAAATAAAGATTCTCCATCACCTTCTGCCTTCTCTCCTGGAAATTATTTTGCTACCTCCATTTATCACCCATGTCTCTTCCTCTCTCACTTCTTATCTGACCAGCAAACCAGTAAATTAAATAAGGATTCAGATAGAACCCTTATCCAGTTCACTAGTTGCTCTTAGATTGTGCCGACTAAAGATTTTCATACCCTCATTCATCTTTCCATTTAAAAATGATAATTTTCTGTTTTCCTCAATAGATGTTATTGCTTTATTTATCCCTTTGTTTCTAAACATAGTTATTTTCATATCTTTTTCTGATTCCTATGCTGTTTTAATATCTCCAGAATTGAGAAATTGATTGGGAAAGTCTTTTTCTTTGAAATTTGGATTGCAATCTCATTTGATTAGGAAGTTCTCACACTCTCACTCTACTTAACCCTGGGATTGGCTCCATCAAGACCTCCCATGACTTTAATCTTTACTCAGTCTTACATTGATGGATGGGGTTTCTTTCCAAATTATATATTAGATACCACAACTCTTGTTCCCTTACTAGAAAGTAGTTTATACAGGTTATGTCTGTATCTTCCTAACTCTCTTAAGATGGGATGTTAATTAAACTATAAATTGTCCACAACAGATTTTTCCATACTTATTTTATGCAAAGGAGTAACTCATCCCATCAGTGACAAGGTTCATTCCCTCCTCATGTGGAACACTTTTAGTCCTTTACTCTCCAGGGACCAAACTCTCAGTAACCTCCACCTTCTTCTGAGCCTGAAATCCATCAAGATCATAACTTCTCTTCTGGTCATGACTATGTACTTCTGTCCAGTTTGTAGACACAGGATGTTAGTCTCATTTTATGTTTGCTTTTTCTATTAAATTTTTGCAAGGGAAGGTGTTTCAAGGCTTTGAAGTGCTCCAGAGCAGGGATGAGGGTGGTTATTTACATGTCAAGATTGGAAATAGTAATATATAGGTCATTATACCAGAGAGAAAAAGAACTGAAAAAGGATGCTTCCAAGTGAAGACTTATTTTCTCAAAAGAAACCCACTCTAGCTTCTTTGCCATGTGCTGATCCCTTGAAGATATGCAATTATCTTTCCATCTTCATATCTTTAACAATTAAAATCATGCCCAATGCTTATGACCTACTAAACATTTTATTGAATAAATGCACAAATGTTCCAAGTTGTTGGATTTAATCAGTTTCAGTTAAGTCAGCTATATAGCTAAAGGTACATTGAAACCACATTGAGTAAAAGTGAAGAGACAGTTATTAGTCCTAGAGTAAATTTCCAATTAGAGCTATTCTCAAATAAATATTCACAGATGCAGACAAACCTGTGTATATCTCCTAAAAATCAAAACACAGACTCTTTAACCACAAAAATTTTTATTCTCTTTGGGGATCTCTTACTGCAACCAGTTTAAACATTTAAATTGAGTCAGTCATTTACATTTGTACTGTATTTATACACTAATTTTACCTGAGAGTGTAATGGTGGCCATATTGAGAAATTGATTGGGAAAGTCTTTTTCTTTGAAATTTGGATTGCAATCTCATTTGATTAGGAAGTTCTCACACTCTCACTCTACTTAACCCTGGGATTGGCTCCATCAAGACCTCCCATGACTTTAATCTTTACTCAGTCTTACATTGATGGATGGGGTTTCTTTCCAAATTATATATTAGATACCACAACTCTTGTTCCCTTACTAGAAAGTAGTTTATACAGGTTATGTCTGTATCTTCCTAACTCTCTTAAGATGGGATGTTAATTAAACTATAAATTGTCCACAACAGATTTTTCCATACTTATTTTATGCAAAGGAGTAACTCATCCCATCAGTGACAAGGTTCATTCCCTCCTCATGTGGAACACTTTTAGTCCTTTACTCTCCAGGGACCAAACTCTCAGTAACCTCCACCTTCTTCTGAGCCTGAAATCCATCAAGATCATAACTTCTCTTCTGGTCATGACTATGTACTTCTGTCCAGTTTGTAGACACAGGATGTTAGTCTCATTTTATGTTTGCTTTTCTATTAAATTTTTGCAAGGGAAGGTGTTTCAAGGCTTTGAAGTGCTCCAGAGCAGGGATGAGGGTGGTTATTTACATGTCAAGATTGGAAATAGTAATATATAGGTCATTATACCAGAGAGAAAAAGAACTGAAAAAGGATGCTTCCAAGTGAAGACTTATTTTCTCAAAAGAAACCCACTCTAGCTTCTTTGCCATGTGCTGATCCCTTGAAGATATGCAATTATCTTTCCATCTTCATATCTTTAACAATTAAAATCATGCCCAATGCTTATGACCTACTAAACATTTTATTGAATAAATGCACAAATGTTCCAAGTTGTTGGATTTAATCAGTTTCAGTTAAGTCAGCTATATAGCTAAAGGTACATTGAAACCACATTGAGTAAAAGTGAAGAGACAGTTATTAGTCCTAGAGTAAATTTCCAATTAGAGCTATTCTCAAATAAATATTCACAGATGCAGACAAACCTGTGTATATCTCCTAAAAATCAAAACACAGACTCTTTAACCACAAAAATTTTTATTCTCTTTGGGGATCTCTTACTGCAACCAGTTTAAACATTTAAATTGAGTCAGTCATTTACATTTGTACTGTATTTATACACTAATTTTACCTGAGAGTGTAATGGTGGCCATATTGAGGGCAGCTAAATGGGAGCTCACCATGTTGATATCTTACTATATTGTAGTTACAAATAAAATCTCCTCAGACCCTGGCTCAAACTCTATCTCATCTTATTTTATCTTATTATCAAATTTGGCTCTCTGGTTTCTCAGAACACTCTGAAGGAGGGAGAGTGGAGGCTATTGACAAGCAGATAGGCACGTTGAAATCAACAGGGAATAATTGCTGATATGAAGAAAGTTATATAAAGCTATTTTGATGAACCTGTTTTACCTTGTCTACTTAGAGAATTACTATATTATGCTAAGCCTAATTATTGACTCATAATTTATGTTAACTCACACAGAAAAATATTAAATTATCTTCATTGTACTGTTCACTTAAGTGGGTAGGGGAAGAACAGGAAACATTTAGAAATATTAATTGAAAAATGATTTGGTGGTATCCATAATGATTTTTTTACCCAAGAACTGTAAGTAGCTGAGATAGAATTATTCGAGTTGTATTTAAACTTTTCCGGAGTCAGGAGCATATGTTTGATGAGCACAGAGTGAAAAGAGATGGAGAACTTCAGCAGTGTAGACATTCTTAGTCATTTTTTAACTCAGAAACCTCATGGCTTGCAATGAATATATACTGGCAAATGTGAATAAAATCTTGCTACCTAGGGCTTTCCTGGTGGTCCAGTGTGTAAGGACACTGCCTTGCAGTACAACAGGCGCCGATTCAAGCCCTGGCCTGGGAAGATCCCACGTGTCATGGAGCAACTGGACCGATGTGTCCAATTACTGAGCCGGAGCTCTGCAGCACATATGCCCAGAGCCGGTGCTCTGCAGTGAGAGGGGCCGCTGTGGTGGGAGGCCCACGTAAGCCAAAGAACAAAGATGGATGAAAACATTCTCAAATAAATATTCACAGATGCAGACAAACCTGTGTATATCTCCTAAAAATCAAAACACAGACTCTTTAACCACAAAAATTTTTATTCTCTTTGGGGATCTCTTACTGCAACCAGTTTAAACATTTAAATTGAGTCAGTCATTTACATTTGTACTGTATTTATACACTAATTTTACCTGAGAGTGTAATGGTGGCCATATTGAGGGCAGCTAAATGGGAGCTCACCATGTTGATATCTTACTATATTGTAGTTACAAATAAAATCTCCTCAGACCCTGGCTCAAACTCTATCTCATCTTATTTTATCTTATTATCAAATTTGGCTCTCTGGTTTCTCAGAACACTCTGAAGGAGGGAGAGTGGAGGCTATTGACAAGCAGATAGGCACGTTGAAATCAACAGGGAATAATTGCTGATATGAAGAAAGTTATATAAAGCTATTTTGATGAACCTGTTTTACCTTGTCTACTTAGAGAATTACTATATTATGCTAAGCCTAATTATTGACTCATAATTTATGTTAACTCACACAGAAAAATATTAAATTATCTTCATTGTACTGTTCACTTAAGTGGGTAGGGGAAGAACAGGAAACATTTAGAAATATTAATTGAAAAATGATTTGGTGGTATCCATAATGATTTTTTTACCCAAGAACTGTAAGTAGCTGAGATAGAATTATTCGAGTCGTATTTAAACTTTTCCGGAGTCAGGAGCATATGTTTGATGAGCACAGAGTGAAAAGAGATGGAGAACTTCAGCAGTGTAGACATTCTTAGTCATTTTTTAACTCAGAAACCTCATGGCTTGCAATGAATATATACTGGCAAATGTGAATAAAATCTTGCTACCTAGGGCTTTCCTGGTGGTCCAGTGTGTAAGGACACTGCCTTGCAGTACAACAGGCGCCGATTCAAGCCCTGGCCTGGGAAGATCCCACGTGTCATGGAGCAACTGGACCGATGTGTCCAATTACTGAGCCGGAGCTCTGCAGCACATATGCCCAGAGCCGGTGCTCTGCAGTGAGAGGGGCCGCTGTGGTGGGAGGCCCACGTAAGCCAAAGAACAAAGATGGATGAAAACAAACAAAAGACTGATAGAACTGGCCAAAAAAAAAAAAAAATTTAAAAATTTAAAATAAAAAAAAATCTTGCTACCTAGAGTGTCAGTTCCTACAGTTCTCTGAGTGGGGTACTAGTTTTCAAAGATAGGCTTTTGGAGGAGAGGTTGTACAACAAAGCCAAGCAATTTACTCCATCTGACTTCTACTTGGAATAGTGAATTGTTATAAGACTAGTTCTAAGAAACAGCGAAATCATCTCTGTGGACTTAGGGAGGCATGATTATGTTGATAACTAATATGACATCTTCCCATCTATTCAAGATAATGTAACTGATTTTTGCCATTTGTGCCAATATTCTGAACAAAGACTCAAACTAAAAAAATTAAAGTCAACTCTCTATCATTAAAAACACTAAGCACTGTAAGAGACAGACTCTCCCTGACATAATAGTTGAACCTCTTGTGTCTAGCACATAGTAGACATCTGTGCCTGCATGTTATGTTGCTTCAGTCAGGTCCAACTCTTTAAGACCATATGGACCATAACCAACCAGGGTCTTTTGTCCATGGGATTCTCTAGTCAAGAACACTGGAGTAGGTTGCGATGCCTACCTCCAGGAGATCTTCCTGATTCAGAGATAGAATCCATATTTCTTATGTCTCTTGCATTGGTAGGCAAGCTGTTTACCACTAGCAGCACCTGGGAAGCCCCAGAGTAGACATATATTCTTTTAAAAACTAAGCATGCTTTAAGAATGGATTAATTATTCAAGGACAAACAAAAGATTCTGCTGTTAGTTTATCAAGAATAAACTATTTATTTCAGACTAAAATGTGTTTTTGAAAGTAGGAACCTCATCATCTATCTTTTCCACTTTTATTTCTTCAGAGACTTGTATATGGTGAGACTATCATAAGTATTCTTATATTGATGAATAAACTAGTAAACCTGGAGAAGGAAATGGCAACCCACTGCAGTATTCATGCCTGAGGAAACTAGTGGGCTAAAGTCCATGGGGTCATGTCAATTGGACATGACTTAGCAATTAAACCACCACTACCAACTTAAAGGACATGTAGCCACTCTTCGTCTTTAAGTTACATTTTCATATATATATACACACATATATATACATATGCCACTTCGATTGGTCTTTCACTTGTCTATTTCCATCCATCTTTGTTCTTTGGCCTGTGTGGGCCTCCCATCGCAGTGATCTCTTGTTGCAGAGCACTGGTTTGGTAGTTGGACACATCGGTCCAGCTGCTCTGCGGCATGTGGGATCTTCCCAGGCCAGGGATTAAACCAGTACCCCTTGTACTGCAAGGTTATGTCCTTACCCACTGGACCACCAGGGGAAACCCTAAGTTATGTTTTAAATTTAACTAGCAGTTAAGCAAATCTGACTCGGGATAAGAATCATGGTAAGTGAAACAACTGGCTTTATTTAAGCCCCCTTGAAGAGGGCTTCCCTGGTGATCCAGTGGGTAAGAACACCGCCTTGCAGTGCAAGGGAGCCGGTTCGATCCCTGGCCTGGGAAGATCCCACGTGCTGGAGCAGCTGGACTGATGTGTCCACCACCGAGCCGAGCTCTGGGGGGCATGCGCCCGGAGCCGGTGCTCTGCGACAACAGAGGCCACCGCGATGGGAGGCCCACACGGACCAAAGAACAAAAAGGATGAAAATAGACAAATGAAAGACCAATAGAAGTGGCCCGCCCCCTCCCCCCCCCCCCCCCCCCCCCCACCCCATAAAAAAAAAAAAAAAAACAAAAAACTTGAAGAGGATTAAAGGACTTGCTTTGTATAATCTGTAATGACTTTAAGGTCTTTTAGGACCTGTAAGAGAAAGTAAAAGAACTTTTACCCTGTGCTTCAATAGAAAATGTCCAATCAAATCATCTAAGTGTGGTGATCTTTTATTGTAGACATATATTCTTTTAAAAACTAAGCATGCTTTAAGAATGGATTAATTATTCAAGGACAAACAAAGATTCTGCTGTTAGTTTATCAAGAATAAACTATTTATTTCAGACTAAAATGTGTTTTTGAAAGTAGGAACCTCATCATCTATCTTTTCCACTTTTATTTCTTCAGAGACTTGTATATGGTGAGACTATCATAAGTATTCTTATATTGATGAATAAACTAGTAAACCTGGAGAAGGAAATGGCAACCCACTGCAGTATTCATGCCTGAGGAAACTAGTGGGCTAAAGTCCATGGGGTCATGTCAATTGGACATGACTTAGCAATTAAACCACCACTACCAACTTAAAGGACATGTAGCCACTCTTCGTCTTTAAGTTACATTTTCATATATATATACACACATATATATATATATATGCCACTTCGATTGGTCTTTCACTTGTCTATTTCCATCCATCTTTGTTCTTTGGCCTGTGTGGGCCTCCCATCGCAGTGATCTCTTGTTGCAGAGCACTGGTTTGGTAGTTGGACACATCGGTCCAGCTGCTCTGCGGCATGTGGGATCTTCCCAGGCCAGGGATTAAACCAGTACCCCTTGTACTGCAAGGTTATGTCCTTACCCACTGGACCACCAGGGAAGCCCTAAGTTATGTTTTAAATTTAACTAGCAGTTAAACAAATCTGACTCGGGATAAGAATCATGGTAAGTGAAACAACTGGCTTTATTTAAGCCCCCTTGAAGAGGGCTTCCCTGGTGATCCAGTGGGTAAGAACACCGCCTTGCAGTGCAAGGGGAGCCGGTTCGATCCCTGGCCTGGGAAGATCCCACGTGCCGCGGAGCAGCTGGACTGATGTGTCCAATTACCGAGCCGGAGCTCTGGGGCGCATGCGCCCGGAGCTGGTGCTCTGCGACAACAGAGGCCACCGCGATGGGAGGCCCACACGGACCAAAGAACAAAAAGGATGAAAATAGACAAATGAAAGAGAAATAGAAGTGGCCCGCCCCCCCCCCCCCCCCCCACCCACCCCCCCCCCCAAAAAACAAAAAAAAAAAAAAAAAAAACTTGAAGAGGATTAAAGGACTTGCTTTGTATAATCTGTAATGACTTTAAGGTCTTTTAGGACCTGTAAGAGAAAGTAAAAGAACTTTTACCCTGTGCTTCAATAGAAAATGTCCAATCAAATCATCTAAGTGTGGTGATAATTATTATGTATATGTATCTGTAGATATATATATGTACACGTGTGTATATATGGTTAGTAGCTTTATGATCCAGGATATGCTCCACATGTTTTCAGAGAATTGGGTCAACTGTGTTTTACTGTTTTGTGGATTTCAACATCATCTATAAAAGTAAAGCAGAATCCATGGGAGCTTTGAGTCTATGTGCAATTAAACTGAGTTAATTACCATAAAAACATTTTTCTTAGGTTCAGAGAACCAGGTACATTCTGAGTTCAAATTAGTCAATAACTGGAAAGAAACAAGAGATCCTTCCCTCCCTTGAAAATAAACTGCCTCTCACAATTCATCAAGAATCTTTTTTAGGAAATCCAAATACCAAATGAGAGAGTTACTTCTACTCTTAAGTTGAATCAGTTAGACATTGCAATGTTGATGAGAAAAAAATGAGCATGAACTAGAAAATCAGAAGCATAAAATAAACACAAGTTCATTTTCTTCTATGATTAAGTCTTTCTTTTTTCTTCTCTCCTACATACATTTTTTTTCTTTTATGTCTTTAGTGTGAATTATAGAAATTCCCTCATTCCCTAAGACTGCTGAAACTGATCCCTAAGCATTTTAAGGATGAAATTCTAAGGTCTCCATTCTATATCTAAGGTCTGTACTCAAATTCTGTTCATTTATCAGCATGACTAGGTTGTAAATTCTTTGACAGCAGTAACAGTTTTACAATATTCTGTGCTTTGTTTAAGGCAGAATTCGCACTATTAGAATAGGCAAGATAGACTGTACCATTGGTTTCCCATGTCATTGGTTTTCTCTGTTGTCAAATATTGACTTTGTTTTTGGAACATTATATCTGAACTACTGAAATACTATATATTCATAAATTACATCTGAAAGCTTTTCATAGGAAAGCACTCCCTTTTTAATGTTCAAAGACTTCATGTTTAATGGGGATCTTTAAGTCTTTTGAAATTTGTTTACTACACATATACATAAATCACACAAGTGCAAACAAATATTGAACATTTGGCATGGTAATATCAAATCCAGAAAAAAACAAAAATGTTCATTGTGTTTGGTTCCCTTCAATCTAGAAATGAATGAAACATAACATGGGAAAAAAGGAAACTGGGCAAACAGGAAAGATAAAATAGGACAAAAAAAGGCTTTGTGTTCCTGGAAGCATATTAGAGATAAAAGGAAAATATAAATCAAACTGAGAAAATGTCCTTTAAGTGGCTTCCTGATGGAGTGACACAATCACATGTCGAGAGCCATATGGGAGAGTTCAGTTTTAGACCTGAGCCCAGAGGGCAGTGAGGATGCTGGCTGGGAGAATAATTTGTTTTGTTTCTTGGAAGGAAGGCCAGAATGACTGATGCTTTGACAGTTCCTGCTGGCTGATCAGCAGCTCCCTCCAATTTTTCTTAACCTCTTATGAGAGATAAGACTAGAAGGGCAGAGACTGTGTAGGAGGTGATGACAGTGTACATAAAAAGTTACTTCTACTCTTAAGTTGAATCAGTTAGACATTGCAATGTTGATGAGAAAAATGAGCATGAACTAGAAAATCAGAAGCATAAAATAAACACAAGTTCATTTTCTTCTATGATTAAGTCTTTCTTTTTTCTTCTCTCCTACATACATTTTTTTTCTTTTATGTCTTTAGTGTGAATTATAGAAATTCCCTCATTCCCTAAGACTGCTGAAACTGATCCCTAAGCATTTTAAGGATGAAATTCTAAGGTCTCCATCCTATATCTAAGGTCTGTACTCAAATTCTGTTCATTTATCAGCATGACTAGGTTGTAAATTCTTTGACAGCAGTAACAGTTTTACAATATTCTGTGCTTTGTTTAAGGCAGAATTCGCACTATTAGAATAGGCAAGATAGACTGTACCATTGGTTTCCCATGTCATTGGTTTTCTCTGTTGTCAAATATTGACTTTGTTTTTGGAACATTATATCTGAACTACTGAAATACTATATATTCATAAATTACATCTGAAAGCTTTTCATAGGAAAGCACTCCCTTTTCAATGTTCAAAGACTTCATGTTTAATGGGGATCTTTAAGTCTTTTGAAATTTGTTTACTACACATATACATAAATCACACAAGTGCAAACAAATATTGAACATTTGGCATGGTAATATCAAATCCAGAAAAAAACAAAAATGTTCATTGTGTTTGGTTCCCTTCAATCTAGAAATGAATGAAACATAACATGGGAAAAAAGGAAACTGGGCAAACAGGAAAGATAAAATAGGACAAAAAAAGGCTTTGTGTTCCTGGAAGCATATTAGAGATAAAAGGAAAATATAAATCAAACTGAGAAAATGTCCTTTGAGTGGCTTCCTGATGGAGTGACACAATCACATGTCGAGAGCCATATGGGAGAGTTCAGTTTTAGACCTGAGCCCAGAGGGCAGTGAGGATGCTGGCTGGGAGAATAATTTGTTTTGTTTCTTGGAAGGAAGGCCAGAATGACTGATGCTTTGACAGTTCCTGCTGGCTGATCAGCAGCTCCCTCCAATTTTTCTTAACCTCTTATGAGAGATAAGACTAGAAGGGCAGAGACTGTGTAGGAGGTGATGACAGTGAACAGCACTCAAAGTAAAAAAGAGCCTGACATTACAAGCACATTCTAGTCAGACACAGAAGCTTGAACTGATTAGGCTGTTTAGATGGTTTTATGTGGCAGCCTTGACTGAGCTCTGCTTTTTCAAATAAAGGAAGCTTGTATTTCCATAGATGTTAGAAAAATGCTAGCTTTTTTTTTTTTTTTGACAAAAATTTGTGGCACCACTTCTTTCCTTCTACTGAAGTAAAAAAAATTAAAACACCAGACCTAACATTAGGCATATACAACTTAAGTTAGAGCCCAGAAGATATTGAAGAGATTTTTTGTTGTTGTTGTTGTTTGTTCATTTGTCTTAAAAATGAAATGACTGCAAGAAAATATTTTCATTTTGATTTAAAGAAAGTCACATACCAAAAGTTTAAATTTTTTATGATACATGACCTACACATTATAAAATTTGTGGGCATAAATGAAATTATATTCATTTGTGATCAACAAAAATAATATTGGAAATTCAACATTTAAAATATGTATGACTGTTAATGAACTAAAGCAAACTGGTGGAGTGTATAACTAAAAGGGAAATTAAAAGTTTGAGCCATGTGCATACATTGCTGATCTCTGAAGTGAATCTGTGCCGCCTAGAGAATTTCATGAGGATGTATGCTATATACTGAAAAACATAGATATAAAACAGTTTTATAACTAATGTAAAGGAAAAAATACACTGGAAACTTAGGGAAATAATTTTATTCATAGTTTTATAATAAAATATAAATGTTCATTAATGATGACTATCTAAAAGAAAAGAAGGGTTGAGGCTTAATAGTGGCAAGTAGTCAAGGGAGTCACCTCAGAGTCCTCTAGAGATCCTGAGGAGGGAGATGGGTGTTTAAGTCACTGAAGAGAGGTGAAATGAACACCATCTTGCAATGAGCTAGCTCATGGTCCGTCATAGTTGGCCCTTTTGTAAAATGCAAAAGAGACTCTCTTTCTGAAAGCACGAGGCTCAGATAAAGTTCACTGTGTGCAAATGGTAATTAAAAATATATTCACCCTCTGGTGATATGCATAGCACTGAACTGAAATTTGACTAATGTTTTCTGTACTGTTTGAAAAATATATCAAAATTATTTAGCAGAGCTCCAAAAAAAGAAGAAAAGAAAAAGGAATGAAAAGGAAAAGTAGGAGAGGAAAGGGAGGGAGAGAAGGAAGGAGAAAGGATAGAGACAAGATTAAAAAAAAAAATGTTAAAAACTTACCACTAATGGAGAACCAGGATCAAAAGGTTTTATTCTCCACCATTCATTAGCAGGTGACATTTTGCATGTTCAGAGAGTTTTGTGGCCTAAGCTCATTCTTAGAGAATGTCCTACATTCAGTTAGAAAAGTGTCAGCTATACAAAATTAAAAACCTATTAATATTAACGAAGAACTTCAAAGAAGAACACAATACTTTTTACCTACAGAGTGAAGTTGGCTTAGAATATACACGTAATCAACTCTCCTTTCCTTCCTAGTAACTTTCCTGTTTAATTTGATCTTTTCCAAAGTAGTTAATGGAATCATAGAATCTACAGGGGCAGATCTTTTTTTATACAAATTTTATTTATTATTGTTCTTTTTACAGGGTTTTGTTGTTTACTGTCACACATTGATGCAAATATGCCATAGGCACATATATTTCCCCCGACCCTGGACCTTCCTCACATCCCCCTCCCCGTCTCACCCCTCCAGGTTGCCACAGAGCTCTTGTTTGAGATCGCCTAGTCCCACAACACATTCCCCTCCCTCACACCAATGTCTGTAAGACTGTTCTCCATGTCCACCTCTCCATTGCTGCTATAGGGGTACATCTTAAAATCCCTTCTTAAGAATACCCCTTCTTTAGACTTACAAGACCCCTATGAATGAACCTATCAGGTCAGCCCAAATGCAGAGAATTCTATGTTTAAAAAACTTAGTGGCAAGTAGTCAAGGGAGTCACCTCGGGTCCTCTAGAGATCCTGAGGAGGGAGATGGGTGTTTAAGTCACTGAAGAGAGGTGAAATGAACACCATCTTGCAATGAGCTAGCTCATGGTCCGTCATAGTTGGCCCTTTTGTAAAATGCAAAAGAGACTCTCTTTCTGAAAGCACGAGGCTCAGATAAAGTTCACTGTGTGCAAATGGTAATTAAAAATATATTCACCCTCTGGTGATATGCATAGCACTGAACTGAAATTTGACTAATGTTTTCTGTACTGTTTGAAAAATATATCAAAATTATTTAGCAGAGCTCCAAAAAAAGAAGAAAAGAAAAAGGAATGAAAAGGAAAAGTAGGAGAGGAAAGGGAGGGAGAGAAGGAAGGAGAAAGGATAGAGACAAGATTAAAAAAATTTTAAAAAACTTACCACTAATGGAGAACCAGGATCAAAAGGTTTTATTCTCCACCATTCATTAGCAGGTGACATTTTGCATGTTCAGAGAGTTTTGTGGCCTAAGCTCATTCTTAGAGAATGTCCTACATTCAGTTAGAAAAGTGTCAGCTATACAAAATTAAAAACCTATTAATATTAACGAAGAACTTCAAAGAAGAACACAATACTTTTTACCTACAGAGTGAAGTTGGCTTAGAATATACACGTAATCAACTCTCCTTTCCTTCCTAGTAACTTTCCTGTTTAATTTGATCTTTTCCAAAGTAGTTAATGGAATCATAGAATCTACAGGGGCAGATCTTTTTTTATACAAATTTTATTTATTATTGTTCTTTTTACAGGGTTTTGTTGTTTACTGTCACACATTGATGCAAATATGCCATAGGCACATATATTTCCCCCGACCCTGGACCTTCCTCACATCCCCCTCCCCGTCTCACCCCTCCAGGTTGCCACAGAGCTCTTGTTTGAGATCGCCTAGTCCCACAACACATTCCCCTCCCTCACACCAATGTCTGTAAGACTGTTCTCCATGTCCACCTCTCCATTGCTGCTATAGGGGTACATCTTAAAATCCCTTCTTAAGAATACCCCTTCTTTAGACTTACAAGACCCCTATGAATGAACCTATCAGGTCAGCCCAAATGCAGAGAATTCTAATTTTAAAAATTAACTGAAACATCACTATACTCTAAAAAAATTTGCTAGTGACACAAACACGAATCTATCCATATATATAAGAACACCAAAAAACAACCATCACTATAACCTTAGTTTGTCAGATTTTAGCATGCCTGAAAATTACCTGAGATATTGTCTACCAGGTCTCTCATTTGTGATATTTTCCAAATGATGATCTTTTATTTCTATCATTCTATCCTCATTTTTTTATTGGAATTGTACTGTAAGAGCTTTCCTATCTCCATTCATTTATTCATTTCATTGTTTACTTACAGACATTTCTTTAATGTAACATTATTGTCAATTACTATTATTCATATTTTTTTGCTCAAATTTTTTCCCACTTTGGTCTTGGGACCTGCTTTTACTTGGCTTCTGTGTCTTTTCAACCTACTCATTGTTGCTCAGCCCACTTTTTTGGGGGGAGGGGAGTCACTTCTACTGGTCTTTCATTTATTTCTTTGTTCTTTGGCCTGTGTTGCCCTCCCATCACAGTGGCCTCTCTCGCTGCAGAGCACCACCTCTGGGTGCATGTGCTGCAGAGCTCTGGCTCTGTAGTTGGACACATTGGTCCAGTTGCTCCGTGGCAAGTGGGATCTTCCCAGGCCAGGGATCGAATCAGCGCCCCTTCCACTGCAAGGCAGTATCCTTACCTACTGGATCACCAGAGAAGCCCCTCAGTCTACTTCTTGATACTCCTTATTTTCTAGCACCACAGTTAATGGAATCATAGAATCTACAGGGGCAGATCTTTTTTTATACAAATTTTATTTATTATTGTTCTTTTTACAGGGTTTTGTTGTTTACTGTCACACATTGATGCAAATATGCCATAGGCACATATATTTCCCCCGACCCTGGACCTTCCTCACATCCCCCTCCCCGTCTCACCCCTCCAGGTTGCCACAGAGCTCTTGTTTGAGATCGCCTAGTCCCACAACACATTCCCCTCCCTCACACCAATGTCTGTAAGACTGTTCTCCATGTCCACCTCTCCATTGCTGCTATAGGGGTACATCTTAAAATCCCTTCTTAAGAATACCCCTTCTTTAGACTTACAAGACCCCTATGAATGAACCTATCAGGTCAGCCCAAATGCAGAGAATTCTAATTTTAAAAATTAACTGAAACATCACTATACTCTAAAAAAATTTGCTAGTGACACAAACACGAATCTATCCATATATATAAGAACACCAAAAAACAACCATCACTATAACCTTAGTTTGTCAGATTTTAGCATGCCTGAAAATTACCTGAGATATTGTCTACCAGGTCTCTCATTTGTGATATTTTCCAAATGATGATCTTTTATTTCTATCATTCTATCCTCATTTTTTTATTGGAATTGTACTGTAAGAGCTTTCCTATCTCCATTCATTTATTCATTTCATTGTTTACTTACAGACATTTCTTTAATGTAACATTATTGTCAATTACTATTATTCATATTTTTTTGCTCAAATTTTTTCCCACTTTGGTCTTGGGACCTGCTTTTACTTGGCTTCTGTGTCTTTTCAACCTACTCATTGTTGCTCAGCCCACTTTTTTGGGGGGAGGGGAGTCACTTCTACTGGTCTTTCATTTATTTCTTTGTTCTTTGGCCTGTGTTGCCCTCCCATCACAGTGGCCTCTCTCGCTGCAGAGCACCACCTCTGGGTGCATGTGCTGCAGAGCTCTGGCTCTGTAGTTGGACACATTGGTCCAGTTGCTCCATGGCAAGTGGGATCTTCCCAGGCCAGGGATCGAATCAGCGCCCCTTCCACTGCAAGGCAGTATCCTTACCTACTGGATCACCAGAGAAGCCCCTCAGTCTACTTCTTGATACTCCCTTACTTTCTAGCACCACATGAACTAATTTTAATTTTCATGTGGTTAAATGTATTAATCTTGTATTGCTTCTGGCTTTTATTCTTAAAACGTCTTCATCCTAAGGTTAAAGAGGAATTGTCATGGTCAAGCAATAGCATCTTCACTGACAGACATTGGGACCCTAATTATGAGGAGAGCAGTTCTGATGGGGAAAGTGATGAGGAAGAGAAGTTAGGTTATTTGCAGGGAATGCCACTATGCGGAGAAGAAGACCCTTCTACTCTAACTTGGTGGGTATGTCAGATGCTCTCACAAGGGTGGTCATTAGTGTGAGGGGATGGTTCCATGTTCACTTCTCACAGGAAAGATCAAGAAAAGATACCCGGGCCGAGCAGACAAATATCTTTTTACACTCACAATAAGCACTGCCCGCAGCCCTGCCTTTCGAGCCGTCTTCCGAGGATGACTAAGTAGCTTGTATTGTTACTGATAGGAAGCCTGGGCCTGAAATAGCCCTACTCATAAAACTAGCAGTTTGTAGGCTTAGACTATCACCTTTGACAAACATTGATAGAGACGTTTACCTTGGCGCTAGTGCAGAGCACAAAGCTCTTGTACTTCTGCTTTTTAGTTATAGTGTAATATGTTTTTTACAGCTCGTAGTTTCCTTTGTAAATTAAAAATTGTAAGAATGTTTCCTGTACAAACACAATCTTCCCCCCTAGAACAAAGGTGTTTACCTAGGTGCTAGTAGAGGAGCAAAAAGTTCCAGTAATTGCTACTTTTGTGTCTCTAGAGGAGCAAAAAGCTCTTTTAATAACCACTTTTGTGATTACTAGTTAACTTGAGATTTCTAGTTGAGAAAATATAAAAGGGTAAGGTAAGATTGTGTGAGAGACTTGCTCACGGAGATCGGCTACGCCTAATGTGGATTGAGACTCTCCAGCTCTGGGATAAGAACTTGTGCTTGCATTTGATTGAGTTCTGATTATTTAATTGAGTTCTAATTATTTGATTGAGTTCTGAGCATTTGTGCTTGCCTTTATTTGAATTCTGATTAATTGAATCTTGATTCTGATTATTATATGTACTATGATTAATAAAGTTACTCTTGGTTTGACAATACTCGAGACCACGACACTTTATTGTCTAAGTCCAAGACTCATGACCCTGAGGGTACTACACTGTGACTGTAAAAGGTCTTTGATCTGTTTAAGATAGTATCTCTTAGTGAGAACTAATAAGAATAGGAATCAGAGTAAGCTATAGTACAGTGCCCATGACAGAATTCACCTATTTTTCCTTCTAATACCTATGTGGTTTCTTTTTTTTTTCTCTAAACGTTCAGATCTCTAATTCATTTGGAATTTAGTCTTGTGAAAGGTGTGAGGTATAGATCTGATTTGGTTTTTATTCAAATGGCTATACAATGGTCACAATATTGATTATTAAAATATCCATTTTTGTTCCTATTATTATCATATGTTAAATTTGCATTATTTTTTATGGTATAATTATGGCTTTGGCCGAGCAGACAAATATCTTTTACACTCACAATAAGCACTGCCCGCAGCCCTGCCTTCGAGCCGTCTTCCGAGGATGACTAAGTAGCTTGTATTGTTACTGATAGGAAGCCTGGGCCTGAAATAGCCCTACTCATAAAACTAGCAGTTTGTAGGCTTAGACTATCACCTTTGACAAACATTGATAGAGACGTTTACCTTGGCGCTAGTGCAGAGCACAAAGCTCTTGTACTTCTGCTTTTTAGTTATAGTGTAATATGTTTTTTACAGCTCGTAGTTTCCTTTGTAAATTAAAAATTGTAAGAATGTTTCCTGTACAAACACAATCTTCCCCCCTAGAACAAAGGTGTTTACCTAGGTGCTAGTAGAGGAGCAAAAAGTTCCAGTAATTGCTACTTTTGTGTCTCTAGAGGAGCAAAAAGCTCTTTTAATAACCACTTTTGTGATTACTAGTTAACTTGAGATTTCTAGTTGAGAAAATATAAAAGGGTAAGGTAAGATTGTGTGAGAGACTTGCTCACGGAGATCGGCTACGCCTAATGTGGATTGAGACTCTCCAGCTCTGGGATAAGAACTTGTGCTTGCATTTGATTGAGTTCTGATTATTTAATTGAGTTCTAATTATTTGATTGAGTTCTGAGCATTTGTGCTTGCCTTTATTTGAATTCTGATTAATTGAATCTTGATTCTGATTATTATATGTACTATGATTAATAAAGTTACTCTTGGTTTGACAATACTCGAGACCACGACACTTTATTGTCTAAGTCCAAGACTCATGACCCTGAGGGTACTACACTGTGACTGTAAAAGGTCTTTGATCTGTTTAAGATAGTATCTCTTAGTGAGAACTAATAAGAATAGGAATCAGAGTAAGCTATAGTACAGTGCCCATGACAGAATTCACCTATTTTTCCTTCTAATACCTATATGGTTTCTTTTTTTTTTCTCTAAACGTTCAGATCTCTAATTCATTTGGAATTTAGTCTTGTGAAAGGTGTGAGGTATAGATCTGATTTGGTTTTTATTCAAATGGCTATACAATGGTCACAATATTGATTATTAAAATATCCATTTTTGTTCCTATTATTATCATATGTTAAATTTGCATATCTACTTGGGTACATTTTGGGGCTTTCTATTCTTTTCCATTGTTAGGTCTGTCTGTTCATGTGAGAGCACATACTGTTTTAATTATGGAGACTTTATAATATGTTTTAATGTCTGATAAGGCTAGTTGCTCTCTCGTAGTTTTTATCTATTTTTAGTTTTTCTCTGATATTATTGTGTTTGTTGTTAATGGACTTTAGTGTGAAGTTTCCTAACTCTGTAATGAAGCCTGTTTGTGTTTTTATTGAAATTTTGTGCAATTTATAAATTAGCTTAGGAGTAAAAGTCTGCTTTAGGATATTTAGTCATCATATCTGAGAACAGGAGTGTCTTTTCATTTGTTCAAGTCTACTTGAGTGATTTTCAGAAGAATTTTGAAGTTTTACTAATATGTGTTTTGTACATTTCTTATTCAGTTTATTCATAGGTATTTAATCTTTTATGTTATTATTGTAAATAGGGGTTTCCCTGTCATGATGTCCTCCAACTGGGTATTGATTTAAACATTTCTAGCATTGCTTTCCAAATACTTGGCTTCCATTTTCCAAATATTATTTCATTTAATTCTCACAACAAACATATAAGGTACATTTCAGTAACATGGCCTCTGATGGATTTGCCATATGGCAGGTGTTCTGAGGTGGAACCTCTGATTTCAAGGTGCTATATACTGCATACTTCCCACTATTAATTCTCCTGAGTTGATTTATCTAAAATCATGGATGACAGTCTAACATATTTTCACAGCTCAGAGAGACTCTGAAAAGCAAAGAGTCAAATTGGCAATTTTGAACATGGGAATTCTGACCATGCCTTACAGCTTAACACTAAAGAACAGGGGATAATACATGGAGTAGCATAAGGCATTTTTCTGGAATTCCCCTCAGATTCTATCTCCAACTCTGAAATAAAGGAAGCTGGAGAAGTCTAAACGTTCAGATCTCTAATTCATTTGGAATTTAGTCTTGTGAAAGGTGTGAGGTATAGATCTGATTTGGTTTTTATTCAAATGGCTATACAATGGTCACAATATTGATTATTAAAATATCCATTTTTGTTCCTATTATTATCATATGTTAAATTTGCATATCTACTTGGGTACATTTTGGGGCTTTCTATTCTTTTCCATTGTTAGGTCTGTCTGTTCATGTGAGAGCACATACTGTTTTAATTATGGAGACTTTATAATATGTTTTAATGTCTGATAAGGCTAGTTGCTCTCTCGTAGTTTTTATCTATTTTTAGTTTTTCTCTGATATTATTGTGTTTGTTGTTAATGGACTTTAGTGTGAAGTTTCCTAACTCTGTAATGAAGCCTGTTTGTGTTTTTATTGAAATTTTGTGCAATTTATAAATTAGCTTAGGAGTAAAAGTCTGCTTTAGGATATTTAGTCATCATATCTGAGAACAGGAGTGTCTTTTCATTTGTTCAAGTCTACTTGAGTGATTTTCAGAAGAATTTTGAAGTTTTACTAATATGTGTTTTGTACATTTCTTATTCAGTTTATTCATAGGTATTTAATCTTTTATGTTATTATTGTAAATAGGGGTTTCCCTGTCATGATGTCCTCCAACTGGGTATTGATTTAAACATTTCTAGCATTGCTTTCCAAATACTTGGCTTCCATTTTCCAAATATTATTTCATTTAATTCTCACAACAAACATATAAGGTACATTTCAGTAACATGGCCTCTGATGGATTTGCCATATGGCAGGTGTTCTGAGGTGGAACCTCTGATTTCAAGGTGCTATATACTGCATACTTCCCACTATTAATTCTCCTGAGTTGATTTATCTAAAATCATGGATGACAGTCTAACATATTTTCACAGCTCAGAGAGACTCTGAAAAGCAAAGAGTCAAATTGGCAATTTTGAACATGGGAATTCTGACCATGCCTTACAGCTTAACACTAAAGAACAGGGGATAATACATGGAGTAGCATAAGGCATTTTTCTGGAATTCCCCTCAGATTCTATCTCCAACTCTGAAATAAAGGAAGCTGGAGAAGTCCACAACTATCTAGGCATGAAAAACGCAGCACACATTTTGGATGAATAATCTTCACTGCAGCTCCACACCTTAGGGGAATAAAAATTCAGAGTAAAGTTGGAGCCCTGATACCAAAATAAAGAGTGAGAGGCTCAGAGCAGCTCTTAGAAGAAGAGGCAGCACTTGAAGGGTATCATGTCCCAAGGCCCCAGAGATCATGAGCAGGACCCCTGACCTTGAGAAATACAGCAAAGGCTCAGGAGTCAGGCCAATTGCTACAAAAACGATGGACATGAGCACAGTCAAGTATGAGAGTTAAGAAATGGCAGTCATCTTAGCAAGAAGAGAGGAGAATTCCAAGAGAGACAGAGCACACCTGCTCATCCCACCTCTCATGAAAACCTGGAAAAACTCAGCAAGTGACAGCAGGCAGGGCAATGCCATCTGAGGCAGCAAGGACAGTGCCCTGGCTGAGCAAACCTACAGAATTTGAAGTAGCAGAGGCTCTCGTAGACACCACTGTTTTGTCACTCTGGAGAATCCTGTGGACAGAGGAGCCTGGTGGGATACACCCCATGGGTTTGTAAAGAGGTGGACAGGGCAGAAGCAACTTAGCAAGCCCACACCTTCATTGTGCTTCTTCAGGCTGCTAACTTAGAAAAATCTGTTAAAGAGATTTTAGGTGGAATAGATTTCTCTAAAAGTGAGCTTTCTCAATATAAGAATGATTAATGTGTGCAAGCCTATTATCTCCAGGTAATCAATATCAAAATGTACTCTCTGGAGTCATTTATTTTTCTTCATTATGCATCATAGTTCAGTCTCTAATGCTGTAGGGTTAATATACTTAGGATAATATTTCTACTGCTCAACCCAAGGTACCAAGTTAAGCATAAAGACAGCTCTGATGTTTGCATCTATTTTTTGACCTCAAAAGTAATCATTTCTCTTGATAGATGCTGATTTTCAAAAGGCAATTTCCTACTGTACTGAGAGACATCTTCAGTGGAGTTTCTGGTGATGAATTAAGGGCCTTTTAATATGAAAGATTCCCTGCTCGGAAGACCATAAGCAATAGACAGCAACAATTATGAGTCTCCAGACTGTGACCCTTCCAGTCACCCAAACACTACTGCAATGTTCAGATGAAAAGTAAAATTGTAATAATATTTATTATAAGTGACAACAGAAAGTGAATTCAATTTGCCTAGGAAAGGAAGTGACCATTGGTGGCATCTCTCCTGTTTACTCATTTTGAAAAACCAATCCACACCTTAGGGAATAAAAATTCAGAGTAAAGTTGGAGCCCTGATACCAAAATAAAGAGTGAGAGGCTCAGAGCAGCTCTTGGAAGAAGAGGCAGCACTTGAAGGGTATCATGTCCCAAGGCCCCAGAGATCATGAGCAGGACCCCTGACCTTGAGAAATACAGCAAAGGCTCAGGAGTCAGGCCAATTGCTACAAAAACGATGGACATGAGCACAGTCAAGTATGAGAGTTAAGAAATGGCAGTCATCTTAGCAAGAAGAGAGGAGAATTCCAAGAGAGACAGAGCACACCTGCTCATCCCACCTCTCATGAAAACCTGGAAAAACTCAGCAAGTGACAGCAGGCAGGGCAATGCCATCTGAGGCAGCAAGGACAGTGCCCTGGCTGAGCAAACCTACAGAATTTGAAGTAGCAGAGGCTCTCGTAGACACCACTGTTTTGTCACTCTGGAGAATCCTGTGGACAGAGGAGCCTGGTGGGATACACCCCATGGGTTTGTAAAGAGGTGGACAGGGCAGAAGCAACTTAGCAAGCCCACACCTTCATTGTGCTTCTTCAGGCTGCTAACTTAGAAAAATCTGTTAAAGAGATTTTAGGTGGAATAGATTTCTCTAAAAGTGAGCTTTCTCAATATAAGAATGATTAATGTGTGCAAGCCTATTATCTCCAGGTAATCAATATCAAAATGTACTCTCTGGAGTCATTTATTTTTCTTCATTATGCATCATAGTTCAGTCTCTAATGCTGTAGGGTTAATATACTTAGGATAATATTTCTACTGCTCAACCCAAGGTACCAAGTTAAGCATAAAGACAGCTCTGATGTTTGCATCTATTTTTTGACCTCAAAAGTAATCATTTCTCTTGATAGATGCTGATTTTCAAAAGGCAATTTCCTACTGTACTGAGAGACATCTTCAGTGGAGTTTCTGGTGATGAATTAAGGGCCTTTTAATATGAAAGATTCCCTGCTCGGAAGACCATAAGCAATAGACAGCAACAATTATGAGTCTCCAGACTGTGACCCTTCCAGTCACCCAAACACTACTGCAATGTTCAGATGAAAAGTAAAATTGTAATAATATTTATTATAAGTGACAACAGAAAGTGAATTCAATTTGCCTAGGAAAGGAAGTGACCATTGGTGGCATCTCTCCTGTTTACTCAATAACCAGCATTGTTCACTTATAGGATTGGCTTCCACTATTAACCAAGAGTTGTTAGTAACAGGTCATAGAAGAAACTAAAGCTATTTGGAAGAGGAGACAAGAAGTCAGAATTCTTCATATGGCACTTTATTGTAGAGAAGGGAGCTTTTACTTATATTTATTTAGTTGGTGAGAGGTAAGAGGGTTAACAGGGAACAAATTGTATATTTTCATTTTATATTTGTTTTTCAGTAGTTTGAGGCTTCTGGGACTTCGGATTTTCATAACAGTAACTCAGCTCAATATTATAGAGTGTATCACCTTGGAAAAGCAATTGCAAAATGCTTGTTTGTATTCTCTTTGTGCTCTGAGTGGGCTGGAATCATTCTCTTCAAACATCATTTACAACTAAATGTAATGAACACACGTAGTCAGCAAGGCTTTTAAAAGTTAATGAGAAATAGGAAACTTTGAGGGGGTTATTTCTCACTGTGCTCCATGTCTACAACTAGATCTTTCATTTAAAAAGAGCATTTCTGGCCTTGCAGTAGATTGCCTCTTCAGGACAATGGACTGGGAGCATAGTTATCCATCTTGCCTCGAACCTAATTAAGAGGGAGAAAGCAAAGGGGGGAAGAAAAAGAAGTGTGGAAGGAGGAAGGCAAAGTAGAGCATAGTTTTATTTGAACATTTGGAGACAAGGAAAATGATCTTATCCCAGGTGTAAAAATACTCAGCAACCAGCCCAGGTATTCCCAGGAAAGTTGGAGGAAAGGTCAAAAGGGAGGAAAGCACAGAGAAGAAAACTAAAAACCCCTTATCCCTGAATGATGATTATTTTTTTTTAACTTCAAACAAAGAGAAAAGGGAGAGCATGAGCCTTTCTGAGATATTTAAATAGGAGACCAGAATTAAGCTTACTATAGTAGAGCATGTTCAATGGGAGAGCATGGCCTTATTTCTACTAATTCTACAGGCAAAAATGTAGCACCAAATCTTGAAAAGAACAATGAATTCAAAACCTGAAACTCCTCTTGGCTCCACTGTTCACAATTTCCATGGTCTTGACAATTGAAAGTAACTCTCTGTGTATCTCATAGTCTCTAAAAGGAAAGCTCTGGGCTAGAGGTGACTTCTAACTTTTTTTTAAAACGAAAATTGTAATAAGTACAAAAACGTCTTTAGACAAAAGCATTGTTCACTTATAGGATTGGCTTCCACTATTAACCAAGAGTTGTTAGTAACAGGTCATAGAAGAAACTAAAGCTATTTGGAAGAGGAGACAAGAAGTCAGAATTCTTCATATGGCACTTTATTGTAGAGAAGGGAGCTTTTACTTATATTTATTTAGTTGGTGAGAGGTAAGAGGGTTAACAGGGAACAAATTGTATATTTTCATTTTATGTTTGTTTTTCAGTAGTTTGAGGCTTCTGGGACTTCGGATTTTCATAACAGTAACTCAGTTCAATATTATAGAGTGTATCACCTTGGAAAAGCAATTGCAAAATGCTTGTTTGTATTCTCTTTGTGCTCTGAGTGGGCTGGAATCATTCTCTTCAAACATCATTTACAACTAAATGTAATGAACACACGTAGTCAGCAAGGCTTTTAAAAGTTAATGAGAAATAGGAAACTTTGAGGGGGTTATTTCTCACTGTGCTCCATGTCTACAACTAGATCTTTCATTTAAAAAGAGCATTTCTGGCCTTGCAGTAGATTGCCTCTTCAGGACAATGGACTGGGAGCATAGTTATCCATCTTGCCTCGAACCTAATTAAGAGGGAGAAAGCAAAGGGGGGAAGAAAAAGAAGTGTGGAAGGAGGAAGGCAAAGTAGAGCATAGTTTTATTTGAACATTTGGAGACAAGGAAAATGATCTTATCCCAGGTGTAAAAATACTCAGCAACCAGCCCAGGTATTCCCAGGAAAGTTGGAGGAAAGGTCAAAAGGGAGGAAAGCACAGAGAAGAAAACTAAAAACCCCTTATCCCTGAATGATGATTATTTTTTTTTAACTTCAAACAAAGAGAAAAGGGAGAGCATGAGCCTTTCTGAGATATTTAAATAGGAGACCAGAATTAAGCTTACTATAGTAGAGCATGTTCAATGGGAGAGCATGGCCTTATTTCTACTAATTCTACAGGCAAAAATGTAGCACCAAATCTTGAAAAGAACAATGAATTCAAAACCTGAAACTCCTCTTGGCTCCACTGTTCACGATTTCCATGGTCTTGACAATTGAAAGTAACTCTCTGTGTATCTCATAGTCTCTAAAAGGAAAGCTCTGGGCTAGAGGTCACTTCTACCAACCCACATTTAAATTTTAAATTTATTTCTATTAGAGATACTGAAATTTGAAGGGTTTTTTTTTTGTACAATAATGTGAAAAGAGCAGAGAGAAATTTGTGAGTGTTAAGCACTTTTTATCCAGTTATGCTTAAAAAATTCTGTAGGTTTTATAATAATCTCTCCACCTTTCTATTTTTCATATTCTTAGTCTTAAAATGTATTTGTTCTAATACAGTAATGATGTCATTCTCTCTTACCTGAATTTATATCCATTATTTCAGAGATTTACATTACTTGGGGAAGAACAGGGATTTGGAGAATTAGATTAAATACTCAATATACTAAGGTAACTAAGAGTATGCTGTGTGTGTCATGATCAACAAATTCATCATCTTTTTATTTCAGCACATGTAAAATGTTGTTTACATTACTATGCTACAAAGTGTCTGCACTTATAGTATGATTTCAGTATTTACTAAAGTCCCATGATTTACATACTCAAGTAGTTTTTCCATTCCTTCTCTCAGGCATCAGAAAATATAGGCTATTTTGACCCAGGACCAGATGGCTTCACAGGTGAATTCTACCAAACATTTAAAGAAGAGCTAATGCTTGCCCTTCTAAAACTCTTTCAAAATATTGCACAGGAAGGAACACTTCCAAACACATTCTATGAGGTCACTATCACCCTAATACCTAAACCAGGCAAGGACAACACACACACAAAAAAATTATAGACCAATTTCACTGATGAATGCAGACGTCAAAATCCTCAACAAAATCCTAAAAAAACCACCCAGTATTCCCAGGAAAGTTGGAGGAAAGGTCAAAAGGGAGGAAAGCACAGAGAAGAAAACTAAAAACCCCTTATCCCTGAATGATGATTATTTTTTTTTAACTTCAAACAAAGAGAAAAGGGAGAGCATGAGCCTTTCTGAGATATTTAAATAGGAGACCAGAATTAAGCTTACTATAGTAGAGCATGTTCAATGGGAGAGCATGGCCTTATTTCTACTAATTCTACAGGCAAAAATGTAGCACCAAATCTTGAAAAGAACAATGAATTCAAAACCTGAAACTCCTCTTGGCTCCACTGTTCACAATTTCCATGGTCTTGACAATTGAAAGTAACTCTCTGTGTATCTCATAGTCTCTAAAAGGAAAGCTCTGGGCTAGAGGTCACTTCTACCAACCCACATTTAAATTTTAAATTTATTTCTATTAGAGATACTGAAATTTGAAGGGGTTTTTTTTTGTACAATAATGTGAAAAGAGCAGAGAGAAATTTGTGAGTGTTAAGCACTTTTTATCCAGTTATGCTTAAAAAATTCTGTAGGTTTTATAATAATCTCTCCACCTTTCTATTTTTCATATTCTTAGTCTTAAAATGTATTTGTTCTAATACAGTAATGATGTCATTCTCTCTTACCTGAATTTATATCCATTATTTCAGAGATTTACATTACTTGGGGAAGAACAGGGATTTGGAGAATTAGATTAAATACTCAATATACTAAGGTAACTAAGAGTATGCTGTGTGTGTCATGATCAACAAATTCATCATCTTTTTATTTCAGCACATGTAAAATGTTGTTTACATTACTATGCTACAAAGTGTCTGCACTTATAGTATGATTTCAGTATTTACTAAAGTCCCATGATTTACATACTCAAGTAGTTTTTCCATTCCTTCTCTCAGGCATCAGAAAATATAGGCTATTTTGACCCAGGACCAGATGGCTTCACAGGTGAATTCTACCAAACATTTAAAGAAGAGCTAATGCTTGCCCTTCTAAAACTCTTTCAAAATATTGCACAGGAAGGAACACTTCCAAACACATTCTATGAGGTCACTATCACCCTAATACCTAAACCAGGCAAGGACAACACACACACAAAAAAATTATAGACCAATTTCACTGATGAATGCAGACGTCAAAATCCTCAACAAAATCCTAGCAAACAGAATCCAACAACACATCAAAAACCTTACATATCATGATCAAGTCAGGTTCATGCCAGGCATGCAAGGATTCTTCAATATCTGCAAATCAATCAATGTGATACACCATATCAACAAATTGAAAGACAAATCACATGATAATCTGAATAGACGCAGAAGAAACCTTCGACAAAATCCAACATCCATTAAAAACTCTTCAAAAAATGGGTATAGAGGGAACCTGCCTTCACACAGTGAAAGCCATATATGAGAAGCCCACAGTGAACATTATTCTCAATGGTGAAAAACTGAAAGCATTCCCTCTAAAATCAGGAACAAAACAGGGGTGTCTGCTTTCACTGCTATTATTCAACCTAGTCCTGGATGTTTTAACAACAACAATAAAATAAGAAAAAGAAATTAAAAGAATCCAGATTAAAAAAGAAGTCAAACTCTCTATTTGCAGACGACACGATATTATACATAGAAAACCCCAAAGACACTATTACAAAACTACTAGAGCTAATCAATGAATTCAGTAAAGTCACGAGATACGAAATCAATACACGGAAATCACTGACATTCCTGTATATAAACAATGAAAAATCAGAAAATGAAATCTCAGATGCAATCCCCTTCACCATTGCAACCAAGAGAATAAAATATCTAGGAATAAACCTACCCAAAGAAGCAAAAGAACTGTACACAGAAAATTACAAGACACTCATGAAAGAAATTAAAGAATACTTAAACAGATAGAGAGATAGTCCATGTTCCTGGATCGGAAGAATCAATATTGCGAAAATGACCATACTACCAAATATCATCTACAGATTCAATGCGATCCCTATCAAACGACCAATGACATTCTTCACAGAACTAGACCAAAGAATAACACAGTTCATATGGAAACACAAAAAAAAACCCAAATAGCCAAAGCAATCCTGAGGAAGAAGAATGGAGCTAAAGGGATTAGCCTCCCTAACTTCAGACTATACTACAAAGTAACAGTCATCAAGACAATATGGTACTGGCAGAAAAACAGAAACATAGACCAATGGAACAAGATAGAGAACCCAGAGATAGACCCACGCACCTATGGATACCTTATTTTTGACAAAGGAGCCAAAAATATATAATGGTACAAAGACAGCCTCTTCAAAAAGTTGTGCTGGGAAAATTGGACAGCTACATGCAAAAATATGAAGTTGGAACATTCCCTGACACCATACACTAAGATCAACTCAAAATGCATTAAATGCCTAAATGTAAGACCAGAAACCATCAAACTCTTAGAGGAAAATATAGGCAAAACCCTCAAGGACATCAATCAAAGCAAGATCTTCTCTGACCCACCAACTAAAATAGCAGAACTGAAAAGAAAAATGAACATGTGGGACCTCATGAAACTTAAAAGCTTTTGTACAGCAAAAGAAATTACAAAAAAGCTGAACAGACACCCCACAGAATGGGAGAAAATCATAGCAAGTGAAACAAAGGACAAAGAATTAATCTCCAACATCTACAAACAACTCAGACAATTCAGCACAGGAAAAACGAACAACCCAATCAAAAAATGGGAAAAAGATCTAAAGAGACGCCTCTCCAAAGAGGACAAACAGATGGCCCAAAAGCACATGAAACGATGCTCAACTTCGCTTATCATTAGGGAAATGCAAATTAAAACTACAATGAGATATCACCTCACACCTGTCAGAATGGCCATCATCAAAAAATCTGCAGACAATAAATGCTGGAGAGGGTGCAGAGAAAAGGGAACCTTCTTGCATTGCTGGTGGGAATGTCAATTGATACAGCCTGTATGGAAGACAGTATGGAAATTTCTTAAAAAACTAAAAATAGAAGCACCTTATGACCCAACAATCGCACTAATAGGCTTATATCCTGATGAAATCAAAACTGAAAGAAGCACCTGTACCCCAATGTTCATTGTAGCTCTCTATACAATAGCCAGAACATGGAAGCAATCTAGATGCCCATCGACGAATGAATGGATCCAGAAGCTCTGGTGCATATATACAATGGAATACTACTCAGCTGTTAAAAGAAATGCAGAAGACTCAGTCCTAATGAAGTGGCTGGCTCTAGAACCTATCATAAAAAATGAAGTAAGTCAAAAAGAGAAAGACAAATACAGTACTAACACACATATATGGAATCTAGTAGGACGGTCTTGATAACACATGCAGGGAACACATGGAAAAACAGACAGAGCATAGACATAGGGACATTGTGGGGAAGAAATAGGGAGGGGGAAGCATGGAGGGAGTAACATGGAAACCTATACTGTTATGTGTGCAAAAGATAGCTAGTGTCATTGTGCTAAGATAATAGGAGTGCTTACAATGGCTTGGGGTGATGGTCTGGAGGGGTGGGATGGGGGGAACTTGGGGGGTGGGGACCATGGATATGCATATGACTGATCTGGGAACATACATGTCTGTGAACAACAAAACTCTGTAAAACCTTTAACATAAAGAATTAAAAAAAGAAAAAACCATGAAGATCAGAGTCTCCAACTCTTAATTTCAGCAGATTTGACCAGAAAGGTCCAGACTGCTTCCTTCTAAACTCTTAGCTAAAATCATTGATTAGTGTACATAGTGAACCCTAACAATCAGACATCCCTAAAATAGAGGTGTGATGTTTTAAGTTACTGTAACCTGTTGGACATCTGTTTCTTCCCATTATTCTTTCCAGCATCATTTTATTGCAAACTTTTTCATCTGTCAGTTATCATCACACCTTGCCTCTTTCGTTCTTGATTCTTGAGCCCAAAAATGTGACTGTCATGCACAATTAGCCAACAGTTCTGTAGTGAGTCACCTGCTAAGTATTTCTGTTTATTCCTTCTAAAGCCTAAATACCAGGAATTATCTTTTCTTCTTCTAAAATATTTACCAGATTACCCTTGAAGCTACCTTTTGAGTTGCCCATGTTCCTTGCTTTCTTCCAAACAAAAGTTTTCTGTAAGTGAGCTCACCTTGCTAAGTATTTCTTTTATCAACTAAAGAACATGTACCCAGTTCATTGCAGCTCTCTATACAATAGCCAGAACATGGAAGCAATCTAGATGCCCATCGACGAATGAATGGATCCAGAAGCTCTGGTGCATATATACAATGGAATACTACTCAGCTGTTAAAAGAAATGCAGAAGACTCAGTCCTAATGAAGTGGCTGGCTCTAGAACCTATCATAAAAAATGAAGTAAGTCAAAAAGAGAAAGACAAATACAGTACTAACACACATATATGGAATCTAGTAGGACGGTCTTGATAACACATGCAGGGAACACATGGAAAAACAGACAGAGCATAGACATAGGGACATTGTGGGTAAGAAATAGGGAGGGGTACGCATGGAGGGAGTAACATGGAAACCTATACTGTTATGTGTGCAAAAGATAGCTAGTGTCATTGTGCTAAGATAATAGGAGTGCTTACAATGGCTTGGGGTGATGGTCTGGAGGGGTGGGATGGGGAGAACTTGGGGGGTGGGGACCATGGATATGCATATGACTGATCTGGGAACATACATGTCTGTGAACAACAAAACTCTGTAAAACCTTTAACATAAAGAATTAAAAAAAGAAAAAAACCATGAAGATCAGAGTCTCCAACTCTTAATTTCAGCAGATTTGACCAGAAAGGTCCAGACTGCTTCCTTCTAAACTCTTAGCTAAAATCATTGATTAGTGTACATAGTGAACCCTAACAATCAGACATTCCTAAAATAGAGGTGTGATGTTTTAAGTTACTGTAACCTGTTAGACATCTGTTTCTTCCCATTATTCTTTCCAGCATCATTTTATTGCAAACTTTTTCATCTGTCAGTTATCATCACACCTTGCCTCTTTCGTTCTTGATTCTTGAGCCCAAAAATGTGACTGTCATGCACAATTAGCCAACAGTTCTGTAGTGAGTCACCTGCTAAGTATTTCTGTTTATTCCTTCTAAAGCCTAAATACCAGGAATTATCTTTTCTTCTTCTAAAATATTTACCAGATTACCCTTGAAGCTACCTTTTGAGTTGCCCATGTTCCTGGATTTCTTCCTGAAACTAGAATTAACCTAGAAAAAAATTTGTATTAATACCTTTCACTTATGCTACATGTTTTACGAAGAAGCTCACAGACCTTTCCGGGCTACATCCTGCTAAGAGAGAGAAAAAAATCTCATCTTAGCTTTGCATTTGGGAACACAGGCAGGAAGGAAAAGATTGTTCCAGGGAGCCATGGCAAATATGCAAATAGAGGGAGAAAAAAGAGCCCAGTTTCTTGACTCCTGGATCATGATGTCTAGTTTCAGTAAAAATAGATGAGGAAGATCAGTACTGGGTAGTTTTAGAGGATAAAGTCTCATCTCTCTGACTAGAAAGTAAGGTCCTTGTAAGAAAATGATCAGGATCCTAAACATAAAGCAGATATGAAAAGTGAGCCTATCCTTTAGCAGTTCTGTAAAGATAGCTGCTCTTTCCCCAAAGATCAAATTCCTAGAATTAAAATTTATTCCTCAGTTTACAGAAAGTAACAAATTACTTTGTGCCAGTTCTGACAGACAACAATGCTCTCATTACAGTGATGTGTGTTTCTAAGAAGGTACACACCTCAAGCTAACGTCACTCTTCGATACATTAAGAATTGCAGGTTTTCACTTTTGACAGGGAAAATAATGAATTTCAAAACTAATTTAACCTGGACAATTAAACCCACAAACTTCTGTACTTTCCCTCAATTTTCTGTTTAATTCTAATAAAACTATATGTGTGTTTACTTAATCTCAATGACTACAACTTCTTGCTCCTAGTTTTTATTATGCCTGTGTGATAGATTTTGCCCATATGTGCAGGAAAACACCAACATGTACACTGTGCTCTTATCCACTCTACCTGTGCCACAGCTTGCTATAATATATTGCCTTCCAAGTTAAGGGGATCTTAAGCTTAAGAATTCTGTAAGATAACAAAGGATTAATTGAGAATCAGCGGACTGACCCACTGGAATGTTAACCATACAGTCTGTTATACAGTCAATTTGAACAAGTTATATGTGTAAACTATAAATAAAAAATAATAGATTTCTGGTTTTAATTTCTTACTTTCTTTACTAAGAGCTAATGAAACATCTGTTGAATGTAACTATGAGAATTACCTCTGTTCTGGCCCAGATTTATCTCCTTTGCTTATCTAGCTTCTATTCATCTTCTGTGAATTCTGTTCCCTTTTAATTCCACACCGATTGGTGAGAAATGATTCTTCCTAATGTGAAGGTCTTTGTAATTGGCACTATCATTCTCTATCAGTCTACCAGGATTCAAAGTTCCCACTTGAAGTATACTTACTTAGTTCCACCTATTTTTCTGCTGTTGACCTTATATGATGGTTTTCTTCCTTCTAAATATTGTAATTCTGCCATGTTATGTGAGCTTGTAAGCAATTTGTATTTGTCTACAGAATTATTCTGTCAGAGTAACTCCAGATTTTGGCTTTGTTTTATTTACCTTAGTAAGATAACTTTTACCTGGCTCTGCCTTTTGTCAAGAAGGGTTAATTACTGAATTTTCCCATCCAACAAAAGGCCACTTCCATTTCCCATTACACTCTTGTAACACCATCAGACAGAGCCTCTGGCTGCAGAAGCATCAGCTCAGAAACACACAGTTTCCATCTATACATTCTTACCTTGGTTTTTCCTCAACCTCAGACAACTGTTTATTTTATTAAGAATATGTGATTTCCTTATCCTATGGTATCTATCATTTATAATAAACTATTTTGAGGAAAATCAGATGAAGATATATGAAACTTGTTGAAAGAACTCACCTCCCCAAAAATAAAATGAAACAAATTGAGAAAAATTGAACCTGCACTCAATTTTTTACCCTCAAGACTATAAGGTTTCACATGATACATCATTTCTCTTTTTCACTGTCACGTATTCATGGTAGACCAAATAGTTTTTTTCATGATGATCTTCATAGCAGCTTCTAGAACATATCTTCCGAAACCTTGAGATGAATTGTTTTAATCTATCTTTTTTATTATTTTTTTTACAGTTTTGTTGTTTACTGCTACACATCAACCTGAATCAGCATAGGCCTACATATGTCCAGTCTTTTTCCATTATTGTTTTACAGTTTTAAGTTTGAACAAGTTATATGTGTAAACTATAAATAAAAAATAATAGATTTCTGGTTTTAATTTCTTACTTTCTTTACTAAGAGCTAATGAAACATCTGTTGAATGTAAATATGAGAATTACCTCTGTTCTGGCCCAGATTTATCTCCTTTGCTTATCTAGCTTCTATTCATCTTCTGTGAATTCTGTTCCCTTTTAATTCCACACCGATTGGTGAGAAATGATTCTTCCTAATGTGAAGGTCTTTGTAATTGGCACTATCATTCTCTATCAGTCTACCAGGATTCAAAGTTCCCACTTGAAGTATACTTACTTAGTTCCACCTATTTTTCTGCTGTTGACCTTATATGATGGTTTTCTTCCTTCTAAATATTGTAATTCTGCCATGTTATGTGAGCTTGTAAGCAATTTGTATTTGTCTACAGAATTATTCTGTCAGAGTAACTCCAGATTTTGGCTTTGTTTTATTTACCTTAGTAAGATAACTTTTACCTGGCTCTGCCTTTTGTCAAGAAGGGTTAATTACTGAATTTTCCCATCCAACAAAAGGCCACTTCCATTTCCCATTACACTCTTGTAACACCATCAGACAGAGCCTCTGGCTGCAGAAGCATCAGTTCAGAAACACACAGTTTCCATCTATACATTCTTACCTTGGTTTTTCCTCAACCTCAGACAACTGTTTATTTTATTAAGAATATGTGATTTCCTTATCCTATGGTATCTATCATTTATAATAAACTATTTTGAGGAAAATCAGATGAAGATATATGAAACTTGTTGAAAGAACTCACCTCCCCAAAAATAAAATGAAACAAATTGAGAAAAATTGAACCTGCACTCAATTTTTTACCCTCAAGACTATAAGGTTTCACATGATACATCATTTCTCTTTTTCACTGTCACGTATTCATGGTAGACCAAATAGTTTTTTTCATGATGATCTTCATAGCAGCTTCTAGAACATATCTTCCGAAACCTTGAGATGAATTGTTTTAATCTATCTTTTTTATTATTTTTTTTACAGTTTTGTTGTTTACTGCTACACATCAACCTGAATCAGCATAGGCCTACATATGTCCACTCTGTCTTGAACTTCTCTCCCATCCCCCTCCCCATTCCACCCCTGTAGGTTGTTACAGAGCCCATGTTTGAGTTCCCTTAGTCCTACAGCAGATTCCCCTTGACTGCCCATTTTACATATGGTGATGTAAGTTTCCATATTGCTATTTCCATACATCTAGCTCATTCCTCCCCTCCCACCAATGTCCATAGGTCTGTTCTCTATGTCTGTTTCTCCATTGCTGCTCTGCATATACATTTATCAGTACCATCTTTCCAGATTCTCTATATATGTGTTAGTATATGTTTTAATCTGTCTTGAATGTCTTAAGTGAGGCCTTGCTAGAAATAAGGTGCTACATTGGATGATCTCTAAAAACTTATTACAGATGATCATTTTAAAACTTGAATTTTAGAGTGAGCTTAAATGATGTAATGCAATACCAATCTCTGATCAAGTAAACCTACATATAGTATTAATTGCTATTTCATAGTAAATTGCTTGAAAGAAAGTGATAACCCTTACTATACACAGTCCTTGTGTGTTAAAAAGGAATAGTTCACTGGGTGATTCTGTCTTAGAGTCTCCTCTGAAGTTGCAATCAAACTATTGGCTGAGGATGTCTGTTTCTAAGATGGCTCATTCAGATATTTGGCAAGTTGATGCTGACTATTAACAGGAGATCTCATTTCCTCACCACAAAGACCTCTGTCTAGTGCTGTTTGGGCATTCTAATAACATGGTGCCCTCTCTAGGAGCAAGTGGTCCAAGAGAGCATGGGGGAGGTATTCATGTTTTCCATAACCCACTCACAGAAGCACACAATTTCCACCATATTCTATTGTGTTTTATGTATTATGTAGCAGGGGATCCTCATGGGCATGTATTTTGGAGTCTGGAGATCAATAGATCTATCTGTATATCTATAAGCTTCTGTGGGCATATCACTCATATGTATTTAACACATCTGTTAAAGTTTTCAAATTAAAATTAAAATGTGGTAAAACAAATAATCTTTCCATTGTTACAGGTGATACAACTCCTGTTTTTGTTTTGATGTTTTTGTTTAAAAATTTTGTTTAAAAAAGGCCTTAGGAGTTTTTTTCTCTTCAACTTTCTACACCATGATCACAGAAATTAGATTAATTTCATCAAAACATTTTAATTGTCTATATTTGAGTCTCATAATTAATTCAAATAACAACATAGTTTAAACCTGGGATAAAATTTGGAAGTATAATTAGTTTTTCTTAGCTTAGACCATCATTATATTAATCAAACGGTAGTGAATTGAGCAATTACATACTTAAGTTTTAGTTCGATTTTTATTTTGACTGTACTCGGTCTTCGTTGTGGCATGTAAGCTCTTCTTTGCAGCACCTGGACTTTCTCTTTTTGCAGCGTGTGAGCTTCTCATATAGTGTATGGTCTCTAGAGACCATGGCCTCAGTAATTGTAGCACATGAACCTCTCTTGTTGAACTGCATGGGTGTAGTTGCCCTGCAGCATGTGGGATCTTAGTTCCTGGACCAAGGATCAAACTCATGTTTCCCTGCATGGAAAGGTAGATTCTAACCATTGGACCACTTAGGAAGTCCCTCATTTATGTTTTAAAGATGCTTCATTGACTTGTAAAGAGTAGCATATAAACTGCAAGATTTGGACCCAAAATATTTGCTCTATCCTCTATATTAGTACTTTTCATTACAAGTCATTTGGGAATATTGTTAAAATGCAGATTCTGAATCACTGGGTGGTTAGGGAACATGATACTATTAAGTAGAAAATTCTCCAGCTATAGCGTGTGTGTCTGTGTACTTGTATGTCTGTGTGTGTGTGTGTGTGTGTGTGTGCAGGTGTGTATGAATGATATGCACAAAAAATGCAGATTCTGACTCAGAGCTGGAGTAGGGCCTAAGATCCTGCATTTCTAATAAGATCCAAGGAGTCAATGATGCCTTGTTCCTCTGACCACATGCTAAGTGACAGTGTTTTATGCAGTTGAGGTTCCTTTGAAATAATTTTTATTTAACAATATTTCCTTGTTGTACCGAATTCAGAACACCCAGGGTGTCTTAGCTTAAACATGTCTAAATAATTCCAGAGATGAAAATAAAATCTTCCGGTATTTTCCACAGGGAATTTCAACCACCCTCCAATTTGTAATTTATGTCACTTCTTGTTTCTAACCATATCTACTAATTTTAATAGGGAAGAAAGACAATTTTATAGTATTAGATGTGTTAGATCTCTAGTAAATATTCTTCAGTTGTAACATACTTGTTTCATATGCTTGCATATATTTTGACTTAACCTTTACTTTTCCCTTTTCAGGATGAAATATCTTAAAATCTAAATATTGCTAATTATTGCAACATTTTCCTCTATTGCCCCACACTCCAACTTTGACCCTTGTGCCATTCCTGCCTTTGATCCATGCCTTGCCATGGGTCATGCTATCATCCAGATCATTCAAATCTTCTACATTTCTGAGGTGGTTCTTTCTTTACTAACATGCTGTAATTCTTTCCACCTCCAGCTTCATCTTTATAGACAATTCTGTGTGGGATCATGACTAACAGAGTACATTCTATTTTATGAAATTTGTTTACCTTTAAACGCTTCGAAGTCACTTTCTGAAGACCAAATGAGTCAGGATTTTGGGCTGTAGGCAACAAAGGCTGACTGCCTACCTAAGAGAAAAGTCAGGTTTATTGGAAATCTTTGAGTGATTCACAGATTGTAGAAGAAAGGAACAGTTTCCCATAATTAATGTTTTAAAGATGCTTCATTGACTTGTAAAGAGTAGCATATAAACTGCAAGATTTGGACCCAAAATATTTGCTCTATCCTCTATATTAGTACTTTTCATTACAAGTCATTTGGGAATATTGTTAAAATGCAGATTCTGAATCACTGGGTGGTTAGGGAACATGATACTATTAAGTAGAAAATTCTCCAGCTATAGTGTGTGTGTCTGTGTACTTGTATGTCTGTGTGTGTGTGTGTGTGTGTGTGCAGGTGTGTATGAATGATATGCACAAAAAATGCAGATTCTGACTCAGAGCTGGAGTAGGGCCTAAGATCCTGCATTTCTAATAAGATCCAAGGAGTCAATGATGCCTTGTTCCTCTGACCACATGCTAAGTGACAGTGTTTTATGCAGTTGAGGTTCCTTTGAAATAATTTTTATTTAACAATATTTCCTTGTTGTACCGAATTCAGAACACCCAGGGTGTCTTAGCTTAAACATGTCTAAATAATTCCAGAGATGAAAATAAAATCTTCCGGTATTTTCCACAGGGAATTTCAACCACCCTCCAATTTGTAATTTATGTCACTTCTTGTTTCTAACCATATCTACTAATTTTAATAGGGAAGAAAGACAATTTTATAGTATTAGATGTGTTAGATCTCTAGTAAATATTCTTCAGTTGTAACATACTTGTTTCATATGCTTGCATATATTTTGACTTAACCTTTACTTTTCCCTTTTCAGGATGAAATATCTTAAAATCTAAATATTGCTAATTATTGCAACATTTTCCTCTATTGCCCCACACTCCAACTTTGACCCTTGTGCCATTCCTGCCTTTGATCCATGCCTTGCCATGGGTCATGCTATCATCCAGATCATTCAAATCTTCTACATTTCTGAGGTGGTTCTTTCTTTACTAACATGCTGTAATTCTTTCCACCTCCAGCTTCATCTTTATAGACAATTCTGTGTGGGATCATGACTAACAGAGTACATTCTATTTTATGAAATTTGTTTACCTTTAAACGCTTCGAAGTCACTTTCTGAAGACCAAATGAGTCAGGATTTTGGGCTGTAGGCAACAAAGGCTGACTGCCTACCTAAGAGAAAAGTCAGGTTTATTGGAAATCTTTGAGTGATTC
This sequence comes from Tragulus kanchil, assembly GCA_022376925.1. Lineage (NCBI taxonomy): Eukaryota > Metazoa > Chordata > Mammalia > Artiodactyla > Tragulidae > Tragulus > Tragulus kanchil. The sequence continues at coordinate 37,988,470 of JAIOJX010000004.1, forward strand.
ACAGATTGTAGAAGAAAGGAACAGTTTGGCTAAATAAAGTTGACTGATTTTTAACTGTCTTTGTAACTTCTTGTCACCTACTGCAGAAGCAAAGGTCCCAATATCTGTCCTTCTGACTGCAATGAGAGGAGCTATACCTCTACCAACACTACAACCAGTGGAGAAATGCACTCATGTAAGAAAATCAAAATGTTTATGGAAGGGGGAAGAGCACTTGATTCTGGGCACAAAAATGTAAGATGTCCACTATCTTCACATGAGATAGAGCCTAAAAGTGGCAGTCTTATTAAGGCATTGTTCTCAGACTATCTCAAGTTCCCTCTCCACACTGGGAAAAAGACCTATGCACAACAATGATATTATTTTTCTCAACTTCTTACCCCTTCAGATTATACTGTTGCCTTTCCTGAAGGCAGAACAGAAAAAAATGAACAGACTAGATTTGAAAAGATGTTATGATGGACTCACCTCCCATAAAATTCTACTTCATCAAAGGAAGATACAGTCTTCAGACCATCATTTTCACATGCAACTTATAGAACAGTTTATTATTCTAGGAGAAATGGAGTTGGTTCTTTGCTTAATTGAAAATTGGTATTCATATGCAAGTGTCACTAAAAGCTGAGGGAAATCTATAAGAAAATTATGTGGTTATTTTGAGAAAAAAGACCAAATATCTAACAGTAATTTGGAACTAACTTGAAATGTGGGCTTTTTGTATGATATGTTGCAATGAACTGGTTCAATTCACAGTTAAAGTAATATCCACTGAAAGACTGCCCTTACTCCAGAAACCAGTCATAAGTTCCAGAGTCAGAAGGCCATCCTTAATTCAGATCAGCTAGATACAAATTCAGGAGTTCTTGGTACCCTCTTAGACTTAATAATTGTCTAGGATGACTTATAGAACTCAGGAAAATGTTATAACTATGGTTTTATTACATAGTGAAAGTTGCTCAGTCATGTACGACTCTGTGAACTAATGGATGAGTCAGGGAGTTCTCCAGGGGATCTTTCCAACCCAGGGATTGAACCTGGGTCTCCCACATGGCAGGCGGATTCTTTACCATCCTAGCCACTAGGAAGCCCTATTATGGCAAGTCTATGTCAACTGAAAAGATGCTCAACCTAAGGAAAAGTCAGGTTTATTGGAAATCTTTGAGTGATTCACAGATTGTAGAAGAAAGGAACAGTTTGGCTAAATAAAGTTGACTGATTTTTAACTGTCTTTGTAACTTCTTGTCACCTACTGCAGAAGCAAAGGTCCCAATATCTGTCCTTCTGACTGCAATGAGAGGAGCTATACCTCTACCAACACTACAACCAGTGGAGAAATGCACTCATGTAAGAAAATCAAAATGTTTATGGAAGGGGGAAGAGCACTTGATTCTGGGCACAAAAATGTAAGATGTCCACTATCTTCACATGAGATAGAGCCTAAAAGTGGCAGTCTTATTAAGGCATTGTTCTCAGACTATCTCAAGTTCCCTCTCCACACTGGGAAAAAGACCTATGCACAACAATGATATTATTTTTCTCAACTTCTTACCCCTTCAGATTATACTGTTGCCTTTCCTGAAGGCAGAACAGAAAAAAATGAACAGACTAGATTTGAAAAGATGTTATGATGGACTCACCTCCCATAAAATTCTACTTCATCAAAGGAAGATACAGTCTTCAGACCATCATTTTCACATGCAACTTATAGAACAGTTTATTATTCTAGGAGAAATGGAGTTGGTTCTTTGCTTAATTGAAAATTGGTATTCATATGCAAGTGTCACTAAAAGCTGAGGGAAATCTATAAGAAAATTATGTGGTTATTTTGAGAAAAAAGACCAAATATCTAACAGTAATTTGGAACTAACTTGAAATGTGGGCTTTTTGTATGATATGTTGCAATGAACTGGTTCAATTCACAGTTAAAGTAATATCCACTGAAAGACTGCCCTTACTCCAGAAACCAGTCATAAGTTCCAGAGTCAGAAGGCCATCCTTAATTCAGATCAGCTAGATACAAATTCAGGAGTTCTTGGTACCCTCTTAGACTTAATAATTGTCTAGGATGACTTATAGAACTCAGGAAAATGTTATAACTATGGTTTTATTACATAGTGAAAGTTGCTCAGTCATGTACGACTCTGTGAACTAATGGATGAGTCAGGGAGTTCTCCAGGGGATCTTTCCAACCCAGGGATTGAACCTGGGTCTCCCACATGGCAAGTGGAGTCTTTACCATCCTAGCCACTAGGGAAGCCCTATTATGGCAAAAGTCTATGTCAACTGAAAAAGATGCTCAACCTAAATGTTTATAGAGTTATGTTATGTTTAGAATTATGATTCAGTGATCTTTCTGAGCATTATACCTGGGTATCATCTGCTCAGAAAACTCTAAGGAATTGGTCCAAAAAGAAAGGGAAGAGACAGGGTATCTAAGAGTTCTACTAAAAATAAAATTAAAAAGAAAAAAAGAAACATGTAGTCCAACATCAAAAGATTACTGCTCATCACAAAAAATATAGGCATGTCAAGGTAATGATTTTAGTGCTTTTCTATATATGGGGAGAGGCAAACAGTCTACCTTGTTGAAATTATCCCTTTGATATGCATCTTAACTACCTAGCGCCAGTATCCCTTGTTTCTCCATCCTGAATTCTCCTCAGGATGCACCATTGGAAGGACTGCAGTGACTGATGACTTGATGGCAGGGAACATTCTTATGTATGCAGGTATAAATTAGAACCTGCCAGAGAAAGAAACACATAAGATGCTACCTGAAAGGGTTCTACACATGAAGCCTCCATGTCCTCAGAAAACATCAATCTCCCAGCACCTCAAGGTATGACAGTACTCACTGTGTTGCCAACCAGAAAAACTCACCTGAGTGTCCACATCCAGAGTTTTACTGGGTTTCATTCAACAGGCAAAAATGAATCACTGGTCACGTGGTCATCTTGTCTGCTACTCTTTCCCTCTTCCCAGAGGTACGGTTGATGATGTGTTCAAAGCCCCAACCACCTAATTATACTCTTTGTCCTGCTGACATGGTCAGCCCCTCATCTTACCGAATCATCCATCAATAGCACTAACACTGTTAGTGTAAACTGTAGTCTGGCCAAGCAGGAGTCATCTCATTAGCATAAGCTATCAGGCACTGTTTTAGGGTTCCTGCTATGAATAATGAGACACCTCACTGACTTGGGAAATTTCAAGCATTTTGAAGCTGTCTCCTAGGAACCAAGGACAGAGGCCAGCGAAATTATCACATGGATTATTTTATCATGGATAATGGTTCCAAGCTTAAATCATTGCTCAGATGCTCTTGGAGAGGAATGAACTTCAGCATGATAGTGGGCTGGGTCTCTGGAATCCCTTTATAGAAGTTTATATTAACTACCAAGCCATATAGCTAACATCTTTCAATATCTCCCCAAATTATGCATATAGTTAGATTATGTTTTTTTTTCAGTGATCTTTCTGAGCATTATACCTGGGTATCATCTGCTCAGAAAACTCTAAGGAATTGGTCCAAAAAGAAAGGGAAGAGACAGGGTATCTAAGAGTTCTACTAAAAATAAAATTAAAAAGAAAAAAAGAAACATGTAGTCCAACATCAAAAGATTACTGCTCATCACAAAAAATATAGGCATGTCAAGGTAATGATTTTAGTGCTTTTCTATATATGGGGAGAGGCAAACAGTCTACCTTGTTGAAATTATCCCTTTGATATGCATCTTAACTACCTAGCGCCAGTATCCCTTGTTTCTCCATCCTGAATTCTCCTCAGGATGCACCATTGGAAGGACTGCAGTGGCTGATGACTTGATGGCAGGGAACATTCTTATGTATGCAGGTATAAATTAGAACCTGCCAGAGAAAGAAACACATAAGATGCTACCTGAAAGGGTTCTACACATGAAGCCTCCATGTCCTCAGAAAACATCAATCTCCCAGCACCTCAAGGTATGACAGTACTCACTGTGTTGCCAACCAGAAAAACTCACCTGAGTGTCCACATCCAGAGTTTTACTGGGTTTCATTCAACAGGCAAAAATGAATCACTGGTCATGTGGTCATCTTGTCTGCTACTCTTTCCCTCTTCCCAGAGGTACGGTTGATGATGTGTTCAAAGCCCCAACCACCTAATTATACTCTTTGTCCTGCTGACATGGTCAGCCCCTCATCTTACCGAATCATCCATCAATAGCACTAACACTGTTAGTGTAAACTGTAGTCTGGCCAAGCAGGAGTCATCTCATTAGCATAAGCTATCAGGCACTGTTTTAGGGTTCCTGCTATGAATAATGAGACACCTCACTGACTTGGGAAATTTCAAGCATTTTGAAGCTGTCTCCTAGGAACCAAGGACAGAGGCCAGCGAAATTATCACATGGATTATTTTATCATGGATAATGGTTCCAAGCTTAAATCATTGCTCAGATGCTCTGGGAGAGGAATGAACTTCAGCATGATAGTGGGCTGGGTCTCTGGAATCCCTTTATAGAAGTTTATATTAACTACCAAGCCATATAGCTAACATCTTTCAATATCTCCCCAAATTATGCATATAGTTAAACAAAGATAATGCCTTTTTTGTTTTCTGTAAAATAAATATGTTTATGGGAAATGCAACTTTGCTTTAAAATTTAGACAGATGAAGAATAGACATGAAAGGGTAACTTAATGAAAAACCACCGAGAAAAAAATCTAGAAGCCAGAAGCAACACCTAAAATAGTGAAAATCTCTAAAGAGGAGATGTTCTGCTACCTGATGAAAAGCATCTCTTACTGAAAATTCTCTCATACTATGGAGAAAGGAATTTGAGTCAACATGAATAATAGCAAATACTTTAACCTTTATTTTTATAATTTTATTTATTTATTTATTTTTGGCTGTGCTGGGTCTTCATTGCTGTAACAAGCTTTTCTCTAGTTGCTGTTTGCCTTTCATAGGTTTCTCATTATGGTGGCTTTTCTTGTTGCTGAGCACAAGCTTTAGGGCTCTTGGGCTTCAGAAGTTGCAGTGTGCAGGCTCAGTAGCTGTGGCTCACGGGCTTAGTTGCTCCACAGCATGTGGGATCTTTCCGTATCAGGGGTCAAACCCATGTCTCCTGCACTGTCATGTGGATTCTTTACCATTGAACCACCAGGGAAACCCTATTTTAACCTTTTAATCTTATTGTTTTTCTTACCTGGAAGCAAGTCTATAAGTGGTATTTTTTGTCTCCAGCTTAAGCCTAAATGCTAAACTTTCAAATCTGAGGGTTAATGTGAATTCAAAGCCCCCTGTCTATGAGTTTAATTTTAAAAAAAGAAACTGTAGTCTGGCCAAGCAGGAGTCATCTCATTAGCATAAGCTATCAGGCACTGTTTTAGGGTTCCTGCTATGAATAATGAGACACCTCACTGACTTGGGAAATTTCAAGCATTTTGAAGCTGTCTCCTAGGAACCAAGGACAGAGGCCAGCGAAATTATCACATGGATTATTTTATCATGGATAATGGTTCCAAGCTTAAATCATTGCTCAGATGCTCTGGGAGAGGAATGAACTTCAGCATGATAGTGGGCTGGGTCTCTGGAATCCCTTTATAGAAGTTTATATTAACTACCAAGCCATATAGCTAACATCTTTCAATATCTCCCCAAATTATGCATATAGTTAAACAAAGATAATGTCTTTTTTGTTTTCTGTAAAATAAATATGTTTATGGGAAATGCAACTTTGCTTTAAAATTTAGACAGATGAAGAATAGACATGAAAGGGTAACTTAATGAAAAACCACCGAGAAAAAAATCTAGAAGCCAGAAGCAACACCTAAAATAGTGAAAACCTCTAAAGAGGAGATGTTCTGCTACCTGATGAAAAGCATCTCTTACTGAAAATTCTCTCATACTATGGAGAAAGGAATTTGAGTCAACATGAATAATAGCAAATACTTTAACCTTTATTTTTATAATTTTATTTATTTATTTATTTTTGGCTGTGCTGGGTCTTCATTGCTGTAACAAGCTTTTCTCTAGTTGCTGTTTGCCTTTCATAGGTTTCTCATTATGGTGGCTTTTCTTGTTGCTGAGCACAAGCTTTAGGGCTCTTGGGCTTCAGAAGTTGCAGTGTGCAGGCTCAGTAGCTGTGGCTCACGGGCTTAGTTGCTCCACAGCATGTGGGATCTTTCCGTATCAGGGGTCAAACCCATGTCTCCTGCACTGTCATGTGGATTCTTTACCATTGAACCACCAGGGAAACCCTATTTTAACCTTTTAATCTTATTGTTTTTCTTACCTGGAAGCAAGTCTATAAGTGGTATTTTTTGTCTCCAGCTTAAGCCTAAATGCTAAACTTTCAAATCTGAGGGTTAATGTGAATTCAGAAAAGTTGTACTCATTTTATTTTAAAGTCACACTGTCACCTAATGGTTTCTGATACACAGAATTTGAGAAAATAAGCTAATGGTTTATTTGGGTAATTTATTCTCTGATATATACAAAATAACTAAGTACAAGACTATTTTGTCTTTATAATATCTAAAAGCTGTTTTATATCTTTAACTTATTTTAATGGGTTTGGATACCATTATAAATGGCTCATAAGTTATTTTTATTGTAGCAAATATTTTTTTCTTACAGATGCATGCCGAGTATGGAAAAGAGTAACTAAAAAAATAGTGTACATTGCAGTGAAATGTTTATTGAATTTCTTTGGTTTTCCTAAATTCTAACAGTGGTTGCATAAACCAGTTAGAATTGTTTAGTGCCAAAATTTCCTGTTTGCTTTGACAAAATACTCAAATAATCTGTAACTAACAAGCCTTGGAGTTCTCCTTCCTCAGTTCTTCTCTGCTTTCAATCAACTTAACTTTACTACTTTCATCAGAAGGAACAAAGACACCTAAGTGCCTAAGTAGCTGACACGTAGTAGATTCTTCAGAAGTGTTTAAAATAAAAGTAGTCCTTGGCTAAATGTCATAGCCTAGGCTCAGTGAATAAAAATTAAAGCTAGTATTTTTCCTACAAATAAATAATCTTGTCTCACTCTTGATAGTTCTTCCCAAACCCACAAGAGAAAAAGCCTATTTCTTTTGAGTTTCATATGGAAGAAAAAGTGTTACATTCCATCTTCAATATCAGTTAAAAGGCTTTGTTTCTTTTCCATTTGCTTTTAATGACGATCTTTAGTATGTAATGCTTGGCATTTTAAAGTAACTTGTAGAATATTGGGGCTACTGGAGAGAATCAGAACACATTTTATTATGGTCAATTCTAAATTAACAGAAAAAGTACAGTAGCAGGATGTACACCTGTTGTTTAGTCACTAATTTGTGCTCTACTGTTTGCAACATCAGGGACTGTAGCCTGCCGGGCTCCTCTGTTCATGTGATTTTTAAGGCAAGAATACTAGAGTGGATTGCCATTCCCTTCTTCAAGGGACCTTTCCAACCTAGAGATCAATCTCAAGTCTCCTGCTTGACAGGCAGAATTCTTTACCACTGACTCATCAGGAAAGCCCTATAACTTGCTATAGTATTCATGGAAGTCAGTTTATCTGCCTAGTGATTGCCTACAGATTTGATGTGTTTATACACATCCATCTGAAGATTAGAAGAAATTCTTTTTCACATAACTAAACAACTGAGAAAAATGTTAATCGCTGACTGAGAATGTGCAACAGGACTCACAAACTCTATTTTTCAGTAATGCTTATGTTCTTATATTTAATAGAATCCTAGAAAAAAAAGTGCAGTGGTGGGGCATGTGATAATAAATACAGCATGCGATTGATTAGGAGCTCTTGATTTCAGACTTGCATGGTGTCTGCTCCAAACACCTAAAGCATATTAGAAGCCTAGCTGATTCTGACTTGATCTAGATGTAGGAGAGGAAATTATTGTTCCAGGATTCAGAAATTTTCTCTGGGAAAAATAGCTATTCACTGTGGATGTAGGTTAATCAGTGCATGCTATTCAAGAATTTAGAAAGTAGTGTTATTCGTGGAAAAACTTTATTTGGGGATGGAAAGCTAAAGGAATCCCTTTTGCCCAGATTATGTTTAATAGTAAATGCATACACAATATTCATACATGAACTCACAAAAGTACCAGAAATTCTCACTGGTTTCATAGAATAAAACTCTCCAATGGATCTCAGGTATACAGGTATACAAATACCAGACTCACACAGAAGGATAACAGTCATTTAGGTAGTCTAAGTTTTGGAAGAAAATGTTAAAATATTCTCAGAGTTACTAAAAAATTTTAAAACCCTACATACCATCTAGAACTAATGCTGATTCTTTCAATTCCAGTCAAATAAAATATCCAGTGAGTTATGGTAGTTTGAGAAGACTATATACTTCAAAAAATTATAGAAATGTAAAACATGATTATTTTATAGGAACTAAATCAGGAGTTAAGAGGATTAGGCATTGCCTATTCCCTGTTTGCAACATCAGGAACTGTAGCCTGCCGGGCTCCTCTGTTCATGTGATTTTTAAGGCAAGAATACTAGAGTGGATTGCCATTCCCTTCTTCAAGGGACCTTTCCAACCTAGAGATCAATCTCAAGTCTCCTGCTTGACAGGCAGAATTCTTTACCACTGACTCATCAGGAAAGCCCTATAACTTGCTATAGTATTCATGGAAGTCAGTTTATCTGCCTAGTGATTGCCTACAGATTTGATGTGTTTATACACATCCATCTGAAGATTAGAAGAAATTCTTTTTCACATAACTAAACAACTGAGAAAAATGTTAATCGCTGACTGAGAATGTGCAACAGGACTCACAAACTCTATTTTTCAGTAATGCTTATGTTCTTATATTTAATAGAATCCTAGAAAAAAAAGTGCAGTGGTGGGGCATGTGATAATAAATACAGCATGCGATTGATTAGGAGCTCTTGATTTCAGACTTGCATGGTGTCTGCTCCAAACACATAAAGCATATTAGAAGCCTAGCTGATTCTGACTTGATCTAGATGTAGGAGAGGAAATTATTGTTCCAGGATTCAGAAATTTTCTCTGGGAAAAATAGCTATTCACTGTGGATGTAGGTTAATCAGTGCATGCTATTCAAGAATTTAGAAAGTAGTGTTATTCGTGGAAAAACTTTATTTGGGGATGGAAAGCTAAAGGAATCCCTTTTGCCCAGATTATGTTTAATAGTAAATGCATACACAATATTCATACATGAACTCACAAAAGTACCAGAAATTCTCACTGGTTTCGTAGAATAAAACTCTCCAATGGATCTCAGGTATACAGGTATACAAATACCAGACTCATACAGAAGGATAACAGTCATTTAGGTAGTCTAAGTTTTGGAAGAAAATGTTAAAATATTCTCAGAGTTACTAAAAATTTTTAAAACCCTACATACCATCTAGAACTAATGCTGATTCTTTCAATTCCAGTCAAATAAAATATCCAGTGAGTTATGGTAGTTTGAGCAGACTATATACTTCAAAAAAATTATAGAAATGTAAAACATGATTATTTTATAGGAACTAAATCAGGCAAATGTTAAGAGGCTCTCCACCCCCTTCCATGTGATCGGAATGGAAGTATTCAGAGTACGCTTACAGAAGGTCTTGCCAAGTTAGGTGATGGTGGTGCTGTCATACCCTATATGATTCTGTGAACTGGATAACAGGGAAGATGTAGGAATTAACCAACCCGAAGTTTGCTGCGTGGCTGCAGAGACAATTATCTCCTCATAAGATCCATAAAAACAGAAACTTCTAACAATGAATATTTGTTGTTGAATGAGTGCTGAGAGACTAAATGTAGGAAATATACTCTGGACTTTCACAGAGTGTACTTACCTATTTGCAGAAGAGCAGCAAAATGTTTTATCTTTTTATTGTATCTCTGATTTATATAATAAATATATATGTACATGAGTACATACACACACTCCCCTCTATTTAACATACATGTGAGTTCATGTATGAATACTGCATATGCATTTACTATTAAACATAATCTGGGCAAAAGGGATTCCTTTAATTTTCCATGTCAAAATAAAGTTTTTCCACAAATAACACTACTTTCTAAATTTTTGATTAGCATGCATTGATTAACCTACATCCACAGTGAATAGCTATTTTTCCCAGAGAAAATTTCTGAATCCTGGAACAATAATCTCCTCTCCTACATCTAGATCAAGTCAGAATAGAGTGCTATTCTCCAAATATGAATACACCTAAGGCAAGTATGAGTACTTAGATAATATGCCACAGATAATCCTACCAAAAGTTTGTCAACCAAAAGAATTCTAGTGCTCTGCCCTGATTATTACATAGGGCAGGTTGGGTTATTGTGACCTTGATTATGACTACTGAAAATTTTTTACATGGAAAAATTCTCACTGGTTTCGTAGAATAAAACTCTAGGTATACAGGTATACAAATACCAGACTCATACAGAAGGATAACAGTCATTTAGGTAGTCTAAGTTTTGGAAGAAAATGTTAAAATATTCTCAGAGTTACTAAAAAATTTTAAAACCCTACATACCATCTAGAACTAATGCTGATTCTTTCAATTCCAGTCAAATAAAATATCCAGTGAGTTATGGTAGTTTGAGAAGACTATATACTTCAAAAAATTATAGAAATGTAAAACATGATTATTTTATAGGAACTAAATCAGGCAAATGTTAAGAGGCTCTCCACCCCCTTCCATGTGATCGGAATGGAAGTATTCAGAGTACGCTTACAGAAGGTCTTGCCAAGTTAGGTGATGGTGGTGCTGTCATACCCTATATGATTCTGTGAACTGGATAACAGGGAAGATGTAGGAATTAACCAACCCGAAGTTTGCTGCGTGGCTGCAGAGACAATTATCTCCTCATAAGATCCATAAAAACAGAAACTTCTAACAATGAATATTTGTTGTTGAATGAGTGCTGAGAGACTAAATGTAGGAAATATACTCTGGACTTTCACAGAGTGTACTTACCTATTTGCAGAAGAGCAGCAAAATGTTTTATCTTTTTATTGTATCTCTGATTTATATAATAAATATATATGTACCTGAGTACATACACACACACTCCCCTCTATTTAACATACATGTGAGTTCATGTATGAATACTGCATATACATTTACTATTAAACATAATCTGGGCAAAAGGGATTCCTTTAATTTTCCATGTCAAAATAAAGTTTTTCCACAAATAACACTACTTTCTAAATTTTTGATTAGCATGCATTGATTAACCTACATCCACAGTGAATAGCTATTTTTCCCAGAGAAAATTTCTGAATCCTGGAACAATAATTTCCTCTCCTACATCTAGATCAAGTCAGAATAGAGTGCTATTCTCCAAATATGAATACACCTAAGGCAAGTATGAGTACTTAGATAATATGCCACAGATAATCCTACCAAAAGTTTGTCAACCAAAAGAATTCTAGTGCTCTGCCCTGATTATTACATAGGGCAGGTTGGGTTATTGTGACCTTGATTATGACTACTGTTTTTAAAACATTATTAGAAGTCAGCTTAATATGCTCTTTGTCGAGTAAACACAATATAAAAGGATGTGTTAAAAAAAATAAAAAGACTCCTCATTATTATAACAAAGATTTTCACAGAAATAGTTTTGAACTAAGTATTGAAGACTGAAAGACAAGAAAACCTAGTATATTATGAAAGTAAACTCTAAATGCAACTATCCTACTCCAACCTCCTTTATAGCTCTGGAAACAAAGAGTAATGAGAAATATTAAAACTTAAAAAGTCTGGGGAAGAACTCTGCAGAGCTCAGACCTCTGAGTGCTGCCATCTGGTGCTGATGACTCTAAGGAGCAGCAGCAGGCGGGCTCTTTAAAGTGGTGGAAAATGAAAACTGGAATTGCTGCTGCCAGGGTGAAGTGCCCTGGAGTGACCCTCAGGGAACCAGGGAGAAAAGAGCAAGTCAGTGAAGAGCTGGCTGCCTGGAGTGGTCCTTCCTCTGGCATCCACCCTCCCAGGCTCCCTCCAGTGCCCCTCACACAGAGAAAAGAGTGCTTTCCTGAGTGCCAGCCTAGTATTCCAAAAGTACAAAAACAGGATCCCAAAACAAGAGCAGTGGATAATACCTTTGTAACCGACCTGGGGTCTTTTAACGAAAGAAAGGCTTCACTTCTTGTTAACCTGAGTCTCCTATTAAAATGTGAACCAGGTACTCTGATTCATTTCTCTGAGGAGCAGCAAAGTGAAAGCTTCTAAGTCATGTCCAGCGTTTTGTGACCCCATGGGATTCCTTTAATTTTCCATGTCAAAATAAAGTTTTTCCACAAATAACACTACTTTCTAAATTTTTGATTAGCATGCATTGATTAACCTACATCCACAGTGAATAGCTATTTTTCCCAGAGAAAATTTCTGAATCCTGGAACAATAATCTCCTCTCCTACATCTAGATCAAGTCAGAATAGAGTGCTATTCTCCAAATATGAATACACCTAAGGCAAGTATGAGTACTTAGATAATATGCCACAGATAATCCTACCAAAAGTTTGTCAACCAAAAGAATTCTAGTGCTCTGCCCTGATTATTACATAGGGCAGGTTGGGTTATTGTGACCTTGATTATGACTACTGTTTTTAAAACATTATTAGAAGTCAGCTTAATATGCTCTTTGTCGAGTAAACACAATATAAAAGGATGTGTTAAAAAAAATAAAAAGACTCCTCATTATTATAACAAAGATTTTCACAGAAATAGTTTTGAACTAAGTATTGAAGACTGAAAGACAAGAAAACCTAGTATATTATGAAAGTAAACTCTAAATGCAACTATCCTACTCCAACCTCCTTTATAGCTCTGGAAACAAAGAGTAATGAGAAATATTAAAACTTAAAAAGTCTGGGGAAGAACTCTGCAGAGCTCAGACCTCTGAGTGCTGCCATCTGGTGCTGATGACTCTAAGGAGCAGCAGCAGGCGGGCTCTTTAAAGTGGTGGAAAATGAAAACTGGAATTGCTGCTGCCAGGGTGAAGTGCCCTGGAGTGACCCTCAGGGAACCAGGGAGAAAAGAGCAAGTCAGTGAAGAGCTGGCTGCCTGGAGTGGTCCTTCCTCTGGCATCCACCCTCCCAGGCTCCCTCCAGTGCCCCTCACACAGAGAAAAGAGTGCTTTCCTGAGTGCCAGCCTAGTATTCCAAAAGTACAAAAACAGGATTCCAAAACAAGAGCAGTGGATAATACCTTTGTAACCGACCTGGGGTCTTTTAACGAAAGAAAGGCTTCACTTCTTGTTAACCTGAGTCTCCTATTAAAATGTGAACCAGGTACTCTGATTCATTTCTCTGAGGAGCAGCAAAGTGAAAGTCAAGTTGCTAAGTCATGTCCAGCGTTTTGTGACCCCATGGATGAACCATGGAATTCTCCAGGCAAGACGACTAAACTGGGTAGCCTATCCTTTCTCCAGAAGATCTTCCCAACTCAGGGATCAAACTCAGGTCTCCCACATTGCAGGCAGATTCCTTACTGTCTGAGCCACCAGGAAAGCCTGGGAAGAGGCAAAGGATCTCCTTAATATCACCACCTTAATCCCTGGGATTATTCATTGAGGTATAGTTGACATCTCACCTGGTGCCCTGTGTCGCACTTTCAAGCACATAGTATTCTTAACAAATGTTACTTGAATGAATAAGTGTGTAAAAGTATATTCCAAGCAAAATTCTCACTCTTGAATTCTCTTTAAATGATAAATTATTCATCCCCTTTAATCACTGAGCAAGGTTATAAATATGTATACCATAAAAATGACAGCACCACAGAAATATGAATTCCAAATATTAGAAGTTCTCATTCTTCATTAAAACCATTATATAGATTTTACTTATTACTCTCAAACTCCAGGTGGACACGAGGAAAGAAATTCAGCTCTCCTCCTTTGATTTCTTCTTGGATTGGATTTAAAAGTGATTGAAACACTAGTGATGCTTCAAACTCCTCTTTGGCTGTTCTGTTTTACACAAAAGATACAGGTGTGCTTTCTTTCGTATGAAAGACATGAGAGATTATCTTCTCTTTTCTTATCTTTGGCTTCACTTTCTTCAGTTCATCTTCATGTCCCTTGGGTGCTGTAGTACTCTCCAGGTACAAGGAGCTCAACCGTATGCTGTAAAAGAGTTATTTTAGAGATAGTTCTATAAAGTATCTGTGGAAAGATAAGACATAACATCTATATACTTTCATTTACTTTACCTAGCTACATGCTTAGTTTTCTGTCTGGTTTATAACATTCACTGTGTCACCACAGTGTATTCTTTGCAAAAGCATATAACACACACAAGCATGTATAAGAGAAGACTGACTCATTGAAACAGTGGCCTTTACTTTTTTTCTCTCTCTCAAATAAAATATTTGAAGGGGGACATAAAAATCAATTTTTTCATGGCAATTATTCAAGTTCTCTAAGTCTTTCTCATATTTGAGACTTATTTTGCATACACTTAGAGGTTTGAATCTTTTGCAGAAAATCTTATTAAATATTAAAAAAACAACCTGGCTCTAAAGAACAGTGTGTATAAATACATCTTAATGCATTACATACTCAATGCAATATTTAAACTCAACCATCCATTTTATTTTACAAACCACATATTTTGCTGTTTTTCTTAACATTAATTGTATTATTAGAGAATTATAAAGGAGTATATTGGTCATTTAAGACCTTTTTCAGAATTCACCAGAAGTATGCTTGCACAGTTAAAGATCAGTTCTGTTCACCAGGCTGTTTACAATAGAAGAAGAATGGAAGGTTAGTCTTCGTAGTATAATCCCATTGGCAAGTCCTTGATTTTCAATATACACTAAATCAACTTTATGTTGCCCTTAGCATTTAAACAAAACAAAACAGAAAATCAGCTTTAAAATCTAGAGCCAATTCTAAATCAATGATGTCGTGCACCTTAGGGATGTTTATAGGACAAATATGAATTCCAAATATTAGAAGTTCTCATTCTTCATTAAAACCATTATATGATTTTACTTATTACTCTCAAACTCCAGGTGGACACGAGGAAAGAAATTCAGCTCTCCTCCTTTGATTTCTTCTTGGATTGGATTTAAAAGTGATTGAAACACTAGTGATGCTTCAAATTCCTCTTTGGCTGTTCTGTTTTACACAAAAGATACAGGTGTGCTTTCTTTCGTATGAAAGACATGAGAGATTATCTTCTCTTTTCTTATCTTTGGCTTCACTTTCTTCAGTTCATCTTCATGTCCCTTGGGTGCTGTAGTACTCTCCAGGTACAAGGAGCTCAACCGTATGCTGTAAAAGAGTTATTTTAGAGATAGTTCTATAAAGTATCTGTGGAAAGATAAGACATAACATCTATATACTTTCATTTACTTTACCTAGCTACATGCTTAGTTTTCTGTCTGGTTTATAACATTCACTGTGTCACCACAGTGTATTCTTTGCAAAAGCATATAACACACACAAGCATGTATAAGAGAAGACTGACTCATTGAAACAGTGGCCTTTACTTTTTTTCTCTCTCTCAAATAAAATATTTGAAGGAGGACATAAAAATCAATTTTTTCATGGCAATTATTCAAGTTCTCTAAGTCTTTCTCATATTTGAGACTTATTTTGCATACACTTAGAGGTTTGAATCTTTTGCAGAAAATCTTATTAAATATTAAAAAAACAACCTGGCTCTAAAGAACAGTGTGTATAAATACATCTTAATGCATTACATACTCAATGCAATATTTAAACTCAACCATCCATTTTATTTTACAAACCACATATTTTGCTGTTTTTCTTAACATTAATTGTATTATTAGAGAATTATAAAGGAGTATATTGGTCATTTAAGACCTTTTTCAGAATTCACCAGAAGTATGCTTGCACAGTTAAAGATCAGTTCTGTTCACCAGGCTGTTTACAATAGAAGAAGAATGGAAGGTTAGTCTTCGTAGTATAATCCCATTGGCAAGTCCTTGATTTTCAATATACACTAAATCAACTTTATGTTGCCCTTAGCATTTAAACAAAACAAAACAGAAAATCAGCTTTAAAATCTAGAGCCAATTCTAAATCAATGATGTCGTGCACCTTAGGGATGTTTAATAGGACTCCTAGCCTTCATCCACTAGAGGCAGTTGTACCTCCCAAGTTGTGGCTCTGAACGTGTATGCTGAGGAGCGAAACTGACCCAGTTAAGAACTGCTAGCCTTAGTTCTTGACTCTTTCTTGTCCATTCTACTTTTCTTGTTCCCTCTTTTGCAGTACATGATGGCATATAGGTATCAGGTGATCTTTCTAGGTTACTTATTAAGTTGCTTACTCTGGAAGTTTGACCTAGAGTTAATCACAAGGCAAACCTAATTTACAGACAGCTAGATAGCTCTTGCTGTAATTGATGGTTGCCTGGTTGAGTTCTAGCCTTTTGTATGAGGGTGATATTAAAGAAGGACCATATTCTAAACATCTAGTACTTAAAGCTGTTTGTTATTTTATTTTTTTTTTTTGAAAGATTTATTTATTTATTTTGGGCGGGGGTCGGGTTGGGGAGGGAGGGGAGCGGGCGGGCCACTTCTATTGGTCTTTCTCTATTTTCATCTGTCTTTGTTCTTTGGCTCCTGTGGGCCTCCCATCGCGGTGGCGTCTGTCGTCGCAGAGCGCCGGCTCTGGGCGCATGTGCGCCAGAGCTCCGGCTCGGTAATTGGACACATCGTCCAGCCGTGGGATCCTCCCAGGCCAGGGATCGAAGTGGCGCCCCTTGCAGTGCAAGGCGGTGTCCTTACCCACTGGACCACCAGGGGAAGCCCAAAGCTGTTTGTTCTGAGAGTGGTGACAGAGTGAAATCATGGTGAGATTGAATGTTGTAAATTTTCACTTTTAATAAATATAAATTTGTATAAGTAAATACATATAAATATATAACTTTAATATATTATTTTTATACAACTAGTTCTTTATTAATATGTGCTTTAACTCATTGTTGTATAGTAATTATTTACTACTTATAATACAGTTTCATAATATAATTTATATTTAATTATATAGTATAACTGTTTCATAATATAGTCATGTAACATGAAGGAGTAGTTAAGATCACTTTCATTAATTTTGAGTAAATATTATTAAATATTAAATAACATATATGAACCCCTCCTTTATATATTTGATATTTGGGATTATGTTTTTAGTCATGTGTAAGTTCTTAGAAGCAGATTATGAATATTATCACTGCATAAAATATAAAAACAAGGATATTAGCTTTGAATGGAAAAAACAAATGATTTCAGAAGTGACAGTAAGACCAGGAGAACCCTCGTATACTTTCAGGACTGTACTCAGGTTAACTGCCCTTCTTTGAGCTAAAGACTTAGGAGGGAATATTAAAAGTACCACTGACACATGAACCTGGTCATTTATTAACAGCATTTCTAATATTCTAGATCATCTAAAAGTGAAAGTGAAGTTGTCTAATTGTGTCTTCAACCCATAGATGAGCCATGGAATTCTCCAGACGAGAATACTGGAGTGGGTAACCTTTCCCTTCTCCAGGGGATCTTCTTAACCCAGGGATCAAACTCAGGTCTCCTGCATAGACAGGCAGATTCTTTACCATCTGAGCCACCAGGGAAGCCCAAGATGCCATCTAAGTGATCTAAAGCCCATTTTAGATCATCTCAATGATGACTAAGTAATGAGAAAATAATCAGCTGAAAAGAGAGGAGCTCTTATTGTAACCAAGAAAATATAACCTAGGAGACAAAATGAGAAAATATTAATACTACAAAACAATTAGTCCAATATATTAGAAAGATGCACAGTCTTTAACAAGCAGAAGCTCATTCATGCCCATATTAATGGGTGACAGATGATAAACACGTTTGTGACTCAGGCTTGAAAATGGAACCTTTACATCTTTGATATTTTTTAACACACAAGACAAACAGATTTGAGGTACACACGCAGTTTATTTGTTGCAGTTAATGAACATTTGGAGTTTCTAGTGGAAAATAAATTAATTAATTAATAAAAGTAAAAGAAATCAATAGAAATAAAAAGAAAAAATAAAATTAAATGTATTAAAATGTTAACTCAAATGAAGTGAAAAATTGTAAGTGTTAGTTGCTCAGTCATGTCCAATTCTGTGACTCCATGGACTGTAACCCAACAGGTTCCTCATCTATGGAATTCTCAAGGCAAGAATACTAACGTGGGTAGGCATTCCCTTCAGGCTATCTTCCCCACCTTGGGATTGAACTCCAAACTCTTGCACTGCAGGCAGACTCCTTACTGTTGGCGCCACCAGAGAAGCCCAATAAATACGTGTAAATTATTTTTTATTGCTTTTTTAACCAAATCTTTTTAAAACAAGGGCCCAAACTTTCGATAAGTAACTTAAAAATCAAGAAAAAGTGGCAGGTAGGATGCAGATACAATTCATCTAGGCATAAGATAGCACATAATACATTGTTAGAGTATTTCAAAAATATACAGTAATAGGAACTATAGGTTTACTATTCTAGAATTAAAGCCATCATTCTTGGTAGAAAACCTTGGCTTTTAGCTATTTTATGGCTGATAATTCTGTATGACACATCTTTCTCAGTTTCCTATGTGCACATTTAGAAAGTAGTTTATCTTTGAAGGAACTGAAATTCTAACATTTTCCTTTTTTCTAATAATAGAGCTTTCTCTGTTCTTATTTGGGGATAAAGAGTGATTTCTTTTGTTCTGGTTTTCTATATCAATCATTTATTGGACTAGAGATTACAAATTGTGTTTCAGGGAAAAAATAAATTCATCATTGTCTCCCCTATTATGGTATTCAAAAGAGTAGTTATACATTTACTGAGTAAAGGGAGCTTTAAATAATTGGTAGCAAGAAAAAAATGTTTAAACCATAATTTTAGATGGAAACTAAACTTCTCTTCCCTCTAAAACAACTAATTTCCCCTTAAGACTGATAAAATAAGTTTGGGTGACTCAGGCTTGAAAATGGAACCTTTACATCTTTGATATTTTTTAACACACAAGACAAACAGATTTGAGGTACACACGCAGTTTATTTGTTGCAGTTAATGAACATTTGGAGTTTCTAGTGGAAAATAAATTAATTAATTAATAAAAGTAAAAGAAATCAATAGAAATGAAAAGAAAAGAAAAATTAAATGTATTAAAATGTTAACTCAAATGAAGTGAAAAATTGTAAGTGTTAGTTGCTCAGTCATGTCCAATTCTGTGACTCCATGGACTGTAACCCAACAGGTTCCTCATCTATGGAATTCTCAAGGCAAGAATACTAACGTGGGTAGGCATTCCCTTCAGGCTATCTTCCCCACCTTGGGATTGAACTCCAAACTCTTGCACTGCAGGCAGACTCCTTACTGTTGGCGCCACCAGAGAAGCCCAATAAATACGTGTAAATTATTTTTTATTGCTTTTTTAACCAAATCTTTTTAAAACAAGGGCCCAAACTTTCGATAAGTAACTTAAAAATCAAGAAAAAGTGGCAGGTAGGATGCAGATACAATTCATCTAGGCATAAGATAGCACATAATACATTGTTAGAGTATTTCAAAAATATACAGTAATAGGAACTATAGGTTTACTATTCTAGAATTAAGGCCATCATTCTTGGTAGAAAACCTTGGCTTTTAGCTATTTTATGGCTGATAATTCTGTATGACACATCTTTCTCAGTTTCCTATGTGCACATTTAGAAAGTAGTTTATCTTTGAAGGAACTGAAATTCTAACATTTTCCTTTTTTCTAATAATAGAGCTTTCTCTGTTCTTATTTGGGGATAAAGAGTGATTTCTTTTGTTCTGGTTTTCTATATCCATCATTTATTGGACTAGAGATTACAAATTGTGTTTCAGGGAAAAAATAAATTCATCATTGTCTCCCCTATTATGGTATTCAAAAGAGTAGTTATACATTTACTGAGTAAAGGGAGCTTTAAATAATTGGTAGCAAGAAAAAAATGTTTAAACCATAATTTTAGATGGAAACTAAACTTCTCTTCCCTCTAAAACAACTAATTTCCCCTTAAGACTGATAAAATAAGAAGATACAACAAATTCCCCAAATCAAAAGACTGGCAAGCCTTTTGGTTTACTGGAAAGAGCAGAATCAAGCAACTAATTGGAAGACCACCAGAAGTTCACATTTATCTGAAGCACACTCAACTCTCTCTTGAGCCACTGAATTTTATCTTATGGAGAAGTTCAGGCTAAAAAATGGAGAAAGAAGTTCAGAATCACTTTTGGCTAGGGAAGCTTCATCACTGCTGAGCTGTTACCAAATGGTTTATACATGGAGCACTCAAATAAGATTTATTTTTCATCTGGAGCTTAGGGAAATATACAATGGAGCAACTAATGACAAATGCCATAATAGCTTACGGGTATTATTATTTCTAGTGTGACAGATCAAATCTGGAAGTTTAAAATAAACTAAGCAAGCATTCACTTTCCTAAATAGCATGAGCCAAGTAATTGCTTACTCTTTTTCAGAGTTCAGTGGAAAGTCATCTGTTAGAACAAAGTGATTTTGGTTTTGTCATTGAACAATAAATGTTTTCAATGAAGCTTGATTGGTTGTTATCCCTCTATGTTATCCAGCATAAAACGAAGATCAGCTTCAAGGCACAAATGGTTTTTTGGCTCTGGGCTGGCACCATTGTCGACAGAGAACTTTTCTGTCTACAGAAACCAAAATTCTTCTCTTCTCTTGTGAACAGTGACCTGAAGGTCAAAAGATGAGGCTTTTTGACATTGCTTTACCATTTTCAAATACTGAACATTGGAACCAACACTGGTTCTTGCATCCCACACCTATTTATGTTGTTTGTCTCATAGGAGGTCTGTGTAGAATGTATCATGTAAAGTAAACTGAAGAATCACAAGTCTTGACTATGAATGTTAATAGCCGTATTCCCTTAAATATGCTTGGACAAAGGGCCATAGAAAGAGGGACAAATATTTATTTTAATGTCTACCAGGCATTAGAAATATCTTTGAAAACTTAAATAATTGGTAGCAAGAAAAAAATGTTTAAACCATAATTTTAGATGGAAACTAAACTTCTCTTCCCTCTAAAACAACTAATTTCCCCTTAAGACTGATAAAATAAGAAGATACAACAAATTCCCCAAATCAAAAGACTGGCAAGCCTTTTGGTTTACTGGAAAGAGCAGAATCAAGCAACTAATTGGAAGACCACCAGAAGTTCACATTTATCTGAAGCACACTCAACTCTCTCTTGAGCCACTGAATTTTATCTTATGGAGAAGTTCAGGCTAAAAAATGGAGAAAGAAGTTCAGAATCACTTTTGGCTAGGGAAGCTTCATCACTGCTGAGCTGTTACCAAATGGTTTATACATGGAGCACTCAAATAAGATTTATTTTTCATCTGGAGCTTAGGGAAATATACAATGGAGCAACTAATGACAAATGCCATAATAGCTTACGGGTATTATTATTTCTAGTGTGACAGATCAAATCTGGAAGTTTAAAATAAACTAAGCAAGCATTCACTTTCCTAAATAGCATGAGCCAAGTAATTGCTTACTCTTTTCAGAGTTCAGTGGAAAGTCATCTGTTAGAACAAAGTGATTTTGGTTTTGTCATTGAACAATAAATGTTTTCAATGAAGCTTGATTGGTTGTTATCCTCTATGTTATCCAGCATAAAACGAAGATCAGCTTCAAGGCACAAATGGTTTTTTGGCTCTGGGCTGGCACCATTGTCGACAGAGAACTTTTCTGTCTACAGAAACCAAAATTCTTCTCTTCTCTTGTGAACAGTGACCTGAAGGTCAAAAGATGAGGCTTTTTGACATTGCTTTACCATTTTCAAATACTGAACATTGGAACCAACACTGGTTCTTGCATCCCACACCTATTTATGTTGTTTGTCTCATAGGAGGTCTGTGTAGAATGTATCATGTAAAGTAAACTGAAGAATCACAAGTCTTGACTATGAATGTTAATAGCCGTATTCCCCTTAAATATGCTTGGACAAAGGGCCATAGAAAGAGGGACAAATATTTATTTTAATGTCTATCAGGCATTAGAAATATCTTTGAATATTACTTAAATATTATTGCATAGCACTTTTCTCCTTCCTTGAATTTTGGAAGGGGTGACAGCCTTATTTGAAGTCAGGGGACGTTGAAAAAATTCAGAGAGAATCACAGCCATATCTGTGGTGGCAATGGTAATGCCTCAGTGGACCTGTGCATACCCAGTGGAAAGTGATAATTGAAGGAAGAAGGCTCCACAGCACAAAATGCACAACCACTGTCAGATGTTCTACTGTAGTGAACACGTACTGACAGCCTAAATCAACTCCTAGTTCTGCCCCTCACTAGCTGGGTGATTTTCAGCAACATACCCATTTTGTGATGCTTCTTCAACTGAAAAAATATAGTACCTTTTTCATGGAGCAGTTTGCCACAGTAAACATTTTAGGAAAGAAAGAAAATTAAGTATTTTTTATGATTAATAGAGTTACATAAAAATATATTAATTTCTTGAGTAATGTTGTAGACTTATAAGACAAAATAAGACAAAAATAATGGGGATACATGATGCCTGGAATTATAAAAGTAAAATCTATGTCATTCTTTTATATAGAGTTGGTACATAAATTATTGACCATTTTCTTGGAATTTTCCAGGCTTTTATCATGCTATTTCTTCTGTTTCAAAGCATATTAATAAATCATTCTTTGAATTTTCATACCACCTTTCTTTTAAAGTGCCTCAAAGAGGTTTCTGTTTTTTTTAATTTTATTGGATTTTAGTTGATTTACAATGTTGTGTTAGTTTTTGGTGTACAACAAAGTGATTCAGTTACACATTTATTCATTCTTTTTCTAATTCTTTTCTGATATTGGTTATCACAGAATACTGAGTAGAGTTCCCTGTGTTACACAGTAGGTTGTTAGGTACCTCTTTTATATATAATGATGTGTGTGTGTTAATCCCAAGCTCCTGATTTACCTCTCTGCAATGTTTCCCCTCTGATAACCATAACTTTATTTTCAGTATCCATAAATCTGCTTCTATTTTATAAATAAGTTCATTTGTATAATTTTTAAAGTCGAATTCCACTTATAAGTGATATAATATGATAGTTTTCTTTCTCTAGCTTCACTTAGTATGGTAATCTCTAGATCCATCCATATTGTCACAAATGGCATTATTTCATCCTTTTTATGATTGATCAATCCATTGTTATTACATGTACCACATTTTCTTGACCCAGTCATCTGTCAATGGATATTTAAGCTTTTTTCCATGACCTGGCTATTGTTAATAGTGCTAAAATGAACACTGGGGTGGGGCAGTATCTTTTCTAATCACTGTTTCTCTGATGTATGCCCAGGAGTGGGACTGCTGGATTATATGGTAGTTCTGTTTTTAGTTGCACAAGGACTCACTGTAGAAAGCCATACACATTCCAACCCCAAGGGTTAAGTGTTTCTTCTAAACATCTTTGTTTCTTGTATTAATACAATTTGGAGATTTCTGAGTGGCTTATAGTCCAAACAGTATATAGAAGTATGAAGTAACTTCATGTTACTTCTTTCCACTATCAAATAAAGCTGGCAATGACAGTTACAATAGTCAGAGAATCTGTTACCTGAAAGGGTTGCTTAGGATTTTCCTAGAAACCTATGATTGGTGGTTACTTCTTCCAGGAAGCTGATTTGTGACATAAGCCTGAAATGAAACACTACAATTATGAAAGTAAATATTTTGTTTATTGAAGGAGTACCACACAACAAATATGAGTGACCCATCTTTAACAAATCAAAATAAAAGCTTATTTTATCCAAAACTACTGAAAAATTCACAGATTTTTAATCTGATATTCAAAGGATAGTTTAGCATCTTTCAATGGCGCAGAGTCACAAATGTACTTAATTATTGTCAAGGAGCTTAGCAAGGAGTGCAAAGTCTTTGGTTCTTGAAAGAAGACTTCAAACTGAATGGGAATGGGGATTCTCTGGTTCTCTTAATTGGAATCACAGCTTTGCTTTCACAGTATATGTAATGCACCTTCTTTGGGAACTGAGAAGATGAAGTTTGAGGGCTCTGTGGTGAACAATTTCTGATTAGAATATAAGTGGTAGGAACCCCAATTTCTGATTAGAATATAATTTTTAAAGTCGAATTCCACTTATAAGTGATATAATATGATAGTTTTCTTTCTCTAGCTTCACTTAGTATGGTAATCTCTAGATCCATCCATATTGTCACAAATGGCATTATTTCATTCTTTTTATGATTGATCAATCCATTGTTATTACATGTACCACATTTTCTTGACCCAGTCATCTGTCAATGGATATTTAAGCTTTTTTCCATGACCTGGCTATTGTTAATAGTGCTAAAATGAACACTGGGGTGGGGCAGTATCTTTTCTAATCACTGTTTCTCTGATGTATGCCCAGGAGTGGGACTGCTGGATTATATGGTAGTTCTGTTTTTAGTTGCACAAGGACTCACTGTAGAAAGCCATACACATTCCAACCCCAAGGGTTAAGTGTTTCTTCTAAACATCTTTGTTTCTTGTATTAATACAATTTGGAGATTTCTGAGTGGCTTATAGTCCAAACAGTATATAGAAGTATGAAGTAACTTCATGTTACTTCTTTCCACTATCAAATAAAGCTGGCAATGACAGTTACAATAGTCAGAGAATCTGTTACCTGAAAGGGTTGCTTAGGATTTTCCTAGAAACCTATGATTGGTGGTTACTTCTTCCAGGAAGCTGATTTGTGACATAAGCCTGAAATGAAACACTACAATTATGAAAGTAAATATTTTGTTTATTGAAGGAGTACCACACAACAAATATGAGTGACCCATCTTTAACAAATCAAAATAAAAGCTTATTTTATCCAAAACTACTGAAAAATTCACAGATTTTTAATCTGATATTCAAAGGATAGTTTAGCATCTTTCAATGGTGCAGAGTCACAAATGTACTTAATTATTGTCAAGGAGCTTAGCAAGGAGTGCAAAGTCTTTGGTTCTTGAAAGAAGACTTCAAACTGAATGGGAATGGGGGTTCTCTGGTTCTCTTAATTGGAATCACAGCTTTGCTTTCACAGTATATGTAATGCACCTTCTTTGGGAACTGAGAAGATGAAGTTTGAGGGCTCTGTGGTGAACAATTTCTGATTAGAATATAAGTGGTAGGAATTTCTGTATCTCTTCCTCCTGGTTTCCATGAGCACTGCCTGTTTCTTGGTACTCATCACGCTAATTTGGACTTAGTTTCAATAGTCTGCTCAGTTATTTTCCTGCCTCCATTGATGCCCACACTCAGTCTGTCTCCTAGTTGTCATAATCGTTATTCTAAAATGTGTGTCTGCAAAGGATCTTTAATATCTATACTTTAGAAAGAGCTCTTAATTAAAAATAACTATAGAAGATAATAGGAAAAGAATATTAATAGGTAATTGATAGATTACACAGTTGACAGTTAAGCAATTCAAATGCCCAGTGCATGGGTAAAATGATGCTTTATCCTAAGAAGAGTCAGAAAAATGCAAACTAAAGCAGTGATGCTGTTCTCACTTAATTAAATTGACAAAAACTGGAAAAAAATGATGCTACTTATAGGCTACAAATACATTCCTGGTATAAAAACAAATTATGATAGGAATTCTAGAAAGAAATCTGGCAGTAACTGTTAAAATTAAAAATAGCCTTATACTTCAACTCATCAATCCCTTTTTTGAAGATTTAATCCATGAAATTCTGTGCTGTGCTCAGTTGCTCTGTCATGTCCAGCTCTTTGCAACTCCATGGACTGTACTCACCAGTCTCCTCTGTCCTTGGGATTTTCCAGGCAAGAATACTGGAGTGGATTGCCATTTCCCCCTCCAGGGAATCTTCTCAACCCAGGATCAATGTGTCTCCTGCATTTGCAGATAGATTCTCTACCACTGAGCCACCTGGGAAGCCCCAGTCTATGAAATAACACCAGTCAATAGGATATCCTTATAAGGAAGTTTATTCTCCTTTAGATAAATGAATCATAAAATGAAGACACACTGGATGCCCATTAGTAGGGAAATGGTTGAATAAATTGTAGTATATTCATACAATAGGATAATATTCAGCCCTTAAAATTTAAGCTCTGTACCAGTTGAGGGATTTGTAGAATATATTGTTAAGTGTAAAAATATAAATGAAGATAGTATATGATATGAATTTATTTTTCTCAAATAATGCCAAATTTCTTATGTATACATGAATATCAATATGTGCCAACATGTCAACATCAGTAAGATGTTGAGAAGGAATGATAGAGGAGGGAAAAAGAAATAAATAAGTTAAAATAGGAAAAAGAATAAAATGTTTACATAAGAAACATAGAACATATGATTTCATTTATGTAAAATGTATGTGTATGTCACAGACCTGTTTATATTAGTATATATAAAGAGATGCATGGAAAGATGGTCAACAGAATGTTCATGGTAGTATGTCAAGGTGATACAAATTTTAAAATATTGTCCCTATACTTTCATATATCTTGTTTCTTATTTTTGTGTGTTTTGAATTTTTAAAGTGAATGTGTATTTATTTATATAAAACAGTATGAACTCTTTTACTTGTAAAAAAAAATCACTCTTTTTATTACCTCTATACTTAGCCCTAAATACTTTTCCATGACCTACAGAATGAATTCTATATAAATGTAGCACAGGGTCTTTTGTGATCTGACTCTTGACTCTCTTTTCAATTTCATCTCCAATAGCTCCCCTTGTCAACCATTCTGAATTAAGAGGCAGTCTTCTGAATACCCCATGGTGTTTCAATGATTCTGTGTTTGAAATCATTTTTCCTTTTTGGTCCAAAATTCCCGTCTCTGTGCTAAGTTGCTCTGTCATGTCCAGCTCTTTGCAACTCCATGGACTGTACTCACCAGTCTCCTCTGTCCTTGGGATTTTCCAGGCAAGAATACTGGAGTGGATTGCCATTTCCCCCTCCAGGGAATCTTCTCAACCCAGGATCAATGTGTCTCCTGCATTTGCAGATAGATTCTCTACCACTGAGCCACCTGGGAAGCCCTGGGAAGCCCCAGTCTATGAAATAACACCAGTCAATAGGATATACTTATAAGGAAGTTTATTCTCCTTTAGTTACCTGAATCAAAAACTGAAGACACACTGGATGCCCATTAGTAGGGAAATGGTTGAATAAATTGTAGTATATTCATACAATAGGAAAATATTCAGCCCTTAAAATTTAAGCTCTGTACCAGTTGAGGGATTTGTAGAATATATTGTTAAGTGTAAAAATATAAATGAAGATAGTATATGATATGAATTTATTTTTCTCAAATAATGCCAAATTTCTTATGTATACATGAATATCAATATGTGCCAACATGTCAACATCAGTAAGATGTTGAGAAGGAATGATAGAGGAGGGAAAAAGAAATAAATAAGTTAAAATAGGAAAAAGAATAAAATGTTTACATAAGAAACATAGAACATATGATTTCATTTATGTAAAATGTATGTGTATGTCACAGACCTGTTTATATTAGTATATATAAAGAGATGCATGGAAAGATGGTCAACAGAATGTTCATGGTAGTATGTCAAGGTGATACAAATTTTAAAATATTGTCCCTATACTTTCATATATCTTGTTTCTTATTTTTGTGTGTTTTGAATTTTTAAAGTGAATGTGTATTTATTTATATAAAACAGTATGAACTCTTTTACTTGTAAAAAAAAATCACTCTTTTTATTACCTCTATACTTAGCCCTAAATACTTTTCCATGACCTACAGAATGAATTCTATATAAATGTAGCACAGGGTCTTTTGTGATCTGACTCTTGACTCTCTTTTCAATTTCATCTCCAATAGCTCCCCTTGTCAACCATTCTGAATTAAGAGGCAGTCTTCTGAATACCCCATGGTGTTTCAATGATTCTGTGTTTGAAATCATTCTTCCTGTCTCTAAAATGTGTTTTATACATGCCTTACTTGCCCGTAAATGCCTCCCTATTTATGCTTCAAATTTCAGTTTAGGTATCTATCCACCGAAGACGTCTTCACAAGCATCTCCTAGAATAAATTTCCCGCTAATGATTCAGCACACATTAACTGAGCATCTTTGTGCCTAACATCATGTTACTATTTAACAATGATAAATTATACCAATTCTTATTCTCAAAAAATGTCCAGTGTAGGAAACATAATCTAACAAGGCAACAAATGCAGCTTAGTTAGGGAAATATAAATATGGGCTGAGGGAGAGGAGCACAGAAGGATCTAACTCAGTGAGGGATGTCAAAAAGAGCTTCACAGCATGAGCAAAATTTGAATTAGGTCTTGGAGAATTTTGAAAAGTAGAAGTTAATTCTTCCAAAAGTAAATTTGCTCATTCCTAGCAGAGGAAACCATTTGTGAGAAAGCACATATACCAGCAGTCCTGACTCAGACAGTAAAGAATCTGCCTTCAATGCAGGAGACCCAGGTTTAATCCCTGGGTCAGAAAGATCCCTTGGAGAAGGGAATGGAGACCCACTCCAATATTCTTGCCTGGAGAATTCCACAGACAGAGAAGTCTGGCAGACTATAGTCCATGCTCTCTCAAAGAGTTGGATATGGCTGAGTGACTAATATAGACACATGCATACATAGTGTACGTTTTGGATTATATCCCGCAACAGACTGGCCTGTGTTTGTTTTTCCTCTGGTGAATGTGAAGAGCTTGACAACAGGGACTGCGTCTTTTTCATCACTGATCTCTCCTGGGACCGTTGGCACAATGTCTGACACAGAATGACTGTTCTGTAGCTGGAAACTGCCCTCCACAGGACTCAGTTGAATCCTGTCACTTCAGTGCTCTTCATAAAGATCCTCATTTAGCCTAGTCATGTATAACATGGGGAATTTTCTAACTACTTTTATTCATTTAAATTCAAACCAAGGTCTTAAATCCTTTGTGGAATTTTGTTGATTGGAGGCAAAGCATATTCCTTTCAGTACTTCATTTAAACTCTGTTTAGTATGCAATTCAAATTTTATTATCTTCTGAGCATCTTTTATCTTTTATTCAAAAGGGATCAGCAGAAGTGCCTACATACATCCGTGGATCCCAGCAGTAACTGAAATGTTTTCCTGAAACAAGGGAAACTAGAAGTTTTGATCCCTTTCTCACACTTAGGGAAGCAGAAACTGCTCCCAACTGCCCAAGTGAGGATTCCTATTATTAGTTTTATTTTTCTTTTTACCTTTTATCTCTTTCAAATTAATTTTATGGTTAGCAAGGAAATACATGTGTACCACTTAAAAATTATTCAAATACTACTAGACTTACAATGAAAATTAGTGATTGTTCCTTGCCCTACCCCACGTATCACCTCACCCGTTGAACTCTGGGAATAACTACTCTTTTGCTTATTTTCTAATATTTACATTCAGCCATCTAAACAATATACCTATATCTCTGGTTCTTTTATTCATTTTAGACATCTAATAGTTTTCATTATTCTATCTATAGTACTTTAAAATATTTCAGCATAGGAAGATATTTTGTGTGTGTGTGTGTGTGTGTGTGTGTGTGCTTATGTTGGCTTAATTATACCCTGTGTGTGGTCACTAACTCTAATCATACCTTAGACAGGGCTAGAATTCTAATCAGGAAACCTACCCTCTAGAGGCCATCACTAAGAAGGCTTCTGTCTTTTCTTTTTTCTTACCCCACAGGAGTTGATAATTAGCATAATGAATGTTAAAAAAAATTGGTTTTCCATAAGCAAATTAGTGGCTTGTAAATGGAAATTTGAATGAGCTCTCATCACAAAATTAGCAGTATCCAAGATACGTGGACTGGCTGAAATACTTTAGAGGTGTCCTTACCCATACATGGAAATAACCTAAAGAAGCTTATAGTTTTATAACTTTAGGGTTGATCCTAGACTTAATCCCTAGAGAGTTCCTTGAATAAACTAATTTGAGAAGATTCTGGTTGTCAGTTGCTGATCATATGGTTAACTGAATCTTGCCTTGAAAACATCTTCTTTGTCGTGGATAAAGTCTTCATGTTGGATAGTCTCAGAATACATATAAAGGATAAGAACAGAGACTTTCTAAATGGTATAACTGTTTGTGTACCTGCTTGTTGATCAATGTTTATGTAATAGGTGAAAATGTGTATGATATTATTTATTCTCAGACTGGCTATTTTATTAAAGGCTAGTCTGAAGATGCTGAATAGTAGACAAACTTCACTCACATTAGTTTTCTTTCCCAACTGGGCCCAAGTAACTGAAATGTTTTCCTGAAACAAGGGAAACTAGAAGTTTTGATCCCTTTCTCACACTTAGGGAAGCAGAAACTGCTCCCAACTGCCCAAGTGAGGATTCCTATTATTAGTTTTATTTTTCTTTTTACCTTTTATCTCTTTCAAATTAATTTTATGGTTAGCAAGGAAATACATGTGTACCACTTAAAAATTATTCAAATACTACTAGACTTACAATGAAAATTAGTGATTGTTCCTTGCCCTACCCCACGTATCACCTCACCCGTTGAACTCTGGGAATAACTACTCTTTTGCTTATTTTCTAATATTTACATTCAGCCATCTAAACAATATACCTATATCTCTGGTTCTTTTATTCATTTTAGACATCTAATAGTTTTCATTATTCTATCTATAGTACTTTAAAATATTTCAGCATAGGAAGATATGTGTGTGTGTGTGTGTGTGTGTGTGTGTGTGCTTATGTTGGCTTAATTATACCCTGTGTGTGGTCACTAACTCTAATCATACCTTAGACAGGGCTAGAATTCTAATCAGGAAACCTACCCTCTAGAGGCCATCACTAAGAAGGCTTCTGTCTTTTCTTTTTTCTTACCCCACAGGAGTTGATAATTAGCATAATGAATGTTAAAAAAAATTGGTTTTCCATAAGCAAATTAGTGGCTTGTAAATGGAAATTTGAATGAGCTCTCATCACAAAATTAGCAGTATCCAAGATACGTGGACTGGCTGAAATACTTTAGAGGTGTCCTTACCCATACATGGAAATAACCTAAAGAAGCTTATAGTTTTATAACTTTAGGGTTGATCCTAGACTTAATCCCTAGAGAGTTCCTTGAATAAACTAATTTGAGAAGATTCTGGTTGTCAGTTGCTGATCATATGGTTAACTGAATCTTGCCTTGAAAACATCTTCTTTGTCGTGGATAAAGTCTTCATGTTGGATAG
The DNA here is from genome assembly GCA_022376925.1 of Tragulus kanchil. Classification (NCBI taxonomy): domain Eukaryota; kingdom Metazoa; phylum Chordata; class Mammalia; order Artiodactyla; family Tragulidae; genus Tragulus; species Tragulus kanchil. The sequence goes on from JAIOJX010000004.1 coordinate 38,019,690, forward strand.
TCTCAGAATACATATAAAGGATAAGAACAGAGACTTTCTAAATGGTATAACTGTTTGTGTACCTGCTTGTTGATCAATGTTTATGTAATAGGTGAAAATGTGTATGATATTATTTATTCTCAGACTGGCTATTTTTATTAAAGGCTAGTCTGAAGATGCTGAATAGTAGACAAACTTCACTCACATTAGTTTTCTTTGGAAACGTCTGTATCAATTAAAAATGCAGAATTCAATTGGCCTGAGTCAGTTTGCAACAAATGCTTATATAGTGAATTATTCAGCCCCCTATATCTTAATTTTTGGTTAAATAAATTTTAGTGTTTTCAGTAATATAATTACAAATGTTATTCATTTGTGAGTCAATTAGAGTATGTTATAATTATGTTTCATTCACTGGTCACATTTCTTGCATCAGTGCTCTGTTTTTTTCATTTGGTTTGTTTTCTCCCTTTGTTTCTTATGTCTTAGTCTCCTTTAGCTGTTCCTTGATAAAATTATCCACCCTATTAAGCCTCTCACATAATTTGTCAGTTGAAATTTTTTCCTCTAGACACTACCATTCTACCCTAGTCTTAACTGGTTGCTTGTTGTAGATTTGCTACTTTCCTGAGATTTCCTTTTACTGCAAACTGTTTTCCTTTCTCCTCTATGTGAACCCTATTTCCTGGGCCATTTTCTTCTTACCTTTGAGTTATGTTCTCAATATACTAAGAATATCCCCTGGTATGTTCCTGAGAAACAGTGCATGTGAGACAAGCATTTTGAACCTTTAAATATCTGAAGTAGAGTAAGGGCTGGGTCGTATGATAGATATTTAACTTTTCAAGCAACATTTAACTGTTTTCCAAAGTAGTTGTATTATTCTATATTCTCATCAGCAGTATTTGAGTTCCAGGTCCCTCATCCTCATCAGTCCGTGGTATGACCAGTCTTAATTTTAGCAATTTCTTACAGGGTATGGTGGTATCTTCCTAAAATTTTAATTTATGTTTTTCTGACTATCAGTGATGCTCAACATCATTTCAGGTATTTCTTTGTTATGCATGCATCGGAAATAACCTAAAGAAGCTTATAGTTTTATAACTTTAGGGTTGATCCTAGACTTAATCCCTGGGGTTCCTTGAATAAACTAATTTGAGAAGATTCTGGTTGTCAGTTGCTGATCATATGGTTAACTGAATCTTGCCTTGAAAACATCTTCTTTGTCGTGGATAAAGTCTTCATGTTGGATAGTCTCAGAATACATATAAAGGATAAGAACAGAGACTTTCTAAATGGTATAACTGTTTGTGTACCTGCTTGTTGATCAATGTTTATGTAATAGGTGAAAATGTGTATGATATTATTTATTCTCAGACTGGCTATTTTTATTAAAGGCTAGTCTGAAGATGCTGAATAGTAGACAAACTTCACTCACATTAGTTTTCTTTGGAAACGTCTGTATCAATTAAAAATGCAGAATTCAATTGGCCTGAGTCAGTTTGCAACAAATGCTTATATAGTGAATTATTCAGCCCCCTTACTCAATTTTTTCTATAAAAGTATATCTTAATTTTTGGTTAAATAAATTTTAGTGTTTTCAGTAATATAATTACAAATGTTATTCATTTGTGAGTCAATTAGAGTATGTTATAATTATGTTTCATTCACTGGTCACATTTCTTGCATCAGTGCTCTGTTTTTTTCATTTGGTTTGTTTTCTCCCTTTGTTTCTTATGTCTTAGTCTCCTTTAGCTGTTCCTTGATAAAATTATCCACCCTATTAAGCCTCTCACATAATTTGTCAGTTGAAATTTTTTCCTCTAGACACTACCATTCTACCCTAGTCTTAACTGGTTGCTTGTTGTAGATTTGCTACTTTCCTGAGATTTCCTTTTACTGCAAACTGTTTTCCTTTCTCCTCTATGTGAACCCTATTTCCTGGGCCATTTTCTTCTTACCTTTGAGTTATGTTCTCAATATACTAAGAATATCCCCTGGTATGTTCCTGAGAAACAGTGCATGTGAGACAAGCATTTTGAACCTTTAAATATCTGAAGTAGAGTAAGGGCTGGGTCATATGATAGATATTTAACTTTTCAAGCAACATTTAACTGTTTTCCAAAGTAGTTGTATTATTCTATATTCTCATCAGCAGTATTTGAGTTCCAGGTCCCCCATCCTCATCAGTCCGTGGTATGACCAGTCTTAATTTTAGCAATTTCTTACAGGGTATGGTGGTATCTTCCTAAAATTTTAATTTATGTTTTTCTGACGATCAGTGATGCTCAACATCATTTCAGGTATTTCTTTGTTATGCATGCATCTTCTTTTGGAAAGTATCTATGCAAATCTTTTGCTGTGTTTTCTTTAAATGTTTTCTTATTAGTGATTTTTTAGATTTCTTTGTAGAATATGATTACAAGTCCTTCAAAATATGTGTGATTTGTAAATATTCTTTCTCAGTCTGTGGTTTTCCTTTTATTCTCTTAATAGTATTTTTAAAAGAAGAGACATTCTTAATATTGTTGAATTCCAATTCATTTTTCTCCCTGTTTTTGGACCACACTTTTGGAGCTTTTCCTTACCTAAGCTTTTTTTTTTTTTCTTTTAGAATTCTTATTGTTTTAGGTTTTACATATAAATTTATGTTCTACTACAAATTAATTATTTTATGGTAAAAATCCAATTTCATTTTTTTTGCATGTGAGTATCCAGATTTTCCAGCATGTCAAGATTACAAAGACTGCATTTTCTTTACTGAGTTGGCTTTGCATCTTTGCTGAAAGTCATTTGATTGTATAGTTGTGGATCTATTTTTGAATTCTTTACTCCATAGATACATTGGTCTATATTCATGCCAATACCACAATGGCTTGAATAATTGTAACTTTATAATAAGTCTTGAATAAAATAAGCTATATCTTTCAACTTTGTTATTCTTTTTAAAGAGTACTATCCTAGGTATTTTTTCATTTTCATATTAATTTTAGAATCAGTTTGTAAATTTCTCCCAAAAAAGTTCTTCTGAGATTTTGACAGGGAATGAATTAAACCAATAAATAAAATCGGGGAGAATTGCAATATTGGGTTTTTCTTTATTTCCATTTATTTAAGTTTCTTAAAAAAATCTCTCAGCAGAGTTTTGTACATTTTAGTACAGGAATGACATATTTTATCAGTATTTAATAATTATGTTAGGCTTAAGTAACAATTTTGACACTATTATGAACAGCATTCTATTGATAATTTATATTTCTGACTGCTCACAGTTAGGCATATTATATATATAAAGTTATAAGTGATAATTATTTTATTAAAATATTTCTTTTAACCTTCCCATATTACAAAGAAAAGTTAAGGTAACATTCTTCTTATATTGGCTTGACTGTATACTGAATCTGATCAAACTGATTCACTTTTTTCTGAGGTATGTCTTCATTTATTGAATCACTACTTCAACTCTGGGTTTCAAAGGATTTTTCTGGAATGCATTTGTCCAACTTACATTAAAAATGTCATTTTATTGAAAGAATCATTAAAGTTAACTTCAAGGTTAGCTTTACTGTTATTCCTTCTGACTGGTTCATCAAGTTGCAGTGTTACTTAAAACCTAACATTCTACAGAAGTCATACCAAGATTATCTTTTTGTACAGACAACTGGTTAGTAACACCTGCCTTTAAAATTCACCAAAGCAAAATTATCTACTCAAACTTTATGGAGCATAGCCTTGAAGCCGTTATTGTGCCTACCCATTTGAACAAATTGAAAGGACTGTTTAGGAAAAAATTGACTGTACTTTCTCACCCACCTGTGTCTCACTTGCAGTGGAGGGTTGGCCTGTCTTCAAGGTTAGAATGCAAATCAGTCTTTTTCAGCGTTTAGAACAAAGTGCTGACTTTGATGTTTTTAATCTATAAAACTTATCAATATCTTTCTGATTATTGCTATAGGAAATATTCATTCTTTATGAAGCTCAATTTTTGAATTGACTGTCACATGGCTACTGTCAAAATACCAACATTATAAATATTATTTGAGAAAAATATCTTGATATTACACATAATAATACCCTTTCATGAATTTATCTCATCAGTAGTATACTGTGGCTCCATATATGAATGTCTTAACTGAGCTACTATTTAGAATTAAGCTTCAATTTCTACTAAAATTTTCTCAAGAAATAGACACAGAAAGACTTTTGTACATCTGCATATTTGGGCTGAAGAATAAAATCCCTTTTGATACTTGGTAAGGACTTCTAGCAGAAAATTTTGCTTGGAATTTAATTCTGGGAGTTTAGTGTTTGTCCCATAGATATTATTATATACTTCTTTTTGCTGTTATTTTTAAATAATAGTAATTATATATTGTATTCCCTTTTAGCCACAGCTAAGAAACTCAGAATAAATTTTCATACCTGAAATACCCACTTCCTTTATTCTGTCATAATTGTCACTTATTTTTTTTCTAATTGGTGTCATGTATCACCATTTCCAATCTTTACTTTCATTGTCCTCTCATATATTAAAAAAAATTCTAGCTTTATTAAGATATAATTTACATATAATATTGTATAAATTTAAGGTGTACAGTATGTTGTTTTGATGCATCTGTGCATTGAAAAATGATTACTGCCATAGTGTTAGTACCATCATCCTGTCTTATAATTGTCATTTTTTTGTGTGTGAGAATAGTTATGGCCTACTCTCTTAACAACTTTCAAATATATAAAGTATTATTAGTTATAATCACTATGCTATATATTAGATTCCTTGAACTTGTTAATCTTATAACTATTAATAGAAATCTGTAACTCTTAACCAACATCTCTGCATTCCCCTCTCCCCTGAGTCCATGGTAAACCACCACACTATTATCCATTTCTCTGAGTTCAGATTTTTTTTTAGAGTCCATTTTTTTAGATGCCATATAGTAATTTTCTTTGTTTCTCTGACTTATGCCCACAAGTTTCATTCACGTTGTTATAAATGGCAAGATTTCCTTCCTCACAGCTGAATAATATTCCAATGTGTATGTATACAAATCTTCTTTATCCATTGCTCCAGGTTGTTTCCTTATCTTACCTATTATGATATAATGCTGTGGTGAACTTGGGGGTGCAGATAGTTTATCCATATCACATTTTTATTTCCTATATATATATATATACACATACATACGTGTACCCCAAAGAGGTATTTCTAAATCATATGATATTTCTATTTTTAATTTTTTGAGGAGCCTGAATAACTGTTTTCCATGTGACTATATCAATTTACATTCCTGCTGACAATGCACAAGAGTTCCCTTTTTTCCACACCCTCACCAGCGCTTGTTATCTCTTGTCTTTTTGATGATACAAGGCCCAGCTCTTTCTAAACAATCTTAAATTGTCTATAAAACGTTTTCATGCACAACTTTAGCAAATAATTCAGTACCCTTTGTCCCTCATAACGGGCATTCTAATTGTTGCTTCTCTTGTTTTGTTTGTTTTAATCCATGCTACAATTAATGTAGACTAACCTGCTAATTTCCAAACACCATTGGCATCTAAAAACTTTTAAAGCCTAGATTCCTTAGGGGCTAAATTGCACTCATTTTTAATTATTAAGACATGTTTTTATAAATCTAAATATATGATGAAAATAAGTATATTTTATTTTAAGCATCCTAAAATTCTTATAAAAAATAGAATATAAACAGGAAACCTTATAAAAAATCAATTCCCATTGTGATATGTTTATATTGCATTAGTATCCCTACAATATTTTTATTTGTAAATCAAGGCTATTTTCTCAAATCTTACATTACAGAAACAGCTCAAGTGATTTTAAACTGGTAGGGAAGAGATGAGCATGACCAGATTTTCGATTTGCATTTTCAAAGAAAGAAATTTCAACTGTACCACCACATGCTGTGCAACTGAACATTGACACTAAGGGCAGGCATGACACTTTCTAATTCTCTCATAGCTTCCAGAAATGCCACTTGATTCCATAAGTGGTGATGAATGACTTTTCCTTTAACAAATTTACTATGCTCCTACTGTCTTGGGCAGACTCTGGAGAATTCTTAAGAATATACTGGGCCTTAGGGTATAGAGAAATTAGTGATGAAGAGAGTGACTCAGATGATCCTCAAACCCCAGATAAGCTCTTGAGACCTAGAATCTGCCCTCTAGAAAGTGATGTTAACTCAGATGGGGCTGAAGAGTGGGTGAATATGATGGTACCTAAAGGGGGCATATATACTAACCCTAAAAGGGAAGAAGTTTGGCTCGAAGAGAAGTTACAGCCAGTTGAGCCAAAGCTTGTCCTCCAGCAGGGAGGAATTTGTAACTCACCACCAGCCACGTCGGCAGAGTCCTGCCCGCAAGCGAAGCTTGAAAGCTGCTAGTAAATAAGAAAACCCTAATGGCAACATTCCAACCTTATCTGCTTACTTTCCTAAGAACAAGTTAGCTTAATTCTTGACCTGAGTAATCCTTGTCTTTTTGATGATACAAGGCCCAGCTCTTTCTAAACAATCTTAAATTGTCTATAAAACGTTTTCATGCACAACTTTAGCAAATAATTCAGTACCCTTTGTCCCTCATAACGGGCATTCTAATTGTTGCTTCTCTTGTTTTGTTTGTTTTAATCCATGCTACAATTAATGTAGACTAACCTGCTAATTTCCAAACACCATTGGCATCTAAAAACTTTTAAAGCCTAGATTCCTTAGGGGCTAAATTGCACTCATTTTTAATTATTAAGACATGTTTTTATAAATCTAAATATATGATGAAAATAAGTATATTTTATTTTAAGCATCCTAAAATTCTTATAAAAAATAGAATATAAACAGGAAACCTTATAAAAAATCAATTCCCATTGTGATATGTTTATATTGCATTAGTATCCCTACAATATTTTTATTTGTAAATCAAGGCTATTTTCTCAAATCTTACATTACAGAAACAGCTCAAGTGATTTTAAACTGGTAGGGAAGAGATGAGGATGACCAGATTTTTGATTTGCATTTTCAAAGAAAGAAATTTCAACTGTACCACCACATGCTGTGCAACTGAACATTGACACTAAGGGCAGGCATGACACTTTCTAATTCTCTCATAGCTTCCAGAAATGCCACTTGATTCCATAAGTGGTGATGAATGACTTTTCCTTTAACAAATTTACTATGCTCCTACTGTCTTGGGCAGACTCTGGAGAATTCTTAAGAATATACTGGGCCTTAGGGTATAGAGAAATTAGTGATGAAGAGAGTGACTCAGATGATCCTCAAACCCCAGATAAGCTCTTGAGACCTAGAATCTGCCCTCTAGAAAGTGATGTTAACTCAGATGGGGCTGAAGAGTGGGTGAATATGATGGTACCTAAAGGGGGCATATATACTAACCCTAAAAGGGAAGAAGTTTGTCTCTAAGAGCAATTACAGCCAGGTGAGCCAAAGCTCATCCTCCAGCAATGAGGAATTTGTAACTCACCACCAGCCGCCTCGGCAGAGTTCTACCTGCAAGCGAAGCTTGAAAGCTCTAGTAAATAAGAAAAACCCTAATGGCAACATTCCAACCTTATCTGCTTACTTTCCTAAGAACAAGTTAGCTTAATTCTTGACCTGAGTAACCTGCTCTGGTCTAGCTCACGATTGTAAGCTCGCATAGAAGCCAGGAGCAGTGTTTTTCCTTTGATCTCTTAGGATTGTGAGTAGAAGAAGTAAAAGTATATGCCGCTGTGTCTGAGGCTTTTCCTATAAAGAGGAACGAGTAGATTGTACGAAAGCTCACTCACAGAACTTAATTGCGTATGAGGTGAGGTTGAAGCTCTCCAGCTCTGGGGTAAGATCTTTCTCTTCGCATTTGATTGAGTTCTGATTATTTCTGATTATTTGTGCTCGCCTTTATTTAATGATTGGTTTGACAATGCTTGAGACCACGACACTTTATTGTCCAGGTCCAAGGCTCACACCCTGAGGGGACCACACCGTGTTCATGAAAATGTCTCTGAGCTATTCAATATAGTTTCTTTTAGTGAGAGCTAGTGAAAATAGTAATCAGAGTAAGCTCCGACGTGGTGCCCACTACACTACCACATGCCAGGCACTGTTCTAGGCTCTGGAATTATAGCAGTAAACAAGATTGATGAAAATTCCAGCTCTCACAGAGCTTAAATTCTAGTAGAGGGAAGCAGATGGTTGAATGAGTGCATGCATGTATGAATTAAAGAGAAAATTTTAAAAATTTACATAAATATAATAAAAAGTACGTATTTTGTTAGAAGATACGTGAAAAATTGACTAGGGAAGCTAGGATAGGAGAACTGGCAGGGGAGTGGGGTAGAGGGCATCAGTCTTGAAAAGTTAAAATAGTATGGCCTGGAACTTCTGGTGGTCCAGTATTTAAGACTCTGTGCTTCTATTGCAAGGGGCGCAGGTTTGATCCTTGATTGGGGAGCTAAAATTCTGCAAGCCACATGGTGTGGCCAAAAAATTAAGAAAGATTTAAAATAAGATAAAATAGGATAGCCTAGGCAAGTCTCATTAGGAAGATCATATTGATATTTATAACTCCTAGTTAAGGAAATTTGTCTTATAATTTCATCCATTATTTCTGTGCCTGTAATATTGATGCACTTTTTTCCTTCTGAAGTCATACATTTCCATTTCATTGTAGCCCTTGTAATTTTTAATTAGATGGCAGATGTGAATTTTACTTCAAAAGAGAATGGAACCTGCTCTGGTCTAGTCACGATTGTAAGCTCGCATAGAAGCCAGGAGCAGTGTTTTTCCTTTGATCTCTTAGGATTGTGAGTAGAAGAAGTAAAAGTATATGCCGCTGTGTCTGAGGCTTTTCCTATAAAGAGGAACGAGTAGATTGTACGAAAGCTCACTCACAGAACTTAATTGCGTATGAGGTGAGGTTGAAGCTCTCCAGCTCTGGGGTAAGATCTTTCTCTCGCATTTGATTGAGTTCTGATTATTTCTGATTATTTGTGCTCGCCTTTATTTAATGATTGGTTTGACAATGCTTGAGACCACGACACTTTATTGTCCAGGTCCAAGGCTCACACCCTGAGGGGACCACACCGTGTTCACGAAAATGTCTCTGAGCTATTCAATATAGTTTCTTTTAGTGAGAGCTAGTGAAAATAGTAATCAGAGTAAGCTCCGACGTGGTGCCCACTACACTACCACATGCCAGGCACTGTTCTAGGCTCTGGAATTATAGCAGTAAACAAGATTGATGAAAATTCCAGCTCTCACAGAGCTTAAATTCTAGTAGAGGGAAGCAGATGGTTGAATGAGTGCATGCATGTATGAATTAAAGAGAAAATTTTAAAAATTTACATAAATATAATAAAAAGTACGTATTTTGTTAGAAGATACGTGAAAAATTGACTAGGGAAGCTAGGATAGGAGAACTGGCAGGGGAGTGGGGTAGAGGGCAGCAGTCTTGAAAAGTTAAAATAGTATGGCCTGGAACTTCTGGTGGTCCAGTATTTAAGACTCTGTGCTTCTATTGCAAGGGGCGCAGGTTTGATCCTTGATTGGGGAGCTAAAATTCTGCAAGCCACATGGTGTGGCCAAAAAATTAAGAAAGATTTAAAATAAGATAAAATAGGATAGCCTAGGCAAGTCTCATTAGGAAGATCATATTGATATTTATAACTCCTAGTTAAGGAAATTTGTCTGATAATTTCATCCATTATTTCTGTGCCTGTAATATTGATGCACTTTTTTCCTTCTGAAGTCATACATTTCCATTTCATTGTAGCCCTTGTAATTTTTAATTAGATGGCAGATGTGAATTTTACATTGAGTGCTGAACTTTTTTGCAGTCTTTTAAAGAGTGTTGGAATTTGTTCTGGAATATATTTAAGTGATTTGGAATCATTTTGATCCTTTCAAGGCTTTTTTAAGGTCTGAGTGAAGGTTCACAGTGGGCTTGCCATGTAGCACAGTGGCAAAGAATCCACCTGACAGTGCAATGGCAGGAGATGTGGATTAAATCCCTGGGTTGGGAATATTCCCTAGAGGAGGGCATGGCAACTCTCTCCAGGATTCTTGGCTGGAGAATCCTATTGACAGAGGAGCCTAGTGGACTACGATCCATAGGGTCATAAAGAGTCAGCCACAACTGAGCAACTGAACATGCACACATGCAGAAATTCACAGCAGCCTTTATTCTAGGGATACATTAGCCGCACTACTAATGTGAGACCATTCTGAAGACTCAACACCCCTTGTATTTTGACCACGTTCCCTCTAGGATTTAGAAACACAGACTGTTCTCAGTCCTGTGTGACTGTGGGCATGTTTGACCTATGCTTTCCTGTCTGCAGGAGTTCCACCATGCTTATATGCATGCTTAGACTTATCCCAAAGCTAGATAAGACCCTCCTTCCTGGTCTCTGGAGCTTCCCCTCTGTTCAACTCTCTCCTCAGAATTCAGCCACACACACTCACTTCTCGAAATTCAGCCATACATACTCTCTTGTGCTCTCATCTCTCTCTGTTCAATCCTGTAAGATCTCCAGGCTGTCTGGGTTTCTGTCCTCTCCTACTTGTTCCCTGAAAACCACTATCCACCAGCGTGTGAGTTAGACAGTAACAAGGTCTCAGCTTTCCTTTCTTTCAGAAATCACAGGCCAATGCTGTCTAGAATTCATTGTTTGAAAACAATTACTTCATTTTCCCCCTGCATTTCTAATTGTCTGAAGCAGAAGGGCAATTCTTTTAGAATCTATTTCTTCATGAGTGGAAGCAAAAGCCCCTTAGAATTTTCAGATAGTACTTTGAAGTTGTCACTCATAGATTTTAAGAAAAATATTTCTTAAGCTACTGAAGATTGAAACCATTTTTTATCAACATTTTGTGACCTTTGTAATTTTTAATTAGATGGCAGATGTGAATTTTACATTGAGTGCTGAACTTTTTTGCAGTCTTTTAAAGAGTGTTGGAATTTGTTCTGGAATATATTTAAGTGATTTGGAATCATTTTGATCCTTTCAAGGCTTTTTTAAGGTCTGAGTGAAGGTTCACAGTGGGCTTGCCATGTAGCACAGTGGCAAAGAATCCACCTGACAGTGCAATGGCAGGAGATGTGGATTAAATCCCTGGGTTGGGAATATTCCCTAGAGGAGGGCATGGCAACTCTCTCCAGGATTCTTGGCTGGAGAATCCTATTGACAGAGGAGCCTAGTGGACTACGATCCATAGGGTCATAAAGAGTCAGCCACAACTGAGCAACTGAACATGCACACATGCAGAAATTCACAGCAGCCTTTATTCTAGGGATACATTAGCCGCACTACTAATGTGAGACCATTCTGAAGACTCAACACCCCTTGTATTTTGACCACGTTCCCTCTAGGATTTAGAAACACAGACTGTTCTCAGTCCTGTGTGACTGTGGGCATGTTTGACCTATGCTTTCCTGTCTGCAGGAGTTCCACCATGCTTATATGCATGCTTAGACTTATCCCAAAGCTAGATAAGACCCTCCTTCCTGGTCTCTGGAGCTTCCCCTCTGTTCAACTCTCTCCTCAGAATTCAGCCACACACACTCACTTCTCGAAATTCAGCCATACATACTCTCTTGTGCTCTCATCTCTCTGTTCAATCCTGTAAGATCTCCAGGCTGTCTGGGTTTCTGTCCTCTCCTACTTGTTCCCTGAAAACCACTATCCACCAGCGTGTGAGTTAGACAGTAACAAGGTCTCAGCTTTCCTTTCTTTCAGAAATCACAGGCCAATGCTGTCTAGAATTCATTGTTTGAAAACAATTACTTCATTTTCCCCCTGCATTTCTAATTGTCTGAAGCAGAAGGGCAATTCTTTTAGAATCTATTTCTTCATGAGTGGAAGCAAAAGCCCCTTAGAATTTTCAGATAGTACTTTGAAGTTGTCACTCATAGATTTTAAGAAAAATATTTCTTAAGCTACTGAAGATTGAAACCATTTTTTATCAACATTTTGTGACCTTTTATTTATTTATGAATTCAACTAAGAATAGCATACAAAGCATTATGGAATACCAGAGTGGGAAGGGATCTTATTTTCCTTTGGACTAAAAATTGTCTGGATGAAAAATGTGAATATAAATGTGATTATGTGTTTTTTCTTTTTTTTTTTTTATAATGTGTGGTACATTTCTTCATTTACATTCAGTGAAAATCAAAAAGTCACAAAGGGAAAGGTTGCATTCTAAGTAAAAGAAAGGAGAAAAATGTAGCTTTGCTGTAAATGTACAAAGTACCATATAAAAGAAACAATATTTTGAATAGCTGATTCTGTTTTGATAAATTCAAGGACACTCAAATCCTGCCCCAAGCAGGATCAATCTTTCCTTACCTATAGTTAAGGTAGTCAAGCATTAGGAGCTGACAGTATATGCCTTAACTTGGTAATTATGTCCATCTTTCAGAAATAGCTATTTTTTTAATATGGATGTAAATCTTAGGTATCTGGACCTATAATTGTTTTCTTAAAGATTACATTGAAGAACTCTTTTCAGCTTTTAGTAATTTTGTTTATGGAGCACTACAGGAGACAAGTAATTCCCTGCAACCCATTCTGACCTTTAGAATAGTGCGGAGAATACACCACTATATGAGAGACACCAATTTCATCACAATGTTATTCTTCGAGAACTGAGAGAAATTGGTTCTTCAGCTTATTTTTTCAGGCAAAGTCTTTGAATGGTATCACTGTATGCAGATAGTGATCTTAGACCTCATTTTAAATTGGCAGTGTTTCATGACAAATTAATATTTGTGTACTACTCTAAGCAATGAGGAATAAAATCTCATTGGTAAATTATTTATCAGGATAATTCTTCATTTTCCCCTGCATTTCTAATTGTCTGAAGCAGAAGGGCAATTCTTTTAGAATCTATTTCTTCATGAGTGGAAGCAAAAGCCCCTTAGAATTTTCAGATAGTACTTTGAAGTTGTCACTCATAGATTTTAAGAAAAATATTTCTTAAGCTACTGAAGATTGAAACCATTTTTTATCAACATTTTGTGACCTTTTATTTATTTATGAATTCAACTAAGAATAGCATACAAAGCATTATGGAATACCAGAGTGGGAAGGGATCTTATTTTCCTTTGGACTAAAAATTGTCTGGATGAAAAATGTGAATATAAATGTGATTATGTGTTTTTTCTTTTTTTTTTTTTATAATGTGTGGTACATTTCTTCATTTACATTCAGTGAAAATCAAAAAGTCACAAAGGGAAAGGTTGCATTCTAAGTAAAAGAAAGGAGAAAAATGTAGCTTTGCTGTAAATGTACAAAGTACCATATAAAAGAAACAATATTTTGAATAGCTGATTCTGTTTTGATAAATTCAAGGACACTCAAATCCTGCCCCAAGCAGGATCAATCTTTCCTTACCTATAGTTAAGGTAGTCAAGCATTAGGAGCTGACAGTATATGCCTTAACTTGGTAATTATGTCCATCTTTCAGAAATAGCTATTTTTTTAATATGGATGTAAATCTTAGGTATCTGGACCTATAATTGTTTTCTTAAAGATTACATTGAAGAACTCTTTTCAGCTTTTAGTAATTTTGTTTATGGAGCACTACAGGAGACAAGTAATTCCCTGCAACCCATTCTGACCTTTAGAATAGTGCGGAGAATACACCACTATATGAGAGACACCAATTTCATCACAATGTTATTCTTCGAGAACTGAGAGAAATTGGTTCTTCAGCTTATTTTTTCAGGCAAAGTCTTTGAATGGCATCACTGTATGCAGATAGTGATCTTAGACCTCATTTTAAATTGGCAGTGTTTCATGACAAATTAATATTTGTGTACTACTCTAAGCAATGAGGAATAAAATCTCATTGGTATTGCTCTTGCTATGATTATTTATCAGGATAATTCCATTCCCATTGCACATTGCATGTTTCCTTTTTAATGATTCTGAAAATCATAGTCATTATGAGCTTTTTAATGTTAATTTCTAATTTCCTTAAAACATCCAACATGAACAAAGAAGTGCCTTGTATTCAACACTGCATTATGTTCCAAAAGATATACTAAGCCATACATAAGACTAGAGAAATTTACAGTAATTATAAATATGATTTTACTGATTTATTGGGTCTGCAGTAGCAAAATAGCACAAACCAGTTTGTTTAAAATAGTGATAAGTGTATTGTCTCTGTTCTGAAGCCTGAAAATCTGAAATCAGGGTTTTGGTAGGGTTATGCTCCCTCTGAAGCCTGTAGTGGAATCCTTACTCACCTCTCCCTGGCTCCTTAGGTTTGCCTGTATCGCTGACTTTCCTTGGTTCCGATCCTTGGTCTTCAGATGACGTTCTCCGTCTCTTCACCTCAGTCTTCCCTCTGTACATGTCTGTCTCTGTGTCCACAATTCCCTTTGACCCTTTTTATAACACCAGTTTTGTACTGGATGAATGCCTGTACTAATTGCTTCATTTTTATTTGGTTACTTCTGTGAAAACCCTGTTTCCACATAAGGTCATCATGATCAGAGGTGTAGGGGGTTAGGACTCAAACATACCTTTTGGGGGATACAATCCAACCTGTAATAACTATGAAGACGTTTAAATGTAGGCATACACATGCAACACCTTGATTGAGGTTTTCAAAACAAGAAGAAAAATAATGAATATGACTGATAGAAGTAGGATAAGCAGTAACATGTCTCCTGAGTAGTCCCTGACTGAGCATGTCATATCTCCATTGAGTCTATGATGAAATCACTGTACAGTTTCCTGTTTACCTTACTCAGAGAAACTGAGGCACAGGGAAGCCAGGTAACTTGCTCCAAGTAACAAAGCTGTGGGTAAAACTGGCAGTTAAATTAAGGTCTGTTGATAAACAGAAATTGGTTCTTCATTTTCAGGCAAAGTCTTTGAATGGCATCACTGTATGCAGATAGTGATCTTAGACCTCATTTTAAATTGGCAGTGTTTCATGACAAATTAATATTTGTGTACTACTCTAAGCAATGAGGAATAAAATCTCATTGGTATTGCTCTTGCTATGATTATTTATCAGGATAATTCCATTCCCATTGCACATTGCATGTTTCCTTTTTAATGATTCTGAAAATCATAGTCATTATGAGCTTTTTAATGTTAATTTCTAATTTCCTTAAAACATCCAACATGAACAAAGAAGTGCCTTGTATTCAACACTGCATTATGTTCCAAAAGATATACTAAGCCATACATAAGACTAGAGAAATTTACAGTAATTATAAATATGATTTTACTGATTTATTGGGTCTGCAGTAGCAAAACAGCACAAACCAGTTTGTTTAAAATAGTGATAAGTGTATTGTCTCTGTTCTGAAGCCTGAAAATCTGAAATCAGGGTTTTGGTAGGGTTATGCTCCCTCTGAAGCCTGTAGTGGAATCCTTACTCACCTCTCCCTGGCTCCTTAGGTTTGCCTGTATCGCTGACTTTCCTTGGTTCCGATCCTTGGTCTTCAGATGACGTTCTCCGTCTCTTCACCTCAGTCTTCCCTCTGTACATGTCTGTCTCTGTGTCCACAATTCCCTTTGACCCTTTTTATAACACCAGTTTTGTACTGGATGAATGCCTGTACTAATTGCTTCATTTTTATTTGGTTACTTCTGTGAAAACCCTGTTTCCACATAAGGTCATCATGATCAGAGGTGTAGGGGGTTAGGACTCAAACATACCTTTTGGGGGATACAATCCAACCCGTAATAACTATGAAGACGTTTAAATGTAGGCATACACATGCAACACCTTGATTGAGGTTTTCAAAACAAGAAGAAAAATAATGAATATGACTGATAGAAGTAGGATGAGCAGTAACATGTCTCCTGAGTAGTCCCTGACTGAGCATGTCATATCTCCATTGAGTCTATGATGAAATCACTGTACAGTTTCCTGTTTACCTTACTCAGAGAAACTGAGGCACAGGGAAGCCAGGTAACTTGCTCCCAGTAACAAAGCTGTGAAAGGATAAAACTGGCAGTTAAATTAAGGTCTGTTGCAGTCAACAGCCAAAACTCTTTGACCAAAGCATGCTTAAACTTCTTTATGTCATGAACCCTCCTGGCATTCTGAAAGTGCCTGTGGAAGGAATACTCTCCAGAAAAAAATGCTTTTAAAACTAAAAGAAAACACACAAAATACAAAAAATTCTATAGAGATACAATTAGAAATATTTTAAAAACAAAATTATAATATAGTAGGCTGAACCATATAAAATTGTCAGTTTTGAGAGGGATAAATGTGCAAATATTGACATTTTCATATAATTTATCCTAATAATAATATATATCATTTTTATTGATAATTAAGATCAAGTGATGCATTTGATAGCTATCATAGTTTCAAAATAATAAGCATAATAACATTTCAATATAGTTTCCATAACTATAATGTGATATGAAAATATTTGTGATTTCTGTTATTGGTAAGACCACAGATCCTCTAATGCTGCTGGTTTCTTTCCTATTTTAAAGATTGTAGGCAATGGTAATTTTGACCTGAAGATTAATGAAATAGAAGCTGTATATTTTTCTCATCAAAGTTCACAGACCTTATGGAGCCCTGAGAGAGGATGCACGGTTCCTTAAGAACTCTTATACTAAATCCTGGTTCCACTTATAGAATCCTTAAGTGATTTTCTCACTAGATAAAAATTCTTGAAAATTAATTTAATTGGTCTTAAATTTATGTTTAATTCTAGATAGAAAATGAAAATTCTGTATCTCTGCAGGGCCACTACAGTCATTTTGCCTCATCATTTTGCATATGCCCTATATTGAGAATGCTTTATGGAGACAAGCTCATGTTTAACCAAGTATACACATATAAGATAATTTTTAAATCCCCAGAATCTTTTACATGATGTGTCTTAGTGTGTACATTTCCCCAGACTCTTTATGTATAATACATGTGCACATGTAAAACTGATTGTCCAACATAATATTCTTCAATTTGCTAATCAGATGGTGGAAGGATGACTTAACAGAGAGGGGCAAAGGAAGAAGAGCTATTAATAAAGGTAATGTAACAATTGGGTATGAAATATATGGTTGCTCATAGGAAAGGAAAAAAATTGTAATAGCGGTACCTCAGCTCACCTCTCCATAGGATTCACAGTATCCCTATGACCTCCTTTGCAATCCTGACCTGCAGAGAAACCATCCTGCCCAGTTACTTCCAAGTTTGACTAGAGAGACATGAGTATTTCTTTAAGACCCAATTTCATTTCCTCTTATTAAAATGTTAGGATAAAGAACAAAAGTAACCTAATAACATTGATGCATTTGCAAGAACAGCCAACTGTAAAAGAAAGTGATAAAACAAGCAATTTGTAAATTTTCTTTTTACAGCACTCTTGTTAAACTAATTTAAATGTCCTTCCTCCAGGAGAAGCTTAGAGAGGATACACTTGAAGTGATTATTCCTAAATAGGTTATTATTTTAAATGGACTCCTTTAAGACTCGTATGTGTGGCATTTGGTTAATCCATTACATTTGCAATTACAAGCCAGGGCTTTTTAAGGTAGGCAAATTATTTTATATGTTCCACAGCTGTACTTAGGACAGAAGACTCAACCCCTGCCATTCTTTTTGAAAGCTTTAAGGGAACCATTATCCAATACACAAGGGTGATTAAGCTTTTGAAATCCCCTTACAGAAACAGTCTCTTCTGTTTCTTTGAAAAATTAAACTTTGTGTTACCTGAGCTGGCAGAACTGAGATTCCTTTTTCTCCTGCTTTTAGCTCACTTTAATGATCACTGCAGAGCAGTTGAGCAATCAGCCTATGAACAGGTATGATACAGGTAACAAACAGTTTAACAAGTTGTACTCTAAGGGGGGTTCACACTATACTTCTGATGCTCAAATTTGGTCTACTAAAATGACAACTGACGAATCTCAAATTTATTGTGTTTCAAAGCAGAATGCTCCAGATTGGCTTGATTCTAATCAGTGTTCTGTCACTTATTAGCTGTATGACGTTGACTAAATTATTCCCTAAACTTTAGTTTTCTCATGAGCATAGTAACTATTTCCTTACAGGATTACCACTTAGCACTGAACCTGACCCATATCAAATACTTAGTAACTACTACTAAGCCTATCCAACCCCTCTGCCCCCTAGCCCAAAGAGCACTGCAGTAAGGCCATCCAGGATGCTCAAGACCAGAACTAGAATGAAGGAATCTATGTGCAATGCCAAGAATAGAAATAGCTAAAGTTTAAATATATGGTTGCTCATAGGAAAAAAATTGTAATAGCGGTACCTCAGCTCACCTCTCCATAGGATTCACAGTATCCCTATGACCTCCTTTGCAATCCTGACCTGCAGAGAAACCATCCTGCCCAGTTACTTCCAAGTTTGACTAGAGAGACATGAGTATTTCTTTAAGACCCAATTTCATTTCCTCTTATTAAAATGTTAGGATAAAGAACAAAAGTAACCTAATAACATTGATGCATTTGCAAGAACAGCCAACTGTAAAAGAAAGTGATAAAACAAGCAATTTGTAAATTTTCTTTTTACAGCACTCTTGTTAAACTAATTTAAATGTCCTTCCTCCAGGAGAAGCTTAGAGAGGATACACTTGAAGTGATTATTCCTAAATAGGTTATTATTTTAAATGGACTCCTTAAAGACTCGTATGTGTGGCATTTGGTTAATCCATTACATTTGCAATTACAAGCCAGGGTTTTTTAAGGTAGGCAAATTATTTTATATGTTCCACAGCTGTACTTAGGACAGAAGACTCAACCCCTGCCATTCTTTTTGAAAGCTTTAAGGGAACCATTATCCAATACACAAGGGTGATTAAGCTTTTGAAATCCCCTTACAGAAACAGTCTCTTCTGTTTCTTTGAAAAATTAAACTTTGTGTTACCTGAGCTGGCAGAACTGAGATTCCTTTTCTCCTGCTTTTAGCTCACTTTAATGATCACTGCAGAGCAGTTGAGCAATCAGCCTATGAACAGGTATGATACAGGTAACAAACAGTTTAACAAGTTGTACTCTAAGGGGGGTTCACACTATACTTCTGATGCTCAAATTTGGTCTACTAAAATGACAACTGACAAATCTCAAATTTATTGTGTTTCAAAGCAGAATGCTCCAGATTGGCTTGATTCTAATCAGTGTTCTGTCACTTATTAGCTGTATGACGTTGACTAAATTATTCCCTAAACTTTAGTTTTCTCATGAGCATAGTAACTATTTCCTTACAGGATTACCACTTAGCACTGAACCTGACCCATATCAAATACTTAGTAACTACTACTAAGCCTATCCAACCCCTCTGCCCCCTAGCCCAAAGAGCACTGCAGTAAGGCCATCCAGGGTGCTCAAGACCAGAACTAGAATGAAGGAATCTATGTGCAATGCCAAGAATAGAAATAGCTAAAGTTTAAATTTCAGGATAAAATATTTAAAGAGTCCAATCAGAAAAATAAAAAGTTGAGTTGAAAAGTCCAAAGGACAAACGTAAGACTAAAAATTAGAGACAGTTTTCAGTTTAAACTTTTATGTTATAGAACTAGTGGAATTACAGTGCATTTGGAGAGAGTTTAGAAGAGAAGGATGGTTGGTGATAGATAAGAAGATGCCATAATTTTCTTCCATTGGGCATCAGAAATTTGTACATAGTTGTCTGACTGATCAAATGTATAAGGTTTAAAGTAGAGGAAGTGGCAGAGGGTACCTAATTATTAATCTGTTTGCATTTAACTGCCTATAAACCTATAGGTATTTAATCTAATTTTAGACATAATAGGCCCCAAAACATGGTTTAAACTTCAAGGATCATGGAGGGCAGACATAACAATTTTCAATTTTCTTGCTTAGGTGACAGAATGTGTGCTTAGTCACTCAGCTGTGTCCAACTCCTTGTGACCCCATGGACTGTAACTTCCAGGCTCCTCTGTCCATGGGATTCTCCAGGCAATAATACTGGGGTTGGTATCCATTCCCTCCTCCAAGGAATCTTCCAACTCAGGGATAGAACCTGGGTTTCCTGTGTTGCAAATGGATTCTTTACTGTCTGAGCCACCAGGGATGCAGAATAAATGATGATAAATAAGTCACACAGGTAACTAACATATGCAGAGATACCAGTTTGAAGGCAGAGAAATGGATTCTGTCTGGATATATAGCATAAGAACTGTTCATTATTCAAGACTTGTAAATAGTTGACTAAATATCCACCTGGAGCTTAGACAGGAGACCTGAGTTGGTTGTCCACCAGTGTTGGTATACCTGTTAGAGCCATGATGATGCCTTAGTCTACTCTGACTATGATGACAAAAGCACAGACTAAAGGGATTAAAAATAATGTGTTTTTTTCCCTTTTTAAAATTTTAACATCAAAACATTTTGTATTGGGGCATAGCGAATTAACAATGTTGTGATGGTTTCAGGTAAATAGTGAAGGGACTCAGCCATACATATACATGTACCCATTCTTCCCCACCTCTCCCTAAACAATGGACGCTTCTTTTCTCACAGTTATGGAGGCTGGGAAGTTCAAAATAAAGGTGTTGGCAAATTCAGTTTTCTGTGAAGGCTCTCTTTCTAACTTCTGACTATGCCCTCACATATGTGGGTGTATACAGGCCTTTCCTGAATGGAGAGGGATGTCTCTGGTGTCTCTTTCATAGGGATAGTGATCCTATCAAATCAAGTCCCACCCTCTTGACCTCATTTAACCTTATTCAAAGTTCCCATTTCCAGATAAAGTCATACTAGGGGTTAGGGTTTAAACATACGATTTTGGAGATGAGAGGACAGAAGCCTTTAGACCATAATAGGATAAGATTGCTGAGGACAGTATATAGGATGAGAACTAAAGCTGTCTAAGGGAAAAAGTTTAGAAGCTTTGCATTACAGAGTGAGTGGTAGAAGGGAAACTAGTGGAGGAACTGTGAATGTATGGTCAGAGAGAAAGAAGAAACTCCCAAAGGAGAACGGTACACAACTGGTATAAAAACATGAGAGAATTTCAACTAGTGAATAAACAGCAATATTAATGTAAGAGAAAACTCAAGAAAAAATAAAGAAATAAATACTTGTGTGTCCTACAGTCCATTTGAAGCTGAGTTTAAAATTTTTAAGAAAGTTGAAAACAGTTTATAAAGCTCATTTAATTTTTTTAAAGAAAGTACCTTTGTGGAGTCCCATTCCTTTGGAAATGGATATATTATTCTAACATTTTATTACATAGAAGCATATCAGTGAGAACTTCGGCATTGTTTGGTTAATTCAATGCCAATATCTTGGAATATTGGAAAAGATTAACAGAGAAACATCTTTCTAATTTTTTGTCTTTTAAACTTCTAATGCATTTCTGTATTTCTCATGCATTTCTAATGTATGTCTGAGAGACATGTATGATCTCATTTCATTCTCAAAATATCCTACAATATATATAGGCCATATTTATAATTTTTTAAAATGGACTCAAATAGGTGAAGTGATTTCCCCAATATCATATGGTTTTTCACTTATGTAAATCTATACAGCTTGTACTAAATGTCTCATGTTGGCCAAGAGCCAGGTAGTGAAGTTAGACAAGTAAAATGAAGCTGCACTCCACTCCACTCACCCTTACCCTGAGCCCTTCTTTTGCTTAGCTTCTATCTTTCTCAGATATTGGGTCTCTTCTTGGCTTAGTTTGAGCAGTTCTGGAAAAGCTGTGATACCACAGGTATACCAACAATAACCATTTCCCTGAAGAGCCTGTGTGTGTTAGGGAAGGTTACAACCCTCAGTGACAGATTCCTTGTACCTGTTCTGATTACCAGAGAACAATTTTAAGACTTTTCTTCATATTACTCCTGAGGCTCCTGACCCATGACTTAGTCCCTCCCCTTTATCCAAGATGCTTTAGAAATTAGAACATTTATAATATATTGGTCATAGTTAGGATCTGGTAGCCATATTTCCTGATTTATGGTTTGTTCAATACCTCTTATACAGAACACAAGGATCAACTAAGTGGTCTTTGAGTATCATCTACAGTGGTAGTCCTCAAATCAGGTTGCTAGATGAGCAATACCAGCTACTGAATCAATACTCTGAAGTGAAACCCATCAATCTATATTTAAACAAACCCTCAAGAGACACTGGTAAAAATAATAATTTGGTTGTCTCAAGAAAAATACCAGTCCATTTGAAGCTGAGTTTAAAATTTTTAAGAAAGTTGAAAACAGTTTATAAAGCTCATTTAATTTTTTTAAAGAAAGTACCTTTGTGGAGTCCCATTCCTTTGGAAATGGATATATTATTCTAACATTTTATTACATAGAAGCATATCAGTGAGAACTTCGGCATTGTTTGGTTAATTCAATGCCAATATCTTGGAATATTGGAAAAGATTAACAGAGAAACATCTTTCTAATTTTTTGTCTTTTAAACTTCTAATGCATTTCTGTATTTCTCATGCATTTCTAATGTATGTCTGAGAGACATGTATGATCTCATTTCATTCTCAAAATATCCTACAATATATATAGGCCATATTTATAATTTTTTAAAATGGACTCAAATAGGTGAAGTGATTTCCCCAATATCATATGGTTTTTCACTTATGTAAATCTATACAGCTTGTACTAAATGTCTCGTGTTGGCCAAGAGCCAGGTAGTGAAGTTAGACAAGTAAAATGAAGCTGCACTCCACTCCACTCACCCTTACCCTGAGCCCTTCTTTTGCTTAGCTTCTATCTTTCTCAGATATTGGGTCTCTTCTTGGCTTAGTTTGAGCAGTTCTGGAAAAGCTGTGATACCCACAGGTATACCAACAATAACCATTTCCCTGAAGAGCCTGTGTGTGTTAGGGAAGGTTACAACCCTCAGTGACAGATTCCTTGTACCTGTTCTGATTACCAGAGAACAATTTTAAGACTTTTCTTCATATTACTCCTGAGGCTCCTGACCCATGACTTAGTCCCTCCCCTTTATCCAAGATGCTTTAGAAATTAGAACATTTATAATATATTGGTCATAGTTAGGATCTGGTAGCCATATTTCCTGATTTATGGTTTGTTCAATACCTCTTATACAGAACACAAGGATCAACTAAGTGGTCTTTGAGTATCATCTACAGTGGTAGTCCTCAAATCAGGTTGCTAGATGAGCAACACCAGCTACTGAATCAATACTCTGAAGTGAAACCCATCAATCTATATTTAAACAAACGCTCAAGAGACACTGGTAGGGCTTCCCTGGTGGTTCAGTGGGTAAGGACACTGCCTTGCAGTGCAAGGGGCTCCGGTTTGATCCCTGGCCTGGAAAGATCTCATGTGCTTGGAGCGGCTGGAATGACGTGTCCAACTACCCGAGCCCGAGATCTGGAGTGCATGCGCCCAGAGCCGGAGCTCTGGGAAGAGAGAGGCAACTGTGATGGGAGGCCGACACAAGCCAAAGAACAAAGATAAACGAATGAAAGATTAATAGAAATGGCCAAAAAAAAAAAAAAAAAGAGAGAGAGACAGACAGACACTGGTGCATGCTAAACTTTAAGAATCACTAGTACACTGCCATAGAATTCTTTTCCTATACTATTTAGACAGAAATATTATTATGAATTTCCCAGCAAAAGTAGAATCCATCCACCAATGTAATGATGAATTCAAGCAGGCTTTTATTCACATTATTACCACTCTATCTTTATTTGCTATCACCTTTCATCCACAACAGTCTTCAAACTCTCTAATTTAATGTCAGAGCAATCTCTCAAGGCTGATGAGTGTCATGTGTATAAATACAAACTCTATATTAGTGACAATGAAAGTTGAACTATATGCCACTTTGTTCCTTTTAATTCACCCTCAACTTATTGCTATTTCCAGAAGTCTTAGGTATGTTTGTTGTCTCTTCATGGTTAGACTTTGAAAGAAAAATGCCCCCAGTGTTTATATTTATGCTATAAGTTACACGGTGTAATGAAGGGGTTTTTTTAAGTTCAAAATGGCACCTTTGCTTATATTATAAGAATTTTACATGATTTACGCTTTAAGGAGAAATTTATGTTATTAAATGCCTCTTACTATATTTCATTTCCTTCTGATTACCAGAGACCAATTTTAAGACTTTTCTTCATCTTACTCCTGAGGCTCCTGACCCATGACTTAGTCCCTCCCCTTTATCCAAGATGCTTTAGAAATTAGAACATTTATAATATATTGGTCATAGTTAGGATCTGGTAGCCATATTTCCTGATTTATGGTTTGTTCAATACCTCTTATACAGAACACAAGGATCAACTAAGTGGTCTTTGAGTATCATCTACAGTGGTAGTCCTCAAATCAGGTTGCTAGATGAGCAATACCAGCTACTGAATCAATACTCTGAAGTGAAACCCATCAATCTATATTTAAACAAACCCTCAAGAGACACTGGTAGGGCTTCCCTGGTGGTTCAGTGGGTAAGGACACTGCCTTGCAGTGCAAGGGGCTCCGGTTTGATCCCTGGCCTGGAAAGATCTCATGTGCTTGGAGTGGCTGGAATGACGTGTCCAACTACCCGAGCCGGAGATCTGGAGTGCATGCGCCCAGAGCCAGAGCTCTGGGAAGAGAGAGGCAACTGTGATGGGAGGCCGACACAAGCCAAAGAACAAAGATAAACGAATGAAAGATTAATAGAAATGGCCAAAAAAAAAAAAAAAAAAAAGAGAGAGAGAGACAGACAGACACTGGTGCATGCTAAACTTTAAGAATCACTAGTACACTGCCATAGAATTCTTTTCCTATACTATTTAGACAGAAATATTATTATGAATTTCCCAGCAAAAGTAGAATCCATCCACCAATGTAATGATGAATTCAAGCAGGCTTTTATTCACATTATTACCACTCTATCTTTATTTGCTATCACCTTTCATCCACAACAGTCTTCAAACTCTCTAATTTAATGTCAGAGCAATCTCTCAAGGCTGATGAGTGTCATGTGTATAAATACAAACTCTATATTAGTGACAATGAAAGTTGAGCTATATGCCACTTTGTTCCTTTTAATTCACCCTCAACTTATTGCTGTTTCCAGAAGTCTTAGGTATGTTTGTTGTCTCTTCATGGTTAGACTTTGAAAGAAAAATGCCCCCAGTGTTTATATTTATGCTATAAGTTACACGGTGTAATGAAGGGGTTTTTTTAAGTTCAAAATGGCACCTTTGCTTATATTATAAGAATTTTACATGATTTACGCTTTAAGGAGAAATTTATGTTATTAAATGCCTCTTACTATATTTCATTTCCTTCTGAGAGCAGAAATTATTGGTAAATTCATAGAAAACCTAGATTCATGATTTTTGGTTGGTTTTAAATAGTTATTGGCTGAACATTTGCTTTTTCCAACATATAGCAAGTATATCACAGAAACCCTTTTCTACTGCAGTCCTAAAATATTTATTAATAAAATAGAGAGGGAAGAACTGGTAGGATTTTAAACTTAGCTCTTCAGCAAGTATTAAAAATGATGTCTCTGTGGCCCTATTCTGCTTGCCACAAACTGTGGCTTGGCAAAGAAATACTGTTTTTTCCACTCATCTTTTTTTACCCCTATGCAAATGTATGGACTTCCCATGAGGTGCTAGTGGTAAAGTACCCACCTGCCAATGCAGAAGACCTAGGAAACGTGAGTTCGATTCCTGGGTTTGGAAGATCCCATGGAAAAGGGCATGGAAACCCACGCTAGTATTCTTTCCTGGAGAATACTATGGATAGAGGAGCCTGACAGGCTCCAGTCCATAGGCTCTCTAAGAGTCAGCCATGAATCAAGTGATCTAGCATCGATGCATGCATACAAGTATACATGTGTATTTACAGGTTGAGTTCTAATTTTGGAGTTTCTTCTTGTTCATTGAGACAAATATGCTGGTTTTCTTTGATTGGGTTTACAAAGACATTTGTAGCCTATGTTTCAGTCTGTAGTCACTTTGCTTGCAGAAGTTGTTTATTTCCTTCTGAGGATGGCTGACTTCACTGACTACTGTCCATATAAGTTGCATTTCTAGGACTCCATTAAAGTATTTTTTAAATCCTTTGGTGGAAAACTTGGGCTACATAAAAACTTGGATGATAATCTCACAGAGTTTGCTCAAAATTCATGTCCATTGAATGGGTAATGCTATCCAACCATCTCATCCTCTGCCACCCCATTCTCCTTTTGGCTTGAATCTCAGAATTAGGATCTTTCCCAATGAGTCACCTTTTTGCATAAATTGGCCAAAGTATTTGTACTTCAACTTCAGTCCTTCCATGAATATTTAGAGTCGATTTCCTTTAGGATAGACTGGTTGGATCTCCTGTCCAAGGGACTCTCAAGCATCTACTCTAGCACTGCATTTTGAAAGCATCAATTCTTAAATCCTCAGCTTTCTTTATTGTCCAACTCTCACATTTGTATAAGACTACTGGAAAAGCCATAGTGTTGATTGTATGGACCTTTGTCAGAGAAGTGATGTCTTTGCTTTTAATACATTATTTAGGTTTATTATAGCTTTCCTTTCAAAGAACAAATATCTTTTAATTTCATGGCTGCAGTCATCATCCACAGTGATTTTGGAGCCCAAGAAAATAAAATCTGTCACTATTTTCAGTTTTCCCTTCTCTCTGCCATAAAGTATTGGACCAGATGCCACGAGCTTAGTTTTTGAATTTGAGTTTTAAGCCAGCTTTCACTCTCCTCTTCACCCCTATCAAGAGACTCTTAGTTCCTCTTCAATTTCTGCCATTAGGGGGTATCATCTTCATATCTGAGGCTGTTGAAATGTAGCCTTAGTTAATTTCCCGACATATGATGTACCCTGCATATAAGTTAAATAAGCAGGATGACAATATGACAGAGGAGCCTGAACAGGCTCCAGTTCTTTCCTGGAGAATACTATGGACAGAGGAGCCTGACAGGCTCCAGTCCATAGGCTCTCTAAGAGTCAGCCATGAATCAAGTGATCTAGCATCGATGCATGCATACAAGTATACATGTGTATTTACAGGTTGAGTTCTAATTTTGGAGTTTCTTCTTGTTCATTGAGACAAATATGCTGGTTTTCTTTGATTGGGTTTACAAAGACATTTGTAGCCTATGTTTCAGTCTGTAGTCACTTTGCTTGCAGAAGTTGTTTATTTCCTTCTGAGGATGGCTGACTTCACTGACTACTGTCCATATAAGTTGCATTTCTAGGACTCCATTAAAGTATTTTTTAAATCCTTTGGTGGAAAACTTGGGCTACATAAAAACTTGGATGATAATCTCACAGAGTTTGCTCAAAATTCATGTCCATTGAATGGGTAATGCTATCCAACCATCTCATCCTCTGCCACCCCATTCTCCTTTTGGCTTGAATCTCAGAATTAGGATCTTTCCCAATGAGTCACCTTTTTGCATAAATTGGCCAAAGTATTTGTACTTCAACTTCAGTCCTTCCATGAATATTTAGAGTCGATTTCCTTTAGGATAGACTGGTTGGATCTCCTGTCCAAGGGACTCTCAAGCATCTACTCTAGCACTGCATTTTGAAAGCATCAATTCTTAAATCCTCAGCTTTCTTTATTGTCCAACTCTCACATTTGTATAAGACTACTGGAAAAGCCATAGTGTTGATTGTATGGACCTTTGTCAGAGAAGTGATGTCTTTGCTTTTTAATACATTATTTAGGTTTATTATAGCTTTCCTTTCAAAGAACAAATATCTTTTAATTTCATGGCTGCAGTCATCATCCACAGTGATTTTGGAGCCCAAGAAAATAAAATCTGTCACTATTTTCAGTTTTCCCTTCTCTCTGCCATAAAGTATTGGACCAGATGCCACGAGCTTAGTTTTTGAATTTGAGTTTTAAGCCAGCTTTTTCACTCTCCTCTTTCACCCCTATCAAGAGACTCTTAGTTCCTCTTCAATTTCTGCCATTAGGGTGGTATCATCTTCATATCTGAGGCTGTTGAAATGTCTCCCAGCAACCTTGATTCCAGCTTATAATTCATCCAGCCAGGTATCATATGATGTACCCTGCATATAAGTTAAATAAGCAGGATGACAATATACTGCCTTGAGGTACTCCTTTCCCAGTTTGGAACCAGTCTGTTGCTCTATGTCCAGTTTTAACTGTGGCTTCTTGAACTATATCCAGGTTTATCGGGAGACTGGTAAGGTGATCTGGCACTACCATCTCTTTAAGAATTTTCTGTGATCCGCACTGTCAAAGACTTTAGCATAGTTAACAAAGCAAAAGTAGATGTTTTCTTGAATTCCCTTGCTTTTTTCTATGAAGCAATGGATGCTGGCAGTTTGATCTCTGGTTCCTCTGCCTTTTCTAAACCTAGCTTGTACATCTGGAAGTTCTCAGTTCACATGCTGTTGAAGTCTCACTTGGAGGATTTTGCTAGCATGTGAAATGAGCACAATTATATGACAGTTTGAACATTTTTTGGTGTTGTCGTTGTTTGTGTTAGTCACTCAATCATGTATGACTCTTTGAGACCCCATGGACTCAAGCCTGCCAGATCCTCTGTCCATGGAATTCCCCAGGCAAGAATACTGGAGTGGGTTGCCATTCTCTTCTCTAGGGGATTTCCCAATGCAGGTATCAAACCCAGATCTCCCACACAGTGGGCAGATTCTTTACCATCTAAGCCACCTGGGAAGCCATGACCTTTTTTGTGATTAAAATAAAAACTGATGTTTTCCTGTCCTGTGACTACTGCTGAGTTTTCTAAGTTTGCTGACCTACTGAAGGCTTGAGGGTTAAATTTGGAAAAGGAAACAAAAACAGAGTGTAATTTAGAGTGATATTGACAGTAACATTTCAAAAACAATTTACAGTGGGGATAAAAAAGAAACAATTCAAAAGTTTTTAGAGATGAGAGTAAACAGAAATCAGAATTGGACAGCAGCACAAATACCTATGATTGCATTTCTTTAAAGACACCTCCCTCCTTCCCTTTTCAGAGTACAGGGGGGAGATGGAAATTCTCTTTATGGAGATGAAGACTTTGTGGAAGTGACAGCAGTTAGCTGTAGGACAGAGGAATTACAGTAAAGGGAGTACTGCTGGATATCATTGATGTGGGATAGAGGAATCTTGGTGATTACCAAGAACATATTTCCTTATCTAGCAGCCAGCCTTCTTGAGGAGGGACAGGTGATAGAAGAAAGGAGGTGGAGGACAGGAGCTTAAAGGAGAAACAGCAGACATTTTTAGGTACATCCTTCTTTGGTCCTTCTAGCCTTCCTGATTGACACTTTCCCAGGTCAGGCTCGCTATCTAATCTATCACTATATACAATATCATTCAGGAACATGTCTGAACATATCTGAACAAAGTATTAGAGCATCTGGTACATATAGTCATAATGCTGATTGAAATAAAATGATCTAGTTTGATATATTCACATGTAAAAATCATAAGAGAAAAGATCTAAGTAAAGAATTCTGTACATAAAGAAATGAAAATGAACCAACTGGCAAATAAATGATCCTATAATTTTTAGAAATATTTGCAATTCTAAATATCACCCTCAAAAGTCTTTGGTAAAGACTTTCTTTGCCAAAATCAATGATGGGAACATGGAATCTTTAACAAAGACTTCACAAAGCACTCTAATTGATAGACTGGATTTCTTCACAAATACTTATCTTTGGGTTTCTCCTAGTAAGCAGATTGGACAAAATATTTGTGTTCTTAGCAAATTCTTTTCACAGCAGCCTAACTCAGAGATATTATGTTGCTGGATAAAGTAAGCTGAAAGAAAGTTAATGATTAAGTACTATTTTTATCAATTACTACCATTGTCATAATAAGCTTATGAATGATTTAAGTATACTGGCACTCTGCTAGATATCACCTGAAAAATACTCTTCTGTAGAGTTCAACAAAAGTAATTTAGATGGTTTTGAGTTCTTAAAATCCTCTTGAAATTCTTTTCTGTAGACCAAGATAATAAGTAACAAGTTCACGTGTTCCTGTGAGAGAGCCCTCTCTGGTCAGTGAAACTTCTGTCCTACTCTTATCTCAGGGTAAACGAAGGGCTTCGATGAATGCACAGCACTGGTGTGCCACACCAGCACCTACTTCCACTAAACTTAAGTCGGCACATTTTTTATCCCTCCAGGTTTATAGTTTTATAAATGTAGATGATAATGTTAATTCTGTAAGTTATGTGAAATTCCTAAAGTAGAAATCACAACTTAATTTTATTTTGATTTGTTGTTTGTGCATGTTTTCTGAGGCATAGTTGGCATACAATAGTATGCTTCAGGTGTACTAGATAGTGATTTGATATTTGCCTGCATTGCAGAATTATTGTCAGTGTAAATCTAGTAACCATCTGTCTCCATATAAAGTTATTACAGTATTATTGACCATATTCCATATGTTGTAGATTGCATCCCCTTGGCTTATTTATTTTATAACTGGAGACTTGTACCTGTTAATCTCCTTTACCTATTTCTCCACACCAATCCTCTTACCCTTTAGCAATCACCCATTTGTTCTCTGTATCTATGAATCTACTTTTTTGTCTGCTTTTGAATTCAGTAAAATCATAAGAGAAACGATCTAAGTAAAGAATTCTGTACATAAAGAAATGAAAATGAACCAACTGGCAAATAAATGATCCTATAATTTTTAGAAATATTTGCAATTCTAAATATCACCCTCAAAAGTCTTTGGTAAAGACTTTCTTTGCCAAAATCAATGATGGGAACATGGAATCTTTAACAAAGACTTCACAAAGCACTCTAATTGATAGACTGGATCTCTTCACAAATACTTATCTTTGGGTTTCTCCTAGTAAGCAGATTGGACAAAATATTTGTGTTCTTAGCAAATTCTTTTCACAGCAGCCTAACTCAGAGATATTATGTTGCTGGATAAAGTAAGCTGAAAGAAAGTTAATGATTAAGTACTATTTTTATCAATTACTACCATTGTCATAATAAGCTTATGAATGATTTAAGTATACTGGCACTCTGCTAGATATCACCTGAAAAATACTCTTCTGTAGAGTTCAACAAAAGTAATTTAGATGGTTTTGAGTTCTTAAAATCCTCTTGAAATTCTTTTCTGTAGACCAAGATAATAAGTAACAAGTTCACGTGTTCCTGTGAGAGAGCCCTCTCTGGTCAGTGAAACTTCTGTCCTACTCTTATCTCAGGGTAAACGAAGGGCTTCGATGAATGCACAGCACTGGTGTGCCACACCAGCACCTCCTTCCACTAAACTTAAGTCGGCACATTTTTTATCCCTCCAGGTTTATAGTTTTATAAATGTAGATGATAATGTTAATTCTGTAAGTTATGTGAAATTCCTAAAGTAGAAATCACAACTTAATTTTATTTTGATTTGTTGTTTGTGCATGTTTTCTGAGGCATAGTTGGCATACAATAGTATGCTTCAGGTGTACTAGATAGTGATTTGATATTTGCCTGCATTGCAGAATTATTGTCAGTGTAAATCTAGTAACCATCTGTCTCCATATAAAGTTATTACAGTATTATTGACCATATTCCATATGTTGTAGATTGCATCCCCTTGGCTTATTTATTTTATAACTGGAGACTTGTACCTGTTAATCTCCTTTACCTATTTCTCCACACCAATCCTCTTACCCTTTAGCAATCACCCATTTGTTCTCTGTATCTATGAATCTACTTTTTTGTCTGCTTTGTTTTTTAGATTCCACATATAAATGAGATAAAATAGTATACACCTTTCTCTGCCTAGCTTATTTTACTTAGCATAATACATTTAAATACATTCATATGGTCCCAGATGGCAAGATTTTGTCTTTTATGGCTGAGTAGTATTCCATGTGTGTATATGTATGTATGTGTGTATAGATGTTTGCATATAGATAGATATACAGATAAATTAGGTATATAGTTAGATATAAGTGTGACCACTCAACTAAAGCCAGTCTAGAATGTGAAGTCAAACGGGCCATGGGAGCAATAAGAACAAAGCTAGTGGAGGTGATAAAATTCTAGCTGATCTACTTCAAATTCTAAAAGATGATCTTGTAAAGTGCTGTACTCAGTATGCCAGAAAATATGGAAGACTCTGCAGTGGCCACAGGAGTGAAAAAGGTGCATTCATTCAACTACACAATTCTTTTCATTTCACATGCTATCAAGGTAATGCTCAAAATCCTCCAAGATAAGCTTCAACAGTACATGAACCAACAACTTCCAGACGTACAATCTGGGTTTCAAGAAGGCAGAGGAACCAGAAGTCAAATTGTCAGTATCTGCTGGATCATAGAAAATAGCAAGAAAATTCCAGAAAAAACACCTACTTCTGCTTCCTTGACTATGATAAAGTTTTTGACTGTATGGATCACAACATGCTGTAGAAAATTCTTAAAGAGATGATAGTGCCAGACTACATTATCTGCCTCCTGAGAAACCTCTATGCAGTTCAAGAAGCCGCAGTTAGAACCAGACATGGAGCAACAGACTTGTTCCGAACTGGGGAAGGAGTACATTTAAGCTGTATATTGTCACCCTGCTTATTTAACTTGTATGCAGAGTATATTATGTGAAATACCTGGCTGGATGAAGCACAAGCTGAAATCAAGACTGCAGGGAGAAATATCAATAACCTTAGGAACTAAAGAGCCTCTTGATGAAGGTTAAAGAGGAGAGTGAAAAAGCTGGCCTAAAACTCTGTATTCAAAAAACAAAGATCTGGTCCCATCACTTCATGGCAAATAGATGAAAAAACAATGTGAACAGTGGCAAACTTTATTTTCTTGGACTCCAAAATCACTGTGAACAGTGATTGCAGCCATGAAATTAAAAGATGCTTGTTCCTTAGAAGAAAAGCTATGACAGATCTAGACAGCATATTAAAAAGCAGAGACATCACTTTGTTGACAGAAATCTGTATAGTCAAAGCTATGGTTTTCTCAGTAGTCATGTATGTATGTAAGAGTTGGACCATAAAGAATGCTGAGTGATGAAGAATTGATACCTTTGAACTGTGGTGTTGGAGAAGGCTCTTGAGTGTTCCTTGTACTGCAAGGAGATCAAACCACTCTGTTCCAAAGGAAATCAGTCTTGAATGTTCATTGGACATACTGATGCTGAAGCTGAAGTTCAGATACGTTGGCCACCTTATGTGAGGAGCTGCTTCATTGAAAAAGACCCTGATGCTGGGAAAAATTGAAGGCAAAAGGAGAAAGGGATGATAGAGAATGAGATGTTTGGACGGCATCACCGACTCAATGGCATGAGTTTGAGAAAACTCTGAGAGATACTGAAGGACAGGAAGCCTAGTGTGCTTCAGTCCATGGGGTCACAAAGAGTCCATGGCTTCACAAAAGGACATAATTAAGTGACTGAACAACAACAAGTGAAAAAAGAAAAAAATCTGGCAAGATCCAAGTTTTCACTAACATTTATTTATTCCTTTGTCAGCTCTATACCCTTCCTCTTCTACTTTCTTCTCTTCTTCTTATAAAGATGAAGCAAAGCACAATTTTGGATCCTTGCATTGCCCAGGTTAACATAATTAGAATGCTAAAATAACAGTTTACTTTTATTAAAAAAAATAAACAGCATTGTTACTCTTAAATGCGAAGTGAATGAGGAAATCTCTTGGCTCTTTTGAATCTAAACTAATGCTACGCAGCTAAGCTCTAATGTATTACCATGTAGCAAACTAATATTAGTATTTCACATTGTTCCATTTTTATTCTCTGCTCATCAAAACACAAAGTAAAAAAATAAAAAGCCGAGAGGAAATGTGGAAGGAAAGCAAAAAGCACATTTAGCAGGAAACTGTCATAACTCTGTAGAAGTGATGAACAGAAGTCATGGTGGACGGTGAAAATTCGCTGTTAAAATTTAATCCTGTGGGCTTCAACTGACTATATTCTAACATGCATGCAACTGATCCCAAGATTCTCCATAATATAGACAGATAGACAAAGCTTTCCTGATGTTGACATTTTCTCATCTGTTTTAAGTCAATTTTTCTGATGACTTTAATGTTACTAATTATTTTCTAAATTTTTGTTTAAAACTTTTGAAAGATATTTTCCTTTTACAGGATATAATTTTTCAAATTTGCTGCACAGAAACTTCACTGTCAAAGAACTATATCCAGAATGTATCCATATTAACTTTTATGTAAGACATATGCTTCTTTTCCTGGCTCTTATCCTTTTTTTCCAAGTGCGTAAATCATAAAATTCAAGTAACTTCAAGTGGTTCATGTCTAGACTGTAGGTGGAAGTGGCATGCTGTGCTACAGCAGGAAGCCAGAACCAACTAAAAATAAATGTCAGACACCATGCAAGGGGCATGAATGGAAGGAAAGACTTTTACAGACATGTGTGAAATCAGGATAACACTGAAGATGAAGCAAGACACTCAGTGAGAAACTAGACCATCTGTTAGGATTTTCTGCTTTTATTCTATGGCCATTGCTTAATTCAGGTGTCTTCCAAAAGTGACTATATGCAACTTGTGATCAGGGGGTTTGACTGCTTAGAGTTTGCCTACCTAGGATACACCTTATGTTGCTGGACAAAGTAGGAACTCTGTAACATTGAGCGAATAAATTATTAAATGCCATAGGAGTCAAGTCTAAGTATGGCCTGCCATAAAGAAAATCTAATATACTAATCAAGTACACATTCTTTTTTATTATAGAAGGTGGTCTAAATGAAGGATTACCCAATGTCTAAGTCTTAACAATGAGACGTTTCTACTTCTTTCACTTCACTGCCTATCACAGCTCAGAAATACCAAGATAAAAATGAAAATTAACTTTTCCCAATGGTTTTCATCAATGGTAGAATAAGTGTAGATTCTACATAGATCACAATGAAGTAGTCATAAAATCCTCCATAAAATTGTAAGCTTCTTAAAAGCAGGAACTGTATTTTATAATGCATGTTTCACAGTACACTCTTGTCAATGTTGCTACTGATGAGTCTTCAAGAGCTTTCTGATTTATATGAAAAAAAGTTGCCAGTCTTGGCAGAAGGAGGCATGTCTAAAAGCTCAGGACTCCCAGAAAGGGCACAAGAAAAGTCCAAATTATTTCAGTGTTTCCTTTCCTAACCTTAGCATTTGTTATAGTTATAAAACTATGTTTTACTGAAATGCATTATTATTTTTATACTAGCATAGTTCCTCTTGAGGCTTCCCAGATGTCTCAGCGAAGTGGTAAAAGATCTGCCTGCCAAGCAGGAGATGCACGGGTTTAATCCTTGGGTTGGGAAGATCCCTGGAGAAGGAAATGGCAACTAACTCAAGTGGTTCATGTCTAGACTGTAGGTGGAAGTGGCTTGCTGTGCTACAGCAGGAAGCCAGAACCAACTAAAAATAAATGTCAGACACCATGCAAGGGCATGAATGGAAGGAAAGACTTTTACAGACATGTGTGAAATCAGGATAACACTGAAGATGAAGCAAGACACTCAGTGAGAAACTAGACCATCTGTTAGGATTTTCTGCTTTTATTCTATGGCCATTGCTTAATTCAGGTCTTCCAAAAGTGACTATATGCAACTTGTGATCAGGGGGTTTGACTGCTTAGAGTTTGCCTACCTAGGATACACCTTATGTTGCTGGACAAAGTAGGAACTCTGTAACATTGAGCGAATAAATTATTAAATGCCATAGGAGTCAAGTCTAAGTATGGCCTGCCATAAAGAAAATCTAATATACTAATCAAGTACACATTCTTTTTTATTATAGAAGGTGGTCTAAATGAAGGATTACCCAATGTCTAAGTCTTAACAATGAGACGTTTCTACTTCTTTCACTTCACTGCCTATCACAGCTCAGAAATACCAAGATAAAAATGAAAATTAACTTTTCCCAATGGTTTTCATCAATGGTAGAATAAGTGTAGATTCTACATAGATCACAATGAAGTAGTCATAAAATCCTCCATAAAATTGTAAGCTTCTTAAAAGCAGGAACTGTATTTTATAATGCATGTTTCACAGTACACTCTTGTCAATGTTGCTACTGATGAGTCTTCAAGAGCTTTCTGATTTATATGAAAAAAAGTTG
This sequence comes from Tragulus kanchil, assembly GCA_022376925.1. Taxonomy (NCBI): domain Eukaryota; kingdom Metazoa; phylum Chordata; class Mammalia; order Artiodactyla; family Tragulidae; genus Tragulus; species Tragulus kanchil. The sequence goes on from JAIOJX010000004.1 coordinate 38,055,695, forward strand.
CCAGTCTTGGCAGAAGGAGGCATGTCTAAAAGCTCAGGACTCCCAGAAAGGGCACAAGAAAAGTCCAAATTATTTCAGTGTTTCCTTTCCTAACCTTAGCATTTGTTATAGTTATAAAACTATGTTTTACTGAAATGCATTATTATTTTTATACTAGCATAGTTCCACTTCAGGCTTCCCAGATGTCTCAGCGAAGTGGTAAAAGATCTGCCTGCCAAGCAGGAGATGCACGGGTTTAATCCTTGGGTTGGGAAGATCCCCTGGAGAAGGAAATGGCAACTCACTCCAGTATTCTTGCCTGGAAATTCCAATGGACAATTGTGGTCTACAATCCATGAGGTTGCAAAGGTCAAACATGACTGACCAACTAAATAGCAACAGCATAGTTCCAAACCTGAGAGAAACAGGAAGATAGGGTTGAAAGGAAAGGCAAAGGTTGCTTTGCCCTCAAGTTAAGACATCAAAAAATAACCCCAGTGGATTATTTTAAAATGTTCATTAAAACAAATATGACTATCTGAGGCAAAAATAAGTGAAACTGGAAACACAATCTGGATACTGATATAATTGCCATTTAATAAGTTAAATATTTACACTACTAAACAAAATACCTGCTTTAAATGCTGAACTAAATATTCATTAAGTAACACTTAGAGAAGAAATTACACCATGTTTTCAAACAGATAGGACTTTTTTTAAAAAAAAATTATTTTACTTTTACAGAGCTTTGTTGTTGACAACTAAACATAAATCCAGGCCAGACTTTTTTAAAGAGCAAGTTTAGTGAATTTTGCATTGGTAAAATATATCCTTGCTTTTAATTTGAATTACTTTTTCCCAAAAGTTTTAAATTCAAATAATATTGAAGAGTAATTGCATAGGCAAATTTTAATATAGATTCTTAGGCGATAGCAATGGTTTACTATTAATTTTATTAGATATGATAATAGAATTTTAGCTATATATGAAGGTTTCCATATTTTTTAACAAATGTATATAATGGTATGCAGTAATAAAATGACATGTTGACACGTTTTTAAAATTTCAGAAAATTGGATGGAGAGTTTTAAAACCTTTTTAGAATTTGATTCATTTCTCTACATTTGTTTTTATATTTCAAGTACACTCTTGTCAATGTTGCTACTGATGAGTCTTCAAGAGCTTTCTGATTTATATGAAAAAAAGTTGCCAGTCTTGGCAGAAGGAGGCATGTCTAAAAGCTCAGGACTCCCAGAAAGGGCACAAGAAAAGTCCAAATTATTTCAGTGTTTCCTTTCCTAACCTTAGCATTTGTTATAGTTATAAAACTATGTTTTACTGAAATGCATTATTATTTTTATACTAGCATAGTTCCTCTTGAGGCTTCCCAGATGTCTCAGCGAAGTGGTAAAAGATCTGCCTGCCAAGCAGGAGATGCACGGGTTTAATCCTTGGGTTGGGAAGATCCCCTGGAGAAGGAAATGGCAACTCACTCCAGTATTCTTGCCTGGAAATTCCAATGGACAATTGTGGTCTACAATCCATGAGGTTGCAAAGGTCAAACATGACTGACCAACTAAATAGCAACAGCATAGTTCCAAACCTGAGAGAAACAGGAAGATAGGGTTGAAAGGAAAGGCAAAGGTTGCTTTGCCCTCAAGTTAAGACATCAAAAAATAACCCCAGTGGATTATTTTAAAATGTTCATTAAAACAAATATGACTATCTGAGGCAAAAATAAGTGAAACTGGAAACACAATCTGGATACTGATATAATTGCCATTTAATAAGTTAAATATTTACACTACTAAACAAAATACCTGCTTTAAATGCTGAACTAAATATTCATTAAGTAACACTTAGAGAAGAAATTACACCATGTTTTCAAACAGATAGGACTTTTTAAAAAAAAATTATTTTACTTTTACAGAGCTTTGTTGTTGACAACTAAACATAAATCCAGGCCAGACTTTTTTAAAGAGCAAGTTTAGTGAATTTTGCATTGGTAAAATATATCCTTGCTTTTAATTTGAATTACTTTTTCCCAAAAGTTTTAAATTCAAATAATATTGAAGAGTAATTGCATAGGCAAATTTTAATATAGATTCTTAGGCGATAGCAATGGTTTACTATTAATTTTATTAGATATGATAATAGAATTTTAGCTATATATGAAGGTTTCCATATTTTTTAACAAATGTATATAATGGTATGCAGTAATAAAATGACATGTTGACACGTTTTTAAAAATTTCAGAAAAAATTGGATGGAGAGTAGCTAAAGCAAGTAAGGCAAAATCATGAAAACCTTGATGATTTTATGAGAATTTGATTCATTTTCTCTCTACATTTGTATATTTAATATTTTTAGTATTTTTTTTTCACTTAGGAAATGAAAGTCATATATCATCCATAAAAATCTGATAATTCACACAAAGTTTGGTATATGACACAAAGAGGTTTCATCTAAGTGTATGGACACAGTAAATTAATAAAAAGTAGATTGATTCAAATTATAATCAACATTTCAGAATACTGGTTCAGTAAATTCAGCTATTGTTTGAAGATATTTCTCAATATAAGCTTAATAAAAATACACAATTTATAACTTCTCTCTCACTTATTTTTAAAAATAATTCTTTTTCACAACTCAAGTAATTTAACTTTCTAATTGACTTAATTATTAAAATTTATAGTTAATCTTGGGCTAATACTTTGCAAACGTGTTGAAGTTCATGAAATGTATGGGAGTCAGGAAGAATATTCTAATCAGAAGATAGGTATAGGCCTTCACAGTGTGGTTTCACTGAGATTTTCTGAATTTCTTGATATGAAATATGTACAAATGCAAATCATTTAAAAAATTAATGTAATATTTCAAGTGACCCTTGTCTTTATCTTCCTGTACTAATAGGTATAATTTTCAACTCATGATAGGAGTGTTTTCTAACAAATCTTTTCTATAAGAAACCAAATAAAGTATATAAATAAATAATACATTGACTGTTCTGGCTAGATAAATTTCATATATAATAATCAAGTATCCTAGGACCATTGTTAAATTTCCAGCATGACTTTTCACCCACAATCATGCTCTTATATATGCTCTAGCAACTTCTGTTCCTATAATTGTCAGGGAAGGAGATTTTCCTCTCTGGAGGTGCCCTCTGTCCTGCTCAGTGGATTAGATGATTGTACAGTTGCAGTCCATTGGCTTTGATCCTGGGATGCTCATGTTCTCCTCCACTTTCCACAGTCCCTCTCTGTCTTGGAGACTGTTCCTTTGTTAACGGCTCACACTCGAACTGCAGGCTTGTCACACTGATTTAGAAAAGGTATATTTTATCAAAATAAGAAGCCCAGTGGTATAACTGAAACCGATCAAAAGCCATCAACAACCTGACAGGTTGCTTTTTATGTAAGATGGGGCTTTGGGTCTTTTAAAGGGAGAAAACTTCACATACGCATTATGAAAGCCAATGCTTAGTCACAAAACTGTGATCCTTCATGGAAAGTAAAAATATTTCTCCAAGTTGAAGGGCATCACTTAACATTTTTGGTCTATAGTGATATCATAAAATGAGAGTCATAACAATTCCAGAGACTACTTAGGAAATTAATATTACATGTGAAACTATTTTGGAAAATGGAATAAAAAATTAGAGAGGACTTAAGGAAAAGAAGAATATTGAGAGTTGATTAATAGGATTTGATGTGCTTAATATGTCTATTATTCGAGATGTGATCATTTTTCAGATAGTTCAGTTTTATTTTTTTGCCCAAATAAAGTGTAATGAATTGGAGGTGAGAATCCTGGCAGTATCACATTAGGGATAAGGGTGGAGGCATTTCATAACCTGGAACCTTCCTTTGAACAAACCAACTCTAGCTCCCATTGGTGTTGGCAAGTGAATGTTTCCCAGTCACGTTATCAGGAAGGTCTATGTGAAAGCTTCTTGTGACTCTTTCCCAGAACACTGGCCATCACCGTAGCGAGGGACACTAACAGTGAGGTTAGCATTTCAGAACCTTACCTGCTGCTGTGCAGCAAAGGGAAACTTCCTGGGAATAAGATGCCACTTGTGGTTTTCTAACAAATCTTTTCTATAAGATAAATATTTTTAAAAACATTGACTGTTCTGGCTAGATAAATTTCATATATATAATCAAGTATCCTAGGACCATTGTTAAATTTCCAGCATGACTTTTCACCCACAATCATGCTCTTATATATGCTCTAGCAACTTCTGTTCCTATAATTGTCAGGGAAGGAGATTTTCCTCTCTGGAGGTGCCCTCTGTCCTGCTCAGTGGATTAGATGATTGTACAGTTGCAGTCCATTGGCTTTGATCCTGGGATGCTCATGTTCTCCTCCACTTTCCACAGTCCCTCTCTGTCTTGGAGACTGTTCCTTTGTTAATGGCTCACACTCGAACTGCAGGCTTGTCACACTGATTTAGAAAAGGTATATTTTATCAAAATAAGAAGCCCAGTGGTATAACTGAAACCGATCAAAAGCCATCAACAACCTGACAGGTTGCTTTTTATGTAAGATGGGGCTTTGGGTCTTTTAAAGGGAGAAAACTTCACATACGCATTATGAAAGCCAATGCTTAGTCACAAAACTGTGATCCTTCATGGAAAGTAAAAATATTTCTCCAAGTTGAAGGGCATCACTTAACATTTTTGGTCTATAGTGATATCATAAAATGAGAGTCATAACAATTCCAGAGACTACTTAGGAAATTAATATTACATGTGAAACTATTTTGGAAAATGGAATAAAAAATTAGAGAGGACTTAAGGAAAAGAAGAATATTGGAGAGTTGATTAATAGGATTTGATGTGCTTAATATGTCTATTATTCGAGATGTGATCATTTTTCAGATAGTTCAGTTTTATTTTTTTGCCCAAATAAAGTGTAATGAATTGGAGGTGAGAATCCTGGCAGTATCACATTAGGGATAAGGGTGGAGGCATTTCATAACCTGGAACCTTCCTTTGAACAAACCAACTCTAGCTCCCATTGGTGTTGGCAAGTGAATGTTTCCCAGTCACGTTATCAGGAAGGTCTATGTGAAAGCTTCTTGTGACTCTTTCCCAGAACACTGGCCATCACCGTAGCGAGGGACACTAACAGTGAGGTTAGCATTTCAGAACCTTACCTGCTGCTGTGCAGCAAAGGGAAACTTCCTGGGGAATAAGATGCCACTTTAGAATGTTTTTTAAAAAGTTTAATTCCTGAATGAGAAAAGAAAACCAAAGTGGTGCCAGACATGTTATTCTTGTCTCAGCTTATGTTTGCCGTTGTTGATACATATTTTAGGTGTACAGTGTTACAGTTCATTTGTATACAATGCAAAGTGATCACCACACACATCTAGTTACCATCTATCATGACACAGTTGTCCACTTTCACCCATTTTGCAAACCCCCACAACCACCTTTCCCTCTGGTAACCTCTAATCTGATCTGTGTCTCTATGATTTGTTTTTATTTTGTCATTTGTTTTGTTTTTTAGATTTCGCATGTGAGTGAAATCATATGATATTTATCTTTGTCCATCTGAGATATGTCCTTAAGCATAATACCTTCAAGGTCCATCCATGCTGCCAGTTTGGCAGAATTTCATTCTTTCTATGACTAACTAATAATCTCTGTGTATATGCTATATCCTCTTTATCCATTCATCCACAGATGGACTCTTAGGTTGTTTCCATATCTTGGTTATTATAAACCATGCTGCAATATATGATTGCATAAGATACATACATCCTTTCAAATGAGCGCTGTGGTGTTCTTTGGACAAATACTCAGAAGTAGAATAGCTGGTTCATATAGTAGTTCTGAGTTTTTTGAGGAGCCTTCATACTGCTTTCCATAATGGCTGTTCCAATTTCCACAACAGTGTTCCCTTTTATCCATGTCTTCATGAACACTTGTTATTTGTTGTCCTTTCAATAATAGCCATTATAACAGATATGAGGTGATGTTTCACTGTGGTCTTGATTTGCATTTCCCTCATAATATGTGATATTAGCATTTTTTCATGTTGGGGCTATGTATGTCTTCATTGGAAAAATGTTTGTTCAGATCCTCTGCTCATTTTTTTTAAATCAGGCTGTTTGCTTTTATTATTTTTTAATGAGAGTTCTTTTATGTTTTGAATAATTAACCCTTCATAGGATATGTGATTTGCAAATATCTTCTCCCATTCATTTTGTGAATGATTTCCTGCACTGAACAGCAGCTTTTCAGTTTGAAGCTATCATATGCCAATTTTTCCTATTAGTCACATATATTTGGAATCAGATCCATAAAAACATTGCTAAACCTGGTATCAGTGTGGTTGTATACATGCTAAGTTGCTTCAATTATGTCCAACTCTTTGTGACTCCATGGACTATAGCTCACTAGGCTCCTCTATCCATGGGATTCTCTAGACAAGAATACTGGAGTCTGGAGGAGGAAACTGCAACCCACTCCAGTATTCTTGCCTGGAAAATTCCATGCACAGAATACTGAAGTGGGTTGCCATTCTCTTCCCCAGGGGATCTTCCTGACCCAGGGATCAGTAGTCAGATATCAATTATTTTAAACCTCGGACCATGTTTTTCATCTTCTCTCTCTTATGTCTCATGCATTGGCAGGTAGGTTCTTTACCTCTAATGCCACCTGAGAAGCCCGTCTAGGAATTTTATGATTTCAAGTCTTATAATAAAGTATTAGGTCAACTTTAAGTTAATTCTGGGATATTTGTAAGATGGTGCTTTAGTTTCATTCTTTTGAAAGTGACTGTTCAGTTTTCTAAGTATCATTTACTGATAAGACTGTCTTTTTTTCTGTAGTGTGTTCTTTGCTCTTTTATTGTAAATTAATTGTCTATATAAGTGTGTTAATTTCTGGACTCTCAATTCTGTTCCATTAATCTTCATGTCTTTTATATTTTTGTGCCAGTACTGTACTGTTTTAATAACTGTAGCTTTGCAGTATACTTTGAAATCAGGGAGCATGATACCTCCAGCTTTGCTCTTTTTTCTCAAGATTATCTCTGCTACTTAGGACCTTTTGTGGCTCTTTACAAATTTTAGAAGTGTTTGTTCTAGTTATGTGAATTATGGCATTGGCATTGTAATAGGGATTTCATTGAATCTGTAGATTGCTTTGGATAGTACATTTTAACTATGTTAATTATTCTAACCTATGAATATGGTATCCATTTATGTGTGTTTTCTTCAATTTCTTCATCAGTGTCTTATAGTTTTCAGCATCTTTTACCTTGATTGAATTTATTCCTAAGTATTTTATTATTTTTGATTCATTTCTAAATGGCATTGTTTTCCTAATTTTTCATTATGATAGTTTGTTATCAGTGTATAGAAATGCCACATATTTTTGAATATTGATTTTTTATCCTGCAGCTTTACTGAATTCACTTATTCTAACAGTTTCCCCTTTTTTAAACAGAGTTTTGGATTATCTCTATACTGCATCATGTTGAGCAAGATTTTATTCAGTCAAAGATGATAATGAGACAGTCCAGCTATATTTTCATGCCCTACCTTCATTTACATAAAATACGTTTTGTCAATTTCATTTTGTCTGAAAATCCTGAAGGCCTAGAGCAGCACATTTCTACAGACTCCTCTCTTGTTAGAGATATATGGGTTGACCTAAAACAAAGACCAGAACTTTTCAATTCTTTTCAAGTTGGTCAGGTACTTAAAGTCTAGCCATTGTAGTGAGGTTCACGTTTTGTGCAAATTTTAGGACTGATTCTTCAAACTGCAAAGCAGCCTGTTACTCCAGCCCCAACTATATGTCAATTACTGTGACAGAGATTTCTGCCTGGAATAGATGCAGTTCTTATGATTCAACTCATCTGTGCATTTCTTGCATGGAGCCTATTTTCTACAGAAGGCTCTCAGGCAGCTCTGAAGGGAAGGGAGCTTAATGCAACACTGTGCTGTAATGATGCCATTTCTCAGATTGCTAAACTTTGTGGAAGAATAGGATTAAATCAATTTCCTATAAATGTAACTTCTTTTCCCCACTACAATCAGTCTTAGGGGTAGTCATATAGCAATTATTTTAAACTTCAGACTGTTTTTTTCATCTTCTCTCAGTTTAGAACCAATAGCATTTGTTCCTCTGAAGAAGGACCATAAAGAAGATGCCAGGAATTTAAACTAAGATAACTCAGAGTATGCTAAGAAGTTCAGAGCTATATTTTACAAACAAAGAGAAAATATTTTGAAAACAGGAAGTGGTTTATAGTCATTCTTAAAACAGATTCTACAGAAACATTTGCAGAGTGAAGTTTATAAAAGAACTGTGGGTGACTTGATTTTGTTTATTTGGGAGGATTTGTCATGTCATTTGGATCTTATTTAGGGCTTCATCCTATTGTAATTTTCATTGTTATTAAACAAAAATTCATTATGTACTTACTATTTGCCAGGGATGATACAAATAAAAATGAAAAAAGGAATTCACTATTTTTAAGGACTTTGCAAACTACTTATAATTTAAAAACTACAAAACAAAAAATTTATTCAAAATAATAAAGTATGGATGGTTCCATGGTAACAGAGAGACTATCATTGATGAAAGTCATTTGCTGAAAGTATGTGCTTATGTTTGTATAGTGTTAAAAAAAAAAAAAAAAAAAAACCTGTAATAGCTTTCCAAAGTACCTCAACTGTGTATGAATCATCCTCCACGCTGTGACAATCAGGCATAACCTACAGTAAGTGTGAAAGCAATAAACCTAGAGCTTTACCCCAGATTTGATCTATGATCTGTGAGAAAGTTGTCTCCCTGAAAACTGTTTGGGCTCAAATAAAAACCTGTTTAGGGCTTCCCCTGGTGGTTCAGTGGGTAAGGACACCGCCTTGCAGTGCAAGGGGCGCCAGTGAGATCCCTGGCCTGGGAAGATCCCACATGCCGCGGAGCGGCTGGACTGATATGTCCAATCACCGAGCCGGAGCTCTGGAGCACGTGCACCCAGAGTCGGTGCTCTGTGATGACAGAAGCCGCCGCGATGGGAGGCCCACAGGAGCCAAAGAACAAAGACAGATGAAAATAGAGAAATGAAAGACCAATAGAAGTGGCCCGCCCGCTCCCCACCTTCCCCAACCCGACCCCCGCCCAAAATAAATAAATAAATCTTTTAAAAAAAATTTTTTTTTTTTTAAATTCCTGTTTAAAGCAGGCTCATAGAGAAGCTCACCTGAGATATTTTCAGAATTGACCAGATAACATTTCTAAGAAGAGTGAAGACATTTCATAGAAGAATAGGTTGACACACAGAGCCTACCCTGCGACCTTCAGGAAGACAAGGGGCTTCAGTGGAGGAAGAGAATGCTGATAAGTACAAGGTCTGAGGTGCTGGTCATTGGTAGGGTGTAGTGGGGAGAGGGCTTAGAAACACTGAGTCCAGTTGTCCTCTAGGCAGTATGACTTCTGGAGGACCCTTGGCACTGGGTTCCCAGGTTCAAGAGAAAATCAACAGAGGGGAAGGAGTTAGCTATGTGCTATAGTGATAACCAGCTCAGTTTTCTGCCTGGGTCAGATTCTCCCTTTGTCAGTCTTAAAGGGTTTATATCTGACATTAAGCCAGCAGGGAAGACTCAAACAGACTGTGCTATTTACAGAGAATAGTTACTGGTTTATTTTCCAAGCAACTGTGGTAAACAACATTAAAACAACATTTGTAAACCATCTTGCAAATAGGAAACTCCATGTACAACAGGATATTTTTGCTATTTGTTTTTAATCATCTTTGCCTAAATGTGTTTCAAGGAAGTATCTCTAGCTAAAATTGTATCTATTTTACATATGTCCACATTATTTCTTTTGGGGATCTACATCAGTATGTGACATAAGTCCAAATATTTCTCAGGTCAAAAAATTTCTGTTTTTTAAATCCCTTTTCTGAAATAAAATTTAAAATCCACTAGACTACATCAGGTCAGGAGGGAAAACATGAATTAAGAGTAAATGATAACAAGCCAACTTCCCAAATGAAAACCTAAATGTCTGGAAGGACTTCAAAGTGCCCCCTGCAGCCTTTGACCAAAGCCTGGCAGCTCCAAAGAGGAGCTCAGTAATGGGAACAAAGACTGCCAGATGGACGGTGTGCCAATGCCAACCAAAGTGAGCTGGCAGAAAGAGCCGCCAGGAAGCTGACCATGCCAAGATAAAGAGGCCAGGGTGATGGGAGGCCACGGATGGTCTCCAAGGGAGCAGGATTGTTTTTAATTACTTGCTTTAGTGTTATCCTCAGCCCTGTTCACTCTTTGTAATTGTATGTGGGTTGTTTCTGTCCTACATCTATCATTACCTATGACAAGGTTAGAAAGCCAGAGAATGTGAAGAGATTTGTTTCTAAACAGGGTGGAGACAGGCATTGACCTGAGATTGAGACATCTGTATCAGGCTGGTCTGGAAAGCCCAACATCTCCAAATGATGCATCCCAGTGGAGACAAGGCTTTTGCTGCACTGAATTCTATCAACTGGTAAATGAAGTGTGTCTAAGAAGCAGTTGAAGAAGCCATATCCAACCCTTCCATTTACTTCAGTTAACTTTTTAATTTCTCATTCTCTAGCTTCTATTTCCAAATCTTCTCACACTATTTCCTGGGACAGGACAATCTCCATTTCTAACTGAACAGAACAGCAAATCTCAATAGCAGTAACGATAGTAATAACAGCTACTATTTATTAAGTAGTTACTACATTCCAGATTCTCCACCTGGCAGTCAATCATTATAACCACTGTGCAAAATAGATACCATTATTCCTGTTTTATAAATTAGCATATATAAGAAATTAGCATTCCCTATGTGGTGCTAGTGGTCAAAACTGCCTGCCAATGCAGGGAATACAATAGATGCTGATTCAATCGCAGAGTCGGGAAGATCCCATGAGGCAGGGCGTGGCAATCCACTCCAGCATTCTTGCCTCGGAATCCCATGAACAGAGAAGCCTGGTGGGCTACAGTCCATAAAGTCGCAAAAAGTCGAACACAATTGAAGTCACTGAGCACGGACCAAGAAATTAGCGCTTAAAGGCGATACAGATAGGCAAGAATACTCCAGAGATGAATGTTTTAATGGCAGGGTATAGCAAGCTATGGAGAGTACCTGAAGAGTCATCTGGCTTAAATCTGGGGGGAGGGGAGTGATGAGGGAGTGGTTTGCTGTTGGAAGAAGCTACATTTACACTGAATAATGAAATAATGAAGAATAGAGAAATGGTGATTCCTCAAAAGTTAATGATACACCAGATATGATCCAGAAATCCTACTTTTGGGTAAATATACATCTAAAATAAAAATGATATCTCAGAGAAATATCTACGTACTCATGTTCATTACAGTTATTAATGATACAAACCAAAAAATAAATGATCCTGAAATAGTTATCCTCAGCCCTGTTCACTCTTTGTAATTGTATGTGGGTTGTTTCTGTCCTACATCTATCATTACCTATGACAAGGTTAGAAAGCCAGAGAATGTGAAGAGATTTGTTTCTAAACAGGGTGGAGACAGGCATTGACCTGAGATTGAGACATCTGTATCAGGCTGGTCTGGAAAGCCCAACATCTCCAAATGATGCATCCCAGTGGAGACAAGGCTTTTGCTGCACTGAATTCTATCAACTGGTAAATGAAGTGTGTCTAAGAAGCAGTTGAAGAAGCCATATCCAACCCTTCCATTTACTTCAGTTAACTTTTTAATTTCTCATTCTCTAGCTTCTATTTCCAAATCTTCTCACACTATTTCCTGGGACAGGACAATCTCCATTTCTAACTGAACAGAACAGCAAATCTCAATAGCAGTAACGATAGTAATAACAGCTACTATTTATTAAGTAGTTACTACATTCCAGATTCTCCACCTGGCAGTCAATCATTATAACCACTGTGCAAAATAGATACCATTATTCCTGTTTTATAAATTAGCATATATAAGAAATTAGCATTCCCTATGTGGTGCTAGTGGTCAAAACTGCCTGCCAATGCAGGGAATACAATAGATGCTGATTCAATCGCAGAGTCGGGAAGATCCCCTGAGGCAGGGCGTGGCAATCCACTCCAGCATTCTTGCCTCGGAATCCCATGAACAGAGAAGCCTGGTGGGCTACAGTCCATAAAGTCGCAAAAAGTCGAACACAATTGAAGTCACTGAGCACGGACCAAGAAATTAGCGCTTAAAGGCGATACAGATAGGCAAGAATACTCCAGAGATGAATGTTTTAATGGCAGGGTATAGCAAGCTATGGAGAGTACCTGAAGAGTCATCTGGCTTAAATCTGGGGGGAGGGGAGTGATGAGGGAGTGGTTTGCTGTTGGAAGAAGCTACATTTACACTGAATAATGAAATAATGAAGAATAGAGAAAATGGTGATTCCTCAAAAAAGTTAATGATACACCAGATATGATCCAGAAATCCTACTTTTGGGTAAATATACATCTAAAATAAAAATGATATCTCAGAGAAATATCTACGTACTCATGTTCATTACAGTATTATTCATGATTGCCAAGATACAGAATGAATCTCGGTGTCCAATTATGGATGAACTTATAAAATGTGAGATAGCATGGAGGGAGAGAGGGGCTGAGGGGAAGGTAGACAAAACTATTATTATCCTTAAAAAAATAAGGAAATCCTGTGTTTCCCTGGTGGTCCAGTGGGTAAAGAGTCTGCCTTGCAGTGCAAGGGGCACCGATTGGATCCCTGACCTGGAAAGATCCCACGTGCCATGGAGCGGCTGGACCGGTGTGTCCAGTCATGAGCCAGCACTTTGCAGCACATGCGCCCAGAGCCAGTGCTCTTCTATGAGAGTGGCCACTGCAATGGGAGGCCCACACATCAAACAATAAAGATGGATGAAAGTAATGATGACTTAGAGGCCAAAGAAAAAAAGTTAAAAAAAAAAAAAAAGAAAGGAAATCCTATCATTTGTGACATGGATGAGCCAGAGGGGCATCAGTTAAGTAAATAAGATAACACGGGAAAACAAATACTGTGATCTCACTTACATGTAGAAGCCAAAAGAGTCAAGTTTATAGACTCAGTTGAAATGTGGTTACCAAGGCTGGAGGATGGAACTTAAGTTGGTCAAAGGGTACAAAGTTTCTATTAGGCAAAATGAATATTTCTGGAGATATAATGTGCCACATGATAACTATATTTAAGAATAATATACTATATACTTGTACATTTGAAATATGCCCAAAAAGTAGCTGTTAAATGTTTCAACACATTCATACACAAATGGTATATGACAAGTATATGAGGTGATAAGTATGTTGGTAAGCACTTTATAAGTGTGTCAGTCACTCATTCAGGTCTGACTCTGTGACCCCGTGGACTGAAGCCCACCAGGCTCTGTCCATAGAATTCTCCAGGCAAGAATACTGGAGTGGATATTGCCATTCTTTTCTCCAGGGGATCTCCCTGGTCCAGGGACTGAACCTTGATCTCCTCCATTGCTGGCAAATTCTTTACTGATGGAGCCACCAGGGAAGGCCAGCATTTTATAATGTATATCAAAACATCATGTACATCTAAAATATATACTATTTTATCTATTATACCACAATAAAGCTGGAAGAATAGCGTAGCAAAGGTCTTTATTTCTAAGAGAATGATGGTAGCATCTCATACCCTCCTTATGAAAGCTACTGGCCACACAGATGTCCCTAAGACCAGTTGTAGCACAGGAGTTTATGCAAACCATGTGTAAAAGGTCTATCAAATCTGGAACTGCAAATTCTAAGATTTCTTTATCTTCACGAACTTCCAGACAGAGGAAGGGACACTGGATCATTTAGTTCTCTGGCTCTTGGAGAAGTTGTGGGGCCACTTACTTGCTTGTTTACTTACATATCACACCCAAATCTCAGACCAGTGTAGAAACCAATGCTGTTCTCCTCCCTCTGTCTCTTTTGAGGGTAAAATGACACTGACTGCCCAGTTCCTAGACTTGATCATCTAAGCCAGGAGAGGAGATGAGCTTGTCAGTGGAAAGTATGACAAAAAGCCATCCTAGAAAAAAGGGAGATGATGTATGCTCCCTTAGCTATAGTTTCTATTAGCACATCTTCTTCCTTCTTCACAGATCACTCACCTAGTTCTAGATTACCCAGAAATACTCTGGCTTATGCAGTCACCTGTCAGTAAACTTCTCTCCTGCCTTACAATCATGACCAGTTTGTTCTGTTTGTAAATTAAAACCTTGCTCAATTGGAGCCTACAACTCTTATCTGGGGAAACAGAACAAAGGAAAACTCTTACGTTTAAGAAAAATTTTTGGTCATTCAACTGCCTAAGGAAGTATGTTAAATGTTTCAACACATTCATACACAAATGGTATATGACAAGTATATGAGGTGACAAGTATGTTGGTAAGCACTTTATAAGTGTGTCAGTCACTCATTCAGGTCTGACTCTGTGACCCCGTGGACTGAAGCCCACCAGGCTCTGTCCATAGAATTCTCCAGGCAAGAATACTGGAGTGGATATTGCCATTCTTTTCTCCAGGGGATCTCCCTGGTCCAGGGACTGAACCTTGATCTCCTCCATTGCTGGCAAATTCTTTACTGATGGAGCCACCAGGGAAGGCCAGCATTTTATAATGTATATCAAAACATCATGTACATCTAAAATATATACTATTTTATCTATTATACCACAATAAAGCTGGAAGAATAGCGTAGCAAAGGTCTTTATTTCTAAGAGAATGATGGTAGCATCTCATACCCTCCTTATGAAAGCTACTGGCCACACAGATGTCCCTAAGACCAGTTGTAGCACAGGAGTTTATGCAAACCACGTGTAAAAGGTCTATCAAATCTGGAACTGCAAATTCTAAGATTTCTTTATCTTCACGAACTTCCAGACAGAGGAAGGGACACTGGATCATTTAGTTCTCTGGCTCTTGGAGAAGTTGTGGGGCCACTTACTTGCTTGTTTACTTACATATCACACCCAAATCTCAGACCAGTGTAGAAACCAATGCTGTTCTCCTCCCTCTGTCTCTTTTGAGGGTAAAATGACACTGACTGCCCAGTTCCTAGACTTGATCATCTAAGCCAGGAGAGGAGATGAGCTTGTCAGTGGAAAGTATGACAAAAAGCCATCCTAGAAAAAAGGGAGATGATGTATGCTCCCTTAGCTATAGTTTCTATTAGCACATCTTCTTCCTTCTTCACAGATCACTCACCTAGTTCTAGATTACCCAGAAATACTCTGGCTTATGCAGTCACCTGTCAGTAAACTTCTCTCCTGCCTTACAATCATGACCAGTTTGTTCTGTTTGTAAATTAAAACCTTGCTCAATTGGAGCCTACAACTCTTATCTGGGGAAACAGAACAAAGGAAACTCTTACGTAGATTTTTGGTCATTCAAAGCCTGAAAGAACCTGAACAGAATTGGAATACTGTTATTAATAAAGTGCTTTTGACAAATTCCATATTCAGATACCATCTAGGTGCATCTTCTGCATTGTTTCTCCATTCCCACTGCCCCAGACTTGAATATTGCTTCTCAGAGTCTCCTGTTTGTAGTAGCTTCCTAACTAATCTCCATGCTTCCATGATCCTTCACTAACCTTGTTCACCATTTGCAGCTCTTCTTTTCCTCTAAGGTTCCTGCCACAGGACCTGGCTTCCTATAAGGTCAAGTCAAGTTCCTTGGCTTGTCATGTAACCCTCCCTGATATCTGGAAACAAACTATTTCTGTTTAGTGTGTTTCCTCAACACTCAACCCTCCCCACAAGCAAGTGGCATCATTTCTGTCTTTTCATTTTCTCCAGCTAAATACTCAACCTGAATACAAAGTCCAAATATTGCTATTCCTTCAAACCCAAATTGAGCCCTTCATCCATCTTAAAATCACATAAATCAACTTTCTTAATTAAATACTTTTTTTTCTTAGTATCTGCAATACATATATTCAGTAAATTGTAAGGGTAAAAACTTGAGGACATCGCAGAATCATTTGGTTCAACTGTCCCATCAAACAGACGTATAAACTGAGCCTACCTGAATTAAATTGACTTTACCAATCTACTCCGTGGGGTCTTACTTTTTGTCTGACTCTTTGATGATGTCTAAGCTTGCCTTGCCCACCACATTAGAGTGAAAACTCCTCAACCTGGTCTACCACTTCTTGACACCCTCCTTAGCACCCTGTGCACTACTGAACTGAATTCAAATTAAATTAAGAGCATTTTAATAACTCACTTGGGCCCATGATTTCAAAAAACCTCATGCTATATTATTTGAGGATTTAAATTTCTAATTATTTTTTCTTTGCAAATTTGGATTTTCATGTATCTTATTTTTACCAAGTGGACACAACTGATCAAAATAGGTTGAGAATATTGCTCATAATATAAGTCAGGTTTCCCACGGCTACTATAATTCTGCTGAACCCTTTCAGATCAAAAAAGGGCAAAAGGCACAGGTTACTACTCAATTCACTGCTTCTGAACATCAGTCAGATGCCTGTGAATCTTTAGAATTTGATGTTTAGCCACTGTGAAACTTCCTGGTGTGGCAATACCATATTTCTCTTCCTGAGATAGTTTGCATGTAATAGAAGCAGCTGTCAAGAATTCCTTACTGCCTAAAGGGTTGAGAAAGGAATGCAATCCTCTGGGCATCGCTGATAAAAGTGAAATTTAAAAATAAATAAGCAAAATAATGTTAGGTGTTTTATAGAAGCATGTAATAGAGTATCCATATGCCATTTTAATTTTCAAGTTTTAATGACTCATTAAAACCATCATTCTACTTTTATATCATTTTTAGGATAAAGACATTTGAAACTCCATTCCATCTATATTACCTGTAGTTATTGCTGGGATAATAAAAATAATTATTTCTGAGTCCCAGATGTTGTATTATGGAAGAATTTATTTATTACTAATTTATTCATATCAGTTCTTAAAGTGTTTTTTAATCAAAGTTTAATTATATAAGAGATACTTCAAACTATGTCATTTCTCTTTTATGGTACATAGAGTCATAGCCAACCACAACAATAAATGTCAGTTCCTAGACCAACAGCTCACACATGTTCAATACAAATGTTATAAATAAATACATAAAGTTTTAGAGTATTTAATAAAGGCCTAATAGTTTGCTGACATGCTTGTTTCCAATTTCTTGGTGTAGTTCATTTTCAGAGTTATATGGACACATGTGGAAATGATGCCCTTTAAACACTGCCAAATTTTTATATTCCTTTCACATAACTTGTCTGAGCTATTAAGGAAGGAAAAAATGTCCCATAAATCAAGATGACATGAAGAGGGAATAAAAACTTCATGCAACAGGAAAACAATCTGTCCTTCCCACCAAAAGATTCTACACAAATAGCTGAAGAAAGAGTTCTATAGAATGAAAATATTGTTTAAAAGTTTCTCTCTTTGAAATAATGTTGTTTAAAAAAATTTCAACATGGGTAATACTTGGTAGGTGTGAAGACTGAGCAAAGATGTGGTTCTTTATACTGTGGTTGAGGTTTATAGACCTTAAAAGCTTGACGTTATTGAGCACTCAACTAGAATAAGCTGGCCAGTTGCAGGTCACAGTAAAAAGTGGATAAACTTTAACTTATCTGGTCTTGTCTCCACAATGGAGCCTGTGGGTTAGATCCAAATGAGCAGCCTCACTATTCAAATGGAATTGAAGCATCTGAGCGATCAAGCCAGGGAAATGACCCCTCATCAAACATCCAATTTGGCTTAGAATTGGAGGCACTAAGGTTCAGCAGCTTAAAAGTCCTGATCAACCAGAGAAAATGGGATCACACCTCTACAACAGTGTGCTTCCAGAGTGAAACCTGTAGTCTAACCTAAAAGGAAAATAGGATGGAAGATGCTGTCTTATAGGATAGGTAACAAGGAGCCAGAGGGACATGTGTATTTCAGCTTATCTTGTCTTAACATTTTACTTAGGATTTAAAATACTCAAATCTTCAAGGAAAGAAATGGGTACGTGAACGAGTCATTTTAAAATTGTAACAATTATCACCAGCCGTTTGTCAAATAGTTATTTGGGAGGAGGGGTTGGTCAGGTCTTTATGCTTCTCATACATATTATTTCATTGAAGATAATGTTGTTATGATTAAGTGAGGGAAAATAAATGATAAAGAGGTACAAGCAAATGGGCTATACACACATAGTTCTGTCAGTTTGTTAGGGCTGTGATAATAAAGTATCACAGACTGTGTGATGTAAACAACAGAAAAAGACTTTCTCACAGTTCTGGAAGTGAGAAGTCCAAGACCAAGGTGTCCTCAGGTTTGGTTTCTTCTGAAGCATCACTCCTTGGCTGGTACATGGACATTTTGTCTCTATCTTCTGTCTGTCCTCTGTCTGTATGTTGTCTGTGACCAAATCTCTCATTATAAACACACTAGTCATATTGGATTAGGCCTCACTTAATCTAATAATTGCATTTTACCTTAACTATTTATTTGAAGGTCCCTTTAGAGAGTTTCAGGTAGTGGATAGGACTTCAACAATATTGTTTAAAAGTTTCTCTCTTTGAAATAATGTTGTTTAAAAAAATTTCAACATGGGTAATACTTGGTAGGTGTGAAGACTGAGCAAAGATGTGGTTCTTTATACTGTGGTTGAGGTTTATAGACCTTAAAAGCTTGACGTTATTGAGCACTCAACTAGAATAAGCTGGCCAGTTGCAGGTCACAGTAAAAAGTGGATAAACTTTAACTTATCTGGTCTTGTCTCCACAATGGAGCCTGTGGGTTAGATCCAAATGAGCAGCCTCACTATTCAAATGGAATTGAAGCATCTGAGCGATCAAGCCAGGGAAATGACCCCTCATCAAACATCCAATTTGGCTTAGAATTGGAGGCACTAAGGTTCAGCAGCTTAAAAGTCCTGATCAACCAGAGAAAATGGGATCACACCTCTACAACAGTGTGCTTCCAGAGTGAAACCTGTAGTCTAACCTAAAAGGAAAATAGGATGGAAGATGCTGTCTTATAGGATAGGTAACGAGGAGCCAGAGGGACATGTGTATTTCAGCTTATCTTGTCTTAACATTTTACTTAGGATTTAAAATACTCAAATCTTCAAGGAAAGAAATGGGTACGTGAACGAGTCATTTTAAAATTGTAACAATTATCACCAGCCATTTGTCAAATAGTTATTTGGGAGGAGGGGTTGGTCAGGTCTTTATGCTTCTCATACATATTATTTCATTGAAGATAATGTTGTTATGATTAAGTGAGGGAAAATAAATGATAAAGAGGTACAAGCAAATGGGCTATACACACATAGTTCTGTCAGTTTGTTAGGGCTGTGATAATAAAGTATCACAGACTGTGTGATGTAAACAACAGAAAAAGACTTTCTCACAGTTCTGGAAGTGAGAAGTCCAAGACCAAGGTGTCCTCAGGTTTGGTTTCTTCTGAAGCATCACTCCTTGGCTGGTACATGGACATTTTGTCTCTATCTTCTGTCTGTCCTCTGTCTGTATGTTGTCTGTGACCAAATCTCTCATTATAAACACACTAGTCATATTGGATTAGGCCTCACTTAATCTAATAATTGCATTTTACCTTAACTATTTATTTGAAGGTCCCTTTAGAGAGTCACTTTCTCAGGTAGTGGGGATAGGACTTCAACATATAAATGTAGGAGTGGTGTAGGGATGCACAATTCAGCCCATAGCAATAGCTATGTTTAAAAATGGAAGTAGAGACTTGAGGTAGCTCATATGGATAACTTGAGTCAAATTTATTTTTACTTGCTACTTCACAATAACCGAGGCAGATCTTTAGGTTAAGAGCTTAAGTTATCCTATAGTATCAACACAGTTGCACACTTTATTTTTCCTTTTGCTAGTACGTTCTTTTCAGCCCTCTCTGTGGCTATTACATTCATTTTTGTGCTCTACAAGAAGCATGTACTTCTTGAGAGTAAAACTGTGTAAATGCTTTTAGGTAACTAGAATCTTGATTTTCAAATGTGCGGAATGCACTCACTTAGTGGGTGGCAACTATCGCTTCAAGAAGAGACTAACATAAATACAGTGTATAAAATTAAAAAAAAAAAAAAAACAGTTGTAGAAGTGTTTTCAGATAGCAAAGGAAGAATTTCTGAAAATTATTTGCTGCATAAAAGCAGTTTCAAAAATGGCAAATTTGTCACAGTCAGCTTTTTCAGACCTCTGGAAACAAAACCAAAAGCTTTTAGCAAGCCTACCAAGCCAAGGAGCTAGCTGCATCTTTGTAAAAACAATTAAGTTTGTGGTTTCTATCTTATCCTATTCCTAGCCTTCTACCCTACTTCTGCAGTAGACTTACAAACCAACAGCCACAGTCACAGTGAATCCTGGCCAGTACTGGAAGGGACCCAAGGAGGATGCAGTCCTTCCAAACTACGTCCCAGAGTATTGTCTTTATCTGACTCTTCTGATGGCTCCCTAGAAGAATCCACTCTCAAGGCTGGGTTTTTGCTACTTGGTTGGAGTTTGCCTAGAGAAAATAAGTGTTTGCTAAAAACAGTCAGAAGCAAATGTTGAACATTAAGGGTGCCTGATGCAATAGATTGCAACTTGGACAAACAAGAGACTAACAAAAAGATTTGTAAAGAAAAGTAAAGAAGTGATGTTCTTTGGAAAGTTCTGATACACTTATAGGACTCTAGAAGGCCACATGCTGGCAGAGGACTGTGCAATTGTCTAGGCCTAGGCACGTTCTCAGGAAGGACCTGAGGAACATCCTAAGCTCTCACCTCTCCTGACCTGAGGTCTCTGCATAAGCAGGAAGTTGCATGTCACAACACATACAGGCCAAAAAATATTGAGTTGTATGCTTTTAAATGGTGAATTTCATAGTGTATGAATTAGATCTCAATTTTAGAAATATATTAGTTGTTTACCTGAAATTTAAAAAAGAATGTGTAGGCAGTATTGACAAAATATTGATTTAAATATGCAGGATGGGGCTTCCCTGGTGGTCCAGTGGATAAAGAGCCCAGTTTGCAATACAAGAGGTGCAGGTTAAATCCCTGGCCCGGGAAGATCTCACATGCCTCAGAGTTGCTGGACTAGTGTATCAGTTATAAGCCACAGCTCTGGAGCGCATGTGCCCAGACCTGGTGCTCTACACTGAGAGAGGCCACTGCAATGGGAGGCCCACACAGGCCAAAGAATAAAGATGAATGAAAATAAATAAATAATAAATCACTTAAAAGAGGCCAAAATTAAAAAAAAATCGATAAATATGCAGAATGCTCCATTCACATGACATACAAAAATAGGTGAAATTATTCTGGGTTGACAAAGCTCTGAATAGCTGTTATTTCTGTGTGATTTAATAATAAGTCAAATAATTACTTGTTGTTGGTATCTTCTATTATAGTGAACATATATTTGACATTGACTTGGGATATATGAATGTTTCATTTTTTTTTCTTATAAAATCTAGATTCTGGTAATTATGTTAATTTTGTTGTTGTTGTTCTGCTTGACATAGTAGTTTGCACTAAGTACATAAAAGAAGACATAAATTAAGAAATGAATCAATGTGTAGTGACCTTTGAAATACATTTCTTAAAATTCAAAATAGATATATAATAAAATAAATAAAAATCTAATACTTAGATACAAATGAAAACTCATCAAACAACATGGGCATAAAAAAAAAAGGAGTGTATGTGTATAAATGGATGTATGGGTTTACATATGCATGTATTATAGAATCTATTGAGCATGTCAGTTCAGTTCAGTGCAGTTACTCAGTCATGTCCGACTTTGCAACCCCACGGACTGTGGCATGCCAGGCTTCCCTGTCTTTCACTATCTCCCAGAGCTTGCTCAGCTCATGTCCCTTGACTCAGTGATGATATCCAACCATATTGTCCTCTGTCATCCCCTTCTCCTTCTGCTTTGTCTTTTTCCCAGCGTCAGGGCCTTTGCCAATGAGTCATCTCTTTGCATCAGGTATCACCATCCACAGTGATTTTGGAGCCCAAGAAAATAAACTCTGTCACTGTTGTCATTGTTTACCCTTCTATTTGCCATGAAGTAATGGAACCAAATGCCACGATCTTTGTTTTTCGAATGTTGAGTTTTAGGCCAGCTTTTTCACTCTCCTCTTCATCAAGAAGTTCTTTAGTTCCTCTTTGCTTTCTGCCATAACAGTGATGTCATGTACATACCTGAGGTTATTGATATTTCTTCAATCTTGAGTCTGAAATTTAAAACTATTATCCACTAGCAGGTCATTGTGATTATTGATTCAGAGCTCAAATGTTCCCTTTCCTATTCTGTACCTCAACAACAGAGTGCAAAACCAAGTTCCTATTTCACTAATGTTTAGCAGAGCTGCAGAAAATCAATAAGAAAATAAATATTTCACTCCAGAACCAGAGCAAAGGATATTGACTGTTCAGTGGAAAGAGGCAAGCCTTTATCATCTCTTTGCTTAGAGAAACACAGGATATTTTGGAGATAGAGCTGAACCATGCACCTGATTCAAACAATTTTATTTTTGTTTATGCAGTCTCTAAACACAGTAAAAATAAAAATCTTTACATCTCTAGCTAAACCCTTTAAGTGATGTTTTTGATAGAAAATCACAGAATCCAGATAGAAATAAAATATGTATTTGTTCAGAGCTGAACCTGTCATAGACAGCTCACAGACTGGCCATTTAAACTCTGTCAGCTCTCCTGTTGGTTATTGCTTCTCTTTGCTGATTGACCACAATTGATTGACCAGTGGGTGGTGAACAGCAGGTGAGTGAGCCTGCAGTCTTAACAGCAAAAAGGAAGCATTTCAGACATTTTTCAAGGTTTCAAATTGTCTGGTGTTTATTTTCTTTCAAAGGCTCACACATAACTGTTCAATCTTCACTGTAAGAAGAGCAAGTACTTTAGAAAAGCATAATTCTTACCAAATAGCTGCCTAAAGGTCCATGTATTACTAAATCTTATTTTATTATAGTCTTCTCTATACCTAATGCATCTAAAGGTGTGTGAACCTATGACTTAGCTGTTCTTTTTCACTAATTCTGAGATTCTGGGTAAATAATAATAGAACAGCTTTCCCAACTTCAACATTCACTTTCACAATCATAAAATTTATAGTTTAGAAATGGTGATATCTGACTTTCATAAATATATATATAAGAACATAAATATTCTCTTTTAATGGAACCAAATGCCACGATCTTTGTTTTTCGAATGTTGAGTTTTAGGCCAGCTTTTTCACTCTCCTCTTCATCAAGAAGTTCTTTAGTTCCTCTTTGCTTTCTGCCATAACAGTGATGTCATGTACATACCTGAGGTTATTGAAATTTCTTCAATCTTGAGTCTGAAATTTAAAACTATTATCCACTAGCAGGTCATTGTGATTATTGATTCAGAGCTCAAATGTTCCCTTTCCTATTCTGTACCTCAACAACAGAGTGCAAAACCAAGTTCCTATTTCACTAATGTTTAGCAGAGCTGCAGAAAATCAATAAGAAAATAAATATTTCACTCCAGAACCAGAGCAAAGGATATTGACTGTTCAGTGGAAAGAGGCAAGCCTTTATCATCTCTTTGCTTAGAGAAACACAGGATATTTTGGAGATAGAGCTGAACCATGCACCTGATTCAAACAATTTTATTTTTGTTTATGCAGTCTCTAAACACAGTAAAAATAAAAATCTTTACATCTCTAGCTAAACCCTTTAAGTGATGTTTTTGATAGAAAATCACAGAATCCAGATAGAAATAAAATATGTATTTGTTCAGAACTGAACCTGTCATAGACAGCTCACAGACTGGCCATTTAAACTCTGTCAGCTCTCCTGTTGGTTATTGCTTCTCTTTACTGATTGACCACAATTGATTGACCAGTGGGTGGTGAACAGCAGGTGAGTGAGCCTGCAGTCTTAACAGCAAAAAGGAAGCATTTCAGACATTTTTCAAGGTTTCAAATTGTCTGGTGTTTATTTTCTTTCAAAGGCTCACACATAACTGTTCAATCTTCACTGTAAGAAGAGCAAGTACTTTAGAAAAGCATAATTCTTACCAAATAGCTGCCTAAAGGTCCATGTATTACTAAATCTTATTTTATTATAGTCTTCTCTATACCTAATGCATCTAAAGGTGTGTGAACCTATGACTTAGCTGTTCTTTTTCACTAATTCTGAGATTCTGGGTAAATAATAATAGAACAGCTTTCCCAACTTCAACATTCACTTTCACAATCATAAAATTTATAGTTTAGAAATGGTGATATCTGACTTTCATAAATATATATATAAGAACGTAAATATTCTCAAATGTTTTAATGGTCCCGAAGAGCTTCAGTCACCTAGGTTTTAGACCAGAGAACTAAGGATAGAAATTTTCAATTCATCACTAATTATTATGTCTGGGATTTGATTTTTTCATCCTTACAAGCTAATACATTAACCTGTTACTATTTTGTGGATTCTGATAGAAAATCCAAGACTCCTACTTCGGAGACAAAGGATTTATTACTCACAGAAGTTCTCATAGACCTGATCAATCTGCCCTAAAGGACTTATTTGAGTTTATCCACCAAGAGGATCAACCCTGTCTGCTTTTGGTGTCACTTTGGTGTTGTAAAGTGATAACAACCCAAATGAACACCATCAAGTGTCAACTTGGCTGAATTACCAGTGTACCAGGCCCAGTTATTTAGGGTAACATTTGTGAACCTAAGGCCTCATTTTTCCTGCTGCTTTAGTTCAGGTATAGAGTGCGGGGTATTTCCCCCTAAAGGAGAAAATTACTTTCTCATGTAAAACTGAAATGACATTAAGGCCAGATGAGCTGTACTCATGAATATGTGAACTCAACTAATGAGGTATATCAGATCCTGCAGACCTTTTTGGTCATTACGTTCAAGCTGATTCATCCAGAAATAGGGATGTCAGGCTGGAAAGTCACAAGGTCTTTATGACTAAGACACTGAGTTCTAACAAGGGCTTAGTAGTGGCAGGCCACTAGTCTTAACAGCAAAGGAAGCATTTCAGACATTTTTCAAGGTTTCAAATTGTCTGGTGTTTATTTTCTTTCAAAGGCTCACACATAACTGTTCAATCTTCACTGTAAGAAGAGCAAGTACTTTAGAAAAGCATAATTCTTACCAAATAGCTGCCTAAATGTCCATGTATTACTAAATCTTATTTTATTATAGTCTTCTCTATACCTAATGCATCTAAAGGTGTGTGAACCTATGACTTAGCTGTTCTTTTTCACTAATTCTGAGATTCTGGGTAAATAATAATAGAACAGCTTTCCCAACTTCAACATTCACTTTCACAATCATAAAATTTATAGTTTAGAAATGGTGATATCTGACTTTCATAAATATATATATAAGAACATAAATATTCTCAAATGTTTTAATGGTCCCGAAGAGCTTCAGTCACCTAGGTTTTAGACCAGAGAACTAAGGATAGAAATTTTCAATTCATCACTAATTATTATGTCTGGGATTTGATTTTTTCATCCTTACAAGCTAATACATTAACCTGTTACTATTTTGTGGATTCTGATAGAAAATCCAAGACTCCTACTTCGGAGACAAAGGATTTATTACTCACAGAAGTTCTCATAGACCTGATCAATCTGCCCTAAAGGACTTCTTTGAGTTTATCCACCAAGAGGATCAACCCTGTCTGCTTTTGGTGTCACTTTGGTGTTGTAAAGTGATAACAACCCAAATGAACACCATCAAGTGTCAACTTGGCTGAATTACCAGTGTACCAGGCCCAGTTATTTAGGGTAACATTTGTGAACCTAAGGCCTCATTTTTCCTGCTGCTTTAGTTCAGGTATAGAGTGCGGGGTATTTCCCCCTAAAGGAGAAAATTACTTTCTCATGTAAAACTGAAATGACATTAAGGCCAGATGAGCTGTACTCATGAATATGTGAACTCAACTAATGAGGTATATCAGATCCTGCAGACCTTTTTGGTCATTACGTTCAAGGTGATTCATCCAGAAATAGGGATGTCAGGCTGGAAAGTCACAAGGTCTTTATGACTAAGACACTGAGTTCTAACAAGGGCTTAGTAGTGGCAGGCCACTAGCTCCATTTTTCAAGGGCCGTACTCAGTGGCTGATCAGGCAGATGGCAGTGTTTCACTGAAAAATGACCTCTCAGTGCTCTTGCCTCCATCGCATCTTTAAAATTGTGATTTCCCTTTCCTCCTGGGATTTATGTATTGTTTCTGCTGGAACACACTAAAGGAGAAAGTAGTGAAGCAGTCCCTGAGCAGGAGAATTCCAGAAATCAAACACAGCATGCCATTAAGCATCCAGATGTGGAAGCAGCAGAAATCAGTGCCTTAAGTTAGCCCAGCACCAGACCACTTATGTCATTTCAACTTCCCTTAATGACTGTAAGCCCCATCAAAACCCATCAGTTGAATTTGAGCACCATTTTCCCCAAAGGGAACATGGACTAAAATGTCAATAATGGTATAGGTGAGGCCCACAGACACAGCCGCCCAACGAGAAGATGTGGTGATGTACAGGATGGCAGAACAGGCTGTCCCCCAGGAGACAGCGGGGTGGCTAGAGGCTTTTTCTTTCCCTTGGTGTCGCTCACTCCAGGGTGGTGGTAAGCACAGCTCTGCTTGCTTCCCTGCATGCCTTCCAGCAGCCAAGCTACCAAGCTGAGGGCTCCCTTTTTGTTCTTGTTCACACCACCATGGTTCCAAACCTCAGACCCATATTCTGTTTCATTGCCAGCCAAGTTGGGTTGCAGCAGATACACAAGTGCAGCTAGATCAGCATTGTTAGAATCAGATTTGCATTTATCCTGTTTTTTTTTTCTTAAACATTTATTTATTTATTTTTTTATTTATCTTTTGGGGGGTGGGATGGGGATGGAGGGAGATGGGCGGGCCACTTCTATTGGTCTTTCATTTCTCTATTTTCATCCATCTTTGTTCTTTGGCTCCTGTGGGCCTCCCATTGCGGTGGCGTCTGTTGTTGCAGAGCACTGGCTCTGGGCGCATGTGCTCCAGAGCTCTGGCTTGGTGATTGGACACATCAGTCCAGCCACTCCATGGCACATGGGATCTTCCCAGGCCAGGAATCGAACTGGCGCCCCTTGCACTGCAAGCTGGTGTCCTTACCCACTGGACCACCAGGGAAGCCCCTATCCTAAGTTTTATGGAGCATTTCATTTGCTGTACCAAGGTCTTTGTCAAGTAGCAAGGTCAACCTTTCTGACACCATGTATCCCAACTCGAAAGATTCCTCAGCTCCACCGCTACAGCCACCTTCAGCCAGAGCTGTGGGGCTTGTGGCCCCATTGTCATGGTCACATCCTTAAGGCACCTTGTGGACAGCTTGTTTCAACCTTATCTCTCACCACCAGCCTCATTAACAGGTATGACAAAGAGGGCCCCTGACTCTGCACCCTAGCCAAATCCTTGCCTATGGCTTGGGCAAGAACATTTGTGAGAGCATCCCAGTGGGCCTTCATTTCCCTGAATTCAACCTTCATGGTTGTATTCTTCATCTCTCAGAAAGCCATAGGTCTCTGAGTATCCTATCCTTGTCATCAAAACTATTGAATCTAAGATTTTATTTTACCCCTCTACAACCTGATAGGTTAGCTTGTTACTATTTCCAGGACATTGGCACAAGGCACAGACTTTCAGGTCAGAGACAAAAGGCTTTATTACACAGCACAGCAAGTGGCATGAACATCAGCATGCTTGCTTCCCTGCATGCCTTCCAGCAGCCAAGCTACCAAGCTGAGGGCTCCCTTTTTGTTCTTGTTCACACCACCATGGTTCCAAACCTCAGACCCATATTCTGTTTCATTGCCAGCCAAGTTGGGTTGCAGCAGATACACAAGTGCAGCTAGATCAGCATTGTTAGAATCAGATTTGCATTTATCCTGTTTTTTTTTTCTTAAACATTTATTTATTTATTTTTTTATTTATCTTTTGGGGGGTCGGGCTGGGGAAGGAGGGGAGCGGGCGGGCCACTTCTATTGGTCTTTCATTTATCTATTTTCATCCATCTTTGTTCTTTGGCTCCTGTGGGCCTCCCATTGCGGTGGCGTCTGTTGTTGCAGAGCACTGGCTCTGGGCGCATGTGCTCCAGAGCTCTGGCTTGGTGATTGGACACATCAGTCCAGCCACTCCATGGCACATGGGATCTTCCCAGGCCAGGAATCGAACTGGCGCCCCTTGCACTGCAAGCTGGTGTCCTTACCCACTGGACCACCAGGGAAGCCCCTATCCTAAGTTTTATGGAGCATTTCATTTGCTGTACCAAGGTCTTTGTCAAGTAGCAAGGTCAACCTTTCTGACACCATGTATCCCAACTCGAAAGATTCCTCAGCTCCACCGCTACAGCCACCTTCAGCCAGAGCTGTGGGGCTTGTGGCCCCATTGTCATGGTCACATCCTTAAGGCACCTTGTGGACAGCTTGTTTCAACCTTATCTCTCACCACCAGCCTCATTAACAGGTATGACAAAGAGGGCCCCTGACTCTGCACCCTAGCCAAATCCTTGCCTATGGCTTGGGCAAGAACATTTGTGAGAGCATCCCAGTGGGCCTTCATTTCCCTGAATTCAACCTTCATGGTTGTATTCTTCATCTCTCAGAAAGCCATAGGTCTCTGAGTATCCTATCCTTGTCATCAAAACTATTGAATCTAAGATTTTATTTTACCCCTCTACAACCTGATAGGTTAGCTTGTTACTATTTCCAGGACATTGGCACAAGGCACAGACTTTCAGGTCAGAGACAAAAGGCTTTATTACACAGCACAGCAAGTGGCATGAACATCAGCATGATTGCTTTGATTCCTCTTGCTGCCAAGTTCCCAGGGGATGCACGGGACCCAGATGAACGTTTCTCATACAGACTGAGTTTGCATTACAGCTGAGGAATATTTGGAGGAAGCTGATTTTAAAGCCAGTAGTAAGATGCCTGCTTTCTGTCCTAAAGGTAACTCTACTTACTCTCCTCCCTCAAGGTTATTCATTATACCCTGCTATGCAGTGCAAAGAATGGTCAGGACCTTGCATTCTGGAAACAGTAAGAACTGGTAGGGCCACTCAGAACCCATGACAGCTCCCTTTGCCAACATTAACATGTTGGACCACTGATTCCACAATGCATACTCTGCTGAGTACTTTTTAGTGTTATCTTACTTAATCCACATGACAATTTGGTGAGTCAGCTATTAATATCACCCCCATTTAATGGATGACAATTGCCTAACTGTAAGTGGAAAAACCAACATTCAAATCCAGTTCTCACACCAAGACTCATTCTCTTTTCCACAGTGTTTTAGTCTCTCTTATCTATTAGAATTAGTATAGTGCAATGTTCTTCAGAGCATTTTAATAGATATAGACTTTTTAGGATTGTATACTTACATAGAGACATCTTAATAGCTAAAGCTTAAATACAAACATTGCAAGGCCAGAACATATTTCTCATGAAATTACCTTAAGTAATGTTGGCAGTGGTTGCCTTCTCCATGTGGATACTGCTACAATGTCCGTGTAACATCTGAAACCATTTACCTTGGTTTCCACCAGACTGTCCAAGTTTATACCTATTTTTCCAATGTATTTATTAATAGTGCTCCCAAGGAATAAGAAAACAATTTTTCTTCATGGTGGTTATTATGATGGTTTCTTTTTTCAGAAATTATTGAAAAGGTAAGAAAGCTAATTAGACATTTATATATTAAAGGAGCATTTTAAAACTTTACATATCAGGGCTTCCCCTGGTGATCCAGTGGGTAAGGACACCGCCTTGCAGTGCAAGGGGTGCCACTTCGATCCCTGGCCTGGAAAGATCCCATGTGCCGCGGAGCGGCTGGACCAATGTGTCCAATTACCCAGCCGGAGCTCTGGCGCGTGTGTGCCCAGAGCCGGCGGTCTGCGACGACAGAAACCACCGCGATGGGAGGCCCACAGGGACAAAGAACAAAGACGGATGAAAATAGAGAAATCAAAGACCAGTGGAAGTGGCCCTCCCGTCCCCCTCCCTCCCCACCCCACCCCACAAAAGATAAAAAAAAAAAAAAAAAGACTTTACATATCAGATCAACAGAGAGGTATACCCTCTGGAGTTGTTAATTTACACACAAGCCTATGGGAGGAGGAATGTGTTTTGATAGGTGTTAAAACCCATTCACACTTTTAGCAGATTGGTCCACCTGCTACACAACAGTATTCTGAGGGAATAGATTGAATATCATTGATGGCAGAAAGAATAAAGACAAATCATGGAAGTAGTTTGGCTAGAATTTCAGATCTGTGAGTTACACACTTTAGGAGGGAGCTTTTAATATTGCAGAGGTTCCAGCATGAGGATCTATGTTCCTGGGGAAAATTATGAGGAAACAAAAATGGAGATGAAGACTCAGGAAGATAGATAAGGAATACAGTTTGGTTAGTTTTCATGTTCATTGTATCTTGAGTTAATCTTGGAAAGAATATCTTGCTCCCACTGATTTCCTACTGACACAACATGCCTAAGTTTAATAGATATATGACTTTTTAGGATTGTATACTTACATAGAGACATCTTAATAGCTAAAGCTTAAATACAAACATTGCAAGGCCAGAACATATTTCTCATGAAATTACCTTAAGTAATGTTGGCAGTGGTTGCCTTCTCCGTGTGGATACTGCTACAATGTCTGTGTAACATCTGAAACCATTTACCTTGGTTTCCACCAGACTGTCCAAGTTTATACCTATTTTTCCAATGTATTTATTAATAGTGCTCCCAAGGAATAAGAAAACAATTTTTCTTCATGGTGGTTATTATGATGGTTTCTTTTTTCAGAAATTATTGAAAAGGTAAGAAAGCTAATTAGACATTAATATATTAAAGGAGCATTTTAAAACTTTACATATCAGGGCTTCCCCTGGTGATCCAGTGGGTAAGGACACCGCCTTGCAGTGCAAGGGGTGCCACTTCGATCCCTGGCCTGGAAAGATCCCATGTGCCGCGGAGCGGCTGGACCAATGTGTCCAATTACCCAGCCGGAGCTCTGGCGCGTGTGTGCCCAGAGCCGGCGGTCTGCGACGACAGAAACCACCGCGATGGGAGGCCCACAGGGACAAAGAACAAAGACGGATGAAAATAGAGAAATCAAAGACCAGTGGAAGTGGCCCTCCCGCCCCCCCCCCCCCCCACCCCACCCCACAAAAGATAAAAAAAAAAAAAAAAAAAAGACTTTACATATCAGATCAACAGAGAGGTATACCCTCTGGAGTTGTTAATTTACACACAAGCCTATGGGAGGAGGAATGTGTTTTGATAGGTGTTAAAACCCATTCACACTTTTAGCAGATTGGTCCACCTGCTACACAACAGTATTCTGAGGGAATAGATTGAATATCATTGATGGCAGAAAGAATAAAGACAAATCATGGAAGTAGTTTGGCTAGAATTTCAGATCTGTGAGTTACACACTTTAGGAGGGAGCTTTTAATATTGCAGAGGTTCCAGCATGAGGATCTATGTTCCTGGGGAAAATTATGAGGAAACAAAAATGGAGATGAAGACTCAGGAAGATAGATAAGGAATACAGTTTGGTTAGTTTTCATGTTCATTGTATCTTGAGTTAATCTTGGAAAGAATATCTTGCTCCCACTGATTTTCCTACTGACACAACATGCCTTAGATTTACTGATGTGTTTCAGAGATAGTCATTTGGAATGGCAACCCTTGTGAAACTCACTAGGCTTACTCTGAGAAGTTACCCTCCTGAGGGATAAAATGTGTTATTTCAGCAGTATATCTAGTGCTGTCATAATATAGAAGTGGATAAACACACCGTTCAATGACAGTAGGTCGAAGTTCCAAAGTATTTGGGTTTCTTCCATTTAGCTCTTGAGCAAGTCACCTGATCTCTTTACCTAAGTTTTCCCATAGCTAAAACAGGGCAAATCAGTTCTCTCCTACTGTGTTTCAGATGAATATACATTGGATACATTTAAAGCACCACGGAGGAGTTCAATATTATAACACCTAACATATGGAATCTCCCTAGATAAACTTCAAAATGCCCCCATACTTTAGTTTAAAAATGTGAAAGTCCACTTCAATTACTCTTACTCAGGGCCATCTCCCTCACAATGTTATCATTGTACACATTCTGAAAGCAACAGGCATACTTCCTACTGAAGCTCAGATGGCAGATAAAACAGATTTTGGACCCTAAAAAGAATAAAGCCCTATCCACAAAAGACTTTTGCTTCCAAAGGCTAGAAAATTGAGCTTAAAGGACTGGCAAACACCCTGTACATCATTCAGCATATATGTATATTATCTGAGTCCATCCTGGCAAGCCAACTAAATGGTGAGACCTGCCCTCTGGGGATTAATTGTTTCCTTTTATATTCCATATTGAAGTATCTCTTTAAAAGGTACTTCTAGAACTTTAATAGTCAATTTACACACAATATTAAAAGCAGTGGATTCACAGGTTTCAATTGCTCTTCTTTATTCTCATGCTTCTTTTCAGAAAATGGGAAGAATGACCAACTAATTCAAACAACCATAAAATTACAGATGGAGGTTCTACAGCACTTTCTTGAAAGACTTTGCTTTTCTTGTTGTTAAGCTGTTTCTGTTATGATTGTCCAAAGAAAGCAAAATTCTGAAAGAAAATGATAGATAAGTAATCCTCGAGGACAAAGACAATGGGGGACAGTTAAGTGTCTCTTACCATTTTTAATCATACAGACTTTAATTTTGAAATTCAACACCACTGGAGCAGAAAAGATAAGGCCCTTTAAGAGAAAAACAAATAATACACTTTGTGGTATAATTTTATTCCAGTTCATAAACATTGTGGAGACTACCTACCTTCTATAGACTTCATGGTACCTAACCTTAGGCAGGGTGTATGATATATATTTAATACTCATAAACATTTACATTCAGATTTCAGTTCATCCTGAATTTTTTCTTAAAAAGTACAGTTTTATGTAATTCAATAAGGGTCACAAATTTTTTGAAGGCCCCTATCAATTTAGTTTTAAGTGACACTCTTCTTCCCAGGTCTCCTTGGTGGCTCAGATAATAAAGAATCTGCCTGCAGTTTAGACCTAGGGCCAATTCCTGAGTCAGGAAGATTCCCTGGAGAAGAGAATAGCAACCCACTCCAGTATTCTTGCCTGGAGAATTCCCTGGAAAGAGGAGCCTGGCAGTTTACAATCCATGGGGTTGCAGAGTCAGACACAACTGATCAACCAACACTTTGTTCTTCCCACAGAGGGAAGATTTACACAAATTGAACTGAATCATTTTTAAAGCAGAGTTCATACTCTGGTTTCAAACTTGTTTAACTTTGTTGGTAATCAAAATACAAGTTTAGTTTCTTTTATACCTTTCTCACTACGAAACTTGCCAATAATAGTCTCTGATAGAGAGTGCTGTGAAAATTACTGCATCAGTCCATTCCACATTTTAAACCAATCAACCCAGAGTTTAATTAATTAACATATTTGCTACATGCATTGTCTTAAAACAGTGGGATCCACTACTTAAATGTAACTAAAATATGATTCCAGGTATAAATGATATTGGCCCTGGGAGAAAATAAACTTTAAAATTAAATTGTAAAGCTAAAGCATGTTTCTGGAAGATAGGAGGAACATGGAACAAAAACGGTGGTGACTTATCAGAGAATTTGTGACCCAAATATAAAATGTGTGAGACTCTAGCAGGATGAAAGGAGAACACTTCTATTCTCAGGCAGTTGGCAGTTCTATAGGCACAGGTGGGTTTTGCTGGTGTCAGGCATGATGTCGATTGCTTGCGTATCTGCCATCTGTCATAGGTACTGCCAACTGTCTCACTCAACCCCATTGCAATCCCCTTTGAGCATGCCTTCCTATACAACAATCTCTGGAAAATTAAAATCTACATTTCTTAATTCCTTTACAGTCAGGAATTTGTAGGTGTATTGTTGGGAGGGTTTTTTTTTTTTTTTGGCTTCATTGTTTATTCTGATCATGTACCATATATACTTAGTTCTCTTGATTTCTTATAAACTCTTTATTCTAAGCTAATACTCTGTAAAAATCTCTTCCTGGTTAACTTGGTGTATTAGTCAGGGTCCTGCAGAGAAACAGGTTCAAAAGGATATTAACACTCATACACATACACACACTCATGTTTATACAGATATATTTGTATCTATCAAGAGATAAAAAAAAAGAAATTTATTTTAAGGAATTGGCTTATGCAATTGTAGACGCTTAACAAGGCCAAGATTTATAGAGTCTGCCAGCAAAATGGAGACTCAAGGAAGAGTTGTGGTTCTAGTCCAAAGGCCTTTTGTTGGCAGAATTCTCCCTTCTTCTAGGGAGATTAGTCTTTTTCTATTAAGCCTTTCACCTTTTTGAATGAGATTCCCCCACAATATGAAGAGTAATTTTCTTTATTCAAAGTCTACTGATGTAATTGGTAATCTCTGCTAAAAAGTACCTTCACAGATGCAACTAGAGTAATGTTTGAGATTCAATTTAATACCAATTTCTCACTACGAAACTTGCCAATAATAGTCTCTGATAGAGAGTGCTGTGAAAATTACTGCATCAGTCCATTCCACATTTTAAACCAATCAACCCAGAGTTTAATTAATTAACATATTTGCTACATGCATTGTCTTAAAACAGTGGGATCCACTACTTAAATGTAACTAAAATATGATTCCAGGTATAAATGATATTGGCCCTGGGAGAAAATAAACTTTAAAATTAAATTGTAAAGCTAAAGCATGTTTCTGGAAGATAGGAGGAACATGGAAAAAAAACGGTGGTGACTTATCAGAGAATTTGTGACCCAAATATAAAATGTGTGAGACTCTAGCAGGATGAAAGGAGAACACTTCTATTCTCAGGCAGTTGGCAGTTCTATAGGCACAGGTGGGTTTTGCTGGTGTCAGGCATGATGTCGATTGCTTGCGTATCTGCCATCTGTCATAGGTACTGCCAACTGTCTCACTCAACCCCATTGCAATCCCCTTTGAGCATGCCTTCCTATACAACAATCTCTGGAAAATTAAAATCTACATTTCTTAATTCCTTTACAGTCAGGAATTTGTAGGTGTATTGTTGGGAGGGTTTTTTTTTTTTTTTGGCTTCATTGTTTATTCTGATCATGTACCATATATACTTAGTTCTCTTGATTTCCTATAAACTCTTTATTCTAAGCTAATACTCTGTAAAAATCTCTTCCTGGTTAACTTGGTGTATTAGTCAGGGTCCTGCAGAGAAACAGGTTCAAAAGGATATTAACACTCATACACATACACACACTCATGTTTATACAGATATATTTGTATCTATCAAGAGATAAAAAAAAAGAAATTTATTTTAAGGAATTGGCTTATGCAATTGTAGACGCTTAACAAGGCCAAGATTTATAGAGTCTGCCAGCAAAATGGAGATTCAAAAAAGAGTTGTGGTTCTAGTCCAAAGGCCTTTTGTTGGCAGAATTCTCCCTTCTTCTAGGGAGATTAGTCTTTTTCTATTAAGCCTTTCACCTTTTTGAATGAGATTCCCCCACAATATGAAGAGTAATTTTCTTTATTCAAAGTCTACTGATGTAATTGGTAATCTCTGCTAAAAAGTACCTTCACAGATGCAACTAGAGTAATGTTTGAGTGACTATTGAGGTACCATGACCTGGCAAAGTTGACATATATCAGAACTAGTTAGAGTGGATTTTGTTGTCCACAAAAGAAAGAAGTCTATAATACCATGTCTTTTAACATAATCCTCAGAATAAGTTTGTAGGTTAAGGATTGCAATTCTTATTTTATAGATGAGGAAATCAGTCTAGGATAGTGTTTCTACTGCACAATGAAGTAAGAAGTAGCTGAAGATGCTTGGAAGCCAGAGTTCGAGTTTCCAGATCATGATCTTTCAGTCACACCCACAGTGCCAACCCATTCCTTTGGGAAGATGAATCTACCACATGGAAGAATTATGAGCTAATAATATGAGCTTATAACCCTAGATGTGAAAATAATGCATATATCTGTGTTTTTAACTTGGGTCTAGAGCAGAGTTGTATGATAAAAGTGGAATTTAGGATGAATATTTCCTTGAACATATGCCAAGGAAAGAAGGAAAACTTCCAAACAGAAGGAACCTAACAAGCAAATACAAGATGTGGTATGAATATCTGAAGACTGGTTATGTGTCTGAGCTGTCTGGAGAAGTAGTAAGGGAAAAAAAGTTAACGCCTAGATGGGAAAGACTCTGGGAACATTAAAATCAACAGTATAAGTAATCATTACAGGTTGTTGGGCTGAGAAGCATCTTTTTAAATTATTATTATTATTTATTTTTTTTATATCTGTATTTTAAATTTTGGCCTCTTTT
Organism: Tragulus kanchil; assembly: GCA_022376925.1. NCBI lineage: Eukaryota > Metazoa > Chordata > Mammalia > Artiodactyla > Tragulidae > Tragulus > Tragulus kanchil. The sequence continues at coordinate 38,092,095 of JAIOJX010000004.1, forward strand.
GTTGTTATTTTATTTATTTGTTTTCATCCATCTTTATTCTTTGGCCTGTGTGGGGCCCCACATTGATATGGCCTCACTCGGTGTAGAGCACCAGCTCTGGGCACATGTGCTCCAGAGTGCTGGCTTGCAATTGGGCACACTGGTCCAGCAGCTCCGCAGCATGTGGGATCTTTCTGGGCCAGGGATTGAACCGGTGTCTCTTGCACTGCAAAGTGGACTCTCTACCCACTGGACCACTAGGGAAGCCTTGAGAAGCATCTTTGATGAATGTGGTGGGTAGCTGTTACTCCTCTTCCAGTAATTCAGTCTTCATTTCTAGTCATGACACATGAGCCTCATATTTCCACCTGATCTGAAAACATGTTTTATTACCACCTAAAATCTCTCATTCCCAACGTCAACCATTTTTCTCCAAGACAAGCTCTCTTTCTTAACAATGGTACAGTTGTTTTTTTCCAGTCTCCCGAACTACCCTTTAATGTTTTCCTCTTTTATCTCCTCAGTCTACCATTCAAGGAGGCATTATTTCTTCATTTCAATTTTCATTTGAGAACCTGCTTAATTGTCCCTTCATTCTTAAAAAGTTTGTAGGTTAAGGATTGCAATTCTTATTTTATAGATGAGGAAATCAGTCTAGGATAGTGTTTCTACTGCACAATGAAGTAAGAAGTAGCTGAAGATGCTTGGAAGCCAGAGTTCGAGTTTCCAGATCATGATCTTTCAGTCACACCCACAGTGCCAACCCATTCCTTTGGGAAGATGAATCTACCACATGGAAGAATTATGAGCTAATAATATGAGTTTATAACCCTAGATGTGAAAATAATGCATATATCTGTGTTTTTAACTTGGGTCTAGAGCAGAGTTGTATGATAAAAGTGGAATTTAGGATGAATATTTCCTTGAACATATGCCAAGGAAAGAAGGAAAACTTCCAAACAGAAGGAACCTAACAAGCAAATACAAGATGTGGTATGAATATCTGAAGACTGGTTATGTGTCTGAGCTGTCTGGAGAAGTAGTAAGGGAAAAAAAGTTAACGCCTAGATGGGAAAGACTCTGGGAACATTAAAATCAACAGTATAAGTAATCATTACAGGTTGTTGGGCTGAGAAGCATCTTTTTAAATTATTATTATTATTTATTTTTTTTATATCTGTATTTTAAATTTTGGCCTCTTTTGTTGTTATTTTATTTATTTGTTTTCATCCATCTTTATTCTTTGGCCTGTGTGGGCCTCACATTGATATGGCCTCACTCGGTGTAGAGCACCAGCTCTGGGCACATGTGCTCCAGAGTGCTGGCTTGCAATTGGGCACACTGGTCCAGCAGCTCCGCAGCATGTGGGATCTTTCTGGGCCAGGGATTGAACCGGTGTCTCTTGCACTGCAAAGTGGACTCTCTACCCACTGGACCACTAGGGAAGCCTTGAGAAGCATCTTTGATGAATGTGGTGGGTAGCTGTTACTCCTCTTCCAGTAATTCAGTCTTCATTTCTAGTCATGACACATGAGCCTCATATTTCCACCTGATCTGAAAACATGTTTTATTACCACCTAAAATCTCTCATTCCCAACGTCAACCATTTTTCTCCAAGACAAGCTCTCTTTCTTAACAATGGTACAGTTGTTTTTTTCCAGTCTCCCGAACTACCCCTTTAATGTTTTCCTCTTTTTATCTCCTCAGTCTACCATTCAAGGAGGCATTATTTCTTCATTTCAATTTTCATTTGAGAACCTGCTTAGATTTAGTGCACCACCATGTGCCCAGACTACAATAATAGCTTCCTAACTGATATCTGTTTCTAGTATGAAAGAGGGTTGTGAGAAAAATATGCTTATGTTCTCAACACAGCCTGTGACTGGCTCTCGAAATTCTAAAGGTTATTTACAGCTTAGGCAGTAAAAGGACCACCTCTGCTCTAAAGATTTGGCATAATTCTTAGGGAGAAGTGAGTGTAATAGATATATTTCCCAACCCCTGCCCCCAGGCAGAATTAATTATTCCCATAGGCCTCTAAACTTGCTTAAAGATAGGATATATCACATTGTTTTATAGTCAGTTATTTATATGCCTGTCTGCCCCTAAAGTGTAAGTTTTTAATCCAACACCACAGCACTTTTTCACCATTAAGCATGACCCTCTAACCTGTCATTTCTTCCCTTCTCTGTGGACCAAATTTAGAACTCATTGTCTATCATCATAATTATTCTGTTACAAACAATTACCTCTTTCATGCATGTTTCCCTCCATTTTTCTTGGCAAAATCCCACTCTGATTAAACCACTATCTTTCCTTTACATCCCTGCATCCATAACAATTGAACTCTGTTGAAAAATAATTTTAATATCAGGAGGACTAACTGATCTCACTATAAATGCATGAACACAGATATAATCTGATCACTCAATACAACATAGCAGTATTTCTGTTTTGTCTTCTTATTTTTGTTTTCCTCTTCTCCAAGATTGCTATCTCACACTTTAAACTCTCACCTAAAACTGCCCTCCCTAACATTCAGACGATGACCTCACCTTGAGCTTAAATATTTTTTAAAGAACCAGTGATCTCTCCTCTTCCCCACACAGATCTACCAATAACATTACATTTGCAGATGTTTTCGTCCTGTAACTATGTATAAACTGGCCCTACTTTCCAACCATGATCTTTTGAAAACATGTTTTATTACCACCTAAAATCTCTCATTCCCAACGTCAACCATTTTTCTCCAAGACAAGCTCTCTTTCTTAACAATGGTACAGCTGTTTTTTTCCAGTCTCCCGAACTACCCCTTTAATGTTTTCCTCTTTTTATCTCCTCAGTCTACCATTCAAGGAGGCATTATTTCTTCATTTCAATTTTCATTTGAGAACCTGCTTAGATTTAGTGCACCACCACGTGCCCAGACTACAATAATAGCTTCCTAACTGATATCTGTTTCTAGTATGAAAGAGGGTTGTGAGAAAAATATGCTTATGTTCTCAACACAGCCTGTGACTGGCTCTCGAAATTCTAAAGGTTATTTACAGCTTAGGCAGTAAAAGGACCACCTCTGCTCTAAAGATTTGGCATAATTCTTAGGGAGAAGTGAGTGTAATAGATATATTTCCCAACCCCTGCCCCCAGGCAGAATTAATTATTCCCATAGGCCTCTAAACTTGCTTAAAGATAGGATATATCACATTGTTTTATAGTCAGTTATTTATATGCCTGTCTGCCCCTAAAGTGTAAGTTTTTAATCCAACACCACAGCACTTTTTCACCATTAAGCATGACCCTCTAACCTGTCATTTCTTCCCTTCTCTGTGGACCAAATTTAGAACTCATTGTCTATCATCATAATTATTCTGTTACAAACAATTACCTCTTTCATGCATGTTTCCCTCCATTTTTCTTGGCAAAATCCCACTCTGATTAAACCACTATCTTTCCTTTACATCCCTGCATCCATAACAATTGAACTCTGTTGAAAAATAATTTTAATATCAGGAGGACTAACTGATCTCACTATAAATGCATGAACACAGATATAATCTGATCACTCAATACAACATAGCAGTATTTCTGTTTTGTCTTCTTATTTTTGTTTTCCTCTTCTCCAAGATTGCTATCTCACACTTTAAACTCTCACCTAAAACTGCCCTCCCTAACATTCAGACGATGACCTCACCTTGAGCTTAAATATTTTTTAAAGAACCAGTGATCTCTCCTCTTCCCCACACAGATCTACCAATAACATTACATTTGCAGATGTTTTCGTCCTGTAACTATGTATAAACTGGCCCTACTGGAATCCATTTATTTTCTGGGTTCTAGACACCCCCTTCACAAGATTTTTGTCCCTGAGCTTATTATCTTATACCATTAATTTTCTCTTTTCTCCTCTTTCTCAACTCCTTCATACTTTTCACTCTGCTTATATCTATCATTTTTTATTTTAAAAGAATACTTTCATTGACCCTCTTGCAATTAACATGCCATTATTATTCTCTTCATATTAAAAGTTCTTCCTTCTCTTTTTACCTTGAATCTCCAACTCACTCCAATTAGACTTCTCCTTATACCATTTTGCAGAAGTTGCTCTTGATAAGGTAAACAATGATCATCATATTGTCAAACCCAATGGATACCTCTGTGTTCTTATTTTAGTTGACTTTTCAAGAATATTTAATATAACTGCTTGCTTCCTGAGACACTTACTCCTCCTAATTTCGCTGAGGGATTATTTTTTTCTATACACTGGTCATTGTCTCTCAGTCTCTTGCTTCCTTTTTCTAATCACTCATATTTTGAAGTGGCCAGGGACTTACTACTAGGTAATTTTTGTCTTCCCTATCTACACACACTCTAGATGGGTTATTTTTATCCAGTACCATGATTTTCAGGTTTCATCTGGTTAACAATTTGTTTCATATCTATTAATAAATCTAGTCTTCAAGCTCATTTATCTAATTGCTCTTTTATATCTCTATTTGGCCATTTAATATGTACCTTAAAATTGACATTATCATGATAGAACTCCTTATTCCCACCCCATTCACCCTTTAAAACCTGCTTCTTTTCTTCTTATTTGTTTTCCTCTTCTCAAGATTGCTATCTCACACTTTAAACTCTCACCTAAAACTGCCCTCCCTAACATTCAGACGATGACCTCACCTTGAGCTTAAATATTTTTTAAAGAACCAGTGATCTCTCCTCTTCCCCACACAGATCTACCAATAACATTACATTTGCAGATGTTTTCGTCCTGTAACTATGTATAAACTGGCCCTACTGGAATCCATTTATTTTCTGGGTTCTAGACACCCCCTTCACAAGATTTTTGTCCCTGAGCTTATTATCTTATACCATTAATTTTCTCTTTTCTCCTCTTTCTCAACTCCTTCATACTTTTCACTCTGCTTATATCTATCATTTTTTATTTTAAAAGAATACTTTCATTGACCCTCTTGCAATTAACATGCCATTATTATTCTCTTCATATTAAAAGTTCTTCCTTCTCTTTTTACCTTGAATCTCCAACTCACTCCAATTAGACTTCTCCTTATACCATTTTGCAGAAGTTGCTCTTGATAAGGTAAACAATGATCATCATATTGTCAAACCCAATGGATACCTCTGTGTTCTTATTTTAGTTGACTTTTCAAGAATATTTAATATAACTGCTTGCTTCCTGAGACACTTACTCCTCCTAATTTCGCTGAGGGATTATTTTTTTCTATACACTGGTCATTGTCTCTCAGTCTCTTGCTTCCTTTTTCTAATCACTCATATTTTGAAGTGGCCAGGGACTTACTACTAGGTAATTTTTGTCTTCCCTATCTACACACACTCTAGATGGGTTATTTTTATCCAGTACCATGATTTTCAGGTTTCATCTGGTTAACAATTTGTTTCATATCTATTAATAAATCTAGTCTTCAAGCTCATTTATCTAATTGCTCTTTTATATCTCTATTTGGCCATTTAATATGTACCTTAAAATTGACATTATCATGATAGAACTCCTTATTCCCACCCCATTCACCCTTTAAAACCTGCTTCTTTTTCCTGTTTCTCCCATCTTAGTACTGACTTATCATCTAAATAGATATTCAAGCCAGAACTCTTGGTAAACCATTTTTGGTTCATCTTTATTTCTACACACCCATTTAATCCATTAGCAAAATTTGTAGACCTTCCTGAAAACATACCTCAAATCTGTTCCCTTCCTGTGTCCTCTCTTGGCCCTTGATACTCCATTTCTATAGAACGCTCAGTAGAATCTTTTAAAACTGTAGACCAGTTTGTATTATTCAGTGGTTTACCCTTCAGTTCCCTTGTAGCTCAGCTGGTAAAGAATCCACCTGCAATGCTGGAGATCTTAGTTCGATCCCTGAGTCAGAAAGATCCCCTGAAGAAGGGATAGGCTACCCATTCCAGGACTCTTGGACTTCAGTGGTGGCTCTGACGGTAAAGAATCTGCCTGCATTGTGGGAGAACTGGGTTTGATCCCTGGGTTGGGAAGATCTCCTGGAGAAGGGAAAGGCTACCCACTCTAGTATTCTTACCTGGAGAATTGCATGGCTTGTCCATGGGTTGTAAAGAGTTGGACACAACTGAGCAACTGCACTTTTCCCTCAAACAGAGCAAAATGCAAAGTTTCTCCTTGACTTACCTCTACCATTTGTCCCATAACACACTTCCCCTCAACCATCATATTTCCTTTGCACTTGGCTTCTTCTGTTCAAATACAACAAATGTGTTTCTACCCTGGAATTATTGCACTGTGGCACCCTCTTCTCTGAGTACTTCCTCCCAGTCTTCATATGACCAGTTCTTCAGGTCTTCTTTCAAAATTCATCTCCTCATGGAGACTGTCTCTGCTTATCAGTCTAAAGTAACCAGTAAATTACTTCCTATGCAATTATCCTTTTGTGATTATTTACATTGCTATTAGCATCTGATTCTTATTTAATAATTTATGTATACATTTATTTATTCATTCTTTTATTTTTTGTCCCTGTACTAAAATGTAATCCTCATGGGAGTTTACTTCATACCTGATGTATTCCCTGCTATATCCCTATTGCCCAGTAAAGTCATTGGTATGTTATAAAAATTTAATTACTAAAGTGAATGAATGAATAATAAGATCTATGGTAGTCATTAGTGCTCATGATACAGTTGAACTTTTTGGATCTTTGTAGTTGGATACGGCCGTATAACTATTTTTTTTTTTTTAGATTTATTTATTTATTTATGTTGGGCGGGGATCGGGTTGGGGAGGGAGGGGAGCGGGCGGGCCACTTCTATTGGTCTTTCATTCCTCTATCTTCATCCATCTTTGTTCTTTGGCTCCTGTGGGCCTCCCATTGTGGTGGCGTCTGTTGTCGCAGAGCACTGGCTCTGGGCGCATGCGCTCCAGAGCTCTGGCTCGGTGTTTGGACACATCGGTCCAGCCGCTCCACGGCACATGTGATCTTCCCAGGCCAGGGATCAAACCAGCACCCCTTGCAGTGCAAGGTGGTGTCCTTACCCACTGGACCACCAGGGGAAGCCCGTATAACTAATTTTTGCCAAACAGTTGTGAACAATAACAACGTGTGTCACTTCTGAGTCAGAACATCTCATGTCAGCGCAAAAACCTATGGGAATATATGTGTAATTCATCAGCCTCTCTGGAGTGAGAACAAAGATGACGTAGGAACAGACCATCCAGACAGCTCACAGTAGACAGATACCAGCAGCAAGAAATAGCCTTTTGTTGCTCTAAGTCATTGAGATCTTGAGCTTTTATGTCACATTGCATAAAGATGTAGGCTATCCCAATAAATAAAAGTTATCTTTGTGTTTTCATCAGATAGCTCAGTGTAAGTATACTATATACAACAGGGGGATAGGGGTGCCAATCTTCTGCACAGTTGAAAATTTACCTATAACTTTATATTCTGCCCTCCTTATCTGTGGCTCCACATTGTCAGATTCAGTCAACTATGAATTGTGTACGGTAGTGCTGTTTAATGAAAACAATGTTAAAGTGCATCTGCATTTGTGCTGTGTGTGTGTGTATAGTTTATATAAACTATTTTTACCCTTACTTTTCAGAGTATTTGTCAAGGGCAATGTAAACCAAAGATAATATTTATTAAGTACTTATATATGACACACAGAGTGCTAGCTAATCTCTTGATTTTTAAGTATCCTGTTTATTTCTCATAGTAGTGTTTTGAAGTCTGTTCTATTACTCTGTCCATTTTACAGGTTAAGAAACTGAGGTACAGTGAGATTAGTTAACTTGCCTTAGATCATACAGTTAGTAAGTGGTGGATTTGAGAACTGGAATCTAAACTTAAGAAATTTGTCTCAGAAGTCTGTGATTACAAAAAAAAGAATATTCATATATAAAATAGTTGTCATACTGCTTGGTGCAGATTAATTTTTAAATGGCAACTACAGTTTAATAGTGCACTGAGTTTCTCATGAACTGTACAACTGCAAAGTATTTGTAAATCTTAAGCTTCCCCATTGTGGTGGCGTCTGTTGTCAGAGCACTGGCTCTGGGCGCATGCGCTCCAGAGCTCTGGCTCGGTGTTTGGACACATCGGTCCAGCCGCTCCACGGCACATGTGATCTTCCCAGGCCAGGGATCAAACCAGCACCCCTTGCAGTGCAAGGTGGTGTCCTTACCCACTGGACCACCAGGGGAAGCCCGTATAACTAATTTTTGCCAAACAGTTGTGAACAATAACAACGTGTGTCACTTCTGAGTCAGAACATCTCATGTCAGCGCAAAAACCTATGGGAATATATGTGTAATTCATCAGCCTCTCTGGAGTGAGAACAAAGATGACGTAGGAACAGACCATCCAGACAGCTCACAGTAGACAGATACCAGCAGCAAGAAATAGCCTTTTGTTGCTCTAAGTCATTGAGATCTTGAGCTTTTATGTCACATTGCATAAAGATGTAGGCTATCCCAATAAATAAAAGTTATCTTTGTGTTTTCATCAGATAGCTCAGTGTAAGTATACTATATGCAACAGGGGGATAGGGGTGCCAATCTTCTGCACAGTTGAAAATTTACCTATAACTTTATATTCTGCCCTCCTTATCTGTGGCTCCACATTGTCAGATTCAGTCAACTATGAATTGTGTACGGTAGTGCTGTTTAATGAAAACAATGTTAAAGTGCATCTGCATTTGTGCTGTGTGTGTGTGTATAGTTTATATAAACTATTTTTACCCTTACTTTTCAGAGTATTTGTCAAGGGCAATGTAAACCAAAGATAATATTTATTAAGTACTTATATATGACACACAGAGTGCTAGCTAATCTCTTGATTTTTAAGTATCCTGTTTATTTCTCATAGTAGTGTTTTGAAGTCTGTTCTATTACTCTGTCCATTTTACAGGTTAAGAAACTGAGGTACAGTGAGATTAGTTAACTTGCCTTAGATCATACAGTTAGTAAGTGGTGGATTTGAGAACTGGAATCTAAACTTAAGAAATTTGTCTCAGAAGTCTGTGATTACAAAAAAAAGAATATTCATATATAAAATAGTTGTCATACTGCTTGGTGCAGATTAATTTTTTTAAATGGCAACTACAGTTTAATAGTGCACTGAGTTTCTCATGAACTGTACAACTGCAAAGTATTTGTTTAATTATCTTAAAGGCTTTGTCTCTTTCTCATCAGCAAAAATTGCCTAAAGAGCTGTGTTTGTTGGAGAAAGGAGTCAGATTTAGTATTTATCTGGTTACTACATTTGACAGTTTTGGTTCTAGTCTATTTATTTTAAAATACCTAGTATAAAACTTAAATATGGATCTTTTAGGGAAGTCAATTAGTATACATACAGTATATGAGTATCTACTAACTTCACAGAGTGCCGGAGACCCAGGTTCAGTCCTTGGGTTGGGAGATCCCCTGGGGAAGGAAATGGCGACCCACTTCAGTATTCTTGTCTGGAGAATCCCATGGATAGAGGAGCTTGCTGGGCCACAGTCTATAGGGTCACAAAGAGTCGAATACGACTTAGCGACTAACACTTTCAACTTTCCAGAAGTATGTTGAGCATTTACTTGAGAAAAAGTAAAATTTCCAAAGGACAGTATAAATCTGCATTTTAATATTTCATTTGACTATTGAAAGCCAGTCTTTGACACAAGGTGTTTTTTGTAAAGAAAGAAAATTTGTTTGATACATTATAGATAGACAGTAAACCTCATGAAAGTTTAAAGGAGGAAGATCCCTGGATTGGCATATCAGAAGTTTGATATGGATGTTTCTAACTTAAACAGTTGTTTCACCATTAAATTAATGTGGAAATCAATATGCTTTTTAAAAGAGTTTCACTTGGTCGCTAAAAGGATTCTAAATAAAATCTTTCATGATGTGAATTAAAATCCCATTTTTAGACACATATAATGGAGACTTGAAAAATATCTATTGTCAGAATAGAGTACAGCTATATATACTTCAGTTTTTATTTGTGTGAAATATTTCATTCAATAGAAATTCTAAGTGTTAAAGCATAAGTAATTCTTATCACGTATTCCCTAGTATGGTTCAGATAAGTGTCTGGAAAAGATGCCATAAATTCAGGAAATTCCCTCAAAACGAGCATAAAGTAATTCGGGTTAAGATCACGTATTAGTTTAGACTGCTTGGTGCAGATTAATTTTTAAATGGCAACTACAGTTTAATAGTGCACTGAGTTTCTCATGAACTGTACAACTGCAAAGTATTTGTTTAATTATCTTAAAGGCTTTGTCTCTTTCTCATCAGCAAAAATTGCCTAAAGAGCTGTGTTTGTTGGAGAAAGGAGTCAGATTTAGTATTTATCTGGTTACTACATTTGACAGTTTTGGTTCTAGTCTATTTATTTTAAAATACCTAGTATAAAACTTAAATATGGATCTTTTAGGGAAGTCAATTAGTATACATACAGTATATGAGTATCTACTAACTTCACAGAGTGCCGGAGACCCAGGTTCAGTCCTTGGGTTGGGAGATCCCCTGGGGAAGGAAATGGCGACCCACTTCAGTATTCTTGTCTGGAGAATCCCATGGATAGAGGAGCTTGCTGGGCCACAGTCTATAGGGTCACAAAGAGTCGAATACGACTTAGCGACTAACACTTTCAACTTTCCAGAAGTATGTTGAGCATTTACTTGAGAAAAAGTAAAATTTCCAAAGGACAGTATAAATCTGCATTTTAATATTTCATTTGACTATTGAAAGCCAGTCTTTGACACAAGGTGTTTTTTGTAAAGAAAGAAAATTTGTTTGATACATTATAGATAGACAGTAAACCTCATGAAAGTTTAAAGGAGGAAGATCCCTGGATTGGCATATCAGAAGTTTGATATGGATGTTTCTAACTTAAACAGTTGTTTCACCATTAAATTAATGTGGAAATCAATATGCTTTTTAAAAGAGTTTCACTTGGTCGCTAAAAGGATTCTAAATAAAATCTTTCATGATGTGAATTAAAATCCCATTTTTAGACACATATAATGGAGACTTGAAAAATATCTATTGTCAGAATAGAGTACAGCTATATATACTTCAGTTTTTATTTGTGTGAAATATTTCATTCAATAGAAATTCTAAGTGTTAAAGCATAAGTAATTCTTATCACGTATTCCCTAGTATGGTTCAGATAAGTGTCTGGAAAAGATGCCATAAATTCAGGAAATTCCCTCACGGAAAAGGAACTCTGTGATGACATAATGCTGAGTAATTAGCAACATAAATAGATTGAAATGGAATTGGACGAAGATCACCCCTGCTGTTGAACCACATGGAAGGCACTTGAAGGGACTGCTGCCAGGGGTATTTATCTTCTCATAGTTAAGTCATATTAACATTGAGTCTTGAACACATGGTTGCCAAATTTCAAACAAAAGTGGAACACTTACTTGCTAGAATTTCATTACCTTTTTTTAAATTTTATTTTATGGAATGTTGTCAAATGTATAAATTTCTGAGAACCTAGCTGAACATTTGAGTGAATTTTAAATGTTTCCCATTTTTTAAGAGTGACAGGTGTTGGCAACACAAGATTAGGCTTGCAACATCAGGTTACAAATGAAGTTAAAGATGAGCAAAAATCACAAAGCAAAGAAAGGAAGTAAGAAATGAAAGCAAAAAGAAAGATAGATGAAATAAATGCAGCATTTTATAAATACTTTGTTATTAATCATTCTCATATGTCTTCATTTGATTACTCAGTTCAAAGCACTGTACCAATTTCTCAGACTTGAAAAGACTATATATGCTTTTTTATAGGGTTTGGGGAGTTAATTCTTAGCACCTCAGAGAATATGTCTTCCTATCCCAACTTTTGTTCTCATAATACTTTATAATGACTCATTCTCCAGTTCAAGAGTGCTGTGAAAATACTGTTTATACATAAGGAAAAGCTTTGGGGTATCTAAATAGTCATCTGTAAAGTATAAAGTCTCCTTTGGAATTTCTTCAAAAGGTGACAAAGAAGAAATTTTAACTAAATTTAGACAGATTGTTTTCCAAATTGTGGAAATCAATATGCTTTTAAAAGAGTTTCACTTGGTCGCTAAAAGGATTCTAAAAATCTTTCATGATGTGAATTAAAATCCCATTTTAGACACATATAATGGAGACTTGAAAAATATCTATTGTCAGAATAGAGTACAGCTATATATACTTCAGTTTTTATTTGTGTGAAATATTTCATTCAATAGAAATTCTAAGTGTTAAAGCATAAGTAATTCTTATCACGTATTCCCTAGTATGGTTCAGATAAGTGTCTGGAAAAGATGCCATAAATTCAGGAAATTCCCTCACGGAAAAGGAACTCTGTGATGACATAATGCTGAGTAATTAGCAACATAAATAGATTGAAATGGAATTGGACGAAGATCACCCCTGCTGTTGAACCACATGGAAGGCACTTGAAGGGACTGCTGCCAGGGGTATTTATCTTCTCATAGTTAAGTCATATTAACATTGAGTCTTGAACACATGGTTGCCAAATTTCAAACAAAAGTGGAACACTTACTTGCTAGAATTTCATTACCTTTTTTTAAATTTTATTTTATGGAATGTTGTCAAATGTATAAATTTCTGAGAACCTAGCTGAACATTTGAGTGAATTTTAAATGTTTCCCATTTTTTAAGAGTGACAGGTGTTGGCAACACAAGATTAGGCTTGCAACATCAGGTTACAAATGAAGTTAAAGATGAGCAAAATCACAAAGCAAAGAAAGGAAGTAAGAAATGAAAGCAAAAAGAAAGATAGATGAAATAAATGCAGCATTTTATAAATACTTTGTTATTAATCATTCTCATATGTCTTCATTTGATTACTCAGTTCAAAGCACTGTACCAATTTCTCAGACTTGAAAAGACTATATATGCTTTTTTATAGGGTTTGGGGAGTTAATTCTTAGCACCTCAGAGAATATGTCTTCCTATCCCAACTTTTGTTCTCATAATACTTTATAATGACTCATTCTCCAGTTCAAGAGTGCTGTGAAAATGCTGTTTATACATAAGGAAAGCTGATATGAAACTTTAAATATAGGAAGTTATCTAAATAGTCAAAGCATCTGTAAAGTATAAAGTCTCCTTTGGAATTTCTTCAAAAGGTGACAAAGAAGAAATTTTAACTAAAAATGTTAAGTACAGATTGAAGGCTAAAGTAGTCAATGTAATATTGTCATTATTAATATAATATTGGATAAGATCTATCTGTTAAGAGAAGGGACCCTGACTGCAGAGGCAAAGGTACTAGATATCCCATAAGTATATGGAGGTGGTGGGGCCCCAGATAGATGCCTTTTTAACCCTGGTTCTAGCCATCATTACACATGAAATAGTGAAAAATAAAATATTTGAACAAGCAACTACTCTGCTTCTCTGCTCATGAACCCAGGAAGTTTCGGCAATTATCCCTGGCACACATGTATAGTGTCATTCTTTATCAACCCAAGCAAGCTAAGAGCCAGTAGAGGAAATTGTTGTTATTTCCCTTGTGTAAACAGAGATTGAAAGAAAAAGAAGCAACAGAATACCTTTATAGAAATCAAAAGCTGTTCTTCACTTGCCCCTACATAGGTATAATTGACTTTTAAGGAGAAAATTAATAGACCTTAATTACAAATTTAAATTCAATTACAAGACCTAAACTTATAAAAGAAATGTTTTAGGCTTCTTTAGGCTACTTAAGAAAGTACCACTGTGTTTCTCTGGAAAACCAATGACTAATTTCTGATATTAGAGGAAAAGCAATGTACTAGCTGGGCTTTCCAGATGGCCCTAGAGGTAAAGAACCTGCCTGCCAATGCAGGAGACATAAAAGATGTGGGTTCCACCCCTAGGTGGGGAAGATCCCCTGGAGGAGGGCATGGCAATCCACTCCAGTTTTCTTGCCTGGAGAATCCCCATGAACAGAGGAGCCTGGTGGGCTAATGTCCATAGGGTCACAGAGTTAGACATGACTGAAGTGACTTAGCATGCCTGCATGCAATGTACTAGTTACATAAACATATGACTGGGACTGATTTCTTTCTTTCTTTCTTTTTAAAGCAATCCCCCAATCTCTTTTTTTTCTTTTTTTTATTATTTATTTTTGGGCTGGGGTCGGGGAGGGAGGGGAGCAGGCGGGCCACTTCTATTGGTCTTCCATTTCTCCATTTTCATCCGTCTTTGTTCTTTGGCTCCCGTGGGCCTCCCATTGCGGTGGCATCTGTCGCTGCAGAGCGCCGGCTCTGGGCGCATGCGCTCCAAGTCCGGAGCTCCCTCGGTATGGCACTGGTCCAGCGCCCGCTCGTGGGATCTCCCAGGCCAGGATCGAACCGGCCTGGCTCACTAGCAGGCAAAGGTACTAGATATCCCATAAATATATGGAGGTGGTGGGGCCCCAGATAGATGCCTTTTTAACCCTGGTTCTAGCCATCATTACACATGAAATAGTGAAAAATAAAATATTTGAACAAGCAACTACTCTGCTTCTCTGCTCATGAACCCAGGAAGTTTCGGCAATTATCCCTGGCACACATGTATAGTGTCATTCTTTATCAACCCAAGCAAGCTAAGAGCCAGTAGAGGAAATTGTTGTTATTTCCCTTGTGTAAACAGAAATTGAAAGAAAAAGAAGCAACAGAATACCTTTATAGAAATCAAAAGCTGTTCTTCACTTGCCCCTACATAGGTATAATTGACTTTTAAGGAGAAAATTAATAGACCTTAATTACAAATTTAAATTCAATTACAAGACCTAAACTTATAAAAGAAATGTTTTAGGCTTCTTTAGGCTACTTAAGAAAGTACCACTGTGTTTCTCTGGAAAACCAATGACTAATTTCTGATATTAGAGGAAAAGCAATGTACTAGCTGGGCTTTCCAGATGGCCCTAGAGGTAAAGAACCTGCCTGCCAATGCAGGAGACATAAAAGATGTGGGTTCCACCCCTAGGTGGGGAAGATCCCCTGGAGGAGGGCATGGCAATCCACTCCAGTTTTCTTGCCTGGAGAATCCCCATGAACAGAGGAGCCTGGTGGGCTAATGTCCATAGGGTCACAGAGTTAGACATGACTGAAGTGACTTAGCATGCCTGCATGCAATGTACTAGTTACATAAACATATGACTGGGACTGATTTCTTTCTTTCTTTCTTTTTAAAGCAATCCCCCAATCTCTTTTTTTTCTTTTTTTTATTATTTATTTTTGGGCTGGGGTCGGGGAGGGAGGGGAGCAGGCGGGCCACTTCTATTGGTCTTCCATTTCTCCATTTTCATCCGTCTTTGTTCTTTGGCTCCCGTGGGCCTCCCATTGCGGTGGCATCTGTCGCTGCAGAGCGCCGGCTCTGGGCGCATGCGCTCCAGAGCTCCGGAGCTCCGGCTCGGTAATTGGACACATGGGTCCAGCCGCTCCGCGGCACGTGGGATCTTCCCAGGCCAGGTATCGAACCGGCGCCCCTGGCACTGCAAGGCGGTGTCCTTACCCACTGGACCACCAGGGGAAGCCCTGGGACTGATTTCTTATGATGACACAGTAGTTAAATAAATTGTATGAGGTCTCACAAATAAAGCTCTATGTGAGACTTAGGTCTCAAGCTCTGGTCCTCAGTAGCATCCTCATCTGAATGAACTGTCTGTCTAGAATATAGTCAGCTTTCCATCAATTATAAGTGCTCTGAGGGAAGAAAAATGCAAGGTTTAGGCCAAATCTTTCATTTCCCATAGGAAATTTCCTTGGTGAGAGTAGAACTGGTTGATGATTAAGTTCATGTCTAAATATCACTTGTGCCTGGAAGCACTGAAGAAAATTCCATTACAGAAAGCCCAAATATCGACATGGCCACCACAGAAAGCTGCCAGTTAAAGGCATGTAATGTCTCCCACTTAACAGCTTTTCTCCCCAGAGGGAGAAAAGTTCTTTATATATGCCCTACCCTGTGGTTACTGATAGAAAGGATTAGTGTCACAGAAGTTTCATAGTTTCTATTGATTTCTTGAATGGAAATAAGAGATGTTGTTAATGAATCCCCATGTGGGTACACACACAAAGTAACCCCACAGTGTCTCCTTTAGGGGTATGAGCTTTTCCAGTCTAGCATACACATGCCCAGAAACAGCAACAGGGTGACACAATTTAAAATTTACCTCTGTGGGAAACTTTCACCTAACTATTATTAGGAAAACTGAGTATTAGCACTTTTACATCAGTGCAACAGAATATGTAGAACATGATAATATCCAAGGAGAAGAAAAAGAAGCATGTTTGTTACTGACCTGTCTCTGTCTCTAGGAAATGCTATCACCAAATAAAAATTTTGTTAGCACCATTTGCTCTAAACTTCTGATGATATCATTACCTGTGATTTGTAAAAAGATAAATTTATGTCACTGTTAATAAATATAAATTACTTGTTTGATTCAAATTGATTTAAAGTACTCAAAGTTCCAGGGTTTATTATTTTTTAGAACAAAGATAGACTAAAAGCTTCTGTTTGATTTAAAATCTGAAAGAGAAAAAAATGACAAAAATGAACATCCAGGTCCAGAAAGCATAGACGACTAAACAACATCAACCCAAAGAGGAGTACCAGGACACATTGTAATTAAAATGACAAAACTTAGGGGAAAAGAGAATATTAAAAAACAGCAAGGGAAAATCAACAAGTTATTAATAAAAGGAACTTCCAAATGAAAAGTCACCTGACTTTTCACCAAATATTCTGACGACCAGAAGGGAGGGGAACCATATATTTAAAATGATGAAAGGAAAACACCTACAACAAAGAATATTCTGCCTAGCAAATCTTCCATTCAGATTTGATGAAGAAATCCAAAGATGTACAGACAAGCTAAAGCTAAAACATTTCAGCACCATGGAGCCAGCATTACAAGAAATGTTAAAGGAATTTCTCCAAGCAAAATAATATAACACCCCAATTAGAAACATAACAATTGCATTAGTCAAAATGCCATTGGTAAAGACAAATATACGAAAAGGGTAGAGAAGGAACCACTGTATAAAGCTAGTGATAAGTTAAAAGTCAAAAGTCTACATTCACAGTAAGTAGTTAAAGGTTAAACAAAAATTATGTAAAATATGATGTCAAAAATAGAATGTTAGTTCTCCCTTGAGCTGGCCCGCCATTCTCACAGTGTCTCCCACTTTCTTCCTTATGCCGAAATTGTTCTCACTGAAGCCACTGTACTGGCAGTGACTCTCCCTTCCCCTACTCTTATAAACTCTACTTTCCTCTCAAAAAACAAAAACAAAAAACAGTTAACATGGCAGAGGAGTAAAAATGTAGAATTGATAAAATATATTCAAAGAGATAGCAACTGAAAATAATCATTTATTTTAAGTTATATATGTTTCTCATGGTAACCTCAAGGAGAAGAAAAAGAAGCATGTTTGTTACTGACCTGTCTCTGTCTCTAGGAAATGCTATCACCAAATAAAAATTTTGTTAGCACCATTTGCTCTAAACTTCTGATGATATCATTACCTGTGATTTGTAAAAAGATAAATTTATGTCACTGTTAATAAATATAAATTACTTGTTTGATTCAAATTGATTTAAAGTACTCAAAGTTCCAGGGTTTATTATTTTTTAGAACAAAGATAGACTAAAAGCTTCTGTTTGATTTAAAATCTGAAAGAGAAAAAAATGACAAAAATGAACATCCAGGTCCAGAAAGCATAGACGACTAAACAACATCAACCCAAAGAGGAGTACCAGGACACATTGTAATTAAAATGACAAAACTTAGGGGAAAAGAGAATATTAAAAAACAGCAAGGGAAAATCAACAAGTTATTAATAAAAGGAACTTCCAAATGAAAAGTCACCTGACTTTTCACCAAATATTCTGACGACCAGAAGGGAGGGGAACCATATATTTAAAATGATGAAAGGAAAACACCTACAACAAAGAATATTCTGCCTAGCAAATCTTCCATTCAGATTTGATGAAGAAATCCAAAGATGTACAGACAAGCTAAAGCTAAAACATTTCAGCACCATGGAGCCAGCATTACAAGAAATGTTAAAGGAATTTCTCCAAGCAAAATAATATAACACCCCAATTAGAAACATAACAATTGCGTTAGTCAAAATGCCATTGGTAAAGACAAATATACGAAAAGGGTAGAGAAGGAACCACTGTATAAAGCTAGTGATAAGTTAAAAGTCAAAAGTCTACATTCACAGTAAGTAGTTAAAGGTTAAACAAAAATTATGTAAAATATGATGTCAAAAATAGAATGTTAGTTCTCCCTTGAGCTGGCCCGCCATTCTCACAGTGTCTCCCACTTTCTTCCTTATGCCGAAATTGTTCTCACTGAAGCCACTGTACTGGCAGTGACTCTCCCTTCCCCTACTCTTATAAACTCTACTTTCCTCTCAAAAAACAAAAACAAAAAACAGTTAACATGGCAGAGGAGTAAAAATGTAGAATTGATAAAATATATTCAAAGAGATAGCAACTGAAAATAATCATTTATTTTAAGTTATATATGTTTCTCATGGTAACCACAGACAAAAAATCTAGAAGAGATACACAAGAAATAATACCTGGAGGCAAAAGTGCAAACATAGTCTAGGTCTAAAATCTGTGGAAAGCTGAAAAAAAGGTTCTATGAAGGAAGCTTATAGCTATAGAGTATACCTCAGTATACAAAAAAGAAAAATCTCAGTCTAACTTATACCTAAAGGAACTATAAAAAGAAAAACAAGCAAAACCCAAAGGGAGAAGAAGGAGAGAAATCATAAAGATAGAGCAAAAATAAATGAAATAGAGATCAAAAAATAGAAAAGCTCAATGAAACTAAGATCCGATTCTTTGACGAGGTAAACAAAATTGATAAACCTTTAGCCAGACTTATCAAAAAAAAGAAAAGAAAAGAAACAGAGGGCCCATATAAAATAAATCTGAAATGGAAAAGGAGACTGTCATTACAGAAATACCAAGGATCATAAAATATAACTGTAAACAATCACATGCCAATAAAGTGGACAAGCTAGAAAAAATGGACAAATTCCTAAAACTGTACAATCTCCCAAGACTGAACTAAGAAGAAATGGAAAGTATGAACAGATCAATTACCAATAATGGAATTGAGTCAGTAATTTTAAAACCTCCCAACAAACAAACAAAACTCTAGGGCCAAATGTCTTTCTGGGGAAATTCTGCCAAACATTTACAGACAAGATAGCACCAATTCTTCTTAAACTATTCCAAAAACATTGCAGAGGTAGGATAATTTAATTATTGATGAACATGCAAAAATCCTCAACAAAATACTAGCAAATGAGTAATACCTTATAAAACTTGAGTGGTATTTATCCTAGAAGTAATGAATGCTTCAGTATCTGCAAATGAGTGTGACATGCCACATTAACAGATTTAAAATTAAAAATAATATGGAATCAGGACTTCCCTGGTGGTCCAGTGGGTGGAGAGTTCACCTTGAAGTGTGGGGAGTACCTGTTCAATCCCTGGCCCAGGAGATCTTGTGTGCCTTGGGACGGCTGGACCAGTGTGTCTGGTTGCGAGCCTGCACTCTGGAGCTCATGCACCCAGAGCCAGTGCTCTGCTACAAGAGAGACCACTGCAGTGGGAGGCCCACGCATCTGGAAGAGTGAAGATGGATGAAAACAAATAAATAAACAATGAAAGAGGCCAAAATTAAAATAATAATAATAATAATAATATGGAATCACAATAGATGCAGAAAAAGCACACCTGAGGGGTCAATATCCAAAATATACAAAGAACTCATATAATTCAACAGCAAAAAATCAGCTAATTCAATTAAAAAATAAACAGAAGACCCAAGTAGACCATCCACTCTAAATATTATCAATCAATATATTACCTTTTGTTTCTTATTTACTATTATATCTCCATAATATTGCCAGTCACATGATGGATACTCAGTAAACAAATTGAATGTATGATTGGATCTGATTTGTTTGTATGTATAAGAACTCAACTGATATTTTCACATGCAGTGAAATATTATGTTACATTTAAACTTCATTTACATTGGAAAATAGTTGGTTCATAATGTGTTAATTTCAGGTGTGCAGGAAAGTGATTTGGTTATTCATATACATATTTACATATCTATATTCTTTTTCCTATTCTTTTCCATTATCCATTATTACAAGATACTTAGCATAGTTTCCTGTCCAATACACTAAATCCTTGTTGTTTTTCTATTGTATATACAGTAGTGTGTATCTGTTCATCCCAAGAGCTCTGAATGTATCCCTCCCCACAGTCTTTTCCTTTGGTAACTACAAGCTTGTTTTCTAAGTCTGGGATTCTGTTTCTGTTTGTAAATAAGTTCATTGGTATTGCTTTTAAGGTTTGACATATAAGTGATATCATGTAATATTTTTCTTTCTCTGACTTCACTTAGCATGATAATCTCTAAATCCATTCTTGTTGCTGTAAATTTCTTTTTTTGAGGTTTCCTTTAACAGAACAAAAGTTAAGTACTAAATGTATTCTATTTCTCTGTCGTCATGAAGATGAGAGAAAGAAAAGCCAAATAACTCCCCAGGTATTTCTCATTTTTTTTTTTGGCATTTTAATTTTAGATCTTTTATTTTAGCTCATTTTTACATATAAAGACAAGCTGTCAAGTATATGAATGTCTGAGAATACTATTATTCACTTTGAATACTTTAAGCCAATTAAAAGCAAGCATGACACCTCCCAGATTTCACTTCCCCAAATAACAGGTCATAGTTCTATGTTTTTATGATGTATGTATTGAATATATGTACATATTTTAGTTTTAAAACAATGCAAGGAAAACATATTTTCTTAAGACATATTTTCTTAAGACTGTTATGAATTATGTCAATATTTTAACTAAAAGTTACTGTAAAAATTGCATAGCAACATACTTTTAAGTTTTGGGGTTTCTGCTAATATACAAACAGGATTTCCATATCAAGGTTTACTTTAGGTCACATATATTTGAAAAGCAGGCATCACAATTTCAACCCTTTTATGATTTAGATAGGCATTACTAGCAAGAAACCCAATCTACCACTGAGCATTAGGTATCTATTGAGCATTCAGTCCAGTGAGGCTCTGAGGAAATGCCCTGCATCTCTACTTTTTCTTTATGCCTCTCAGCCACTCTTGCCTTTCTTTGCCTTGAGATATTATTTTGAAAGAGTCAATGTGACATGTTCTCTGAGCTTCTTGAGAGACTTGAATGTAAAAAAGAAGAAGAAAACCACTGTACTTTATTTTAAAAATGTGACACTTCTGTTTTACCTTTGTTTCTTTATTGTGATTATTAATAGTATTTTACATTTCAAACTTTAAAGAATACCTTTACAAATGTATAAAGATCACAAGAAAAATTCTTATTCATTCCAAAATGTGTTGATAAATTTATTAAGGGATTACAGTGTGCTGAGTGCTGTGGGGAGTACAGATGGAAATTTTATATTGTTTTTCCATAGTGTTTATTACTTTTTTATATAAGGAAAAGATAATAGTTAACTATAATGTAAAATCAAAAATAGTCTGAATTCTTCAGCATGTTTTCAGATGCAGTTGAATGTGAATGAGAAAATCAAACAGAGAGGTTTCTGTTTCAAATCTCTACAGGGTAGAGTAGTGACCCTTGAAATGATCTGACTCTGTGATAAATTCATTTTCCCATTTTCAGAGACAATTCTTTTATAAATTCTCTCTCCTCCCGTCTTCAGGTCCACTTTCTGTACTTCTCACTCTGAAACTAGCACTTCATTGGCACGATTGAAGCTATTGGATTCTAGATCTCTCACATTCCTCCTACCAAATCTATATTCTACCAGCATGTGCATCTTTCCTTCATAGTAAAATGGAAGACTGTCTTCCCTCCTATCTAAGGCTAATACTTCCTTACTTCTCTTCTGGTTTTAATTCTTAGAGTCTTTTTGATTACTATGCTGCTTTGACTCCCCTGTTCCCCTTGCATCATTGATCTTTCCCTTGACTTTCCTACTGACTCTCCTTGACTTTCCTATTAATGCACATGTTCTCCCATATTAGAGAAATTTCCCTCAACACAGTATTATCCACTAACTTCTGCCTATTTTTTCAGATTTCCTTTATATTTACTTAATTATTTTTCATATTTTGACCTTCAATTCATAATTCTACCTATTAGAATCTTGCTTCCACTGCCCAACATTCCCTTAAAAATGCCAGATGTTCATGATGCCAAAATTAACCAACACCTTGCCATGCTTTCTTAGCCTCTTATCACATTAGGCAGTAATTAACAATCACTCCTTCTTCTGAAAAACCAAATTCTTTTCTTCTTACCTTTCATTTCATTTCAGAGTCCTCTCTACACATTTCCCTAGTGACTGTCCCTATTCTCATAGCTTTTTAAATTATTTATATATGGTCAATTCCCTTATTTATAATTTCTGCTTTGACTCTCTTCCCTGAGATCCCAACACATACCTAGTTGCCTTCCTGTTCCATCTATTTGAATTTCTAATAGACACTTCAAACTTAACAAGGCCTTAAATGATTTCTTGACTTTTTGTTGCTGTTGTTCAGTCACTCAGTCATGTCCAAGTCTGCAACCCCATGGACTGCAGCACACCAGGCTTCCCTGTCCTTCACCATTTCCTGGCCTTCACTCAGATTCATGTTCATTGAGTTGATGATGCTGTTCAACTATCTCATCCTCTGTTACCCCCTTCTTCTCCTGCCCTCAGCTTTTTACCATAAAATATTTTCTTCCTAACCTTCTTTTGGTTCAAGTCAAAAACAAGAATTCTGTTTGATTTCTCCTATTTATTCAACTCTATCTCCAATTCATGAGTAAGACCAACTGATACTCCTTCCAAAATATATGCATGCAATATGCCTACTTCTATCCTTTTCTGTTGTTTTGAACTGACCCAAGTTATTATATCTCTCTACATTCAATAATTTGGATCTAGACTACCCAAAAGCATGTGCATCTTTCCTTCATAGTAAAATGGAAGACTGTCTTCCTCCTATCTAAGGCTAATACTTCCTTACTTCTCTTCTGGTTTTAATTCTTAGAGTCTTTTTGATTACTATGCTGCTTTGACTCCCCTGTTCCCCTTGCATCATTGATCTTTCCCTTGACTTTCCTACTGACTCTCCTTGACTTTCCTATTAATGCACATGTTCTCCCATATTAGAGAAATTTCCCTCAACACAGTATTATCCACTAACTTCTGCCTATTTTTTCAGATTTCCTTTATATTTACTTAATTATTTTTCATATTTTGACCTTCAATTCATAATTCTACCTATTAGAATCTTGCTTCCACTGCCCAACATTCCCTTAAAAATGCCAGATGTTCATGATGCCAAAATTAACCAACACCTTGCCATGCTTTCTTAGCCTCTTATCACATTAGGCAGTAATTAACAATCACTCCTTCTTCTGAAAAACCAAATTCTTTTCTTCTTACCTTTCATTTCATTTCAGAGTCCTCTCTACACATTTCCCTAGTGACTGTCCCTATTCTCATAGCTTTTTAAATTATTTATATATGGTCAATTCCCTTATTTATAATTTCTGCTTTGACTCTCTTCCCTGAGATCCCAACACATACCTAGTTGCCTTCCTGTTCCATCTATTTGAATTTCTAATAGACACTTCAAACTTAACAAGGCCTTAAATGATTTCTTGACTTTTTGTTGCTGTTGTTCAGTCACTCAGTCATGTCCAAGTCTGCAACCCCATGGACTGCAGCACACCAGGCTTCCCTGTCCTTCACCATTTCCTGGCCTTCACTCAGATTCATGTTCATTGAGTTGATGATGCTGTTCAACTATCTCATCCTCTGTTACCCCCTTCTTCTCCTGCCCTCAGCTTTTTACCATAAAATATTTTCTTCCTAACCTTCTTTTGGTTCAAGTCAAAAACAAGAATTCTGTTTGATTTCTCCTATTTATTCAACTCTATCTCCAATTCATGAGTAAGACCAACTGATACTCCTTCCAAAATATATGCATGCAATATGCCTACTTCTATCCTTTTCTGTTGTTTTGAACTGACCCAAGTTATTATTATCTCTTCCATTGACCAGTGCATAGCAGCCTCACAACTGTTCTACCTCTCTCTGAAACTCCTCTACAGAAGAGGAAGAATAATGTTCTTCTGAACTTAATTATGTAGTTCTTCTCCCCCAACACAGACTGGTGGTGAAAAAGGAAGAGACATTAGAAGAGAACTTCAAGGATCCTTAAAATTTTTGTTCTGGAAAACTAGAAAAAAAATTCCTAAAACAGCAGACCAGTATTAATAAAGACATGGAAGTGAATCAGCAAAATGTACCTACAGATGTGTCGGTCATTTCATTTGGTCCAGTCAGGGAGCACATTAGAGTAAGTAATAGATGATAAGGTTAAGGTGCTTTCCAGGTGTTGCTAGTGGTAAAAAAAAAAAAAAAAAAAAAAAATCACTTGATAGTGCAGAAGACATAGGAGATTTGGGTTTGAATCCTAGGTCGGGAAGAAATCCTGGGGGAAGAAATGTAACCTACTTCAGTATTCTTGCCTGGAGAATCCCTTAAACAGTGGAGCCTGGCAGGCTATGGTTCATAGGGTTGCAAAGAGTCAGACACTACTGAAGTAACTTAACAGACATGTACAGTAACGTCAAGGTTGGAGCCAAACAGAGATCCCTCTGATTTGCTAGGTATTTGAAATTTGATTGGTAATTTCATTTTATGCTCAATATTGAAAAATCAATTCAGTTCAGTTCATTCACTCAGTCATGTCCAACTCTTTGTGACTCCATGGACTGCAGCATGCCAGGCTTTCCTGTCCTTCACCATCTCCCAGAGCTGCTCAAACTCATGTCCTTTGACTCAATGATGTCATCCACCCATCTTGTCTTCTGTCAGTTATCCCTTTCGTTTTGCCTTCTAGTTTTCCCAGCATCAGGGTCTTTTCCATTGAGTTGTCTCTTTGCATTGGAACTTCAGCTTCAGCATAGTTCCTTCTGATGAGTATTCATAGTTGATTTCCTTTAGGATTGACTGGTTTGATCTCCTTGCAGTCCAAGGGACCCTCAAGAGCCTTCTCCAACACCATAGTTCAAAGGAATCAATTCTTCAGCAGTCAGTCTTTTCAATTATTAAAAAATAAATGAAGCCAGTTTCCTGACTTGATTTCTCCTATTTATTCAACTCTATCTCCAATTCATGAGTAAGACCAACTGATACTCCTTCCAAAATATATGCATGCAATATGCCTACTTCTATCCTTTTCTGTTGTTTTGAACTGACCCAAGTTATTATTATCTCTTCCATTGACCAGTGCATAGCAGCCTCACAACTGTTCTACCTCTCTCTGAAACTCCTCTACAGAAGAGGAAGAATAATGTTCTTCTGAACTTAATTATGTAGTTCTTCTCCCCCAACACAGACTGGTGGTGAAAAGGAAGAGACATTAGAAGAGAACTTCAAGGATCCTTAAAATTTTTGTTCTGGAAAACTAGAAAAAAAATTCCTAAAACAGCAGACCAGTATTAATAAAGACATGGAAGTGAATCAGCAAAATGTACCTACAGATGTGTCGGTCATTTCATTTGGTCCAGTCAGGGAGCACATTAGAGTAAGTAATAGATGATAAGGTTAAGGTGCTTTCCAGGTGTTGCTAGTGGTAAAAAAAAAAAAAAAAAAAAAAAATCACTTGATAGTGCAGAAGACATAGGAGATTTGGGTTTGAATCCTAGGTCGGGAAGAAATCCTGGGGGAAGAAATGTAACCTACTTCAGTATTCTTGCCTGGAGAATCCCTTAAACAGTGGAGCCTGGCAGGCTATGGTTCATAGGGTTGCAAAGAGTCAGACACTACTGAAGTAACTTAACAGACATGTACAGTAACGTCAAGGTTGGAGCCAAACAGAGATCCCTCTGATTTGCTAGGTATTTGAAATTTGATTGGTAATTTCATTTTATGCTCAATATTGAAAAATCAATTCAGTTCAGTTCATTCACTCAGTCATGTCCAACTCTTTGTGACTCCATGGACTGCAGCATGCCAGGCTTTCCTGTCCTTCACCATCTCCCAGAGCTGCTCAAACTCATGTCCTTTGACTCAATGATGTCATCCACCCATCTTGTCTTCTGTCAGTTATCCCTTTCGTTTTTGCCTTCTAGTTTTCCCAGCATCAGGGTCTTTTCCATTGAGTTGTCTCTTTGCATTGGAACTTCAGCTTCAGCATAGTTCCTTCTGATGAGTATTCATAGTTGATTTCCTTTAGGATTGACTGGTTTGATCTCCTTGCAGTCCAAGGGACCCTCAAGAGCCTTCTCCAACACCATAGTTCAAAGGAATCAATTCTTCAGCAGTCAGTCTTTTCAATTATTAAAAAATAAATGAAGCCAGTTTCCTGACTGTGATTGAGAAGCAAACATAATAATATATAAAATGTATGGAGAGTGTGTATTTAAAGTGATAAGCCAGTCAAATGCATTGATTATCCCTGAAGTATACCCTTTATCACATAAATAATTATACTGGCTTTTGCTTTTGAAATTAGTAGATGGCAAAAATAAAAGTAGATACTTTTTTTACCCAAATTTTTTAAAGAGGAAGAAAACTTTATTTCTAACTGCTGTAATTCAAAAATTGACTGACAGTCTGTTTCCCATGCATTTTTTCTTTTATGAGATACTGCTCCTTTTGAAAATTTAGAAATTCTGTGGTAGATACTATATCCTGCATTTTACCCACTTTAATAAATAAATATTTAAATAAGCTCTCAAATAACCTTTGAATGATGTAAAATTCAGCATCTTGTTTTAGGGCTAAGAATACCTGGTCAGTTTTCAAAAGTGATTTTGTATTATGTGGTGATCTTGCTCAGTCCACAATGTCTAGAAGGACAGAGAAAAGCCTAGAAGTGAAAGAAATTCTCCCAAATCAGAAAGAAATGTCTCCCAAATTAGACTAAAAAATTTTATTTTCAGCATTGCTCCCAGGGCTAATATTCAGCATATATCACTATTGACCACCATGACCCCTACTCTCCAGATTTCAAAGATTTGGGAAAAATGAAAGTCATATAAACTTAATGTAAATATTGGGCCTTATTAATTAAGACAGACATTCTGAATTGAACACCAGGGCATCTGTGATTGCTGTATAATAATGTGTGATGTAAATATATTATAAATGAATAACTGAGTTAAGCATCAAGTCAATTCATGGCTTTCAGTCTTTAGTGCTTTGGGCAGTAAAACAATTAACACTTTGGAGGTCTGTGGCCAAGACATGTCCTTTGGGAGACAAGCAATCAATTGGCCTGTGAGTCTGCTCAGCAATTCAAAGATCCCAATTAAACATTTCAAAGAAAGTCAATTTAATTTCAAATAACTGTATTGGCAAGACTGGGTGTATGCAAGCTGCCAAAGTCAATACATCATATGCCATGGGGCTGTTTTCACAATTGAAAGAATTTATATAAAAACACTGTTCTCTATAACCTCAAGTTCAGTGGAAACATGTACCTTCTCCTGAAATAGATACTTTCTAGTTTAATAAGTTCCAAGTTTTTTTCCAAGGTGTAATTTCATTAATTTCCTTCTATCCAAGTTTCTTAAACCTATGTTGAAGATACACAGATAGAGATCATAAATATTTTAACTAGGCGTAGGTGGAATTTCAGTTTTCTAATTCCATGCTCCTGTAGAAATGAAAGGATAAAAACAAATAGATAGCAGATATATCAAGTAAAATATTTTTTAAAAGAATAAAAACTAATGATTATATAGGACCTCCCTTGTATTCAAAATCCATTACCACCATTTTTAACCAATTATTACATACCAAGTATTTATTTTTAAAATTTCACAATCATTTTTATATCTAGAACATAATACTTCTTTGTAAAACTAGATCAAGGATTATTTCTGAGAGAATGTCTCAGGAAAGATTAGAAAGAGTCCTTGGTATCAAATACTCAAAGATGCCCCTTGCTAATATCTTATATATTTTTACATATTTATTCATACTCCCCCTGCTTTCACAAATACTGTGAAGAGGATTAAGTATTAAATACAATAAAAAATGCTTAAAAGGCACAGGGAAACAGATATGTCCAGCCACTTGCAAAGAATTCAGTAATAAAAGACTGTTATTGTTCTCTTAACTAAATTTCCACGTGCTTATGTTTCCTATAATCAGAGAAGGTTACCACATTGGCACAAAAGTAGTTACGGTTTTTGCACTGTTGAAATTTCCTATTTGATATTGAAATACATTCTTAAATAAATATGGTTATGTTATACATCATTTTATGCATATTTCTTGCTTGGCTTTTTTGCTAATGACTTATTACTTGTTATGCATTTTATATTTAGAGTATGGAAATGATGTTAGACAAAAAGCAAATTCGAGTGATTTTGTTATTCAAGTGGGTTGTAAAGCAGTAGAGACAACTCTCAACATCAACAGTGTATTTGACCCAGGAACTGCTAACAAACATATAATGCAGCAGTAGTCTGAGAAGTTTTTCAAAGGGTATGAAAATCTTGAAGATGAGAGCATAATGGCCAGCCATCAGAAATTGACCAACTGATATTGTTGTCAAGACTGATCCTTTTACATGAGAAGTTGCCCAAGAACTCAACGTCAACCATTCTATGGCCATTCAGCATTTGAAGTGAGTTGGAAAGGTGAGAAAGCTCAGTAAATGGGTGTCTCGTGAGCTGACCAAAAATCAAAAAAAAAAAAAATCATCATTTTGAAGTGTTGTCTTCTCTTATTCTACACAGCAACAAAGAACTGTTTCTTGATTGGATTCTGCTGTGTGACAAAAAGTGAATTTTTTATTACAAATAGTAACAACCAGCTCAGTAGTTGGATGGAAAAAAAGCTCTAAAGCTTTTCCCAAAGCCAAACTTGCACCAGTAACAGGTCATAGTCATTGTTTAGTGGTCTGCTGTTCTGATCAACTGCAGGTTTCTGAACCCTGGGGAAAACATTACAGCTCAGAAGTACATTCAGCAAATACTGTGAAGAGGATTTAAAAAGTCCCCTTGCTAATATCTTATATATTTTTACATATTTATTCATACTCCCCCTGCTTTCACAAATACTGTGAAGAGGATTAAGTATTAAATACAATAAAAAATGCTTAAAAGGCACAGGGAAACAGATATGTCCAGCCACTTGCAAAGAATTCAGTAATAAAAGACTGTTATTGTTCTCTTAACTAAATTTCCACGTGCTTATGTTTCCTATAATCAGAGAAGGTTACCACATTGGCACAAAAGTAGTTACGGTTTTTGCACTGTTGAAATTTCCTATTTGATATTGAAATACATTCTTAAATAAATATGGTTATGTTATACATCATTTTATGCATATTTCTTGCTTGGCTTTTTTGCTAATGACTTATTACTTGTTATGCATTTTATATTTAGAGTATGGAAATGATGTTAGACAAAAAGCAAATTCGAGTGATTTTGTTATTCAAGTGGGTTGTAAAGCAGTAGAGACAACTCTCAACATCAACAGTGTATTTGACCCAGGAACTGCTAACAAACATATAATGCAGCAGTAGTCTGAGAAGTTTTTCAAAGGGTATGAAAATCTTGAAGATGAGAGCATAATGGCCAGCCATCAGAAATTGACCAACTGATATTGTTGTCAAGACTGATCCTTTTACATGAGAAGTTGCCCAAGAACTCAACGTCAACCATTCTATGGCCATTCAGCATTTGAAGTGAGTTGGAAAGGTGAGAAAGCTCAGTAAATGGGTGTCTCGTGAGCTGACCAAAAATCAAAAAAAAAAAAAATCATCATTTTGAAGTGTTGTCTTCTCTTATTCTACACAGCAACAAAGAACTGTTTCTTGATTGGATTCTGCTGTGTGACAAAAAGTGAATTTTTTATTACAAATAGTAACAACCAGCTCAGTAGTTGGATGGAAAAAAAGCTCTAAAGCTTTTCCCAAAGCCAAACTTGCACCAGTAACAGGTCATAGTCATTGTTTAGTGGTCTGCTGTTCTGATCAACTGCAGGTTTCTGAACCCTGGGGAAAACATTACAGCTCAGAAGTACATTCAGCAAATTAATGATATGCACTGAAAACTGCAAGGCCTGCAGCCAGCATCAGACAACAGAAAGGGGCCAATTCTTCTCCATGACAATGTGCAACCACACACTGCACAACCAATGCTCCAAAATTTGAACAAATTTAGCTATATAGTTTTGCCTCTTCTGCCATATTCACCTGACTTCTTGTCAATCAACTACCACTTCTTCAAGCATCACAACAACTTTTTGCAGAGAAAATGTTTCCACAACCAGCAGAAGGCTGAAAACGCTTTCCAAGAGTTCCTTGAATCCCAACACATGAATTTTTATACTACAGGAATAAACTTATTTCTCACTGACAAAAATGTGTTGATAGTAATGGTTCCTATTTTGATAAATAAAGATGTGTTTGAGTCTAGTTATATGATTGGAAATTCAGAGTCTGAAACCACAATTGCATTTGCACCAACCTAATAGCATTAGAAAGTCTCCCAAAAGCTTTCTACTCTGTACTTTCATGGGAAAAGTGGAGACTGGGAAAACTAGTTTATCTGGGATTATACAACTGAGGTCAATCATGATTATTTTAAAATGTTATTGAAACATTATAAGATTAAAAGGGATATCAGTGCAGTGGAGTAAAAAATGCTTGGATTCAAGATCTAAGTTTTATTCTTCAGGTGATCATCTCTGTGCTGATCAATTTATCAAATCTCATAAGTCCGAGTTTTTCATACCTAAAATGCAGATGTTAATGTTCACACCTGTTGTACTGTCATGAACATAGCACTCAATTATGTTTTCGTTCATTCAGTTATTTTTAGCCAACTATTACATACAAGCATTTTGTTAAATGCTGGAATTTGAACTGGTTATTGGAGCTCATAGTACAGTTGAGAGAGTGGGATTTAAAAATCTGGTGGTCATCTACTATCTACTTTAAACCCCTAAAATTTGCATCTGGGCATATGGTCTTCCAGATTACAAACTACATTTCTTGCAGCTGAGTAGGGATGTAGGGCTAAATTCTGACCAACAGAGGTTACAAAGAGCCAGACATGATTGAGCAGCTGAGCACTCACAGAATATAAGCAGAAAAGATCTGAGCAAATTTCTAGTTATCTTTTTATAGAGGAAAAGCATTCCCATCTCCTTCTCCATTCCTTATCAAATCTCTTAGGACATAATCTTGGTGTGGAGCCATCTTAGACTCTGTGGATGAGGGACAACCTTAGAGACTGTAAAGCAGCAAAGTTAAAGAAGCATAGAATTCATGATATATTCAAGGAGTGGAATCATCATGTCAGCCTTTGATGATTTATTTTTCAGGTGGCATCTGAGAGAGAAATACACTTCTGTCTTGTTTAATCTGCTGTCATTTAGTGTCTCTGCTAAATACATTGTTTGGGAGTATAGGTTATATCTAAGGGGGCTTCCCTGGTGGTCCAGTGGGTAAGGACACCGCTTTGCAGTGCAGGAGGCACCGGTTTGATCCCTGGCCTGGGAAGATCCCACCTGCCGCGGAGCGGCTGGACCAATGTGTCCAATTACCGAGCTGGAGCTCTGAAACGTATGTGCCCAGAGCCGGTGCTCTGCGACAACAGAGGCCACTGTGATGGGAGGCCCACACAGGCTAAAGAACAAAGACGGATGAAAATAGATAAATGAAAGACCAATAGAAGTGGCCTACCCTCCCCCTCCCTCCCCAACCCGCCCCCCTAAAATAAATAAATAATAAATATTAAAAAAAAAAAGAAGTGGCCCGCCCGCCCCCACCCTCCCCAACCCCCCCCCAAAAAAGATAAAAGGCAAGATGAGTCAGTGATAAGTTTTTTAAGAAAGTAATTTGGTCAGATTTCCATTCTGGAATGTCGGCTCTGGTTTAGCCTACAGAATTGATGATGGAGATCACCAAATGGGAAGGAGAGATGAAATTTAAGACATTAGTTCATTGATTGGAGGGAGTGATTACAGTAGAAGTAGGAGCAATGGAAAGGAGCAGAAGAGCTCATGAGATAATAGATCTCTAGAGATACAATTCTAATTAGGTCTAGAGGAAAATGAGAGTGGCAAGTCAGGGAAGCATGCAGACTTTTTGCTTATACAAATGGGAGTTAGTCATATTTATTCACTGATATATGAAACACAGAATAAAGTAAATTATTTAACATAGTTGGTACATGATAGGTAATCCACAAATGTAAGTATAATTTGTCATTTTATAGCTTCTTGCTATACTTTATGGATTTTATAAGCAAAATGTTGTTTCTCTAATCCTAGCTATTTGAAATATCCAAGGAAGTTATATAAGACAATAACTACAGTTCTAACAGTGGTATACCATTGGTGGTATAACATTGCTGCAGTGTACACATGCATGTTTGCTAAGTCACTTCAGTCATATCTGACTCTATACGACCCCATGGACTGCAGGTTCCTTTGTCCATTGGATTCTCCAGGCAGGAATACTGGAATGGGTTGCCATTCTCTCCTCCATTGTTCCAGTATACCATTGTAAAAACCAAAGTCTCACAAGTAAGTGAGAACATCTAGAGCTTATTTTAGCACAGACCAATCTAGAGCTTTGCAGTGCAGGGGGCGCCGGTTTGATCCCTGGCCTGGGAAGATCCCACCTGCCGCGGAGCGGCTGGACCAATGTGTCCAATTACCGAGCTGGAGCTCTGAACGTATGTGCCCAGAGCCGGTGCTCTGCGACAACAGAGGCCACTGTGATGGGAGGCCCACACAGGCTAAAGAACAAAGACGGATGAAAATAGATAAATGAAAGACCAATAGAAGTGGCCTACCCTCCCTCCCTCCCCAACCCGCCCCTAAAATAAATAAATAATAAATATTAAAAAAAAGAAGTGGCCTGCCTGCCCCCACCCTCCCCAACCCGACCAACCCCATCCCCCCACCCCCCAAAAAAGATAAAAGGCAAGACGAGTCAGTGATAAGTTTTTTAAGAAAGTAATTTGGTCAGATTTCCATTCTGGAATGTCGGCTCTGGTTTAGCCTACAGAATTGATGATGGAGATCACCAAATGGGAAGGAGAGATGAAATTTAAGACATTAGTTCATTGATTGGAGGGAGTGATTACAGTAGAAGTAGGAGCAATGGAAAGGAGCAGAAGAGCTCATGAGATAATAGATCTCTAGAGATACAATTCTAATTAGGTCTAGAGGAAAATGAGAGTGGCAAGTCAGGGAAGCATGCAGACTTTTTGCTTATACAAATGGGAGTTAGTCATATTTATTCACTGATATATGAAACACAGAATAAAGTAAATTATTTAACATAGTTGGTACATGATAGGTAATCCACAAATGTAAGTATAATTTGTCATTTTATAGCTTCTTGCTATACTTTATGGATTTTATAAGCAAAATGTTGTTTCTCTAATCCTAGCTATTTGAAATATCCAAGGAAGTTATATAAGACAATAACTACAGTTCTAACAGTGGTATACCATTGGTGGTATAACATTGCTGCAGTGTACACATGCATGTTTGCTAAGTCACTTCAGTCATATCTGACTCTATACGACCCCATGGACTGCAGGTTCCTTTGTCCATTGGATTCTCCAGGCAGGAATACTGGAATGGGTTGCCATTCTCTCCTCCATTGTTCCAGTATACCATTGTAAAAACCAAAGTCTCACAAGTAAGTGAGAACATCTAGAGCTTATTTTAGCACAGACCATTAATTACTGTGAAGGTTAAGAAATTTTATTTACTTGAAAATCAATAAGTTGCCCTGAAAGCATGAGACACCTGAGTCAGGGGCAAATGCTTTATAACTCCTGACAGTAGCAGAAGTCAGAATACCACCTTCTCCTTGCATTGGTTTCCTGAGTCCCAGTTTCCACAGGATTCTGTGAAGAGGTCCAAGTTAGGTGCTACCTGCACAAGTAGTAGGTTTCATTATAGGGCATAAACCCTAAACTTAGGGAACCTGAACCTTTTATAATGGACCATAGGCAAACTTGCATTTTGCTTTTAGAGGGAGAGTGTGCCTCTGTGTTCCAGGCCCATATGTTTTCATCAGAAGCTTTTTGCAGAAATCCAAAGGATTATAAGAGACTATTATGAACAACTCTATGGCAACAAACTGGACAACCTGGAAGAAATGGACAGTTTCTTAGAGAAGATTAATCTCCCAAGACTCAACCAGGAAGAAATAGAAACTATGAACAAGCCAATCACAAGCTCAGAAATCGACCTTGTGATCAAAAATCTACCCAAAAATAAAAGCCCAGGGCCAGATGGTTTCACAAGTGAATTCTACCAAACATTTAAAGAAGAACTAATGCCTGTCCTTCTAAAACTCTTCCAAAAAATTGCCCAGGAAGGAACACTTCCAAACACATTCTACGAGGCCACCATCACCCTGATACCAAAGCCAGGCAAAGACATCACAAAAAAAGAAAATTATAGGCCAATTTCACTGATGAATCTAGATGCCAAAATCCTCAACAAAATCCTAGCAAACAGAATTCAGCAACACATCAAAAAGCTCATTCATCACGATCAAGTTGGGTTCATCCCAGGCATGCAAGGATTCTTCAACATCCGCAAATCAATCAATGTGATACATCATATCAACAAATTGAAAGACAAAAATCACATGATCATCTCAATAGATGCAGAAAAAGCCTTTGACAAAGTACAGCATCCATTTATGATAAAAACTCTTCAAAAAATGGGCATAGAAGGAACTTATCTTAACATAGTAAAAGCTTTATATGAGAAGCCCACAGCGAACATTATCCTCAATGGTGAAAAACTCAAAGCATTCCCTCTAAGATCAGGAACAAGACAAGGGTGTTCACTTTCACCACTCTTATTCAACATAGTCCTGGAAGTTCTAGCAATAGCAATAAGAGAAGAGAAAGAAATCAAAGGAATCCAGATTGGAAAAGAAGAAGTCAAACTCTCTATTTGCAGATGACATGATATTATACATAGAAAATCCCAAAGACACTATTACAAAACTACTAGAGTTAATCAGCGAATTCAGCAAAGTCGCAGGATACAAAATCAATATACAGAAATCACTGGCATTCCTATACACAAACAATGAAAAATCAGAAAATGAAATCAAAGAGGCAATCCCCTTCACCATCGCAACCAAAAGAATCAAATATCTAGGAATAAACCTACCCAAAGAAACAAAAGAACTGTACACAGAAAATTACAAGACACTCATGAGAGACATTAAAGAAGAGTTAAACAGATGGAGAAATATTCCGTGTTCCTGGGTCGGGAGAATCAATATTGTGAAAATGACCATACTACCAAATGTCATCTATAGATTCAATGCGATCCCTATCAAACTTCCAATAACATTCTTCACAGAACTAGACCAACGAATAACACAGTTCATATGGAAACACAAAAGACCTCGAATAGCCAAAGCAATCCTCAGGAAGAAGAATGGAGCTGGGGGGATCAGCCTCCCCAACTTCAGACTCTACTACAAAGCAACAGTCATCAAGACAGTATGGTACTGGCACAAAAACAGAAATATCGACCAATGGAACAAGATAGAGAACCCAGACATAAACCCACGCACCTATGGGTACCTTATTTTTGACAAAGGAGGCGAACATATAAAATGGGACAAAGACAGCCTCTTCAACAAATGGTGCTGGGAAAATTGGACAGCTACATGCAGGAAAATGAAGTTGGAACATACCCTGACACCATACACAAAGATCAACTCAAAATGGATTAAAGACTTAAATGTAAGGCCAGAAACCATCAAACTCTTAGAGGAGAACATAGGCAAAACCCTCAAGGACATCAATCAAAGCAAGATCTTCTCTGACCCACCTACTAGAATAGTGGAACTAAAAAGACAAGTGAACATGTGGGACCTAATGAAACTTAAAAGCTTTTGTACAGCTAAAGAAATTACAAAAAAGCTGAACAGACAGCCCACAGAGTGGGAGAAAATCATAGCAAATGAAACAACAGACAAAGAATTAATCTCCAAAATCTACAAGCAACTCAGACAACTCAGCACTGGAAAAACGAACAACCCAATCAAAAAATGGGAAAAGGACCTAAACAGACACCTCTCCAACGATGACATACAGATGGCCCAAAAACACATGAAACGATGCTCAACTTCACTAATAATTAGAGAAATGCAAATCAAAACTACAATGAGATATCATCTCACACCCGTCAGAATGGCCATCATCCACAAATCGACAGACAATAAATGCTGGAGAGGCTGCGGAGAAAAGGGAACACTCCTACATTGCTGGTGGGAGTGTAAATTGATACAGCCTCTATGGAAGACAGTCTGGAGATTTCTTAAAAAACTAAAAATAGAAGCACCATATGACCCAGCAATCCCACTCTTAGGCTTATACCCTGACAAAATCAAAACTGAAAGAAGCACCTGTACCCCAATGTTCATTGCAGCTCTCTATACAATAGCTAGAACTTGGAAGGAACCTAGATGCCCATCGACGAACGAATGGATCCAAAAGCTCTGGTACATATATACAATGGAATACTACACAGCTGTAAAGAGAAATGCAGAAGAATCAACCCTAATGAGGTGGCTAGATCTAGAACGTATCATAAAAAGTGAAGTCAGTCAAAAAGAGAAGGACAAATACAGTATATTAACACATATACATGGAATCTAGTAGGATGGTGATGATGGCACATGCAGTGAAGCGACAGAAAGACAGACATGGACAGTGGACATATGGACATTGTGGGGAAGGAACAGTGGGTGAGAGGCGTAAGGGAAGTAGCATGAAGGCCTGTACTATCATAAGTGAAGAAAATAGCTATAGTCATTGCTCTGTGAAAAAAGGGGATCCTTCAGGGGTGCTGTGTGAAAAAGATTTATTTATTTATTTATTTTTTTGGGGGGTGGGGTGGGGAGGGAGGGGAGCGGGTGGTCTACTTCTATTGGTCTTTCATTTGTCTATTTTCATCCATCTTTGTTCTTTGGCTCGTGTGGGCCTCCCATTGTGGTGGCCTCTGTTGTCGCAGAGCACTGGCTCTGGGTGCATGCGCTCCAGAGCTCTCGCTCGGTAATCGGACACATCGGTCCAGCCGCTCCGTGGCACGTGGGATCTTCCCAGGCCAGGGATCGAACCAGCACCCCTTGTACTGCAAGGCGGTGTCCTTATCCACTGGACCACCAGGGAAGCCCAGAAGCATTTTTGAAAATGTAGATAAGAATAAAAACATTCAATGTTCTCCTTTGCAAAATGCGTAGAGATACAAGAGATCTATGGAAAACTGTCTCCTAATATTGACCAAATGCTGAAACCTTATTTGGCTCCTACTTAATAGGGATGCAGAAGCTTATATAGTAATATATGTGTCTTTCTTTAAGTACTTCAGCCCAAATAGAACTCTTAAAACCCTTATTGCTTGTATTGGACAGTTCAGTACTTCATCTATTAAAATTGGCAAATTTTTTTTTTTAAAGATTTATTTCTTTATTTATTTTGGGCGCGGGTCGGGTTGGGGAGCAGGCGGGCCACTTCTATTGGTCTTTCATTTATCTATTTTCATCCATCTTTGCTCTTTGGCTCCTGTGGGCCTCCCATCGCAGTGGCGTCTGTCGTTGCAGAGCGCCGGCTCTGGGCGCATGCGCTCCAGAGCTCCGGCTCGGTGATTGGACACATTGGTCCAGCTGCTCCGCGGCACGTGGGATCTTCCCAGGCCAGGGATCGAACTGACGCCCCTTGCACTGCAAAGCGGTGTCCTTACCCACTGGACCACCAGGGGAAGCCCGACAAACATTTTTTGAGACCTTACTTTGGACGAAACCTCATTCTCAGTACTTTTGTGGATACAAAGATGTATAAGGGGCTTCCCTGGTAGCTCGATGGTGAAGAATCTGCTAATCAGCTAATGCGCGAAACCCAGAGTTGATCCCTGGGTCATGAAGAGTCCTTGGAGAAACAACTGGTAACTCACTCCAATATTCTTGCCTGGAAATCTCACGTACAGAGAACCTTGAAGGCTACAGTCTATGGAGGTCAAAAAACAGTCCATAGGACTTAGCAACTAAACAACAAGAATGAATAAGATATGACCCAGGCCCTGTAACAACTCGTAATCTAGTGGAAAACATAGGTATCTAAGATAAAGACAGACCATATACGGAAGGTAGAAAAATTATGAGATAATAAAAGAGAATTATTAATCTCAACTTTTAAAAAGGTTGAATTTGAAATGGAAAAGGAATAAATAAACCTTAAAGGAGTGGTGAATCAACTGGTGTGGAGAAGTAGAAATTCAAATATAGTTTTGCAGTTGCTCCCTCTAGCAGCAACATAAAAAATAGTTTATAGAGAGAAGACTAGAGACAATGAGATATCCTAGGGAAAGTCTTAATGACAATTTGAAACAAGTATCAGTGTCAACAGAAGAAAAAGAATTGACTGCAGAGGTAGGAGAAAGAATCGTGCCTTGTTATGTTGTTGAGAATGAGAGAAAGAAGGCAATTGAAAATAATTCAGGTCAGATTAGTAAAATTACCAAATCACCTGGTTCGATAGCTACTTCTGCATAAGTACATGATCCCATTTGAGGAGTCCATGACTTTATTCTTCCCTGGGCCCCGTGTTTGGTGTCAAGGTGGGTCTGTGATCCAAGTTAGTCTACCCTACTTAAAGCAGGCGGGCCACTTCTATTGGTCTTCATTTATCTATTTTCATCCATCTTTGCTCTTTGGCTCCTGTGGGCCTCCCATCGCAGTGGCGTCTGTCGTTGCAGAGCGCCGGCTCTGGGCGCATGCGCTCCAGAGCTCCGGCTCGGTGATTGGACACATTGGTCCAGCTGCTCCGCGGCACGTGGGATCTTCCCAGGCCAGGGATCGAACTGACGCCCCTTGCACTGCAAAGCGGTGTCCTTACCCACTGGACCACCAGGGGAAGCCCGACAAACATTTTTTGAGACCTTACTTTGGACGAAACCTCATTCTCAGTACTTTTGTGGATACAAAGATGTATAAGGGGCTTCCCTGGTAGCTCGATGGTGAAGAATCTGCTAATCAGCTAATGCGCGAAACCCAGAGTTGATCCCTGGGTCATGAAGAGTCCTTGGAGAAACAACTGGTAACTCACTCCAATATTCTTGCCTGGAAATCTCACGTACAGAGAACCTTGAAGGCTACAGTCTATGGAGGTCAAAAAACAGTCCATAGGACTTAGCAACTAAACAACAAGAATGAATAAGATATGACCCAGGCCCTGTAACAACTCGTAATCTAGTGGAAAACATAGGTATCTAAGATAAAGACAGACCATATACGGAAGGTAGAAAAATTATGAGATAATAAAAGAGAATTATTAATCTCAACTTTTAAAAAGGTTGAATTTGAAATGGAAAAGGAATAAATAAACCTTAAAGGAGTGGTGAATCAACTGGTGTGGAGAAGTAGAAATTCAAATATAGTTTTGCAGTTGCTCCCTCTAGCAGCAACATAAAAAATAGTTTATAGAGAGAAGACTAGAGACAATGAGATATCCTAGGGAAAGTCTTAATGACAATTTGAAACAAGTATCAGTGTCAACAGAAGAAAAAGAATTGACTGCAGAGGTAGGAGAAAGAATCGTGCCTTGTTATGTTGTTGAGAATGAGAGAAAGAAGGCAATTGAAAATAATTCAGGTCAGATTAGTAAAATTACCAAATCACCTGGTTCGATAGCTACTTCTGCATAAGTACATGATCCCATTTGAGGAGTCCATGACTTTATTCTTCCCTGGGCCCCGTGTTTGGTGTCAAGGTGGGTCTGTGATCCAAGTTAGTCTACCCTACTTAAAGCTAGAATTTTAACTCAAAATACTAGAAATAGAATTTCTCTTTGTCCTAACCACGGAGACGTTAAGCCTTGGAGCCCTGAGGAGTACTGCAAAGAGATTGCAGGAAGGAAATTCATCTGAAAAAAAGAAAGCACGATTAAGAGGTGAATATTTTAGTCTTGAGAGTTAATTCCTCTAGTTTGAGTTGTGTTTCTTCTGTTTGCAACTGAAAACACTTTCAGTGCATCAAGACTGCTCCCCTTGAAATGTACCAAGTTTCAGTCTGTCCAACAGAGATACTCTAGAAAGCATTGTTTCCTGGCCTGTATGATAGATAAATCCCTTCCAATTCCCAGTGTTTATGGTAAAGTGAACTTTAAAGGAGCATGCAGAAGAGGTGGGTGTGTTGGCATTAGCACTGTGTCTATGGAACATAGCCTAGGAAGTGCCTTTGTGTTCCCTATACTATATTTAAATACAGCAAAACCTATTCCATAGAATGTATATGAGTACTTCTCTGCACTCTTTTAGTTATATAACAGAATAAAACAATATGTTTAAGGAAAAAGGCAATACTCATGTTGAAACATCATCAGCATAATGCAATGGGGATTTGTAGTCAGCCCCTTTTATATACACATCAATCATGGAAGAACCAGAAATGAATATACAGCCTTGTTTGGAAGTGTCTCACAGAATCATTTTAGAACACTGAGCCATAAAGCTCTTAGCTTAATGAGTTGGCAACATTTTGCAGATTTGCTTAAAACACGTTGCCTTCCAGACTGTGTTAACAGACTCTAATGCTTCTTGCCAACACACTCATCCTCAACAATTACATTAAGATCCATAAGGCCGTGTTTACAGTTCTGAGAAGCCAATGTATTGTTAATGGGCCATAAACTATCCTCTGACTCAATGGTTTGGCTTTTTGAAATTTGTATAATAGTCAATGGAAATTTTCCAATATCTACTTGGCATAGAAGTGGAATTAGCTTCAGAGCTATAAACCTGAGTGCTGAAAAGCATTCCTTCCACACATTTCTGATATGATGTGCCTTTTATATAGAATAAAACAATTTACACAAAAATTTGAAGGGAGATTATTGTCATAGTTAAGAATAGTTTTATATAAGAAAAAAGTAAATAATCACGAGGAACCATAAAAAAGCCTTATGTGTACAATATCCTCAATTTTCTCTCAAGTAGTTTTTCAAATCTCTTGTGAGGTAACTGTGTCAGTGAATCACAAATAGTCTGTGAACAGACATTCATTGCAGCTCCATGCTTGTCATGCCTGTTATTATCTGTTTTCTGGTTGCCAAAAACCCAGTTGTTTCAAACTATTGTTATTATTTTCCTAGAAAACTCTGTAACTGCCTCTCCTACCTGTTTGCCATCTTCTTACCTTCTTTGTGTCTTTCTATTGCATTTCTCTGCTATTTTTGCTTTATTCCCTCCTCACTCCAGGCACCCTTCCTGTTTTAGGCTAATGATTCTCAGATCCTTCTTTCCAGATGGTTTCACTTTCTCTTGCTGATAATTTCCATTTGTCTCAATGCATTTTTGAATTAACCGAATCATGCTTTGCAAACATTGCTCCCTGTTGCGTTTTATTCTTTCAATTCCAGGTTTCTTCCCATCCTTGTCATCTTTTGATGATTTAATCATTCGACATGTGTATATATTGATCTGCCACTATGACCAAAGAATTGTTCTTGGTAGTGTGAAAACACCAAGACATCTGGATTCCAACATCAAGGAGTTTGTCATAGCCAAGAGAAGCTTATTACACAAATATCCTTGACACAAATGAACAATTTTCCCTCCTTGGATCTCTTAACTGATAGGTGGAAAATATAGAGGAAATGTGTTTGTCTCTCTCGCTTTAGGATCTCATCAAAAATAAACAAGAAAGAAGGAAAATTAGACTTTGACTTTTTCATGCAGTGTGTTCCTCCTGCAAAAATAGTAATGGAGATGATGTGGCACTGAAGACAGTGAGGTTGAAAAAGCAGCCCAAATACCAGCCTTCTCAACCCTAGTCTCTGGCATGCTCCTTGGCTAAGTTTGGCATTGAAGGTGAGCCACCAGGCAAGCCCCGATAATCATGCTAGCTAATGTGTAATCTCGGTTTACTACATTTTAGACATTATTCTAAGCATGCTGCAAGTATTATCTCATTTGGAGAAAAATTTTTTCAGAGGCAAGACCAATTATTATTTAATGGATGATGACAACTAGGCACAAAAGTTAAACTTTTTCAGAGTGATGCTGTCTCAAAGCAGTGTGTCCAGCATTAAAATCTAGCCCATCTGGATCCCACACTCTCACCCACAAAGTCAAATGTTGGACATAGAGCATTGCATCCTCCATCCTCTCCTGGATCTCGCCTCACCTATCCTGAACTGCCACAATGTCATCTTCTCAACAGGCCTACACTGATTGACCGACTTAAAATTGCAGCAGTTCTGATCATGTGAATTTTTTATTCCTTTCTCTGATCCCTTAGGACCCAGAATAAATCATTTACACTCTGGGCTGTGGAAGCTTCCTCTAGATTGATACTGAGGGAATTAGAATGTCTCCAGAAGAGCTCCACATCTTCATGACACCTGGTTTGTAGATTCTTGTTATACTTTTGGAATATAGACATACATTGTCTGAGTCGGTAGGAACCATGTAAGCCAACTACTGGTACTTTTTAGATAGTACTATTGAAATCAGTGTTTAATCTTCATGTGCAAATGACAAAATGTAGGTTTTATAAAAGGATGGATAACCTATGATAAAAGCTCAGGTGTCCTATTTTCATGATCAGATTTATAATTAAGCTCTATTCTGGGTTGATCTTTGTGACTTTCTAATGAAAACATTGTTACTTGAGTCCTTATGTAGAAGCACCATTTGCCTAGAAGCAAGAAAACCTAACCTATTGCATTGGAAGATGCTTATATTTGTACTATTTATAGAATTGTTACAGTAGAAAGAATTCTGCACTGGAGTCAAATGCCTGGGTTCTATAAATATCTTTAGTGCCAAAGAATTGCACAGCCATGGATATCATTTTTCTTATGTGTGTTTCTGATTCCTCTCTATAAATTTAGGTAACTCAACCAGAGAACATCTAAGCTCCTTGTCAGTTCTCAAATATTTTGATTCTCTGAAATACTCAGCAAAACTAAAAGTCAGTG
Source organism: Tragulus kanchil (assembly GCA_022376925.1). NCBI lineage: Eukaryota > Metazoa > Chordata > Mammalia > Artiodactyla > Tragulidae > Tragulus > Tragulus kanchil. Next base: position 38,135,123 of record JAIOJX010000004.1, read on the forward strand.
GCTCTAGCCATCATATGGGGTTTGAATTCTCATGCATTGAAGGTGAGCCACCAGGCAAGCCCCGATAATCATGCTAGCTAATGTGTAATCTCGGTTTACTACATTTTAGACATTATTCTAAGCATGCTGCAAGTATTATCTCATTTGGAAAAAAATTTTTTTCAGAGGCAAGACCAATTATTATTTAATGGATGATGACAACTAGGCACAAAAGTTAAACTTTTCAGAGTGATGCTGTCTCAAAGCAGTGTGTCCAGCATTAAAATCTAGCCCATCTGGATCCCACACTCTCACCCACAAAGTCAAATGTTGGACATAGAGCATTGCATCCTCCATCCTCTCCTGGATCTCGCCTCACCTATCCTGAACTGCCACAATGTCATCTTCTCAACAGGCCTACACTGATTGACCGACTTAAAATTGCAGCAGTTCTGATCATGTGAATTTTTTATTCCTTTCTCTGATCCCTTAGGACCCAGAATAAATCATTTACACTCTGGGCTGTGGAAGCTTCCTCTAGATTGATACTGAGGGAATTAGAATGTCTCCAGAAGAGCTCCACATCTTCATGACACCTGGTTTGTAGATTCTTGTTATACTTTTGGAATATAGACATACATTGTCTGAGTCGGTAGGAACCATGTAAGCCAACTACTGGTACTTTTTAGATAGTACTATTGAAATCAGTGTTTAATCTTCATGTGCAAATGACAAAATGTAGGTTTTATAAAAGGATGGATAACCTATGATAAAAGCTCAGGTGTCCTATTTTCATGATCAGATTTATAATTAAGCTCTATTCTGGGTTGATCTTTGTGACTTTCTAATGAAAACATTGTTGCTTGAGTCCTTATGTAGAAGCACCATTTGCCTAGAAGCAAGAAAACCTAACCTATTGCATTGGAAGATGCTTATATTTGTACTATTTATAGAATTGTTACAGTAGAAAGAATTCTGCACTGGAGTCAAATGCCTGGGTTCTATAAATATCTTTAGTGCCAAAGAATTGCACAGCCATGGATATCATTTTTCTTATGTGTGTTTCTGATTCCTCTCTATAAATTTAGGTAACTCAACCAGAGAACATCTAAGCTCCTTGTCAGTTCTCAAATATTTTGATTCTCTGAAATACTCAGCAAAACTAAAAGTCAGTGGCTCTAGCCATCATATGGGGTTTGAATTCTCATGCAAACTTGGATAAATTATAAGAGGTGTGCCTCTCTTTGCCTGGGACAGTCCCAGTTTGCAATATTTTTTTATAACTATGAATAGCACATCCTTTCTTAGTTTCTGCTGAAAATATTTTTATTAACTTTCACCTTGTTCTGATTTACATCTTTAAAGTTTGAAAGTACATTTTTACTCTCATTCTTTTCTCCCTTGTTGTTTTCTTGAGATATAACTGACTTACAGCACTGTACAAAGTATATACCATACTGATGTACCATACATACATTGTGAAATGATTACCACAGCATGTTCAGTTAACATCTCTCACCTCATACAGTAACAAAAACATTTTTTCATTGTGATGAGAGCTTTTATGATCCATTCTCTTAGAAACGTTCAAATATACAATACAGCTGTGTTAGCTGTAGTCATACATTGTTCTTACATCTCCAGTACTTATTTGTGTTGTAACAAGAAGCTTGTATGTTTTGACCACCTTCATCCAGTCCCTCAGTCCTCACTCCATACCTCTGGAAATCACAAACAGGATCTCTCCTCTGTAAGGTTAGGGTGCTTTTAGATTCTACCTATAAACGAAATCACATAGTATTTGCCTTTCTCTATCTGACTCCTTTTACTTAGAGTAATGCTCTACACATCCATCTTTGTTGTCACAAATGGAATTATTTCCTTTTTATCGTTGAATAGTATTCCATAGCAAGTGTGTATGTGTGTTTGCATACACCTAGATTGTTTCCATGTCTTAGCTGTCATAAATAATAATGCAATGAACATAGGGCCACAAATATTGCTTCAACATAGTGATTTCCTTTCCTCTGGGTATATATTCAGAAGTAAAATTGCTGGATCACATGGTAGTTCTATTTAAAATTTTTGAGGAACCTCCACAAGGCTGTACCATTTTACTTTCCCTCCAAAAGTGTGTAAAGATTTTCTTCTCTCTGCATCCCTGTTGTTTGCTGTCTCTTATCTTCCTGATGATAGCTGTTCTGTTAGGCATGAGGTGACATATCATTGTGGTTTTGATTTGCATTTCCCTAATGATTAGTGATGTTGGAAACCTTTTGATATACCTCTTGTTTTGGTCATTTGAATATCTTTTTTGGAAAAATGTCTGTTCAGGTCCTTTGTCCATTTTTCAATCAAGTTATGTGGGCTTTTGCTGTTAATTATATAAATTACTTATATTTTTTGAGTATTAACCCCTTATGTGATATATGATTTGCAATTATTTTCTTCCATTATATAGGTTGCCTTTTTGTTGTTTGTTTTTCAAATGCATATTCATTTTAATACATTAGCATTAATAATATGAATCATTTTTTATTTTCTTTGTTTCTATATTGTTCTTGTATTCTTATATTTTGATAGAGGTTTTTTTTTATGGGTCTCCTTTATTTTCTACATGTGATGAGAGCTTTATGATCCAAATTCTCTTACCTCATACAGTAACAAAAACATTTTTTCATTGTGATGAGAGCTTTTATGATCCATTCTCTTAGAAACGTTCAAATATACAATACAGCTGTGTTAGCTGTAGTCATACATTGTTCTTACATCTCCAGTACTTATTTGTGTTGTAACAAGAAGCTTGTATGTTTTGACCACCTTCATCCAGTCCCTCAGTCCTCACTCCATACCTCTGGAAATCACAAACAGGATCTCTCCTCTGTAAGGTTAGGGTGCTTTTAGATTCTACCTATAAACGAAATCACATAGTATTTGCCTTTCTCTATCTGACTCCTTTTACTTAGAGTAATGCTCTACACATCCATCTTTGTTGTCACAAATGGAATTATTTCCTTTTTATCGTTGAATAGTATTCCATAGCAAGTGTGTATGTGTGTTTGCATACACCTAGATTGTTTCCATGTCTTAGCTGTCATAAATAATAATGCAATGAACATAGGGCCACAAATATTGCTTCAACATAGTGATTTCCTTTCCTCTGGGTATATATTCAGAAGTAAAATTGCTGGATCACATGGTAGTTCTATTTAAAATTTTTGAGGAACCTCCACAAGGCTGTACCATTTTACTTTCCCTCCAAAAGTGTGTAAAGATTTTCTTCTCTCTGCATCCCTGTTGTTTGCTGTCTCTTATCTTCCTGATGATAGCTGTTCTGTTAGGCATGAGGTGACATATCATTGTGGTTTTGATTTGCATTTCCCTAATGATTAGTGATGTTGGAAACCTTTTGATATACCTCTTGTTTTGGTCATTTGAATATCTTTTTTGGAAAAATGTCTGTTCAGGTCCTTTGTCCATTTTTCAATCAAGTTATGTGGGCTTTTGCTGTTAATTATATAAATTACTTATATTTTTTGAGTATTAACCCCTTATGTGATATATGATTTGCAATTATTTTCTTCCATTATATAGGTTGCCTTTTTGTTGTTTGTTTTTTCAAATGCATATTCATTTTAATACATTAGCATTAATAATATGAATCATTTTTTATTTTCTTTGTTTCTATATTGTTCTTGTATTCTTATATTTTGATAGAGGTTATTTTATATCTCCTTACTCCTAATGGGATCATACAGGTTTCTATTAATTATTTTTCACGTAATGATGCATCATGGACATTCTATAAAATCCATGAATATGGTTCTAATTTATTTGTGTGTATGTGTATTCAGATGCTTATATAATGTGCTTTTACTTTTCTAGAAGTGATTCCCAGATATCATATCAATGGGTCAAAGTATATGTGGATCTTTAATTTTAATGTATATGTTATTTTACTTTCCCAAAAGTCATAAAAACTCGTGTTCTTATAAGTACTAGATGAGAGTTACACTCCATTTTGAAACTGATTTTCTTGACTATCTGTGGTAATCAACATCAAACAAAGACAACTGAAAAGGCAGCTTTTGGTACCCTTGTGCATGTCTTATAGTGAAACTGGTCATGGTAAAACCTGCCTATAAAATCCCTTTTCTGAACAGTTATGAGCTCAAGAGGGGCTAAGGTGTTCCTTGTCTTCATTTGTTCTCTCTACCGTGAACCTTAAGAGTGTAAACTCTGCATTTCTGTCCTCTTGCATATCTGTCTAGGAATATTATTTTAACTCAATAACCAGAAGGATTGGGTAGAAAAGACAGAGAATCAGGGAAAACATGAATGAAACCTATAAAAGTCAACGTTTATGGGATTTCGTCCTAAAATAATATCCAAATCTTCTCCCTCCTGGCAAAAAATAAAAAGCAGTCCCATTTTTTATTCATGGCTTTCAGAGTATATTAAAGAAGGTATAATCCATGATCAAACCTGACATTCTATACCTCTTTTCTCTCCTTTGTCTTCTCTTCTGCTCTGGAGAACTCCATATTCTTCAGATTTCGTCATTCACCAAAATGTTTCACCAGATTTCCCCCTTATCTTCAGTCTTCTTCAGTTCCCACTCCCTCTGCCTCTTTCTCTCAGTTTTTTATTTTGCAGACTCTGCTAACTACTTTGCCAAACCTTTTTCCCAAACCTCTCCCCACCCGTTGTCTGTTGTTCAGTCTCTCAGTCATGTCTGACTCTTTGTGACCCCATGGACTGCAGCACGCCAGACTTCCCTGTCCTTACCCATTTCTCGGAGCTCAGACTCATGTCCATTGAGTCTGTGACACCATCCAACCATCTTGTACCATATTGTCCTCTTCTCCCTACCTGCAATCATTGTTTATGACTTAATGTTTCGTATCTTGTAGTCTCTATACAATTTACTGTATTAATTCACTTAATTCTTAAAATAGCCCCTATAAGATTAATTCTGTTGTAGTCTCTGGTTTAAAGCGATAAGGAAGTTAAGTAAATTGTTCAAGGTCCCACAGCTGGTAAGTGACAGAGCCAGGCACTAAACCACGAAGTCTGGCAGCAGATCCCATGTGATTAACCAATCTGTTCTACTTTCCCCAAAGGCCCGTCCTTCACTCTGCAGGTCCATCTTGAAATCCAGTATTCTCTTTGATGATTCAGATAAAGGAAGTTATTAATAAATGTTATCCTGTCACATAAATAATTTAAATGGCTATGAGTGAGACTAATTTGGCTTCCAGTGGTGGCTGGATATAGATGTTTTATATTTCTTTTAGCTTGATTGGCTATGATTCTAGTCTTAGTGTTCCAAATTTGTTGAACACCAGCTCCACATTGAAAGAAACTAAATTTTCAAAGGGCAAATTCTGTGGCCCCTAATATTCAAAGAAATTGCAAATTTGTGAGGAGGTAAAGATGAACAGCTTTGAAATAATTAAGTAACAACAGATACATTCTGTAAACTCTTCCTAATGCTCCAATTACTTCTCAGAAAACTTCACAAGATTTATTCTCTTCCAGTTACCTTATGGCCTACAATTTGGTGATCTTATCTGTTCTTATATATCCAGCATAACCTCAGTGTAAATTACAAGAAAATTCACATTATCTTTTCACTTATTTTAAGGCTATAAGCAGGAAAAATTTACTTGCCACTTAGAGTCTTCCTTAAGTATATTTATGCATGTCTAGAAAACATACTGCAAAGAAGCAATACATACATATTGTTTAAGAATATAGCTCAAAGGAAAGAGATGAGAATTCTAATTGTTGGTTATTTGTGTTTGTCTCAATTACCTTTCCCCTTGTTGTCTGTTGTTCAGTCTCTCAGTCATGTCTGACTCTTTGTGACCCCATGGACTGCAGCACGCCAGACTTCCCTGTCCTTACCCATTTCTCGGAGCTCAGACTCATGTCCATTGAGTCTGTGACACCATCCAACCATCTTGTACCATATTGTCCTCTTCTCCCTACCTGCAATCATTGTTTATGACTTAATGTTTCGTATCTTGTAGTCTCTATACAATTTACTGTATTAATTCACTTAATTCTTAAAATAGCCCCTATAAGATTAATTCTGTTGTAGTCTCTGGTTTAAAGCGATAAGGAAGTTAAGTAAATTGTTCAAGGTCCCACAGCTGGTAAGTGACAGAGCCAGGCACTAAACCACGAAGTCTGGCAGCAGATCCCATGTGATTAACCAATCTGTTCTACTTTCCCCAAAGGCCCGTCCTTCACTCTGCAGGTCCATCTTGAAATCCAGTATTCTCTTTGATGATTCAGATAAAGGAAGTTATTAATAAATGTTATCCTGTCACATAAATAATTTAAATGGCTATGAGTGAGACTAATTTGGCTTCCAGTGGTGGCTGGATATAGATGTTTTATATTTCTTTTAGCTTGATTGGCTATGATTCTAGTCTTAGTGTTCCAAATTTGTTGAACACCAGCTCCACATTGAAAGAAACTAAATTTTCAAAGGGCAAATTCTGTGGCCCCTAATATTCAAAGAAATTGCAAATTTGTGAGGAGGTAAAGATGAACAGCTTTGAAATAATTAAGTAACAACAGATACATTCTGTAAACTCTTCCTAATGCTCCAATTACTTCTCAGAAAACTTCACAAGATTTATTCTCTTCCAGTTACCTTATGGCCTACAATTTGGTGATCTTATCTGTTCTTATATATCCAGCATAACCTCAGTGTAAATTACAAGAAAATTCACATTATCTTTTCACTTATTTTAAGGCTATAAGCAGGAAAAATTTACTTGCCACTTAGAGTCTTCCTTAAGTATATTTATGCATGTCTAGAAAACATACTGCAAAGAAGCAATACATACATATTGTTTAAGAATATAGCTCAAAGGAAAGAGATGAGAATTCTAATTGTTGATTATTTGTGTTTTTGTTCATTTTTTCTCAAGTAAACCAAATTAGTGTTTGAGTTATTCAACAGTAAATAGTTATTTAACTTAAAAGCTGCTTTAAAAATAAGAAATGGATATGTAGAGATGCTAAATAGATGTTTAGCATTAGTATACCATAAATGAAATGGAAAAGATATATTAAGAAAACTCTGGGCAGGTCACTACATCATGATTAAGGGATCCATCCAAGAGGAAGACATAACAGTCATGAACATCTACGCACCCAACACAGGGGCGCCTCAATACATAAGACAGATACTTTCAGACTTAAAAGAAGAAATCAATAATAACACAATAATAGTAGGAGACTTTAACACTCCTCTCACACCAATGGATAGATCATCCAAACGGAAAATTAATAAAGAAACACAAGCCTTAAATGCCACACTAGAAAAGATGGACCTCATCGATATCTTGAGGACGTTCCATCCAAAAGCAGAAGAATACACTTTCTTCTCAAGTGCTCACGGAACATTCTCCAGGATAGACCACATCTTGGGCCACAAATCTAACCTCAGTCAATTCAAGAAAACTGAAATTATATCAACCATCTTCTTGGACCACGATGCAATGAGACTAGAGATCAACTACAGGAAAAAAAACCTCTAAAAATACAAACACATGGATATTAAACAACACATACCTAAAAAACCAACTGATTACTGAGGAACTGATTACTGATTACTCATTACTGATTACTGGCTGATCTGGGAACATACATGTCTGTGAACAAGGGAATAGGAGTGCTTACAATGGCTTGGGGTGAAGGTCTGGAGGGGTGGGATGGGGGGAACTGGGGGGGGTGGGGACCATGGATATGCATATAACTGATCTGGGAACATACATGTCTGTGAACAACAAAACTCTGTAAAACTTTTAAAATAAAGAATAAAAAAAAGAAAAGAAAATTCTGGACTATCAGCAACCTCAAAAATACTATCAATGGGCTTCCCCTGGTCCAGTGGGTAAGGACACCGCCTTGCAGTGCAAGGGGTGCCGGTTCGAGCCCTGGCCTGGGAAGATCCCATGTGCCGTGGAGCAGCTGGACTGACGTGTCCAATTACCCAGCCAGAGCTCTGGAGTGCATGCACCCAAAGCTGGTGCTCTGCAACGACTGACGCCACCGCAATGTGAGGCCCACAGGAGCCAAAGAACGAAGATGAATGAAAATAGAGAAATAAAAAAAAAGACCAATAGAAGTGGCCGCCCACTCCCCTCCCTCCCCAACCCGACCCCCGCCCAAAGTAAATAAATAAATAAATCTTAAAAAAAAATACTATCATTGATCATCGTATTATGAAATCAGGAAGCATCATACCTAAGTCTGCTGGATGTATTATGAAACTAAAGAAAAAGAGAATTGTTAGCAGAGTTATAGCAAGAAAAGAATGAGAATAGGATCAAAGGAAAAAATATATGAGAATTAATAACAGACAAATAATATAAAATAACTTACTGTTTTCACCAGCCATCTAAGAATCACACATATGAATTGACAGTTATTGTGTGCCAGTGGTAATTTGAAAGGAGAGGATACCTTTGGGAACAATGCGAACAAAATGTCATATATCATAAAAATGAGTTTGGTATAGGTTGTTTCTTTGATCAATGATCAAGCATAGTTATAGATGGAATTAGGTGGATCATATGGTGTACCAATCTTGCTTATCCATTGTCCAAATGCCCCATTTATGGAAGAGAACAGGCAAAGGTCCTCTAGCCCAAGAAAACTAGACAAGAAAAAAAAAAATTGTTATTTATATACTGTGTACCCTGAAAGAGTGGTATGATAAGTGTGGGAGAAGCAAGGAATCTATATCTATTTTGTAAAGTAGAACATCAATTCCCAGATTAAAGCTTTATAAGTTTCTAGGAGCAGTTTTTACTCACTTTAGTAAATCCTTCAATTTGAGAAATGGAAGAGGTAATAGAGAACAAAATATAATTTCTTCATTTATTAAAAAACTAATTTTTATAATTATGTATAATTATTAAATTTGTAAAATATTGCCTACATATATGGTTCTTATTAGGATCATTTGGCACATGCATATGTAAGCATTAATAAATATTAATTTTAAAATATTATTATTAAATAATTGCTGTTGGGCTTCCCTGGTGGTCCAATGGGTAAAGAATCTGTCCTGCAGTGCAAGGGGCACCAGTTTGATCCCCAGCATGGGAAGATCCCACATGCTAAGGAGTGGCTGGACTGGTGTGTCCAATTAAGAGCCATTGCTCTGGAGCACATGTGCACAGAGTCAGTGCTTTGCAACGAGAGAAGCCACTTCAATAGGAGGTCGACACAGGCCAAAGAATAAAAATGGATGAAAATAAATAAATAATAAACCAATAAAAGAGGCCAAAATTGTTTTAAAAATAATTGCCATTTCTTAGTTTCCCCCTTCAGTATATTTCCTACCTTATCCTATATTTCATGTCATATATTAAGATTTTTGTCCAGTTTTGTTTTTGTTACCAGTCATTCCAATTTGTTTGTTAGGAATTCCGTGAATTTTCTCTAAGTGGGTTAATCCACTTTTGCATCAGGTCCATGTTGGAAGGATGACTGTCACATTCCATGCCCTGGGTACTACTTGCTTGAAAATCGGCAATTAAAAGCAAAGCTAATCATGACTGTAAAAATTTACCTTAAGCTTTTGCTGGAGTGACTGGGATTCATTGAATTTGATCTGAAAGTAGGAAGGGCTGAACCTTCTGCAATCACCATACTACCCTCCAGGGGTAGTATATACCTGAGATGAAAGTCAATATAGATGAAGCAAGCCATAAGGTGATGTGGGTAACTGAGGCCCCTGAATCAAGCTGCATCATTAGAGTGTTTATGAACATTAGCTAATACCTTCTTTTTGTTTCAGCCAGCTTAGGCTAAGTGTTCTTATACTTCAGTGATCTGAGAAGCTCACTTGCTCTCTCCCTGTGTCTGTCTCATATGCAGATGGGGGAACTATACCAGGCCTTCCCCTTTTCTTATCTCTTATAACTCAAGTGAGAGAATTCCAATGTATAAAACAAATATATATGTAATCTTCTCTGACATTTTTTCAACTGAAAGATTCTAGAAATTTTGATATTTCTGCATATTCCATGTATCAAGAGGTCCATATATGAATGCATGTTTGATGACTTTATTTGTGCCTGATTCTCTGTGACCCTATGGACTATAGCCTGTCAGACTCCTCTGACTATGGGATTCTCCAGGCAAGAATACTGGAGTGCATTGCCATTTTCTCCTCCAGTGGATTTTTCTGGCCCAGGGATTGAACCCAGGTTTCCTGTGTCTTCTGCATCTCAGGTGGTTTCTTTACTGCTGAGCCACCAGGGAAGTCCTAAGAGGTCCATATATCAAAACTAAGAAAATGGATGAAAATAAATAAATAATAAACCAATAAAAGAGGCCAAAATTGTTTTAAAAATAATTGCCATTTCTTAGTTTCCCCCTTCAGTATATTTCCTACCTTATCCTATATTTCATGTCATATATTAAGATTTTTGTCCAGTTTTGTTTTTGTTACCAGTCATTCCAATTTGTTTGTTAGGAATTCCGTGAATTTTCTCTAAGTGGGTTAATCCACTTTTGCATCAGGTCCATGTTGGAAGGATGACTGTCACATTCCATGCCCTGGGTACTACTTGCTTGAAAATCGGCAATTAAAAGCAAAGCTAATCATGACTGTAAAAATTTACCTTAAGCTTTTGCTGGAGTGACTGGGATTCATTGAATTTGATCTGAAAGTAGGAAGGGCTGAACCTTCTGCAATCACCATACTACCCTCCAGGGGTAGTATATACCTGAGATGAAAGTCAATATAGATGAAGCAAGCCATAAGGTGATGTGGGTAACTGAGGCCCCTGAATCAAGCTGCATCATTAGAGTGTTTATGAACATTAGCTAATACCTTCTTTTTGTTTCAGCCAGCTTAGGCTAAGTGTTCTTATACTTCAGTGATCTGAGAAGCTCACTTGCTCTCTCCCTGTGTCTGTCTCATATGCAGATGGGGGAACTATACCAGGCCTTCCCCTTTTCTTATCTCTTATAACTCAAGTGAGAGAATTCCAATGTATAAAACAAATATATATGTAATCTTCTCTGACATTTTTTCAACTGAAAGATTCTAGAAATTTTGATATTTCTGCATATTCCATGTATCAAGAGGTCCATATATGAATGCATGTTTGATGACTTTATTTGTGCCTGATTCTCTGTGACCCTATGGACTATAGCCTGTCAGACTCCTCTGACTATGGGATTCTCCAGGCAAGAATACTGGAGTGCATTGCCATTTTCTCCTCCAGTGGATTTTTCTGGCCCAGGGATTGAACCCAGGTTTCCTGTGTCTTCTGCATCTCAGGTGGTTTCTTTACTGCTGAGCCACCAGGGAAGTCCTAAGAGGTCCATATATCAAAACTAAGAAAATGGAACATTGGAACAGAATAATTGGCTTTTTGAAGTTATCCATTGGGTTGTATTCAACAGAAAGGGAAAAAGGACTTCTTTGCTTCATAAGAAATTTACAAACAATTTTGATTTACGTAAATAAGTCATTCCATTTTTTAAAGAAGTTGATTCTTTATGTTGCAAAGGAGAGCAAAAATTAGCAATAGTAAGTGCCAAGACACTTTGGAATTAACTGCTGATGTACCTAGGGGCACAGACACCACCCACCTCTCCACATAGTAGATAATCCTCATACTGATTTCTCTGCCTCCAAAATGAAGGAATTGATAAATGACTCCTCTGAGGACAGAAAGCCAAAACTAGTTTGGATAGACTCAGGACTCAGGTGCTAGTACTTTTAATTACTCATATTGCAACTTCTGTAACTGAATACAAACTTTTCTCCACACTTAATTTAAATATCTGTAAAATCAAAATACTATGTTTACTATGCTTATTGGAAAAAAATGACTCAGCAGAACTATACAGTTTAAGCCCATGTTGTTTGAGGGCTATTGGATACTTGTATATAGCTATAAAAATTGAGAATACTATTAGGAACCAGTCAAACTCATGTGATAATACTACTGCATTTTTAGCCTATTTCTCTTGGAATCCTAACACCAAATGCTAGATGGGGATCATAGCTGGGATTCATTGGGGGGAAAAAAAAAAAACTAACAGGTTTAGACTGAGGCAGATGGAGAATGGGGTGAGTTAAGGACAGAAAAAGAATAACCTGAGGGGTGACAGCTGACTTCAGACATGTTTGAAATCTCAAGGGCAAGATTCAAGGCAGGAGAGACATAAAACCTGGAGACTGTGGCTTCTAGTCAAGCGACACAGAGGGCTTCCTGCAGGATCGCTTCAGTACTCTGGATAGCTCCCAAAATACATAAAGGACTTGAACTACATCCAGGGCTTTCTTCCCTAAGGCTTTTTACCCACAATGTGCCTGATTCTCTGTGACCCTATGGACTATAGCCTGTCAGACTCCTCTGACTATGGGATTCTCAGGCAAGAATACTGGAGTGCATTGCCATTTTCTCCTCCAGTGGATTTTTCTGGCCCAGGATTGAACCCAGGTTTCCTGTGTCTTCTGCATCTCAGGTGGTTTCTTTACTGCTGAGCCACCAGGGAAGTCCTAAGAGGTCCATATATCAAAACTAAGAAAATGGAACATTGGAACAGAATAATTGGCTTTTTGAAGTTATCCATTGGGTTGTATTCAACAAAAAGGGAAAAAGGACTTCTTTGCTTCATAAGAAATTTACAAACAATTTTGATTTACGTAAATAAGTCATTCCATTTTTTAAAGAAGTTGATTCTTTATGTTGCAAAGGAGAGCAAAAATTAGCAATAGTAAGTGCCAAGACACTTTGGAATTAACTGCTGATGTACCTAGGGGCACAGACACCACCCACCTCTCCACATAGTAGATAATCCTCATACTGATTTCTCTGCCTCCAAAATGAAGGAATTGATAAATGACTCCTCTGAGGACAGAAAGCCAAAACTAGTTTGGATAGACTCAGGACTCAGGTGCTAGTACTTTTAATTACTCATATTGCAACTTCTGTAACTGAATACAAACTTTTCTCCACACTTAATTTAAATATCTGTAAAATCAAAATACTATGTTTACTATGCTTATTGGAAAAAAATGACTCAGCAGAACTATACAGTTTAAGCCCATGTTGTTTGAGGGCTATTGGATACTTGTATATAGCTATAAAAATTGAGAATACTATTAGGAACCAGTCAAACTCATGTGATAATACTACTGCATTTTTAGCCTATTTCTCTTGGAATCCTAACACCAAATGCTAGATGGGGATCATAGCTGGGATTCATTGGGGGGAAAAAAAAAAAACTAACAGGTTTAGACTGAGGCAGATGGAGAATGGGGTGAGTTAAGGACAGAAAAAGAATAACCTGAGGGGTGACAGCTGACTTCAGACATGTTTGAAATCTCAAGGGCAAGATTCAAGGCAGGAGAGACATAAAACCTGGAGACTGTGGCTTCTAGTCAAGCGACACAGAGGGCTTCCTGCAGGATCGCTTCAGTACTCTGGATAGCTCCCAAAATACATAAAGGACTTGAACTACATCCAGGGCTTTCTTCCCTAAGGCTTTTTACCCACAATCCAAGCAGCTGACCAGTTTTCCCTACAAGCAAAGTTTTCTGATCATTCTTGATGTTTTTAGTGTTCCTAAACTCATTTTCTATGATCTGGAGGTAAACCTCCAAGATTTTCCATGTTGGTTTTAAATTGAAAGTCATGATTTTTGGTCTTAGTCCTGTCTTTCTGTAGTATCTACAAGAATTATTCTACAGCTATTACTTCACTGAGAAGACAAGGATTTACAAGAATATTCATTGGACGATTGTTAAAATACCAGAATTCTAGAAAAGACTTGAATATTCATCGGTAGGAGAATAAATACATAAATTGCATATGTATATATGGGCTGGAGCCTGCAGGTCCATAGGGCTGTAAAGGGTCCTACACAACTGAAGTGGTTTAGCACAACCACAATAAAATATATAATAATGAAATACAACACATACACATAGACACACATTGATGTAACATAATTTTCATGATAATACTATTCAGATCATTTTTAAAGATGGTAGTAAGAGATAATAAATATGTTGTCATACAGTATGAATGCTCTATTCCTACCTATGGAAAAAGTAGGTTAAATATGCATAAATATATTTAAAAATTAGCTAGATGAATACACACAAATAGTAATGTACTCTAGGCAAAAGATCTATAGAACTGTTTGAATTTTTACCATGTACATGTTACTTTTTTCAATAAAAATGTAGTTGTAAGTATATCTTAAAAGTAAATTTAAAGAAATAAGTAGTTATAGCCCTAAGAGGCTCCTTTGTTTAGATTTGAGCTACCACTATTAATAGGTCTAGCAAGTTCCCATAAGCCTAAGCCATTGAACATAGTTTCCTGTGGTATGCCAGTATGCTTTTTTGTTTGTTTCTTTCTTTCTCAAAAACTTAAAACAATAAAGTCGAATGACAGGCAGCAAAGCAAATACTCAATTATTGGGAATTCCAACTTTATGTTCAAAATCTTGTTTGTGACTCTTAAACATGAATTTAAAAGAAGCAGAACAGATCATCCTATGCTTATTATCATTAGAAACTTCCTTACACAGAAATCAACTGCCCACGATTTCTCAGGATTTCATCCAATTGCAGAGTACATAATGACTGCAAAATGAATCAATGTCTTGGATATCTAAATAACATCTGAAAATGAACATCTCCAATGTGGCCTGGGGAGAAAGGGTAGGGAGGGGGACTTTAATTATGTACCTATAACAAGGAAAAATTACTTCATCTTTAAGCATAATTTATAATAAAGAGGAGAAATTCATACTTAAGAGGACTTCTAATTACATTAAGATATGTATAAGAAGTGTTCTTCAGATTTAGGTTTTTTTTTTTTTTAAGATTTATTTATTTATTTATTTTGGGCGAGGGTCGGGTTGGGGAGGGAGGGAAGTGGGTGGGCCACTTCTATTGGACTTTCATTTCTTTATTTTCATCTGTCTTTGTTCTTTGGCTCCTGTGGGCCTCCCATCGCGGTGGCGTCTGTCGTTGCAGAGTGCCGGCTCTGGGCGCATGCGCGCCAGAGCTCCGTCTCGGTAATTGGACACATGGGTCCAGCCGCTCCGTGGCACGTGAGATCTTCCCAGGCCAGGGATCGAACTGGCGCCCCTTGCACTGCACAGCGGTGTCCTTACCCACTGGACCATCAGGGGAAGCCCGAGATTTAGGTTTGAACATAAGTTGTGAATGGCAAAAACACTCATTTAGAGAAAATTTAAATTTAAATGGCAGGAATTTACTGTTCTCTTATGAAAAGCAGTCAGTAATCTCTATTTCTTGTCACATATGTGTGAAAAGATGGTGGTTTGCTCAATAGAGAGATGAAAAGATGAATTTCCTATTGTTGAACTTAGGGAACAGACATTCTGCTGGTCTAGCAAGTTCCCATAAGCCTAAGCCATTGAACATAGTTTCCTGTGGTATGCCAGTATGCTTTTTTGTTTGTTTCTTTCTTTCTCAAAAACTTAAAACAATAAAGTCGAATGACAGGCAGCAAAGCAAATACTCAATTATTGGGAATTCCAACTTTATGTTCAAAATCTTGTTTGTGACTCTTAAACATGAATTTAAAAGAAGCAGAACAGATCATCCTATGCTTATTATCATTAGAAACTTCCTTACACAGAAATCAACTGCCCACGATTTCTCAGGATTTCATCCAATTGCAGAGTACATAATGACTGCAAAATGAATCAATGTCTTGGATATCTAAATAACATCTGAAAATGAACATCTCCAATGTGGCCTGGGGAGAAAGGGTAGGGAGGGGGACTTTAATTATGTACCTATAACAAGGAAAAATTACTTCATCTTTAAGCATAATTTATAATAAAGAGGAGAAATTCATACTTAAGAGGACTTCTAATTACATTAAGATATGTATAAGAAGTGTTCTTCAGATTTAGGTTTTTTTTTTTTTTAAGATTTATTTATTTATTTATTTTGGGCGAGGGTCGGGTTGGGGAGGGAGGGAAGTGGGTGGGCCACTTCTATTGGACTTTCATTTCTTTATTTTCATCTGTCTTTGTTCTTTGGCTCCTGTGGGCCTCCCATCGCGGTGGCGTCTGTCGTTGCAGAGTGCCGGCTCTGGGCGCATGCGCGCCAGAGCTCCGTCTCGGTAATTGGACACATGGGTCCAGCCGCTCCGTGGCACGTGAGATCTTCCCAGGCCAGGGATCGAACTGGCGCCCCTTGCACTGCACAGCGGTGTCCTTACCCACTGGACCATCAGGGGAAGCCCGAGATTTAGGTTTGAACATAAGTTGTGAATGGCAAAAACACTCATTTAGAGAAAATTTAAATTTAAATGGCAGGAATTTACTGTTCTCTTATGAAAAGCAGTCAGTAATCTCTATTTCTTGTCACATATGTGTGAAAAGATGGTGGTTTGCTCAATAGAGAGATGAAAAGATGAATTTCCTATTGTTGAACTTAGGGAACAGACATTCTGCTGGAAAAATCTCAGAAAGAAATGCAAGACAGACTCAGATATGGGCTACATTAAAATATTCAGTCCTACTATGAAAAGACATGACAATATGTTGATAGTATTTATCTCTGGTGGGATCATGTTTTATCTACATTTCAGTGTATAATATTAATATGTATACTTCTGTTTTCCAGGATTCCTACCACAATCATGTATTACTTTAGGGGGAAAAATGCCTATCGTGAGAGGCTATGACAATTCAAAATGATGATACAGTTATGAATAAAACAGGACTCATGAGTAGAATGCACTACAAATTACAGTAAATGTACCTGGCATTAGTTTGTCCCTTTAGTTTTAAACAAAAACACACATTTAAATTAAATTGTATACTAGGTATCACTACTTAGCTGCCCCTCTTTTATTTTAAAATTAAGAGACTCTTGATGAGGCAAGGCATAGAGCTAAGAGGCGGCCAGCCTCTAGCCTTGTCGGCTCCCCCCAGCGGCTGTGCCTGTCTTAGGTTGCCCTCCTCCGAGGATCTTACCCACCATTGGTTAACCAGCCATCTTACAGGGGCTGGACGGAGTCTTTAGAGCGTTTTTCATTCAAAGGCCTCATTATATGTCTCGAGTGATTTTTTGAAGGGCCATATTGACCCAGGCGTTTTGTGGGTGCCCAACGTGGGCTCCTCTTCTAGGACCTGAGCAAGCATAATTATTTTTTTTGTCGCAACTGTCTGTTATGGGCCATAACGCCCTTGACCTTAAACAGTATAGCTAGCAAGACAACAAAAGCAAGCAGATAGAAAGCACTTTTAAACCAGGTGAAAGGGCTTTGTATCCATAGCCAAAAATCATTTAACACCCTTTTGTCAGGCAAAAGCGGGGATATCTCACATCACAGTCCAAGCATGCCAGAACGCTTAATGTCTCTATAGCTCTGGCGTGTAGATCAAGCTGTTGCTGGAGTCCCATTATGGCAGCCCTCAGGTGTTCAAGTTGGTGTAGGCTGGTCTGAAGTCCCTGGGCAAGCATGGTTGTCTGCGAGTGTGCACTCAATAGAGAGAAGAATAGATGAATTTCCTATTGTTGAACTTAGGGAACAGACATTCTGCTGGAAAAATCTCAGAAAGAAATGCAAGACAGACTCAGATATGGGCTACATTAAAATATTCAGTCCTACTATGAAAAGACATGACAATATGTTGATAGTATTTATCTCTGGTGGGATCATGTTTTATCTACATTTCAGTGTATAATATTAATATGTATACTTCTGTTTTCCAGGATTCCTACCACAATCATGTATTACTTTAGGGGGAAAAATGCCTATCGTGAGAGGCTATGACAATTCAAAATGATGATACAGTTATGAATAAAACAGGACTCATGAGTAGAATGCACTACAAATTACAGTAAATGTACCTGGCATTAGTTTGTCCCTTTAGTTTTAAACAAAAACACACATTTAAATTAAATTGTATACTAGGTATCACTACTTAGCTGCCCCTCTTTTATTTTAAAATTAAGAGACTCTTGATGAGGCAAGGCATAGAGCTAAGAGGCGGCCAGCCTCTAGCCTTGTCGGCTCCCCCCAGCGGCTGTGCCTGTCTTAGGTTGCCCTCCTCCGAGGATCTTACCCACCATTGGTTAACCAGCCATCTTACAGGGGCTGGACGGAGTCTTTAGAGCGTTTTTCATTCAAAGGCCTCATTATATGTCTCGAGTGATTTTTTGAAGGGCCATATTGACCCAGGCGTTTTGTGGGTGCCCAACGTGGGCTCCTCTTCTAGGACCTGAGCAAGCATAATTATTTTTTTTGTCGCAACTGTCTGTTATGGGCCATAACGCCCTTGACCTTAAACAGTATAGCTAGCAAGACAACAAAAGCAAGCAGATAGAAAGCACTTTTAAACCAGGTGAAAGGGCTTTGTATCCATAGCCAAAAATCATTTAACACCCTTTTGTCAGGCAAAAGCGGGGATATCTCACATCACAGTCCAAGCATGCCAGAACGCTTAATGTCTCTATAGCTCTGGCGTGTAGATCAAGCTGTTGCTGGAGTCCCATTATGGCAGCCCTCAGGTGTTCAAGTTGGTGTAGGCTGGTCTGAAGTCCCTGGGCAGAGGCAGTGGGTATGTTGTTTACTGCTGTGATGGTGTGCACTTGTTGAACTCCGAGCACGGATGTTGTTACTGTTTACCTACTAAGGAGAGAAGAGAGAGATGCCTCAAGAACTTTCTGTTCTTGGGCCTGATATATGGTCATTTGTTATCTGCAGCAGATTCTAAGGTTTGATCCTTAAAATTAAGGTTTTTTAAGGTATAAATTTAAGGTTTCTCACTGGTACCCATGTAGGGCTGGGTTCCCCAATGGGGAATATGCACCCAAATCCTCTCCCCATAGTAAGGAGTGGATCAGACCCCTTCCATTGGCCAGTGATGGGGTCCTTCCTTCTCACTTGTATTTCAGGTTTTATTTCTTGGTTGGACCAGTGTTTTTGAAAGGGTGCCATCAGTTCATTTTTTGAAAATTTTAAAACATTTAGAGTAAAGGGTGCCATTCCAAGTTGCTGGTAAGGGCTTATTCCTCCTTTTTGTTTTTGTAATTGAGCCTTTAAGTTTTGATGATGACGTTCAATTATGGCCTGTCCTTGAGGGTTGTATGGGATCCCTGTGGTGTGGCAGATGTGCCATTATTGAAAAAAGTTTTGTAAATTTTTGCTAACAAAGCAGGGACCATTGTCTGTTTTTATCTGATATGGTAGACCCAGAGTTGCAAAGCATTGTAAGAAATGACTCTGGGCATGTTTTGCTTTTTCTCCTGAGTGGGCTGTAGCCCAGCAGGCATGGGAATAAGTATCAATGGATACAAAGATGTACTTCAGTTTTGCGAAGGGGGAAAAGTGAGTGACATTTGTCTGCCACAACATATTAGGCCTCAGTCCCTGAGGGTTTGCTCCAGGCGACTGTACGGGAGGAACTTGTAAGTGAGGGAGGCAAGACTTGCAAGTATGCACAATTTTCTTTAAATCCTTGATGGGGATCTGTGGGAATTTTTAGTCAGGCAAAAGCGGGGATATCTCACATCACAGTCCAAGCATGCCAGAACGCTTAATGTCTCTATAGCTCTGGCGTGTAGATCAAGCTGTTGCTGGAGTCCCATTATGGCAGCCCTCAGGTGTTCAAGTTGGTGTAGGCTGGTCTGAAGTCCCTGGGCAGAGGCAGTGGGTATGTTGTTTACTGCTGTGATGGTGTGCACTTGTTGAACTCCGAGCACGGATGTTGTTACTGTTGTACCTACTAAGGAGAGAAAGAGAGAGATGCCTCAAGAACTTTCTGTTCTTGGGCCTGATATATGGTCATTTGTTATCTGCAGCAGATTCTAAGGTTTGATCCTTAAAATTAAGGTTTTTTAAGGTATAAATTTAAGGTTTCTCACTGGTACCCATGTAGGGCTGGGTTCCCCAATGGGGAATATGCACCCAAATCCTCTCCCCATAGTAAGGAGTGGATCAGACCCCTTCCATTGGCCAGTGATGGGGTCCTTCCTTCTCACTTGTATTTCAGGTTTTATTTCTTGGTTGGACCAGTGTTTTTGAAAGGGTGCCATCAGTTCATTTTTTGAAAATTTTAAAACATTTAGAGTAAAGGGTGCCATTCCAAGTTGCTGGTAAGGGCTTATTCCTCCTTTTTGTTTTTGTAATTGAGCCTTTAAGTTTTGATGATGACGTTCAATTATGGCCTGTCCTTGAGGGTTGTATGGGATCCCTGTGGTGTGGCAGATGTGCCATTATTGAAAAAAGTTTTGAAAATTTTTTGCTAACAAAGCAGGGACCATTGTCTGTTTTTATCTGATATGGTAGACCCAGAGTTGCAAAGCATTGTAAGAAATGACTCTGGGCATGTTTTGCTTTTTCTCCTGAGTGGGCTGTAGCCCAGCAGGCATGGGAATAAGTATCAATGGATACAAAGATGTACTTCAGTTTTGCGAAGGGGGAAAAGTGAGTGACATTTGTCTGCCACAACATATTAGGCCTCAGTCCCTGAGGGTTTGCTCCAGGCGACTGTTCGGGAGGAACTTGTAAGTGAGGGAGGCAAGACTTGCAAGTATGCACAATTTTCTTTAAATCCTTGATGGGGATCTGTGGGAATTTTTTATGTAACCCTCTCCAGTTGATATGGGTTAGATCATGAAGATCTTGGGCCTGTTGTAGACTATGGATCTGATGTTGTTTTGTCAGCTAAAGAATTTCCCGTTGAGAGTAATCCAGGCAGTTGGGTAAAAGCCTAAGGGGGTTTTCGGTTGGATGTTTTCTTATCTCCTTGGGGGCACTGTCTCTTAAAGTGCCCCAGTTGGCTGCAGTTAAAGCAGTGACCTGATTCGGGTGAGGCGGAGGGCCCCTGAGACAAGGCCCTGCCTATAGCCATTACAGTGGATAAGGCTTTAGTCATTGCCTCAGAGAGAGCCTCAGTTTGAGCCTGAAGAGCACTGGTGACAGAGCGAGCTTGGTGGCTTTGTGTGCCTATATCTTTAGAGCACACAATCCATCGCTCAATGGAACGATCTTTTTGTCCTGTGCAGGCCAACTTATGGTCTATATTCATTCCCTCCCAAACTAACGTTCTGAGGAACTGATCTCTTAAAGGCCCTGGAGGAAACTTTCTCTCTAGGCTCTTTTCTACATGATCTACAAAAGTGGCCAGGTCTTTGTTATTCTTTGGTGCTATACCCAATATGGGGGATTCAGTAGGGTCCTCAGCAAGTTTCTTCCAGGCAGCCAGACATATAGCCCGTACTTGGTCTTGATAAGGGGCAGGGATGGCGGCCTGCTGAATACCAGTGCTCCATCTGTCCGCCGTTCCCGATAGCATTCCAAAAGTTATTAGCTGGTGCTCTAGTGGCTTTTAAATGCCTGACCCATGCCCGCTAGGGAGAGGTTTAGGCCGCGTCCTCAATTTGAAATATAGAAAAGAGAGGCTTCCACTCAGCTGGGCTGCTGCTACTGGGGCGAACTATCTTAAAGCTTTTCAGGACCGCCAGAGAGTAGTCCTGACCAGGATCCATCAGTTGCTTTTTAGACTGTCCGCCGGTTCGCTGGAAGTCTCGAAGTGGAGAGAACGTGAAAGTAGGAATTAAAGCAAAGAAGGATGAACAAGGAAAAGCAGCGTTCAGTTCTTTGTGACTACCCTAAATCCTCACCCTCTTGGGAGTGGCACGATAAAAGGGGAAGACTCACCTTGAAATCTGGATTACTCTGAGAAGATGCCTCTCTAGAGAGAGTCGCTATGCTGAAGCCCCTGTTGGCCACTCATCAGTTCTCTTTCAAACCCGCATGGTGATGCTGCCTTCTACTTTCTCGCCGTCAGGCCCCATGTTGGGCGCCAGCTTCTGCAGGGACCTTCTGCAGAAAGGAAGGCAGCGGGATTGCCCCCAGCTGAACCAGGAGATCTCGGAGAAAGGCGAGCCTTGCTGCCGTGCCCCCTCCCACCCGCCGGTGCATGCCAGGGACGACCAGACACGGCAGGAGTTCTATCAGAGTAGTTCCACTTTATTAGTGTAGATCCACAGCTTTTATAGGCAAGTGAAGGGGGTTTTGCACGGGGCTTCCTATAGATTACACCAATCAAGCTAAAGGTCAAGCAATCATCCACAAGCTCAGAAACCAGGGGAACTAATCAGAAATTTTGACCATCAATTAACAATTTAGATCACGCCCTGTCTCTTCCTGTAGGCGCCATCTTAGCTCCAAACTGCAAACATGTGATTAAGCTTCTTTCACTCTCACATCCCTTCCTGTAGGCGCCATCTTAGCTCCAAGCTGAAACAATGTGCTTAAGCTTCCTTATGCTTGCAGTGGTCCTCTTTCAATTCAAAGCCCCACACTTAGCTTAAAAGATACAGGACAGCCACACTTTTCTATAAAGGTATGCCCCTCAGTGACCACTTACTCTCTCTTCTGATTTCCCAATTCTTGTTAGCTTTATCAGCTATTTGATATTTTATTATCTTGTTCGGTCTCTTAGGTCGTGGCTGACTATTTGCTACCTCATGAATTTTATACTGGCATTTGTTATATGTGTACTTATGGTCTTTCCAACTATTATATGGTATTCTCCTTGAGGATAATATTGAAATCTTATAGATCTTTGTAGTCTCTGAATTCCAGGTCAATATTTTGATTATTATAAAATGTTAAGTAAATATTTGTTGATTTATAACATAATCTTAATTGATGAAATGGAAGTTTGATAATTAAATATATCATCATGTTAACTAACCTAAAGGCATAAGGTTAATATGACATCAACAACATCTTTATTGGTTACTTTATTGAAGAAAGTAGATGTGTCACTTCACTCTTTCCTGGTGATTTGAAATCTGATTACTCTGAGAAGATCCCTTTAGAGAGAGTCGCTATGCTGAAGCCCCTGTTGGCCACTCATCAGTTCTCTTTCAAACCCGCATGGTGATGCTGCCTTCTACTTTCTGCGTCAGGCCCCATGTTGGCGCCAGCTTCTGCAGGGACCTTCTGCAGAAAGGAAGGCAGCGGGATTGCCCCCAGCTGAACCAGGAGATCTCGGAGAAAGGCGAGCCTTGCTGCCGTGCCCCCTCCCACCCGCCGGTGCATGCCAGGGACGACCAGACACGGCAGGAGTTCTATCAGAGTAGTTCCACTTTATTAGTGTAGATCCACAGCTTTTATAGGCAAGTGAAGGGGGTTTTGCACGGGGCTTCCTATAGATTACACCAATCAAGCTAAAGGTCAAGCAATCATCCACAAGCTCAGAAACCAGGGGAACTAATCAGAAATTTTGACCATCAATTAACAATTTAGATCACGCCCTGTCTCTTCCTGTAGGCGCCATCTTAGCTCCAAACTGCAAACATGTGATTAAGCTTCTTTCACTCTCACATCCCTTCCTGTAGGCGCCATCTTAGCTCCAAGCTGAAACAATGTGCTTAAGCTTCCTTATGCTTGCAGTGGTCCTCTTTCAATTCAAAGCCCCACACTTAGCTTAAAAGATACAGGACAGCCACACTTTTCTATAAAGGTATGCCCCTCAGTGACCACTTACTCTCTCTTCTGATTTCCCAATTCTTGTTAGCTTTATCAGCTATTTGATATTTTATTATCTTGTTCGGTCTCTTAGGTCGTGGCTGACTATTTGCTACCTCATGAATTTTATACTGGCATTTGTTATATGTGTACTTATGGTCTTTCCAACTATTATATGGTATTCTCCTTGAGGATAATATTGAAATCTTATAGATCTTTGTAGTCTCTGAATTCCAGGTCAATATTTTGATTATTATAAAATGTTAAGTAAATATTTGTTGATTTATAACATAATCTTAATTGATGAAATGGAAGTTTGATAATTAAATATATCATCATGTTAACTAACCTAAAGGCATAAGGTTAATATGACATCAACAACATCTTTATTGGTTACTTTATTGAAGAAAGTAGATGTGTCACTTCACTCTTTCCCCCTAAAAATATCGATAGAGACCTGTATAGTCTGGAGGATGCACTAGGGCTTATTCGTCAGTGTTGAAATGCCAGATATTTAAATTCAATGCTGTGACAGGTACAACTACTTAGCCCCAAGATTAAATGAAAATCCTTTTTTCTACCTTCCCAGGTGGAAGAATAGCAGCAGTTGGTGTGTCAGAATCACCAAACTTTTCCATAATTTATTTCACAGCTTTGTTAGTCATGTCTGTTCGCTTGTAGGGGTTATTTGAGGAAATAATGATGAAATAATCTGTTTCCATCTTTGCTTCCTCCCTTTTAGGTTCAAAGGGGAACATATATAAATGGTATCATAGATTAGATTCACTATCTATGCTTTCAATCCCAATCTATTTAGAAACCAGTTCCTTTAAGTACATCTTATCTTTAATCATTCTACCCCTGTTTCCTTCTGTATGAGCTTGAACTGTGAAGAGATCTTCTATTTTTTTGAAAAATAATTTGACCTTGCTAATCAGGGATTTAATTTTGTGCATTAAATCAAGTTTTTCTTGCCTCTATTTCTTTCTTTATTTTTTTGTCCTCCATTTTGATACTATTTACTTCTTATCTTCCTTTGACCTGAAAAGTCATTGAACATAGGTAACAATTTATGTAAATATACCCCAGAAATGTTCTATGCACAGTCAGGATCAAGGCATGTGGTGGTCTTGCTGACCTCACTCCAATTGCTTTACTTCCCTTTTTTCCCTTCTAGACCCTCACCAAATTTCAAACTGTACTGTATATAGTTCCCAGGTTAATTTTCCTAAGTGTGTGTATGTGTGCTCAGTCATGTCTGACTCTTTGTAATCCTATGGACTGTGACCCACCAGGTTCCTCTTGCCAAACATAAATACTGGAAAGACTTGCCATTTCCTCCTGCAACAATTTTCCTAAAATATAATTCAAGTATTTCTTGGATGAGAACTAAATGACCAATTCTAATTTTCAGTGCTCACCACTATCTTCTTCATCTCATTTCGGCTTTTGCAGACAGCTTTCATTCCAGTCACATCCATCTCTTAAGCAGACTCTTTCCATTGCCATTACTTCATTGTTTACCCCGTGCCATCCCTGCTTACAAAATTCCACCTGCATCAACATCTCTGTAAGCTCTACATATCCTTAAAAGTCCAGTTTAAACTTTACATCTCTATAATACTTTAATGATTCCAGACTTGCTAGACTTTCTGCATTTTCTCTCTGATTCCTATACTATTTACTACACTCTTACTTTTCATTATATTTATTTATGAATGTGTATATGGTCTGTCTTTACATCTGGGTTAAACTTCTAGGTGTCAGAGACCAAATATTATAATGTTTTGTAGCTTCCTAATTGTTCGGCACAGCATTTTGCATATAGTGATATGCTTGGTAAAAGTTGACATGATAACATGATTTTCAGTAATTAGTCAGTTTTTATAATTATGCCTACTATGAGCTGTGTCAAAAAGAACTATCTTGTTCAGGTTTTGAATGCTAATTTCTTTTAAAGAACAAAGAGGAAGAGGTGAGGAGGTTAAGTAAACACATACACACACACACACACACACACACACACACACACACACAATAGATTGTTGCATATATTTCTTGATTCTGGCCAGACACTAAAAGGGATGCGTTGACCTCTTTCCTGTAGCCATTCACAGGTGGGCCTATTCAGGATGTTTCCTATGAGCAAACCAAAGGTACTTTAGTTTAATACTCAAGCATGGGAGATAGGGTTCCAAAAGATGGGCCATTATCTATACTTTAAATTATAGACAACATCTCTTTAGTGATTAACTTACAGCAAAAGCTATAGAATACAAAGGTTGAAATAAAAAAGCCAGACCCAGTATGGAGCCAGATTTGTTCTTCCCTACTATGATTACAATCTTATTTTGGCATCTTATAATAAAGATAGATTAGTTCATTTCACAGGGACGTTTTTCATTTCATTGTTTGGTTTTTATGCTTACACACTGTTCACACTTCAAGTATTTTTCTTGAATGCAGAATTTTTTTTAAAAAAATGACCAATTCTAATTTTCAGTGCTCACCACTATCTTCTTCATCTCATTTCGGCTTTTGCAGACAGCTTTCATTCCAGTCACATCCATCTCTTAAGCAGACTCTTTCCATTGCCATTACTTCATTGTTTACCCCGTGCCATCCCTGCTTACAAAATTCCACCTGCATCAACATCTCTGTAAGCTCTACATATCCTTAAAAGTCCAGTTTAAACTTTACATCTCTATAATACTTTAATGATTCCAGACTTGCTAGACTTTCTGCATTTTCTCTCTGATTCCTATACTATTTACTACACTCTTACTTTTCATTATATTTATTTATGAATGTGTATATGGTCTGTCTTTACATCTGGGTTAAACTTCTAGGTGTCAGAGACCAAATATTATAATGTTTTGTAGCTTCCTAATTGTTCGGCACAGCATTTTGCATATAGTGATATGCTTGGTAAAAGTTGACATGATAACATGATTTTCAGTAATTAGTCAGTTTTTATAATTATGCCTACTATGAGCTGTGTCAAAAAGAACTATCTTGTTCAGGTTTTGAATGCTAATTTCTTTTAAAGAACAAAGAGGAAGAGGTGAGGAGGTTAAGTAAACACATACACACACACACACACACACACACACACACACACAATAGATTGTTGCATATATTTCTTGATTCTGGCCAGACACTAAAAGGGATGCGTTGACCTCTTTCCTGTAGCCATTCACAGGTGGGCCTATTCAGGATGTTTCCTATGAGCAAACCAAAGGTACTTTAGTTTAATACTCAAGCATGGGAGATAGGGTTCCAAAAGATGGGCCATTATCTATACTTTAAATTATAGACAACATCTCTTTAGTGATTAACTTACAGCAAAAGCTATAGAATACAAAGGTTGAAATAAAAAAGCCAGACCCAGTATGGAGCCAGATTTGTTCTTCCCTACTATGATTACAATCTTATTTTGGCATCTTATAATAAAGATAGATTAGTTCATTTCACAGGGGACGTTTTTCATTTCATTGTTTGGTATTATGTCTGAGTGCTTACACACACCTGTTCACACTTCAAGTTACATACCTACACCAACATTTCCAAAGCTGGTACTCAGAACTTGATAGTAGCTGTGTTACTACCATAAGAACTGAGAGTAATGGTAAATAATTTGGAAATACACTTCATCTGGATCCTTCTGCTTGACTTGGACATGACTGAGTGACTGAGCACATGCACACAAAGAACCACATTGCACATAAGTTTCTGAAAAGTACCTCAGTAAAATGGAAGTTTCCATTCATTGATCACAGCCTCATTTTGACAAAAGGATGTGGTGAAAGGGTATAGTGATTCAGGTATGACCTAAATAAAATCCCTTGTGACTATAGAGTGGAAATGATGAATACATTCAAGGAATTAGATCTGGTAGGCAGAGTGCCTGAAGAACTATGGACAGAGGTCCATAACACTGCACAGTAGGCAGGGACAAAAACCAATCCCAAAGAAATGCAATGCAAGAAAGCATACTGGTTGGTTGTCTATGGATGCTTCACAAATTGCTGAGGAAAGAAGAGAAATAAAAGGCAAAGGAGAAAGTGGAAGATATACCCAAATGAATGCAGTTTCAGAGAATAGCAAGGAGAGATAAAAGAGGGCCTCCTTCAGTGAACAATGTAAAGAAATAAAGGAAAATAAGGAAATGGGAAAGACTGGATGTTTCTTCAAGAATATTGGAGATAGCAAGGAAACACTTCATTATAAAGGACATAAATGGTAAGGATCCAACAGAAGCAGAAGAGATTAAAAAAAGGTTGTAAGAATACAGAAAAACATAAATGGTAAAAAGGACCTGTACCATAGGGAGGCAAACCAAAGGTACTTTAGTTTAATACTCAAGCATGGGAGATAGGGTTCCAAAAGATGGGCCATTATCTATACTTTAAATTATAGACAACATCTCTTTAGTGATTAACTTACAGCAAAAGCTATAGAATACAAAGGTTGAAATAAAAAAGCCAGACCCAGTATGGAGCCAGATTTGTTCTTCCCTACTATGATTACAATCTTATTTTGGCATCTTATAATAAAGATAGATTAGTTCATTTCACAGGGGACGTTTTTCATTTCATTGTTTGGTATTATGTCTGAGTGCTTACACACACCTGTTCACACTTCAAGTTACATACCTACACCAACATTTCCAAAGCTGGTACTCAGAACTTGATAGTAGCTGTGTTACTACCATAAGAACTGAGAGTAATGGTAAATAATTTGGAAATACACTTCATCTGGATCCTTCTGCTTGACTTGGACATGACTGAGTGACTGAGCACATGCACACAAAGAACCACATTGCACATAAGTTTCTGAAAAGTACCTCAGTAAAATGGAAGTTTCCATTCATTGATCACAGCCTCATTTTGACAAAAGGATGTGGTGAAAGGGTATAGTGATTCAGGTATGACCTAAATAAAATCCCTTGTGACTATAGAGTGGAAATGATGAATACATTCAAGGAATTAGATCTGGTAGGCAGAGTGCCTGAAGAACTATGGACAGAGGTCCATAACACTGCACAGTAGGCAGGGACAAAAACCAATCCCAAAGAAATGCAATGCAAGAAAGCATACTGGTTGGTTGTCTATGGATGCTTCACAAATTGCTGAGGAAAGAAGAGAAATAAAAGGCAAAGGAGAAAGTGGAAGATATACCCAAATGAATGCAGTTTCAGAGAATAGCAAGGAGAGATAAAAGAGGGCCTCCTTCAGTGAACAATGTAAAGAAATAAAGGAAAATAAGGAAATGGGAAAGACTGGATGTTTCTTCAAGAATATTGGAGATAGCAAGGAAACACTTCATTATAAAGGACATAAATGGTAAGGATCCAACAGAAGCAGAAGAGATTAAAAAAAGGTTGTAAGAATACAGAAAAAACATATATAAAAGAGCCTAATGACCTGGATAACCACAAAGGTATGGTAACTCACTTAGAGCCAGACAACCTGGACTGTGAAGACAAGTGGGCCTTAGAAAGCCTTATTATGAACAAAGCTAGTGGAGGTGATGGAATTCCAGCTGAGCTATTTCAAATCCTAAAAGATGATGTGATTAATTGAAAAACTCAGAAGTGGCCAGAGGACTGGAAATGGTCAGTTTTCATTCCAATCCCAAAGAAGGAAAATGATAAAGAATATTCAAACTACCATACAGTTCTGCTCACTGTACAGGCTAACAAGGTTATATTCAAAATCCTTCAAGCAAGGTTCAGCAGTATGTGAACCAAGAACTTCCAGATATAAAAGCATAGAGAAAGTGAGAAAATTCCGGAAAAAAACATCTACTTCAGCTTCATTTACTATGCTAAAACCTTTGACTGAGGGGCTTCCCTGTGGTCCAGTGGGTAAGGACACTGCCTTGCAGTGCAAGGGGCACTGGTTTGATCCCTGGCCTGGGAAGATCCCACGTATTGCAGAGCGGCTGGACGGATGTGTCCAATTACCAAGTCAGAGCTCTGGAGCACGTGTGCCCAGAGCCGGTGCTCTGCGACAACAGAGGCCACTGCGATGGGAGGCCCACACGGGCCAAAAGAACAAAGATGGATGAAAATAGATAAATGAAAGATCAATAGAAGTGGCCCGCCTGCCCCCTCCCTTCCCAACCCGCCCCCACCCCAAAAAAACCTTTGACTGAGGATCACAACAAACTTTTTGTAGAAAATTCTTGAAGATATGGGAATACCAAACCACCTTACCTATTTCTTCAGAAAGCTGTAAGAGGATCAAGAAGCAACAGTTAGAACTGGACATGGAAAAAATGGACTGGTTCAACACTAGGAAGGAAATACATCATGGCTGTATGTTGTCACCCTGCTTATTTAACTTACATGCAGAGTACATTATGTGAAATGCCAGACTGTATGAATCACAAATGGAATCAAGATTGCTGGGAAAAATATCAGCAACCTCAGATATGCAGTTGATACCACCCTAATGGCAGAAATTGGGGAGAAGCTAAAGAGGCTCTTGATGAAGGTGAAAGAGGAGAGTACAAAATCTGCCTTAACATTCAAAAAATTAAGATCATGGCATCGGTGCCATCACATCAAGGCAAATAGATGGAAAACAATAGAAACAGTGACATATTTTATTCACTTGGGCTCCAAAATGACTGTTCAAGGTGGCTGCAGACATGAAATTAAGACACTTGCCCATTGAGAGGGAAGCTATGACAAATCTTGACAGCATATTATAAAGTAGAGACCACTTTGCCCACAAAGGTTTATATAGTCAAAGTTATGCTTTTTCCAGTAGTGATGTACAGATATAAGAGTTGGATCATAAAGAAGGCTGAGTGCCAAAGGATTGATGCTTTCAAACTATGGTGCTCAGGAAGGCTCTTGAGAGTCCCTTGGACAGCAAGGAGATCAAAGCAGTCAATCCTAAAGGAAATCAACCTTGGATATTCATTGGAAGGACTGATGCTGAAGATCTACCTCCAGTAACTTTGGCCAC
Organism: Tragulus kanchil; assembly: GCA_022376925.1. Classification (NCBI taxonomy): domain Eukaryota; kingdom Metazoa; phylum Chordata; class Mammalia; order Artiodactyla; family Tragulidae; genus Tragulus; species Tragulus kanchil. Next base: position 38,165,625 of record JAIOJX010000004.1, read on the forward strand.
CTGATGCCAAGAGCAACTCATTGGAATAGACCCTGATGCTGGGAAAGATTGAAGGCAAAAGGAGAATGGGCAGCAAAGGAAGAGATGGTAGATAGCATCACCAACTCAAGAGACATGAATTTAAGCAAACTCTGGGAGATAGTGAAGAATAGAGCTTTGTGCTGCAGTCCATGTGTTCACAAAGAATAAGAAGTGACTTAGCCACTGAAACACAACAAAGAAGAAGTTTGGGGCTTATAAATTGTGCAAATTAAAATGAAATCACTATGTTTGGGGGTATTTATTTCAGATGTTGTTTGCTCTAGTGTTAACATTTTCCAGGGAAATCTCTTAATCTCTTTAATGAGGAAGCTGGAGTGGAAAAATAAGACCTGCTACTACTCAAAAAAAAAAAAAAAAAGGGAGGAGCATTTATAACTATTTGGTGAGAAGGAAGGGAAATCCATGAACCTATAAATGTCCACCTATAAATTTTTCTTTGCAATAAAATTGATTCAAAGAATATTATTTTAACATATAAACAGAATATTCTGTAAGTTGTAACAAATTGATGGTGAATCACCAGAACTATACTGGACTTATAAGTGTAGAGCTAAACAATTAGGTGACTGAAGTTATTACTTTAACTTGACGTTCTAGTATTAGTTGCTTCTTTTGACACAAAGGGCAATGGAAAGCCACAGTATAAAATCTATGAAGACTGATAAGCTACTAAAACCTTTTATATTTTACAATGAGATGTGTGCTCTACTCAAAATAGGAACAGAGTTTTTAACTGCAACATGATTTTCCTCAAGTACTTATTATTAAAAGATGTAGTTCAAGGAGAATACATGTTCTGGGCTTAATTTATTACAATAATTTTCCAGCAGAATTTAAATTCTTGTACCAAGAAAATGAATTTTTGGAATCCCATAAAATAGTTTGGTGGAAAGGTTACAAGATTTTAGAGTTAGACATACTTGGGTACTTCTGCTACCGATCAGATATGTGACCTTGAGCAAGTTATCTAATTATTCTGAATCATTTCCATAAGCGTGAAGATAACACATTCTAAGCACATCAAGAGCTAGAAGACAGTATTAACTTTTTTCCTTGCCCCTTTCTGTTTTCTTCCTCGCTGACTTTCTCCTTTCCTCTGTCCCAAAACATACCATGATACTGAAATGCTTTATGATTCACCAAGGAAAAAATTAATTCTGTATTTTTTGTATACATTATTATTTTTGCTATATTTTTTCTTATTCATAACAAATTTTTTAAAGTTCCATCTATGTCACCATCAGTTTAAAAGAGTTATTTTTACTAATTATATCACTTCCTTTCTATCCAATAAGGACAAATAAAGATTTACTGTATTTATTTAAATATATATTAAAACATATTTCAAAGAAGATATTGGAACCAGGTAATACCATAGGCAAAGAAAAAAGCACAATGCTATCAGAAAAAGTGGCATGTAGATGAAAATAGTTCATTTTGAGCACTGTAAGTATACAGTCTTCACCATTTTTAAGGTGCTTCCTTTTACTTATTCAATGAATAAGTTTTCTGAAATGCCCACTTTGTATCTGCTTTTATGCCAGGTGCTAGGGATAAAAGATGAATTAAAACCTGTGTCATTTATCTCCATAATCTCACAGATTAATACAGAATTGACAGGTAAATAAACGATTCTATTCTGTTATTCAAGTGTAATAATGAAGTGATTTATAAGGTACCACAGAATGAGAAGGGTAATTCTCTTTCTGGGGCAGGGGTTAGGACGGGATGGGAGTTGCTACACAAAATTTCTAAACGTCACAATTATATTTTACAATGAGATGTTGCTCTACTCAAAATAGGAACAGAGTTTTAACTGCAACATGATTTTCCTCAAGTACTTATTATTAAAAGATGTAGTTCAAGGAGAATACATGTTCTGGGCTTAATTTATTACAATAATTTTCCAGCAGAATTTAAATTCTTGTACCAAGAAAATGAATTTTTGGAATCCCATAAAATAGTTTGGTGGAAAGGTTACAAGATTTTAGAGTTAGACATACTTGGGTACTTCTGCTACCGATCAGATATGTGACCTTGAGCAAGTTATCTAATTATTCTGAATCATTTCCATAAGCGTGAAGATAACACATTCTAAGCACATCAAGAGCTAGAAGACAGTATTAACTTTTTCCTTGCCCTTTCTGTTTTCTTCCTCGCTGACTTTCTCCTTTCCTCTGTCCCAAAACATACCATGATACTGAAATGCTTTATGATTCACCAAGGAAAAAATTAATTCTGTATTTTTTGTATACATTATTATTTTTGCTATATTTTTTCTTATTCATAACAAATTTTTTAAAGTTCCATCTATGTCACCATCAGTTTAAAAGAGTTATTTTTACTAATTATATCACTTCCTTTCTATCCAATAAGGACAAATAAAGATTTACTGTATTTATTTAAATATATATTAAAACATATTTCAAAGAAGATATTGGAACCAGGTAATACCATAGGCAAAGAAAAAAGCACAATGCTATCAGAAAAAGTGGCATGTAGATGAAAATAGTTCATTTTGAGCACTGTAAGTATACAGTCTTCACCATTTTTAAGGTGCTTCCTTTTACTTATTCAATGAATAAGTTTTCTGAAATGCCCACTTTGTATCTGCTTTTATGCCAGGTGCTAGGGATAAAAGATGAATTAAAACCTGTGTCATTTATCTCCATAATCTCACAGATTAATACAGAATTGACAGGTAAATAAACGATTCTATTCTGTTATTCAAGTGTAATAATGAAGTGATTTATAAGGTACCACAGAATGAGAAGGGTAATTCTCTTTCTGGGGCAGGGGTTAGGACGGGATGGGAGTTGCTACACAAAATTTCTAAATACTGCTCACAATTATGTTTTAAAGCTGGTAGGAAGGTAATGTATCATGTTCATTTCAGAAATGAAGAAGCAACTGGAGTTCAGTGACTTATAGGAAGCTTAAACCAGGCTTCAAAGTCAAGTATAACACCGCCTCAACCAGTGCTCTCTCCAGGATGATCAGGTACTCAGTCCAATCTATCCAAACTGTACTCTTTCCTACTGTAAAGTAGAGTTTTAAAATAATTTTCATTCAACAATGTCATAAGGCTGCAGTACCATATTATAGTTGAACTTGTTAATGTGGGAGATGATAGAATCATCCTATATAAATGCCAACAAAATATTGTAAAGGAGTTCACCTTCATGGAATGAATGGTTGCCTATATCGACTTCATGAAGAAAGTTCTGCCAAAGAAACAGGATTACAGAATATTTAACTGATATATTCTGTAGTGATGCAGTCTTGGCAAAGACATGATGGCCAGGCAGAATAAATGGTCTAGAGGTCCTGACTTGCCAGAAAAACAATTCAAAATGCTTGTGGTTTCAAATAACGAGCTGAGTATTATTTTTGACCTGCCTATAGTGAGCTTTTTCATAATATAGAATTTCTATTAATCTCCTTTAACCAGAAACTGTGTATGAACACATTCCATCCAAATATGGTAATATTCTCACAGACTCTTATAAGCACTCCCTTTAAAGTGAAATTTCAATATTAGTTTTTAGCAAACTAGAGGCTATTTCCACCTTGGAAATGCAGTTTGGTGAATACTATAAATTTAAAAACCTAGGATGCCATATAGTCTTTCTACTATTTAATAGAGTTGCTTCATTCCCCATGGAGTTTTCTTTCTGTTGGTATTGTTTCTATTCTCTTTCTATGAATTATTTTTATAAGAAAGCATAGAAAGCAAAAAAAGAATATGGTGTGTTTATGACATTTTTATGATAGGATATTCTAACATGTCTATACTTGAAATAAAATTTTTGTTTTCCTTGCAAATATAACCTGATTATTAAGGTTGAATTTATGAGCCATAAAAGTTCTTAAATAAACGATATAGATGGTTAGGTGGTGTGTCTTTATATCTAAGATAGATGTCTACTTTTGAATTTGCCCTAAGATGTATGCCTTCCTTCAAGTTAGTTTATAATTCAAGTTATAATTTATCTTCATAGTGGAAGATAGACAGGTTTAGATGAAAATAATGAAGCTTAATCCAGTCTCTGTACCCTGATACCAAATTAAATCTTAGAGACAGTTTTGGGTGAAGTACAAAAGAATAACTTTATTGCTTTGCCAGGCAAAGAGAGCCACAGCAGGCTGATGCCCTCAAAACCGTGTGTCTCTACTTAGAGAGGGTAGTGAGAAGTTTTAAAGTAATGATTCAAAGAAGGTGTGATCAGCTCATGGACATTCTTCTGATAGGGTGGTTGTCAGGCAAGTCAGAGTCAGCATCATCAACCTGTGGTTTGAACTGGTATGGGCTTGGGAGCAACATGTGGTTGTTTACTTCTCCCAGTTGGTGGTGGTGTCGGTATCTGCCGAACAGCTTAAGGATATTGTTGTGTGTATCCCTTGTTGAAGAACCAGGCCTTTCCCAACACTACTGTATTGTTTCTCCTGCTTGTTTCTACCTTGTGTTGCATCCCCATCCCTTCCATAATTAACAACTGCTTGAATCTGCCCACTGGAATGCGAAAGGTCATGGAGGCTGAATGAAGCCTATTTCCTATAATCAAAGAATTGAGGGACACGGGAAAGATTTTGTACTCAGGAAACCAACAGGGCCCTGCTTGGTATCAGTAATGATGCTTCCTTCTTTTCGTAATTCTCTTGAAATGCAAAATTAATGTTTGGTCAATGGATAGGTTCAGAGACTCATATAAATACCACACTGAAAGATGCAATTGCAAAGATTCCTATTATCAATTAGGATATGTTACATGTTCTCATGTTTCTTCTCTTCTTCTACCATTGATTTTCTCTCTTTTTATATAATAAAAATTCTTCTGTAGTTTGCCACACTGTTATGAGCTTGTTTGTATTTGTGGAGACATTTTATCATTAAAAATATATACTCTTATTATATCAAATATTTTAGAGTTTGAGAACATAAATAATATTCTATGTACCTGTATACCAATAGACTTTACAGTTAAAGACAATACTGACATGGAAAACTCAATCAATTGTACAATCAGGATATGTATAAATTTCTAATTTATAATATATATATATATGAAATACATACATATATCTGCTGCTGATGGAGAAATATAGCTTTGGAAATGAAGTCTCCATGTCTGTCTATCTATCTATTTCAGTTACATTTGTGTAGTATAGTTCTCACATGTATTTTGGAACACTGTAATGACAGGTGTATTATTTTATATGCATAAGAAAGCAGACTTTAAATGAAAAGAAAGAGCTATGTTTCTACTGGAAAATAAATAATATGAAAGGCAAAATAGGAGAATCAAGAAATGAAGTCAGCATTTCTTGGTTAACTGCTATTCAATATAATTTGACCAAACTCTGGCAGATAATGAAGAACAGGGAAGCCTGATATGCTGCAGTCCGTGGGGTCACAAAGAGTCACGCAAGACATAGTGGCTAAACAACAAAAACAGTTTACCTAAAATCATAGATGGTTCAGTGATGGGACCAATGCCTAAACCCAGATTGTTATGACTCCAAAATCCATGATTTGTTGTGTGTTTACTGGAGTATAGAGAGATGGTTTTTAAAAAGAGAAAATATTCTAGAAAATATAATTTCAAATTAAAGAATGTTTTTTCCTCCAGATTCAAACAGCATTCAAACCTCATATAAATCATTCTCCCACTCCTAAAAGAGTCTATTGTGTATCATCTCATCCATTAATACATATGGGGAGATTTTGAAGATAAAAACTAAGAAATGAACCATGACTATTCTCAAACATGGCTTTGTAAATGAATCTTACTAACAGCAAAGTTTAGAGAAAACCACCAGAAAAGAGCAGGTCTACATCCTAAGGGAAATGCTTGATTTCTTGACCCAATTGGATTAAGAGCTAGAAGCATTAGCAGAAAAGTGTTATTACTCTAAATTCAACCAAAAATAAACTTGTCATTCAATGCTGGTTTAGAAAATGATGGCCTTACTGATAATTAGCTTCTGAGTATTAAGTAGAAATTACTCCCTGCTTAGAACAGTCCTCAGATGAGAGTTCTGGGCATGACTTGACTTCATTCTTTAAACAAATCATCTGACAAAGAGGAAACCCAAGTCATGGCAAAAGCACCCTGAGTATACGTCTTGCTGAGCAGCCAGCATGGCACACTCAGGTTTCCCATCCTGTTGGACTAGAAATGGTCAAAATAACAGAGACCACAGACCCTGTGGCTCCCAGAAGCTATTTAACATTGCAAAGTAAATTTAAATGCATTATGAAAGCCTCAGGATAGTATAGTTCTCACATGTATTTTGGAACACTGTAATGACAGGTGTATTATTTTATATGCATAAGAAAGCAGACTTTAAATGAAAAGAAAGAGCTATGTTTCTACTGGAAAATAAATAATATGAAAGGCAAAATAGGAGAATCAAGAAATGAAGTCAGCATTTCTTGGTTAACTGCTATTCAATATAATTTGACCAAACTCTGGCAGATAATGAAGAACAGGGAAGCCTGATATGCTGCAGTCCGTGGGGTCACAAAGAGTCACGCAAGACATAGTGGCTAAACAACAAAAACAGTTTACCTAAAATCATAGATGGTTCAGTGATGGGACCAATGCCTAAACCCAGATTGTTATGACTCCAAAATCCATGATTTGTTGTGTGTTTACTGGAGTATAGAGAGATGGTTTTTAAAAAGAGAAAATATTCTAGAAAATATAATTTCAAATTAAAGAATGTTTTTTCCTCCAGATTCAAACAGCATTCAAACCTCATATAAATCATTCTCCCACTCCTAAAAGAGTCTATTGTGTATCATCTCATCCATTAATACATATGGGGAGATTTTGAAGATAAAACTAAGAAATGAACCATGACTATTCTCAAACATGGCTTTGTAAATGAATCTTACTAACAGCAAAGTTTAGAGAAAACCACCAGAAAAGAGCAGGTCTACATCCTAAGGGAAATGCTTGATTTCTTGACCCAATTGGATTAAGAGCTAGAAGCATTAGCAGAAAAGTGTTATTACTCTAAATTCAACCAAAAATAAACTTGTCATTCAATGCTGGTTTAGAAAATGATGGCCTTACTGATAATTAGCTTCTGAGTATTAAGTAGAAATTACTCCCTGCTTAGAACAGTCCTCAGATGAGAGTTCTGGGCATGACTTGACTTCATTCTTTAAACAAATCATCTGACAAAGAGGAAACCCAAGTCATGGCAAAAGCACCCTGAGTATACGTCTTGCTGAGCAGCCAGCATGGCACACTCAGGTTTCCCATCCTGTTGGACTAGAAATGGTCAAAATAACAGAGACCACAGACCCTGTGGCTCCCAGAAGCTATTTAACATTGCAAAGTAAATTTAAATGCATTATGAAAGCCTCAGGATAATTATCATACAAAAGACTTCATTTATTAGGCTGTAATAGATTCCCACCAGAGGTTAGGGCCATCACCAGTACATCGTTTCTTCCTGTGCCATCTCTACAGTCAGACTTGAAGGATAAGTGTCACCAGGAGCATTTCCTTATACAGGTTTTAAGGCAAGAAGCAATTCTCTGACTCCTCATTGCTGTCTACCAGTCTAGCTTTCTTTGGCTCAGCAGTCTGGTAGAAGACTGCTGAGTCAGATAAGCTGCAGAGGATTCAGCTTTACAAGACTGCTATCCTTCTCTTTATAAGCATCGAAAATTCAATGGACCACAAAAGATTAAATTTTTCATTTAAGCATTATCATGAAATTCATTTCAATTACTGTGGCTGAAGGAATACACTGAAAACAAAGAATCAAGGTGTGTCAAGAAAAGCCTTTCCTTTTCCCCTACAAATTTCCAAATGACCTATGATAGTGATTAAAATAATAGAACTGGGGCTTCCCTGGTGGTCCAGTGGGTAAGGACACCGCCTTGTAGTGCACGGGGCGCCAGTTCCACTCCTGGCCTGGGAAGATCCCACGTGCCGTGGAGCGGCTGGACCAATGTGTCCAATTACCAAGCCGGAGCTCTGGAGCGCATGCGCCCAGAGCCAGTGCTCTGCAACAGTAGAGGCCGCAGCGATGAGAGGCCCACACTGGCCGAAGAACAGAGATGGATGAAAACGGATAAATGAAAGACCAATAGAAGTGGCCTGCTGTCCCCCCTCCCTCCACAAACCGCCCTCCCCGCCCCAAAGAGAACTGACGAAATAGTCCTTTTTGTTAGTAAGAAATGACTTTGCTCTTGGTCTCAAACTCTTTTTTATATATAAATATGAGTGTGTGGGTGTGGGGGACTGAAAGAGAGAAAGCAAGTTTATTCTAATAGCTTTTGGATTCAACTGGACACTTCTTTTTATTCTGCAGCAAATGACTTTTAGTTTTAGAGACTAGATGTACATAATTGACTTAAATAGCAATATCAGAAAACATCTGATTGAATGTCATATTCGCTTCCTTTAGTTGATTATATTTACCAGACAATTGATAAATTGGTTTTATTCTATGTAATCACTGTTTCTGTGATACCTACTGGGGAAAAACTGGTATATTGTGAATATTCCTGTGGTCCTTTATCTAGGCATAATTTTAAGAAGTAGCAAGAATTGGTTTTTCTTTGATTGGCAAACTCAGCACTCAAGTTCCCAAATATAAGTATAGGCCAAAGAGCCAAGACACAGTCAGTAGCATCCTTTAGAAGATACTTGAAGAGATCAAAAGGATTCCAACAAAGAATCTAAGACTTTTGTAGCTTTTTATCCTTTAATTTACATAACAGCTGCAAGTTGAAATGAAGTAGTTGTTAAGAGAGAAGCTTCTATTAAAAATAACATTAGAAAGTTTCTGTCTTCATTTAGTGGGACTGTCACAAAATAAAAAACAGTTCTTAAATATGCATCATAGTGAACCTATGAAACCCATGAACTGATGAAAATATCTCATTCACATTGTGTAAGTTATTCCTGAATTCCATCATGAAGTTAGAAGTCAATTTCTAGTCACTAGAGAAACCCTGAACTAGGTCACTGCTGTAAGTGCCTTCACCTGTCATGTTACAGTAGCGAAGCTCACACACTCATGTTGTTAATGGTTTTAATAAGCAAAAGAAATGTCAGCAGCAATAGTGCAATAAACCTAGGACACCACAGACTAATGTGGTCATGTTCATCATTTAATATTTATTAAGCATCTCATGAATACTTGGCTCTAAAATAAGCTCTATGTAGATTTTATAGAATACAGAGAGGAATAATCACTGCTCTCAGGAAATCTGCTGCCTGAAAAGATCCATCACAAATATAGAGCATTCTGTAAGATAATATGGTAACCTTTGATTCAGCCAAGATGATAAAATGATACTCATAATGCAAAATTTCAGGTGATAAAATCATAAAAAAATGAGAAAGAACCTCAGAAATGGTTGATTTTCATACCTCTAGTTTTACAGGTGAAGAAACTGGCAAAATTTCTGCAGCAAATGACTTTTAGTTTTAGAGACTAGATGTACATAATTGACTTAAATAGCAATATCAGAAAACATCTGATTGAATGTCATATTCGCTTCCTTTAGTTGATTATATTTACCAGACAATTGATAAATTGGTTTTATTCTATGTAATCACTGTTTCTGTGATACCTACTGGGGAAAAACTGGTATATTGTGAATATTCCTGTGGTCCTTTATCTAGGCATAATTTTAAGAAGTAGCAAGAATTGGTTTTTCTTTGATTGGCAAACTCAGCACTCAAGTTCCCAAATATAAGTATAGGCCAAAGAGCCAAGACACAGTCAGTAGCATCCTTTAGAAGATACTTGAAGAGATCAAAAGGATTCCAACAAAGAATCTAAGACTTTTGTAGCTTTTTATCCTTTAATTTACATAACAGCTGCAAGTTGAAATGAAGTAGTTGTTAAGAGAGAAGCTTCTATTAAAAATAACATTAGAAAGTTTCTGTCTTCATTTAGTGGGACTGTCACAAAATAAAAAACAGTTCTTAAATATGCATCATAGTGAACCTATGAAACCCATGAACTGATGAAAATATCTCATTCACATTGTGTAAGTTATTCCTGAATTCCATCATGAAGTTAGAAGTCAATTTCTAGTCACTAGAGAAACCCTGAACTAGGTCACTGCTGTAAGTGCCTTCACCTGTCATGTTACAGTAGCGAAGCTCACACACTCATGTTGTTAATGGTTTTAATAAGCAAAAGAAATGTCAGCAGCAATAGTGCAATAAACCTAGGACACCACAGACTAATGTGGTCATGTTCATCATTTAATATTTATTAAGCATCTCATGAATACTTGGCTCTAAAATAAGCTCTATGTAGATTTTATAGAATACAGAGAGGAATAATCACTGCTCTCAGGAAATCTGCTGCCTGAAAAGATCCATCACAAATATAGAGCATTCTGTAAGATAATATGGTAACCTTTGATTCAGCCAAGATGATAAAATGATACTCATAATGCAAAATTTCAGGTGATAAAATCATAAAAAAATGAGAAAGAACCTCAGAAATGGTTGATTTTCATACCTCTAGTTTTACAGGTGAAGAAACTGAGGTTCAGAATGTTAATGATTTGTCTCATCATGTTCAGTTCGAGAGTCAGGACTGAAGTCCAGGTTTTCATTATCTAAATGAGGTCCAGTGCAGATGATGTATCTCAGATTACTTTCCTCGGCGGGGGCTCTTCTAAATCCTTGGATATGCATAGTTCTATGAATCTGCTCCTACACACACACACACACACCCAAAATAACATGCAGAAGCTGAGGTAGAATACCCACCACATACACTCCCATACAAGAAAAGGAAAAAATGGTAGGCACAGAGAAGCCACAGGTTCATTGCATTTCTGAATGCCAGATGGACAGAAAATATCTGATACTTGATTAGGGTATAATCCATACCCTGATAAATGATTCTTAGAGACCTTGGTTTCCTCCTCTGAGTCCTCTTTCCTTTTCTATAAGAAATGACCCTGCTTGTAGCTGGGTATCTTTTCCAGCCTATTTTCTGCCCATAGAAAATAGGGCTACTTTCTACAGAGGCCTATGCTGTCCAAGGGTTCAGTGATGACCTTGGACTATTAAAGAAAAGCTGTCAAGACATATATCCGACACAGTAGAACAGCTAACAGATGAGAAAAAGAAGAAGAGAAGTTAAATTTTACCATTTCCTTTAAAGAGGGAAAATAAACAATGATATGAGTACCATGGCCATAGCTAATTTTTGGGATGTTATTCCAAAGTAAATTAATTTGAAAGGGAAAAATAATACTTTTTAAAACCTAATTTATTTTTTCAAGCAAATTGAGGTTATGAAAAATGCTTTGTTTTTTGTGTTTTTATCCATAAGAAATAGAGATAAATGTTCAACATATAAATAATAATCATTTACTTAAATAGAAAATTGCACTAAAGATTTTTCTTTCTAACTCTTTATGGGATTTCATTTCATTGTCACTACACAATCAACATAAAATTTGACAAAGAAGAGAGCTAAGAATACACATTTAACAAGAAAGTCATTTCTGGAGGGACCAAATTGCCCTCTAACTTGGAATGGGAAATATTTTGGATGACTAGGTAATGATTTCTAATGAATGAGTTCAAAAGTAGATAACACTAATGCATACCCTCTCTCCTAAAGTTTTGTGACCTTTTCATTTGCTCCAGAGACTGGGGACAAAAGAAGAATAAAATGTCTTTGACAAGATATATGAATTTTCTATTTTCCCTTCCTTTTATATTCATAACCTAGCAAATTTTGTAATTAGTCAGTGAACGTCTCACTAATAAATTCTAAACTTATGTGAAAGGATTCATTTAGGTGGTATATAATCTTTATTTTTAAGATGCAATTTATCAACTTAGACTAATTAAACTCAGTTGTCATGCATCCTATGCTTCTTGGAATTCAAATCAAGAGTTTGATATCACATCTTTAAAAGGTAATGAACATTTTGTGACATTTGTTTCTTCTAATTAGTCTATAAAAATTGTATAAGACTTGCCTGTTGATTGAAGAATTCTCTTTGCTCTAACAGAATTAATTAATTTTGACCACTATTTCAACTAACCAATGGCTTTTTAGCTCGAAAAGTCATGTCAAAAATTATCTATGTCAACTGTTCCATTCTCTTGCCGCTTTTTAATTTTTCATTGGCATAGTTGGTCCACCCTCTAACATCCTGTAACAATGACTAGACACAATTGAGACACAGTATATCGGGCTTTCCAGGTGGTGCTAGTGGTAAAAGAACGCACCTGCCAATGCAAGAGACATAAGAGACACAGATTCAATTTCTGGCTTGGGAAGATCCCCTGGAGGAGGGCACTGCAACCCACTCCAGTATTCTTGCCTGGAGAATTCCATGGACAGAGGAGTCTGTCAGGCTTCTGTCCCTGGGATCGGAAAGTTGGATATGATTAAAGTGACTTAGCATGCACACACACATATATATATGCATACACTATATATAAATATAAAAACACATAAAATGTATATCTAGTGCTCTCATAACAGGCTGTTGAGCATATATCATTGATAAAAGTTTCCCATTGACATAGTCACGTTTTAATGATTTTAAGGTAGACTAAGATAATCACAGAAAGTATCATGGGAAGGTGCTCTTGAGAAATGGGTAAAAATTGGAGCAATGGAAATGAGGAAGGACACTTAAAGTGATTAGTACAAATTGGAAGGAAAACGTCTCTGTTATGTAAGTAGATTACATCCACATACTAGTGAGTTGATGAGAATGAGGGTGAACAAATGGGGAAACACTTGTTCTTCCTCTTGATACGTTCTCCTTACACTTAGGATTGCTCCATATGCTGAAGATATTTTGACTTAAAGGACCTCCTAAATGCAAGTGTGTTAATCATGATTTTGAAAACATTGATAACCTCTCATAAAATTTTATCCTAAGTGATCTTTTTTAAGTCAATTAAATTTTGATCAATATTCTTGTAGCAGTCAAAATATTTCTCTTTAAAATGTTTACTGTTTAAATGTTTCAATTGGGACTATGTTATTAAGTTTATAGGAAAGATTTAATTGATGAATTGTTTTTTATCTACACCAAATTCTATAGATTATGGATCTACCATCCATTACAATATACTTTTTTCATTTAGTTAAATGAAAAACAAACGTGACCAATTTTGTGACAATGGTGGTAAAGAAGGAAAGAAAAGGAACAAGATGATGGAAAAGGAAAGAGAAATGAACTGGGAGAATAAGACAAAGGAAGAAATCTAGAAAGAGAAGCACAGGAAGAGATATAAGAGATAGAAGGATTATAGCAATTTTATTTTATGGTCCATTAAGCCAAGAAACGTATGACAAATTAAAAATATTAGTGATAAGGTCAAAGCAATGGATTAAATGTCATTTTTTATCACTAAACAGAAAACTCATACATGGAACATAGTTTGGGAATATAGACGTAGAGGACCTGAACATACCAGGCAACAAATTTTATTTCATGTTCTTGCCCAGGGATTTGCCAATGGATATTCCGTATATATTTAGTAATCCATAAAGAAAAGTTTATTTAAATAAGTTTGGGGATAACTGCATCTTGCATTGCCCTTTGAAAGTTAATATCAGCATATTAACATATCTGAGAAATCCTGAGAAAATAAACTTGCAATTTTGTTAGTTATGTCATTGTTTACCAATCTTATATAAAGACAGAATACTTACTATGTGTGTAAAACTCTATTTGCATCCTGTTGAGCATACTTTGGAAATATAGGCAATGGTGAGCCACAGTTGAAAATTTAGGCAAAAGACAAAAGAAGGTAAAAGGAAAAAGAAGCATAAAGTTTAGAAAAATAAAATCTCAATGTGAGGTGCTGGAAGCCAAGCCAACTGCATCTTGAAAACAGCCAAATTAATAGGCTGTATAACAATCAAGAGGAGAGGTCATAGAATGGTCTGGAATATAGTTGGGATATAAAGGTATATTATTAACATAAAGAAATATTGACTGTTGCTGGGCCCCTAGCCCCTCCAGATGTAGCCACCTTTTATACCATGTAGCTCCACAGTTTAATTGAACCAGGGTGGGGATCTGATCCAGAATGACTTCCCCACAGCTGGTCAGCAAATATGACTTCTATTGTCTGGCCTAAAAACAGAAATTAGACCAAATTTCCCTTCAAGAGTTTGAAACTATGAAGAGAGACCAAGGCTTTTAGCATGTAGATGCGGATGTGTGTGACTGGGAAGAGGTGGTGAATTCACATGTATGTTTGGGTATGGATGTGCTTGTGTATAAAGAGAGAGAATCTGTACACAGTGCTCACTTCTTATGCTCAATTTTTATGCTGATTTTATATCCACAATCCAGGTTAAGGCTTGTCTGTGTATTTAACATCCATCAACAGCATGGATGTTACTATTTGCAGTGAGACATTCTAAACTATTAATTTTTGTGTTAGCTTTTTCCTACTTCTTTCCATGAGATTTTTTCACCATGAATAAAACATACCCGTATTACCTCGAAGAAGGGTAGGATTCTTTTACAGTAAGAATGAAAAGAGAAAATAGTTAATAGAGAAGACAGACCTGAAGAAAGCTAGGCAGGGAGTTTATGTTATAATAGTTAAATAGAATAAAGAATAGTGGAGAAATAGGCCACTTCCAGTGCATACACATACCAGAGAATACAGATTTATCTTGGCTAAGAACAAGAGCAAAGGGATTTGGGAGTGGAAATCTAAGTAGGACACACCTTTATAGCAAGTCAGGGAGTGGGAGATAAGAGGGATTGAAGCCATGTGGAAAGAAATGGTGTCCCCACAGGGAGACTGCCCATTGCCCTGAGTGACCAGCATCAGGGAGTCCCATGGTAGTCCAGTCAACAAATAGAGGCAGCTCATTACCTGGACAATGCAGAATTCCTCTAGTGGTGAGGAGGGCCTTCCAACTACAGATGCCTCTCCATTATCCATGGGATTTCCATCTTAAATAATTTTGCCAAGGATATTCTGAATCCTATCTGGGATGACACTAGCAGGCCTTTTGGGTGGTACTAATTGTGAGAAAGAACCTCAGCACTGGTCATTGGGTGGGACTGGATAGCGTTAAACATTAAACATAACAGATTTTCCATAGGCATTTTATTTTGAAGTTTAATTCCTTTTAGGAAACTAACTATAAGAGGTCATATTGAACACAGTTTTGTTGTCTTTGTGTGCTAAAACTAATTCAAATGGAAATAAAACTGCATGCAAATAAAAACCTCTAACTTTAACAACAGTGCACTGCTTTGTTTATTCCCAAGCCCTCTGGATCTGAGGACCACCTATGTAGGAGAAATTAAAAACTAAATGAAAATATTCTACATTCCATGCCAGCAATTTAATTTTTAAGCTTTTTATAACCCTAAAAATGTTCAACTATCATTTTTTATGTTTTAGCTTAGAATGAGTTTTCCAACAAGGATTCCAGTAACATTAAATCTGATATTTATAGTCTCAATTTGTTTTTTGGTTTCTATGATATTTCTGCATGAGTTCGTACTAACATTTCCTTCATCTGGGTTCTGTCTCTTTTCCTTCTTGGTACCAATATTTTCTGGGGGCTATTTTTAAGACCTCAGAATGTAATTCTACTTTTCAGAAATGCAATTCTCCACTCAGATACAGTATTATTGGTGTTTATACTACTATGTGCTTATTATGTGGGGGTTTTTGCACATTTACAGATTTCTGTTGCTTTAACAAAGTTTTGTAGATTAACCATGAATCTCCTTTCAGTCTTTTTTATCATATCTCTAAGTATGGACTAGCCAGATATGTCTGCATCCATTAGAAATCTATTCCTAGAGGTAAAGCAATCATGGTTTCTGAATTAAGATGCAAAATTGAACAAATAAGGGGCATAAAGCCCACCTTCTTTCTAGGTGAAACCCTCAAATGCACTTGCTTCATGCTTTTCATAAGCCAGACGTAGGATGTGGATTCTAAACTTCAGTCTTTCTTGGGTTTTTTTTTAGCATTTGGTTATGCTTGATATAATCTCTTTCAAAAAATTGAACTCTGAGCTCCTTCTAGGCCTCAATTAATCTCTGAATTGGATACTTATTCATTCAACACACACTTACTAAGCAATTGCAATATGTTGGGTATTGAACTTCAATTATAAGCAAAAGATAGAATGGTAAAAAATAAAAACATATTTAAAGCTGTGGTCTGGTTAGGAAAATAACCTTCAATCAAATCATCACGAAATATTGCCCATCACTTTATCGCAACCCACCTGCTCTCTCTGCTTCTTGGCTTTCCTTATGACTCTCCTTTGATATCTCTCTAATTCCCACCACCCCCACCAAATTCCTGTACATTCTCTTGTTCTCTTTTCTTCTTCACTTATATCCTAGAGTTTTGTCCTCAGCCTTTGTATCCTGCCACTCTGTGCCCTCTCTTTGGGGAGATAGCACACCTAATGGATTTAGCTTTTATTTATACACTGAGAGGATTCAAAGAATTTTGTCTTCTTTTATCTTCTTCCCTAATCTCTCTACCCATCTTCCCCACACCAATAAAACCACTAAGTTTCCAACTAAATCTTGAGATCCTTTTCCTCATCCTTAACCCCATTTTTTCATTGAGTGAACACTCCAATAACACCTAATTGTCTCTTTTCTTCTCATTTCATGCCCCCTTTACTTATTTATTCCATAATAGGATTTCTAGAGTGCAAAAATGATCATGTCGTTTAACACCAATAAGTTCCCAAAGGAGTCCTAAAGACAATCTAAGAACTTCAGCAAGGCCCAGAAGGGACTCAGGATCATCTTCCACTTCTCTACATGCTAATCTTTTTTATTTTCAAAATTGCATCATCAGCTTTCGTAAAGCTCTTTCTTCTTGAAGGCCATTCTCCTTGACATATTTTGCCTCCCTCTTATATTCTACATTTAAGGCTCAATTCAAATAATACCACCTCCATGAAAGTCCTAAGATTTACAGGCAGAGTTAGTCAACCATTTTTTATACTATTATCCCAATGATACTTATTATATTAATGCATCCATCAGAAGATCTGTGAGTTTACAAGGTGATTTATCTCGATAATCTCAGTATATACTAAAAGAGATGGAAAAATAATAGGTGCTGAATATATATTTATTGAGTGTCATCAAAGAGAATACCTCTGGTCTGTGTGTGTATGTGTGTGTGCATGAGTGGGCATGTGTATGTTTTTAGGTATAGATGTTTTACAATACAAGCTATTTGAAAGAATAGAAATTTCTTTTTGATCCTTTGGATGGAGAGCAAAGAAGAGGGAATAGGAGAGGAACCATTTAGTAGACATCATAGAATAGAATCCTTTTTAGAGTGGTAAAAATTAAAAATCTTAAATAGAACTTGTTTATTTATTGAAGATATATCAAAAAATAAGGAGTTACTAATCACAGATTTGAAATTGGCCTCCATATATTTTGGTGGTGTTAGGAAATTGAAGAACCATGCTTGTGTAACAATTAGCTTATCCTCAGCCTTTGTATCCTGCCACTCTGTGCCCTCTCTTTGGGGAGATAGCACACCTAATGGATTTAGCTTTTATTTATACACTGAGAGGATTCAAAGAATTTTGTCTTCTTTTATCTTCTTCCCTAATCTCTCTACCCATCTTCCCCACACCAATAAAACCACTAAGTTTCCAACTAAATCTTGAGATCCTTTTCCTCATCCTTAACCCCATTTTTTCATTGAGTGAACACTCCAATAACACCTAATTGTCTCTTTTCTTCTCATTTCATGCCCCCTTTACTTATTTATTCCATAATAGGATTTCTAGAGTGCAAAAATGATCATGTCGTTTAACACCAATAAGTTCCCAAAGGAGTCCTAAAGACAATCTAAGAACTTCAGCAAGGCCCAGAAGGGACTCAGGATCATCTTCCACTTCTCTACATGCTAATCTTTTTTATTTTCAAAATTGCATCATCAGCTTTCGTAAAGCTCTTTCTTCTTGAAGGCCATTCTCCTTGACATATTTTGCCTCCCTCTTATATTCTACATTTAAGGCTCAATTCAAATAATACCACCTCCATGAAAGTCCTAAGATTTACAGGCAGAGTTAGTCAACCATTTTTTATACTATTATCCCAATGATACTTATTATATTAATGCATCCATCAGAAGATCTGTGAGTTTACAAGGTGATTTATCTCGATAATCTCAGTATATACTAAAAGAGATGGAAAAATAATAGGTGCTGAATATATATTTATTGAGTGTCATCAAAGAGAATACCTCTGGTCTGTGTGTGTATGTGTGTGTGCATGAGTGGGCATGTGTATGTTTTTAGGTATAGATGTTTTACAATACAAGCTATTTGAAAGAATAGAAATTTCTTTTTGATCCTTTGGATGGAGAGCAAAGAAGAGGGAATAGGAGAGGAACCATTTAGTAGACATCATAGAATAGAATCCTTTTTAGAGTGGTAAAAATTAAAAATCTTAAATAGAACTTGTTTATTTATTGAAGATATATCAAAAAATAAGGAGTTACTAATCACAGATTTGAAATTGGCCTCCATATATTTTGGTGGGGTTAGGATTAGACTTGTTCACAAGTGACAGAAGCTTGTCATAGCTGTGTGTAAACAATTTGAAGTCTATTCCTTTCTCTTATTGCAGTCCAGGCTCCACAGCACTGCACAGTGTCAGGCAGCATGTCTCCTTCTGTCTCTTACTCTGTCACATGTATTTTCAGTCTCAGGGTTCAGAATGACACATGTGTATTCAGGAAGCAGTGTGGAAAAAGAAACAGAGAAGCCAACGCACAGGTTGTATGAGCATCATCTCCTAAAGAAGCTTCCCAGTGTCATAGAACACTTCAACAGGCCTCCTGTAGCATAATTCCACATCCTAATGACTAAAGGGAGGCTAGAAAATGTAGTTTTATTGTGTCTGTCATGTTTCCAGCTAAAAAATCTGTTGCTATAGAAGGAGGAAAGAATGGATATGGACTGATATGGTTTGGTTTCACTTCTTTGTGACTCAGGCTTTGTCTAAAATATTGTTTAAGGCAGTAAACACATGGCAAATGACTCAGCAAATATTTTTATTATTATGCACTTTTATATATAATAGTTTGCATCCGCCAATCCCAAATTTACACTCCCTCACTCTCCCTGACCCCCTCCCCCCTTGGCAACCATAAATCTGATCTCTTTGTTTGTGATTCTGTTCCTGTTTTGTTTGATACATAGGTTCCATTGTGCAGTATTATAGATTCCACATATAAGAGGTATATTACAGTATTTGTCATTCTCTTCTTGACTTACTTCATTTAGACAGATAATCTCTAGGTCCATCCATGATGCTGCAAATGGCATTATTTCACTCTTTATGACTGAGTAATATTCACATATATATATATAGTATATGTATACACACACACACACACATACATATATATACATTGCATCTTCTTTATTCATTCATTGGTCAGTGTACAATTAGGTTTTGTCCATGTCATTGCTCTTGTCTATAATGCTGCTGTGAGCATAAGGGTACATTTTATTTTGATTATAGTTTTGTTCAGATATATGCCTAAGAGTGGGATTCCTGTATCCCTTGGTAATCACATGGCAATTCTATTTTTAGTTTTCTAAGAATCCTCCATACTGTTTTCCATAGTGGCTGCACCAACTTACATTCCTGCCAACAATGTAAGAGGGGCCTTTTTTGCCATACACCCTCTCCAGCATTTTTTACTTGTAAACTTTAATGACGGCATTCTGACTGGTGTGAGGTGGTACCTCACTGAAGTTCTGGTTTGAAATTTGCAAGCTTTTGTATAGCAAATGAAACCATTAATAAAATAAAAAGACAACCTACAGAATGAAAGAAAATATTTGTAAATTATATGACTGACAAGGGCTTAATCTCTAAAATACACAAGCGGATCATACAACTTAACAACAGAAAAATAAGCACACAATGGAAAAATGGGTAGAAGACCTTAATTGACACTTCTCTAAAGACGACTTACGATGGTCAGTTGGCACCATGAGAAGATGTCCAACATTACTAATTATTAGAGATAAGCAAAGTAAAATTGTAACTTCACTTATTACTTTAAAGAAATGAACTCATTCATAACATCTTAAACCACAAGGCCTCATGGAGGCAACTTCCATCTTAGAGAAACATCTTTTACTCCCAAAATGATTGACCACACCATTATACACACCAAACTAACATTGTTAGGTCTTCATATTTCCAGTGGAACTTAAAAGGCGTTTATACACTGTTAATTTGATAATGCTTATGTTTTGGCTTCCTCTACAAAAAGAATTTATAGAGTGAACTCTTGGTAGATGGATCATTTGGGAAAGCTTTGGGGCATCTCACCTATAAGACAGGACCAAGGACTACTAACAAATAAGATAACTTCCCTGGTTACTTGTTTGTCAGAAATCATTGTGAGCAGTCTTTTACCCAGATTACTGAGAGCATGTTACACAGGTCCTAAGGAACCATCTTCCTTGTTCTCTGTAACCTTAACCATAGTAATCACAGCGTTAAATATTATAAAGCTGACCTAGAGTTTTATTAATGAATCCATCAGCTAAATTACACTGATCATTAAAACTTCTAGTTAGTGAGAAAATGTTTTGACTATTAAATTCAGAGAGATTAATCATTGTTTTAAATATGCTCTACTGGCAACCTGCTTCTTTTTTCTGGTCCAAAATATCACTTAGTACAGCTTCTGTTTCTGCTACTTCGCAGGCTGGGGATTAAATGAAGGACAAATGGGTAGGAGTGACCTTTTCAGGAAACTTTTAAAGTGAGTTAATGATCCATTTCTTAAGCGTGAGAAGCTGAAGATGAGCGCTAAAGCTAGTGATATTTATAATCAGTATTTGCAAAGAATATCAGATAATTGATTAGAATAAAATAAAAAGACAACCTACAGAATGAAAGAAAATATTTGTAAATTATATGACTGACAAGGGCTTAATCTCTAAAATACACAAGCGGATCATACAACTTAACAACAGAAAAATAAGCACACAATGGAAAAATGGGTAGAAGACCTTAATTGACACTTCTCTAAAGACGACTTACGATGGTCAGTTGGCACCATGAGAAGATGTCCAACATTACTAATTATTAGAGATAAGCAAAGTAAAATTGTAACTTCACTTATTACTTTAAAGAAATGAACTCATTCATAACATCTTAAACCACAAGGCCTCATGGAGGCAACTTCCATCTTAGAGAAACATCTTTTACTCCCAAAATGATTGACCACACCATTATACACACCAAACTAACATTGTTAGGTCTTCATATTTCCAGTGGAACTTAAAAGGCGTTTATACACTGTTAATTTGATAATGCTTATGTTTTGGCTTCCTCTACAAAAAGAATTTATAGAGTGAACTCTTGGTAGATGGATCATTTGGGAAAGCTTTGGGGCATCTCACCTATAAGACAGGACCAAGGACTACTAACAAATAAGATAACTTCCCTGGTTACTTGTTTGTCAGAAATCATTGTGAGCAGTCTTTTACCCAGATTACTGAGAGCATGTTACACAGGTCCTAAGGAACCATCTTCCTTGTTCTCTGTAACCTTAACCATAGTAATCACAGCGTTAAATATTATAAAGCTGACCTAGAGTTTTATTAATGAATCCATCAGCTAAATTACACTGATCATTAAAACTTCTAGTTAGTGAGAAAATGTTTTGACTATTAAATTCAGAGAGATTAATCATTGTTTTAAATATGCTCTACTGGCAACCTGCTTCTTTTTTCTGGTCCAAAATATCACTTAGTACAGCTTCTGTTTCTGCTACTTCGCAGGCTGGGGATTAAATGAAGGACAAATGGGTAGGAGTGACCTTTTCAGGAAACTTTTAAAGTGAGTTAATGATCCATTTCTTAAGCGTGAGAAGCTGAAGATGAGCGCTAAAGCTAGTGATATTTATAATCAGTATTTGCAAAGAATATCAGATAATTGATTAGAATAGAAGAGAGGGAAAGGCATTTCAGACTGAGACACATTTCTGAGGGTAGCAAGTTCTGCCACCAAAACGTCAGTGACATCTTAGTCAAAAGAAACCAGAATTTTCAAAATGTTATAAAATGATGAAAGTTAGAAGGTGTTTGATAAGTTGAAGAAGTAAGGAAATATTAACTCAGAGAGCAGGTTTTGCTATAAAATTGACAGGGCCCTCAAGATAGGTTTGACAGTGATTGAATTGGGTTACATAAACGGACACATCTTGCTGCCTTGCTTCCCTCCTCTGATCAAAATTGAAACTAAATTGTATCATTTTAACTTGCTTCTTCCCTGTCTCTCATCACTGTCATAAAATCTGTGATGCTTGCTTTAATTTTTTGAAGCATTACCAAGATTTATTTTTTAAAACATAAAGAATTGTATCAGGTAACTACTCAAACACTTGCTAGAGTTATAAAAAATACTGTTTCTTCAAAGGAAAAAAATTGTCTTTGATTTTTCTGCAACAAAGCTTGACCCCCTATGAATGAACTGATTTATATAAAGCAAGGACAAGTGTATAGTTTTGCCTTTTCTGATGTCAGAACCTATCCTAGATCCTAATGTTTAAGAGACAAATTTTTTCAAATTGTCTCTTGCCTACCTCCAATGAGAGAAGTGATATTATTTACTAAAAATAATATTGTTAGCCACTTAGATACCATTTCAAAAAAATTTTAATGAGGTCAGTGAATGTATACAAAGAAAAATGTTAGTGAAAGTGTTCAGTGTTCAGTTCTGTCCTACTCTTTGTGACCCCATGGACTGTAACCCCAGACTGCTCCTTGGATATAAATTCAGAGAGATTAATCATTGTTAAATGCAGCCTTCTTTTTTCTGGTCCAAAATATCACTTAGTACAGCTTCTGTTTCTGCTACTTCGCAGGCTGGGGATTAAATGAAGGACAAATGGGTAGGAGTGACCTTTTCAGGAAACTTTTAAAGTGAGTTAATGATCCATTTCTTAAGCGTGAGAAGCTGAAGATGAGCGCTAAAGCTAGTGATATTTATAATCAGTATTTGCAAAGAATATCAGATAATTGATTAGAATAGAAGAGAGGGAAAGGCATTTCAGACTGAGACACATTTCTGAGGGTAGCAAGTTCTGCCACCAAAACGTCAGTGACATCTTAGTCAAAAGAAACCAGAATTTTCAAAATGTTATAAAATGATGAAAGTTAGAAGGTGTTTGATAAGTTGAAGAAGTAAGGAAATATTAACTCAGAGAGCAGGTTTTGCTATAAAATTGACAGGGCCCTCAAGATAGGTTTGACAGTGATTGAATTGGGTTACATAAACGGACACATCTTGCTGCCTTGCTTCCCTCCTCTGATCAAAATTGAAACTAAATTGTATCATTTTAACTTGCTTCTTCCCTGTCTCTCATCACTGTCATAAAATCTGTGATGCTTGCTTTAATTTTTTGAAGCATTACCAAGATTTATTTTTTAAAACATAAAGAATTGTATCAGGTAACTACTCAAACACTTGCTAGAGTTATAAAAAATACTGTTTCTTCAAAGGAAAAAAATTGTCTTTGATTTTTCTGCAACAAAGCTTGACCCCCTATGAATGAACTGATTTATATAAAGCAAGGACAAGTGTATAGTTTTGCCTTTTCTGATGTCAGAACCTATCCTAGATCCTAATGTTTAAGAGACAAATTTTTTCAAATTGTCTCTTGCCTACCTCCAATGAGAGAAGTGATATTATTTACTAAAAATAATATTGTTAGCCACTTAGATACCATTTCAAAAAAATTTTAATGAGGTCAGTGAATGTATACAAAGAAAAATGTTAGTGAAAGTGTTCAGTGTTCAGTCCTGTCCTACTCTTTTGTGACCCCATGGACTGTAACCCCCAGACTGCTCCTCCTGGATTTCTCCAGGCAATAATACTGGAGTGGGTAGTCTTCAGAGGATCCTTCCTACCCAGGAACTTAACCTGGGTCTCCTGCATTGCAGACAAATTCTTAATTGTCTGAGCCACCAGGGAAACTCCTACAAAGATGGATGCAGAATTTAAAATCTGAATCCATTAGTGTAATTGACTGCTTTGATTTTAGGAGTCAGAGGTTAAAGAACTAGTGACACTGGGCAGAAGGGCAAAACTGATTCACTACTTTGCAAGGTTTCCTACCCATGAGATCAGTGCAAGCTGTCCTTTCTGACACACTCCAGCTGCTTCTGGCAGACCCATTTTATTTTATTTTATTTTTAAAGATGTATTTAGTTAGTTTTGGCTGTGCTGAGTCTTTATTATTGTTTCCGGGCTTTCTCTAATTGAAGCAAGTAGGGGCTACTCTTCATGGCGGTATACAGACTTCCCATTGTGTGGCTTCTCTTGTTGCAGAACACAGGCTCTAGGGGCACAGGCTTCAGTAATTGTGGCACGTGGGCTCTGGAGTGCTGGCTCTGTAGTTATGGTACATAGACTCAGCTGCTCTGCTACATGAGGGATCTTCCCAGACCAAGGGTTGAACTTGGGTCCCCTGCACTGGCAGGCAGACTCTCAACCAGTGGACCAGCAGGGAAGCCTCCCTCCAGGGTCCTGAGTGTTCTCTTTCCTATCTGCCATTGTGACTGGTATGGCTGCATTCCCCACTTCTGAGCCCTTCCCTTTCTCATCCTTTGGTGTTTGTCTGGGTCCATCCTAAAAAACCTGGGAATTAGAGGACAAGTGTATAGTTTTGCCTTTTCTGATGTCAGAACCTATCCTAGATCCTAATGTTTAAGAGACAAATTTTTTCAAATTGTCTCTTGCCTACCTCCAATGAGAGAAGTGATATTATTTACTAAAAATAATATTGTTAGCCACTTAGATACCATTTCAAAAAAATTTTAATGAGGTCAGTGAATGTATACAAAGAAAAATGTTAGTGAAAGTGTTCAGTGTTCAGTCCTGTCCTACTCTTTTGTGACCCCATGGACTGTAACCCCCAGACTGCTCCTCCTGGATTTCTCCAGGCAATAATACTGGAGTGGGTAGTCTTCAGAGGATCCTTCCTACCCAGGAACTTAACCTGGGTCTCCTGCATTGCAGACAAATTCTTAATTGTCTGAGCCACCAGGGAAACTCCTACAAAGATGGATGCAGAATTTAAAATCTGAATCCATTAGTGTAATTGACTGCTTTGATTTTAGGAGTCAGAGGTT
Source organism: Tragulus kanchil (assembly GCA_022376925.1). NCBI lineage: Eukaryota > Metazoa > Chordata > Mammalia > Artiodactyla > Tragulidae > Tragulus > Tragulus kanchil. The sequence continues at coordinate 38,190,846 of JAIOJX010000004.1, forward strand.
AAAGAACTAGTGACACTGGGCAGAAGGGCAAAACTGATTCACTACTTTGCAAGGTTTCCTACCCATGAGATCAGTGCAAGCTGTCCTTTCTGACACACTCCAGCTGCTTCTGGCAGACCCATTTTATTTTATTTTATTTTTTAAAGATGTATTTAGTTAGTTTTGGCTGTGCTGAGTCTTTATTATTGTTTCCGGGCTTTCTCTAATTGAAGCAAGTAGGGGCTACTCTTCATGGCGGTATACAGACTTCCCATTGTGTGGCTTCTCTTGTTGCAGAACACAGGCTCTAGGGGCACAGGCTTCAGTAATTGTGGCACGTGGGCTCTGGAGTGCTGGCTCTGTAGTTATGGTACATAGACTCAGCTGCTCTGCTACATGAGGGATCTTCCCAGACCAAGGGTTGAACTTGGGTCCCCTGCACTGGCAGGCAGACTCTCAACCAGTGGACCAGCAGGGAAGCCTCCCTCCAGGGTCCTGAGTGTTCTCTTTCCTATCTGCCATTGTGACTGGTATGGCTGCATTCCCCACTTCTGAGCCCTTCCCTTTCTCATCCTTTGGTGTTTGTCTGGGTCCATCTCTGGGTCCAACATGACAAACAGGACATGTTGGAGATATTAGAGCAGCATTTATGTATCATTCACCTGCTTTCTTCCCTCCTTCTGCTTACAACCCAGGTTTGTGCAACAAGCAAAGAAAAGAATTCACATTTGCCTTATGGCTCCTATGAATTGGACTCAATACTTACACATGTGATTGCACTTAATTTTTTCAAGTACAGTGCTAGTATTCCTACAGACTTCTTTTACAGATTTTACAGATGAGAACTATCTAGATTTATAGAGGTTAAGTAATTTTCTCAAGGTCACAGAGTAAGACAATGGGGACATTGAGTCCAGTTCTTCCCACTTTTTCACCCGTCTCACCAATGCCTGAGAGCTACTTGAGGTGTCATAGAAATAAGGGCCTAATGGTGAAAATAAAATGTAGGAAGAGTACTGACTCACCAACTTGTCACTATTCTGATGTACAAGCAGAACAAACTTTCTCTAATAGAAAGTCTAGTATTTATTATAAGTGTTTAGATCTATATTTGGCATGAAGACATTTATATGGGTAGTAATTCTTTCACAGTGTGCAACTGATATACATTATAAATCACTTGAAGTTTTTGTAGGCCAATTATAAACTTTATATTCCATTTTCAATATACTTGATGTGTATTTTAAAGGGCATTTGCAGAACATTTCTTTCCTTTAAAGCATTCTGGTCAATTTTCAGGCTAGTTTTACATTCCTCATAAATATATTAAAACTTTCATATTAGCCCTTATCTTGTTAAGCATTTCATTGAAATTCTGACTTAAGCATTTCTTTGAGTGGAAATTTTTATATACTATACTTAATGATGCATAACCATACCTCAAGTCAATATTTTATGCAGTTACGCAGCATTTAGAAACTACAGCTATGCTGACTTAATTTTACCAGTTTTTCACAAGTGCACTCTGATGGACACCCATCTATTCACATGACTCATCTACTTGAGGGTTGTTCATTCAGTAATGTGCTTAATCAGCAACACTTTTGGCACAAATACCCATTCTTCTTAGCAGTATGTCCATTCTACAAGATAATATTTCAATATTGCTTTTTTTTTTTTATTTACAATTGCCTTCTGTTTAGGGATTCTTTTTCCATTTTTTTAACCTATAGTTTTTCATTGTTAACTTGAGCCCATGGAAGAACAAGTACTTTTTGGTTCTTTTTGTGTATTCTATTTTGTTGGAGGAGTCATTTGGGGAAGAGACTTCATAAAAGACATTTCAATGATGAGTAAAAGTTCATAAAGAAAAATAATTGAGAATCTAACTATTAAAAATCCAAAAAACTGATGAAGTTATCAATAACACAGCAAGCGTTTAGTCAATATCTTTCCTGTGTATCAGGGAGTATGAGTGCAGGCAGGTATAGCTACTGAGGATGTAATGACAGAGCCCATAGGTGTCTGCAGTATTCCTCAGCTGGCTGAATACTAGCCAGTCTTATATCTAGAATACAAGCTCTGTGAGTGAGCAGAAAAATTTCTGACATATAAAAGCTTCTCTTTAAAAAGTGATGCATAAATGTCCTGATGGTTTGACATAATAATAGTTAAGTGCTCAGACTTCCTTCTGTCTTTCTGTTGAGGCACATCTGTATTTTTTTCTACCTGTCCTCTCATTTCATGTCCAAAGAGGAAGGAGACAGAAATTGATGAGTATGAGCTTAGGAGCATTTCGGGGTCCAATATGATAGAGCTGCCACCTTCAGTAGAGAGTCCTTCTATTTGACTCTTCTATCCTTTATTTCCCTTTCTTCTTCCATGAGACTATGTAGCAATAGACTCTAGAAGAGGCTCTACTTGGGCAGGTGGTCTGAGAAGACCCCCAGACTAAGGAAACAACTTGTTATCCTCTTCCTGGTTATCTTTGTATTGTGTATCTTAAACCTCAGAGTATTTCTGTAAGGGATGAGCATGAGGTTAGCCACCCTAACATAGCCTTATGGTACAAGCTTGCTCTCTACGACATGTAATCTGGAATCAAACTTTTTTCCCTCTGGCCTTGATTCTCTACATGGATCTTGTGAGAGTAACTGTTTTAAGTATTTAATGAAAGTAACTGTCAATTTAAACCCTACGTTAAAACTAAATATCAATTCCTGACCCCCATGATAGATTTAGTGAGAGCAAACCACAGCAAATATTCTACAGCCTGAACTAAAGAAAGAAGGGCATTCCCAATGACTGAGATAGGAGACAAACATTACTAGAGAGAAAGTTGAGGTCAAAATCCAGAAGAAACTGGTTAACTGCATCAAACTAAAGAGGCAAGTAAAGAAAATAAGCAACAAATTAATAATGGTAGATAGGGAACCCATAGAACAGATGAAGGTTCAAAGTAAATGTTAAAGTTCTAAGCACGTAAAGATCAACATTGATGGAAAGCCCATGCCTGCTCCCTAAATAGGGCTGGCTTCCAAAAGTTTAAAGATTTTTGGTTTAACATTCCTAGTTCCCTTCCGCAGTCTTTAGTACTGATTCTGTGAGTCAACCCACACTACCCTAGCCCCTCACAAACACAAGAGTAGAAAAACAGTGAATGCTCTGTGCTAATAAGAAATTTCCTAAGGTAATCGAAAAGCTTCTCTTTAAAAAGTGATGCATAAATGTCCTGATGGTTTGACATAATAATAGTTAAGTGCTCAGACTTCCTTCTGTCTTTCTGTTGAGGCACATCTGTATTTTTTTCTACCTGTCCTCTCATTTCATGTCCAAAGAGGAAGGAGACAGAAATTGATGAGTATGAGCTTAGGAGCATTTCGGGGTCCAATATGATAGAGCTGCCACCTTCAGTAGAGAGTCCTTCTATTTGACTCTTCTATCCTTTATTTCCCTTTCTTCTTCCATGAGACTATGTAGCAATAGACTCTAGAAGAGGCTCTACTTGGGCAGGTGGTCTGAGAAGACCCCCAGACTAAGGAAACAACTTGTTATCCTCTTCCTGGTTATCTTTGTATTGTGTATCTTAAACCTCAGAGTATTTCTGTAAGGGATGAGCATGAGGTTAGCCACCCTAACATAGCCTTATGGTACAAGCTTGCTCTCTACGACATGTAATCTGGAATCAAACTTTTTTCCCTCTGGCCTTGATTCTCTACATGGATCTTGTGAGAGTAACTGTTTTAAGTATTTAATGAAAGTAACTGTCAATTTAAACCCTACGTTAAAACTAAATATCAATTCCTGACCCCCATGATAGATTTAGTGAGAGCAAACCACAGCAAATATTCTACAGCCTGAACTAAAGAAAGAAGGGCATTCCCAATGACTGAGATAGGAGACAAACATTACTAGAGAGAAAGTTGAGGTCAAAATCCAGAAGAAACTGGTTAACTGCATCAAACTAAAGAGGCAAGTAAAGAAAATAAGCAACAAATTAATAATGGTAGATAGGGAACCCATAGAACAGATGAAGGTTCAAAGTAAATGTTAAAGTTCTAAGCACGTAAAGATCAACATTGATGGAAAGCCCATGCCTGCTCCCTAAATAGGGCTGGCTTCCAAAAGTTTAAAGATTTTTGGTTTAACATTCCTAGTTCCCTTCCGCAGTCTTTAGTACTGATTCTGTGAGTCAACCCACACTACCCTAGCCCCTCACAAACACAAGAGTAGAAAAACAGTGAATGCTCTGTGCTAATAAGAAATTTCCTAAGGTAATCGAGAAAAGCAAACTTTACAGGTTCTGAGCTATCTTTTGGCATAATAGCACAATATTTTCTCTCTGTCTGCACACATGTATATTAATGCCTTCAAATTAAGTACTAATAAATATGTACTCTTTTCATGCCCATGTTTTATTTAAATTTCTTCACAGTGAAATTTATAGTCCAGAAATATCAAATTATTTACGATCACTCCCAACACACACATGCACACAGCTGTAAACTCCTCAAGGTCAAAGATCATATGATTTATCATTTGTACATTTCCAGTGCTGAGCAGAGTATTCAGTACGTGTTCAATGAAGTAAATTAGACATTGCATAATTGGTAAGGGCAGAACAGCTGTGTAATTATAGATAGCTATCTAAAATAGCATCTAACTATTATTTAGGAAGTATAGACCATCAAGGATGCCAAATTCAGTTCCTCTGTTCCTACAAAATGGAAAATGACTCCAGTGACAGACTTGAGAGAGTTTTCCCCTGAGATATTACGGTAAGAAAGGAAAGCTATTCGGGGGTCAACTCCATTTTCTTAATAATAATATTTTTTTTTGGTAAATAAATCTCATTACAGCCTTTCCTTCTGCTATCCAGAGAATCCTTATTTCTTTATCACTCCCTCATATGAGTTTTTCATCTCATTTATATTTTTGACTTGCTATTAAATCTCCTCAGTTTCCTTAACTTAAAATTTTTCAGCACTTAAAGCCACCCTGACTTTTACCAGGGCTGATTAAGATGGGAGGATTTCTGTTCAGTCATGATTTACTCATGTTTTTTGGACACCTCTCATTTACTCCTTAAATAAAAATTTGCATTGCTGGTCACTGTAGGTCTAGTCCCAGGTCCTCTTTAGATACCTCTGTCTGCACACTCTTCCCCACATATTTAGAAATTATTTTTTGCTTCTAATGTATTTAGCCTACCACCACTATTTTCAATTGTGCTCTTTTTATATGCACTTTCATTTTCAACTTGCTATTGTATTCTGAATTCTGAGGCTATTGTTTATATTGTTATCATTCTCCTGACCACTCACTCAAATGGGTGGCAAAAGTACATTTAATGAGTATAATTTACGTTTAACTACCCAAAACACTCATGTCATTATCAAAGGCTCTCACATGACTAGATTGTGCAGATTTCTTCTCAATATATTCTGCTCACATCCTATTAGAGGGCCAGCTGCTAAAAATAGTCAATATATTATTCCTTGTCAGAACCCATTATAATGAATTCTAAAGGAGTGTTCACACTTCTCACTATATTTGAATTTCATTGCACTGGATTCAGTGTTGCTCATATGAAGAAGTCCTAAGTTCTGTTTTCTCATGTTAACCAAATAAATATTTTGGGTTTTTTTTCTTTCTTTCTTTCTTTTTTTGCCACTTCTATTGGTCTTTCATTTATCTATTTTCATCCGTCTTTGTTCTTTGGCCTGTGTGGGCCTCCCATTGCAGTGACATCTCTCGCTGCAGAGCACCAGCTCTGGGCACATGCGCCCCAGAGCTGTGGCTCACATCGGTCCAGTCACTCCATGGCACACGGGATCTTCCCAGGCCAGGAATCGAACTGGCACCCTTTGCACTGCAAGGCGGTGTCCTTACCCACTGGACCACCAGGGAAGCCCCAATATCATGTTTTTTATCCACTGGGGATAAATGTGCTGAACTGTAACTAGCCTTCTTTCTCAAATTTAAAGACTCATTTGACAGGTAGACTTGGGTTAAGGGTGTCAGATTTAAAAGCAAATAAAACCAAATTAAAATTTATTATGTTTTGTAGTATAAATGTAACACATAATATTTAAGAGATATATACTAAGAAATTTATCTGCAATTCAAATTTAAGTAGACTTTTTTTAGTTTGGTCTGGTTTTATAGTTCAATTTAAATATTTCATAGATATACCAAAAACTACTTATTGTTTATCTGAAATTTAAATTGAATCAGGAGTCTCTTATTTTTTTGAGAGGCAAGTAAAGTTTTTTTGGGTGGGAGAAGGGAGAGTCATTGCCGATACAGTGAGCCAGCTTAAGGGAGAACTGACATGGTTAAAGTGGGAGACACTATGAGAACAGCGGGCCTCACAGCAGACTGGATCAAGGGAGAACTGACCCGAAACAGGGGTCTTTGATCCATTTTATAGCCAGGGTCTAAGGAGTGACATAGAGGTCTTAAAGGATCACTGCTGATTGGATGGTCTACTGGGTGGGGTAGAGTTATGACTACAGCATGAGGCAAAGACAGTAGGTTCCAAGGAGTGGCATAGGGGGCTTAACCATTGGACAATATACTATAGCCTGGGGGAAGAAGAACGATAAGGGTCCAGTTTATCTCTTCTTGCATTCCAATACCTTCCTCATTTGCCTCGTTCTTTTGTCCTTGGGGCACCACATTCCTCCCTCTCTTTACTTTTAGGGCCAATTCTTTGGCCCCTTTGGATACCCTGCTGATGTCTAACTGTGTACCTATTTCCCTCCTCAGGCATTTGGGTACCCAGTCTCAAGGGAAAAAGGGGCAATGACCACTCTGGCTTCTTCAAGCTGTACAGGGACATTGTAGGGCTCTGGGTTCCCAATGCCTGCTCTCTGTCAGGATACGTTTAGGAAGGAAGGTGCAGCACCATGGGATGATATGGCAGCTTGTTCCAGCACTGTCTGGGTGTTGGCCAGGCAATGTTCTTGTTCTACTATCACTTGTAGATTTGTCATATTCTAGAAGAAACAAGCTTAACAAGGAAGTTAAAGATGCATTGCCCAAAGGTTAATAATTAGAAATGCTGCTGAGAGGCTAGCTAGCTAACCAGGAGAACCAGGACCAGACACTGGTCCATGATGTTAGTATTTTTCTAGGTATGAGAAGATGCAAGAATTTGTGGCTCAGAAAAATCTTTACCTGAAAATATCTGACTATCTGAAGGCCTGTTCTTCCATTTTTTTCCCAAAACACAGAGAACCTTATTTCTGATCTTCACCCTGAACTCCTTTCAGGAGACATTGAAAGTCAGCAGCTTGAATTGGTCATAATTTAGTCTTCAAAGAGGCAGCTGGCAAGTGCCAACTACCAGTTGACATGGCCTCTTCATAGTCACATATTTAGCCGTGACTTGGGATCATTTCATGATCATTGTTCCCATGGGAAGGCTCATTCCCAGGTCTAATGAAAATTCCACTAATAGGCCACTCAGTGTGCATTAGTAGACCAGGCCTTGTGAGTAGCAAGTCTCTGGACCATACCTGTCTCACTAGCCTCTTGGTCCAGGAAAGTATCCTCTCTTGTTGCTTCTTCCCATATCTAAAGTTACATTATTATAATCATTGATTTCATATGGAATTGTGTATCGGTATTTTATCATAGGCTCAGTCACTTATTTGGTAACATAAGAGACAGCAATTTTCTGAAACAGGTGACACAGAACATAATATTGCTAGCAGCTACTAGTAAGGTCACAAGTAACCATTTTTAATAACTTAATTAAAACTTTTGGCAAAATAACATTCTTTATATTTTTTTTTTCAGTTTTTATTTTGCTTTTTATTTCCTCCCTTCAGGCATTGGGTACCCAGTCTCAAGGGAAAAAGGGGCAATGACCACTCTGGCTTCTTCAAGCTGTACAGGGACATTGTAGGGCTCTGGGTTCCCAATGCCTGCTCTCTGTCAGGATACGTTTAGGAAGGAAGGTGCAGCACCATGGGATGATATGGCAGCTTGTTCCAGCACTGTCTGGGTGTTGGCCAGGCAATGTTCTTGTTCTACTATCACTTGTAGATTTGTCATATTCTAGAAGAAACAAGCTTAACAAGGAAGTTAAAGATGCATTGCCCAAAGGTTAATAATTAGAAATGCTGCTGAGAGGCTAGCTAGCTAACCAGGAGAACCAGGACCAGACACTGGTCCATGATGTTAGTATTTTTCTAGGTATGAGAAGATGCAAGAATTTGTGGCTCAGAAAAATCTTTACCTGAAAATATCTGACTATCTGAAGGCCTGTTCTTCCATTTTTTTCCCAAAACACAGAGAACCTTATTTCTGATCTTCACCCTGAACTCCTTTCAGGAGACATTGAAAGTCAGCAGCTTGAATTGGTCATAATTTAGTCTTCAAAGAGGCAGCTGGCAAGTGCCAACTACCAGTTGACATGGCCTCTTCATAGTCACATATTTAGCCGTGACTTGGGATCATTTCATGATCATTGTTCCCATGGGAAGGCTCATTCCCAGGTCTAATGAAAATTCCACTAATAGGCCACTCAGTGTGCATTAGTAGACCAGGCCTTGTGAGTAGCAAGTCTCTGGACCATACCTGTCTCACTAGCCTCTTGGTCCAGGAAAGTATCCTCTCTTGTTGCTTCTTCCCATATCTAAAGTTACATTATTATAATCATTGATTTCATATGGAATTGTGTATCGGTATTTTATCATAGGCTCAGTCACTTATTTGGTAACATAAGAGACAGCAATTTTCTGAAACAGGTGACACAGAACATAATATTGCTAGCAGCTACTAGTAAGGTCACAAGTAACCATTTTTAATAACTTAATTAAAACTTTTGGCAAAATAACATTCTTTATATTTTTTTTTTCAGTTTTTATTTTGCTTTTTACTTTTACAGAGTTTTGTTGTTTACAGATATGCATGACCCCAGAATAGTCATATGTATAACACCCCCCATCCCACCCCTCCAGACTGTTGCACAGTGCCCCTGCAGGATCCCCTTTGCTCACGGCACAGTGGCAAAATAACATTCTTAAATTTATCTAAAAGCTCTTATCTCATTACATTTGTTTTAAAAGCTTCTTCACTTGAGATACTTTCCTTGCTGACAAACAGATATAACAATATTTAACTCGTATTAAACCTAGGCATAATGAAAATATTATATTTAATGTCAATGACATTCCTACATTAATTAGGCCAACAAATAAGCATTAATACCAGATAAGAAATGCTTTTAGATTAATTTCTCTTGTATTCAGAATTGTTTGATTTGTTAGTGTTTATTTTTCTTTAGGCCAATTAAATTAGAGCTCATTTACAATTTCAGCTTTGTCAAAACAAAAACACACACTGAGACATACATAAATTCAGATGGACAGATAGAGATATTATGGTTTTCTGCCTGAGATCTAAAATGTCTCTTTGACACCCCCATTTTTTGGCTTGAACTGCTAATTTGCCCAAGACTGAGGTTTCAGGCAAAATGAACTGTGTATTTCAAGGGCATGTCAAGGGCTAACTTCAGGCCTTTCCGTAGGTAGGCCTTTTAACAAGATAGCTACTTTTAATTGCATATGTAACATGAGTAAAGAAATTTTCAGGGATTGAGAAGCTTTGTCCCTTCTCACTCTGAGAGATAGTAGTTAGAAAGGAAATTTTTAGGACTTTCAGGAGTGAGGAAAGCGTGATCCTTCCACACCTGAGAGATAAGAGCAGTTAGAAGGGAAATATAAGAGAAAGACCTGGATCAAAAGCCTCAGAATCTTTTCCCTGTTCTTTTCTTGAGGTTTTCTGAGTATTGGGGGTCTACAAGGTCCTTAGAGGGTGATCCAGGCCAAGGAAGAGGAAGCAAGGGTAAGCAGAAAGAAAACTGAAGATTCTGCCTAAAATCCTATCAGAGAGGCAGTGGCCAGGGAGAGATGAGCTCTATGTTTTGCTTCAACCACTATGTGCCTACCACAATGAATGGAAGTTGTCTTGCTGGGGCCGGATGCCCTTGTATCTGTACATAGGAGTCTTCAAGTGGCAGGTGTCCAAGTGGCTTTTAAATACTTGACCCATGCCCACACAATATTATTTGGCCTAATCCTCAGTCAGAAAAATGTCAAAAGGAGACACCCTCACCCATTTGGGCAGCAGCTAGTAGCTACCCATTTGGAGCACAGTGAGCAGTGGGACCTTTGGAACTCACCAGAGGGTAACCCTGGCTGGAGTTCCTCAGTTGCTTCCACAGCCACTGGCCTGTTCCCTGAGGGTCGCTATGAGAAAGGAGAGGCAAGAAGGTGGGGTAGGAAACCTCCAGCTTTCCCATACGGGCCACCAAAATGTCGAGGTCCGTGTGTGGGTTGGAAAAGAATTTCCAGACCCAAGGAAGAGTAAGAGGAAAGTAAAGTTTATTAGAGAAGGGAAGGGAAGGAAGAGTCCTTGCCAGTTCAGTGGGCCAGCTTAAGGGAGAAAGTCAGAGACAGTGTAAGAACAGCAGGCTGGCTCAAGGGAGAGCCGACATGGTTAGAGCGGGAAACACTGTGAGAACAGTGGGCCTCACAGTGGGCCCGCTCAAGGGATTGCCGACCAGGAGTCTCAGATTTTATCTGGCAGCTCTAACTTGGGTGCAGATTTGAGGTGGACATAAAATGATTCCCACTGTCAGGAAGCCATGATGAGAACCACAAAGGAACTTGTGGGAAAGCAAAAAAAAGAAAACCTTGAATTGTTTGAGAGCTTAAAAGTAAGAATGGATATCCGCTGATTCAGGATGTTAGATGAAAGTTTGCTTCTAGAAAAATAAAAGACTTCAAGTTTCCAAAGCTTGACTTTACCTCTTTTTTCTTATGTGGTACATATGTACATACCCACACCCTCTTTAAACCATCTTTTAGTTCCCTGGGAAACTTGTTATAAGGATAGATCAGATTCAGTTGGCATGTGCTAAACAGCTAAAATTGCATTTTTCTTTTTCTATAAAGAGAATGTTCTAGGCTGTATACATAACTTCTGAAGTCAGAAAAAAATGTTGTGTACTATCTTTATAAAGTCAAGCTGTTTGATGTGGCCTGACACCCTGTGATGTTTTGCAGTCAAATATACTCCCTGACAGATATTGCTGTATTGACTGTTCCTGGAGAAACCTACCATTTAGAACTTCAACTTAGCTTTCAAAAAAGAGAAAGAAGTTTAACTCAGTCCAAAGCAGGGAACAGGAGATTAGTTTATTTCTTCAAACTTACCTGCTGCATTGGAATCAACTTTCTATGTTAATTTGCACCAGAAATTTGAGATCCACCTACCAGTTACTGGTCACAAAGTCTCCTCTCTGGATAGGTTTAAATAGCATGTTTCAATACATTCTTATTATAAAAAAGCAGATATACTTAGATGAGCATACATGAGATGGAGTTACTTTGTTCCTAGGAAATTGAAAGGGAGAGTGAAAGGAGAGAGAATTTGATTTGCTCAAACTGACACAGATGTAATTCTTGAAACTTGTTTAGCAGAATTGGCTCTGGGTGAAAATGCCAGAGATTTCACTGATGTAGTAAATAATGTCATGAATGTTGATTCATAAAACTAATCTGGAGCTCAAGGGGTCAGATCTGGGTAACTGGTATGTGCATTACTTGTGGATTCACTGCTGAGAAGTTTAGCTCAGTACAGATGCTAACAGAAATCAAAGGAGTTCATGGAGACAGATTAGCAGGTGGTCTACAATAAATCATAGCTACAAAAATTCAAAATCTTATGTCTAGAGGGAAAAAAGAAAAACATGTTAGGTGTAATTGGCTGATACTTCTTTAGTTATGTACTATGTCCTTTCACATATACAGTTATATTAACTCATTTAATGGTGCCTGTATAATTTATTGTCCAAATCATAAAACTTTTGTCCAGGACAAATACTAAAACAGATAGAATCCATGGATAATAAGCACAAATCGGGACTGTTCTGGGCAAACCTTAGGGTACACATACTAATACCTTCTTATATAATAAAAAATACCAAAAAATTATTATAAATCCACATAGTAGGCAAAACTACCAAACAATATAATAGTCATAATAAATGTTAATTTGGTGGTTCAATTCAGTTCAATTCAGTCACCCAGTCATGTCCAACTCTTTGCAACCCCACTGACTGTGGCACTCCAGGCCTCCCTGTCTTTCACCATCTCCCAGAGCCTACTCAAACTCACATCCATTAGCTAATTGATGCCATTCAACCATTTCATCCTCTGTCTTGCTCTTTTCCTTCTGCCTTCTGCTTTTCCCAGCATCAGGGCCTTTTCCAAGGAGTCATCTCTTTGCATCAGGTGGCCAAAGTATTGAAGCTTCAGCTCAGCATCAGCCCTTCCAATGAATATTCAGAGTTCCTTTAGGATTAATTCCTTTAGAATTACTTGGTTTGATCTCCTTGCAGTCCAAGGCACTCTCAAGAGTCTTCTCCACCACCATAGTTGAAAGACATCAATTCTTTGTCACTCAGCATTCTTTATGGTCCAGCTTTTATATCCATACATGACTACTGGGAAAACCATAGCTTGACTATATGGACTTTTGTCAGCAAAGTGACGTCTCGACTTTTTAATGCACTGTCTAGGTGTGTCATAGCTTTTCTTCCAAGTAGCAAGTATGTTTTAATTTCATGGCTGCAGTCACTATATGCGGTTTCTTTGGAGACTAAAAAAACAAAGTCCGTCACTGTTTCAATTGTTTGCCCACCTATTTGTCACGAGGTGATGGGACTCAATGCCATGATCTTCGTTTTGTGAATGTTGAATTTTAAGTCAGATTTTTCCACTCTCCTCTTTCACCTTCATCAAGAGGTTCTTTAGTTACTCTGTGTTTTCTACCATAAGAGTGTTGTCATCTGCATATGTGAGGTTATTAATATTTCTCCCACAATTTTGATTCCAGCTTGTGTTTGATTCAGCTGGTATTTCATTTGATGTACTCTGCATAAATAAGAAGGGTGACAGTATACAGTCTTGGTATACTCCTTTCCCAATTTGGAATGAGTCCATTTTCCATGTCTAGTTTTAACTGTTGCTTCTTGTTTTGCATACAGGTTTCTCAGGAAGCAGATAAGGTGACCTGGTCTTAAACCTTAGGGTACACATACTAATACCTTCTTATATAATAAAAAATACCAAAAAATTATTATAAATCCACATAGTAGGCAAAACTACCAAACAATATAATAGTCATAATAAATGTTAATTTGGTGGTTCAATTCAGTTCAATTCAGTCACCCAGTCATGTCCAACTCTTTGCAACCCCACTGACTGTGGCACTCCAGGCCTCCCTGTCTTTCACCATCTCCCAGAGCCTACTCAAACTCACATCCATTAGCTAATTGATGCCATTCAACCATTTCATCCTCTGTCTTGCTCTTTTCCTTCTGCCTTCTGCTTTTCCCAGCATCAGGGCCTTTTCCAAGGAGTCATCTCTTTGCATCAGGTGGCCAAAGTATTGAAGCTTCAGCTCAGCATCAGCCCTTCCAATGAATATTCAGAGTTCCTTTAGGATTAATTCCTTTAGAATTACTTGGTTTGATCTCCTTGCAGTCCAAGGCACTCTCAAGAGTCTTCTCCACCACCATAGTTGAAAGACATCAATTCTTTGTCACTCAGCATTCTTTATGGTCCAGCTTTTATATCCATACATGACTACTGGGAAAACCATAGCTTGACTATATGGACTTTTGTCAGCAAAGTGATGTCTCGACTTTTTAATGCACTGTCTAGGTGTGTCATAGCTTTTCTTCCAAGTAGCAAGTATGTTTTAATTTCATGGCTGCAGTCACTATATGCGGTTTCTTTGGAGACTAAAAAAACAAAGTCCGTCACTGTTTCAATTGTTTGCCCACCTATTTGTCACGAGGTGATGGGACTCAATGCCATGATCTTCGTTTTGTGAATGTTGAATTTTAAGTCAGATTTTTCCACTCTCCTCTTTCACCTTCATCAAGAGGTTCTTTAGTTACTCTGTGTTTTCTACCATAAGAGTGTTGTCATCTGCATATGTGAGGTTATTAATATTTCTCCCACAATTTTGATTCCAGCTTGTGTTTGATTCAGCTGGTATTTCATTTGATGTACTCTGCATAAATAAGAAGGGTGACAGTATACAGTCTTGGTATACTCCTTTCCCAATTTGGAATGAGTCCATTTTTCCATGTCTAGTTTTAACTGTTGCTTCTTGTTTTGCATACAGGTTTCTCAGGAAGCAGATAAGGTGACCTGGTATTCCCATCTCTTTAAGAATTTCTCAGTTTGTTCTGACCCACACAATCAAAAGCTTTAATGTAGTCAATGAAGCATAAGTAGATGTATTCCTAGAATTCCATTGCTCTTCTATGATCCAATGCATGTTGGCAATTTGATCTCTGGTTCCTCTGCCTTTTCTAAATCCAGCTTGTACATCTGGAAGTTTTTTGGGTTTACTTACTGTTGAAGCCTAGCTTGGAGGGTTTTGAGCATTACTTTCCTAGCGTGTGAAATGAGTGCAGTGGTGTGATAGTTTGAACATTCCTTGGAATTTCTCTTTGTTGGAATTGGAATGAAAACTGACCTTTTCCAGACCTGTGGCCACTGCTGAGTTTTCCAAATGTGCTGGCATATTGAATGTAGCACTTTAATAGCATCATCTTTTAGGATTTGAAAAAGCTCAGCTGGAATTCCATCACCTCCACTAGCTTTGGTCATAGTAATGCTTCCTAGGGTCCTCTTGACTTCAGACTCTAAGATTTTTGGCTTTAGGTCAGTGATTACACCATTGTGGTCATCCAGCTCATTAAGATCTTTTTTATACAATTCTTCTGTTTTTTCTTTCCACCTCTTTTTAATATCTTCTGTTTCTGTTCAATACATATTATTTCTGTCCTTTATTGTGCCTATCTTTGCATGAAATGTTCCCTTGGTATCTCTAATTTTCTTGTGGAGATCTCTAGTCTTTCCCATTCTGTTGTTTTCCTCTATTTATTTGCACTGTTCACTCAATAAAGCTTTCTTCTATCTCCTTGCTATTCTCTGGAACTCTGCATTCAGATGGGTATATCTTTAGTTACTCTGTGTTTTCTACCATAAGAGTGTTGTCATCTGCATATGTGAGGTTATTAATATTTCTCCCACAATTTTGATTCCAGCTTGTGTTTGATTCAGCTGGTATTTCATTTGATGTACTCTGCATAAATAAGAAGGGTGACAGTATACAGTCTTGGTATACTCCTTTCCCAATTTGGAATGAGTCCATTTTTCCATGTCTAGTTTTAACTGTTGCTTCTTGTTTTGCATACAGGTTTCTCAGGAAGCAGATAAGGTGACCTGGTATTCCCATCTCTTTAAGAATTTCTCAGTTTGTTCTGACCCACACAATCAAAAGCTTTAATGTAGTCAATGAAGCATAAGTAGATGTATTCCTAGAATTCCATTGCTCTTCTATGATCCAATGCATGTTGGCAATTTGATCTCTGGTTCCTCTGCCTTTTCTAAATCCAGCTTGTACATCTGGAAGTTTTTGGTTCACTTACTGTTGAAGCCTAGCTTGGAGGGTTTTGAGCATTACTTTCCTAGCGTGTGAAATGAGTGCAGTGGTGTGATAGTTTGAACATTCCTTGGAATTTCTCTTTGTTGGAATTGGAATGAAAACTGACCTTTTCCAGACCTGTGGCCACTGCTGAGTTTTCCAAATGTGCTGGCATATTGAATGTAGCACTTTAATAGCATCATCTTTTAGGATTTGAAAAAGCTCAGCTGGAATTCCATCACCTCCACTAGCTTTGGTCATAGTAATGCTTCCTAGGGTCCTCTTGACTTCAGACTCTAAGATTTTTGGCTTTAGGTCAGTGATTACACCATTGTGGTCATCCAGCTCATTAAGATCTTTTTTATACAATTCTTCTGTTTTTTCTTTCCACCTCTTTTTAATATCTTCTGTTTCTGTTCAATACATATTATTTCTGTCCTTTATTGTGCCTATCTTTGCATGAAATGTTCCCTTGGTATCTCTAATTTTCTTGTGGAGATCTCTAGTCTTTCCCATTCTGTTGTTTTCCTCTATTTATTTGCACTGTTCACTCAATAAAGCTTTCTTCTATCTCCTTGCTATTCTCTGGAACTCTGCATTCAGATGGGTATATCATTCATTTTCTACTTTGTCTTTTGCTTCTCTTCTTTTCTCAGCTATTTGTAAGGCCTCCTCAATTTTGCCTTTTTGCATTTCTTTTTCTTGGAGATGGTCTGATCAGTGCCTCCTGTACAGTGTTATGAACCTCCATTCATAGTCCTTCAGGCACTGTATCTATCAGATCTAGTCCCTTGAGTCTATTTGTAACTTCTACTGTATATCATAAAGGTTTTGATTTAGGTCATACCTGAATGGTTTTCCCTACTTTCTTCAATTTAAGTCTTAATTTACTATGCCTCAAATAGTCATTTAATCCTGGCATCAACTTCATGAGATTAGAGACCAGTTGAATAATTAGTCAATTATTATCCAGAGATGCTAATAAATTTCATTAAAGTAACAAAGTTATATATTGTAGAATAAGGATTTGAATACATACACTCAACAACACAGCTCATACACTAAATAACATAAGCTAATCCAGAATTACCTAAACTAAATACACATTAAGTATACTACTATATTCACTTACATAGTATAAGGAGCTAGATAATAAGTATTCAAAATTTAAGTACAGACTCTTTTTTTAAAGATAAAGACTATGTTGTCATTACATTACGAATGTGGCAAGTCTGATTCCTGAGAACAAGATACTCAAATTTTAAGGCACTCACTGCCCACACCAGATTCACCTGGGAACTTATTAATGCTCAGATTCTTGAGCTTCACCCCAGACTTTCTGACACTGCCCACACTCAGATTTACTTCCTAGGGTCCTCTTGACTTCAGACTCTAAGATTTTTGGCTTTAGGTCAGTGATTACACCATTGTGGTCATCCAGCTCATTAAGATCTTTTTTATACAATTCTTCTGTTTTTTCTTTCCACCTCTTTTTAATATCTTCTGTTTCTGTTCAATACATATTATTTCTGTCCTTTATTGTGCCTATCTTTGCATGAAATGTTCCCTTGGTATCTCTAATTTTCTTGTGGAGATCTCTAGTCTTTCCCATTCTGTTGTTTTCCTCTATTTATTTGCACTGTTCACTCAATAAAGCTTTCTTCTATCTCCTTGCTATTCTCTGGAACTCTGCATTCAGATGGGTATATCATTCATTTTCTACTTTGTCTTTTGCTTCTCTTCTTTTCTCAGCTATTTGTAAGGCCTCCTCAATTTTGCCTTTTTGCATTTCTTTTTCTTGGAGATGGTCTGATCAGTGCCTCCTGTACAGTGTTATGAACCTCCATTCATAGTCCTTCAGGCACTGTATCTATCAGATCTAGTCCCTTGAGTCTATTTGTAACTTCTACTGTATATCATAAAGGTTTTGATTTAGGTCATACCTGAATGGTTTTCCCTACTTTCTTCAATTTAAGTCTTAATTTACTATGCCTCAAATAGTCATTTAATCCTGGCATCAACTTCATGAGATTAGAGACCAGTTGAATAATTAGTCAATTATTATCCAGAGATGCTAATAAATTTCATTAAAGTAACAAAGTTATATATTGTAGAATAAGGATTTGAATACATACACTCAACAACACAGCTCATACACTAAATAACATAAGCTAATCCAGAATTACCTAAACTAAATACACATTAAGTATACTACTATATTCACTTACATAGTATAAGGAGCTAGATAATAAGTATTCAAAATTTAAGTACAGACTCTTTTTTTAAAGATAAAGACTATGTTGTCATTACATTACGAATGTGGCAAGTCTGATTCCTGAGAACAAGATACTCAAATTTTAAGGCACTCACTGCCCACACCAGATTCACCTGGGAACTTATTAATGCTCAGATTCTTGAGCTTCACCCCAGACTTTCTGAAGAATTTGACTTGATTTTTATGCATATAGGATTTGAGAATATGTTTCCTAAAATACAGAAGCAAGAGTAAACACTGGATTTTTTTTTCTTTGTCTTTGTAACTTGTTAACATACAATTTACCATAACTAATGGGAAAGCACTCACTAGTGTGAGTAGTTAAGTACTCAAAACTAACTATGCTGCTTTAATCTCAGTTAATTTAAAATATTAACTTATATGCACCATCTCACTAGATAAGTTTTTCTTATAAAAATATTTTAAATTTTAATATGAATAATGTATGCATGTGTGCTAAGTTGCTTCAGTTGTGTCCAACTTTTTGTGACCCTATGAATTGTAACCCTCTGTCCATGGGATTCTTCAGACAGAAATACTGGAGTGCATTATAATGCCTTCCTCCAAGGATCTTCCCAACCTAGGGATCAAACCTACTTCTCTTATGTCTCCTGGAGTAGGCAGGTTCTTTATCACTATTACCACCTGGGAAGACTATGAACAATGCATAATTTGATATAAAAATTAGATTCTTAAATAAGTCATTGCTATAACTATTATTGACACATAGAAGAAATTGTTCTGATTATATCATCTGCATTTAAAAAGCTAAAGTTACAGATAATGTTTTTTAACTACATCTAGATTAGCCAAAATGTCTTACTTTTATTAGTACTCAGGATTATTTATGAGATTTTTAAATGTTTATTGAATTTATTATTCTCTTCAATTAATTTGAGATTCTCACAAGTGAGTATACTGAAACATAATGTCTTCCTTCTTTTAAACAATTTGCTTACTACTTGTTGGAAACTTTTAGGCATTAATTATAAGTCAATGAACAAAATAAATACACAAAAATTTTGCTGTCCTCTTAGAGTTTACTCACAATAATGAGGCTTGCCCTTCCTTTGTTTTAAAATGTCCGGTCCCTTATTAATAAACTTTCAGGTACATGAAGAAATGGTATACCAATCAGAGAAAGTGGCTGCTCTCATCACTATAGTTTGTAGGGTAGCGGTAAAAGAAAGTTAGGATAGGAAAAGTATAAACTGAAGGATGGAAATAAGTTTCTGTAGGGAAAAGTGTGAAGCTTCTTGTGTGAGGCAGGACTAAGATATCCTCAAGTTTGGAGATCTGGAGAGACATGAATCACCCCCCTAATTGAAAGGAATACCTAAGGTAGAGGTACTTAGATCAACTTTGTGCTATTCTGATAGGTCCTCCTAGCCTCCTTGCTTAGAAAGGGAACTCTAAAGAGAATACAATAAGCAAGCCCTTTAGTGGGAGTTAGAAGGAGGGGGAGCAGTGAGTTTACTTTATAAAATAAAAGCTCAAAACAGAAAACCAATGGAATATCCAATTGCCTCAGAAACAGTATGCCAGGACACACTAAATTAATTTTGAAAGATCCTCTTAAACTTGGTAAATTCTCTGTGTATTATTTCCATTCTGCTCTGTCTGTTCCCCAGTCTTGATTATACAGTAGTAAAACCCATCTAATCAAAGTTCCTGTTTGCTTTTCTTTATGGGAAACGAGGGAAGCTCAAGATAATCAGGTGGTGGCAAGGCAGCTTTAGAGGGAAAGGAAAACTAGTTTAATCCTGAAAGTCCTGGTAGTGCTGCAAAAAGGAAGAGAGAAAAGAGACAGGAAATAGAGTAGTAACTGCTGGCTGAGTCTGCAACATGTGCCCATGCCCATGAGACGAGCTCCACTTGGTGTACACAAAAGTCATGTTGAGTGATAGAAAGGAAATAGTATTTCATACATCTATGGAGGAAAAGGGCTGTACAGTTAAACTGTAACAATGCTTGTCTTTGTCTCTATCACCTAATTCACTGTAAGTCCCTCAAGAACAAAGGTTAAGTCTGATTCATTTTTGCCTTCTATGACCCACCATGATAGTTAACATAAATTATTCTAGAATTTGATAAAAAAAAAAGAATTGATTATTTAATTAATGACCTGAAATTACAGTTTAAAAAATAAACATTTGTAGATTCTTATTATGGAATAGAAAATAATATGAATAACTGTCCTAAAGGAGTTGATGTTTGATCTGATTCTTGATCAATATGATGAGGAAAGGGACCTGTTAGGCACAGAGACTAGAATTTGCCAATGCATAACAGTGATGACATGACTTTTGGAGTGGCTCCAGTGTAAGAGGGATGAGGTGAGGCTGTGAAGGTGTGTCAGAACCAGATCACAAGCAATTTTGGATGCCGTGTTAGTTAAGTATGGGTTTTAATCAGTGGATCATGAGAGGACAGAGAGAATTTGTAAGAACAGAATTGTGATGTGGGATATGACTTATCTTTTGGAAAGTTAGTGGATTTGCATGAGGACTCTAAAGAGAATACAGTAAGCAAGCCCTTTAGTGGGAGTTAGAAGGAGGGGGAGCAGTGAGTTTACTTTATAAAATAAAAGCTCAAAACAGAAAACCAATGGAATATCCAATTGCCTCAGAAACAGTATGCCAGGACACACTAAATTAATTTTGAAAGATCCTCTTAAACTTGGTAAATTCTCTGTGTATTATTTCCATTCTGCTCTGTCTGTTCCCCAGTCTTGATTATACAGTAGTAAAACCCATCTAATCAAAGTTCCTGTTTGCTTTTCTTTATGGGAAACGAGGGAAGCTCAAGATAATCAGGTGGTGGCAAGGCAGCTTTAGAGGGAAAGGAAAACTAGTTTAATCCTGAAAGTCCTGGTAGTGCTGCAAAAAGGAAGAGAGAAAAGAGACAGGAAATAGAGTAGTAACTGCTGGCTGAGTCTGCAACATGTGCCCATGCCCATGAGACGAGCTCCACTTGGTGTACACAAAAGTCATGTTGAGTGATAGAAAGGAAATAGTATTTCATACATCTATGGAGGAAAAGGGCTGTACAGTTAAACTGTAACAATGCTTGTCTTTGTCTCTATCACCTAATTCACTGTAAGTCCCTCAAGAACAAAGGTTAAGTCTGATTCATTTTTGCCTTCTATGACCCACCATGATAGTTAACATAAATTATTCTAGAATTTGATAAAAAAAGAATTGATTATTTAATTAATGACCTGAAATTACAGTTTAAAAAATAAACATTTGTAGATTCTTATTATGGAATAGAAAATAATATGAATAACTGTCCTAAAGGAGTTGATGTTTGATCTGATTCTTGATCAATATGATGAGGAAAGGGACCTGTTAGGCACAGAGACTAGAATTTGCCAATGCATAACAGTGATGACATGACTTTTGGAGTGGCTCCAGTGTAAGAGGGATGAGGTGAGGCTGTGAAGGTGTGTCAGAACCAGATCACAAGCAATTTTGGATGCCGTGTTAGTTAAGTATGGGTTTTAATCAGTGGATCATGAGAGGACAGAGAGAATTTGTAAGAACAGAATTGTGATGTGGGATATGACTTATCTTTTGGAAAGTTAGAATTGACATGTATTTGCATGAAGGACTAACAGAAGTCTATAAAAGAATTAGGTTATGGGGCTATTAGAACAGTCAGGGAAACAATAAGATATGAACAAAGATACAGTTAATACACACAACTGTATAATGTGCTTAAATATATATATATATGTGTGTGTGTGTATATATATATATATATATATATATATATACATATATATCATATGATGTGTTGAAACGCATTCCAAAGACTTACTGATGAATATTGAAGTACATCATGTAGGAGAGAAACGACCCCAAAGTTTCCAGTTGGGCAACTGATAGTGCTCCTTTATTGAGAAAAACAGAAAGTAAGAGAGGATTCAGCAGAAAATGCCAGTTATCAGTCTGGGACTCTGCCAAATTCGAGGTGCCCATAAACATTTTATGGAGTGGCTCCTTAGATAATACGATATCAGGTTTCACCAGCTCTAGGAGTGGCTAGGATTGAGCATGGATTTGAGATTTCCAGCAAAGAATTGGAAGACTGTCCAAGGAGGAAAAGCTCATCTTATGAAGTGGTTAGAGCTGGAGGAAAGAAGTGAACCCCAGGAATGTCAGTATCCAAGCAGCAAGAGTTGAAGAGGAGATGGAGAAGGGCATTCAGGGAGGCAATGGGAAAACATGGGAGAGCTTCTTACAGAAGACAAAGGAAGCCAAATTTCAATAATGGACCAAGTCAGGAGTCAAATAAGATGACCGGGGTGGTAAGGAGGAGGAATAAACATTTGTAGATTCTTATTATGGAATAGAAAATAATATGAATAACTGTCCTAAAGGAGTTGATGTTTGATCTGATTCTTGATCAATATGATGAGGAAAGGGACCTGTTAGGCACAGAGACTAGAATTTGCCAATGCATAACAGTGATGACATGACTTTTGGAGTGGCTCCAGTGTAAGAGGGATGAGGTGAGGCTGTGAAGGTGTGTCAGAACCAGATCACAAGCAATTTTGGATGCCGTG
This sequence comes from Tragulus kanchil, assembly GCA_022376925.1. Lineage (NCBI taxonomy): Eukaryota > Metazoa > Chordata > Mammalia > Artiodactyla > Tragulidae > Tragulus > Tragulus kanchil. The sequence goes on from JAIOJX010000004.1 coordinate 38,213,195, forward strand.
TTAGTTAAGTATGGGTTTTAATCAGTGGATCATGAGAGGACAGAGAGAATTTGTAAGAACAGAATTGTGATGTGGGATATGACTTATCTTTTGGAAAGTTAGAATTGACATGTATTTGCATGAAGGACTAACAGAAGTCTATAAAAGAATTAGGTTATGGGGCTATTAGAACAGTCAGGGAAACAATAAGATATGAACAAAGATACAGTTAATACACACAACTGTATAATGTGCTTAAATATATATATATATGTGTGTGTGTGTATATATATATATATATATATATATATATACATATATATCATATGATGTGTTGAAACGCATTCCAAAGACTTACTGATGAATATTGAAGTACATCATGTAGGAGAGAAACGACCCCAAAGTTTCCAGTTGGGCAACTGATAGTGCTCCTTTATTGAGAAAAACAGAAAGTAAGAGAGGATTCAGCAGAAAATGCCAGTTATCAGTCTGGGACTCTGCCAAATTCGAGGTGCCCATAAACATTTTATGGAGTGGCTCCTTAGATAATACGATATCAGGTTTCACCAGCTCTAGGAGTGGCTAGGATTGAGCATGGATTTGAGATTTCCAGCAAAGAATTGGAAGACTGTCCAAGGAGGAAAAGCTCATCTTATGAAGTGGTTAGAGCTGGAGGAAAGAAGTGAACCCCAGGAATGTCAGTATCCAAGCAGCAAGAGTTGAAGAGGAGATGGAGAAGGGCATTCAGGGAGGCAATGGGAAAACATGGGAGAGCTTCTTACAGAAGACAAAGGAAGCCAAATTTCAATAATGGACCAAGTCAGGAGTCAAATAAGATGACCGGGGTGGTAAGGAGGAGGAATTGCCTACTGGGCCATTTGGAAGAATCTGGTGATATCAGCTAGTGTTTTGAAGTGGGAAACCACATTATATAATGTTGAAAATTCAATGGAAAGGAAATTGGTGCATCACTGACGCATACTTGGTGGTGAAAAGAAAATGCAAGATGGATTTCCAGCTTGAGAAGATGCCAGAGTCAAGAAATGCTTTCTTTATGGGTAATTTGGCCTTCCTGATTCCTAGTCAGGGCCCAAAGAGGGTGTAAATGTGTCCTTGAAGCTGACTCCTTATCCCCTTTCTTCATTGCCGTGCATCTTTTCAGATCTGGGCCCTTCTTGTGAGTGCCCCACTACCTTCCCATCTGGTGTAGCTTAGGAAGTCTGAGATCCCTCCAGCACTAGACATGCTCAGTGATTAGGACATGTTTGTGTGTTTGAGGACAGAGAGAAACATAGAAGGGTCAGTTGCTAAGGAAAGTATTCCTTGTAAAATCTTTGCTCTCGAATTCAAAAAAGCTACTAAAACTCACAGAATACTTTACTTGAATATGCAGTAAGTGTAAACTACTTTCATTTCTCTGGTTTTGACTTAATTTTGCCTCTGGACATCTTTATTTCCATCTGCTTTCCTTAGCCTCTTTCCTTTTATTAGGTATTTCCTAAATGTTTTGAATATCCTAACTGATATTATAAAGTTTTTTATTGAGATGAGAATCTTTTTATGGGTCATCTTCCCACAGTACCAAATATTTTTCTTTTTTGAGCCCAGAGTATTTACATTAATTGGAAATGGAGTGGCTCCTTAGATAATACGATATCAGGTTTCACCAGCTCTAGGAGTGGCTAGGATTGAGCATGGATTTGAGATTTCCAGCAAAGAATTGGAAGACTGTCCAAGGAGGAAAAGCTCATCTTATGAAGTGGTTAGAGCTGGAGGAAAGAAGTGAACCCCAGGAATGTCAGTATCCAAGCAGCAAGAGTTGAAGAGGAGATGGAGAAGGGCATTCAGGGAGGCAATGGGAAAACATGGGAGAGCTTCTTACAGAAGACAAAGGAAGCCAAATTTCAATAATGGACCAAGTCAGGAGTCAAATAAGATGACCGGGGTGGTAAGGAGGAGGAATTGCCTACTGGGCCATTTGGAAGAATCTGGTGATATCAGCTAGTGTTTTGAAGTGGGAAACCACATTATATAATGTTGAAAATTCAATGGAAAGGAAATTGGTGCATCACTGACGCATACTTGGTGGTGAAAAGAAAATGCAAGATGGATTTCCAGCTTGAGAAGATGCCAGAGTCAAGAAATGCTTTCTTTATGGGTAATTTGGCCTTCCTGATTCCTAGTCAGGGCCCAAAGAGGGTGTAAATGTGTCCTTGAAGCTGACTCCTTATCCCCTTTCTTCATTGCCGTGCATCTTTTCAGATCTGGGCCCTTCTTGTGAGTGCCCCACTACCTTCCCATCTGGTGTAGCTTAGGAAGTCTGAGATCCCTCCAGCACTAGACATGCTCAGTGATTAGGACATGTTTGTGTGTTTGAGGACAGAGAGAAACATAGAAGGGTCAGTTGCTAAGGAAAGTATTCCTTGTAAAATCTTTGCTCTCGAATTCAAAAAAGCTACTAAAACTCACAGAATACTTTACTTGAATATGCAGTAAGTGTAAACTACTTTCATTTCTCTGGTTTTGACTTAATTTTGCCTCTGGACATCTTTATTTCCATCTGCTTTCCTTAGCCTCTTTCCTTTTATTAGGTATTTCCTAAATGTTTTGAATATCCTAACTGATATTATAAAGTTTTTTATTGAGATGAGAATCTTTTTATGGGTCATCTTCCCACAGTACCAAATATATCTTCTTTTAAAGGACCAGGTGATTTATGTCTAGAGCCCACATGTGTTTTGTAGAAACCATGACAATTGTCCAGAGGGAAGAACGTAAACAGTAGTTTAGCCCATACTCAGTCTTAGAAATTCCATGAAGGATAGAAAGTTAATTTTATTTATAGCCACAGTTTATATTTTTAAAAAGTTTTAATATATATAGCTTATTTGACAGAATGTTTTCTATTTGATGTTTATTTTAAAATGGCTCAAAATAACTGAAAATATTATGATTTGCCAGGACAAATTTGTTCTTTTTTCCCCAGTATCACTGCCCCCCTTTACATTTTTCAAACACTTTTTTTATTAAAGTAAATCAGCCAGTGGCTGTTCCATAAAAGATTCCATATTGCTCAGTGCCAAGCCATTCTCTTGCCAAACACATGCAGATGACTTGCTCACTGGAGAAACTGACAGATGTAAAACTGGAGAAAACAGAAGCACTTCTGTGTTTTTGTTCCCAGAGCTCTGGCGCTTTGTCCTGCCCACACCTAGTCCCACTGCAGGCACTAATCCAAGGAAGGAAGCTTTCTCTCTGAGGGTCTTCAAGTCTTGCTGTTGTTACTAATTCTAGAAAACTACTGCATTTATTTGCAATATGTTTCCAAAGTAGAACGGCCTAACAAAATGAGGTAGATGGAGCAGTTAGTAATTTGTTCCTTTAAATTCCCAATGTTTGTTTCCTTCTGATTTAATAGTTTCAAGGTAGTTTTTCCAAAGAATTAGCATGCCCAAAAAAGCAGGAAGATTTTTCTGCTCAATGGGTTATGATTTCTTGTTGAATAGCACCACCTCATGGTTATTCTGTTTCCTTAATTATTACAAGGAATGGCTGACAGTGTTTGATTTCCTGTCCTAGTGCATTTTACTTTACACTGCTCATATTTAATCACTCAGTCGTGTCTGACTCTTTGTGGCCCCATGAACTGTAGATCACCTGTCTCCTCTGTCTATGGGATTCTCCAGGCAAGAATACTAGAGTAGGTTGCCATTTCCCACAACAGGGGATCTTCCTGACCCGGAGATCTAACCAGTGTCTCCTGCATTGCAGGCAGATTCTTTACCCCTGAGCCACCAGGGAAGACTATTTAACTTTATGACAATGAGTAAAACTGATATATATCAAAGTATAGATTAAATATAATCTCTACTCTGGTAAAGATGTTTACATATCGCATCACTTCATTATTTGCATCTGGGGCTCATTTTTATATCACCTATGGACCCACGACCTCAGGCTGTATATAGTAAATGTTGTGTGAATGTGGTTAGAACATTTTCTGTCTCACTGTGTTCTGCAGTCTTGTGCCTTGTGCCTGACTCTTTGTGACCTCACGGACTGTAATTTGCCAGGCTCCTCTGGTGATGGGATTATCCAGAAAAGAATATTGGAGTAGATTGCCATTTCTTCCCACAGTGGGCCATGTTTTGTCAGAAATCTTCACTATTACATGTCCATCTTGGATGGCCCTTCATGGCATGGCCCTTCCCTATGACAAGGCAATGATCCATGAAAGGGTTTCCTCCTGACTCGATCTATAATATTGAAAAAAGCACTTCTGTTTTTGTTCCCCCCCCCACCTAGTCCCACTGCAGGCACTAATCCAAGGAAGGAAGCTTTCTCTCTGAGGGTCTTCAAGTCTTGCTGTTGTTACTAATTCTAGAAAACTACTGCATTTATTTGCAATATGTTTCCAAAGTAGAACGGCCTAACAAAATGAGGTAGATGGAGCAGTTAGTAATTTGTTCCTTTAAATTCCCAATGTTTGTTTCCTTCTGATTTAATAGTTTCAAGGTAGTTTTTCCAAAGAATTAGCATGCCCAAAAAAGCAGGAAGATTTTTCTGCTCAATGGGTTATGATTTCTTGTTGAATAGCACCACCTCATGGTTATTCTGTTTCCTTAATTATTACAAGGAATGGCTGACAGTGTTTGATTTCCTGTCCTAGTGCATTTTACTTTACACTGCTCATATTTAATCACTCAGTCGTGTCTGACTCTTTGTGGCCCCATGAACTGTAGATCACCTGTCTCCTCTGTCTATGGGATTCTCCAGGCAAGAATACTAGAGTAGGTTGCCATTTCCCACAACAGGGGATCTTCCTGACCCGGAGATCTAACCAGTGTCTCCTGCATTGCAGGCAGATTCTTTACCCCTGAGCCACCAGGGAAGACTATTTAACTTTATGACAATGAGTAAAACTGATATATATCAAAGTATAGATTAAATATAATCTCTACTCTGGTAAAGATGTTTACATATACGCATCACTTCATTATTTGCATCTGGGGCTCATTTTTATATCACCTATGGACCCACGACCTCAGGCTGTATATAGTAAATGTTGTGTGAATGTGGTTAGAACATTTTCTGTCTCACTGTGTTCTGCAGTCTTGTGCCTTGTGCCTGACTCTTTGTGACCTCACGGACTGTAATTTGCCAGGCTCCTCTGGTGATGGGATTATCCAGAAAAGAATATTGGAGTAGATTGCCATTTCTTCCCACAGTGGGCCATGTTTTGTCAGAAATCTTCACTATTACATGTCCATCTTGGATGGCCCTTCATGGCATGGCCCTTCCCTATGACAAGGCAATGATCCATGAAAGGGTTTCCTCCTGACTCGATCTATAATATTGTAAGACTGAAACAAAGTAAATGTTTCTTTGGAGACAGATAAATTCCCCCATCTATAGAGAAGGATAAACTACTGTATATTCATACAGAGGAATATTAAGTACCACTAAGCAATTTATACAGCAGCAATTAATATTAAATGAAAATAAAATATAAATATTATTTACTAAAATAATATGAAACAGAATAAAAAATATATATTCATTACAACCCTATTTTCTAAGGTAAAGACCAGAAAGAAATGCACAAAATAAACACAGGAGTAGTTAATAATAAATCTTTTGATATTCTCAAACCCTTTCTTATATTGTGCTGATTTTTTTCAAGGATAAAAGTTACATAGTAAAATAATGAAGCTAAAAATTATTCTTACTTTTGGAGTAAATCAGCATTAATTCTGAGTTTAACCTATCAAATCACAGAATTTAAATTTAATACTTTTTATTTTTAACATTTGAAAATTTAATTTTTAACACTCTTGTCTCAAGAGGGATCAGGTATAAGAAGTTAATATCCAAAATATATGAGGAGCTCACTACTCAATTGGAAGGAAAAAAGAAATACCCCAATGATAAAATGCCAAGGACCAGAATAGATATTTTTCCTAAGAAGACTTACGAATGGCCGATAGGTACATGAAAAGGTGCTCAGCATGACTCGTCATCCATAAAATGCAAATCAAAATGAGATATCACCTCACAACTATTAGGATGGTATTACTAAAAAAATAAGGGAACAGATGTTGATGATGACATGGAGGTAAGGAACCATTGTACACTGTTGGACTACCGTATCATCCAGCAATCCCACAAAGCCAGTCTCTAGAAAAAAATACTTGTATTCTTATGTTCATTCCAGCCTAGTTCACAATAGCCAGGGTACAGAAACAAATTGTGTCCACCAACGGAAGGATGAGTCAGGAAAACACAATAAAATGGTATTCAGCTTTAAAAAGGAGAAATCTTGCCATTTGTGACAACATGGATGGCTTTGATGGCATTACACTTAGTGCAATAAGCCAGATAGAGATGGACAAATATGGCACGCCAAAAAAAAATACACTATGGGATTTGCGCTCTTTGATTTCGATCTATAATATTGTAAGACTGAAACAAAGTAAATGTTTCTTTGGAGACAGATAAATTCCCCCATCTATAGAGAAGGATAAACTACTGTATATTCATACAGAGGAATATTAAGTACCACTAAGCAATTTATACAGCAGCAATTAATATTAAATGAAAATAAAATATAAATATTATTTACTAAAATAATATGAAACAGAATAAAAAATATATATTCATTACAACCCTATTTTCTAAGGTAAAGACCAGAAAGAAATGCACAAAATAAACACAGGAGTAGTTAATAATAAATCTTTTGATATTCTCAAACCCTTTCTTATATTGTGCTGATTTTTTTCAAGGATAAAAGTTACATAGTAAAATAATGAAGCTAAAATTATTCTTACTTTTGGAGTAAATCAGCATTAATTCTGAGTTTAACCTATCAAATCACAGAATTTAAATTTAATACTTTTTATTTTTAACATTTGAAAATTTAATTTTTAACACTCTTGTCTCAAGAGGGATCAGGTATAAGAAGTTAATATCCAAAATATATGAGGAGCTCACTACTCAATTGGAAGGAAAAAAGAAATACCCCAATGATAAAATGCCAAGGACCAGAATAGATATTTTTCCTAAGAAGACTTACGAATGGCCGATAGGTACATGAAAAGGTGCTCAGCATGACTCGTCATCCATAAAATGCAAATCAAAATGAGATATCACCTCACAACTATTAGGATGGTATTACTAAAAAAATAAGGGAACAGATGTTGATGATGACATGGAGGTAAGGAACCATTGTACACTGTTGGACTACCGTATCATCCAGCAATCCCACAAAGCCAGTCTCTAGAAAAAAATACTTGTATTCTTATGTTCATTCCAGCCTAGTTCACAATAGCCAGGGTACAGAAACAAATTGTGTCCACCAACGGAAGGATGAGTCAGGAAAACACAATAAAATGGTATTCAGCTTTAAAAAGGAGAAATCTTGCCATTTGTGACAACATGGATGGCTTTGATGGCATTACACTTAGTGCAATAAGCCAGATAGAGATGGACAAATATGGCACGATATCACTTACATGTGGGGGAAAATAAAAAGAAAGGTGAGCTCATAGAAACAGAAAAAGTGGCTGTCAGGGACTGGAGGTAGGAGAAATAGGGAGAAGTCAGTAAAAAGGTAAAGACTTTCAGTTTTAAGATGAATAAAATCAGAAAATAATGTGTAACACAGTGACCGTAGTTACAACACTGCACTACATAAGTGAAATTTGCCAAGAGTGTAGAACTTAAATGTTGTCGCACAAAAAAGGAGGGGAGGGCAAAATGTAAAGTAAGGGATATGTGGATTAACTCATTGGTAGGCATTCTTTCACAAAGTATGCACACATCAAATCATACATTGCATACTTTATAAATACCTTATATTTTGTCAAATATATCTCTATAAAGCTAAAAAATATATAAGCCACACAGTTTTTAAAAGGGACAACTGTCCTATAACTCCTGACAATAAAGAACCCAATTATGAAAGGTCCTTAGTGAAATATTTTAAACCAAAAATGTGGTATTTGTTGATCTGAGTTCATAACAGATAAATTTTTTAGATAAATTCTACCCATAGGGCTTCCCTGGTGGTCCAGTGGGTAAGGGCACCATCTTGCAGTGCAAGGAATGCCGGTTCGATCCCTGGCGTGCGAAGATCCCACATGCTGCAGAGCGGCTGGATCTATGTGTCCCGACTACTGAGCTCTGGAGTGCACCTAGAACCAGTGCTCTGCAGCAAGAGAGGCCACTGCGACGGGAGGCCCACACAGGTTAAAGAACAAAGACGGAAATAAATGAAAGACCAATAGAAGTGGCCTAAAAAAAGAAAATTCTACCCAAGGTCAGGGAATTCCATAAAAGGAAGAGTATTGAAGCATTGTTTCATATTAATAACTACATGTGATACTGTGCTTAGTTGCTTCAATGGTGTCTGATTCTTTGTGACTCTATGGACTGTAGCCCACTAGGCTACTCTGTCCATGAGATTCTCCAAGCAATAATACTGGAGTGGGTTTCCATGCCCTCCTCCAGTGGATCTTCCCAGCCTGGAGATCAAACCTACATCTCTTACATCTCCTGCATTAGCAGGTGGATTCTTTACCACTAGCATCACCTCGGAACTTCTTATAACTACATATCACTCAAGTAAATTGTCCACTTGAAAGTTGATCAGAAGCTTACAATAGAAAACTATGGCTTCAAGTTATCTTACCAATCCTTCAACTTTTGCCTTTTTTTTCAACATACCAGGCAACTCTCATCTTGGTGAATGGTGTTCATTGTTCCATTCTCTGTTGGGAAGCCTCGTATAGCCCAAACACAGCTTCTTCTCACTCCAGTGGCTGGCCCTGCCACCAGTAAAATCTTCTGACTTCAAGGTTAGAAGTGATTTTGAAGAAAGGGAAAAAGGAAAGAAAAGATATTTTCAAAAAAATTTTTAAAAAACAAGGCATTCTTTCACAAAGTATGCACACATCAAATCATACATTGCATACTTTATAAATACCTTATATTTTGTCAAATATATCTCTATAAAGCTAAAAAATATATAAGCCACACAGTTTTTAAAAGGGACAACTGTCCTATAACTCCTGACAATAAAGAACCCAATTATGAAAGGTCCTTAGTGAAATATTTTAAACCAAAATGTGGTATTTGTTGATCTGAGTTCATAACAGATAAATTTTTAGATAAATTCTACCCATAGGGCTTCCCTGGTGGTCCAGTGGGTAAGGGCACCATCTTGCAGTGCAAGGAATGCCGGTTCGATCCTGGCGTGCGAAGATCCCACATGCTGCAGAGCGGCTGGATCTATGTGTCCCGACTACTGAGCTCTGGAGTGCACCTAGAACCAGTGCTCTGCAGCAAGAGAGGCCACTGCGACGGGAGGCCCACACAGGTTAAAGAACAAAGACGGAAATAAATGAAAGACCAATAGAAGTGGCCTAAAAAAAGAAAATTCTACCCAAGGTCAGGGAATTCCATAAAAGGAAGAGTATTGAAGCATTGTTTCATATTAATAACTACATGTGATACTGTGCTTAGTTGCTTCAATGGTGTCTGATTCTTTGTGACTCTATGGACTGTAGCCCACTAGGCTACTCTGTCCATGAGATTCTCCAAGCAATAATACTGGAGTGGGTTTCCATGCCCTCCTCCAGTGGATCTTCCCAGCCTGGAGATCAAACCTACATCTCTTACATCTCCTGCATTAGCAGGTGGATTCTTTACCACTAGCATCACCTCGGAACTTCTTATAACTACATATCACTCAAGTAAATTGTCCACTTGAAAGTTGATCAGAAGCTTACAATAGAAAACTATGGCTTCAAGTTATCTTACCAATCCTTCAACTTTTGCCTTTTTTTTCAACATACCAGGCAACTCTCATCTTGGTGAATGGTGTTCATTGTTCCATTCTCTGTTGGGAAGCCTCGTATAGCCCAAACACAGCTTCTTCTCACTCCAGTGGCTGGCCCTGCCACCAGTAAAATCTTCTGACTTCAAGGTTAGAAGTGATTTTGAAGAAAGGGAAAAAGGAAAGAAAAGATATCAAGAAAGGAAAGGGATTTGGAAAAGACAATATATTAATCCATGTATTGAGCATTTATCTTATTCTAGGTTCTCTCTTCAGCTTTTTCCATATGTCTTCACACTTAAATTTCACAATGATCACATGATTAGTATCTCTGCTTACACATGTGAAATGCTATTATTATTATTAAAATACTATTATTATCTCTGCTTACCAATGTGGAAACCGAAGCTTATGAAAGGTTGCCTAATGTACAGTTGATCACATTACTGGCTGAAAGTGGGCTTGCTCCCAGCAAAGGCAAGACCAGCTGTGACAAAAACAAGTTAAACGTCTTTTCCTGGGTCAAACTCTTCGGCTCCAAGAAGAGGCGCAGAAGGAGACCAGAGCCTCAGCTTAAGGATATCGTTACCAAACTATACAGCTGACAAGGTTACCACTTGCAGCTGCAAGCAGACGGAACCATTGATGGCACCAAAGATGAGGACAGCACTTACACTCTGTTTAACCTCATCCCTTTGGGTCTTCGAGTGGTGGCTATTCAAGGAGTTCAAACCAAGCTGTATTTGGCAATGAACAGCGAGGGATACCTGTACACCTCAGAACATTTCACACCTGAGTGCAAATTCAAAGAATCGGTGTTTGAAAATTATTACGTGACATATTCATCGATGATATACCGTCAGCAGCAGTCAGGTCGAGGGTGGTATCTGGGTCTGAACAAAGAGGGAGAGATCATGAAAGGAAACCATGTGAAGAAGAACAAGCCTGCAGCTCACTTTCTGCCCAAACCACTGAAAGTGGCCATGTACAAGGAGCCGTCTCTGCACGACCTCACGGAGTTTTCCTGATCTGGAAGCAGGACCCCGACCAAGAGCAGAAGTGTCTCGGGCGTGCTGAAGGGAGGCGAGTCCATGAGCCACAACGAGTCAACGTAGCCAGTGAGGGCAAAACAAGGGCTCTGTAACAGAACCTTACCTCCAGGTGCTGTTGAATTCTAGCAGTCCTTCACCCAAAAGTTGAGATTTATCAGTGATGTTTACCAAACAAACAAGGCAGAGTTCACTATTCTAATCTGCCGTTGAACCTTCTTTTCATCCATCCAAAAGCCCCATAATTTAGATCAAGCTTGTGCTATTAAAAAAAAAAGAAAGAAAAAAAGAAAGAAAAGTCAAGCCGGAACAGTGAACTAAACCTGGGAGAAGAACTGCCCAATTTTCTCATGATCTCACCTCTGCTTAGGGGAAGACAAACCAAAAATATTTCACAGCACTAACGCTGATTAAAAAAAAAAAAAAATCTCTCCAACCAAGAAAACTGAAAAGACCACCATTGTTCTTCAAAAACAAACAAACAAACAAAAAAACAGAACAAAATTAATTGCTTCAGTGTTTTGTTAGGGGCAAACAAAATTCTGTGAACCGTGTTGTTTTCTTGGCTTAATGTTTTCTATCTATGCTTGATTCATATGTATTCTTTACTTTGGTATAGCGCAATTTCTTGATTTCTGAAATTCAATGGTTCTATTGACTCTGTGTCACTTAATCCAACTCAACCAAATTCAGGGTTGAAGCTGAATTGGCATCTCAGGTTCAAGGTAACAATGTTCTTGTCGTTTTACCATTTTCCCCCCTTTAGATTCGTAGTGTTCTGGTCAAGTTCTTGGGCTGTACTTTGTGCATAGAAATTGTGTTGTGTGGTGTGTCAACCCCAGTCAGTAAAGATCACTTAACAAAAAAAGATTATCCTCAAGTGTAGATTTCTCTTAATTCCATTTGTGTTATCATGTTAAATGATTATTGTGGCTTCTTGCATAAAGATAGGAACTGTGGAACTGTGATGTTGTCTTTCGTGTTGTGAAAATAAGCGATGTCTTATCTGTGTCTGTACGAGTCCTCCTGTCATTGTGTTTGGCACGTGAATATTGTGTACAAGGAAATGTTAAGACTGGTCACCCCTAAACAACATATACTTATACCTGCTTCTGGAAAAGTGTTTAAGACTTGGCTAGGTTTCCATTTAGATCTTCATATCTGTTGCATGGAAGAAAGTTGGAATCTTGGCATAGAGTTGCATGATATGTAAGATTTTGTGTATTAATAATTGTTAAAACCTGTGTTCCAAGAATGGACATAGCATGTGCAGGCAGTTTTCTGTCCTGTGTACAAAAAAAAGTTAAAAAAAAAGTTGTTTAATATTTGTTGTTGTATATCCAGATATGCACCGAATAAAGTCTTTATATTCATTCAAAGAAAAAAAAAAAAAAAAGAAAGTGGGCTTGCTGCTTCCAGAACCATGCTCATAAGCAAACTCTTCCGACTGTCTGCCACAGACTGTGAAGCATATTCCAGATATTTCCTTGTGCGAGGATAAGAGAATGTAAAAAAGAAGTTCAGAGACATGATTGAGTCCATTGCTAATTAATCTTAACTTATTCTTAGAACCTCAAAATATAGAGTCTGAGTATCTTCTCTAAGAGAAAAGAAGCTCAGGTGGCTGAAATTTTGCAAGATACTAGCAGGCATAGAACTCTCAATAAATACCAGTGCCTGGCCCTGTTTACTTTTCAGTGACTGTCAGGAATACTTTTTACAGTGAAATTTCTCAGAATTCACCTTCACCAGTCAGAGTCCCCAGTTATTAATGCTTCTGCACTTTAATTCCCATCACCTTCTACCAGCATCATTTCTTCCTTGGTCCTGGTAGGGGAAGAGGGCTCTTTTTTGTTCTAGGGATAGAGCTGTAGGAGTCTTCAATGGATTAAAAGAAACGAAATACTAAAGGAGATTAGGAGAAAGGATAGGAGTTTTCTCATGTTCCCCTGATCAACCAATTCCCAACTTTTTCATGTACCTCTGATTAACGCCCCCCCCCTAAAAAAAGCCAGTTCACCCCTCCTTCAATTCCTTTCTCAATCCAAAAGCTTCATCCTTCCTACCACTGAAGATTCCTTGTTCCTTTGATCAAGTGAGCAGTGGCTAATGATGGCTCCAGTGAGCCTTGGAGGTCAAAATGTGAATATATTTTATTAGGATTTTTACATGTAACACTTTGTGTATACATTGGGGGTATAGTTACAAAACAGTCTCTGTATCTTTCAGACCAAGAAGCATAACCACAGTGAAAGCAGTAACAACACTGCATATATCAATAAATAGATTGGTTTATGTTGCAGTTTGAATCTAACACTACATCTTAGAGCCACACGAATCTATTTCTTATCCTTGAAGAAGGTTCCATATGGTCATTTTCAAATGGAAAGAGAGAGGGCAAATGATTGTTTATGAAACAAAATCTATAAACTATTCTGCAAAACCAGTCTGTCATACATGTTTACAATTAAAAGACAAGGAAAACTATAAATCAGCCACAATATTAGCACGTGTTGTCACCCAGATAAACAAACCTCAAAAAAATTTAGCCCACGCCTACATTTAACTCCGTAAATTTGGTAGAATTACAATAAAGATCATAATATTCATATAAATAGTAGTCTTACTTCATCCTTTAATATTTCATAGCAACATTTATTTTGATAATTTAAAATAAATTACATTGTAAAACAAATGTGCTTTGGCATTCTTTTAGAAAATGTAAAAAGTGAAATAAATTTATATTCTTATTAGGTTCTTATCTTTTTATTTAGAATACTTAAAGAGATTAAAATGAAGTTAGATACACATTCGTCTGTTTTCTCTCATGATACTGTAATTTGAAGAGAAAAAAATCATTATTTATGTTTGCATTACTTTCACCAAGTAAAAACAGTAATATATTCATTGTAACTTCAAATAGCTTGTGCAGTATTTATTTTTCTAGTACAAAATTTAAATTATTGTAATTAAAATCTATCATAATGCAGAAAAACTTATGTATAAAGAATCCTTTCTTCTAAAAGTTTTGTTTTTTTTTTTTAAATTCTTTATTTTAAAGGTTTTACAGAGTTTTGTTGTTCACAGACATGAATGTTCCCAGATCAGTCATATGCATATCCCGGGTCCCCTCCCTCCTCCCAGGTACCCCCATCCCAGCCCTCCAGGCCATCACACCAAGCCATTGTAAGCACTCCTATTCCCTTAGCACAACAACAATAGCTATCTCTAGAAGATTCCTTGTTCCTTTGATCAAGTGAGCAGTGGCTAATGATGGCTCCAGTGAGCCTTGGAGGTCAAAATGTGAATATATTTTATTAGGATTTTTACATGTAACACTTTGTGTATACATTGGGGGTATAGTTACAAAACAGTCTCTGTATCTTTCAGACCAAGAAGCATAACCACAGTGAAAGCAGTAACAACACTGCATATATCAATAAATAGATTGGTTTATGTTGCAGTTTGAATCTAACACTACATCTTAGAGCCACACGAATCTATTTCTTATCCTTGAAGAAGGTTCCATATGGTCATTTTCAAATGGAAAGAGAGAGGGCAAATGATTGTTTATGAAACAAAATCTATAAACTATTCTGCAAAACCAGTCTGTCATACATGTTTACAATTAAAAGACAAGGAAAACTATAAATCAGCCACAATATTAGCACGTGTTGTCACCCAGATAAACAAACCTCAAAAAAATTTAGCCCACGCCTACATTTAACTCCGTAAATTTGGTAGAATTACAATAAAGATCATAATATTCATATAAATAGTAGTCTTACTTCATCCTTTAATATTTCATAGCAACATTTATTTTGATAATTTAAAATAAATTACATTGTAAAACAAATGTGCTTTGGCATTCTTTTAGAAAATGTAAAAAGTGAAATAAATTTATATTCTTATTAGGTTCTTATCTTTTTATTTAGAATACTTAAAGAGATTAAAATGAAGTTAGATACACATTCGTCTGTTTTCTCTCATGATACTGTAATTTGAAGAGAAAAAAATCATTATTTATGTTTGCATTACTTTCACCAAGTAAAAACAGTAATATATTCATTGTAACTTCAAATAGCTTGTGCAGTATTTATTTTTCTAGTACAAAATTTAAATTATTGTAATTAAAATCTATCATAATGCAGAAAAACTTATGTATAAAGAATCCTTTCTTCTAAAAGTTTTGGTTTTTTTTTTTAAATTCTTTATTTTAAAGGTTTTACAGAGTTTTGTTGTTCACAGACATGAATGTTCCCAGATCAGTCATATGCATATCCCGGGTCCCCTCCCTCCTCCCAGGTACCCCCATCCCAGCCCTCCAGGCCATCACACCAAGCCATTGTAAGCACTCCTATTCCCTTAGCACAACAACAATAGCTATCTCTAAAAGTTTTTAAATTTTTTTCATGCATAATATTATCTTGGTGTTACAAGTAGAGACGTTGTGTTCATGAAAATATTTATATAAAGTAATTGGCAGTATTCAAATGTTAAGTGATGATGTTAGTGAATTTGTAAATAGTAATCCCTCTCTGTGTGGATAGGAAAATAACTACTTAATTGTTCAAGCAAGAACCTCTCTCCTAGCTTCAATGTAACTATTGACAACTAGTTGGCATGCTTCTAAGAGTACTCAGACATCTGGTTAATAGTGGGGAAAAAGAGAGGAATTTGAGTAGGATCAGAAAACAAAGCGTCAAATTAATCCAAGTCATAGATTTTATAGAACAGGGATTAGAAGAAAACAGGAATTTAAAAGATAATACAGATTCTTTAGATGACAAAGAGAAAAAAGTTTAGCTGGCAAAGTTTAGGCTCAATAGCTGGTTAGATGTATAGACACAGAGTCATATAGTATACATCAATAAGTACAAGCCTGATACTGAGAATATACAGCATTCTTCCAAGCAGTTACATATATAATCCTCAAATTCTTATGGGTTAGATATTATAAGTTTTTTCCATTTTACAGATGGTAGAGTTGAGCTCAGAGACATTAAATAACTTACCCAAGCTCATAAATCTGAAACTAAACACACTTCCCTATAAAGTCTGTTCCTTTTTGATTCATTTCTGATTAGAGGAAAGTTACTTTGAAGAGGACATTTCCATGCAGAATAGTAGCTATAGATACTATAGAGGTAATCACAGCAATCCTTAAATGATAGAAGAAGACATAGGGAACTTGTACAGATACTACCCAGTAAAGAAAACTAGTTTTATGATCACTTTAATATTCAAAATGAATACCATCATTCATGTTTGAATATTTGTCAGATATGAAACTCCATAGGCATTCTTAAAATTTGCAAATTCATAGGGATTAATAGGTTTAATCATCCTGTTTTTCATTTCAACTTTGTTTTATTGGAGATTATTTTTAGCTTTATTAGCAAAATGCTGACAAAGAACTCTTAAGTCCTAAAACCTAAAGCAACCATAGGGAATGAATCAGTAAATATAGCAGGTGGGCAATGAACAAGGGCAATAGGGACTTCTCTGCATCCCATTACAAGGCCTCAGTAATGGGACACATATAAGAAACTCTATTTGTGGTAATTTGTTCGTTCTTTCAACATGCAGTCAATGAATGCCTCCTATGGGCCAGGGACTATCCTATGAACTGTAATACAAAATGAAAAAGCCAAGGTCCCTGCCCTCAGGGAACCCTATCTGGAGGAAGATAGCAGGCTTGTAGTAACTGAAGGCTGCTCTGGAGCTCAAAGGATGAGGGAGCCCAAATCAACAATGAGGAGGTTTGGATAGGGGGTGGGGCAGTCAAGAACAGTTCTCCAGGAAAGCTTATTCTAAACTTCAGTTTTTAATGACAAGTAAGAATTTTTTTGTATCAGGTGGTAATGGTAAAGGCATTGATTGCCATGAGTGAAATTATGCAAAAACTAAGCAAGTGTAATTGACTGAAAAATAACAAGTGATTGCCAAACTGTGAGAGGCTAAGGTACATTTGGAAAATTAAAGAAAAAGCAAAAGACTAGAGAGTTAGGAAGCAGAAGTCATGGCAAGCCTAATATGCTCCACTAAGGTGTTGGGGACCTTCTACTGAAACTGGTTCAGAGCTAGGAAAGAATTCTAGACAGTAAAGTTCACAGAAGTGCTAAGCTAAAATTTTGTTTTGATGAGTTTATAAAACAACCAGAGGAATACTTTGCTATCATGTTAACTAAAATGGCAAGGTAAAACTATGTGCAGGCATAAATTTAAAATAGTTTGTTTTTAATGTTGCCAAAAAGAAAAATCAAGACAAAAAGACTGAACAAAAGGAAATATGCATCCATGTCAATGATAGCTGACTTTGGGTGCTGGGATTATGATAGATCTAATGCACTAAACTCATATTGTGTTTAATTTTTTAAATTCAAAGACTAAAAGACTGAACATATGAATCCATAGGCATTCTTAAAATTTGCAAATTCATAGGGATTAATAGGTTTAATCATCCTGTTTTTCATTTCAACTTTGTTTTATTGGAGATTATTTTTAGCTTTATTAGCAAAATGCTGACAAAGAACTCTTAAGTCCTAAAACCTAAAGCAACCATAGGGAATGAATCAGTAAATATAGCAGGTGGGCAATGAACAAGGGCAATAGGGACTTCTCTGCATCCCATTACAAGGCCTCAGTAATGGGACACATATAAGAAACTCTATTTGTGGTAATTTGTTCGTTCTTTCAACATGCAGTCAATGAATGCCTCCTATGGGCCAGGGACTATCCTATGAACTGTAATACAAAATGAAAAAGCCAAGGTCCCTGCCCTCAGGGAACCCTATCTGGAGGAAGATAGCAGGCTTGTAGTAACTGAAGGCTGCTCTGGAGCTCAAAGGATGAGGGAGCCCAAATCAACAATGAGGAGGTTTGGATAGGGGGTGGGGCAGTCAAGAACAGTTCTCCAGGAAAGCTTATTCTAAACTTCAGTTTTTAATGACAAGTAAGAATTTTTTTGTATCAGGTGGTAATGGTAAAGGCATTGATTGCCATGAGTGAAATTATGCAAAAACTAAGCAAGTGTAATTGACTGAAAAATAACAAGTGATTGCCAAACTGTGAGAGGCTAAGGTACATTTGGAAAATTAAAGAAAAAGCAAAAGACTAGAGAGTTAGGAAGCAGAAGTCATGGCAAGCCTAATATGCTCCACTAAGGTGTTGGGGACCTTCTACTGAAACTGGTTCAGAGCTAGGAAAGAATTCTAGACAGTAAAGTTCACAGAAGTGCTAAGCTAAAATTTTGTTTTGATGAGTTTATAAAACAACCAGAGGAATACTTTGCTATCATGTTAACTAAAATGGCAAGGTAAAACTATGTGCAGGCATAAATTTAAAATAGTTTGTTTTTAATGTTGCCAAAAAGAAAAATCAAGACAAAAAGACTGAACAAAAGGAAATATGCATCCATGTCAATGATAGCTGACTTTGGGTGCTGGGATTATGATAGATCTAATGCACTAAACTCATATTGTGTATATTTAAATGTTATCTTTAAGATTCCAAACTTCATGGCTCTCTTTATAAAGGGCTAAAAAAAGAAAGTTATGTCTTTATTTTATTGCCAACATATGTTAAAGTTTCATACTGCTATGAGAGACTAATAAAGTAGGCTTTATTCACTATACATTCACAGTGTTTCATCTGAAATTTGGAGTTCATGTTGTCAGTATATAGGAATTGGTCGAGAATCGTAATTTCTAGAGAGAGGCAGTATGGTTTATAAAACCAAAAGACATGCTCAGGGTAGCAGGGGTTTATCTCCAGATGTTTGTCTTCTGACAAATTACTTAATATTCCTGGAAAATGATGGTAATCATGATGAGCCACAGATGTGTGGGGGCTGCTGTGGGTATGGTAATGGCAGCAGGCTGTGTGGCCAAATTTCATCTGAATTTGTTTTTGCTAATTGTGTACAATTAATACATTGTGAGAAGTGATTCTAAGCACACTGGTCACTCTTACAGATACAGTGCATTTTTGCCCACCAGGCTTATTATCCTATGTGTATGGTTTAGATTATTTTCCCCCAGGAATGTTTTCCTGATATGTCAGGATTCAAATATGTCTGCTTTTCCTTAAGTGACTATTCCACCATCTTTCCATTTCCTTGCTCAGAAACTGGTGACTCATCTGAAATTTTGGAAATGGTATCCCAACCTCAACTCTGTCAAAGTACTTATCAATGGGTATAAGAAAGTTAGGAAATTCTAATGGCCTATCTTTGATATGGCTTTATGTTCTTGTGTCTGTCCAGATATGGGAACAACACTGGAGCAAGTCTTGACAAATTTGTAACATAGCCACTACTCTACCACTGAATTTCTAAATATGCATCACAAAGAATGAAGAGAAACCCCTTCGTTGGTGTGGATCATTTTTCTGTCTCAAACCTCATTTCAGAGTAAAAGTCAAAGTACACATGTCTATAAGATACTGTGGTTTCATGCTGCTCTCTCTCTCTCTCCTCTGACTTCAGCTACTCTGGTTCCCCTTCCTAGCTTGACTCCAACTGCACTGACCATCTTGCTATTTCCTGTACATGTCAAGACTTTGGACTTGAAATTCCTACCTTTTTTAAACACTCTTCCCCACATCTCAACCTGGTTTACTTCATCAGCTCCTTTAAGTCTCTGGTCAAATATTGACCTACTAAGGAGTTTTTCCCTGCCCATCTTACCTAAAATATTAGCTATCCAACCAACTCTTTTCCATGTTTCCCTTCCATTCTCACAGTTTCACTTTCAGAAAAATCATTTATAGAAATCATAAACATCTCTTTGTTCTCTGTTTTCATCACCTAGAATCTAAACTCTTTAAGAGTAAACATTTGTGTGAGTTTTGCTCACTACTGTATCCCTACCATCTAGATCTATATTTTCACATATATGTGATCAATAAGCATTTACAGTACAAATGCATATATTCATCGATGTGGGGGCTGCTGTGGGTATGGTAATGGCAGCAGGCTGTGTGGCCAAATTTCATCTGAATTTGTTTTTGCTAATTGTGTACAATTAATACATTGTGAGAAGTGATTCTAAGCACACTGGTCACTCTTACAGATACAGTGCATTTTTGCCCACCAGGCTTATTATCCTATGTGTATGGTTTAGATTATTTTCCCCCAGGAATGTTTTCCTGATATGTCAGGATTCAAATATGTCTGCTTTTCCTTAAGTGACTATTCCACCATCTTTCCATTTCCTTGCTCAGAAACTGGTGACTCATCTGAAATTTTGGAAATGGTATCCCAACCTCAACTCTGTCAAAGTACTTATCAATGGGTATAAGAAAGTTAGGAAATTCTAATGGCCTATCTTTGATATGGCTTTATGTTCTTGTGTCTGTCCAGATATGGGAACAACACTGGAGCAAGTCTTGACAAATTTGTAACATAGCCACTACTCTACCACTGAATTTCTAAATATGCATCACAAAGAATGAAGAGAAACCCCTTCGTTGGTGTGGATCATTTTTCTGTCTCAAACCTCATTTCAGAGTAAAAGTCAAAGTACACATGTCTATAAGATACTGTGGTTTCATGCTGCTCTCTCTCTCTCTTTCTCCCTCTGACTTCAGCTACTCTGGTTCCCCTTCCTAGCTTGACTCCAACTGCACTGACCATCTTGCTATTTCCTGTACATGTCAAGACTTTGGACTTGAAATTCCTACCTTTTTTAAACACTCTTCCCCACATCTCAACCTGGTTTACTTCATCAGCTCCTTTAAGTCTCTGGTCAAATATTGACCTACTAAGGAGTTTTTCCCTGCCCATCTTACCTAAAATATTAGCTATCCAACCAACTCTTTTCCATGTTTCCCTTCCATTCTCACAGTTTCACTTTCAGAAAAATCATTTATAGAAATCATAAACATCTCTTTGTTCTCTGTTTTCATCACCTAGAATCTAAACTCTTTAAGAGTAAACATTTGTGTGAGTTTTGCTCACTACTGTATCCCTACCATCTAGATCTATATTTTCACATATATGTGATCAATAAGCATTTACAGTACAAATGCATATATTCATCATATGAAGTCAGAACAACAATATCAAAGAGAATTTAATTGGAAAAAAGAAGTAGTGGATCTATTTATAGTAAAATTGTATTATAATATCTGAAAATAAATATGATATTTCCTTCAGTTAATAAGGATGATTCATCAGGAGGAAGAACAATAGGTGGCACTGGAAGTCAATAGAAAACACTTCCTCCCAGCACAGGAGGCACCAACTCAGACACAGGCAGGAGAAGTTGTTGTCAATAAAAACATGGTCTCAGAATTTTATTATTTAAGACTCTATAGAGTAGGGGCAGGTGGTATTCTCCCTTCTAGTTAGAAGATTTGGGGTTAGTTACAATAAATACCACTACTCTGCCACCAGTTTGGAACAGAATAGCTTAAATAGGATGTTTTTGACTTGGTATGATTAAAAACCTGCAGTCTATATGAAGCAAATCAAGGAAAAACATTGGATTATCAAGGTAAATGTCACTTTTGAATAAACAATTCTAATTATTGTTTCACAATTTAAGGGAGTGGTTACCAGTCATCACCTAAGCCTTACAAAGCTCAGAATTCTACTTATTTTTGAGGTTGAGACTTAAGGCTCCATGAAACGAAAATTTCACCCACTTACTGTGATTGTGAGAAGAGTGGGTACTTATTAAGCACTAAGTACACTAAGAAATCAGCTTTGATGGTGTGGAAGCTAAGGCTTATCTGACATCCTAAAAAGTAAAGTGGCAGAAACGGGAGGAGAGAAAATTTCCAGAGGAATGGAAGTTTTTAGATTCTGTGAGCACATAGGCTTAGTTTACTTTGGGCAATCTCTCCCCTTTTATAGAAGTAGGAACTTGAGAAACAGACAAGTTTCTGGGAAGAAAAACTTCATGCCAATTAAAGGCAGAATATGACCCTAAAAGGAAATTGGGAAAAGGATATTGTCATAACAGGAAGTCACCATTTTCAGAGGGACAGAATCTTAAGAATGGGCCCTGAGTTTCCCCGAGGGCACTTGAAACTCTGGTCATCCTAATCACCTATCTAATTGAGAATTTGACTTGTTTGATTATTTTCACATATATGTGATCAATAAGCATTTACAGTACAAATGCATATATTCATCATATGAAGTCAGAACAACAATATCAAAGAGAATTTAATTGGAAAAAAGAAGTAGTGGATCTATTTATAGTAAAATTGTATTATAATATCTGAAAATAAATATGATATTTCCTTCAGTTAATAAGGATGATTCATCAGGAGGAAGAACAATAGGTGGCACTGGAAGTCAATAGAAAACACTTCCTCCCAGCACAGGAGGCACCAACTCAGACACAGGCAGGAGAAGTTGTTGTCAATAAAAACATGGTCTCAGAATTTTATTATTTAAGACTCTATAGAGTAGGGGCAGGTGGTATTCTCCCTTCTAGTTAGAAGATTTGGGGTTAGTTACAATAAATACCACTACTCTGCCACCAGTTTGGAACAGAATAGCTTAAATAGGATGTTTTTGACTTGGTATGATTAAAAACCTGCAGTCTATATGAAGCAAATCAAGGAAAAACATTGGATTATCAAGGTAAATGTCACTTTTGAATAAACAATTCTAATTATTGTTTCACAATTTAAGGGAGTGGTTACCAGTCATCACCTAAGCCTTACAAAGCTCAGAATTCTACTTATTTTTGAGGTTGAGACTTAAGGCTCCATGAAACGAAAATTTCACCCACTTACTGTGATTGTGAGAAGAGTGGGTACTTATTAAGCACTAAGTACACTAAGAAATCAGCTTTGATGGTGTGGAAGCTAAGGCTTATCTGACATCCTAAAAAGTAAAGTGGCAGAAACGGGAGGAGAGAAAATTTCCAGAGGAATGGAAGTTTTTAGATTCTGTGAGCACATAGGCTTAGTTTACTTTGGGCAATCTCTCCCCTTTTATAGAAGTAGGAACTTGAGAAACAGACAAGTTTCTGGGAAGAAAAACTTCATGCCAATTAAAGGCAGAATATGACCCTAAAAGGAAATTGGGAAAAGGATATTGTCATAACAGGAAGTCACCATTTTCAGAGGGACAGAATCTTAAGAATGGGCCCTGAGTTTCAAGGCCACAAGCCCCAGGATAGAAAGTCAGCTTGAAACTCTGGTCATCCTAATTACCTGATGCTTAAGAGACAACTGCTTATTCTCCAAATTAAATTACACAAAAATTTTAGGAGATTTCTTCTGGGTTTGGAGAGGTCTGCCTATAACAGTTTCTCATTTTCTCATTCTAGGACTGCAGGTCATAGAGATTGGATTTTCATAGATTGGTGGATAATATGCTTTTATCTTTTCTAGAACATTACCTGTGGAAAGAGTGAATGGACAACCTTCCTTTCTGAGTCCTGCAAAGATTTTGCTGAAGAAAAACTATAATCAAAATATTAATTTTCAAAACAAAATATTATTTGAAACTAATTAAGACTTCCTAGGTATAGACATTTACCAAAGTAATTTGTTCTTTGGTTTTAGGAAAACATTTTAATAGGCCACATTGGGCATTTTTTATTGTATATAGTCAGGGTCTCGGTGTAATCTAGATAGATAAGACTTAGCAAAAAAAATCAAATGAGACCTCTTCCTTTGAAATAAAGTAACAAAGCTTTTGTAATTATCTACTAATGCTTGATAAATAGGAGTTAAAACCTGATATGATTTGCATAAAAATAATCAAAATTCTAGACCTGCAGCATCCAATGATAGTCACTAGACACATAAATTTAATCGAATTAAAAGTTCAGTTCTTTGGTTATACTAGCCATATTCCAAGTGTTGAATAGCCATGTGATGCTAGTGGCTACAGGACTGGGCAGTGTAAATGCTTTGTTGTACAAGACTAGTCTAGACAAATAACATTCTCAGGGAGTTGGGTTGTGGGAGGGTTAAAATCTTAGCTTTGATGGTGTGGAAGCTAAGGCTTATCTGACATCCTAAAAGTAAAGTGGCAGAAACGGAGGAGAGAAAATTTCCCGAGGAATGGAAGTTTTTAGATTCTGTGAGCACATAGGCTTAGTTTACTTTGGGCAATCTCTCCCCTTTTATAGAAGTAGGAACTTGAGAAACAGACAAGTTTCTGGGAAGAAAAACTTCATGCCAATTAAAGGCAGAATATGACCCTAAAAGGAAATTGGGAAAAGGATATTGTCATAACAGGAAGTCACCATTTTCAGAGGGACAGAATCTTAAGAATGGGCCCTGAGTTTCAAGGCCACAAGCCCCAGGATAGAAAGTCAGCTTGAAACTCTGGTCATCCTAATTACCTGATGCTTAAGAGACAACTGCTTATTCTCCAAATTAAATTACACAAAAATTTTAGGAGATTTCTTCTGGGTTTGGAGAGGTCTGCCTATAACAGTTTCTCATTTTCTCATTCTAGGACTGCAGGTCATAGAGATTGGATTTTCATAGATTGGTGGATAATATGCTTTTATCTTTTCTAGAACATTACCTGTGGAAAGAGTGAATGGACAACCTTCCTTTCTGAGTCCTGCAAAGATTTTGCTGAAGAAAAACTATAATCAAAATATTAATTTTCAAAACAAAATATTATTTGAAACTAATTAAGACTTCCTAGGTATAGACATTTACCAAAGTAATTTGTTCTTTGGTTTTAGGAAAACATTTTAATAGGCCACATTGGGCATTTTTTATTGTATATAGTCAGGGTCTCGGTGTAATCTAGATAGATAAGACTTAGCAAAAAAAATCAAATGAGACCTCTTCCTTTGAAATAAAGTAACAAAGCTTTTGTAATTATCTACTAATGCTTGATAAATAGGAGTGAAAACCTGAGGGGAGTGGGATAAAAAGAATCAAGATTCTAGACCTGCAGCATCCAATGATAGTCACTAGACACATAAATTTAATCGAATTAAAAGTTCAGTTCTTTGGTTATACTAGCCATATTCCAAGTGTTGAATAGCCATGTGATGCTAGTGGCTACAGGACTGGGCAGTGTAAATGCTTTGTTGTACAAGACTAGTCTAGACAAATAACATTCTCAGGGAGTTGGGTTGTGGGAGGGTATTCAAAAGCAGAATTGTTTCCTGATCACACAAGGATTCTTGTTTTCCCAAGTCTTCAGCAGAAATCTGTTTAATATACAATACTCTTCATTTGATATTTGTTGTGACATTTTGGGGAATAAAGGAAGGGAAGTAAAATTTCAAAGCTGTAGGTGGAAACCAGCAACAAAATAATAAAAGCCTGAGTGATTATGAGTCCTGGAGATGACAAGAGAAAAGCAAATTAGAAACAACCTCTATTTCTTTACATTTTCAGAGAAACTTGGCCCCTAAAGAAGAAGGAAGTTGATGGAAGATACATAGTACTATTTTATAGAAAGGGTTTGAGCTGTTTTGTTTAAAGCTGAGAATGAAAGATGGCCCCAGAAAGTGGGAGGCCTACGTGAATTCCAAGAGGCAGACATTTTGATTCCCTTAATATAAATGATCAAACACTTTGTGAAGTAAGATCTTAGACTATTGACTTCCTGGGTGTATCCTCAGAGACTTAAGTGCTTTGCTTGAGAGAAATAAACCAAGGGCACTATTTAACAACTTCAATATATTATAGATAAGCATTTTTTACAAGAGTTATCCAATGTTTAATCTTTCCCTAAGTAAATTTTATATCAAAGACACAGCCATTGTCAGGCTTATCAGAGCCTTTTTTCTGTAATAAATGGAAGATGATAGTTATAGGACCAGGCTGTGCTTTTTCTTTGAATGTCTTTTTCCCAAATGGGAAAAGGAAAAAGGACCTACACTGAGTCTCTGTTAAAAAAAGAAAGAAAGAAAAAGAAAATAGAAGATTTAATTATGTCCAATAAGAATGACTCAAATTTGTGTTTTCTAAAAACTTACTATTTGAGAAACATATTACTATCCCTACTTCACCAATGTATAATACATGTGAGGCAAGAAATAGAACTTACCTTTCAGTGTATTGGTTACTAGACTACGTTGAGTCCAGCTTAGCAGAAAGGACTGAACTTCACCCAAGAACCTTGCATTTGAATGCAAGAGCTAGTTAGGACTTTTTAGAAATCTCTATTAAAGATGCAAATGCTTTTGGTGTGTGAAGAAGTATTTGATATGCACAAATAGTAGAATTTGGATAGTTAAAGATAGATACATTCCTAATATGTTCAGAGACTGAGGTGAGAATACAAAGCTATTGAATAAATGTGTTTGTGGTAGACTGCTTGTCAGACAGCCATGACAGTCTTTCCTATTCCACATGCCTTTTGGCATTCCTCCAATTAAGTAATTGAGCCTATTTGCCCTCTCTTGATATGCACTGATCCTATGGCTTGCTTTGGGCACTAGAATATGGGGAAGTGTGACTTCTGGACCTAGGTCTTAAAAGACCTTGCATCTTTCCATTTTTGCCCTTAGAAGTCAACTGCCATGTAAAGAAGCTTGTGATAGACTCTGGATCAGACGGAAAAAGAAAGAGAGGTCATTTGGAGAGAAACAAGATGCCCAAGGCAGGCAACACCAAGGCTCCCCACACATGAGGGAAGCATCTTGGGTCCTCTAGCAACAGCCCACGACCTTGTGGAAGTATCCTCACCAGAGCAATGAGATGATTGTTGTTTAAAACCACCACATTTTAGCACAGTCTGTTGCATAGGCTTAGACAATTGAAGCCATCCCCCAGCTTTAGCAATATACCTCCATAATGAGCTGAAACACTAGACTCAACTTTCAGTTTATCTGCCATCTTTGAATGGTTCTTCATTGGGATTATCTAGTCCTGGGTAAGCTGACTCATACTCTCCCATTCTCTTCCCACCTCCACCTCTGATTCTGCAGGGGCCCTCATATAAATATGGGACATTCCCAGCCTACTTGTTCAAGCTGTTTCCATACTACTGTAGTAATTCACACATCAGAGGACCTACCAGAGGCACTGGAAGCAGGTCCAGGGCTGTTAAGGTAGAGAATTTTGAAGTCCTGGATAGTCAGGTTTAGAAGGAGGGTATGACTCTGCTTGGGCTTCCCAGCTGCTAATAGTGGTAAAAATCCTGCCTGCCAATACAGGAGATATAAGAGACACAGGTTTGATCCCTGGGTTGGGAAGAGTCCCTGGAGGAGGACATGGCAACTCATTCCAGTGTTCTTGCCGGGAGAATCCTATGGACAGAGGAGCCTGGTGGGCTACAGTCATGTGTGTGCTCGTATGACTAAGCATCTGAGCACACACATGATTCTGGTTAGCAAAGTCCTCCTGGTCCTGTGGGCTCCTCACCCTGTGTGGAGTGGCATACCCAGAGGACAGTCAGAGCGAAACCTGCTAAAACCTTTGCCTGATTTCAAAGGAATCGCTGGTAAATAGATCTAAATATTTTATAGATTGCTTTTGTCTCTCAGCACCTGTTCTCCTCATTCTTACATAACAGTAGAATTTTTAGTCAATGTATGGTCACTCCACTAAAAGACTACATTTCCTAACTCCCTTTACAGCTAAGTATGGCAAGGTGATGACTAAGCATGCTCGGATGATGTGTGCAAATTATGGGTCATGTCATTAAAGTGAAGGAGCACATACTTCCCTTCTTTCCCTTTTGTTACTGCCTAGAATGTGAATGTAATGGCAGAAATGAGAGCAATCATTTTGTACCACTAGTTGGAGCACTGGAGCAACTAGCTAGGAGAAACTACTGTTCCTAATGATTGTTAAGCCACCCTGTGAGCCTTAAAATACCCAACCAGATTTGCCTGTTGGAGAGAGATAAAACTTTTCTTCCTTGGGCCAGCATTAATTTAGCTTCAATGTGTATCCTACTGTGGAATCATCTTTATAATTATATCATTTAATTAAAGCCTGCCTTAATTGAAAAATATGAGTGTGAAAAGAAAATCACTGTTACATGCAAATTAAATGCTTTGGAAAGGCTTCATAGAGTCCAGGAACAAAAAAAAAAAAAAAAAAAAATTAAAAAAAGAAAAGTCATTGAATTACGTGAGTGAAGAAAGAGATGGGAGGTGAGAGAATCATAGAAATATAGAATGATTCTCACTCAGCTTCACAAGAGTCTGCAATTTTTTTCTATATATTAAAGATACTAAGACACCAAAACTGGAAATTTTTAAAAGATGCATTGTGTGTATAGTTTATTCAAGGAATATTAGTCAGAAGTCTAAACAGTGGAATACTCTCACAGAAAATGGCGTCAATCTGCATCTAAAGGTAGGGAATGCACATGCATATGTTTTAAGTAAACAAATGTTTAAGGTACGCCTGGATATAAATAATTTGATTAGTCAGCTCTTTACAGGGCCCAAATAAAGGACAAGGCAATGAAATTGCATAGTAACTAATACATTCTTATTTCAGACTGAATTTGGTGACTCTAAAGTAACTGTTTTTAAGGTCTTCATACAATCACAAGCACCCCTAATTACAGGCTGGTGTGAAGCGGGCTACAATATCAGTCAACTTGATCAAGGAGTTGGCGGTCAGGCCCTCTTGTAAAATGCTTAGTTAATAAGGTTTATTTCTACTTGTTTAATATTCAGATGATAAGTCCTAGTATTTTATTCACCCATTTTATCAAATAGCTGTAAGTGGATGTGTTTATCGCTATTTAATATAACTTGAACTTCCTCTCTAAAATATTGAGAGAGGAAATCTTTCATATTCTACAAGAGCAAAACTAATGTGCTCTCATCACTATTTTCTTTTTTTCTCTGAGCAGCATTTTTCTTATTTTATCTTTAAATGTCATTCAGTTCTCTAGCCCTCCCTAGACTTGACATATATAGGCAGCAATCCCTAATTGTTGCCTTTAGAATTATGGGTTGTAGTCCCTAAATTCCTCCTTGGTTCTCCTAATTTCAGTGTGACATTTAACCCATGACATTTTGTAGACACGATTCTCCATAGTATACCAGGGAATTATAACTTTTAAAATCTTGTTTCATCTTCAAGATACACAAATACACACACTCAAGAGTGTGACATGGGAGTTCCTAGGCAGACATCAGAAATAAGAGCATTCCAGAGAGAAAATAAAAAAGTTTTGAGCAAGAAAAAATAATTCCTTTCAAAAATAAAAACTGTCTTCTCATTAAAGCCAAAGAGATTTTCCAAAATTACTTTGAAATAATTTTCAAGTTTTTTCTATAATTTTCTAAGTTTTTTCAAGACTTTGCTACTAAAAAAAAGTCCTTCTTATAACCTACCCCTCAGCTACCACTAGTTTTTTTTCATAATTTGACTAACCATGTGGTAGATTTATTTAGCTTGATGAACTTAAATATGCTTTGATCTTATGGAAGTTCTCCTATCTAAAACTATTCTCTGCTTCTTCTCCTGATCCCTCATCTTAATGTAGAGGAAGTCTGGCTTACTCCCTTTCTGAAATGTTCTGAAACCAAGGGATAAGGGTATAAATACTAATACTAATTCCAAACATCCCCAAAGATATTTGCTATTAATGTTTTTTCATTTACAAATCACAAGAAAAAACTAATACATTCTTATTTCAGACTGAATTTGGTGACTCTAAAGTAACTGTTTTAAGGTTTTTGGGGGTGAAGCGGGCTACAATATCAGTCAACTTGATCAAGGAGTTGGCGGTCAGGCCCTCTTGTAAAATGCTTAGTTAATAAGGTTTATTTCTACTTGTTTAATATTCAGATGATAAGTCCTAGTATTTTATTCACCCATTTTATCAAATAGCTGTAAGTGGATGTGTTTATCGCTATTTAATATAACTTGAACTTCCTCTCTAAAATATTGAGAGAGGAAATCTTTCATATTCTACAAGAGCAAAACTAATGTGCTCTCATCACTATTTTCTTTTTTTCTCTGAGCAGCATTTTTCTTATTTTATCTTTAAATGTCATTCAGTTCTCTAGCCCTCCCTAGACTTGACATATATAGGCAGCAATCCCTAATTGTTGCCTTTAGAATTATGGGTTGTAGTCCCTAAATTCCTCCTTGGTTCTCCTAATTTCAGTGTGACATTTAACCCATGACATTTTGTAGACACGATTCTCCATAGTATACCAGGGAATTATAACTTTTAAAATCTTGTTTCATCTTCAAGATACACAAATACACACACTCAAGAGTGTGACATGGGAGTTCCTAGGCAGACATCAGAAATAAGAGCATTCCAGAGAGAAAATAAAAAAGTTTTGAGCAAGAAAAAATAATTCCTTTCAAAAATAAAAACTGTCTTCTCATTAAAGCCAAAGAGATTTTCCAAAATTACTTTGAAATAATTTTCAAGTTTTTTCTATAATTTTCTAAGTTTTTTCAAGACTTTGCTACTAAAAAAAAGTCCTTCTTATAACCTACCCCTCAGCTACCACTAGTTTTTTTTCATAATTTGACTAACCATGTGGTAGATTTATTTAGCTTGATGAACTTAAATATGCTTTGATCTTATGGAAGTTCTCCTATCTAAAACTATTCTCTGCTTCTTCTCCTGATCCCTCATCTTAATGTAGAGGAAGTCTGGCTTACTCCCTTTCTGAAATGTTCTGAAACCAAGGGATAAGGGTATAAATACTAATACTAATTCACATCCCCAAAGATATTTGCTATTTTGGAGGGAGGAGGAGGGAGAACCACAGGGAGTAACCAGGTATAAGGATTAAGGATTTATTAATGTAAATACATAACATGAACTATAATGTAACTCTATTGTAATGTAACTCTTCAGTCCTTCCTAATATCCCGTTGTTATTTCTTTGGTCTACATTTTTAGTTGTAAGAAGCAATACGGCATATTGGTTGAGGGTATATGTTCTAAGGAAAGACCATCAGATTATTAGCACTTGATTCATCACTTGCTATCTATGTGATGGTGAGTGAACTGCTTAATTATTCCAGCCCTTGATAAGTGGCATAAAACAGCCACCTCTCACCTATTCTATATCAACAAGAAAATATGTATGCTGAGTTTAGCTTAGTACCTATAATCTAACTAAGTGCTCATTGAATACCAACTTTATTTTTTAATATTAAAATTTTTTCCCATCATGCTTCTTTTATTTTTATATTTATTTTTATCTATCTTTTATTCTTTGACTTCAGTGGGCCTCCCACTGCACTGACCTCTCTCCTTGCAGAGCACCGGCTCTGGGTGCATGCACTCCAGAGCACTGGCTCTCAATTGAACACATGGGTCTAGCTGCTCCACAACACGTCAGATCTTTCCTAGTCAGGGATCTAACTGGTGCTCCCTGCACTGTAAGGCGAACTCTCTACCCGGTGAACAACCAGAGAAGCCCTGAATGCCAACTTTTTGTATTTTATTTAAAAGGAGCAGTCAGAAGCTCTTAAGTAATTCTAAATGTTATTCAGAAGAAAAAATGATTAAACAATTGCTCTTTAAAGGATAATAATTATGCGAATTCAGTGACATATATGACTGGAGGAATCAAGAAAAAATAATAGACACTACAGTGAGACTATCAGTAAATTTATTTTTTAATGATAATGTTTTAAAGTGAATTTTATCATATGAAAGAATTGTTTAAAATCCAACTCTCTTCTGTATCACTCAATAACATGTTTATTAAATTAGCTGACTCAAATTCTTCCTGGTACAGCACAAATATGTGAAAGAAGAGTTAAGTGAGGAAAATCTTTAGACACTACCTTTGTCTGTGCTTGGTGTCCATTGGCAGAAAATGCCACATTATTATTGTAGGAAAATATGACATTAGGTAATAAATGAGTGTATAAAAAGAGAATGCTGATAAAAAGATGTGATGACAGAAAGCAGAATAGGCAAAAGGAAAGAGAGTTCTTCATCCTGATGTGCTTAACATTCCTCCCAGGGGAGAGCATTGATCCAATCCTGAAAACATTGGTTGAGAGCTTTTCAGATGCAAGGACTGTCAAACTTGCTTCCAGCCTTCCTTCTCAGCTCACAGACACCTCCTCGGGTTTTCTGTCACAGAATCTTGCTGCTAGAACAGTGCTGAGGCATATTTCCTCCCATGTGAGTAGTAAGACTGTACTTTGGAGGACAACATGTTAACTTTTCTTCCATAAACATTCAAAGAATGGATACTGCATAGACATCTGATATAAAAAATAAATTAATAAGAACAGTAGAATAGTAACAACTTATAATAATACTGAACCTCAGAACTTGTAATAATTTCAATAAAACCTTACCATGACCAAGTCTAATAGTTGATTTTCCAAGATACATTATTTTAAAGTTGGTTTCACA
Organism: Tragulus kanchil; assembly: GCA_022376925.1. Classification (NCBI taxonomy): domain Eukaryota; kingdom Metazoa; phylum Chordata; class Mammalia; order Artiodactyla; family Tragulidae; genus Tragulus; species Tragulus kanchil. The sequence goes on from JAIOJX010000004.1 coordinate 38,245,323, forward strand.
TTTTAAATGAATCCACCTGGTTAATTAATACTTCAAATAGGGTTGCACAATGTTTATATTACACTGTACATAAAGCCCATTACACATGCAATGGACTTCCCAAGTAATGCTGAGGTACAGAGCCCCTGCCAATGCAGTGAGGAACAACCAGAGAAGCCCTGAATGCCAACTTTTGTATTTTATTTAAAAGGAGCAGTCAGAAGCTCTTAAGTAATTCTAAATGTTATTCAGAAGAAAAATGATTAAACAATTGCTCTTTAAAGGATAATAATTATGCGAATTCAGTGACATATATGACTGGAGGAATCAAGAAAAAATAATAGACACTACAGTGAGACTATCAGTAAATTTATTTTTTAATGATAATGTTTTAAAGTGAATTTTATCATATGAAAGAATTGTTTAAAATCCAACTCTCTTCTGTATCACTCAATAACATGTTTATTAAATTAGCTGACTCAAATTCTTCCTGGTACAGCACAAATATGTGAAAGAAGAGTTAAGTGAGGAAAATCTTTAGACACTACCTTTGTCTGTGCTTGGTGTCCATTGGCAGAAAATGCCACATTATTATTGTAGGAAAATATGACATTAGGTAATAAATGAGTGTATAAAAAGAGAATGCTGATAAAAAGATGTGATGACAGAAAGCAGAATAGGCAAAAGGAAAGAGAGTTCTTCATCCTGATGTGCTTAACATTCCTCCCAGGGGAGAGCATTGATCCAATCCTGAAAACATTGGTTGAGAGCTTTTCAGATGCAAGGACTGTCAAACTTGCTTCCAGCCTTCCTTCTCAGCTCACAGACACCTCCTCGGGTTTTCTGTCACAGAATCTTGCTGCTAGAACAGTGCTGAGGCATATTTCCTCCCATGTGAGTAGTAAGACTGTACTTTGGAGGACAACATGTTAACTTTTCTTCCATAAACATTCAAAGAATGGATACTGCATAGACATCTGATATAAAAAATAAATTAATAAGAACAGTAGAATAGTAACAACTTATAATAATACTGAACCTCAGAACTTGTAATAATTTCAATAAAACCTTACCATGACCAAGTCTAATAGTTGATTTTCCAAGATACATTATTTTAAAGTTGGTTTCACATTTTTAAATGAATCCACCTGGTTAATTAATACTTCAAATAGGGTTGCACAATGTTTATATTACACTGTACATAAAGCCCATTACACATGCAATGGACTTCCCAAGTAATGCTGAGGTACAGAGCCCCCCTGCCAATGCAGGAGATGAGGCATAAGAGCCACGGGTTCGATCCCTAAGTTGGGAAGATCCCTTGGAGGAGGACTTGTCAACCCACTCCACTACTCTTGCCTGAAGAATCCCATGGACTGACGAGCCTGGCTGGCTACAGTCCATAGCCAGTCGCAAGGAGTTGGACATGAAGCGACTAAGCAGTAGCAGCAGCATATACGCAAAACAATTGATAGCATTCTTTTAAATCAATTTTATTTATAAATTAAAGTATCTGTATGGCTTAGTTTATGATTTTAACTCCAATTATAGGGAGTGAGCCTGTAACTTTGAGAATGGACAAGCTAACCCTAACAAAATAAGCTCATATTTTAGGGTTGCAAATAAATAGAAATGAATGGATTGCATCTAGGTACTAATATGCATTTAGTCTAAATATCTCCGACTACTTCTACATCTAATGCAATAAGCTTACTAAAAATGAGTTAATGTGAAATGAATTAATAATGAGTTAAAAAATGAGTTAATAAAAACAAGAAGGATTTGGAAACTAGACTTCAATTAAATAGGAAAATGCAATTAATCAGAATACCTCAGTTACCAGTATTCTTCTAATGGCTTAATTTATCAATTGTTACAAGATTATCATAGAAATCAATGGAACTTGTTCTCACATTTTCTCCCCTGTTAGTTTGGAAATAGCTGAACATATTTAAGTAATTTAGAAAGATTTAGTTTTCTTTAAGTTGATGATTGCCAAAGTGTTTTTTAAAATTTTTATTTATATTTTATTAAAGTGTAGGTGATTTGCAATGCTGTGTTAATTATTTCTGTACAGTAAAGTGACTCACTTATACATATGTGTATGTTCTTTTCCATTATGGTTTATCACAGGACATTGAATATGTTTTCCTATGTTCTACAGCAGGACCTTGTTGTTGATACGTTCTGTATATATCAGTGTGCATCTGCTAATCCCAGACCCCCAATGCATTCCTCTCATCCCTGTTCCCTTGGCAACCACCAGTCTATTCTCTGTGTCTTTGATTCTGCTTCTGTTTCACTGACAGGTTCATTTATGTCATATTTTAGGTTCCACATATAAGTGATATCATATGGTATTTGTCTTTCTCCTCCTGACTTACTTGGTGTGTTCATCTCTAGCTGCATCCATGTTACTGCAAATGCCATTATGAAATACCTTTTTGGAAAAAGGCCAAAATCTTTGAGAGATTACTAGCTAATAGAACCTAAAACAATACCAGAAAAACATAATTTATCTATAGAGCTAGTGTGTATTTCATCATTTTTCTTCTGAAATATGTATTAAACACAGGTAAAGCAATGAAACAGTCCATGCATGCTAAGTCACTTCAGTCATGTCCAACTCTGTGCAACCCCATGGACAATAGCCCACCGGGCTCTTCTGTCCATGAGGTTCTCCAGTCATGAATACTGAAGTGGGTTGCCATTTCCTTCTCCAGGGTATCTTCCCCACCCAGGGATCTAATCCATGTCCCTTATGTCTTCTGCATTGGCAGGTGGGTTCTTTGCCACTGGTCCCACCTGGGAAGCCCTGAAACAAAGGGCTAGTCAAAAAAAAGCAGTAAGAAGAGTAAGTTCAGACACTTTGCTTTTATGTTTAAAAGTCACTCATTTGATTCCTCAGGTTCAAATTGTTTTTATTTCATTCCCTATAGTCACTGTTTAAGAAGCAAGACTTAGCAGATAATTCCTGAGCATGTGTTTAAAATTCAAGGGTTTTCTTCTGTTGCCTCCAATAGAAACACAATGTCAAACATACCCTTCTTTCTTCAAATTTCTTTAATTAATGTGCTTTCCCCCTCCAATGTTGATCAAAGCTTATGGACAGATACACTGTCTGTCACATTTCAATTGTTACTGTGCCTAGAAAATTAAAACTTAAATCCACAAAACAAAGTCTCAACTATTTATGCTTTCTTACAGATTAATAAGGTTGTTCATCTAAACAAATTTTTTTTCTACTTCATAAATTTTATGTAGACATGTCTTTGAATGTAGGGTCAGATTTGCATTTAAGCATTGAAATTTTCAAGAAAAGTACTAAGAAAAAAATAATTCTCCTTTTAAAACTCTTAAGATAAGCTTAGTGGAAATCATCATTAAAATAAAACATTATTTGATGATTTAAACATTAACATGGTTTGCTACTCATCATTAAAAATGAAATTTTAACAGTTTACAGGAGATGTAGGGTTCAAAAAATACTAAAAGCGTACATATTGTGTCCAGAAAAAGGAAGACTAGTGTCTCCTGGTTGCATAATTTATTTTTATAGACTAGTGTGTTTAAATTACTAGCTAATAGAACCTAAAACAATACCAGAAAAACATAATTTATCTATAGAGCTAGTGTGTATTTCATCATTTTTCTTCTGAAATATGTATTAAACACAGGTAAAGCAATGAAACAGTCCATGCATGCTAAGTCACTTCAGTCATGTCCAATTTCAGGCAACCCCATGGACAATAGCCCACCGGGCTCTTCTGTCCATGAGGTTCTCCAGTCATGAATACTGAAGTGGGTTGCCATTTCCTTCTCCAGGGTATCTTCCCCACCCAGGGATCTAATCCATGTCCCTTATGTCTTCTGCATTGGCAGGTGGGTTCTTTGCCACTGGTCCCACCTGGGAAGCCCTGAAACAAAGGGCTAGTCAAAAAAAAGCAGTAAGAAGAGTAAGTTCAGACACTTTGCTTTTATGTTTAAAAGTCACTCATTTGATTCCTCAGGTTCAAATTGTTTTTATTTCATTCCCTATAGTCACTGTTTAAGAAGCAAGACTTAGCAGATAATTCCTGAGCATGTGTTTAAAATTCAAGGGTTTTCTTCTGTTGCCTCCAATAGAAACACAATGTCAAACATACCCTTCTTTCTTCAAATTTCTTTAATTAATGTGCTTTCCCCCTCCAATGTTGATCAAAGCTTATGGACAGATACACTGTCTGTCACATTTCAATTGTTACTGTGCCTAGAAAATTAAAACTTAAATCCACAAAACAAAGTCTCAACTATTTATGCTTTCTTACAGATTAATAAGGTTGTTCATCTAAACAAATTTTTTTTCTACTTCATAAATTTTATGTAGACATGTCTTTGAATGTAGGGTCAGATTTGCATTTAAGCATTGAAATTTTCAAGAAAAGTACTAAGAAAAAAATAATTCTCCTTTTAAAACTCTTAAGATAAGCTTAGTGGAAATCATCATTAAAATAAAACATTATTTGATGATTTAAACATTAACATGGTTTGCTACTCATCATTAAAAATGAAATTTTAACAGTTTACAGGAGATGTAGGGTTCAAAAAATACTAAAAGCGTACATATTGTGTCCAGAAAAAGGAAGACTAGTGTCTCCCTGTATGGTTTTCATCCAACTAGACAAATGCCACTTGTAGCTTAGTTTAACTGTTTAGTGACTCCTGATGGATCAGAATTGATACTAATTAAATTAAACAGAAGGATAAACTATCATAAAATGAAATGGTTGTGGGTGTACTTCACCTTAAGTATCTATAGATGGTGCCACTACAGCATTAAAATCCCTTAGAAGTAATGAAAAAGTCTAATGAACGTCCTTTAATTTCTTTTTTTTTTTACTCATCTGAAAAACAGGCTGTAATCAACTAAGTATGATCTTTTATCACTGAACCACACTTGGTTATTCTATGAGATTTCATGAGTTCCAGTCACTTTCTGTAATAAGGACACAGGAATGAATTCTTGAAGGCATGGCAAAAGAATTTCAAAAACTAGCAAGTCACAAAAAACCAATTAATCATATTTCACTAACGTATATGTCTTTCCCCATGTACAGACCAAAATAAAAAGCCTTACATTCTATTTATATACAGTCCAAGAAGAACAGATTCTAATTGAGGAGGAAACTTTGAAGATTAACTGCCTCTATTTCTTGATAAGGACACTGAATCCCAAGATGGATATAATATTTTCATTTTTCCTTAAGTTAGTTTTCAGTATAAACAGAACTCACATGCCTTAGTTCCAACCCATTGTCCATGCAGCATCCCGAGTGGTCTCATTAGGGCCTCTCTGTCTCCCTCTGTCTCTCCTACAAAAATTCTCTGAAGATTTCTTTAATTCTTCCTTTTTTTAGAATCATCAAAGCTATAATTTCCTGACTTGGAAAATTCTAGCCAGTACCTCACATGTTCCCTAAATTGTCTATTAAAAAGTAGAAAGTTAATCTGTTCCCAAGTGGCTTATCTAAGTATGTTCTTATAAGAATATATTTTTCTTAATCACATGGTGGTACTAGAAAGAATCCTACTCTGTTTTGCATTAACCTGGATAATAAAACTTAAGAGAAAGTGACCACACAGCAACAAAATGTGTATTAGAATCTTGATCTAAGCAAATTAGTGTTTCCAGAAAGCATACAGAATAGCTCAAATGTTATTAAATTGTAGGTATTAAACCATCTCTCACATGATACCTCTGTCTCTGTTTTCATCCAACTAGACAAATGCCACTTGTAGCTTAGTTTAACTGTTTAGTGGCTCCTGATGGATCAGAATTGATACTAATTAAATTAAACAGAAGGATAAACTATCATAAAATGAAATGGTTGTGGGTGTACTTCACCTTAAGTATCTATAGATGGTGCCACTACAGCATTAAAATCCCTTAGAAGTAATGAAAAAGTCTAATGAACGTCCTTTAATTTCTTTTTTTTACTCATCTGAAAAACAGGCTGTAATCAACTAAGTATGATCTTTTATCACTGAACCACACTTGGTTATTCTATGAGATTTCATGAGTTCCAGTCACTTTCTGTAATAAGGACACAGGAATGAATTCTTGAAGGCATGGCAAAAGAATTTCAAAAACTAGCAAGTCACAAAAAACCAATTAATCATATTTCACTAACGTATATGTCTTTCCCCATGTACAGACCAAAATAAAAAGCCTTACATTCTATTTATATACAGTCCAAGAAGAACAGATTCTAATTGAGGAGGAAACTTTGAAGATTAACTGCCTCTATTTCTTGATAAGGACACTGAATCCCAAGATGGATATAATATTTTCATTTTTCCTTAAGTTAGTTTTCAGTATAAACAGAACTCACATGCCTTAGTTCCAACCCATTGTCCATGCAGCATCCCGAGTGGTCTCATTAGGGCCTCTCTGTCTCCCTCTGTCTCTCCTACAAAAATTCTCTGAAGATTTCTTTAATTCTTCCTTTTTTTAGAATCATCAAAGCTATAATTTCCTGACTTGGAAAATTCTAGCCAGTACCTCACATGTTCCCTAAATTGTCTATTAAAAAGTAGAAAGTTAATCTGTTCCCAAGTGGCTTATCTAAGTATGTTCTTATAAGAATATATTTTTCTTAATCACATGGTGGTACTAGAAAGAATCCTACTCTGTTTTGCATTAACCTGGATAATAAAACTTAAGAGAAAGTGACCACACAGCAACAAAATGTGTATTAGAATCTTGATCTAAGCAAATTAGTGTTTCCAGAAAGCATACAGAATAGCTCAAATGTTATTAAATTGTAGGTATTAAACCATCTCTCACATGATACCTCTGTCTCTGTAATTAGAACACATGGTTAAAAAATAAAAGAGAAAGAGCATCATCCATACTGCACACAAATTTCCAGTCTTTCATCTGCTGAGACAAACATCATCTCACAAAGGGAAAAGACCCAAATATTGATTGGTGTAGCAATAAAACTTGATTCTGTTATTTCTTGATCTCTGCTGTGTGCAATTTAAAATTAGTTTTCCCCCTCATAAATTCAATGATTTTTATCTATGGCCTGCTTCTTGTACAACTTCATACTACACTGTTTCATTCCTGACAGTTTTCCTCCACTTTTTCCCAGAAACCATATAACATATAAAACAACCATGCCTTTACATATGGAGAGAAGGTGGGGGAGACAAGGGGGAGAGAAAAAGAACTCCCTCCCATTAGAAGAATGAAATAAAATAGAATGTCATCAAATATTAATACTATATTAAAGGAAGATGGAGTTTCCCTGGTAGCTCAGCTGGTAAAGAATCCACCTGTAATGAAGGAGACTCGAGGTCAATTTCTGGGTCAGAAAGATCCCCTGGAGAAGGGCTAAACTACCACTCCAGTATTCTCGGGCTTCCCTAGTGGCTCAGATGGTAAAGAATCTGCCTGCAATTCAGGAGACCTGGGTTCAATCCCTGGGTTTGGAAGATCCCCTGGAGGAGGGCATAGCAACCCACTCCAGTGTTCTTTCCTGGAGAATTCCGTGGACAGAGGAGCCTGGAGGCTACAGTCCATGTGGTAACAAAGAGTCAAACATGACTAAATGACAGCACAGCACAAAGGAAAATGGTGTTCATGGTTTTCAAAATGTTCTCTGAAATGTGATTCTTAATCAATCTGACTGATTCTTAGATATTTTCAGAGATATATACTTGCAATCCAAACATCTTTTTTACAACACTTGTTATTATTACTTAGCTAAGTGGAGATTATCATGACAAAAATAAGATACACTTATCTTCAGACAGCATACATCTTATAAATCTTGCCAAAAACAAAAGCAAAGCAAAAAAAAAAAAAAAAAAAAACTTTATAAGTTTGAAACTTTAATTGCTTTCAGGTGTTTTGATTTATAAACTTAATAAATGGCATTAGATCAAAGACATTAAAAAAGTTTTCAGCCTAAATAGCTTTTGTCCAAGGAAACTAAACAGGTTCACTTGAAAATAAAATGATTTGTTCCCTTAACTAAGAGTCTTCATTTTCACTCATCTTCTCATTAGACGAGATGGTTGCACTGGCTTTTATTTTAAGCTTTCATCAATTTTCTTTTTACTATATAAAAATAAACAGGAAAATACAAAATTTCAGTAGTAAATATAATGGCTTGTCATAAGCCCCAGAAATCATGCAACAGAGCAAAATTTGTCATGTGTGTTACAGTCCCTCCCCTTAAAAGTAATATAACCCCTTATTAGATGTAACATTTGACTGGGTTCAACAGAATAAAAATGAAACTTCTTTCCTGAATTCTTTAGAAATGATTACTGCATATTTTGCTGCTGAGGGCTGTATTTATTAATGAGGCTGTTTCGGCAATATTTAGTATATACCTCAAGGATTCCTTAAAAACATATAAATTCTTTATATGGGAGGTATATTGTTTTGTTTTACTTTGACTATGAATAAGAAAGAAGTATTTTAACGAAAATATCACTGGCAGTAAGAAAGTATTTTTCTTAGCTTCTGGTCCACATAAAAAGCTTAGGAATGTAACTTGTCATTGACACAGAGACAGAAATTTGCCCTCACTGTCTGTAGACCCTCAGAGGGTTAGTGTTGCACTGTTTTCTTTCTCTGTTTTAAAACTTTGTTACATTTTCTGGTGGTAAGAGATACAAGTAGCTTTTGCTCATTTTCCTGAAAAGAGTTGGTCATAAGTAAATTGTGTAAATTATAAACTGCTAGATGACTACCAAGTAATTATTTTATTTAAATCTCCCATAGTCTCAGTTTTATCCTTGCTAAATTTTAGCAGTTTGATATTTAGCTTAGAAAAATGAGATGCTAGCCGGTTAGGAGTAAGTATTTTGGAATAATAGCATGGCACCTCTAAGTGCTATAATCATTTATTTTTCCTCCTTAGGAAGTAAGAAATGGATGGATTTGAGAATAATTATTCTCAAATTTTAATTAATGTAAGAGTCATCTGGGGGCCTTTCCTAGTGGTCCAGTGGGTAAAGAGTCCGCCTTGCAGTGCAAGGGGCACCAGTTCAATCCCTGGCCCAGGAAGATCCCACTTGCCATGGGGCAGCTGGACCAGTCTGTCCAATTAGGAGCCAATGCTCTGGAGCTCTTGCTCCCAGAATGGGTACCAGCAACGAGAGAGGCCACTGTAATGGGAGGCCCACACAGGCCAAAAAATAATAAAGATGGATGAAAATAAATAATAAGAAACTAATAAAAGCCAAAATTTTTAAATAATAATCATCTGGGATACTTATTAAAAAATTTTTTTCAATTCCTGACCTCCCCACACGTTCAAATACTGGAAATCAAAGACTTGGGAGTCAGGAAGTAATTCTTGTACAGATGGCCCAATATGACTTTTAAATTCTAACAAATCCCTCACCTTCTGCTATCAAGATGGCTACAGAAATATGCTAACACTACTTTTAGCAGTCTGGCCCAATGTTTCCTTGATTCTGGTTGCCACTAGAAGTCCCAGTGAGAGTTGATGACCACAACATAGACCAACTGAGTCAGAGATGAATCTCATGCACACACAGCTCTAAGTATCCATGACTTAGAACAGACTACTGAAGACTGAGAGGAGTAACATGAATTTTACGGCATGTTCTCCTGAAATACTGAATGTGAAATCATAGAAATACCTAAGGGTAAAAAAATCTTCCAAAATATGGGAATAAAAGAGTAAAGATAGGCAAAAAATATTGGGTTGGCCAAGAAGCTCATTGTGGTTTTTCCATAGCATAATATGAAACAAAACAAATGAACTTTTTGGCCAACACTAATTTTTTTGCTGTTCAGTCACTGAGTATACCTAACTCTGAAACCCCATGGATTGCAACATACCAGACTTCCCTGTCCTTCACCATCATCCAGAGTTTGTACAAACTCATATCCATCGAGTCAGTGATGACATCCAACCTTCTTGTCCTCTGTCGTCTCCTTCTCCTTCTGCCTTCTATCTTTCCCAACATCAGGGTCTTTTCCAGTGAGTCATCTCTTAGAATCAGATGACTAAAGTATTGGAGCTTCAGCTTCAGCATCAGTCCTTCCAATGAATATTCAGAGTTGATTTCCTTTAGGATAAACTGGTTTAACCTTGCAGTTCAAGGGAGTCTCAAAAGCCTTCTCTATCACCACAGTTTGAAAGCATCAATTCTTCAGAGCTCAGTCTTCCGTATGGCCCAACTCTCACATCCATACATGACTACTGGAAAATGCATAGCTTTGACTATGTGGACCTTTGTCAGCAAGGTGATATCTTTGCTTTTTAATATGCTGTCTAAGCTTGTCATAGTTTTTTAATTCCAGAACGAGAGGCCACTATGATGTGAGGCCCACACAGGCCAAATAATAAAGATGGATGAAAATAAATAATAAGAAACTAATAAAAGCCAAAATTTTTAAATAATAATCATCTGGGATACTTATTAAAAAATTTTTCAATTCCTGACCTCCCACACGTTCAAATACTGGAAATCAAAGACTTGGGAGTCAGGAAGTAATTCTTGTACAGATGGCCCAATATGACTTTTAAATTCTAACAAATCCCTCACCTTCTGCTATCAAGATGGCTACAGAAATATGCTAACACTACTTTTAGCAGTCTGGCCCAATGTTTCCTTGATTCTGGTTGCCACTAGAAGTCCCAGTGAGAGTTGATGACCACAACATAGACCAACTGAGTCAGAGATGAATCTCATGCACACACAGCTCTAAGTATCCATGACTTAGAACAGACTACTGAAGACTGAGAGGAGTAACATGAATTTTACGGCATGTTCTCCTGAAATACTGAATGTGAAATCATAGAAATACCTAAGGGTAAAAAAATCTTCCAAAATATGGGAATAAAAGAGTAAAGATAGGCAAAATATTGGGTTGGCCAAGAAGCTCATTGTGGTTTTTCCATAGCATAATATGAAACAAAACAAATGAACTTTTTGGCCAACACTAATTTTTTTGCTGTTCAGTCACTGAGTATACCTAACTCTGAAACCCCATGGATTGCAACATACCAGACTTCCCTGTCCTTCACCATCATCCAGAGTTTGTACAAACTCATATCCATCGAGTCAGTGATGACATCCAACCTTCTTGTCCTCTGTCGTCTCCTTCTCCTTCTGCCTTCTATCTTTCCCAACATCAGGGTCTTTTCCAGTGAGTCATCTCTTAGAATCAGATGACTAAAGTATTGGAGCTTCAGCTTCAGCATCAGTCCTTCCAATGAATATTCAGAGTTGATTTCCTTTAGGATAAACTGGTTTAACCTTGCAGTTCAAGGGAGTCTCAAAAGCCTTCTCTATCACCACAGTTTGAAAGCATCAATTCTTCAGAGCTCAGTCTTCCGTATGGCCCAACTCTCACATCCATACATGACTACTGGAAAATGCATAGCTTTGACTATGTGGACCTTTGTCAGCAAGGTGATATCTTTGCTTTTTAATATGCTGGCTAGGCTTGCCATAGTTTTTTTTTCCAAGCAGCAAGCATCTTTTAATTTCATAGCTATAGTCACCATCCACAGTGATTTTGGAGCCCAAGAAAATAGTCTGTCACGGTTCCATTGTTTGCCCATTTATTTGCCATGAAATGATGGAACGGATGCCATGATCTTAGTTTTTTGAATGTTGAGTCTTAACTCAGATTGTTCACTCTCCTCTTTTACCTTCATCAAGAGACTCTGTAGTTCCTCTTTGCTTTTTGTCATAAGTGTGGTATCATCTGCCTACCTGAATTTATTGGTAATTCTCCCAGCAATCTTGATTCCAGCAAGTGCTTCATCCAGACTGGCATTTCTCATGATGTACTCTGCATATAAGTTAAATAAACAGAATGACAGTAGAAAGCCTGGTGTACTTCTTTTCCAGTTTTGAACAAGTTCCTTGTTCGATGTCCAGTTCTAACTGTTGCTTCTTGACCTGCATACGGGTTTCTCAGGAAGCAGGTAAGGTAGTCTAGTATTCTCATCTCTTTCAGAATTTTCCACAGTTGTGATCCACAAAGTCAAAGGCTTTAGTATAGTCACATGTTTTTCTGGAATTCTCTTGCTTTTTCTATGATCCAGTGAATGTTGGCAATTTGATCTCTTGTTTTTCTGCCTTTTCTAAATCCAGCTTGTACATGTGGAAGTTCTTGGTTCATGTACTATTGAAGCCTAGATTTGAAAATTTTGAACATGATCTTGGTAGCATGTGAAATAAGCGCAATTGTGCAATAGTTTGAACCTTTTTTGGTATTGCTTTTCTTAGGGGTTGAAATGAAAACTAACATTTTTTTAGTCCTGTGGCCACTGCTGAGTTTTTCAAATTTGCTGGAATATTGAGTGCATTACTTTAATAGCATCTTTTAAGGATTTGAAATAGTTCTGCTGGGATTCCATCACCTCCACTAAAGCTTTGCTCATAGTGATGCTTCCTAAGGCCCACTTGACTTTATACTCCAGGATGTCTTACTGTAGGTGAGTGATCATACCGTCATGATTATGTGGGTCATTAAGATATTTTGTGTATGGTTCTTATATGTGTTCTTGCCACTTCTTAATATCTTCTGCTTCTGTTATGTCTATACCATTTCTGTCCTTTATTTTTGCCCATCTTTGCATGGAATATTCCCTTGGTATCTCTAATTTTCTTGTAGAGATCTCTAGTCTTTCCCATTCTTTTGTTTTTCCCCTATTTATTAATTTTTTTTCATTATTTGCTTAAGAAGAATTTCTTCCGTCTCCTTGCTATTCTTTGGAACTCTGGGTTCAGATGGGTATATATTTGCTTTTATCCTTTGCTTTTTTCCTTCTCTTCTTTCTCAGTCATCTGTGAAGCTTCCTCAGACAACCACTTTGCTTTTTTACATTTCTTTTTCTTGGGAGTGATTTAGATCATTGTGTCCTGCACAGTGCTACAAACCTCTGTCGATGGTTCTGCAGACACTGAATCTATTGTAACTTTCACAGTATAATTTTAAGGATTTGATTTAGGTCATACCTAAATGGCCTAGTGATTTTTACTACTTTCTTCAGTTTAAGTCTGAATTTTGTTAAAAAAAGAATTTATTATCTGAGCCACAGTCAGCTCCTGGTCTTCTTTTTGCTGATTGTATAGAACTTCTCTATCATCAGCTGCAAAGAATATAATCAGTCTGATTTCAATATTGACCATCTAGTGATGTCCATGTGTAGCCATCTCTTGTGTTGTTGGAAGAGGGTGTTTGCTAAGGCTAGTGCTTTCTCTTGGCCAAACTATTTTAGCCTTTGTGATGCTTCTTCATTTTGTACAAAATGCAAGGCCAAACTTGCCTGTTATTCTAAGTATCTCTTCACTTTCTACTTTTGCATTCCAGACCCCAGTGATGAAAAGGATATTATTTTTTGGTGTTCATTTTAGAAGATCTTGTAGGGCTTCAGGAAATCGTTCAACTTCAGCTTCTTCAGCATTAATGGTTGAGTCATAGACTTAGGTTACTGTGATATTGAATGGTTTGCCTTGGAAACCATAGTAACTGATATCACCTAAAAACTCAAAGTGATACTGAAATATACCTAGAGGTTTCTTCTTCAAAATATGAAAGACATCATTTTCTATTTGTATTGACATAAACACATGTAGAGAAGAGTGTACTTAATATGTTGCTCTGCTTGTTGACATAAAGTGTAGAAACCTGTGTAACTGAATCCAGACCAAAGAATAGACAGTTACCAATGGTTCTCATTAGTCTCTTTTCCAGTTACTGTATCATTAAGGAAAACCATATTCTGAAATTTAAAAGAATAAATTAATTTTTCTGGTTCTAGCACTTTATATAAATGTAACTACACTTTATATAATGGAACCATACTCTTTTTCAAGTTTCTTTCCCTTAACAATATGTTTGCTAAGTTCATCAATATTGTTGTGAAAACTGTATATCATCATTCACAATGCTATTTATTCTCTGTATTTCTGTTTTATCAATTCTATTATGTATTAATATTTTGGTAATTATGGATTTTTTATTATTATGAATAGTATACTATTCATTTTGGAAAACATATGTATAATTTTTATTCAATAAATCTGAGTGGGATTACTTGTTGTTAGAATATTCATACATCCCAAAGTTGCACCAATTCACAGCTCTACCAGCACTGTATAAGAGTCCCAGTTTCTCTGTGTCTTCATCGATATGTTTTTGAACTGTAGTCATGTTTTGTTAAAAAGAATTTATTATCTGAGCCACAGTCAGCTCCTGGTCTTCTTTTTGCTGATTGTATAGAACTTCTCTATCATCAGCTGCAAAGAATATAATCAGTCTGATTTCAATATTGACCATCTAGTGATGTCCATGTGTAGCCATCTCTTGTGTTGTTGGAAGAGGGTGTTTGCTAAGGCTAGTGCTTTCTCTTGGCCAAACTATTTTAGCCTTTGTGATGCTTCTTCATTTTGTACAAAATGCAAGGCCAAACTTGCCTGTTATTCTAAGTATCTCTTCACTTTCTACTTTTGCATTCCAGACCCCAGTGATGAAAAGGATATTATTTTTTGGTGTTCATTTTAGAAGATCTTGTAGGGCTTCAGGAAATCGTTCAACTTCAGCTTCTTCAGCATTAATGGTTGAGTCATAGACTTAGGTTACTGTGATATTGAATGGTTTGCCTTGGAAACCATAGTAACTGATATCACCTAAAAACTCAAAGTGATACTGAAATATACCTAGAGGTTTCTTCTTCAAAATATGAAAGACATCATTTTCTATTTGTATTGACATAAACACATGTAGAGAAGAGTGTACTTAATATGTTGCTCTGCTTGTTGACATAAAGTGTAGAAACCTGTGTAACTGAATCCAGACCAAAGAATAGACAGTTACCAATGGTTCTCATTAGTCTCTTTTCCAGTTACTGTATCATTAAGGAAAACCATATTCTGAAATTTAAAAGAATAAATTAATTTTTCTGGTTCTAGCACTTTATATAAATGTAACTACACTTTATATAATGGAACCATACTCTTTTTCAAGTTTCTTTCCCTTAACAATATGTTTGCTAAGTTCATCAATATTGTTGTGAAAACTGTATATCATCATTCACAATGCTATTTATTCTCTGTATTTCTGTTTTATCAATTCTATTATGTATTAATATTTTGGTAATTATGGATTTTTTATTATTATGAATAGTATACTATTCATTTTGGAAAACATATGTATAATTTTTATTCAATAAATCTGAGTGGGATTACTTGTTGTTAGAATATTCATACATCCCAAAGTTGCACCAATTCACAGCTCTACCAGCACTGTATAAGAGTCCCAGTTTCTCTGTGTCTTCATCGATATGTTTTTGAACTGTAGTCATGTTTGTGGTTATGAAATATTATCATGTTATATCCTATATTAATTTACATTCATTTTATAACTAATGAATTTAAGCGTATATTAATAAGTTTACTGGGCATTGGGATATTTTTATTCATGAAGTTTCTTCAAATCTGTCCCATTTTTCTTGGGTCATCTATTATTTTTTATTGATTTATAGAGGTTCTTTATATACTCTTGACAGAAGCTTTTTGTCATACATACTGCTTGTGAGTATTTTCTCTCAGTCTATAACTCACCTCTTCATTTATGGTATCTTTTAATGGACAGTAATTATCTTTAACATAATACTGTTTTTCCGTTCTTTCATACTTACTACTTTTTATGTTTTATTTAGGATTTCTTTGCCTACTCCAAGGTCATGATAATGCATTTGTATGCCTTGTTCTAACATTCTTATTTTATTTATAGATGGAACTTCAGCAATCCACATAGAATTGACTTTTATGTATGTGGTGAGAGAGAAACCAAAGTAGTTTTTCTCTGTGTATCTATCTATTCAACCCACCATCATTTATTTAAAATCTAAAGCATTCTTTCCTATACATGCAGTATCTTTTCTTTCTTTGATAAATCAGGTGAATATACAGCTGCTTTGGTCTGTTTCTGAACTCTTTATTCTTTTCTGTTTGTAGTTTAATGTCTCTGCATTGAAGTCACATTATATTAGTTATCTTATAAGTGCATTAATGATCTTTTTTTGTGGTTGTGATGTTAATGTGTTTAAATAAAAAATTCTATGGTTGTTGTGAGAATGTGTGTCTCTATGTGCACAGGCATTTGTGGATGTTTCACAGAACTACGTGGGCTTTATTTCTTTGATTACTGACAGATAATTAAAGTATGTCCTAATCAAGGTGCCAGATTACATAGTTTAATCATATATATATATATATATATATATATATATATATATATTATTTTTTGGCTTCTTTTATTGGTATTTTATTTATTTATTTTCATCCAACTTTATTCTTTGGCCTGTGAGGGCCTCCCATTGTAGTGGCCTCTCTCGTTGCAGAGTATCCACTCTGGGTGCATGCGCTCCAGAGCACTGGCTCCTAATTGGACACACTGGTCCAGTCACTTCACGGCACATGGGATCTACCCAGGCCAGGGATCAAACCGGTGCCCCTTGCACTGCAAGGTGGCTTCTTTACCCACTGGACCACCAGGGAAGCCCTTTTTATATATATTTTAAAGGAGAAAGTAACTTCTGAGTACTGGACCTGCAAGCAAATGATATAACAGATTAACAAAAAGAAAGTTTGGTTTTGAAAGGGTTTTCCAACACAGTGCTAATATTCCTTCAAGGCAACTTCCCATCCAGTTAATTGATGAAAGTTCAATAATTTGTCTTTTGCAACAAATCTGGCTATAACTCTACCAAATAAAAACAAGTGGTCATATAATTGATTATACTGTTAACCCTGATGGAAGAGATTTTAACTTGCAACAGTATATAAAATACTGCAAGCTATTAATGATTCCATGTTCTACCTAGTGGTCTGCCAATTCTTATAATAAAATTAGATAAAATTCATGAGTTTATTATGTTAAAAGTCATCCACTCTGAAAGAGCACTCTTTCAGAGGTTGAAATTTAGAAAATTGAATCAATATTACAAATAAGAAAGAAGTCTTACTCAAGACAAAAAAAAAGAGGTGGGGAGGCAGTAAATGGGCTGAATTAACTTTTGGTCACTTACTGTAATTACATTTTGTAAGTAAATTATCAGTTTCTCACTTTAGCCTTTCGGATAGACTGTTATATCAGAATGTTTGTCATGATCGGTTTCTGTGGAAAACAGACTGAATCAGAAAACTGTGTGCAAGTGTTTCTGGGGGAAGTACTTGAGAAAGATACCTTCAAGGCAGTGAAGAAAGTGAAGTAAGCAGGCTTAGGCAAAGAGAACACATCCTGTCTCAGTCACTCCCGTAGGGAGCGCTGAAGTTGAGATAATACTTTAGAAATGTCCCTATATATCTTTGCATAGACTAGTAATTGGATGTGGATTGCCCCTTGAGAGAGGGTAAGATCATGGCCAAGGCAGTCCCCCTGGTTGATGGCACCTGCAGGGGAGGGATTCAACTCAGCCATCAGCAGGCCACATTCCCAGCAGGTAGGGAGATGAACTCCTCATCCATAGTGGACTCTACTGAGGGAACCAGAATATCATCACAGTTCAGCATTGCACCTTTTCAATCCACTGTTTCACCTAATAAGTTTACTTTGGTACAATTCCTCCAGGATTCTGACTGATTTCATTTCCTTGGAAAACTAAAATTAAAAGGATAGTGGAACAAATTAGCCTGTCCCCATGGCTGCAGCTAGTTTCAGGGCTGACTAATAATCATTTCCATTCTATAGTAACAATTCCAGATCCATCACACCTTCAGCAAGTACCTCCTCTGGTCTTGGAGGCTTAGCTAGTGGGGTAATTGAGACTTGCAGCCCTGAAGTCTCAATTCCTGGATACTGTGCCCTTCTCAGGTCATGGCTGCTGAACATGACCCTTCACTGTCACAATTGGACAGGGGACCATCTATAGGAACCCCATTGAATCACCTGGGTCTCAGTCAGATTCTTCCCTGATCCCACTGTGTAACAACAGTCATATCTCTTCCTGATTATCAAGTCAATTTCCTCTGCTAATCCTGTGAAAAAGGGCATCCAGAGTGATTGGGCAACAGCCATAGCTTAAGGTTTAATAAGACACTCGCTGTGTTATTTGATGAAAGCATTCCCCTTCTGGGGACTAAAATCTCTAGAACCATGTAATGTAGAGCTGCAATGACAGATCTACTTCCTAAGAGGATCACTGAGATGATGGTAAGAGGGTTGACTCGTACTTTCACCAATTACTTCCAAGATCCCATATTTTCTACTCATTGAAGGCACATGGTTATTCATTTAGGATGTATTCTGCATCCCGGAGGATGGCATCTAACCTTTCTAAGGTAACATCTCTAAGCTTATGTATCAGCTGGGCCTTCAAAGAGCTTTTCTAGGACAGGAATGGGTAATGACTGTAAGTGGTCCTAAGGTTTCTTTGAGGGGATGATAAAAACGTTCTAAATTAGATTATGGTCATGATTGTATAATCTGTGAGCATTCTGAAATTCATGGAATTGTACATTTAAAATGAGTGAATTCATTGGCATGTTAGTTATATCTCAGTACAGTCTTTTATTTTATTTTTTTTCAGTCTTGTATTTTTTACTGTCTCTTCACTTTTATTTTTCAATTCATTCTTTTACTAGATCTTATTCAACTTTGGCCTGCAAAGTCAAGCAACCTCCTCTATAACAATCTTATGAGACTGTGTAGAATTAAATCAAGGAGTCCTAGCCCTTCATCACCTTTTATAAACAAAACTAAAGACCAGGAAGCAGAAAGGCATAGTGGCAAAATGATGAGTGTTAGAGCAAATAAATTTGAATGACGTCTGTGTTTACTTCTAATAATTTTCAATTGTTTTTCTTGGATTCCATTTATTACCATTATGTCATAGACTCGTGTTTTCTTTCCTTCTGATTTACATTTGAAGCATTTAAAGCTATAAACTTCCTTTGTTAAAGCTTTAACTGAATTCCAGAGGTTTTTTATATTGTATTTTAAAGAACTGCCTTTTTGATATTATCTTGAACACATTGATTATTTTGTGGCTGTTGTTCATTCACTAAGTCATGTCCAACCCTTTGCAAGCCTGTGAACTATAGCATACCAGGTTTCCTTCACCATCTCCCTGAATTTATTCAGACTCACATCCATTGAGTGAGTGATGCCATCAACCATCTTATCCTCTATTCTCCCCTTCTTCCTCTTTCCCGTCAGTCTTTCCCAGAATCAGCCTCAGAAATCCTATTTGATGAAAGCATTCCTTCTGGGGACTAAAATCTCTAGAACCATGTAATGTAGAGCTGCAATGACAGATCTACTTCCTAAGAGGATCACTGAGATGATGGTAAGAGGGTTGACTCGTACTTTCACCAATTACTTCCAAGATCCCATATTTTCTACTCATTGAAGGCACATGGTTATTCATTTAGGATGTATTCTGCATCCCGGAGGATGGCATCTAACCTTTCTAAGGTAACATCTCTAAGCTTATGTATCAGCTGGGCCTTCAAAGAGCTTTTCTAGGACAGGAATGGGTAATGACTGTAAGTGGTCCTAAGGTTTCTTTGAGGGGATGATAAAAACGTTCTAAATTAGATTATGGTCATGATTGTATAATCTGTGAGCATTCTGAAATTCATGGAATTGTACATTTAAAATGAGTGAATTCATTGGCATGTTAGTTATATCTCAGTACAGTCTTTTATTTTATTTTTTTTCAGTCTTGTATTTTTTACTGTCTCTTCACTTTTATTTTTTCAATTCATTCTTTTACTAGATCTTATTCAACTTTGGCCTGCAAAGTCAAGCAACCTCCTCTATAACAATCTTATGAGACTGTGTAGAATTAAATCAAGGAGTCCTAGCCCTTCATCACCTTTTATAAACAAAACTAAAGACCAGGAAGCAGAAAGGCATAGTGGCAAAATGATGAGTGTTAGAGCAAATAAATTTGAATGACGTCTGTGTTTACTTCTAATAATTTTCAATTGTTTTTCTTGGATTCCATTTATTACCATTATGTCATAGACTCGTGTTTTCTTTCCTTCTGATTTACATTTGAAGCATTTAAAGCTATAAACTTCCTTTGTTAAAGCTTTAACTGAATTCCAGAGGTTTTTTATATTGTATTTTAAAGAACTGCCTTTTTGATATTATCTTGAACACATTGATTATTTTGTGGCTGTTGTTCATTCACTAAGTCATGTCCAACCCTTTGCAAGCCTGTGAACTATAGCATACCAGGTTTCCTTCACCATCTCCCTGAATTTATTCAGACTCACATCCATTGAGTGAGTGATGCCATCAACCATCTTATCCTCTATTGTCCCCTTCTCCTCTTTCCCTCAGTCTTTCCCAGAATCAGAGACTTTTCCAATGAGTCAGCTCTTTGCATCAGGTGGGCAAAGTATTGGAGCTACAGCCTCAGCACCAGTCCTTCTAATGAATATTCAGAGTTGATTTCCTTTAAGACTGACTGGTTTGATCTCCTTGCAGTCCAAGGGACTCTGAAGTCTCTTCCCCAGCACCACAGTTTGAAGGCATCAATTCTTCAACACTCAGCCTTCTTTATGTTTACTTAGGAAAGCCTTTTCTTTTATTGGAGAATAATTGCTTTAAAATGTGTTGGTTTCTGCCATACAACAACATGAATCAGCCATAAGTATACATATGTCCCTTCCCTCTGAACCTCTCTCCCACCTCCCACCCCAATGCATCCCTCTAGGTCGTCCCAGAGCACCAGATTGTGCTCCCTGTGTTATACAGTAACTTCCCACCAGCTATCTGTCTTAAATGTGGTAATGTATATGCTTCAGTGCTACTCTCTCAATTCATACCACCCTCTCCATCCCTCACTGTGTCTACAAGGCTATTCTGTTTTGTCTGTGCCTCTATTCCTGTCTTGCAAGTAGGTTCATCTGTACCATTCTTCTGGATTCCATATATATGTGTTAATATAGGATGTTTGTTTTTCTCATCACTCTGTAGGCTCTAAGTTCATCCATCTCACTAGAACTGCCTCAAATTTGTTTCTTTTATGGCTGAGTAACATTTGATTGTATATATATATATATATATATATATATATATATATATATATACCACAACTTTTATCCATTCATGTCTCCATGGACATTTGTGTTACTTCCATGCCATAGCTACTTTAAATGTGCTGCAACAAACATTGGAGCACATGTGTCATTTCTCATGATATATGTCTGGTGGTACCACTGTTGGGTCATATGGCGGTTTTATTCCTGGCATTTTAAGAAATTTTCATACTGTTCTTCATCATGACTGTCAGTACAACTTTTTAAAATTTTTAAAAATTTATTTCCTTTTTTAATTTTTCTGGCTGCACTGGGTCTTCATTGCTGCACATGTGCTTTCTCAAGTTGCAACAAGTGGGAGCTTCTTTCTAGTTGTAGTATGCAGGCTTCTTATTACAGTGGCTTTTTTGTTGCAGAGCTCAGACTCAAGAGTGCATGGGCTAAGTTGTGGTGCACAGGCTTAACTGTCCAGCAGCATGTGGCATCTTCCCAGACCAAGAATCAACCACATGTCCTCTGCACTGGAAGGTAGATTTTTAACCACTGGACCACCAGGAAAGTCCTCAATATGGCCTTTTATATGGCAGTTCTATTGCCATCAGCTTCTCTATGGCATGACAGAGTCAGTGACGCCCGTGTTCATATTCCCACTATCACACTTCCTTGGCTGTAAAGCACATTCCTTGGACATGATGCTGGATCCTGTATTATCGCTCAAAGACTCCCTCCACTCTTCATCTTCGGAGTCTTATAAGTGGGAAAGGCAATCCAGAATATGTATCTATTTCTGTCAAGATGATTTCATCCCCTTTCAGAATAGAGGAGGTTAAGTGTGTTATGTTGCTGGAAAGTGGTTGGTAGGTCTTCAAGAAAGACAATGCTGTATCAGGGATTTGCTATTGGTCTGTTGCTAGCAAGCTGAACATTCAGCAGTAGTAGGGTGCTAGATCCATTTGGGTAAATGAGCAGCCACTGTTGACTCCATTCATAGCCTCCACCCCTGCTTCCATTGTTAGGCTAGTAATGCATAGCTCTATACTAGCACTTGGCAAGTCAACAGCAGAAGCTGGTGATTCATCTATTTGATTGCTTAGTGTTCCTTTCATGGTGGACAAGAGTTGCTAACATTCAATACATAGATCTTTACAATTTATGTTCAATTGTTAAATTTGCTTGTGTCTCTGGGAAGCTAAGGTAAGTGAAGCTGCAGGTTGTGAGAAACTCCCTAAGGAGAAAACTGACAACTGTTCCCCTATGTCCTCACCTTCAAATGGCACATGTGTCATTCTCATGATATATGTCTGGTGGTACCACTGTTGGGTCATATGGCGGTTTTATTCCTGGCATTTTAAGAAATTTTCATACTGTTCTTCATCATGACTGTCAGTACAACTTTTAAAATTTTTAAAAATTTATTTCCTTTTTTAATTTTTCTGGCTGCACTGGGTCTTCATTGCTGCACATGTGCTTTCTCAAGTTGCAACAAGTGGGAGCTTCTTTCTAGTTGTAGTATGCAGGCTTCTTATTACAGTGGCTTTTTTGTTGCAGAGCTCAGACTCAAGAGTGCATGGGCTAAGTTGTGGTGCACAGGCTTAACTGTCCAGCAGCATGTGGCATCTTCCCAGACCAAGAATCAACCACATGTCCTCTGCACTGGAAGGTAGATTTTTAACCACTGGACCACCAGGAAAGTCCTCAATATGGCCTTTTATATGGCAGTTCTATTGCCATCAGCTTCTCTATGGCATGACAGAGTCAGTGACGCCCGTGTTCATATTCCCACTATCACACTTCCTTGGCTGTAAAGCACATTCCTTGGACATGATGCTGGATCCTGTATTATCGCTCAAAGACTCCCTCCACTCTTCATCTTCGGAGTCTTATAAGTGGGAAAGGCAATCCAGAATATGTATCTATTTCTGTCAAGATGATTTCATCCCCTTTCAGAATAGAGGAGGTTAAGTGTGTTATGTTGCTGGAAAGTGGTTGGTAGGTCTTCAAGAAAGACAATGCTGTATCAGGGATTTGCTATTGGTCTGTTGCTAGCAAGCTGAACATTCAGCAGTAGTAGGGTGCTAGATCCATTTGGGTAAATGAGCAGCCACTGTTGACTCCATTCATAGCCTCCACCCCTGCTTCCATTGTTAGGCTAGTAATGCATAGCTCTATACTAGCACTTGGCAAGTCAACAGCAGAAGCTGGTGATTCATCTATTTGATTGCTTAGTGTTCCTTTCATGGTGGACAAGAGTTGCTAACATTCAATACATAGATCTTTACAATTTATGTTCAATTGTTAAATTTGCTTGTGTCTCTGGGAAGCTAAGGTAAGTGAAGCTGCAGGTTGTGAGAAACTCCCTAAGGAGAAAACTGACAACTGTTCCCCTATGTCCTCACCTTCAAATGACTCATGGAACACCTGAAAAAGAGTTTTGAGGCCTCAGGGTAAGGATCACAAAGAAACAGACCCTTTAAATAGCTTACTTTATAGAAATCTGTGGGTAGGTTTTTTCAGCAGTGGGTTGGCTGAGTCTCCTCATATCTTCTTCAAAAAGAATATAAGATCAGGGAACAGAAGACTCTATGCCACTGGCTCAAGGGAGAATGTCACTTCATCTCTTACCACTTGTAGGGCACCCACCACTTAATAGTTTGGCAACCAAAGAGCCAAGGTAAAAAAAAAAAACAACAGTCCAACAAATGAGCTGACCATCAGCGTGTGCTAGAGTCAGAATAAGCAGAACACATGGTCAGCCCTTAGAACTTCTGAAGGAGACTAGGAACTTTGCCAGAAAAATAACAAGAGCACGTTTAAGGAGTTCAAGTGCAACTTCCCTAAAGAAGCCATCAGTCACAAGCTGGGTTTGCCCCAAGACTTCACTAAAAGGCTCTCAGTAGTCCCTCTGCCACATTTTCAGTTCTTGAACACTTTTTCCTTAAAAGAAGAAAAGGAAAAGAAATCCAAATTAAGGTGGGAGGGATCAAGTATGTCAGTCATTACACTAAATATTAATAAATTGAATTGACTGTTAAAGTCAAACTATCAGAGAATATCAAAAACCTAATGCTAGCTATAAATTATATGCCCCACAAAGGCATTTCATACTAAGTTCTTTTTTAAAGATGGACTTCAAGAACTAAACAAATCTAGCAGAAAATAAAAACAAGTAATATCATGGGGAATGTAATAATTCAATCAATAAACTAAATTTACTGCAGAGAAATTTCCATTCTTTAAATAGAGAATTTACATTTTTTGTATATCCACAGAATATTTATAAAACAATCATGTCTATCCATAAGGATAAAAGACTTTAAATAAGTATAATACTGAATGATTGACAAGGATATTTCTGATATAGAACTGTTTTATTTGCTTTCTACAACAATTCCCACTCTAAAGAGATTAAGATCTCAGGAGAGAAGGACAAACCTTAGAGAAGAAATAAAGCCTTCATCATTTTCTTTCCTTCTGTTCCCTGCAAACAGCCACCAGCTAAAATGGAAGTGAGACCAGGCAGGGTGCTAATCAGTATCCAACGTGCTAAAATGTATATCCCTTTAAATAGCTTACTTTATAGAAATCTGTGGGTAGGTTTTTTCAGCAGTGGGTTGGCTGAGTCTCCTCATATCTTCTTCAAAAAGAATATAAGATCAGGGAACAGAAGACTCTATGCCACTGGCTCAAGGGAGAATGTCACTTCATCTCTTACCACTTGTAGGGCACCCACCACTTAATAGTTTGGCAACCAAAGAGCCAAGGTAAAAAAAACAACAGTCCAACAAATGAGCTGACCATCAGCGTGTGCTAGAGTCAGAATAAGCAGAACACATGGTCAGCCCTTAGAACTTCTGAAGGAGACTAGGAACTTTGCCAGAAAAATAACAAGAGCACGTTTAAGGAGTTCAAGTGCAACTTCCCTAAAGAAGCCATCAGTCACAAGCTGGGTTTGCCCCAAGACTTCACTAAAAGGCTCTCAGTAGTCCCTCTGCCACATTTTCAGTTCTTGAACACTTTTTCCTTAAAAGAAGAAAAGGAAAAGAAATCCAAATTAAGGTGGGAGGGATCAAGTATGTCAGTCATTACACTAAATATTAATAAATTGAATTGACTGTTAAAGTCAAACTATCAGAGAATATCAAAAACCTAATGCTAGCTATAAATTATATGCCCCACAAAGGCATTTCATACTAAGTTCTTTTTTAAAGATGGACTTCAAGAACTAAACAAATCTAGCAGAAAATAAAAACAAGTAATATCATGGGGAATGTAATAATTCAATCAATAAACTAAATTTACTGCAGAGAAATTTCCATTCTTTAAATAGAGAATTTACATTTTTTGTATATCCACAGAATATTTATAAAACAATCATGTCTATCCATAAGGATAAAAGACTTTAAATAAGTATAATACTGAATGATTGACAAGGATATTTCTGATATAGAACTGTTTTATTTGCTTTCTACAACAATTCCCACTCTAAAGAGATTAAGATCTCAGGAGAGAAGGACAAACCTTAGAGAAGAAATAAAGCCTTCATCATTTTCTTTCCTTCTGTTCCCTGCAAACAGCCACCAGCTAAAATGGAAGTGAGACCAGGCAGGGGTGCTAATCAGTATCCAACGTGATTTATCCTGGAGAGGAACTGACACGTACCTTATCGTTTCATCTGGAAAATCAGAGTTGACAATGTTCTGCATGGCATGAAAGTCAGACAAATGTGATGGGTACAAGGAGTGTCAATAAGAGAATGAATAGCCCTAGAACAGCTTGTGGACCCTTTAATGACAGAGATTTGCAGGAGAAGACGTGTACCTGTGAGAAAGAGTTCGAAAACTGACCAAGAAGAAAAAGATGAGGCATGTTTCAAGAAGTTCTGTGATGGAAGAAAAAGATTTGTATATTTCTTAGGCAAAATATGAGGAGTGGACCACCTAGATGAGAATTATTCCATGAAATGTGGGAGAAAACTACTGAGAGAACAGTGAAATGAGTTACTTCTCAGAAGATACCAGCACAAAGCCAAAACTGCAGCTGAAAAGAAGCGGGTATTCCCTCCTAGCTGAAGCCTTACTAATTTTTGTATATGAATACCTCTAAGCACAAATATTGCCAACAGAGATAATATCAACCTTAGGGGAGAGGGGATGGATAAAAAATAAACAGCCTTAAGTTTCATTCTTTCAACATACTGTAATAGAGAAATCAACTGAATTCCCCTACATATATAGATATGTATCTAGATTATTTTTTTCAAAATCAAACAAAATTGGGTTTCAGAACCAGAATTAAAATAAGAAAAATATTAGGTTAAATTTTACATATAAATATCTGTACTTATGACCTGTGAAATTCTATCTGCTTTACCATATATTTGCAAGATTTCCCACCCTTGTTCATGGACCTTATTAATACCCTGCCATTTTGCCTGTTTTCTAAAGAGAGATATTTCAATCCAATCATATACAGGTGGAAAGTTACAAAAAGCAGAAATGTTCTTTACTGAGAGAAAAATCCACTTACAAATTAGGAAGTCATTTGTGGCCTTGTTAAAAATAGCATTTATTGAGCATTTACTGCTGATAAGTGAATGTGAAATAATTTATATGGATTATTTTATTTGCTTGACTCCCAAATTCTATGAGAATGGCTATAATTAACCCCCATTTTGCAGTTGAAAAAACTGAGGCGCAGGGCATTAAGGAAGCTCTTTGGTGACTCAGGGAATGACTGAGCCAGGTGTCCAGCCCAGCGCTCTGACTCAAGAACCCACACACTTGACCAGTACATCAATGGCAAGAGTTACCCATCAGGTCGGAATCATCTTGTGCAGCTAAAAATGAAACAAAGAGCAAAGAGGAGTTTGAAGACTTTTTCTGTCGAAAGCAGAGGAAACCTGGAGGAAGGCAAACTAGGCTTGTAGCAAACTGCTGTCCTTTTTAACTTTCTGTTCCAGCAATCCTAAGGAATCATCCTCCTCATCATGTTCTCAAGGTTTCTGCCACAACTCTAAGCATCAGGCTGGCATTTTGGGCAGGTTAAAGGAAGAACGAAGGGTGTAAAGAGCCATATGCATTGGAGTCAAGCACTTTTGATGAGCTCTTATATTTCATTGGTGAATACTCCTTACTATGACCGCCTCTAATGGGAAGAGACACTGGAAATTGTAATAGGGAACATGGTTTACCTTGGATAAAATTAGGATTCTGTCAGTAAGAAGAGGAAAACATGTGTATTAGATAGGCAACTGGCTAGCTGTGGCTTCAGTGGCATAGAACTCAAAGTACAGTGAATGAAAAGTAAGTTTAAATAAGTAAATTATATAGATTTTCTTTAACTTTTATGTCAAAAACTGATTTTAAAAATAACTAAAATGGAAATGTACATTCCTTTGCCAATCTTTGGTCTAGGCCATACCTTCCCTTAGAGTACATGCCCACTGATTATAATTACACAACAGCTTTCTTACATTTTTCACACTTCCTTGATAGCTCAGTTGGTAAAGAAACTGCCTCCAATGCAGGAGAGACAGCCTCTGTCCCTGGGTTGGGAAGATCCCCTGGAGAAGGGAATGGCATCCCATTCCAGTATTCTTGCCTGGAGAATCCCATGAACACAGGAGTCTGGTGGGATACAGTCCATGGGATAATACAGTCAGACACAACTGAGTCACTAACACTTTCACTTTTGCTACAACATAGCATCTCTCTTTTCCCTTTTCTTTAAAATGAAATAAATACCCGTACAATTATAATCACAGTACTAAACTCTAGATTTCCAGATTTTTCTTTTACAGATTTTTTCTAAATTTAAATAAATAACAAATTTTCAGTAAATTTTTATTGCTTGTTTTCCAAAGTTTTCAAATTACTTTTGTAGAAATAATATTGTTTTTTGGTGTATGCATGTCTCTTGATTCATAAATTATTTGGCCAAATTATATAAATATAATAGCAAATGCAGCTAGCATATTATTGGGCATGCACATCAACTCAGACCAGTGGAAAATAAGGATATACAAAGTGGCTTACTTACCACAAAAAACTATTTTGCAATCCTAAGGAATCATCCTCCTCATCATGTTCTCAAGGTTTCTGCCACAACTCTAAGCATCAGGCTGGCATTTTGGGCAGGTTAAAGGAAGAACGAAGGGTGTAAAGAGCCATATGCATTGGAGTCAAGCACTTTTGATGAGCTCTTATATTTCATTGGTGAATACTCCTTACTATGACCGCCTCTAATGGGAAGAGACACTGGAAATTGTAATAGGGAACATGGTTTACCTTGGATAAAATTAGGATTCTGTCAGTAAGAAGAGGAAAACATGTGTATTAGATAGGCAACTGGCTAGCTGTGGCTTCAGTGGCATAGAACTCAAAGTACAGTGAATGAAAAGTAAGTTTAAATAAGTAAATTATATAGATTTTCTTTAACTTTTATGTCAAAAACTGATTTTAAAAATAACTAAAATGGAAATGTACATTCCTTTGCCAATCTTTGGTCTAGGCCATACCTTCCCTTAGAGTACATGCCCACTGATTATAATTACACAACAGCTTTCTTACATTTTTCACACTTCCTTGATAGCTCAGTTGGTAAAGAAACTGCCTCCAATGCAGGAGAGACAGCCTCTGTCCCTGGGTTGGGAAGATCCCCTGGAGAAGGGAATGGCATCCCATTCCAGTATTCTTGCCTGGAGAATCCCATGAACACAGGAGTCTGGTGGGATACAGTCCATGGGATAATACAGTCAGACACAACTGAGTCACTAACACTTTCACTTTTGCTACAACATAGCATCTCTCTTTTCCCTTTTCTTTAAAATGAAATAAATACCCGTACAATTATAATCACAGTACTAAACTCTAGATTTCCAGATTTTTCTTTTACAGATTTTTTCTAAATTTAAATAAATAACAAATTTTCAGTAAATTTTTATTGCTTGTTTTCCAAAGTTTTCAAATTACTTTTGTAGAAATAATATTGTTTTTTGGTGTATGCATGTCTCTTGATTCATAAATTATTTGGCCAAATTATATAAATATAATAGCAAATGCAGCTAGCATATTATTGGGCATGCACATCAACTCAGACCAGTGGAAAATAAGGATATACAAAGTGGCTTACTTACACACCTATTTTGCTTGCCTTGAGTATTCTGATGTTTTATAGGGGAGATGGAGAGTGTAAGTGATCCATAATTTGTTAAGTGGCTGTTGGAGAAAAGAATGTATTTGCATTACTTACTCCTGTGCTAGTTTTTAAGACTTCGTTGGATATTTTTTTTAACTGAGATATGATTGACCTGCAAAGAAACCTATTTTTAGTGTATACATCTGTAAAATTGTCACCATAAACAGTGCCATAAACTTAACTGTCACTTCTAAAGATTTCTCCCTCGATCCTTTTTTTTTTTTTTTGCTATAAGAACATTTAACATAAGATCTACTCTATTAACAAAGTTTTAAGCTATATAGTAGTGACTATATGTACTGAGCTACCTAGGACATAGTCATCTTGTAAAACAAAATTTTCACCTTTTGACCAACACCTTCCTGATTCTCCCTCCCTTGAACCACTCTGCTTCCTTGAGGTTGATTAATTTAGATTTCTGATATAAGTGGGACCATGCAGCATTTGTTCTTCTATGTCTGGCTTTTTTCATTTGGCAAAATGTCCTCCAGGTTCATCCATGTTATTCCAAATGACAAGTTTTTCTACTTTTTTTTAAGGCTGGCTAATATTCCAGTATATGTATATCTAACATTCTCTTTATCCATTTATCTGTTGATGGACATTTTGGTTGTTTCCATGTCTTTACTACTCTAAATAATTCTGCACTTAGCATGGAGTATGAGTATCTCTTCTGAGGTCTTGATTTATAATACAGTCAGACATGAGTCACTAACATTTATTGCTTGCTTTTCCAAAATGAAATAAATACCCGTACAATTATAATCACAGTACTAAACTCTAGATTTCAGATTTTTCTTTTACAGATTTTTTCTAAATTTAAATAAATAACAAATTTTCAGTAAATTTTTATTGCTTGTTTTCCAAAGTTTTCAAATTACTTTTGTAGAAATAATATTGTTTTTTGGTGTATGCATGTCTCTTGATTCATAAATTATTTGGCCAAATTATATAAATATAATAGCAAATGCAGCTAGCATATTATTGGGCATGCACATCAACTCAGACCAGTGGAAAATAAGGATATACAAAGTGGCTTACTTACACACCTATTTTGCTTGCCTTGAGTATTCTGATGTTTTATAGGGGAGATGGAGAGTGTAAGTGATCCATAATTTGTTAAGTGGCTGTTGGAGAAAAGAATGTATTTGCATTACTTACTCCTGTGCTAGTTTTTAAGACTTCGTTGGATATTTTTTTTAACTGAGATATGATTGACCTGCAAAGAAACCTATTTTTAGTGTATACATCTGTAAAATTGTCACCATAAACAGTGCCATAAACTTAACTGTCACTTCTAAAGATTTCTCCCTCGATCCTTTTTTTTTTTTTGCTATAAGAACATTTAACATAAGATCTACTCTATTAACAAAGTTTTAAGCTATATAGTAGTGACTATATGTACTGAGCTACCTAGGACATAGTCATCTTGTAAAACAAAATTTTCACCTTTTGACCAACACCTTCCTGATTCTCCCTCCCTTGAACCACTCTGCTTCCTTGAGGTTGATTAATTTAGATTTCTGATATAAGTGGGACCATGCAGCATTTGTTCTTCTATGTCTGGCTTTTTTCATTTGGCAAAATGTCCTCCAGGTTCATCCATGTTATTCCAAATGACAAGTTTTTCTACTTTTTTTTAAGGCTGGCTAATATTCCAGTATATGTATATCTAACATTCTCTTTATCCATTTATCTGTTGATGGACATTTTGGTTGTTTCCATGTCTTTACTACTCTAAATAATTCTGCACTTAGCATGGAGTATGAGTATCTCTTCTGAGGTCTTGATTTAAATTCTTTTGGATGTATATTCACAGAAGTGAGATTGCTAGAGCATATAGTGGTTCTATTTTTAATTTTTTGAGGACCATCCATACTGTTTTCCACAGTGACTGTACCAATTTACATTCATACTAATAGTATACATGAATTCCTTTTCTCCACCTCCTAGCAGGCACTTATCTTTTTATTTTTATAATAACCATCTTAATAGATACTATGGTTTTATGGTTTTGATTTGCATTTCCCTGGTAATTAGAGATGTTGAATTCCTTTTCGTATACCTGTTGGCCATTTGTATATCTTCTTTGGAGAAATGTCCATTCAGGTGTTGTATCCATTTTTTAATTGGGTTATTTGTTGCCATTGAATTGTAGGAGTTTTTAATACATTTTAGAAATTATTCTTTCTTCGTCTCCTGTAAATGTCAGTGATGTCTAAAAATGCTAAATATCCAATGATATGAATAGTTGGTTGCTAGGAAAAATATTAGAAATGGTGCAATAAATTACCTGAAGTAGTTTTTTCAGGTAAAAACAAAACCAAAAAAAAAAAAAAAAAAAAAACCTAAATATCTGGAAACAAATGTTAGATTTAACATTTTTACTAATTTTCAAATGCTTGATTTTCATGTTTCATGTTTTCATTTTTAATAAGTTGGGAAATTCACTGCATTATGATCAGTGAAAACAATGTGAACAGTGAATAATATGCTTTGATTAGGGTCAAAGAAACCTTTCTACCTGTCTGAGCTCCTACAGAGCTTGACTTCTCAGATCACTTTGTCAACTAAGAATAAGAACAGGAACTCAATTACATTTTAACCCTTGTAATGAATATAATCAAAATTCATATGCAGAAAAATTAAGTTTAGAATTTGTTAAATTTAAAGCATAAAAGGGGAAAACAATGTAGACATGGGAATACACAGCAGGAAAAGAAATGATTTGCTGATTAACTCCTAAAATGTAAACCAAAACATCAAAAATTCCCTTCTATCAGATTCAACTAATAGTACCATGGTTATTGTGAATTATAATGTGGTATTGCATTCAGATTTCAACTGTTGTTCATTCCTTAGTTTGAAGTAAATATTAATAAGGTTCTCAAACTAGTGTTTATTATAAACTGCTTTCCTATGTATTCATCTAATAACTATACTATCAGTTTAATTTGTCTTATACATACATCGCTCTCCCTTCTCCTACCTATTAAACACAATCCAAGTAACACTTTACATGTAGTTCCAATTAAGAGATGCAGATCTTAATTTAATTTTCCAATTTTTATGGTTACATAGATGGTAATTTAACTAATAGAATCTGTTGTGTAGGTTACTGTTGTAAAGTCTCTGCTGGTTCTGTGTTACATCATGAACCAAAAATATTTTAGCCCATTCCCAGGTGGTGCTAATGGTAAAGGACCCACCTGCAGTAGACATAAGAGACACAGGTTCGATCTCTGGGTCAGGAATATTCCCTGGAGGAGGGAAAGGATTCTTGCCTGGAGAATCCCATGGACAGAGAAGCCTGGCAGCCTATGGTCCATGGGCTCACAAAAGAGTCAGACACAACTTAGTAACTAAAACAACGACAACATTACCATCTTTAACATTCAGCCAGTATTAATAAAACAGTTTCGAAGTCTGTTGAGGTCATCCATTTCTGTGTTCTAAGGTAAGTTTTCTGGTCAAAAATGTGTTGCCTTTTAAACTCTTTCAAATCCAGGAAGTGCAGATGATCATGAAGGCAACCCAGGTCATAGCTGCAGGAGGTCTTATTCTCAGATAAGAGAGACTATTTATTAGTACTATGATGGCATGAATGTTTGGGATCCCCCTCTCAAAGTCCTCACAATACCTTCCTCTCTTACACGCTCATGCCTAAAATCCTGTGCCTCAGACAGCTAGCAGTCAAATATCACTTGTGACGGTACCAGGTACTTTGCTCAAAGGTTCACCCGTGCAAGTCATTCAATCAACAAGTGGATAATACTTTATACAGGGGGGAACTGAGGCCCAAAGAGATTCAGTCATTTGCCTAAAGCCACCCAATTAGTACTGGCAGCATTGGCTGTTGAAATCTAGAAGTCTCCCTCAGAGTTCATTCTTGGCAGTAGGTGTCACTGCTTCACCAAAGAATTTTATTCCTTTTGTTTTTGGAACTCTTACCCATTAAGTTGTAAATACTTAATGAGGTTGCCCTGGGGTCAGTCATTTATTTCAAAGAAGGAAGAATGTGAGAACTAGGTTGGGGCTTGAGACAGTGGAAGCCAGCAGAGCATGAACAGAGGCCGAAGTGAGGAGGAAGGAGTTGTGTCTGGAAAGCAAGGTAAGGAGTTGCATGCCTTCTTCCTGCCCACCGCCACCAGGCCAGCGACTGGAGAGCTATAATTTGTTGTCTCCACTTGCTTGCTGTAACTTTTTTTTTTTTCTCCCTTTGACTGATGACAGTTCTCAGTAATGAATCTCATCCCTTTAGGTGGGGCAAATGAAAGCTTTTTGCAAACTGACCCCAGGGCAGCCTCTTTGAAAAGTATTTAGACCTTAATGAATACACGGTCCAAAAACAAAAGGATTGAAACAATGTAAATGGGATAGAAAATATTTAATGATGGGTTTGGTGCAAGTAAATGCGGTGTGACCATAGAAAAAGAGGAAGGTCCTTCAGTTTGTGTAAACCCAAAAAATGACCTATGGTCCATGGGCTCACAAAGAGTCAGACACAACTTAGTAACTAAAACAACGACAACATTACCATCTTTAACATTCAGCCAGTATTAATAAAACAGTTTCGAAGTCTGTTGAGGTCATCCATTTCTGTGTTCTAAGGTAAGTTTTCTGGTCAAAAATGTGTTGCCTTTTAAACTCTTTCAAATCCAGGAAGTGCAGATGATCATGAAGGCAACCCAGGTCATAGCTGCAGGAGGTCTTATTCTCAGATAAGAGAGACTATTTATTAGTACTATGATGGCATGAATGTTTGGGATCCCCCTCTCAAAGTCCTCACAATACCTTCCTCTCTTACACGCTCATGCCTAAAATCCTGTGCCTCAGACAGCTAGCAGTCAAATATCACTTGTGACGGTACCAGGTACTTTGCTCAAAGGTTCACCCGTGCAAGTCATTCAATCAACAAGTGGATAATACTTTATACAGGGGGGAACTGAGGCCCAAAGAGATTCAGTCATTTGCCTAAAGCCACCCAATTAGTACTGGCAGCATTGGCTGTTGAAATCTAGAAGTCTCCCTCAGAGTTCATTCTTGGCAGTAGGTGTCACTGCTTCACCAAAGAATTTTATTCCTTTTGTTTTTGGAACTCTTACCCATTAAGTTGTAAATACTTAATGAGGTTGCCCTGGGTCAGTCATTTATTTCAAAGAAGGAAGAATGTGAGAACTAGGTTGGGGCTTGAGACAGTGGAAGCCAGCAGAGCATGAACAGAGGCCGAAGTGAGGAGGAAGGAGTTGTGTCTGGAAAGCAAGGTAAGGAGTTGCATGCCTTCTTCCTGCCCACCGCCACCAGGCCAGCGACTGGAGAGCTATAATTTGTTGTCTCCACTTGCTTGCTGTAACTTTTTTTTTTTTCTCCCTTTGACTGATGACAGTTCTCAGTAATGAATCTCATCCCTTTAGGTGGGGCAAATGAAAGCTTTTTGCAAACTGACCCCAGGGCAGCCTCTTTGAAAAGTATTTAGACCTTAATGAATACACGGTCCAAAAACAAAAGGATTGAAACAATGTAAATGGGATAGAAAATATTTAATGATGGGTTTGGTGCAAGTAAATGCGGTGTGACCATAGAAAAAGAGGAAGGTCCTTCAGTTTTCAGTGACCTGTAACTGTAGATCCATTGTATTCATGCTTAAGTGCTTTGGGTTCTCATTTTAAAATACTCCACCATCGTAAAATCAACCACTGTTATGTATATTGAAAATACACACTGGTGGAAAATTCTAACATCTAGTTCATATTTATTGTTCGCTTCCTTCTGTTGCTTTTCACCTGTAAACAAATGCACAATGTATGAATCTGCAAACCAAATTCAATATTTTCTAAGTTTTTTCAGTATTTATGAAACATGCTGTCGTTGGTTCTGTATACATAAAACAATTTATAAAATTCAAAGCATTTATCATTTCCTGCCTTAAGAATCTAGTAAACATTCTCAACAGTTGAAATACAGGGCAAGTTTGACAAACAAAAGGATACAGCTGCTCATAAAGCATGCTGACCCCAGTAAGGCCTCTGTACTGTAACAGTTTCTAAGTAAACACTGCCACCAGGTGGTGTTTCATCCTAAAATAAATTTCAATATTCATTATATTATACAAATGAATGCTATTATAATAATTAGATAGCAAAATTATTTTTCTTATAACATTAAAAAACTTTATGGCTAATATTTACTAGGTTGCATTAATATTGACCATAAAGGTTTTATACAAATGAATTATTTTGTTCACTAAGTATTTTTATGTATTCAATATTTTACAATAGTCTTACTTATTTTCATGTCAAAGAATCATGCTTTAAACCTAAATACATATCACTGAAAAATGAACTGAAAACAGCAGTCAAAAGCATAAGCTGATTTTATTAACTAGATTTCAGTTTAATTTATAAAGAGCATGAAAATGTCTCTCTTTATTTTAAAATAAATTTTACTGCAAACACACTGTGATTAAACATAGTTCAAAATACAAAGTTGCAAAAGTAATGTGTGAATACTTCATTATGAAAATGCTTTTAAATGTGCCTTAAAATATACTTATATTTTTGCCCAACTATTATATTTTGGATTAAAAAATGTACACGGTCCAAAACAAAAGGATTGAAACAATGTAAATGGGATAGAAAATATTTAATGATGGGTTTGGTGCAAGTAAATGCGGTGTGACCATAGAAAAAGAGGAAGGTCCTTCAGTTTTCAGTGACCTGTAACTGTAGATCCATTGTATTCATGCTTAAGTGCTTTGGGTTCTCATTTTAAAATACTCCACCATCGTAAAATCAACCACTGTTATGTATATTGAAAATACACACTGGTGGAAAATTCTAACATCTAGTTCATATTTATTGTTCGCTTCCTTCTGTTGCTTTTCACCTGTAAACAAATGCACAATGTATGAATCTGCAAACCAAATTCAATATTTTCTAAGTTTTTTCAGTATTTATGAAACATGCTGTCGTTGGTTCTGTATACATAAAACAATTTATAAAATTCAAAGCATTTATCATTTCCTGCCTTAAGAATCTAGTAAACATTCTCAACAGTTGAAATACAGGGCAAGTTTGACAAACAAAAGGATACAGCTGCTCATAAAGCATGCTGACCCCAGTAAGGCCTCTGTACTGTAACAGTTTCTAAGTAAACACTGCCACCAGGTGGTGTTTCATCCTAAAATAAATTTCAATATTCATTATATTATACAAATGAATGCTATTATAATAATTAGATAGCAAAATTATTTTTCTTATAACATTAAAAAACTTTATGGCTAATATTTACTAGGTTGCATTAATATTGACCATAAAGGTTTTATACAAATGAATTATTTTGTTCACTAAGTATTTTTATGTATTCAATATTTTACAATAGTCTTACTTATTTTCATGTCAAAGAATCATGCTTTAAACCTAAATACATATCACTGAAAAATGAACTGAAAACAGCAGTCAAAAGCATAAGCTGATTTTATTAACTAGATTTCAGTTTAATTTATAAAGAGTATGAAAATGTCTCTTTTTATTTTAAAAATAAATTTTACTGCAAACACACTGTGATTAAACATAGTTCAAAATACAAAGTTGCAAAAGTAATGTGTGAATACTTCATTATGAAAATGCTTTTAAATGTGCCTTAAAATATACTTATATTTTTGCCCAACTATTATATTTTAGAAAAATATGTTCAATGTAATTAAATTTGTTTCCTTTTTTATATTTACAGATTTACTGAGTAGTTTAAAGTATAATAAAACTAATAGACTAGAAACAAAGTTGCAAGGGTATATAATATATAATGTTTGTTTGGAAAATAAAAGAAAAAAGAATTCCTTCAAGAAAGATTAAGCACAATTTACTATTTTTATTTTAAGAATTCTTTCTTTTTTTGAAAATTCTAGTAAGCAGACATTTTTATACACTATCTAACTCTGTCATTTGACTATTTAAAGAGGTTTCCTCTGAATTTGTCCTCAATTGGAAATTGAAAAGCGGTTCCCTAAACTCTGTCAGTTCTTCTTCACCCAGTGAAGACTACTGTGTCACACCTAAGTATACACTAACAATATATATCATAGACATGATGAAACATTCTAAAGAACGTGAAAAAATGTGATAAGAAGTTTGAATAACAAAACTAACATTTTATTTTAATTTAAATAAATTTATGTATTCTATAAAAATATATAATAATTTTATTTCAATTTAAAATAGCAATTTTGTCCCCATAAGACAGGGTGATCAAGCTCCTTACCTCTCCAAAGAAGGCTTCTTAAATGGTAGCATGCTGAATTAAATGCATAGTCTTTTAGTTGAGACTTATCTATATGGGAGAAAAGTAAGAACAGAAAGCTTAAACCAAGAAATAAGCTTTTTAAAAAAAAATTTAAAAAGGGAAAGTCAATCTGATTAAAAATAAACCAAAACTGATTTTCAAATAGTTTTTTTTTTTTTTTCTTTTGCTGATCTTCCTGGTTTCTTTCTTTATTTTATTTATTTAGGGCGGGGGTTGGGTTGGGGAGGGAGGGGACAGGGTGGGCCACTTCTATTGGTCCTTCATTTGTCCATTTTCACCCATCTTTGTTCTGTGGCCCATGTGGGCCTCCCATCGCAGTGGCGTCTGTTGTTGCACAGCACCGGCTCTGGGCGCATGCGCTCCAGAGCTTCGGCTCGGTAATTGGACACATCGGTCCAGCCGCTCCGCGGCACGTGGGATCTTCCCAGGCCAGGGCTCGAACCGGCGTCCCTTGCACTGCAAGGCGGTGTCCTTACCCACTGGACCACCAGAGGAGGGAAGCCCCTCAAATAATTTTTTAATGTAGTCTAGAGAGAATTTTTTTTCTGTAAGAAAATTAGCAAGGAAAGTGAATAAACATACTGACATACTGAAATTGTATTAATTACTGTATAGAATTCTGATTTTGCAAGTTTTGTTGTTGTTATTAATCTCATCTTCAGGCACCTTGTATAATATCAGCCAGTTCTTCTGTCATAAACAGTTTAGCTCTTACATGCCAAATTAATTCCGCCATTGTTTGTCATTTAGTCGCTAAAACTTTTCACCAATTTTTTGAAAAAAACCTCACTTCTTTATCAAAGATATTGATTAGGCATCATTAAGTATATGACAATATACTAGATTTTAAAATCTGGTTTCTCAGGATAAAGGAAAAGTGAGATAAATACTACAATTATAAAGAGCTTTTGTTATATCAAAAATCAAAATTTAAAAAAAATTTTTTTTATTTATTTTTGGCTATTCTGGGTTTTCACTGCTGCCACGGGCTCTTCTTTAGTTGCAGGAGTCGGAGCTACTCTCCAGTTGAGGTGAGCAGACTGCTTGTTGCGATGACTTGTCTTGCTGTGGAACTTGGGCTCTAGAGCACACAGGCTTCAATAGTTGTGGTACATGGGCTCAATAGTTGCGGCTCTGAGGCTGTAGAGCACAGGCTCTTGGGAGCTACTCTCCAGTTGGGTGGCTGCATGCAGACTAGAAAAAAATTTAAAAAGGGAAAGTCAATCTGATTAAAAATAAACCAAAACTGATTTTCAAATAGTTTTTTTTTTTTTTTTTTTTGCTGATCTTCCTGGTTTTTTTTTTTTTTTTTTTTTTTTGGGGGGGGGTTTGGTTGGGGGGGGGAGGGGACAGGGTGGGCCACTTCTATTGGTCCTTCATTTGTCCATTTTCACCCATCTTTGTTCTGTGGCCCATGTGGGCCTCCCATCGCGGTGGCGTCTGTTGTTGCACAGCACCGGCTCTGGGCGCATGCGCTCCAGGGCTTCGGCTCGGTAATTGGACACATCGGTCCAGCCGCTCCGCGGCACGTGGGATCTTCCCAGGCCAGGGCTCGAACCGGCGTCCCTTGCACTGCAAGGCGGTGTCCTTACCCACTGGACCACCAGAGGAGGGAAGCCCCTCAAATAATTTTTTAATGTAGTCTAGAGAGAATTTTTTTTCTGTAAGAAAATTAGCAAGGAAAGTGAATAAACATACTGACATACTGAAATTGTATTAATTACTGTATAGAATTCTGATTTTGCAAGTTTTGTTGTTGTTATTAATCTCATCTTCAGGCACCTTGTATAATATCAGCCAGTTCTTCTGTCATAAACAGTTTAGCTCTTACATGCCAAATTAATTCCGCCATTGTTTGTCATTTAGTCGCTAAAACTTTTCACCAATTTTTTGAAAAAAACCTCACTTCTTTATCAAAGATATTGATTAGGCATCATTAAGTATATGACAATATACTAGATTTTAAAATCTGGTTTCTCAGGATAAAGGAAAAGTGAGATAAATACTACAATTATAAAGAGCTTTTGTTATATCAAAAATCAAAATTTAAAAAAAATTTTTTTTATTTATTTTTGGCTATTCTGGGTTTTCACTGCTGCCACGGGCTCTTCTTTAGTTGCAGGGAGTCGGAGCTACTCTCCAGTTGAGGTGAGCAGACTGCTTGTTGCGATGACTTGTCTTGCTGTGGAACTTGGGCTCTAGAGCACACAGGCTTCAATAGTTGTGGTACATGGGCTCAATAGTTGCGGCTCTGAGGCTGTAGAGCACAGGCTCAACAGTTGTGGCTCATGGACTTAGTTGCTCTGCAGCATGTGAAATCTTCCCAGATCAGGGATTGAACCCATGTCTCTTGCATTGGCAGGAGAACTCCTTACCACTGAGCTACCAGGGAAGCCCTAAGACATTTTTAAAAAGTAATCTATTCTAGGGCTTCCCTGGTGGTCCAGTGGGTAAGGACACCTCCCTGCAGTGCAAGGGGCGCTGGTTCGATCTCTGGCCTGGGAAGATCCCATGTGCTGCGGAGCAGCTGGACCAATGTGTCCAACTACTGAGCTGGAGCTCTGGAGCGCGCGCACCCGGAGCCAGTGCTCTGCAGTGACAGAGGCCACTGCGTTGGGAGGGCCACACAGGCCAAAGAACAAAGATGGATATAAAATGAAAGACCAGTAGAAGTGACCAAAAAAAAAAAAAAAAAAGTGAAAGAAAAAAAAATAATCTATTCTAATAGGTAGCAAAAGTTTAATATATCTTTGTTACATTCAATTCTTTTTCTTACACTGTGATTAACTTTAATATGAGAACTAACATTTTAGAACCTTTTGTCCTACAGACATCAGAGTCCCCCAAGGATTAAGGCTGACCTTTCACTAGTATTTCAAAAGGAGTGCAACTTCCCAAATTCAAAGTATCAGCAATGAGTCAGACACAAATCAGTGGAGTCAGTATTTTTAAAGCAGAAGTTGGAAAAATTTGGTTTGTTGAAGGATGGTCTGTTCTGTGTGAACAAGTATATTCATTTTGCTTTGTTTCTATAAAAATATAATCTACAAGGTTAGAGAATGTGAAAGTTTTTAATCTTAAATCTTGCAAAATGTCTTATAAAAGTTGCTAAAGCACATTTTTTTTTATTGTTTTCACTTGTTGTTTTTATATAATTCTGCTTTGGTTTGTGTCTTCAGAGATTTTCAGAAAAGTAAAAAGAAAGGGGAAGTAGAAAATATTACAAGTTTTACACAGAAGACACAAATTCAAATGGAAAACAATTACTGATTATAAATAAAAAGTAACCATAAAATGAATAAAAAGAAAACTAAATGTGTGTGTGTGTGTGTGTGCGTATAGTATATACATTTTTTTTTTTTTTTTTGCTACATGCTTTTTTTTCCCAAAGGCACTGAGCTCGATTTTGCTTACTAGTTGTAAAAGAGAAAGTTTAGTAAATATTAGGGAGGCATTAAAGATGTGATAGCACCAAATTTAGACTTTCTTTTTGATGTAATTGCCAAAGAATTAGAGAATTACACAAAGGAATGACTTATTTGATTAGAAGTTCATTTCTGTAAGAATTAACACACCCAGTGAACAACCAGGAAATATTGCCCATACTCTGGCAGCCAGGGATCTGGTGCTCTCTCCTCTTTTGAATTTCTATAAAGTGTCCCTGGATGTATATTTTACTTTCTCTTGAATAGATTTATAGAAGCGAACTTTCTGAGTAATGTAACAAACATCTTTTTAACCATATAAAAGACGGCCACACTGTTTTCTACAGTGGTTATGCCATTTTGCATTCCCACCAGCAATGTAGGAAGGTTTCAGCTGTGTGACTTTACCACTTCTCAGCGCAGAATGACATTGTCAGTCTTTTTAATTTTAGCCTTCTGAAGGGAGTGTACTGGTATGTCATTGTGGTTTTAATCTGAGTTTCTCTGATGACCAGTAATATGGAGAATCTGTTTATGTGCTTACTCATCATTTTTATATCCTCTTTTGAAGGATATAAACTCAAAACTTTGGCCCACATTTTAAAAACATTGTTTTTCTTCTTACTGTTGAGTTATAAGCTTTGCATATATCTGCACATGAGTCTTTTGACAGATATATGTTTTGTAAATATTCTCTTAAAGGTGTCTTTGTACGAGCAAAAATTTTGATAAAGTCCTATTCACTGATTTTTTTTTTTTCAGGTCATGTTTTTTATATACTATCAAAGAATCTTTGTCTAACATTAGGTCCTAATGTTTTCTTCTACGAGAAGAAACATTAAATCCTGTGTTTTCTTCTGAAAGATTTGTAGCTTCAACTTTTATATTTAGATCTAAATCCATTTAACTTAACTTGCATGTGTGTTAAGAGATAAGGATTAAGTTCAAATGCCAGCACTATTTGGTGAAAAGGCTACCTTTTCCTTATGAAATTACTCTGCCATCTTTACCAAAAATCAAATAAATATATATGTTCAGTTTATATTTATACTATTGATTCTATACCTTTTCCTTTTTCTATATAATTGTGTTTATGCCAATTATGTTTATTTTAATTACTATGATTTTAATGTAGTATTCAAAATCAGCTAACCTAGGTCTCCCAAATTTCTCCATCTTTTTCAAAAATTCTTCTGTGTTTTCATATAAATTATTTAATAATCATGTCAATTTCTACCAAAATAAACTTGAAATTTTGATTAAGGTTATTTTAAATCTATTGTTCAATTTGGAGAGAGTTATAATGTTAACAGTTTTGAATTTTCCCGTACATGAATGAGCTTCCCAGGTGGTGCAGGTAGTAAAGAATCCATCTGCCAATGCAGGAGACAAAAGAGACGTGTGTTTGATCCCTGGGTTGGGAAGATCCCCTGGAGGAGGGCATAGCAACCCACTCCAGTATTCTTGCCTAGAGAATCCCATGGACAGAGAACCCTGGCAGGCTATAGTCCATAGAATCACAAAGACATGGACACAACTGAAACAACTTAGCATGCATACATGCAGTCCATGAATAAGCTATATCTCTTTCTCGAATTTTAGTTAAGGTTTTACTTTCTCTCATCAGTATTTTACAGTTTTCAATGTGCATGATTTAAATATATTTTATACCATTTACCCTATGTATTTCATGATTTTAGATGCTATTTTAAATGCTATAGTAAGTATTTTCTATTTTTAAATTGTTTATCACTATTATACATAAATACAACTGGCTTTTTATATTGATTTTGTCCAGCAGCTTTGCTGAACTCACCCACCAGGTCTAAAAGATTCTTGTAAAGTCCTATTCACTGATTTTTTTTTCAGGTCATGTTTTTTATATACTATTAAAGAATCTTTTTCTAACATTAGGTCCTAATTTTTTCTTCTACGAGAAGAAACATTAAATCCTGTGTTTTCTTCTGAAAGATTTGTAGCTTCAACTTTTATATTTAGATCTAAATCCATTTAACTTAACTTGCATGTGTGTTAAGAGATAAGGATTAAGTTCAAATGCCAGCACTATTTGGTGAAAAGGCTACCTTTTCCTTATGAAATTACTCTGCCATCTTTACCAAAAATCAAATAAATATATATGTTCAGTTTATATTTATACTATTGATTCTATACCTTTTCTTTTTCTATATAATTGTGTTTATGCCAATTATGTTTATTTTAATTACTATGATTTTAATGTAGTATTCAAAATCAGCTAACCTAGGTCTCCCAAATTTCTCCATCTTTTTCAAAAATTCTTCTGTGTTTTCATATAAATTATTTAATAATCATGTCAATTTCTACCAAAATAAACTTGAAATTTTGATTAAGGTTATTTTAAATCTATTGTTCAATTTGGAGAGAGTTATAATGTTAACAGTTTTGAATTTTCCCGTACATGAATGAGCTTCCCAGGTGGTGCAGGTAGTAAAGAATCCATCTGCCAATGCAGGAGACAAAAGAGACGTGTGTTTGATCCCTGGGTTGGGAAGATCCCCTGGAGGAGGGCATAGCAACCCACTCCAGTATTCTTGCCTAGAGAATCCCATGGACAGAGAACCCTGGCAGGCTATAGTCCATAGAATCACAAAGACATGGACACAACTGAAACAACTTAGCATGCATACATGCAGTCCATGAATAAGCTATATCTCTTTCTCGAATTTTAGTTAAGGTTTTACTTTCTCTCATCAGTATTTTACAGTTTTCAATGTGCATGATTTAAATATATTTTATACCATTTACCCCTATGTATTTCATGATTTTAGATGCTATTTTAAATGCTATAGTAAGTATTTTTCTATTTTTAAATTGTTTATCACTATTATACATAAATACAACTGGCTTTTTATATTGATTTTGTCCAGCAGCTTTGCTGAACTCACCCACCAGGTCTAAAAGATTCTTGTAAATTCCTGAGGATTTTCAGTATACAGAAGCATGGTGTCTAAGAATAAAGATCGTTTTATTTTCCTTTCCAAGTTGTGTCTCATATCTCTTTATTTTTTCTTTTCTTTCTTTTTCTTTTTGTCTATCACATAGTCTTCTTTGGACTTTCAGTACAATGTTAAGTAGATGTGGTGAGAGTAGTTACCTTTGTTTTCTTCCTGATGTAATGGGGAAAGCATCCTGTCTTCTATTACTAGTTGTAGGATGGATTAATGGATGGGTGGATAGATAGATAGATGTCCTTCATATTTTAAGTTTCCTTTCTTCTACTATTGTATTTCTATCCTTTCCACCGTTTTTTTTTTTCAATTATGAAAGAGTGTTGAATTTTGAAAACTTCTTTTCCTGTATTTATTAAGATAACATGCAATCCTTCTCTTTTGTTCAGTTACATTTTTCTTTTTTAAAAAAAGAAAATGCTTGTTAAATCAACTCTGCACTACTGTGGTAAATTTCAGCTTGCCATGATGTATTTTCCATTTTTTAAGTTGTGTAAATTTCTGCATTCAATTTGACATGTTTGTTATAGATTATAAATATATCTTCATGAGGGACAGTCATCTCTGGTTGTCTTTTCCTGCATATTTTGTCTAGTTTTGCTCTCAAGGTAACTTGTAAAGATGAATTTTGAAGTAGTCCCCTTTCCTTTTCAGAAAGAGTTTGCATAGAATTGGTATTATTTCTTCCTAAAAGTTTGGTAGAATTGATCCATGAAGCTACTTTGGCCTGGTGAATATATTTAGTTTTTTTAATTAAAGCTATTTAGAGGTTCTATTTCTTCTTGAATCAGTTTTGGTTTGTTATGGTCTTCAAGGAAATTACCATAGTCTACACTGTTAATTTACAGACATATAATTGTTCTTAACAGTACCTTGGGCTTCCCTGGTGGTCCAGTGGGTAAGGACACCGCCTTGCAGTGCAAGGGCCGTCGGTTCGATCCCTGGCCTGGGAAGATCCCATGTGCCACGGAGCAGCTGGACCGATGTGTCCAATTACCGAGCCAGAGCTCTGGAGCTCATGCGCTCAGAGCTAGTGCTCTG
The DNA here is from genome assembly GCA_022376925.1 of Tragulus kanchil. Taxonomy (NCBI): domain Eukaryota; kingdom Metazoa; phylum Chordata; class Mammalia; order Artiodactyla; family Tragulidae; genus Tragulus; species Tragulus kanchil. The sequence continues at coordinate 38,290,297 of JAIOJX010000004.1, forward strand.
CAACAGCAGAGGCCATTGCGATGCGAGGCCCACATGGGCCAAAGAACAAAGATGGATGAAACTGAATAAATGAAAGGCCAATAGAAGTGGCCTGTCTGCCCCTTCCCTCCCCCCGTCCCAAAGAAACAGTACCATATCATCCTTTTAAGGTCTGTACAGTTTCTAGCAGTGTTCATACCTTTACTTATAAAATTGTCAGTTTAGTTCCTTTCATTTTTTTTCTTCATCATTGTAGGTAGACACATCAATTCCATTTCTTATTTGGGGAAAGAAAACAAGGTTTAGGTTCATTGATTTTTCTCTATTGTTTTTCTAATGTTAGTTCCTTTGATTTTTAATTTAATTTTTATTTTTTTGCTTTATTTTTATCTTGGATTTAATCTGTTCTTCTTTTTGTGATTCCAACATTCAAATTTGAATCAATAATTTTTAAACATTTCTTCTTTTAATACAATAATTTAAAACTATACATTTTCCTCAGATCACTCTTTTAGCTTTGCCTCACATTTATATATACAAAATGTAGTTTCATTATCATTCAATTAAAAACTTTCTAATTTACCTTGTGCTATATTCTTTGTCTTATGTCCAATGTACTATATTCTATGTCTTAGGCCATAAGACATTTACATTTAGGCCATAAGACATTGGGTGATATTATATTTAATGTAATTTAATATAATATCACCCAATGTAATATCAGTATGGTTTAAATCTACCATCTTTCTCTTTATTTTCCATTTGTCCCATCTAATCTTCTTCTTTTATTATCTTTATTTTGAGTTGATTATTATATTAGTTATCCATATTTATTTTCACATTGGCTTATTATTATATCTACTATACTTTTTTAGTATTCCTGCTAATGTTATCAAAATACACCTTTAATTTGTGACAGTGTTATCTTCAAGTAATATTGTACCACTTCATATATAAAAAACTTATAATAATGTTCTTCCATTTTCCTACATTCCTTATGCTACTATTGTCATTTTACATTTACTTCTACATACATTTTACTTCTACAAGTGTTGCAAAACCCATACAGTATTGTCAGTATTATGTTTGGGGCAACTAAATATTTTTTAAAGAATTTACAGATAAATTCTATTCACCCATCTGTTTTCCATTCCCAGTGCACACACAAATCTCTATGTAGGTTTGAGAGTCCATCTCTTATCATTATCTTTATGCCTGAAGAACTTACTAGAACTTTTCCTATAATGAAGTTCCACTGTCAATTAATTTTCCAAACTTTGTTTCTGTCTAAAAAGTCTTTATCTTCATTATGAAAAATATTTTCACTGGATGTCTTAGTCCATTTGGGTTGCTATGTAAGAAAAATAATAGATCAAATATCTTTTAAACAACAGAAATTTATTTCTCACAGGTTGAGGAGCTGGAAATCCAAGACAGTAGTGTCAGCACGGTAGAGTTCTTATGAAAGTTCTCTTCCAGGTTGCAGACTGCTGACATCTCTCTGTGCACAAGGGAGAAGACATTGAGGCTCTCTCCGGGGCTTCCTTCACGTGGACACTAATTCTACTCATGAGGCCTCTGCCTCTTTCAGGTGTTAGGTTTTCAACATATGAATTTGAGGGAACACTAACATTCAATCACAATGTATATCACAAAGAGTATTGGATATAATATACTGAACCCTCTTTTTTAGCACTTATATGTCATTTCGGCCTGATTGGCTTCTTATGGGAATCATGTAGTCACCCTTTAATTCCTCTGTTAATAATGTGACGCTATGTTTTCTCATGATTGCCTTTAACATTTTCTCTTTATCACTAGGTTACAATGTATACTGTGCTTTGGTGTGATATTCTTTGTGTTTGTCATGCTTGGGTTTGTTTGAGTTTCTTAGATCTGTGGGTTTCTGTTGTTTAGTAGCTTAATGAGATGTGGGACATTTCTATGTTATCACTTTTAGTATTCCTGCTAATGTTATCAAAATACACCTTTAATTTGTGACAGTGTTATCTTCAAGTAATATTGTACCACTTCATATATAAAAAACTTATAATAATGTTCTTCCATTTTCCTACATTCCTTATGCTACTATTGTCATTTTACATTTACTTCTACATACATTTTACTTCTACAAGTGTTGCAAAACCCATACAGTATTGTCAGTATTATGTTTGGGGCAACTAAATATTTTTTAAAGAATTTACAGATAAATTCTATTCACCCATCTGTTTTCCATTCCCAGTGCACACACAAATCTCTATGTAGGTTTGAGAGTCCATCTCTTATCATTATCTTTATGCCTGAAGAACTTACTAGAACTTTTCCTATAATGAAGTTCCACTGTCAATTAATTTTCCAAACTTTGTTTCTGTCTAAAAAGTCTTTATCTTCATTATGAAAAATATTTTCACTGGATGTCTTAGTCCATTTGGGTTGCTATGTAAGAAAAATAATAGATCAAATATCTTTTAAACAACAGAAATTTATTTCTCACAGGTTGAGGAGCTGGAAATCCAAGACAGTAGTGTCAGCACGGTAGAGTTCTTATGAAAGTTCTCTTCCAGGTTGCAGACTGCTGACATCTCTCTGTGCACAAGGGAGAAGACATTGAGGCTCTCTCCGGGGCTTCCTTCACGTGGACACTAATTCTACTCATGAGGCCTCTGCCTCTTTCAGGTGTTAGGTTTTCAACATATGAATTTGAGGGAACACTAACATTCAATCACAATGTATATCACAAAGAGTATTGGATATAATATACTGAACCCTCTTTTTTAGCACTTATATGTCATTTCGGCCTGATTGGCTTCTTATGGGAATCATGTAGTCACCCTTTAATTCCTCTGTTAATAATGTGACGCTATGTTTTCTCATGATTGCCTTTAACATTTTCTCTTTATCACTAGGTTACAATGTATACTGTGCTTTGGTGTGATATTCTTTGTGTTTGTCATGCTTGGGTTTGTTTGAGTTTCTTAGATCTGTGGGTTTCTGTTGTTTAGTAGCTAAATGACATCTGATTCTTTGCCACTCCAAGAACTGCAGCACACTAGGCCTCCCTGTTCTTCAGTATCTCCCTGAGCTTGCTCAAAGTCATGTCCATTGAGACACTGATACCATCTAACCACCTCTTGCTCTGCTACACTCTTCTCCCCTTGCTCTGTCTTTACCAGCATCAAAGGTCTTTTCCAGTAAGTCAGTTCTTCACATCAGTTGACCAGCCTGTTGGAGCTCAGCTCCAGTACCAGTCCTTCCAATGAATATTCAGGGCTGATTTCCTTTAGGATTAATCGATTTAATCTCCTTGTAGTCCAAGGGACTCAAGAATCTTTTCCAACACCACAGTTCTTTGGCATTCAGCTTTCTTTATGTTCCTACTCTCACATCCATACATGATTGCTGGAAAAACTTTGTCAGCAAAGTGATGTCTCTGCTTTTTAATATGCTGTCTAGATTTATCATAGCTTTTCTTCCAAGCAGCAAGTATTTTTTAATTTTATGGCAGTAGTCGCCATTCACAGTGATTTTGGAGCCTCCCAAAATAAACTCTGTCACTGTTTTCATTGTTTCCCCATTTACTTGCCATGGCGTGATGGGACAAAATGCCTGAATGTGGGCATTTATGTTACTTCATATCAGCATATTTTTTAAGGTTGCTTTTAAACATTTTTTAGAGTGGATCTAAAATTACCTTTGCTCTGAAACTAGCTTAGCCTTCACTACTACCATAACTCTTCTGGGATTTCTTTTGAATGCTCCATATACTCAGTGAATACCTTTTCCATTTTCCTTTTTTAGAGTTCTTCACGTTACACTTATCCATTAATTTTTCCTTCAATTCACTTATATGTATATCACAAAGAGTATTGGATATAATATACTGAACCCTCTTTTTAGCACTTATATGTCATTTCGCCTGATTGGCTTCTTATGGGAATCATGTAGTCACCCTTTAATTCCTCTGTTAATAATGTGACGCTATGTTTTCTCATGATTGCCTTTAACATTTTCTCTTTATCACTAGGTTACAATGTATACTGTGCTTTGGTGTGATATTCTTTGTGTTTGTCATGCTTGGGTTTGTTTGAGTTTCTTAGATCTGTGGGTTTCTGTTGTTTAGTAGCTAAATGACATCTGATTCTTTGCCACTCCAAGAACTGCAGCACACTAGGCCTCCCTGTTCTTCAGTATCTCCCTGAGCTTGCTCAAAGTCATGTCCATTGAGACACTGATACCATCTAACCACCTCTTGCTCTGCTACACTCTTCTCCCCTTGCTCTGTCTTTACCAGCATCAAAGGTCTTTTCCAGTAAGTCAGTTCTTCACATCAGTTGACCAGCCTGTTGGAGCTCAGCTCCAGTACCAGTCCTTCCAATGAATATTCAGGGCTGATTTCCTTTAGGATTAATCGATTTAATCTCCTTGTAGTCCAAGGGACTCAAGAATCTTTTCCAACACCACAGTTCTTTGGCATTCAGCTTTCTTTATGTTCCTACTCTCACATCCATACATGATTGCTGGAAAAACTTTGTCAGCAAAGTGATGTCTCTGCTTTTTAATATGCTGTCTAGATTTATCATAGCTTTTCTTCCAAGCAGCAAGTATTTTTTAATTTTATGGCAGTAGTCGCCATTCACAGTGATTTTGGAGCCTCCCAAAATAAACTCTGTCACTGTTTTCATTGTTTCCCCATTTACTTGCCATGGCGTGATGGGACAAAATGCCTGAATGTGGGCATTTATGTTACTTCATATCAGCATATTTTTTAAGGTTGCTTTTAAACATTTTTTAGAGTGGATCTAAAATTACCTTTGCTCTGAAACTAGCTTAGCCTTCACTACTACCATAACTCTTCTGGGATTTCTTTTGAATGCTCCATATACTCAGTGAAACCTCCACTTTGGCTTATGGGAACTCAATTCCTTGCCCTGTTTAAGTTCTGAGAGTTCTTCACGTTACACTTATCCATTAATTTTTCCTTCCCTGACAGTTTTTCTGTACCTCACCTGATAAAGTTGCAACTTTATATGCACATATTTGTGTTTGACCGAAGACTTAAAGGGAGCTTCCTTTGTGCCTCAAATGGTAAAGAATCTGCCTGCAATGCAAGAGATGTGGGTTTGATCTCTGGGTTGGGAAGATTCCCTGGAGAAGGGAACGGCTATGCATTCCTCTTGCCTGGAGAATCCCCATAGATGGTGGAACCTGGCAGGTTACAGTCCATGGGGTTGCAGAGTTGGATACAATTGAGCAATTAAGCACAGCACAAAGACTAAAAGGAGGCTCATTTACAGATTTCCATAGAGATCTCTTCTCTGTGAATCTTACCAGCTGATTCTAGCCATCTTGGTTTTCCAATCTCTGGGCTTGATCCTTTCAACCCATTAACCTATAAGGACCCTCCCCTTTCTGCCTCCAGGAAGAAAGCTGAAGGTAACCATAGAGCTCATCTTAGTTGATTTCTTTCTATCAGAATTTATGTTTCTGTGCTATCTGTGAACCAATATTTGAAAACAATTGTTTTCATATATTTTTCCTATTTTCCAGTGTTTGTCAAGAGGGCAAATCTCATAGTGGTTTTCCACTCACAAGTGAAAAAGCACATCTCTGTTGTAGCCTAATTGTCTTGTGTAGGGATACTGCATGCAACTTGTATTAAAAAGACATCTGTAGGGGGGTATGATTTTGTTTCTGCCTCTGTTGAGAGTTAAAATATCCCGATTTCAGTGCAGATTTCACATTGGTTTCTAGTTTGTTAGTCGCCATTCACAGTGATTTTGGAGCCTCCCAAAATAAACTCTGTCACTGTTTTCATTGTTCCCCATTTACTTGCCATGGCGTGATGGGACAAAATGCCTGAATGTGGGCATTTATGTTACTTCATATCAGCATATTTTTTAAGGTTGCTTTTAAACATTTTTTAGAGTGGATCTAAAATTACCTTTGCTCTGAAACTAGCTTAGCCTTCACTACTACCATAACTCTTCTGGGATTTCTTTTGAATGCTCCATATACTCAGTGAAACCTCCACTTTGGCTTATGGGAACTCAATTCCTTGCCCTGTTTAAGTTCTGAGAGTTCTTCACGTTACACTTATCCATTAATTTTTCCTTCCCTGACAGTTTTTCTGTACCTCACCTGATAAAGTTGCAACTTTATATGCACATATTTGTGTTTGACCGAAGACTTAAAGGGAGCTTCCTTTGTGCCTCAAATGGTAAAGAATCTGCCTGCAATGCAAGAGATGTGGGTTTGATCTCTGGGTTGGGAAGATTCCCTGGAGAAGGGAACGGCTATGCATTCCTCTTGCCTGGAGAATCCCCATAGATGGTGGAACCTGGCAGGCTACAGTCCATGGGGTTGCAGAGTTGGATACAATTGAGCAATTAAGCACAGCACAAAGACTAAAAGGAGGCTCATTTACAGATTTCCATAGAGATCTCTTCTCTGTGAATCTTACCAGCTGATTCTAGCCATCTTGGTTTTCCAATCTCTGGGCTTGATCCTTTCAACCCATTAACCTATAAGGACCCTCCCCTTTCTGCCTCCAGGAAGAAAGCTGAAGGTAACCATAGAGCTCATCTTAGTTGATTTCTTTCTATCAGAATTTATGTTTCTGTGCTATCTGTGAACCAATATTTGAAAACAATTGTTTTCATATATTTTTCCTATTTTCCAGTGTTTGTCAAGAGGGCAAATCTCATAGTGGTTTTCCACTCACAAGTGAAAAAGCACATCTCTGTTGTAGCCTAATTGTCTTGTGTAGGGATACTGCATGCAACTTGTATTAAAAAGACATCTGTAGGGGGGTATGATTTTGTTTCTGCCTCTGTTGAGAGTTAAAATATCCACTGATTTCAGTGCAGATTTCACATTGGTTTCTAGGCTCCGAGTTTCCATAAAAAGAATGAAGGTTCCAGGTTTTGTGACTGCATTTCCATGTACAGTCCAGGAAAAATAATTGTATTCTTCATGCATTCCTTATATAAGAAGGAAGAATATTCCCAAGTGGACTGTGTATTTTCTGCCACTGATTTTATGCAGACTGCTCAAGACTAGCCTCTCCCTGAATGTTGCTGTTGTGTTGCATTAAATCCCCAGCCTCTAAAGCATCAACCTTGTGGGCCACACAGCTTCAGCTCCCTCCTATCACTGATCGTTTCTACTTGGTTTCTAGCACTTGGGAGATTCAAGTTGCTTTTGAAACTCAACTATGTAATTTTACATGACTTTAGCCTTTTAATAGTTTCACTGTAATTCTGTGTATATGCACTGTAGAAGTGTGCTTTCCAACATCAGCTAACCCTGCCATTTGAATTGTAAGTGCTCCAAAATTTTTACGTTCTGGAAGTGCAGGTCAAGAAATTACAATATCTAAGCAGGGTAGAAACTGATTACTAGGAAAGTAGACAAGTGATGCTTTATAAATCAAGAAATATTTTGTTGTGCTTCAAAAATCTTGAATTGAAATTTTTCATTCACTGCCTCCAAGCAGAAAGTAAATCTAGCTTGAGTGCTAAAAGCTAAAAGCATATATAGCATATAGTGCTAAATGCATATAGCATATGTATTTAGAGCAAAATAAGTGTTCATAAAATTTTGGCATGATTATAAACAGAAGAAATACATTGAAAAAATCCCTTTTTTCAAATAAATATTGGAAGCAAGTATCAGAAATTTAAAATATGCTTGAGAAATTTAATACTACTCCTTTCAAGAGTATAGAGAATTAAGTTTGAGACTTATAGAAAACTATCTATGTCTTTTTAATGATTGGAAGATTTTTGTTATTTATTTATTTATTCTTTTATTTTACTTTTACAGTTTTGTTGTTTACTGCCATACATAAACCTGAATTAGCCATAGGTATACACGTGTCCCCTCCCACTTGAACTTCCCTTCCGTCTCCCTCCCCATCACATGCCTGTAGGTTGTTACAGAGCCCCTGTGTAAGTTCCCCTTTGTCTTACAGCAAGTTCACATTGGTTATCAATTTTACATATGGTAATATAAGTTTCCGTGTTACTCTTATCATACATCTCACTCATTCCTCCCTCCCCTCAATGTTCACAAGTCTGTTCTCTATGTCTGTTTATCTATTGCTGCTCTGCATAAACATTTATCAGTACCATCTCTCTAGATTCCACATACATGTGTTAGTATACAATATTTATCTTTCTCTTTCTGACTTACTTCACTCCGTATAATAGGTTCTAGGTTCATCTACCTCGTTATGACTGACTCAAATGCATTTCTTTTTATGGCTGACTAGTATTCCATTGTATATATGTACCATTTCTTCTTTATCCATTCATCTGTTGATGGACATTTAGGTTACTTCCATGTCCTAGTTATTGTAAATAGTGTTGCAATGAACAATGGGATACAGTGTTTCAATTTTACTGGTACAATTTAACCTGCCATTTGAATTGTAAGTGCTCCAAAATTTTACGTTCTGGAAGTGCAGGTCAAGAAATTACAATATCTAAGCAGGGTAGAAACTGATTACTAGGAAAGTAGACAAGTGATGCTTTATAAATCAAGAAATATTTTGTTGTGCTTCAAAAATCTTGAATTGAAATTTTTCATTCACTGCCTCCAAGCAGAAAGTAAATCTAGCTTGAGTGCTAAAAGCTAAAAGCATATATAGCATATAGTGCTAAATGCATATAGCATATGTATTTAGAGCAAAATAAGTGTTCATAAAATTTTGGCATGATTATAAACAGAAGAAATACATTGAAAAAATCCCTTTTTTCAAATAAATATTGGAAGCAAGTATCAGAAATTTAAAATATGCTTGAGAAATTTAATACTACTCCTTTCAAGAGTATAGAGAATTAAGTTTGAGACTTATAGAAAACTATCTATGTCTTTTTAATGATTGGAAGATTTTTGTTATTTATTTATTTATTCTTTTATTTTACTTTTACAGTTTTGTTGTTTACTGCCATACATAAACCTGAATTAGCCATAGGTATACACGTGTCCCCTCCCACTTGAACTTCCCTTCCGTCTCCCTCCCCATCACATGCCTGTAGGTTGTTACAGAGCCCCTGTGTAAGTTCCCTTAGTCTTACAGCAAGTTCACATTGGTTATCAATTTTACATATGGTAATATAAGTTTCCGTGTTACTCTTATCATACATCTCACTCATTCCTCCCTCCCCTCAATGTTCACAAGTCTGTTCTCTATGTCTGTTTATCTATTGCTGCTCTGCATAAACATTTATCAGTACCATCTCTCTAGATTCCACATACATGTGTTAGTATACAATATTTATCTTTCTCTTTCTGACTTACTTCACTCCGTATAATAGGTTCTAGGTTCATCTACCTCGTTATGACTGACTCAAATGCATTTCTTTTTATGGCTGACTAATATTCCATTGTATATATGTACCATTTCTTCTTTTTCCATTCATCTGTTGATGGACATTTAGGTTGTTTCCATGTTCTGGCTATTGTAAATAGTGTTGCAATGAACAATGGGATACATGTGCTTTTTCAATTTTGATTTCCTCAGGGTATGTGCTTAGTAGTGGGATTGCTGGGTCATATCATGGTTCTATTGTTAATTTTTTAAGGAATCTCCATACTGTCTTTCATAGTGGTTGCATCCACTTACATTCCCACCAACAGTGCAAGAAGGTTCCCTTTTTTCCTCAACCTCTCCAACATTTATTGTCTGTAGATTTTTTGATGATGGCCATTCTGACTGGTGTGAGGTGATACCTCATTGTAGTTATGATTTCTCTAATAATGAGCGATTTTGAGCATCTTTTCATGTGTTTTTTGGCCATGTGTATGTCTTTGGAAAGATTTGTTAAGGTCTTTTTCCCATTTTTTGATTGGGTTATTTGGGCTTATTCGGTATTGAGCTGTTTGTATATTTTGGAAATTAATTCTTTGTCAGTTGTTTCATTTGCTATTATTTTCTCCCATTCTGAGGGTTGTCTTTTCACCTTGTCTGTAGTTTCTTTGGCCATGCAAAAGTTTTTAAGTTTAATTAGGTCCCACTTGTTTATTTTTGTCTTTATTTCCATTACTCTAGGAGGTGGGTCATAGAAGATCCTGCTTTGATTTATAGTGATTAGATTTTTAAAATTTTTTATTGGCATATAGAGTTTTTGTAATGATAGTTATTTGCTAATATGTTTGTCCTATAACACTGTATGCCATTGCCCTCCCTGCATAACATTTATTTCATTAAAAGAAAAATTTTTGAGTAAAACTTTAGCTCATACTCAAATTTTACTTGTTATAATTAAAATCACTGTTGAAATTGCCATGTTTTATAATACATTTTCTTCATTTCTCAAGAGAATATTTGTTTTTAAAGGATGTCTATAAAAACAAAATTCAATATCTTTGACAAAAATGTGAGATTTATATATTTCCTTTTAATTTTTGTTGAATAGATTACTTATTTTCAAAGTGTGGACTGTGTCGATCATTTTCTCCTCCAGATGCTTCTTTAAAATAATACAACTTTTAAAAATGCATTTCTTTTATTTTTTCTTTTTCATTTTCCCATTCATCTGTTGATGGACATTAGGTTGTTTCCATGTTCTGGCTATTGTAAATAGTGTTGCAATGAACAATGGGATACATGTGCTTTTTCAATTTTGATTTCCTCAGGGTATGTGCTTAGTAGTGGGATTGCTGGGTCATATCATGGTTCTATTGTTAATTTTTTAAGGAATCTCCATACTGTCTTTCATAGTGGTTGCATCCACTTACATTCCCACCAACAGTGCAAGAAGGTTCCCTTTTTTCCTCAACCTCTCCAACATTTATTGTCTGTAGATTTTTTGATGATGGCCATTCTGACTGGTGTGAGGTGATACCTCATTGTAGTTATGATTTCTCTAATAATGAGCGATTTTGAGCATCTTTTCATGTGTTTTTTGGCCATGTGTATGTCTTTGGAAAGATTTGTTAAGGTCTTTTTCCCATTTTTTGATTGGGTTATTTGGGCTTATTCGGTATTGAGCTGTTTGTATATTTTGGAAATTAATTCTTTGTCAGTTGTTTCATTTGCTATTATTTTCTCCCATTCTGAGGGTTGTCTTTTCACCTTGTCTGTAGTTTCTTTGGCCATGCAAAAGTTTTTAAGTTTAATTAGGTCCCACTTGTTTATTTTTGTCTTTATTTCCATTACTCTAGGAGGTGGGTCATAGAAGATCCTGCTTTGATTTATAGTGATTAGATTTTTAAAATTTTTTATTGGCATATAGAGTTTTTGTAATGATAGTTATTTGCTAATATGTTTGTCCTATAACACTGTATGCCATTGCCCTCCCTGCATAACATTTATTTCATTAAAAGAAAAATTTTTGAGTAAAACTTTAGCTCATACTCAAATTTTACTTGTTATAATTAAAATCACTGTTGAAATTGCCATGTTTTATAATACATTTTCTTCATTTCTCAAGAGAATATTTGTTTTTAAAGGATGTCTATAAAAACAAAATTCAATATCTTTGACAAAAATGTGAGATTTATATATTTCCTTTTAATTTTTGTTGAATAGATTACTTATTTTCAAAGTGTGGACTGTGTCGATCATTTTCTCCTCCAGATGCTTCTTTAAAATAATCCAACTTTTAAAAACATTTGGTATCATTACTGCTATATCCGTTTCCACATTCTAGGCCACATACAGAAATAAATAGATGTTACAAGTATAGTTAGTCAATATGCACGTGTAAATGTCTAATCCATTTCTATCAGTCTAAATTATGTCTTCCTTACTTTAAGCCTAAGTACCTTGAATCAATATATCAGAAAATGAAGAAGGTAAAACAGCATTATTTACAGACACTGAAATAATGAATGATCAGGACCAACAGGTTAAATTTTGATTAAATGATCAAGAACAGTGGCTAAGGGAAAAGAATCTAAAAGAAAAATAGATAAATATATATGTATAACTAAATCACTTTACTGTACACCTGAAACTAAGATAACATTGTAAATCAACTATATTTTAATAATAATTAATTAGTTAATTTTGAAAAAACAAATGGTGGCTATAAACTTAGTCTCAGTCTTAGAGAAACCATGGTATTAATACTTAGGAAGACAAGCATAACATAATTTATATAAATAATACAAAGTTACTAACATAATGAAGCCTATTGAATTATAAATTGCTACTGAGTAATTTTGCAGTAGATATAAATGTATCATCTTCCACATTTGTCCAAATTGAATACATGTCATATGCTGAAAAAAATATGTAGAACCATTTTAAGTGTGAAAATTATGCACTAACTATCACTGTACTTCTTAACATTCTACATAGTAATTCCTGAAAATCCAATTTCTCTTCAAGTTTTTCTTTCTCCTCTACCAGTAGCATTATTAAATTAGTAAATTAGTGAGTGGATCTTTAAAAATCTAAAAAAAAAAATTATAAAGCAAAATAATGAACTTCCAGTATATTCATTCACAAAACATTAAACAATTTCATCATTACTTTCTTAAGCACCAAATTCTGAACATGTTTTTTAGCATTATTTTTGATAAGTACTGATTTTTTGGTGTGGCTATTCTATGTTTTCACTGCTGCCACAGGCTCTTCTCTAGTTGCAGGGAGTGGAGACTGCTCTCTCGTTGAGGTAAGCAGACTTCTTGTTGCGCTGACTTCTCTTGTGGAACTCAGGCTTTAGGGCACACAGGCTTCAGTAGTTTATGCACAAGGTCTCAATAGTTGTAGCTCTGAGGCTCAATAGTTGTGGCTCATGGACTTAGCTGCTCCACAGCATGTAGGATCTTCCTGGATCAGAGATTGAACCTGTGTCCCCTGCATTGACAGGTGAACTCCTTACCACTGAGCTACCAGGGAAGCCCATAAGTAGTGATTTTTAAGAAATAAGTATCTTGAGTTTGTGATTTCAGAAGGACTTTTAACAAATTTTAAACATATTCTTCAACAAAGTGGAAACAGAAATACATGTTGGAAGGCAGCAATCTTGCAGAAAAAGAAAATCATTTTTTTAAAGCCCCTTTGTCATCAATTTTTCCTGAGAGAAGGGCTTATCCCTTTATGGTGCTCGGTCATTTTTAGTATTATATAAGTTATATATACATTAAAATCAAAGCATTAGTATCACTATGCCCTGATATAATTTAGTTGTATTTGCAATTTAGAGACAGCTTAATTATCATCAGGAGAGGAGGTTGGTATTCACACTATCATGAAGATATTCAAAAAGTAAATCACATCTGCTTGTGTTGTCCTTATGGAATTTTAATCCCATGTCTCCTGCATCGAAGGCACATTCTTTACCACTGAGCAACCATGGACACTCAGACCAATTCATAAATGGCCATTATTCCATTTCATATATTCTTTTTATACTTTTCCAGTTTTTATGGGATTGGCTAAAAAGTGGTACATAAACAAATGGATCTACACATCCATTAGTACTTTGGTCACTTTCTGGGTTTTGGGTATAGTACCTGTGGATAAGTGAAAGAGCTCTGCATATTCTACACAGGCCACCAGAATAGATGTTAGAACAAGACATGGATGACTGGGGGAAAAGTAAGTTAGGGGTTAAATTAGGTAGGATGTGAAAGTACTTGAAACTAGACTCATGATTAAAGCTAAGTTCCATGAAGTTAGCTGCTGGAAAACAGAGTAAACCATGTAGCTCATATGAAGCAGCAGGGCGGAAAGCCAGTACAGCAGCATGCTAGGAAAGTGTAGTCAGCTATCAGTTTACAATCCAAAGAAGAGAAAAACGAGCTCATTCATTTTTTCATCACAAGTTCATTTCTGACCCGACTTCCCCCCGAAAAAGTACACCCATAAAGTAGTCATTTCTGGTTATGCCATCTCTGCCATGTATTAATATATACTTTTCTCCACAACAAATTCACCCTTCACTGCCTGTTCTATAATAACAGATCTAGGTCTTTTAAGTACTTTTCCTTTGCCAGGATATATCATGCTAAGTCTTCTCAGCAGAGAGTGTATGAGAGCCATTGAATAAGAAAGGATTTTTCTAGTTAAAAGTAAAATAAAGGTTTAAAAAAAAAAAAAAAGAAAGGGTTTTTCTTCCTGGTTCTGGTGGCTTATTTGCCAATTCTTGCAATGCATGCAGCTTCCTCAGGGCTCAGCTTTTACAGGGCTGGTTGCTTACTCTGTGCCAGTTTCTGAAGCATATCCAACTTCTCCAGTGTTCGGCTCCCACAGTGCGTAGCAGCCAGCAGCCTCCTCTGGCACCCTGTTGGATGATTTTGTAGCAGAGTGCTTCTGGTGAGACTCTTGCCATGAACACCACTCCCTAGCACCCTAGAAGGCAGATTTCAGTAAATTCCCAAGGCAGAGTTTTCAGCAAGTCCCATTGGCATTGGCATCACAGTGATTCTCTGTCATTTAGTGAGCTGCATTCATGCCTTCTCAAACATCTGGATCTCAGCCTTGATGGCCTCTCTTTGAACACTCCAGGTACTCCATCTTAGCCCTGTGGGTGGTGTTTGCTCCTTATACCTGCCATTGCTGTATTTCTTAGTGGAATCATAAAGTCTCCTTAACCAATCTCTCATCATTCCAATCCACTGTTATAATTGATCACTCAAATTTTCCTATTCAAATTATATGTGGTTTCTCCTAATGGGGCCCAGGTTAATATGACACTAAACTCCTAAAGTAAGCATCCATCCTCCTCTGCCCTTAGAAGTACTTCAGGGGAAAGGACTGAAAAGCACTTAAAGAAGAGTTCCTCTCAAATATTTTTCATCATGATTCAAATATGCAGCTATTTAATGCAGTTGAGTTTTAGAGCAGTACCATATTCACAACAAAGTTGAATGGAAATTATATGGAGTTTCCAAACACTCCCTGGCCACCGCATGTATGTATAACTATTTTTTAATGTATTTTTAAAAATATATTTGGCTGTTCCATATCTTACTTGTAGCACATCAACTCTTTATTGCAGCATATGGGATCTAGTTTCCTGGCCCATGCTCCCTGCATTGAGAGCTCAGAGTGTTAGCCACTGGCCCACCAGGGAAATGCCTGTATAACTATTTTTAACTGATTGTTAAGAATAATGGTCACTTGTCTACTTGTTTATCCATTAATTTATTTTTTGAAAAATGAGAATTAACTCCTTAGGTTGTCAAACCTTCTAAACTTGTATTCTCTAATCCAAATAATGATTTTCCTAAGATATTTATCAAAACTATGAATAATAATGCAGTCAATTTTAAAATTGTTAGTTAAATATGAACCGTACCACTTGTTTGACAGCCAATATGACCATGGATAAGAATGCTGATTTGAGTTTGATCCCAGATTCACTACTGTCCATATAACTTTATGTAAATTACTTCTCTATATTTTTTTCTCATATGTAAATGGAGATAATGATATTGTTTGTTTTATAGGATTTTAGTGATGCTTAAATAAGATGATCCATGTTAAGTTCTAAATTAGCACAGCTTGTCAGATACTAAGACACTGACTGTTGTTATTGCTAGAATAATATTTAAAATGTTAAGTAAAATTTTAGTGTTTAAAATGGTGAAACTTAAAGCAGAATAATTTAAAAGTGAATCATTAGAGCAAGAAAATCTAGAAAAACTATAACTATGAATAACTTTGATGATGATGATGATGGTGATGGCTGGTTTGGTTTTCTAACTAGAAATTGTAGTTTTAAATATAAGATATGGTCAATGCATCCTGTGAGCTTCCCTAGTGGCTCAGCGGTAAAGAATTCACATGAAATGCAGATGGTATGGGAGACACAGTTTTAATCCCTGGGTCAGGAAGATCCACTGCAGAAGGCATGGCAGTTCACTCCAGTATTCTTGCCTGAAGAATCCCATGGACAGGGAGCCTGGAGAGCTACAGTCCGTAGGGTTCCAAAGAATTGGACACGACTGAAGCGACTTAGTTCACATGCATGTTATGTATCGTATAGGAAAGTAAACTCCACTTGGCTTTTGCTAATTGCTTATATTATCATTCAGGCTAAAATACAGTCTGATAGTAAACCAATATCATGTCAGTTCTGTTGTTTAAAAGTAAATTTATATTGTCCTTTAGGCATATTCTGATTGACCTTAGGTATATTCTGATTAATTTTCTTCTAAAGAACATTCATTCACACATGAGAAAACTTATTATTCAGATCCTAAAACTTACTTAGAATGGCATTCTAATGGCTAATCTTTCTCTTAAAATGGCTGACACCTATTTTAAGGAGATAGTATTTTGATCAGTGATTGCAAATCCTTAGTGTATTTGGAGAAATATACAGATGGCATCCTAAATTTGGATGGTTTTGGAAATCCTTTCAGAATAGTAGTTAGTAACTTAGGCAGCAGATAGGAGAGGCAAAAGTTATCAGGCCCAACTTTTAGGAGATTTTGAATATATTTCAATGATAAATGAATTGAACAAATCATGAAACCGGTACCAAAGCATCTAGGTTGTTTTCTTCAACTTACACAGAATAGATCATAATTTTAAACTGGTTGACAAAGACCAGTATCTCCATGTAAGTAACAGGCTACAAGGTTCTTTCCCATCTTTCCACAACCTCCAATCTCTACTTCATGCTGAATTTCACTGACTAAAGTTTCAAAAAAGTACAGATTTCATACATAGTTCTTATCTTATTTGGTGGAATCACTTCCTATTTTGACAATTCAAGGAGTAAATGATAATATATTCCATTTCCGTGAAATCACGGCCTCTGTTTTGCATAACACAATGAAATTTTTAAACAGGAAAAGGAAAAGGAAGAATTTAATTGGTGGGGAAGTTTGAAAATATACTTTAAAGAATATCCAGGAAAGGAATAAAGGCATTTGACAT
Organism: Tragulus kanchil; assembly: GCA_022376925.1. Classification (NCBI taxonomy): domain Eukaryota; kingdom Metazoa; phylum Chordata; class Mammalia; order Artiodactyla; family Tragulidae; genus Tragulus; species Tragulus kanchil. The sequence continues at coordinate 38,307,122 of JAIOJX010000004.1, forward strand.
CCTCTAGAAATCTTTCCTATATCACTGAAGTGTATGAGAAAAGCAGATGTTACCAATGAAAAGTGCAAAACCAAAACGTCCCCACAGTTGCTCACCAAAACCAATGAAAATGGTTCACAAAGGCTAGGAAAGTCTTTGGTCAGGAAAGGGCCCTGGAAATCCACTTAAGTGTAGATAATCCTTTCATACAAAGACTACAATATCAGGGAATTGCTTCCTTTGAAAGAGAGGACTGGATGATGTTAGAACGCTGGAATAAGCCCAAGTCAATGGGTAGAGTAAACTCAGACTTATTTATTTAATTTTTTATAATAACAGTGATGATTTTTTAAAACTGTCTATATGACTGTGCTGGGTCTTAGTTGAGGCACGTGGGATCTAGTTCCCCGACCAGGGATCAAACCCAGGCCCCAATGCATTGGGAGCACAGATTCTTAACCACTGGACCAGCAAAGTCCCAACTCAGATTTATTTTCATTATTGGAATGTCTCTAATTTACATTAGACTCTGTAGTCTTGACATTACCAAGACTTTCAATTACCAACAGGGAAGGAAAAGGACATATGTGACTACAGCAGAATAATACTCTATAGATGCTATTTCTGTACAAGCTGTTTCTGAAGGCAGAGGGTGAAAGCAGAAAATAATATCCAAAATGTCACAAACTGAGTATCTGAGAAGCATGAAGAAATCAACTCCTAACACATACAAAAAAGAGTTGTTGTCAAATGTAAATAGATGAAATTTTAGCAAGTTATAGAAAATACTTAAAAAAAAAACTAAAGTAAATGAAGAAATCTGTTATACTTATTTATATTTCTTTTTTTCTCACCTAAAAAAGTAGAAATTTAAGAAATATTAGACGTGCTTTTTAAACATAACATTTAAAAAACAAGTTTACATGGGATGTAACACTATTAACAGCTTCTTTCCTAATGTCAAAAGTAGTTGTCTTTGCTCACACCCGAAAGAACTGCTTTTTAAAGTGTACAACAATTATGAACATTTGCTGAAATTGTTTAAATATGAATAATTATGAAGAACCATCATTCTTTGGTATTGTTTACTGGTCAGTATTTCATAAAGCTTGGAAGTAACTAGATGGACTGAGACTAATCATTCCTAGAACAGGAGCAGATAAGCTAACATTTATATTAATTATTCCTGTTTCCATGGTTGTAATGGTGACAAATATTTTCTGGTGTTAGACACTGTTATAGATACTTACAAGTTTTACTTTTTTAAAAGTTCTTTTAGAGAAAATTTATTTATTTGTTTATTTTTGACTGTGGGTAGGTCTTCACTGCTGTTTGGAATTTTCTCTATAACTTGGTGGTAAGCAGGGGGTACTCTAGTTGCAGTATCTGGGCTTCTCATTGTGGTGACATCTCTTGTTGTAGGGCATATTCTCTAGGGCACACAGGCTTCAGTAGTTGCAGCATCCAAACTCAGTATTAGTCGTGGCTCCCAAGCTCTAGAGCATAATCTCAATAGTTGTGACTCACAGGCTTACTTGCTTTGGGCCATGTGGGATCTTCCTGGATCAAGAGTGGAATTCCTGACTCCTGCATTGGCAGGCAGATTCTTTACCACTGAGCAATCAGGGAAGCCCTTACAAGTTTTATCTTGTTTGATATTCAAAGCTGGAACGTTGAATAACTTGTCAAAAATTACATGGCTAGTGTGTCGCAGAGCCCAGATTCAAGCCCAGATCAGTCGGACTCTGAAGCCCGGTTGCTTTTCTCCTAAACTGCACTGCCATCTGAAATGACTTGTTTAACAAATGCTGGAAGGACTCATTTCTTTCTTGTATATCTGTTTATAATATTTCATAAATAATGAGAACCTCCAGTGGTTTCTAGTAACAGTCACTAAAAACATATTTCTTGGATGAATGAATGGTCAAATAATTGATCTCCAGAATCAAACCCAGATAGAGAGTGTATGTTTAAACATCCTCAGAGAGGCATTATCCACAGTCTCACCTGGTAGCTAACTTCCATTAATTTTTAACAATTATTATCAGGATCTTAAAAACATGAAGAGCTAAGTAATATACATAGTAAAATTTTAAAACAAGCGAAGCTTATCAGTTCAACATGAAGAGAGCAACTAGTTAACATGATTTATTTGGAATGTTAAAAATAAAATTGTATAAAAGAAGTTGTATGGTGAAATTTGTTAGAAATATGAAATTTAACTCTTTCTTTCATAAAACTTACTTAAAATCATTTTTATTTTCACTTTTATTTAAAGCAATGATCACCACCCCTGAAATTGCAAGGCAAACTATTTTCTGAATATATTCAGCCCTTCTGATGATATAGAACTCTGGTTATGTACAATGAGGAGAAAGAGAAATTTTGAATTCATTTATCTCACAGAATGACCCACTAATAAAGTCAAGATGTTGCAGACTGTAAGTGGTTCAATCATATGTTCAGCCACTAATATCAACACTTCTTGGAATCCCACAGAATTTCTCACTTTCTTTAAAAAACAAAAAAGAAAATTATCACCAAGAATAGATCAGCCTAAATAGCATATCTGAATTGTTGCTGAACCTGAAAAAGAACAGTTTTGTTCAATAATTCACATTAAAGTCAGCAACTTGGAAAACACTTCAAAAATCTCAGTCATTGCTTGCTATATCATGTCACAAGTCAGAAATGGTAGCTACAGACCAAGGGACTGAAACAGCTCTCTTGTTCAAACATGACAGTTTGCCTTTAAAAAGAAATACTCTTAATTGTCACCCAGGGTTATTTTGGGAGCTAGGCTGTGTCATGGTGGGACACGCTCACCCTTGAAAGTATGCTCAGATGAATCCTCCTTAGGAGTCTTCCTGATCGCCCCTCATCCACCCTTTTCTCTATCCCAGGGGACGCCACCAAGGCTTGCTTCATTATGTTGTAACAAGTATATGTTTTCTTCATTCTACTGTGAAATTTTTGGCTGGGGAAAGTTTATCTTAGTCACTGTTCAAATATTTGAAGGTAGAAGTTTCTTCCTTTCTTCGTCAAACTGAACATGTCTTGTCATTCCCAAAGTTTTCCAAGCTCCTAAACAAGCTGCTCAGCCTCCTCTAGAGGCCCTTTGTTTGGCAAATGTACCCTATGCCTCAAAAGTAGCGTCAGATAATCAAGTCAAATCTATTTATGTGAGTCAAACCTATTTATTTGAGGCTTGCCTATAGAAGCCTCCAGAGTTTATGCAATTATAAACCCTTGGGTGTAAAACCATCTTATAAAATCCTTATCTAAACAACTAAGCTTCTTGGATAATATATGAGCTAGATTAAGTTATTCAAAAGGCACATACTTAGTAGCTCCTGTATTCCAGGCACTATGCTAAGAGCTGGAGTTCCTGTCGTAGACACCTTCAAGGAGGCTCTTCTTGTGTAGCTTAGTGGAATATATTAACATGTGTCACATGTAAATAAGGTACTTTAGGGTCACTCTGAGTTATATCTTTTCCTTCGAACTGTTTAGAACTTTTTGTATCTCCTAACTTTTTAGAACTTTTTGTATCTCCTAATATTCAAATGTAACCTGTGACTCTCCAAATATATATATACATATGCATTATTTCCCAGACTTACCTGATCACACCACTCCGTTTTCATAGTGCATCGGAAGGATGCAGTAGGTGAGAAGATTTGTGAAATACTCTCTAGAGGAGGGCTCCCTGGCCTCTGGGCTATGGATCAGGACCTCGTCTCAGATCCATGGTGATACCAGATTATAAATCAAGTACAATAAATGTAATCTATTTGAATTATCCCCAAACCATGCCCTTCACCCCAAATCTGTGGAAAAATTGGTCCCTGGTGCTAAAAAGGTTGGGTATGGCTACTCGAGCATTTATAGACAAACAGATAATTGTGGTTTAAGGAAGCAAGAGCTATGGTGGCATCCCAGGGTGGAACACAACTACAGAAGAAGGTTTAAAGGACTGTGTGTGTATGTTATCAATCCAAATTCATACTGCTTACTGCAGGACAGGCCAATAATTTGAGAGATGAGTTGTTGGGACAAGAAATAGTGACTTTATTTGAGAGGGAAAAGACCTGTCCCAAAAGACCATTTTACCCAAGTTAGGGGCCATTTCTTTTCCCCGTCAAACTGAACATGTCTTGTCATTCCCAAAGCCTCCTAAACAAGCTGCTCAGCCTCCTCCAGAGGCCCTTTGTTTGGCAAATGTACCCTATGCCTCAAAAGTAGCGTCAGATAATCAAGTCAAATCTATTTATGTGAGTCAAACCTATTTATTTGAGGCTTGCCTATAGAAGCCTCCAGAGTTTATGCAATTATAAACCCTTGGGTGTAAAACCATCTTATAAAATCCTTATCTAAACAACTAAGCTTCTTGGATAATATATGAGCTAGATTAAGTTATTCAAAAGGCACATACTTAGTAGCTCCTGTATTCCAGGCACTATGCTAAGAGCTGGAGTTCCTGTCGTAGACACCTTCAAGGAGGCTCTTCTTGTGTAGCTTAGTGGAATATATTAACATGTGTCACATGTAAATAAGGTACTTTAGGGTCACTCTGAGTTATATCTTTTCCTTAGAACTTTTTAGAACTTTTTGTATCTCCTAACTTTTTAGAACTTTTTGTATCTCCTAATATTCAAATGTAACCTGTGACTCTCCAAATATATATATACATATGCATTATTTCCCAGACTTACCTGATCACACCACTCCGTTTTCATAGTGCATCGGAAGGATGCAGTAGGTGAGAAGATTTGTGAAATACTCTCTAGAGGAGGGCTCCCTGGCCTCTGGGCTATGGATCAGGACCTCGTCTCAGATCCATGGTGATACCAGATTATAAATCAAGTACAATAAATGTAATCTATTTGAATTATCCCCAAACCATGCCCTTCACCCCAAATCTGTGGAAAAATTGGTCCCTGGTGCTAAAAAGGTTGGGTATGGCTACTCTAGCATTTATAGACAAACAGATAATTGTGGTTTAAGGAAGCAAGAGCTATGGTGGCATCCCAGGGTGGAACACAACTACAGAAGAAGGTTTAAAGGACTGTGTGTGTATGTTATCAATCCAAATTCATACTGCTTACTGCAGGACAGGCCAATAATTTGAGAGATGAGTTGTTGGGACAAGAAATAGTGACTTTATTTGAAGAGCCCACAGACCGAGAAGAGGTGGACCAGTGTCCCAAAAGACCATTTTACCCAAGTTAGGCTACCCAGTTAGATTACCCAATTCAAGCTTTTTCTGTATCAATTCTAAGAACAGAAGGAGTGTATGGTTGGTTATTGTAAACTTCTTGGTGCCAGAATGCTTTGTTCTTAGAGCTGTACGTGTAGATCTGGTCACAGTGTTCCTATAAAGCTCCAACAAGATAAATGTTATTCTCTGTTCTGCAACTTTTTTTCTCTATGTAAATGAGAAAGTGAGCTTTAAAGATCTGAACTTGATGGTCTATCATGTATATTTCAGGCTATAGGTAATATTCTTTTAGTTATTAACTTAAAGCAATAGTAAGAGAACACAAAAGTTAAAGTAAAAGAAATATTCACTATGGAGTCAGATTTGTTATTGCTTATTACATGAGGGACATTTTCCACCAAGAAGTAATATGTCAAATGATCTCCAAGAATGAGTCTGAGTAAATTAAGTGAAAAGGGAGAAGGCAGTGGTAGCGTTTTCAGAAAGACTTTTCAGTCATTGGCAGAGTTCAGAGTGGCTTACTGTGCACAGTTACTTTCTGTAGTCAGAGCTGTGAAGAGTTAACTGGGATTGGGACATGAGAAAGGTAACCTCACTCCATCTAAGTGAGAAAAGTCTACAAAAGTCAGACATCCTTTCTCATCCTACTCTTTCAAGAAGTACACAAAACCAATAAACAATAAAAACTTAATAAAAATATTTTAAAATAAGCTAGGAAACATAACCCAAATATAACTAGGAGGGCTCCCTGGCCTCTGTGCTATGGATCAGGACCTCGTCTCAGATCCATGGTGATACCAGATTATAAATCAAGTACAATAAATGTAATCTATTTGAATTATCCCCAAACCATGCCCTTCACCCCAAATCTGTGGAAAAATTGGTCCCTGGTGCTAAAAAGGTTGGGTATGGCTACTCTAGCATTTATAGACAAACAGATAATTGTGGTTTAAGGAAGCAAGAGCTATGGTGGCATCCCAGGGTGGAACACAACTACAGAAGAAGGTTTAAAGGACTGTGTGTGTATGTTATCAATCCAAATTCATACTGCTTACTGCAGGACAGGCCAATAATTTGAGAGATGAGTTGTTGGGACAAGAAATAGTGACTTTATTTGAAGAGCCCACAGACCGAGAAGAGGTGGACCAGTGTCCCAAAAGACCATTTTACCCAAGTTAGGCTACCCAGTTAGATTACCCAATTCAAGCTTTTTCTGTATCAATTCTAAGAACAGAAGGAGTGTATGGTTGGTTATTGTAAACTTCTTGGTGCCAGAATGCTTTGTTCTTAGAGCTGTACGTGTAGATCTGGTCACAGTGTTCCTATAAAGCTCCAACAAGATAAATGTTATTCTCTGTTCTGCAACTTTTTATCTCTATGTAAATGAGAAAGTGAGCTTTAAAGATCTGAACTTGATGGTCTATCATGTATATTTCAGGCTATAGGTAATATTCTTTTAGTTATTAACTTAAAGCAATAGTAAGAGAACACAAAAGTTAAAGTAAAAGAAATATTCACTATGGAGTCAGATTTGTTATTGCTTATTACATGAGGGACATTTTCCACCAAGAAGTAATATGTCAAATGATCTCCAAGAATGAGTCTGAGTAAATTAAGTGAAAAGGGAGAAGGCAGTGGTAGCGTTTTCAGAAAGACTTTTCAGTCATTGGCAGAGTTCAGAGTGGCTTACTGTGCACAGTTACTTTCTGTAGTCAGAGCTGTGAAGAGTTAACTGGGATTGGGACATGAGAAAGGTAACCTCACTCCATCTAAGTGAGAAAAGTCTACAAAAGTCAGACATCCTTTCTCATCCTACTCTTTCAAGAAGTACACAAAACCAATAAACAATAAAAACTTAATAAAAATATTTTAAAATAAGCTAGGAAACATAACCCAAATATAACTAGGAATTGAAAAAAACCAGTTATGATTGGTCAGAAGCAAAGGTAAAGTTTGTGATCAGTAAAATTACAGAAGTGGATCATGATGTGCAGGGTGTCCCACAAAGGGTCTCCTCAACTACAGTCTTCTAAATGAAAGACCCATTCTGAAATCTAAAACCATAAACCTTACTTGCAACAAGGTTTCAAGGACTGTGTTGAGCAATATGGATAGCAATTTGATTCAGAGCAGCAGAACATGAACAACTCTGAAGTAGAATCATGCTTATTAATGCTGTTTGCAAAGCAGTCTGTTTTTGAAGCGGCAAACAAGCAGAAGTATTCTGAGGGGTGACCCCCCTCCCTCTGTTTAAACATAATGGAACCTACAGAAAATACCTGGTCTATGAAAATCTAACCCATTCGATAATAACTGAAAGAAAAGGAGTAAGTAAACGTAGTATAAGAAAAAAATGTCAAAAATGAAATGTCACCATAAAAATGTAGCCAACAAGAATAAAAAATAGGAAAAAAGGATTAATTCCCACAACACTATAAATCATATCATAAAGCCTTAATAATTAAAACAGTGTGGCATGACACATGAGTTGACAGATCAATGAACAATGTGGTAAATTCAGAAGCTGACCCAAATACACACATGAATCTAGTATATGGCAAAGATGACATCCAAGTGAGGGAAAAAGAGGGACTTTTTAAACAAAAGGTGTGAAAGCAGCAGGGTAAATGTCAAAAAATATTTTTTAAGCCATATCCATGCTTCACACTACACACCAACATGAATTTCAAATATGACAAATGTTTAAATGTTACCAAAGACTGCTAGAGACTTTAATTCATGCTCCCATTATTAGCTGTCTATAAGGATATTTGATTCCCTAGCACTGGACATTTTCAAACTTTCTAATTTTTGCCAACCTAATGGGTAGAAGCATGACATCTTATTGTTTTAAACTAGCATTTCTTTGATTACTACAGCAGAAACATCATCTTATGTGTTTAATGAGCATTTGGATTTCCTCTTCTGTGAAACTGCTTTTTAAATCTTTTACCCACTTGTTTTTTCTTTTTGATTGTTTGTCTTTTTTAATATTGATTAACTTTAGGGCCTCTTTTTACTTCCTAGTAAACAATCTGTCATTTGTTTTATATGAGACAATTATTTTCTTCTATATCATGGCTTATCTTAATTATATATATATTTTTTTTCTGAAGTACATCTGATTTTTTTGGTTTTTTTTTTTTAAGATTTTTTTTTAAACATTTATTTATTTATTTTGGCGGGAGTGGGGAGGGAGGGGGTTGGGCGGGCCACTTCCACTGGTCTTTCGTCTGTCTAGTTTCATCCATCTTTTTTCTTTGGCCCATGTGAGCCTCCCATCGCGGTGGCATCAGTTGTCGCAGAGCACCGGCTCTGGGCGCATGCGCTCCAGAGCTCCAGCTTGGTAATTGGACACATGGGTCCAGCCGCTCCACAGCACGTGGGATCTTCCCAGGCCAGGGATCGAACTGACGCCCCTTGCACTGCAAGGCAGTGTCCCTACCCACTGGACCACCAGGGAAGCCCTGAAGTACATCTGTTTTTTTTTAATTTTGATCATCAAATTATTATTCTTTATCATTGTGATTTTATGCTTCTGTGTTTTTGTGACTCATATTTGATTACTGAACCTCCAGAAGAATACATAATTAATTATAGTTGTTACCAGTGTATATTTAAGGGGAGAGAGGAGGAAAATGCAAAAAAGAGATGATAGGAAGGCAGACTTTGCACACTGCACGTAATTCTATGTTTATTTTTTTGAAAGATAGCTTTATTACTTACTCAATGAATGAAATTTAAAAATCAAGTTTAGAGTAAGTAAAATTAATATTAACAGTTAAAAAAATGGAAATAAAACAGTAACACTATCTTTCTAGCTATCTCAGAGTTTGAGAAGTCACAGTTTCAAGATATGGTGGGGAATGATGCCCACTTCTAGTATGCTGCTATTTTTGTGTGTCAAAATGAATGAAGTTTCCTGTGATATTTCAGAACAGTAATTATAAATTGTAGGATTTTTTTCTAAGAGAGACTCTGAAGGAATGAAACAAACTATAGTTTGTCATAGCTATAATTACAGCTAAAGTAGTGAAAATATTCCATGAAGTATAGAAATGTCAACTTCAAAATTCATCTGAATATCGCCTATCCAAAAATAAAAAAGAAAAAAACCCAAAGGGTTTCCGTTAAATGATCAACTGACAACTTAAGAAAAATATACTGACATGTATAACATTTTATTATCATATCTATTTCTTGCAATTCAGAGAAACCACAAAGAACATCATCTAAATCTGTAATTTAATGCCTAACACGGTAACACATTTCTAAAGCAAGTTTTAAAATGAGTCTGCCTTATGAGACTGAGTGACATTTTGTCACTGATTTAAGGGAAAATACTGTCTCTGTTGAGATTTTATAAAAGATATAATGAAGAAAAATGCAGTATAAGTTTAGACAAATTTTAGAATTTTATCACCTTAGCACCAGAGTGTTACTGCATTTGTAACTACAAATATTTGAGCTATTCCATTCATTATATCAGATGACAAGAAGGTGTCTGAAAATGGTCTTATTTGCTCAGGTAAATTAAATAATGTCAGACCTATGTCCATTCATTATATCAGATGACAAGAATGATCTGTTTTTTTAATTTTGATCATCAAATTATTATTCTTTATCATTGTGATTTTATGCTTCTGTGTTTTTGTGACTCATATTTGATTACTGAACCTCCAGAAGAATACATAATTAATTATAGTTGTTACCAGTGTATATTTAAGGAGAGAGGAGGAAAATGCAAAAAAGAGATGATAGGAAGGCAGACTTTGCACACTGCACGTAATTCTATGTTTATTTTTTTGAAAGATAGCTTTATTACTTACTCAATGAATGAAATTTAAAAATCAAGTTTAGAGTAAGTAAAATTAATATTAACAGTTAAAAAAATGGAAATAAAACAGTAACACTATCTTTCTAGCTATCTCAGAGTTTGAGAAGTCACAGTTTCAAGATATGGTGGGGAATGATGCCCACTTCTAGTATGCTGCTATTTTTGTGTGTCAAAATGAATGAAGTTTCCTGTGATATTTCAGAACAGTAATTATAAATTGTAGGATTTTTTTCTAAGAGAGACTCTGAAGGAATGAAACAAACTATAGTTTGTCATAGCTATAATTACAGCTAAAGTAGTGAAAATATTCCATGAAGTATAGAAATGTCAACTTCAAAATTCATCTGAATATCGCCTATCCAAAAATAAAAAAGAAAAAAACCAAGGTTACCGTTAAATGATCAACTGACAACTTAAGAAAAATATACTGACATGTATAACATTTTATTATCATATCTATTTCTTGCAATTCAGAGAAACCACAAAGAACATCATCTAAATCTGTAATTTAATGCCTAACACGGTAACACATTTCTAAAGCAAGTTTTAAAATGAGTCTGCCTTATGAGACTGAGTGACATTTTGTCACTGATTTAAGGGAAAATACTGTCTCTGTTGAGATTTTATAAAAGATATAATGAAGAAAAATGCAGTATAAGTTTAGACAAATTTTAGAATTTTATCACCTTAGCACCAGAGTGTTACTGCATTTGTAACTACAAATATTTGAGCTATTCCATTCATTATATCAGATGACAAGAAGGTGTCTGAAAATGGTCTTATTTGCTCAGGTAAATTAAATAATGTCAGACCTATGAGTGATTTATTTGTCATTATAGGATCTAGCTGTTCAGAGTATCATGGACTAAAACAACGTTTGTAATGCTGTGAAAATGAAACATTTTAACATTAATATTTTCCCTGAAAGGATTTATTTTCATGGTTACTCTTTTTATTTTCTGTTGGACTAGCTGGCTTATGGTGTTTTCAACAGAAAAATAACCTGAAAAACAAATGCCAGTTTAACTTAGCACAGCAAAGGTAAAGGCGGTATTAAAAATGGGTGAAGATAGATGTTCCTTGGAGTTATCTTGTTTTGGTTAAGTCACCTGCAGTTATAAAGGCCATTCACAATTTGGGTAGTTCTCACTGAAGGGCATAGACAGTGCATGTGATTGAATGACCACAGGATGGGGCCAAAGGTGAGGCAAGTTGAAATGCAATGGGCTCTAAGAGCAGAAAATAAAGGGAAAAGAAAAGGACTGTCTCAAGACATTTCATTTCAGATTCTGTGGAAATCATATGATTTAGACCTTGCTGACTTCTGTTTTGACTTTGACTCTTTTATGTATTAAAAAGCACACCCCTAATTTGAAGAGGGGAGAAAAATCCCCAGTCCTGCGTGTCCCCATCAGCACAAGTAAGTCCTGCTGCTTAAAGATTCTTGGCATTTAAGCACTCCCGGGCCCCCCCCAGGGCTGCATGGGTAGAAGCCAACTTCAATGAGACAAACAGGCCCAGGAGTGGAAAGGGTTATGGTCACTACTACCATATGGCCATTATTTTTTTTTTTTGATCAAGAAAAAGTAAAAAAAAATCTGTATCCTTCTGATATTTAAATGTGGGAAAAAGTTGTAAACAGCCTACAGGAAACTAGTTTGAAACCTGTGTGCTTTAATAAGAACAAACCCCTACACAAACTCCCTGTGTGCCAAGGGATATGCTCAAAGTGCTGTACATAACCTTGTTTCATCTTCCTCACCACTGCTTGGAGTTTGTTCTATTGTATCTCCATTTTTTACAATGAGTGAACTGAGACGTCAACAAGTCTGTTCATGGCAGAGGCAAAACTTGAAAGTTTGTCCTATAGTGATGTATTTCCACATTATCATCTTTCTAAAGCCATTTTTTAAAACTTAGAAAATGTCATGAGCCATCATTGCCCCTAAGGGTCTCACTTGGAAAAGGGGACTCTTAAGGTTATTGCTTATTGAATAGTCTAAAAGTAAAACATCATTGCAGAAAAGTATGTATATTTTAAGTTTCAGCTATCACTTCCCATTTCACTCTTTTTATTTTCTGTTGGACTAGCTGGCTTATGGTGTTTTCAACAGAAAAATAACCTGAAAAACAAATGCCAGTTTAACTTAGCACAGCAAAGGTAAAGGCGGTATTAAAAATGGGTGAAGATAGATGTTCCTTGGAGTTATCTTGTTTTGGTTAAGTCACCTGCAGTTATAAAGGCCATTCACAATTTGGGTAGTTCTCACTGAAGGGCATAGACAGTGCATGTGATTGAATGACCACAGGATGGGGCCAAAGGTGAGGCAAGTTGAAATGCAATGGGCTCTAAGAGCAGAAAATAAAGGGAAAAGAAAAGGACTGTCTCAAGACATTTCATTTCAGATTCTGTGGAAATCATATGATTTAGACCTTGCTGACTTCTGTTTTGACTTTGACTCTTTTATGTATTAAAAAGCACACCCCTAATTTGAAGAGGGGAGAAAAATCCCCAGTCCTGCGTGTCCCCATCAGCACAAGTAAGTCCTGCTGCTTAAAGATTCTTGGCATTTAAGCACTCCGGCCCCACCCAGGGCTGCATGGGTAGAAGCCAACTTCAATGAGACAAACAGGCCCAAGAGTGGAAAGGGTTATGGTCACTACTACCATATGGCCATTATTTTTTTTTTTTGATCAAGAAAAAGTAAAAAAAAATCTGTATCCTTCTGATATTTAAATGTGGGAAAAAGTTGTAAACAGCCTACAGGAAACTAGTTTGAAACCTGTGTGCTTTAATAAGAACAAACCCCTACACAAACTCCCTGTGTGCCAAGGGATATGCTCAAAGTGCTGTACATAACCTTGTTTCATCTTCCTCACCACTGCTTGGAGTTTGTTCTATTGTATCTCCATTTTTTACAATGAGTGAACTGAGACGTCAACAAGTCTGTTCATGGCAGAGGCAAAACTTGAAAGTTTGTCCTATAGTGATGTATTTCCACATTATCATCTTTCTAAAGCCATTTTTTAAAACTTAGAAAATGTCATGAGCCATCATTGCCCCTAAGGGTCTCACTTGGAAAAGGGGACTCTTAAGGTTATTGCTTATTGAATAGTCTAAAAGTAAAACATCATTGCAGAAAAGTATGTATATTTTAAGTTTCAGCTATCACTTCCCATTTCACTTTTTATTAGCTTCCTCATTGTTAAATACCAAACTGAAACTAGAAGACAGCCTAAATAATAACTTCTAAGTTTTATTAGAAGAATAAATTCATACCCTTTAAAAAATACTTTTGTTTCAGAAACTAGTAGCTCACCTTATATTATGCTTGAACTCTTTGAATTTTTATCCTTTATTATCTTGTCCTATAATCATATAAGGATCTGTAAGTGTACATTAAAAGTTATGAAAAAGCAAAGGGATTAGAAAGTGTTTATTCCTTGTGGAGAAAATGTAGACATTTTTGGTATATACTGTTCATACCTCAGAATTTCAGTTTATTTCAGTTTTACCTACTACTTTAACAAATGGAGTTTCAAATTACTCTTTGAAGCAGGTTCAAAATCAAGTAGTCTTAGTATGGAGATTTCTTTAAAAACTAAAAATAGAAGCACCGTACGACTCAGCAATCCCACTCTTAGGCTTATACCCTGATGAAATCAAATCTGAAAGAAGCATCTGTACCCCAATGTTCATTGCAGCTGTCTATACAATAGCCAGAACATGGAAGGAACCTAGATGTCCATCGACGAACAAATGGATACAAAAGCTCTGGTACATATATATATAATGGAATACTACACAGCTGTAAAGAGAAATGCAGAAGAATCAGCCCTAATGAGGTGGCTGGATCTAGAATGTATCATAAAAAGTGAAGTCAGTCAGAAAGAGAAGGACAAATACATTAACACATATATATGGAATCTAGTAGGATGGTGATGCTGGCACATGCAGTGAAGTGACGGAAAGACAGACATGGACAGTGGACATATGGACATTGTGGGGAAGGAACAGTGGGTGGGAGGCGTAAAGGAAGTAGCATGAAGGCCTGTACTATCACGTGAAGAAAACAGCTATAGTCATTGCTCTGTGAGAAAAGGAGATCCTTCAGGGGTGCTGTATGATGGTCGGAAGGGGTGGGAAGGGGATATACATATGACTAATTGCCCCTAAGGGTCTCACTTGGAAAAGGGGACTCTTAAGGTTATTGCTTATTGAATAGTCTAAAAGTAAAACATCATTGCAGAAAAGTATGTATATTTTAAGTTTCAGCTATCACTTCCCATTTCACTTTTTATTAGCTTCCTCATTGTTAAATACCAAACTGAAACTAGAAGACAGCCTAAATAATAACTTCTAAGTTTTATTAGAAGAATAAATTCATACCCTTTAAAAAATACTTTTGTTTCAGAAACTAGTAGCTCACCTTATATTATGCTTGAACTCTTTGAATTTTTATCCTTTATTATCTTGTCCTATAATCATATAAGGATCTGTAAGTGTACATTAAAAGTTATGAAAAAGCAAAGGGATTAGAAAGTGTTTATTCCTTGTGGAGAAAATGTAGACATTTTTGGTATATACTGTTCATACCTCAGAATTTCAGTTTATTTCAGTTTTACCTACTACTTTAACAAATGGAGTTTCAAATTACTCTTTGAAGCAGGTTCAAAATCAAGTAGTCTTAGTATGGAGATTTCTTTAAAAACTAAAAATAGAAGCACCGTACGACTCAGCAATCCCACTCTTAGGCTTATACCCTGATGAAATCAAATCTGAAAGAAGCATCTGTACCCCAATGTTCATTGCAGCTGTCTATACAATAGCCAGAACATGGAAGGAACCTAGATGTCCATCGACGAACAAATGGATACAAAAGCTCTGGTACATATATATATAATGGAATACTACACAGCTATAAAGAGAAATGCAGAAGAATCAGCCCTAATGAGGTGGCTGGATCTAGAATGTATCATAAAAAGTGAAGTCAGTCAGAAAGAGAAGGACAAATACATTAACACATATATATGGAATCTAGTAGGATGGTGATGCTGGCACATGCAGTGAAGTGACGGAAAGACAGACATGGACAGTGGACATATGGACATTGTGGGGAAGGAACAGAGAGTGGGAGGCGTAAAGGAAGTAACATGAAGGCCTGTACTATCATACGTGAAGAAAATACCTATAGTCATTGCTCTGTGAGAAAAGGAGATCCTTCAGGGGTGCTGTATGATGGTCGGAAGGGGTGGGAAGGGGGGGATATACATATGACTAATCTGGGAACATACATATCTGTAAACAACAAAACTCTATAAAAGTTAAAAGTAAAATAAATGTTTAAAAAAATAAATAAATAAAATAAAGTAGTCTTAAAATCTATGTTCAATTTAGTAATCCCAAACTACCAGGTCAATCTTCAAAATTTGAATATATATCAACATCTCCATTTTTGTTAAAATATAAAATATCATCAGAGAAGTGTTTATTGTGGATGTTTGCTATTACAGTAAAACACTGCACAATAAAGACAGATACATGTATGTTTAGTTTATTTATTTTTTTGTTTTTGGCTGCACTGGATCTCATTGCTGCGGCAGGCTTTCTCTAGTTACAGCAAATGTGGGCTACTCTTCATTGTGATGCATGAGTTTTTCATTGCATTGGCTTCTCTTGTTCCCTAGAGCATGGGCTCTAGGCACATGGGCTTCAGTAGTTGTAGCACTCACTCTCATTAGTTGTGGTGCACAGGCATAATTGCTCTGTGACATACAGGTCTTCCCACAGAGCAGGGATTAAACCCACATCCCCTGCATTTGCAGGTGGATTCTTAACCACTAGATCACCAGGGAGGTCCTATATATATATATATATATATGCTTATATATGTATATGAGCATATATATAAACAGATTATATAAATACATATAGTTTATGAATTTCCCTGGTAGCTCAGCTGGTAAAGAATCTGCCTGCAATGCAAGAAACCCAGGTTCAATTCCTGGGTTAAGGAGATCCCCTAGAGAAGATATAAACAACCCACTCCAATATTCTTGGGCTCACTCTGTAGCTCGGACAGTAAAGAATCTGCCTGCAATGTGGGAGACCTAGATTCGATCTCTGGGTTGGGAAGATCCCCAGGAGAAGGGAACGGCTGCCTACTCCTGTATTCTTGCCTGGAGAATCCCATGGCTTGTCCAGGGGTCGCAGAGTCAGACATGACTGAGCGACTTTCACTTCACATGCATTTATACATGATTATATGTGACATATATATTAAATAACTCACAATAGTTGTATATGTACTGACAAAGCAAAAATAAACAAGTAGCACTCTTTGATAGTTATCTCAATCAAGACCCCCAGAAGCACTTCAGCTTTTTCTTTCATAGCTGTATTGCCATGTACTTGGTATATGACATTATGTAAGTTTAAGATGTAGAATGTGATGATTTGATACATGTATACATTGCAAAATATTCATCGGAGTGTTAAGTGAAACTTACTCTGAAATGAACTGAAGTTTATCAGAATAAACTTAGCTAATATAGTCTTTACCTTGCATAATTATAATTTTGTCATTATTGTTATGGGAAGAACACTAAAGTTCCACCGTCACAGCAGCTTTCAAGTGTACAATACAGTACCGTTAACTATAGTCGCCGTGATGTATATTAGATCTCTGAAACTTATTTGAAACTGAAAGTCTGTACCCTTTGACCACTATCTTACCATTTTCCTCATCCCTCAGTCTGTAGCAACCACCATTCTTCCCTCTGTTTCTGAGAGCTTCCTCTTTTTAGATTCCACATGTAGGTGAGTTCATATAGTATTTATCTTCCTCTGTCTTAATCATTTCAGTTTGCATAATGCATAAAAGGCCAGCCATATTGTCACAAATAGCAGGATTTTCTCTTTTACATCTGAATAATATACCAGTTATATATATGCAACACATTTTTCTCTTACCTTTGTTTCTGCTCCTTGACTGTCGTGAAGTCAGGACTAATATTGCATTTAACAAGGGAGTGAAGACATTTCTTTGAGATAGTGATTTTGTGTTCTTCAGATTTATACTTAGAAGTGAGATTGCTGGATCATATGGTGGTGCTATTTTTTTAAATTTTATTTTGGACTATAATTGATTTACAAGGTTGTGATATTTTCAGGTGGACTACAAAGCAGTTTAGTTATACATATTCAAACATCTGTGCTTTTTCAGACTTTTTTCCTGTATAGGTCATTACGGAGTTTCCAGTGCTATGGTCCTTGTTGATTATCTATTTGTATATGTTAATCCTAGCCTCCTAACCTATCCCCTTCATCATTTCCCTGGTAGCTCTGTTTTTAATTTTTTTTTTTTTTGGAGCCTGCATACTGTTTACCCTAGTTTCTGTGCCAGCTTACGTGTAGATTGATGGAGACTCTCTAAGCTTTCATTCCTAGGTCTATGGTAAATCTCAGAGAATTCACAGATGTGGGTTGCTCACAAGTGGTTTTTGGGTGATGTGGACTCTTTTCAGAGAGCTGATTACTCATCCTACAGTAGGATGGTATAAACCTGTCCCATCATATCTATGGTCATGTCTCTGGAGTTTATGTCTAGACTTTTCAGAGATGTCATTGTAAGGAAGACACCTGAAATTTCCCTGCTGCTAGAGTGATCCACCCCCCAGGTTCAACTCCTTCCAAAGAAACCTTCCAGTAAATGTCATTTTGTATGGGAAGAACACTAAAGTTCCTCCGTCAGCAGCTTTCAAGTGTACAATACAGTACCGTTAACTATAGTCGCCGTGATGTATATTAGATCTCTGAAACTTATTTGAAACTGAAAGTCTGTACCCTTTGACCACTATCTTACCATTTTCCTCATCCCTCAGTCTGTAGCAACCACCATTCTTCCCTCTGTTTCTGAGAGCTTCCTCTTTTTAGATTCCACATGTAGGTGAGTTCATATAGTATTTATCTTCCTCTGTCTTAATCATTTCAGTTTGCATAATGCATAAAAGGCCAGCCATATTGTCACAAATAGCAGGATTTTCTCTTTTACATCTGAATAATATACCAGTTATATATATGCAACACATTTTCTCTTACCTTTGTTTCTGCTCCTTGACTGTCGTGAAGTCAGGACTAATATTGCATTTAACAAGGGAGTGAAGACATTTCTTTGAGATAGTGATTTTGTGTTCTTCAGATTTATACTTAGAAGTGAGATTGCTGGATCATATGGTGGTGCTATTTTTTTAAATTTTATTTTGGACTATAATTGATTTACAAGGTTGTGATATTTTCAGGTGGACTACAAAGCAGTTTAGTTATACATATTCAAACATCTGTGCTTTTTCAGACTTTTTTCCTGTATAGGTCATTACGGAGTTTCCAGTGCTATGGTCCTTGTTGATTATCTATTTGTATATGTTAATCCTAGCCTCCTAACCTATCCCCTTCATCATTTCCCTGGTAGCTCTGTTTTTAATTTATTTTTTGGAGCCTGCATACTGTTTACCCTAGTTTCTGTGCCAGCTTACGTGTAGATTGATGGAGACTCTCTAAGCTTTCATTCCTAGGTCTATGGTAAATCTCAGAGAATTCACAGATGTGGGTTGCTCACAAGTGGTTTTTGGGTGATGTGGACTCTTTTCAGAGAGCTGATTACTCATCCTACAGTAGGATGGTATAAACCTGTCCCATCATATCTATGGTCATGTCTCTGGAGTTTATGTCTAGACTTTTCAGAGATGTCATTGTAAGGAAGACACCTGAAATTTCCCTGCTGCTAGAGTGATCCACCCCCCAGGTTCAACTCCTTCCAAAGAAACCTTCCTTTCATACTCCACTCTTGGTTGGAGAAGAAACATCCATATTCATTATATAAGAAGTAGGTCTTGTACATCTTCTCTAGGAAGGCTCTTCCCTTTTCACTGTTAAACCTGTTTGTCGCTAATATTGACTGCGGGCTCACCACTATCCTTTTTTAAATCCAAACTTTTTACTTGCCCCAGCCCCCAAATCCTTCTCCTTAGAATGAGGAGTGATTTGTTTATGCTCCATCATGAAGCAATGTCAAATTCTTATTGTTCCTTATCAACAGAAGGTGCTAGGAGTATTATTAAACTCAAACACATACACACAATAGAAATAAGTGCTCTACCCTAAAATTTCCATTCCCTTCCTTACCCCCACATAGTTTCAGCCAGCAGAATGCCCAAAAGTTTTATTGTACTAAAATTTAAAAATTTGAGTCACCCCTAGTACCTTCTCCTCCGACCTCGTTATTGCCAGCACTGAAGGGTTAGTGAGAAGTTTAAGGAAGTTGTTAAAAACTCAGCAGACTTCCAGACCCTCAGTTGAGTTTCTTCCAACTGAGCTGGGACCATGGAGATGCAGTTCACAGGAAGCCAGGCTTAGCGAGGTAGCAGAGAGGTCTTAGATAAAGCAGACAAACCAGGGTTTGTGAGGTGACAAAGAGGAAATGAAAAAGTCACACCCTCAGCCCATCAAGTAACAGTCTAGTGAGCAAAAAAAAAGAAAAGCAAAGCCAGACTTTTTCCTGTATAGGTCATTACGGAGTTTCCAGTGCTATGGTCCTTGTTGATTATCTATTTGTATATGTTAATCCTAGCCTCCTAACCTATCCCTTCATCATTTCCTGGTAGCTCTGTTTTTAATTTTTTTTTTGGAGCCTGCATACTGTTTACCCTAGTTTCTGTGCCAGCTTACGTGTAGATTGATGGAGACTCTCTAAGCTTTCATTCCTAGGTCTATGGTAAATCTCAGAGAATTCACAGATGTGGGTTGCTCACAAGTGGTTTTTGGGTGATGTGGACTCTTTTCAGAGAGCTGATTACTCATCCTACAGTAGGATGGTATAAACCTGTCCCATCATATCTATGGTCATGTCTCTGGAGTTTATGTCTAGACTTTTCAGAGATGTCATTGTAAGGAAGACACCTGAAATTTCCCTGCTGCTAGAGTGATCCACCCCCCAGGTTCAACTCCTTCCAAAGAAACCTTCCTTTCATACTCCACTCTTGGTTGGAGAAGAAACATCCATATTCATTATATAAGAAGTAGGTCTTGTACATCTTCTCTAGGAAGGCTCTTCCCTTTTCACTGTTAAACCTGTTTGTCGCTAATATTGACTGCGGGCTCACCACTATCCTTTTTTAAATCCAAACTTTTTACTTGCCCCAGCCCCCAAATCCTTCTCCTTAGAATGAGGAGTGATTTGTTTATGCTCCATCATGAAGCAATGTCAAATTCTTATTGTTCCTTATCAACAGAAGGTGCTAGGAGTATTATTAAACTCAAACACATACACACAATAGAAATAAGTGCTCTGCCCTAAAATTTCCATTCCCTTCCTTACCCCCACATAGTTTCAGCCAGCAGAATGCCCAAAAGTTTTATTGTACTAAAATTTAAAAATTTGAGTCACCCCTAGTACCTTCTCCTCCGACCTCATTATTGCCAGCACTGAAGGGTTAGTGAGAAGTTTAAGGAAGTTGTTAAAAACTCAGCAGACTTCCAGACCCTCAGTTGAGTTTCTTCCAACTGAGCTGGGACCATGGAGATGCAGTTCACAGGAAGCCAGGCTTAGCGAGGTAGCAGAGAGGTCTTAGATAAAGCAGACAAACCAGGGTTTGTGAGGTGACAAAGAGGAAATGAAAAAGTCACACCCTCAGCCCATCAAGTAACAGTCTAGTGAGCAAGAAAGAAAAGCCACAAGCCCAACGGCCCCCAATGGTGAGAATATACTGCACAGGTGATCAGGAGGGATTTAGAGTTGGTTTCTGTTCTTTTAGCCACTTTGATGTATTCTAATTGCTTAGAGATCAGCTCTAAGAAAATGAAGGAAGAGGTTTCTTGCTTTTAAACTAACAGTAAGCATAGTATTTGTTGATGTTTAGTTGCCCAGTTATGTCCAATTCCTTTGCCATCCCATAGATTGGGATGTTCCAGACAAGAATATTGGAATGGACTGCCATTTCCTTTCTCCAGGGGATCTTCTTGACCCAGGGAGAGTAGTATATGACTTGCTAAAAGCTCTTTTATAAAATAGCGTGAATCTGATTTTACATGATATGAACAGAGAAATCTTAAGTTTCTGCTAACAACACTATTTATTTAAGAAGCAGAAAAAGTGAAAGACAACTAAGGTTTACCATTAAGTCCAGAATCTCTTTGTTCCTTAGCAAAGATAAACCCAAGCCTTTGGAAGTTGACTACTTTTTACTCTGTTTTGAAAATACAGACCTTTGTTGAATAATGAAAACCATGATGGAATTTTGAATCAGAATTTTTCTTGAACATTTAATAATAGCTGAATAATAAGGAAATTGCATCTAATCTAGACATTAAGAACTTTGCAATGTAAATGTTGAGTAAAGCCAAGAAGCAGAATAATCTACAAATCATTAAAAGCTAAATCACAAAATATCTTTGCCATGAACATTTAGGAAACATAATTATGTGTGTGTGTGTTTAAAAATAAGTTGAATGTTTAGATAATGTTTCATAAAGGACAGCGTGAGGTCTAACTGGAATGTAAGCAGAGGATAGTAACCAAGACATCCTCAGTCTCCAGAAATAACTTAAAGAAAAGAAATAGAAATAAGTATAATGTATGTGGAGAGAGAATGGATGAAATCAGTCTGGGCAATGTAGATGGAATATATTAGGGAGCAAGGAAAAAATGTATACAGTCAGGTAGTCTCAGACTTAAATATATGACCAAAGAACTTGAAATTGATACGTAAGGAGGACATTATAGTTTCTATAACTGGGAGTGACATGGGAACAGAATGTTTTAAGAAGTTGTGTAGGTTGGATCTATGGAAAGATATGTTAATTTATGCATATTAGCCATAAGGCTAAATCCATTAATTTGGGCATGATATGCTACGAATCTGACTAATAGTGGGAAAATTGAATAGGAAACAAAAGAATGAATTTAAGAAATGTTGAGAAAGGAGGAAATAAAGTCCCTAATAGACTAGAGGTAGAAGAATAGGACAGACATATCAAGTATAACTCCATCAATCCTTTACAAGTAGATAGACCTATAGAATACTACTAGGGAACTATTGGGAGTAATGAAGAGGCTAAGAAACTGCGAGGTCTTCAGTGGGGACTTGGGGGTGCACTCTGATTTATTTTTCATATCTACTATCCTTCAAAGCAGTAATTATTGGCACTCAACATTTGTCCTTGGTTGGCATTAAGGAAAGGAACATTCTAACTTTTGAGGAGCTTTTAATATAGTTAGGCAAAAAATGCAAGGCAAACTGTTGTAGGAAACAATACAAAACTAAATGTAAAAATTATGACAATAGATGATATTTTGATCACTGATAGAACTGAAAATAAAGGAATAACATTGGAAGTGGGGGCAGTGGATTAAAATGTCACAACTGGGAAACAGAGGACACCGAATCTTGAGTTATGTGTTGAGAGATTAGAGACAGAGGAGGACGAACTGAGGTGGAGTCAGCCGGGGCGGAAATCTGCTGAGCTGTCAGAACGCGGCCCTGAGGCTGCGATGTTGCAGAAGTAAAAGCGATACTAAGTGACAAGAACAGTTGCAAAAAGCCTGCCTTAAAGGAAGGTTTGCAACGTACAAGCAAATTGCAAATTACGAGCTTACAATTACCAGCTAGAGGGTAAAACAGAAGCAAACAGTACTGTGTCTCCCACGAACATAAAAGATTATCTCTTATGCCCTTGTTTGCTCCGTAGAAATGGAGACTTGTATCAACACTCTCTGTTCTATTAAAAAGAAATGTTAACAATTGTAACAAGCAGTTACTGAAAAATCCCACTTGTTTGAGTTGCTATAGAAGGTTTTACACTTGAGAAAAAAAATTTTAATGGATTGTAAGCAGGTACAATTTTGCTTTTAATTTATACAGTTCCGGTTTAGTTGGGGAGAGGGGAGTAAAAAAAATGGTGGTAGAAAAACAAAGCAATAAAAACAAAAATTAAGCTGTTGTACTAAGAAGCACAGAAATGCGATTCTGTTAAGAAGTAAAGGGAATGAACATGGGCTTAATCAGTGATGATGAGTCAGCCAAGTACAGGATGGAGCTTCAGTTTTGTTATCTCAAAGCTGACAACTACTAATCAGAACTTATGAACTAACTTTTAAATAATTGTAGAGTGTATGTTCAGGTTAGAAAGTATCTGAGGTTCAAATCCTGGCTTCTACACTTCCTGCTTTAAAGGTAGGACTGTTGTTATTTGCCTTATCCAGTCATTATTAGGATTAATTAAGACACCATCTATAAATCACTTACCACTATGAGTTGCCCATAGCAAGAGCTTTTGAAGTGTTCAGTTCAGTCACTCAGTTGTGTCCGACTCTTTCTGAGGGAGGGGCATTCTAACTTTTGAGGAGCTTTTAATATAGTTAGGCAAAAAATGCAAGGCAAACTGTTGTAGGAAACAATACAAAACTAAATGTAAAAATTATGACAATAGATGATATTTTGATCACTGATAGAACTGAAAATAAAGGAATAACATTGGAAGTGGGGGCAGTGGATTAAAATGTCACAACTGGGAAACAGAGGACACCGAATCTTGAGTTATGTGTTGAGAGATTCGAGACAGAGGAGGACGAACTGAGGTGGAGTCAGCCGGGGCGGAAATCTGCTGAGCTGTCAGAACGCGGCCCTGAGGCTGCGATGTTGCAGAAGTAAAAGCGATACTAAGTGACAAGAACAGTTGCAAAAAGCCTGCCTTAAAGGAAGGTTTGCAACGTACAAGCAAATTGCAAATTACGAGCTTACAATTACCAGCTAGAGGGTAAAACAGAAGCAAACAGTACTGTGTCTCCCACGAACATAAAAGATTATCTCTTATGCCCTTGTTTGCTCCGTAGAAATGGAGACTTGTATCAACACTCTCTGTTCTATTAAAAAGAAATGTTAACAATTGTAACAAGCAGTTACTGAAAAATCCCACTTGTTTGAGTTGCTATAGAAGGTTTTACACTTGAGAAAAAAATTTTTAATGGATTGTAAGCAGGTACAATTTTGCTTTTAATTTATACAGTTCTGGTTTAGTTGGGGAGAGGGGAGTAAAAAAAAATGGTGGTAGAAAAACAAAGCAATAAAAACAAAAATTAAGCTGTTGTACTAAGAAGCACAGAAATGCGATTCTGTTAAGAAGTAAAGGGAATGAACATGGGCTTAATCAGTGATGATGAGTCAGCCAAGTACAGGATGGAGCTTCAGTTTTGTTATCTCAAAGCTGACAACTACTAATCAGAACTTATGAACTAACTTTTAAATAATTGTAGAGTGTATGTTCAGGTTAGAAAGTATCTGAGGTTCAAATCCTGGCTTCTACACTTCCTGCTTTAAAGGTAGGACTGTTGTTATTTGCCTTATCCAGTCATTATTAGGATTAATTAAGACACCATCTATAAATCACTTACCACTATGAGTTGCCCATAGCAAGAGCTTTTGAAGTGTTCAGTTCAGTCACTCAGTTGTGTCCGACTCTTTCTGACCCCATGGACTGCAGCATGCCAGGCTTCCCTGTCGGTCACTATCTCCCAGGGCTTGCTCAAATTCATGTCCATTGAGTCTGTGATGTCATCCAGTCATCTCATCCTCTGTCATCCCCTTCTCCTTCTGCCTTCTATTTCCCCAGCATTGGGATCTTTTCCAGTGAGTTGGCTTTTTGCATCAGGTGGCCAAAGTACTGGATCTTTAGCTTCAGCATCAGTCCTTCCAATGAATATTCAGGGCTAATTTCCGTTAGATTTGACCTCCTTGCTGTCCAAGGGACTCTCCAGAGTCTTCTCCGGCACTACAGTTCAAAAACATCAATTCTTTGGCACTTGGCCTTCTTTATGGTCCAACTCTCACATCCATACAGGACTACTGGAAATATGGTCCTTTCCTGGCAAAATGATGTCTCTGCTTTTGAATATGCTGTCTAGGTTTGTCATAGCTTTTCTTCCAAGGAGCAAGCACCTATTAATTTCATGGCTGCAGCACCATCTGCAGTGATTTTGGAGCCCAAGAACATAAAGTCTGTCACCGTTTCCATTGTTTCCCCATCTATAAACTGATGGGACCAGATGGCATGATCATAGTTTTTTGAATGCTGAGTTTTAAGCTGCCTTTTTCACTCTCCTCTTCCACCCTCATCAAGAGGCTCTTTAGTTCCTCTTCGCTTTCTGCCATAAGGGTGGTGTCATCTGCATATCTGAGGTTAATTACTATTTGGAGATTTTTCCTACTTGCTTAAATAAAGGATCATTGGCAAATACCCCTCTTCCCAGTTTCCCAGTCTCATACGAGGACCCTAAATGTGGTAATGAGCCCCTTGGTTCCCTTTGAATGATCTTTGAGAAAGGATTTTCAGTCACCGACATTTTTAGGTTCTCTCCAACTTCCTCTTTTACTCTTCTGGAAGGACAGTTTTAGGCATAATAGATATTTAATATTTCCTTATAGATAACATTTCCTGCACACTATGAATTGTTTAGCTATAATATATTCCACAGTAGCTGAGTATCTGCCATATTCCAGGACTGAAGCGGTGATATAGTTTCACATGATTTCTCTACACGTATCAGAACAACCAATCCCTGGTTAAGAAACTAGAAGCAATAAAATATTCAAAGCAATGATTCAAAGAACACCATTAAAAATGATAAAACTAAATTTGTCTGAGTTTAATTAGTATTT
Source organism: Tragulus kanchil (assembly GCA_022376925.1). NCBI lineage: Eukaryota > Metazoa > Chordata > Mammalia > Artiodactyla > Tragulidae > Tragulus > Tragulus kanchil. The sequence continues at coordinate 38,332,870 of JAIOJX010000004.1, forward strand.
GTTTTCATTATCAAAGCACCGATTTACTTATATAGTTTTTTTATAACATGTATGAAATTTCAAGTTATTGCATCATTATACCAACAAATAGATTATTCCATTTGTGTGTCCTGAGAAAGCACTAATATTGTAATGTGTCAAGGAATTTTGTATATGTGGAAATATAAGTCACATAAATCCATAACGTAAGAAAAATCTAGACATTTCTCAGTGTCTTTTTCCACCACTGTAACACTGTGCTATCATTTTTATATAAAACTACCACCCACTGAATCTGGCAAAAGCCTTTGATTTGTTTCCAACAACATTTCCATTGAAAAAGAATGAAATGAGAAGAAAATTCATATATATTGAATAGAAAGTTGTAGGAACAAGAAAGTGTTGATGCACTGTGTAATATTTCCTTATTAATTTCTATCACTCATATTATGCAAGAATTCTCTCAAACTTAATCACAAAACATATCCTGACCTTTAACTAGCAGGGGTGAAGTGTTAACCTTCAACATTTTGCAAAATTCTTCTTTAAACACTTCCTCTGGAAAACACACAGCTCAAAGTGCTAAAAATTGTCTCCTATAATAACCACAGCAGGATCATAAGGCTCTTTAGTTCCTCTTCGCTTTCTGCCATAAGGGTGGTGTCATCTGCATATCTGAGGTTAATTACTATTTGGAGATTTTTCCTACTTGCTTAAATAAAGGATCATTGGCAAATACCCCTCTTCCCAGTTTCCCAGTCTCATACGAGGACCCTAAATGTGGTAATGAGCCCTTTGGTTCCCTTTGAATGATCTTTGAGAAAGGATTTTCAGTCACTGACATTTTTAGGTTCTCTCCAACTTCCTCTTTTACTCTTCTGGAAGGACAGTTTTAGGCATAATAGATATTTAATATTTCCTTATAGATAACATTTCCTGCACACTATGAATTGTTTAGCTATAATATATTCCACAGTAGCTGAGTATCTGCCATATTCCAGGACTGAAGCGGTGATATAGTTTCACATGATTTCTCTCCCGTATCAGAACAACCAATCCCTGGTTAAGAAACTAGAAGCAATAAAATATTCAAAGCAATGATTCAAAGAACACCATTAAAAATGATAAAACTAAATTTGTCTGAGTTTAATTAGTATTTGTTTTCATTATCAAAGCACCGATTTACCTATATAGTTTTTTTATAACATGTATGAAATTTCAAGTTATTGCATCATTATACCAACAAATAGATTATTCCATTTGTGTGTTCTGAGAAAGCACTAATATTGTAATGTGTCAAGGAATTTTGTATATGTGGAAATATAAGTCACATAAATCCATAACGTAAGAAAAATCTAGACATTTCTCAGTGTCTTTTTCCACCACTGTAACACTGTGCTATCATTTTTATATAAAACTACCACCCACTGAATCTGGCAAAAGCCTTTGATTTGTTTCCAACAACATTTCCATTGAAAAAGAATGAAATGAGAAGAAAATTCATATATATTGAATAGAAAGTTGTAGGAACAAGAAAGTGTTGATGCACTGTGTAATATTTCCTTATTAATTTCTATCACTCATATTATGCAAGAATTCTCTCAAACTTAATCACAAAACATATCCTGACCTTTAACTAGCAGGGGTGAAGTGTTAACCTTCAACATTTTGCAAAATTCTTCTTTAAACACTTCCTCTGGAAAACACACAGCTCAAAGTGCTAAAAATTGTCTCCTATAATAACCACAGCAGGATCATAACCCACCCGCTTTTAAAAACCAAATAAAGCCTTCCGTGGGGGCGGTTCACCACTTCCCCTTTGTTAACATGCAGGAACTAATTTAGCTGAGAAGATAAAAGCAAAAGCTGCCTGTAGATGTACAAGGAAATAAGATCCTAAAACATAAAACACCTCAGTGGCAATGGGATCTTGACATTTTCTATAGAAAGAGCTGATTTAGACCGTCACACATGGAAAGCAAAGAGTCTGAAATCTATATATATTGATACAAATGGTAGACAGAAGAAAGAAAAGGCACACATGCTACTTTCAATTATATCTATGTATTTTCCAACTGAGTAATTATATACCTGTTTTCAACTTAATGCCATTATAAAGATATCAAGAATTCACAACTAAGACAAAAGACTGGAACTTTTTGTGGTAATCATTTAAGAATATACGTATTTATCAAATCATTATGTTTTACACTATGTATGTGTAATTATATGTCAATTATATCCCAATAAAACTGAAAAAAGATATGCTTAAAAAATAAGTATTAGGAAAACTACTTTCAAACTACCAACAGCACCTGAAATGTGCTGAGGGTATTATCAGATGACCAAACTGTCCCTTTGTTTCATAGAAGAAACTCATGAAGTACCATCTCTTCTATAAACCCTTGTCTCTTTCAGAACGATTGCCATTTGTTTAGAAAGCACTAATATGTAATGTTCTTTTTTCACATAAATCCATAACGTAAGAAAAATCTAGACATTTCTCAGTGTCTTTCCACCACTGTAACACTGTGCTATCATTTTTATATAAAACTACCACCCACTGAATCTGGCAAAAGCCTTTGATTTGTTTCCAACAACATTTCCATTGAAAAAGAATGAAATGAGAAGAAAATTCATATATATTGAATAGAAAGTTGTAGGAACAAGAAAGTGTTGATGCACTGTGTAATATTTCCTTATTAATTTCTATCACTCATATTATGCAAGAATTCTCTCAAACTTAATCACAAAACATATCCTGACCTTTAACTAGCAGGGGTGAAGTGTTAACCTTCAACATTTTGCAAAATTCTTCTTTAAACACTTCCTCTGGAAAACACACAGCTCAAAGTGCTAAAAATTGTCTCCTATAATAACCACAGCAGGATCATAACCCACCCGCTTTTAAAAACCAAATAAAGCCTTCCGTGGGGGCGGTTCACCACTTCCCCTTTGTTAACATGCAGGAACTAATTTAGCTAAGAAGATAAAAGCAAAAGCTGCCTGTAGATGTACAAGGAAATAAGATCCTAAAACATAAAACACCTCAGTGGCAATGGGATCTTGACATTTTCTATAGAAAGAGCTGATTTAGACCGTCACACATGGAAAGCAAAGAGTCTGAAATCTATATATATTGATACAAATGGTAGACAGAAGAAAGAAAAGGCACACATGCTACTTTCAATTATATCTATGTATTTTCCAACTGAGTAATTATATACCTGTTTTCAACTTAATGCCATTATAAAGATATCAAGAATTCACAACTAAGACAAAAGACTGGAACTTTTTGTGGTAATCATTTAAGAATATACGTATTTATCAAATCATTATGTTTTACACTATGTATGTGTAATTATATGTCAATTATATCCCAATAAAACTGAAAAAAGATATGCTTAAAAAATAAGTATTAGGAAAAACTACTTTCAAACTACCAACAGCACCTGAAATGTGCTGAGGGTATTATCAGATGACCAAACTGTCCCCTTTGTTTCATAGAAGAAACTCATGAAGTACCATCTCTTCTATAAACCCTTGTCTCTTTCAGAACGATTGCCATTTGATCCCATCCCAGGTGGTGTAAACATACACATAGCATGTGACTTTGTCAATGAGAACCCCATTACATGTATCTTGTTTATTAGTCATTTATAAATTCCCAACTTCATTTGTTCAATTTTCAGTTATCTACTTGATTATATATCCATGGTATGTATTGAGTGGACACTGGTAGATTATAAACTGCGAGATTATTGGCCACAAACCTCATGAACATATATATTTTCTAACATCATATAATGAATGTTCTGTAGTTATTAATATAATGGCAAAAGTGGAGAGAAATAAAAAAAGATTAAAGTGCAGACTCTGGCCCTCCTTCCAAAGTTCTTACTGAGAAGGTTTATTGGACTATTTATCTATAAGGATATATCACATTAAGTTTTCTATGAATTTTTCCTTTAAAAATATGTGAGAGACAAGCATAGTAAATCTTATTCTTTAAATAAAAGATAAAACATGGTTTGAAAAATGTTTCATTTGGGAAGCTTTCATACTTGAATGCAACTTGGAAACATTTTTTACTCTATTGTCACAAATTGTTTTGTAGAAGTAGGACTTGAATAGCATCTTAGAAGAAAATGTGCATGCAGACTTTGATGAGAATATGAAGCATCCTATTTCTGTATCTTCTCCTTTCTGAAATCCATATGAATCCAGCACCCCAGGCTGCTTCCTGACTTCTTAGGACTTCTCAGTGGAATATATCATTATATTTTCCTTCTACCTCCCTCATAAAATATTTTCTCTACTGAACAACATTGTGTCAAAGGTTTGTTCTCTGTTTACATACTGCATTGCTCCAGGCATCACTTTCTAGAAGTACATTTGCCTTTTAATAGGTATTTTAGGAAATAACTTCTTAAACCAAGGGGTTTTGAAATCTTTCAATTTGTGTCAACTGAAAAAGATATGCTTAAAAAATAAGTATTAGGAAAACTACTTTCAAACTACCAACAGCACCTGAAATGTGCTGAGGGTATTATCAGATGACCAAACTGTCCCCTTTGTTTCATAGAAGAAACTCATGAAGTACCATCTCTTCTATAAACCCTTGTCTCTTTCAGAACGATTGCCATTTGATCCCATCTCAGGTGGTGTAAACATACACATAGCATGTGACTTTGTCAATGAGAACCCCATTACATGTATCTTGTTTATTAGTCATTTATAAATTCCCAACTTCATTTGTTCAATTTTCAGTTATCTACTTGATTATATATCCATGGTATGTATTGAGTGGACACTGGTAGATTATAAACTGCGAGATTATTGGCCACAAACCTCATGAACATATATATTTTCTAACATCATATAATGAATGTTCTGTAGTTATTAATATAATGGCAAAAGTGGAGAGAAATAAAAAAAGATTAAAGTGCAGACTCTGGCCCTCCTTCCAAAGTTCTTACTGAGAAGGTTTATTGGACTATTTATCTATAAGGATATATCACATTAAGTTTTCTATGAATTTTTCCTTTAAAAATATGTGAGAGACAAGCATAGTAAATCTTATTCTTTAAATAAAAGATAAAACATGGTTTGAAAAATGTTTCATTTGGGAAGCTTTCATACTTGAATGCAACTTGGAAACATTTTTTACTCTATTGTCACAAATTGTTTTGTAGAAGTAGGACTTGAATAGCATCTTAGAAGAAAATGTGCATGCAGACTTTGATGAGAATATGAAGCATCCTATTTCTGTATCTTCTCCTTTCTGAAATCCATATGAATCCAGCACCCCAGGCTGCTTCCTGACTTCTTAGGACTTCTCAGTGGAATATATCATTATATTTTCCTTCTACCTCCCTCATAAAATATTTTCTCTACTGAACAACATTGTGTCAAAGGTTTGTTCTCTGTTTACATACTGCATTGCTCCAGGCATCACTTTCTAGAAGTACATTTGCCTTTTAATAGGTATTTTAGGAAATAACTTCTTAAACCAAGGGGTTTTGAAATCTTTCAATTTGTGTCAACTTTCTACATTAGTAATATACAGTATTTGGTTAAAAATCTATGGCTTGTGTAGCTATTTTCAAGCAAGTTAAAAATTAGAAAAACAGCAACTACAGAAACAAGCGATTGTTTTCCCTAGTTAACTGGTAACTTAAGGTTTCCTGTACACTGCCCCCACAGTTTAAAATATGACAAAATCGGATTATTTTATTTAGTCTTACCTTTTTACTGTCTCGAGAGTGGGCTCTATCAATGCCAATAACAAAAGGAAAACTTGGGCGACTCTTGTCTTTCCCCCAGCCTCATCCCTTGCCCACTTTCAGGTTGAGGGGGACTTATGAAAAAGTGAAGGACTGTCAACTTGAACTTCTTCTTAGGCCCGAGAAGGAGCCAGTCATTACAGGGTAATGTAGTTTCTTTCTTATTCTGGTAGCAGGAAAAAAATAATTTCTATACAAAAGTAGGCCTTACGGATTTTTAAAATAGTCACAAATTCTTTCCTTCCCCACACCCACAGCCAAGCCACATATAACTTGGTAGATCCTCCCATTGGTAAGTGAGCTGCATTTCTCCAGCCTTAAATCTGGATTAGTCATGTGACCTGCCCTGCTCAATGGCGCTTTAGCAAACGTGACCCAGCACCAGGCTGACAGTGCTTTGCACTCCAGGGCTTGATGTCCTGGTGCCCTGGGAACCCTTTAGCTGCAGCATGAATGAGAGCCTGAGTCTTTGTGATAATGTGCAATGAGTAGGCTGGCTGGATGATGGGAGCAGATGTCTCAGAAGATGAGACACACACAGCCAGGCAGACTTGTCATCCCAGCTAACAGAGAGATAACCTCTGGACTCGAACAAGAGGCCACATCAACCAGAGGCCCTAGTAGAGTTATCAATATATAGCGGACACAAGAGTGGGACACAATCAGCCACAATCAGGAGCGAAATGATCATATAACCCCAGCCCAAATCACCATCATGACCAAGGAAACAAAAGAGATAAACAGGTGTTGGGTCAAGCCCTTAATTTTTGTTACGGTTTGTGACTCAGTGAAATCTGACAGATACACTGACTCCATGGGAAGGGAAATGGAACTTGTGAAACATGTCATTTTCTCTTAAGAGTTTAGACTTTTGCTGTTGCTGGAAATTGACTTTGGTCTCTCAGAAAGGTGCATATATTTGCCCTTAGCAGGTCATTGTTTAATAAATGTTTTCTGCAGTTCACATGGGTTCAATTGTCCGTGTAAGAAAGCCAGAGTTAACTGGTAACTTAAGGTTTCCTGTACACTGCTCCCACAGTTTAAAATATGACAAAATCGGATTATTTTATTTAGTCTTACCTTTTTACTGTCTCGAGAGTGGGCTCTATCAATGCCAATAACAAAAGGAAAACTTGGGCGACTCTTGTCTTTCCCCCAGCCTCATCCCTTGCCCATTTTCAGGTTGAGGGGGACTTATGAAAAAGTGAAGGACTGTCAACTTGAACTTCTTCTTAGGCCCGAGAAGAAGCCAGTCATTACAGGGTAATGTAGTTTCTTTCTTATTCTGGTAGCAGGAAAAAAATAATTTCTATACAAAAATAGGCCTTACGGATTTTTAAAATAGTCACAAATTCTTTCCTTCCCCACACCCACAGCCAAGCCACATATAACTTGGTAGATCCTCCCATTGGTAAGTGAGCTGCATTTCTCCAGCCTTAAATCTGGATTAGTCATGTGACCTGCCCTGCTCAATGGCGCTTTAGCAAACGTGACCCAGCACCAGGCTGACAGTGCTTTGCACTCCAGGGCTTGATGTCCTGGTGCCCTGGGAACCCTTTAGCTGCAGCATGAATGAGAGCCTGAGTCTTTGTGATAATGTGCAATGAGTAGGCTGGCTGGATGATGGGAGCAGATGTCTCAGAAGATGAGACACACACAGCCAGGCAGACTTGTCATCCCAGCTAACAGAGAGATAACCTCTGGACTCGAACAAGAGGCCACATCAACCAGAGGCCCTAGTAGAGTTATCAATATATAGCGGACACAAGAGTGGGACACAATCAGCCACAATCAGGAGCGAAATGATCATATAACCCCAGCCCAAATCACCATCATGACCAAGGAAACAAAAGAGATAAACAGGTGTTGGGTCAAGCCCTTAATTTTTGTTACGGTTTGTGACTCAGTGAAATCTGACAGATACACTGACTCCATGGGAAGGGAAATGGAACTTGTGAAACATGTCATTTTTCTCTTAAGAGTTTAGACTTTTGCTGTTGCTGGAAATTGACTTTGGTCTCTCAGAAAGGTGCATATATTTGCCCTTAGCAGGTCATTGTTTAATAAATGTTTTCTGCAGTTCACATGGGTTCAATTGTCCGTGTAAGAAAGCCAGAGGCAAAAGGGCTCAAAGGTCAGTGTGTCTCTGGCCATCCTAATGACCGTAGGGACTCTTCTCCAGATGGAGACCTTGGACTGAAGGAATTGGAGGCAGAGGTCTACACCTCCTCCCTCATTTGGTAGAGAAAGTGGTGTCTGAAAGAAGGCAGGAAGGAATCTGAGTTTGAATACCTAGAAACAGATAAATGCGCCTAGGTCCAGAATTACTCAGAAGATGCTAGATGAAAAAACATCTCTTTTAAGCAGGTTCCAGTTGCACATCTTTTCCTCCTGAAATAATCCATTTGAAATGATTCATGGCTACAAGATCGAGAGGTTAATCCAAATGAAATGCTAAGCCAATATGTAGCAAATTCCGTCTTTTGAATTATCTTAAGTAGCAGTCCTGTTCTCTCCTGAGGCGCAATTTTCTTTCTTGTGTTACAGTTATTTCTGAATACATATTATACCTTCTCGTGCACTGCAAGCTATTCAAAAGAAAGAGTCGGGTGCTAGTCATAAATGAATACCACAAGCAGCCAGAACTAAGCATTATTCTGAGTAGTTGTTCATATCCTTTTGATTTAGTGTAATGACTAGATGAGTAAATGAATTCCTGAATATATACATATTCAACAAATGCCTAAATGAATGAATTCAATTAATTCTTTTAGTTCAAGAGTGAAGAGAACTATTAAGAAGTCCTAGATATAGTGACAGCTTCCCTGGTAAAGCTTCCCTGGCTCAGTGGTAAAGAATCTGCCTGCCAACACAGGAGAGGAAGGAGACATGAGTTTGATCCCTGGGTTGGGAAGATCCCCTGGAGAAGGAGATGGCAACACACTCCAAAATTCTTGCCTGGGAAATCCATGGACAGACAGGTCTGGTGGGCTATAGTCCATTGGGTCACAAAAGTTTCAGTCACGACTTAGTGATTAAACAACAACAATAAGAAAGATACAGTGACTAAAACCCAGAAAAAATGTGGTAAGAGGGCTTCTCTGGTGGTCCAGTGGGTAAAGAGTCTGCCTTGCAGAGCAGGGAGCACCGGTTCGATCCCTGGTCCAGGAAGATCCCACCTGCTGCGGAGCAGCTGGACGTGTATGTCCAATTACCAGCCAGCGCTCTGGGGTGCATGCGACCAGAGCAGGAGCTCTGCAATGAGAGTGACCACTGCAATGGGGTGCTCACACGTACCAAGGAGTAAAGATGTGTGAAAATAAATGGATTAAAAAATCAATAAAATAGGTCAAAAAAATTTTTAAAAAGGAATGTTTAAAAACAGGTCTCAAGCAATCTGCTTAGTTGAGTGGCCTAAGTTCAAGGAAGGAACACACACAAAACAATCTTTTCTGCAAAAAAGCTTTAAATACTCCTCCTGAAATAATCCATTTGAAATGATTCATGGCTACAAGATCGAGAGGTTAATCCAAATGAAATGCTAAGCCAATATGTAGCAAATTCCGTCTTTTGAATTATCTTAAGTAGCAGTCCTGTTCTCTCTGAGGCGCAATTTTCTTTCTTGTGTTACAGTTATTTCTGAATACATATTATACCTTCTCGTGCACTGCAAGCTATTCAAAAGAAAGAGTCGGGTGCTAGTCATAAATGAATACCACAAGCAGCCAGAACTAAGCATTATTCTGAGTAGTTGTTCATATCCTTTTGATTTAGTGTAATGACTAGATGAGTAAATGAATTCCTGAATATATACATATTCAACAAATGCCTAAATGAATGAATTCAATTAATTCTTTTAGTTCAAGAGTGAAGAGAACTATTAAGAAGTCCTAGATATAGTGACAGCTTCCCTGGTAAAGCTTCCCTGGCTCAGTGGTAAAGAATCTGCCTGCCAACACAGGAGAGGAAGGAGACATGAGTTTGATCCCTGGGTTGGGAAGATCCCCTGGAGAAGGAGATGGCAACACACTCCAAAATTCTTGCCTGGGAAATCCATGGACAGACAGGTCTGGTGGGCTATAGTCCATTGGGTCACAAAAGTTTCAGTCACGACTTAGTGATTAAACAACAACAATAAGAAAGATACAGTGACTAAAACCCAGAAAAAATGTGGTAAGAGGGCTTCTCTGGTGGTCCAGTGGGTAAAGAGTCTGCCTTGCAGAGCAGGGAGCACCGGTTCGATCCCTGGTCCAGGAAGATCCCACCTGCTGCGGAGCAGCTGGACGTGTATGTCCAATTACCAGCCAGCGCTCTGGGGTGCATGCGACCAGAGCAGGAGCTCTGCAATGAGAGTGACCACTGCAATGGGGTGCTCACACGTACCAAGGAGTAAAGATGTGTGAAAATAAATGGATTAAAAAATCAATAAAATAGGTCAAAAAAATTTTTAAAAAGGAATGTTTAAAAACAGGTCTCAAGCAATCTGCTTAGTTGAGTGGCCTAAGTTCAAGGAAGGAACACACAGACATCTATCTGAATAGCTTATATACTTATGAACTAACTTTATTCTCCTTAGTAAGGAGAAAAAATCCATTTTAAAAACAATAGCTTTAAAATACATTTCTTGAAGGCACTTATATAGATATATATATATATTATTTTCTATACACATTTAGTATTTCTAAGACAGAGTAGAATTACAGAGTACAAGTTGTAAAACAGAGACAATTTTAGGCTATTTTAAAAGGATAATAATGAATAGTTTGCACATAAGTGTCAATTTAATTTACTTGACAGACAATGTGCTGCTTTAATTCTCACCTTTCCTCCTCGTTGGACATTCTTGCTCCATCCTCCTTCATACTTTGGAGAAAATCCAAGCATATCACAAGATTACTAGAAGGAGTTCTGAAAATTCACACTTCTGAACAAGACAGGGAGAAAATCTTTCATAGTTCAAAATAGAAAATCTGAATTAAGGCATTTAGGAATACATACAAGCAGTTACTTCATGTTTTCTAGAATAAGAGTGCAAGCTAAATTATCTCTCACACAATCAATAAGCCAAATACATGAATTGGTTGGTACTTACGTATTTCCTTGTCTCTCTTAACTTGAAACCCCAAACCTTCTGATTTCATCCCAGTAAGATAAATTCAAAGACTTTGTCTCTTGCCTTCAGCATTAATTTGAGAAATTACTCAGATGCCTTCTTAAAGGTATAGACCTTTCTAAAATGGCACCGGGCAGATTTAAATGAGTATAATTTCAAAGCTGAGCAAAAAAGATTTAATGTTCATCCTACAGATTTAACATCTGAAGAGATTTTAGAGTAAGTCCCCCTTGAAAATCCTGCCCTTGAGAGACAGTTCACTTTTCATCACACATTTAGATTTTCATTTCATTTTTGCTACTTTCACAGAGCATTCTGAAACTATTTCTCTTCTTGTGGTTACACTTCAACACTGGAACTAATACCAGAAACCACTTTATTTCTTATCTTAAACAGGAGCATCATCTGAATAAGTTAATTTTATTTCCCTCCTGTTTGTGGAAATTTAGTCCAAATGTCCATAGATAGATTTCCAAGTTGTCTTTCCCATATTTAGATTTAAACAGTTCATCCTTTACAAATACATATTTGAAAGTTATTTCTACAAATCCTCTAAAGAAGCCTATTATATTTCATTTTGAATGAGTGCAATTTGTTGGAACAGCAAGCAATAAGACTATATGTACCTGCATTTACACTGAAAAGTTATATAATCAGAAAGCTCTCTTTTAATAGCAATTTAGTAGCACATTATCACACTTTTCATGATAGAACCACAAAATGTAACCTTCATAAAAAGCTCCATTTTTTCTGAAATAATGTTTTTAGATAATAGCTTTTAAATTTTGAATGACACTAGTCCTTTGGTATTTAAATAAGACCATAATTTTCCTGAAGAGTCTTTAATGAAATTAGGTAGAGTTGCAGCAAAAGAGAGAAAAGGAAAGAAAAAAAGAAGAAAGTAAGGAAAGGAGATAAGAAATAAAATAATAGAACAATAAAACCGAAAATAAAGTATTCTCTCCTGGCTTAATGGTATAAGGACAGTACTGAATTCCCAAATGAGGCTTCCCTAGAAGTGAACATACAGCAAAGAAACAAAAGCCTTTTATGTACAAACACCTGTTAAATTTCTGTCTCTAAGGTGAAAAGTTAAAGGCCCCACAAGTAGAAATGTAACCATGACCAATCAGAGTCACACATTGCCTCACCTATATTAAAAGCATTTAGTGAGCATATTATAGACTTGAAATTGCCTTAATATATATCTATTAGAATATCACTTCAGGGTCGTTTATGATAAGTAAATTCCAGTTAGCTGATAGGAGTTATTTTGCACAGGAAAAATCATATAGAAAAAGCTATACATATTAAAGAACTTTCCTGGTGGCTCAGACAGTAAAGAATCTGCCTATGATGTGGGAGACCCAAGTCTGATCCCTGGGAAATCCCTGGAGAAGGGAATGGCTTCTCTTCTTGTGGTTACACTTCAACACTGGAACTAATACCAGAAACCACTTTATTTCTTATCTTAAACAGGAGCATCATCTGAATAAGTTAATTTTATTTCCCTCCTGTTTGTGGAAATTTAGTCCAAATGTCCATAGATAGATTTCCAAGTTGTCTTTCCCATATTTAGATTTAAACAGTTCATCCTTTACAAATACATATTTGAAAGTTATTTCTACAAATCCTCTAAAGAAGCCTATTATATTTCATTTTGAATGAGTGCAATTTGTTGGAACAGCAAGCAATAAGACTATATGTACCTGCATTTACACTGAAAAGTTATATAATCAGAAAGCTCTCTTTTAATAGCAATTTAGTAGCACATTATCACACTTTTCATGATAGAACCACAAAATGTAACCTTCATAAAAAGCTCCATTTTTTCTGAAATAATGTTTTTAGATAATAGCTTTTAAATTTTGAATGACACTAGTCCTTTGGTATTTAAATAAGACCATAATTTTCCTGAAGAGTCTTTAATGAAATTAGGTAGAGTTGCAGCAAAAGAGAGAAAAGGAAAGAAAAAAAGAAGAAAGTAAGGAAAGGAGATAAGAAATAAAATAATAGAACAATAAAACCGAAAATAAAGTATTCTCTCCTGGCTTAATGGTATAAGGACAGTACTGAATTCCCAAATGAGGCTTCCCTAGAAGTGAACATACAGCAAAGAAACAAAAGCCTTTTATGTACAAACACCTGTTAAATTTCTGTCTCTAAGGTGAAAAGTTAAAGGCCCCACAAGTAGAAATGTAACCATGACCAATCAGAGTCACACATTGCCTCACCTATATTAAAAGCATTTAGTGAGCATATTATAGACTTGAAATTGCCTTAATATATATCTATTAGAATATCACTTCAGGGTCGTTTATGATAAGTAAATTCCAGTTAGCTGATAGGAGTTATTTTGCACAGGAAAAATCATATAGAAAAAGCTATACATATTAAAGAACTTTCCTGGTGGCTCAGACAGTAAAGAATCTGCCTATGATGTGGGAGACCCAAGTCTGATCCCTGAGTGGGGAAGATCCTCTGGAGAAGGGAATGGCTGCCCACTCTAGTATTTTTGCCTGGAGAATTCCATGGACAGAGGATCCTGGAGGGCTACAGTCCAAAGAGTTGGACAGAACTGAGCGACTAACACTAACTAACTATAGACGTTAAAAGTCAACAGTATCATCTACAACAAAGATGCTCTGAAATGTCAGATGTTAAAATAATACATATGCTTGTGTTTCACGAGGCAGGAAAAAGAATTTAAATTTCAGGAAGAAATGTTAACAAAATGTACAACAGCTTGAGTCTCAACTGGAAGAAGTATAGTTCATGTAGAGTTCCCTGAATGGTATTTTGTTGATCCATTGCTTTTGATATATGGTCTTGAAAACTTGTTTTTAGCCATGAAATCACTTTTTCAAATGAAGAAGAAGAAGAAGAAGAAGAAAGAGAGATTAGTTCTGATCTCTAGAACTGCGCTAGTTTCTAATAATCTAGTTTCAGTCTAGATCCATCCCTAAGAGAAAAATGAAAGTCTCACAGAGTAGATGAAGAAAATGGAAGGGTGAGGGGGAAAAAGAAAGAGAGGTGCTGGTGACCTTGACTGTCACTGTTCTTGGTGACCTTATACATCTTGGGGAAAATGTCACACAAACTCCAATCCCATTTGGGACCTGAAGGAAAAGACTAAGAGAATCATAGAGACTTCTGTCCTGACATTTTTGGGCCACTGAACCAGCAGCTACCAAACTCCAGACTTCTCATTACAAGAGAAATACCAAGACTCCAAAAACTTCTAACGATAGAGTCACACATTGCCTCACCTATATTAAAAGCATTTAGTGAGCATATTATAGACTTGAAATTGCCTTAATATATATCTATTAGAATATCACTTCAGGGTCGTTTATGATGAGTAAATTCCAGTTAGCTGATAGGAGTTATTTTGCACAGGAAAAATCATATAGAAAAAGCTATACATATTAAAGAACTTTCCTGGTGGCTCAGACAGTAAAGAATCTGCCTATGATGTGGGAGACCCAAGTCTGATCCCTGAGTGGGGAAGATCCTCTGGAGAAGGGAATGGCTGCCCACTCTAGTATTTTTGCCTGGAGAATTCCATGGACAGAGGATCCGGGAGGGCTACAGTCCAAAGAGTTGGACAGAACTGAGCGACTAACACTAACTAACTATAGACGTTAAAAGTCAACAGTATCATCTACAACAAAGATGCTCTGAAATGTCAGATGTTAAAATAATACATATGCTTGTGTTTCACGAGGCAGGAAAAAGAATTTAAATTTCAGGAAGAAATGTTAACAAAATGTACAACAGCTTGAGTCTCAACTGGAAGAAGTATAGTTCATGTAGAGTTCCCTGAATGGTATTTTGTTGATCCATTGCTTTTGATATATGGTCTTGAAAACTTGTTTTTAGCCATGAAATCACTTTTTCAAATGAAGAAGAAGAAGAAGAAGAAGAAAGAGAGATTAGTTCTGATCTCTAGAACTGCGCTAGTTTCTAATAATCTAGTTTCAGTCTAGATCCATCCCTAAGAGAAAAATGAAAGTCTCACAGAGTAGATGAAGAAAATGGAAGGGTGAGGGGGAAAAAGAAAGAGAGGTGCTGGTGACCTTGACTGTCACTGTTCTTGGTGACCTTATACATCTTGGGGAAAATGTCACACAAACTCCAATCCCATTTGGGACCTGAAGGAAAAGACTAAGAGAATCATAGAGACTTCTGTCCTGACATTTTTGGGCCACTGAACCAGCAGCTACCAAACTCCAGACTTCTCATTACAAGAGAAAAATAAGTCCTAATGTGTTTAGGTCACTATGACTAATAGTCATATTGGTTATATGAGTCATATACCTAACTGATAGAATAACCAACTACCTGGCATTATTCAAAGCATTTTGAGACACCCTGACTGCCTGCATTCCAACTCCCCACATTCCTACTGTATCCCTAACACTCACACTGACACAGCCCAGCACATGGCTACATGCACATAGATGTGCTTTGTCCATCAGTTGGCCTAAGCCTGAAATTCCACAATTTGAGACTCACTTCCTTAATGTAAGTCTCTGATCTCATTCAAGCTACAAATGCTCCTAGAATTAACAGTTAAGTCATAAACATTTATTCTATCAACAATTCCTTATAGCTTATTGTGTTGTCCACTATAATGTGATCCCTTTTATGAGTCAATAAGAAAAGATCATTGCCTCAGGGGTGTTACACTCCAATGATTAAGTCAGCCCTGCCAATTCACATTTTAAAAGTCTAGGTGCTCAGAAAGACCTGTAGGTTTTTGTTGTTGAGGTCTGAAGAAGGTAAATAAAATTCATTATAGTGATGAAGAGAAGATTTCCCAGAGGAACCTCCGCTTTGGTAGCATGGTCAAGCTTGGTAAGAGCAAGCGTGTGTATGCAGAAGAGCATGGGACGGAGTGTGGGTGAAGGGAAGGATGCAGGATAAGAGTGAAGGGGGGGAATTCCCTGGTGGTCCAGTGGCTAAGACTCTGTGTTCCCAATGCAGGGAGCTCGGGTTCGATCCCTGGTCAGGGAACTAGAGCCCACATGCTACAACTGAGACCCAATGCAGCCAAATAAATATAAATAAAATATTTTTAAAAAAAAGAGAGTGAAGGGGTCTGCAGATGTGAATTCTAGGCCTCTCAGTGTGGAAAGGGCTTTGCAGGTGGCTCGCTGATAAAGAATCTGCCTGCCAATGCAGGAGACACAGTTTCAATCCCTGGGTAAGGAAGATTGCCTGGAGAAGAAATGGCAACCTACTCCAGCATTCCTGCCTGGGAAACCCCACGGACAGAGGAGCTTGGTGGGCTAGTGTCCATGGGGTGGCAAAAGATTCAGATATGACTTAGCGACTAAACAACAACAGCAACAGTGTTGAAAATAATGAATATTTTGATCTAACTGGCCCACAGGGCATCCATAAGTGGGTTGTAAACTAGGAAAGGCAGAGTCGTATGCATAATTTTATAAGTTTAAACTTTATAATGGAATTTAAAACTACTGAAGGGTTCCAATACATGTTATGATGGGAATAGATTTGAGTTTTATAAGATTATATATTTCAGTAACTTGTGGAAAGAATTATAAGGGAATAAGGCAGGAAACAAGGAGTCCAAAGAAGACATTGTCTCGGAAACCTAAGTAGACATGGAAAGTAGCAGAGGCTGTGGCACTGTGGTTAGGATATGATTATTGGAAAATACTTATGAGATCAGGTGGACAGAGTTTGGTAATCAAGCAAATTTGAAGAAAAAAATAGGTAACAAATGCTGCCTAGATCCTCACTTGAGCAATAAAATAGTTATAACTCTCCATACTAAACTTTTAATAGATTCCAGACAAGTGGGAAGGTTGAGTTTTAAGCATAAATCACTATAATACCAAAGCGTACTAAAATAGTCCCCTGACACACTGACATACAATATCCCAGAGGAACCTCCGCTTTGGTAGCATGGTCAAGCTTGGTAAGAGCAAGCGTGTGTATGCAGAAGAGCATGGGACGGAGTGTGGGTGAAGGGAAGGATGCAGGATAAGAGTGAAGGGGGGGAATTCCCTGGTGGTCCAGTGGCTAAGACTCTGTGTTCCCAATGCAGGGAGCTCGGGTTCGATCCCTGGTCAGGGAACTAGAGCCCACATGCTACAACTGAGACCCAATGCAGCCAAATAAATATAAATAAAATATTTTTAAAAAAAAGAGAGTGAAGGGGTCTGCAGATGTGAATTCTAGGCCTCTCAGTGTGGAAAGGGCTTTGCAGGTGGCTCGCTGATAAAGAATCTGCCTGCCAATGCAGGAGACACAGTTTCAATCCCTGGGTAAGGAAGATTGCCTGGAGAAGAAATGGCAACCTACTCCAGCATTCCTGCCTGGGAAACCCCACGGACAGAGGAGCTTGGTGGGCTAGAGTCCATGGGGTGGCAAAAGATTCAGATATGACTTAGCGACTAAACAACAACAGCAACAGTGTTGAAAATAATGAATATTTTGATCTAACTGGCCCACAGGGCATCCATAAGTGGGTTGTAAACTAGGAAAGGCAGAGTCGTATGCATAATTTTATAAGTTTAAACTTTATAATGGAATTTAAAACTACTGAAGGGTTCCAATACATGTTATGATGGGAATAGATTTGAGTTTTATAAGATTATATATTTCAGTAACTTGTGGAAAGAATTATAAGGGAATAAGGCAGGAAACAAGGAGTCCAAAGAAGACATTGTCTCGGAAACCTAAGTAGACATGGAAAGTAGCAGAGGCTGTGGCACTGTGGTTAGGATATGATTATTGGAAAATACTTATGAGATCAGGTGGACAGAGTTTGGTAATCAAGCAAATTTGAAGAAAAAAATAGGTAACAAATGCTGCCTAGATCCTCACTTGAGCAATAAAATAGTTATAACTCTCCATACTAAACTTTTAATAGATTCCAGACAAGTGGGAAGGTTGAGTTTTAAGCATAAATCACTATAATACCAAAGCGTACTAAATCATCACCGCCTCCCCCACTAAGCAGACAACACTGACATATACCAATATTAGGAAAAGGCATTTTGGTGATGGATGATGGGAAGAAATAGATTCACCTCATTTCGTTTTTTCTTTTTTGAATCTTCTATATGAACTAGCCATCTTAACAAAATATTCACAGTGTTTCTAAAATATTTTCCACTCACTATATGTGAAAATACTTTCTGATGGGTATGTTAGAGGCTTATAAAGAGTATACGGCCAGACGGAAATCCCATAACAGAGATCTGGATATGCCTGTATGGGGTTAAACATAAGTGATCAGTTTCAAAAAGGTCTTACAAAAAATGACAAATATTCTGATGTCAGCACTACTTCCTTATGCTCACTTCTCTCCCTTTCCTCATCAAATCTGAATTTCCAGTCATTAGTCACTGTGGAATGTGGGTATCTCTCAAATGAGGTTTCAACCTGACACCAGCACAATGTCACCTTTCCATAGGTGAAATCATTTGAGACATCCATATAATAAGCAACACTCGAGATGTGTAAATAATCTGCCACAGACCGTCAGTGATTAGGACTGTTTGTCTAAAAATGTCCTTAGGTCAACTAGCAGGATGCTGTTCTTCTAACCTCTTCCCATTCTGGTTTTGTTTTGTTTTGTTTTTTCCATTTGCTGACTCCTCACAGGATGTGAAATTGACGGCAATGTCACAGAACCATGAAGAACCTTTTAGAAATAATCAAGACCGTATAGCATAGGCCATGGTTCATTCATGCTTAATTTGCAAATGGTCTGTTGATGTTATTTATAAAAAGATGTCCACATGGCTACCAATGTTCCTTCGTTCCTCAAAAGATAACTTCTCAGTCATAGAACATGTCTTAATTTTTTTTTTTCTTAATCTCTCCTCTGCTTTTAAGAAAACAACAGCTGTGGTTTGTCCCAAGAAGAAAGGAAGGTATCCTTGACTGTCTAGAGTAAGTTTCAAGCAAATTTGAAGAAAAAAATAGGTAACAAATGCTGCCTAGATCCTCACTTGAGCAATAAAATAGTTATAACTCTCCATACTAAACTTTTAATAGATTCCAGACAAGTGGGAAGGTTGAGTTTTAAGCATAAATCACTATAATACCAAAGCGTACTAAATCATCACCGCCTCCCCCACTAAGCAGACAACACTGACATATACCAATATTAGGAAAAGGCATTTTGGTGATGGATGATGGGAAGAAATAGATTCACCTCATTTCGTTTTTTCTTTTTTGAATCTTCTATATGAACTAGCCATCTTAACAAAATATTCACAGTGTTTCTAAAATCTTTTCCACTCACTATATGTGAAAATACTTTCTGATGGGTATGTTAGAGGCTTATAAAGAGTATACGGCCAGACGGAAATCCCATAACAGAGATCTGGATATGCCTGTATGGGGTTAAACATAAGTGATCAGTTTCAAAAAGGTCTTACAAAAAATGACAAATATTCTGATGTCAGCACTACTTCCTTATGCTCACTTCTCTCCCTTTCCTCATCAAATCTGAATTTCCAGTCATTAGTCACTGTGGAATGTGGGTATCTCTCAAATGAGGTTTCAACCTGACACCAGCACAATGTCACCTTTCCATAGGTGAAATCATTTGAGACATCCATATAATAAGCAACACTCGAGATGTGTAAATAATCTGCCACAGACCGTCAGTGATTAGGACTGTTTGTCTAAAAATGTCCTTAGGTCAACTAGCAGGATGCTGTTCTTCTAACCTCTTCCCATTCTGGTTTTGTTTTGTTTTGTTTTTTCCATTTGCTGACTCCTCACAGGATGTGAAATTGACGGCAATGTCACAGAACCATGAAGAACCTTTTAGAAATAATCAAGACCGTATAGCATAGGCCATGGTTCATTCATGCTTAATTTG